>OX038886.1:3223052-4473052 GCA_943789525.1 Agriphila geniculea | reverse complement strand
TATGAGTAAAGAAAATTCGTACTATGGATTGTTAGATTAGAGCCGTCTAAACGACTGTAATGGGCTTTTTACATGAGTCCGATTTTAGTCACCTGTGTCAGTCGACTTTAGTCACCTAACAAGTCGCTTCCAAAATTCTTCGCAGGTGATGGCGTCGCTGTCGTCTATGTAGTTGATGGCGTAACCTAGGTAAATATATAAATAACGTAATTCCAGTTTTAGCCATTGGATCAGATTATTTTGTTCAGTCACTTGCGGCCTAGGCCGAATTGCCATTTACACGTTCGATTTTCGCCATGCGGTGAAAGTTGTGCGGCTCCAGTCGTCCATGTAAATACTACATAAGGTAACTTTTAATCTATTACATGACTATACATCTTAACTTACGCTAACATGTAATCATACAACTTCCGTTACACTCTGTATAACCCCAATTTATAAGGACCTAAGTTAAGATCTTAATAGGATCTTACCAGACAAGAGCGGAAGTGGCGTGCCGTCCCGACCGAATTTCCGCTAAAATGGCCGTCCATTGTTGGTCTATTGAGCCGGCCAGTTTTAAGCTCTGTTCAAACAATATTCTGTTGTGTAACTTGACAGCGCACTGGGCTTTAGGGCTGCTTTACAGTAGCTTTTTTATTAATTGTTACGTTTCAGTTGCCCATTATAAGTCCACATAGGCTGTAGGTCTCTTTCATGAAAAGCCTTAATCTCCACACTTCAAAGGCGGTTTGGAGATCACAGTGCGCCTTTTTATTAAAAAAAAAGCTGTTGCTCACTTAAGGTCCACGGAGGGGTTAGATTTTTTCTACCTTACCCTTCAACCACAAGAAATACCGGTAACAGACCAGGCTACCTGTTGTCTTATTTCAAAATCTATCGCAATTACTTTCAGGATATAACACATTGATGCTTCTTTTTGACACAAATAAAAACTTACCAAAGAAATGCAGTAATCTGTCACTTTCATTTGTCAAATGAGTGATTGCGATAGATTTTGAAATTAGACATTTGGCCCCTGTTTAGAAAAAGCCCTCAGTCACTGTCTAGTGATGAGCTGTGTGAATGATCCCCAAATGGCTTCTAACAACTATTTATGAATATCATTGTGAAATGTTAGTAATTTTCTATAAAATGTAATTAATAATTATTGTCAATGTAATTTTAGTAAATAAGGAATATTTCTACATGCCATATTATTGGATAAATATGTTTGGCTACTAATGCTATTTAAATTTATATACTACAATTTTATACAACGTTTATAGCATACACACACACACATACACACATACACACACATACACACACAACCAAACACCTTCTAGTTTTCCAGCTCACAATATCTATGTTAGATAGATAAAAGATATTATGTTATTATGATTGTATTCGTGGGGTGGGGACCTGGTGATCTGTAATACAGGTTATTCCCATTTCAGACACCAGCTCCTCACATACAAATTTGCTCAAATGTCTTTAAATTGTACCAAATTGTTGTTTTGTGAGGAGAAATAAATTTTATTTTATTTTTTATTTTTATTTTATAGCAAATAAAGATTTGATTTGATTGTACTGAGTATGAAGTGTTGTTGGGATTATTCTACGGACTCTAACTTCGGCGAATAGAGAAATTTTTAGTATTTTTTCATAGATGATTGTTTTAATTGGCGACATTGACTGATTTAACAAGTTTTTTAAATTAATATAGCTATATTTTTAGTAGCGAATCTTATAAAATCATTATCTATTTTCAATTTCGACAGCCCTGATCGAATTTTCTCGGCGGTCGTCTTTGCTTGTTGTTTAAGGATGGTTAGCAAACAAACAACAATATATTGTGTTTTGGTTAAAATAGAGTTTTACTGAAGTTATAGCGTAGGTGGTAAACAAACATTTCTGCGTTTTCAGGACCAAAATCCCTTTCGTGTGGAGTTATAAGATTACGAAAACGTATCCGTACTATTACTCAAATATACTTAGTTGCTTTATATTTATAACGTAAAGGGATTGTGACATAAATATAATATAATAGAAAATAAGTTGAGAAAAATAAGATTTCATATTGTAACATTACAAAAACATATACTTTTAAAACACGTTGTAATGGACCATAGGCCATACACGACAAGAAAAAATCTATAGTTCTGAAAACATCGCCAAACATTTCAACATGTGGCTACCATTAAAAACGTCTTAGAAATTCGTTGCAAATGTAATGTAAACCAAATATTTCCTTTGGACACTTAAAGACTATAAATTTGCTACAAGTATGACATTTTAGCTCGTAAATATCGTTAAAAAAATATTCCACATCTTTGAAATTGAAGATGAGTTTTTTTCTGCGATTATAGTTTTTGCAACATTTGCTTATAACGCGCATAGCTGACCCAAACGTATATAAAAAAATGCCAACACGAGAACAGGGATGTGATAACTGAACTTCGTTTGCTCAAACAAACTTGGACCTTCAGTTCTGATGGATAAAGACTACGGAGATAATTCCACATCTCCTTAGTTATTTTCGAAACCTAAAAATGCAGTTTCTACGCAAATACCTTCTAGTTTTCAGGTTTAATCAGATGATGACTGAAGACATTCTAAATTGAATGTTGGAAACAATTCGAGGCATATTTTGGACAAGTAACGCTATCTATTGGGTGGAAACTGAAACCAAAATCAAGGACAAGCCAATCAAACAGCGCGTCGCAGCAATAAGGGTGTGGTTTTGTGAAAAGTGCGCAGGAGTTGTGATAAACCAAATTGGACTCTATCTTCATAACAGGAAGAGCGTATTAGAATTAAGTAGTTGTAATTCTATTGTTGTCAAACATTGTATAGATAATTTGTAAAAATCGGGGGATTAGCGAAGGACGAGTGTGGAGTGCAGACGTCTTTTTGGATCGATTATAGAAATTGTTGTGAGAAATAAAGCGTCCCTTCGAATTATAAATTACAAATAGTTTGGATCCATATTAATAAATTAACTGAAGTGTCATTGTTGAATTCACAAGGAGCTCCTTACTGCAGAAAGATAAGTTAAGTAAATAGAAATAAGAATTATGTATAAACCACATACCTATTTTAGACTTCTCATTCATAACTTGTGTTAAGTAAATAAATTATTTAATTGATGTGCATCGATCTCACATAACTAAAAGTCTAAAATAGATACGCTATGTCATATGTCACTCTTTGTTTTCATGTGTATTGTTTAGAATAAGGAATTAAATAGCGAATATGGTTTTTTTATTATCTCACTTCATTTTTCCATATTCATTTGCTTTAGAATTGAAGTGAGGGGTCAAACGTTTTACTAACGTGAAAGTTTGATCAAAATTAATCAACAGTTTCTATTAAGAGTCATTTTATAAGTTGTTCAAATAATTAAAGCATTATTTTTAAATTGATCAAATAATCAAACAATTTTAAATTAAAGACTTATTTATATAATATATACTATTAATGATTCATAATAATCAGATAATTTCAAAAATAATCAAAACCTCTAAATTAAACCCTTTTATTAAATAATAACAATAACTTAACAGTCAAATCACTAAATCAAAACCAATTAAAGTAATTTTCTTGAACAAAACAAATAATCAAACAAATACCAAAACCAAACATTGCCAATAATAAATGACTCTTACAATTATTCTGTTTTCATATTTATTTCCCATTTATAGGCACCCCTTTTTCACTGAAGAATTATTTGCAATAACTATTTTCCAGAGATAGAGTTTAATACCTTTTATAAATATCATTTAATTAATTCTTGTATCGTCTTCGATGATTGATACTTTATTTTGTCTGTTGGGTAATGGACAAAATTAGATTCCTTACTTTGAATTTGATTTACAGTGTCAAGACATTTGAAAAATACTTGGTACATGTTTATAGATAGAGTAAAAGCTATCACAGTTCTTTCGAACAGAACTTAGAATTTTATTGGTTTTAAATTGATAGCTCTGTTAATTGATACCAAATTCAGCTTAGATAAGACTCTCATTTAGAGCACATTATATATCTAGAAGAAATGCCATTCATTCAACATGAATTATTTATGAAGTTGTCATAAATCTTTGACACTATAATTGAATTTAGGCTAGAGGTTGTGATTCATAAAGTAATAATTAGTATTCATTTAGTTTTATTCTAAATCAGAAACACGCTGTTTGAATTTAACTTGAGGTTATATGAGGTAACATTCCTTCTTGTGTCCAACGTAGAATTAGCATAGGATATATATTGGAAGCGCTAAAAGCTGATCTGACCCTAAGATGGCCATCGATTATAAAGAAGGAGAGAAAATTTTTCTCTCCCATAAAATTAATAATAAAAAAGGGTTAATAAGACAGCGATAAATTGACACACGTCTAACGATGATGTCAAAACTAAATTAGGGAATTCAGGGATCACATAGAGGGGTTCCCACATATCAAGATTGAATCCAAACGTGTATTAAATCATTGTAATCTTTTATTAATCGAAAAATTATGATCACACCTCAAACTCGTTACTAAAGGTCTACAACATTAACAATCTCAGACGAGATTGTTAAAAGGTACATTTGGTTTAAGCTGAGTTATATTTTGGGATATTATAATCATATAAATCACTAGACGATCAAAACAGATACAGTAAGTATCACATACAGATTGGTCATTAGCAGCAGACAAGCGACAAGCAGCCGCGGGGACCACCACACATGGTGCTCGGTGACCAAGATTCTTAGATTTTGTGTTCACTTATAGCAGACGCAACTGGGAATCGAACCTTAAAATAATTACACAACGTAGAAACTTTATATCATATCCCAATATTATATTTCAGCATATTTATATTTAAATTTTTAACTTTATATCATATCCCAATATTATATTTCAGCATATTTATATTTAAATTTTATCAAACATTGCAGACTGAAATTTTGAATACTAATTCTATAATTCTAAATATCTTGACAATTAAATAAGAATATGTTTATTCTAAACCTTTGGAAGAGGAGAAATTACTAACTTCCTATTTGTGATTAATACCCATAATTATCATATTATAACTGTCGACAAATTTCACCCTGCAATTTGTTTGAAATTCATTCTAGTTTTGTCTTTTGTGCATGGAAATATTTTTATTATGTATTGTACTTTTTCAGGCAGCGAAGTTCAATTTATCATTGTTGCATTGTGTTTCGTTCGGTACCTAAAACAATATTCTTTGTTAGTCCCACACAATAACGTTTTAGAAATTATTTTATTACAGTTGTAGGCAAAGCGTTAGGAAAAAACTTATTACGGTTCGAATGTTTTGACGCGACGCGAAAGAAAAGGCAGCGGCATTTTTTAGGATTTGAGATAGGCGCGAAAGATTTTAGGTAGGTATAGATAGGTAGGTAGGCGTAGGTATACGACGAAGACGGTTGTTAGCGGAGTATAGTTCAATAACAACGGATTATTAGCGGGAAAGTTTAAAGTAAATCGAAGCGTTAGATTTGCGTACAATTTTAGGATAATAGGTCTGTTAGTTTATTAGAGTATTACTAAATTAGGCAGGTAGTTGTGCGGCTAATTAGTCATTTAGGAAAGTTTAAACAATACGAAGACGTACGGAACAAACGACATTTATAAAAACAACATTTTATAAGTTGAAACGTAATGTTATAAACAGAAATACAAAATTTAAGTACGATCAAAATTCAAATTATATTTAAATCATATATCATTGGAATAAAATAAAATTGTAAAGCTAATGATTTATTTTTGATATTCGTATGAGTTATTGACCAGATGTTTATCTTTATTAAAATCGAAGTATATTACTTAGTGTAGTTTTAAACTAAGGTAAGATTAGTAGTTGAGAAGGTTCATATATTGTAAGCAACAGTTATACCGTCAACAATGGATATTATCAATTTTTATTTTATTTAGGAAATGAATCTTGACTTCATTCGATTTGAGGTGAGATGAATAAGTTATACATTTGATTCAATTTAGTTAATTGAGTTACAATATTATTAGATGAGAAAGACTAAGTCGATCTAATTAAAATAGCTTGAATTAATTTTATTACATAATACTGATTTGTCCGAAGCAAATGGTATATTTAAGGACGGATACACGTCATTTTAGTACTATTATTATGGACGAGGAACGAGTAAAATCATTTGATAACTATCCATACGGGTCGATGAATTTATCAATGTGTAATTACATGAAATCTAAATTCAAGTTAGAAATAGGATATACTAAGATAGAAATCTGAACCCAATTTAAGAGATTTGAAAAATACCTACCAGAAAAATTAAAAGGAGTTTAAAGTATAGTTTGACGCACATCAATATTTTTTTTTGTTTTCAAAAGGTTGAAACAAGCAACAAAAAATCCTCAGGCTAAAATTTACCATACTTGCGTTGCGATGCAGATGGTTGGGGAACAAAGAAAAAAAAAAATGTGCGAGACGACCTTTTTCAAGACTGACCGGCAATAACAATAACCAGTCGTTTCTTTTAAAAGATTCTTTGTTTAAATAAATATTTCAATAGAAAAGATGAACAAGAAGGAGACTTCAATAAACACGCAGTAATAGTTTACAGTGGAGGTCATAAAACCAACGAAATACATTTTTCTAAGAAAGAACAAAACGTGCCGATATTTGGTATCTCGGTTATGTTACTATTCAATTAGTAACAGTGAATTGTTAAGAAAACCTCATGGGGGTTTTGCATTGCTATGAAATGGAAAGTTATACTTAGAGTATTCTATCATACCTAAAATTAGTTATTTAAAAATAGACATGGTTATTTCATATTCATTTTGAATTGGAAATGAAAGATTCTGTTAGATTCAGAATTCACATAATATTTTGACTGCCGATTGAGAAATTGAATCAATAATTTAGTACTTTAAGCTATATTATACACTAGGCCAAAGCACAACATTACTTCTTCGAATCAAGTATATTGATCAAATAATAGATAAAAGTAATCTAAGTTTAGTCATTTAAGATATCTAGCTACGGAGTGAAAATAGATTTTGCAATTTCAACTGAACGGTTAATCGTCATTGGATAAATTAATAACCAGTTGTAAAAGAATGGAAAGGAGATCAAAAATTAAATCTGATTGATTTGATTATTGCAAAATTATTAAGGACAGAAAGAAGGAAAACATAAGGTCGCAATTTCAGTACGTATAAGTATATGGAGTGGAAATAAGTTTAGTTTTTGTCTGTCTTGTCTGATTATAATTTAAGTGCAAATTCGTATTTTAATTACAAATGGAAATTAAGATGATTTTGGAGTTCGCACACATGTTCGAATCAGGTGAATTATTACATACGTAAGGAAGTGGTAAATGAGAGTTTAGTGACATCAGCGAAAACTCATAAAGCTTAACAGTTGAGTAGTTGTCTAGAGCATATTAAATAGATGTGACAATTAGACATCTTTAAATAAGATGTAAGGACATTTTAATTTTTAAGACTTATTTTAGAAGATAGGAAAATTAAGATTTTATAATAAGACTTAGTCGAGTGGTAAAACAGTTTGAACTTAACGCTAAAAGCGATCTCTTCTAGGTATGGTGATATTAACAAAAGGAGAAACACGAGATTGCGTAGTGACTCAATAGTTTAGTGAAAAACATTTATAAATGGTCGCGGGTTCGAACCCCGTTTTGAGAAAGAGATGTGGTGACATGATGAGGTGTTTACATTATAGTATATAAAAATATAAACATTAATATAAGTTTATTCTAATTCGGTAAGAGTACCTGTACAATGAAAGCTTACCTTGAAAAAAGGGCATTGTATAAAGCTTGCAAGGTTTAATCGTTGTAAACAAAGAGTGATCCCAATTATTTACAATATGTTTAGTCTTATAATACTTCGGTTTTAGTGAAGATATTTTCTGTCAATAAAATATAGTAGTCCCTATCTGGTTTAAAAGGGTTAAAGTGATAATTATATCAATCAATTATAATATAACAAAAAGTAAATTCGGTAAAAACATCAAACTAAGTTGCATATTTATGATAATAAATAAAATAACATTTTGATAATTCAAAAATTAATTAAACAATAGACATTATTGTCTACAAATAAATAATTAGTTGAATAATATTTACAGTGGTAGAAAGGTGTTTCTTTAGGAAGTGATAAGAGAATTATTTTTAATAAAACAATGACAATTAAATGGTTTAAATTTCATTGATTGAAATGAAATGTAATTTTAGGTTTTTTTCAAAGGTTAGTTTTGAGCGTATGACTGACATATGAACTATCGTTTAGATAAAACGTAACAGAATCAACGGATGATAGATGTGACGAAATTAAGTACTAGAAAGGTCTGTGGAAAACTTTATAAGAACGATTGAGGGTTCCAAAGTTACGTATAAATAGTAAACGAAAAAAAAAAAACTTGACGTCAAACTAGAGACATTTCAATAATTCAGAGCGACAGAAAGAATAACTAAATAAGTGCCGAGATTTTACATCTTATTGCATTGTATTGAAATCGTTACAACAAGGCATACATAGTACTTAATTAAATTCAAAGTTATGTTTTGTGGCAATGTTTATACATTATTATGCGCAGGCCTAATATTATGAAAGCAGTAATGTAGTAGGTAATGCTAAACAATTTTGTAGGTATTACTTTGAATACCTACTAGGAAGCAATAAAATAAGTACCTACTAAAGGTTTTTCAGACAGATGTCCGAAAAAGAGAAAAAATAGAGGCGAGGGTTCTCGGTTTTTTTTTGTGTTGGAACCTTAAAGCGCATTGCATAAAAGAAGGTCATTTTATTGTGGCCGTCGGAATAGTTAAAAAGGCGAACTTACAGAAGATTTTTTTTATTGTTGTCTAACAGTTTATAGAGATTTGATTGAAATAAAACCAAATCTTCGAGAAAAGATTATGTTACTAAAATTTTCAATAACGTAACAGAATCTGGGGGGGGTGTGTAATGGACCATAGGCCATACACGACAAGAAAAAATCTATAGTTCTGAAAACATCGCCAAACATTTCAACATGTGGCTACCATTAAAAACGTCTTAGAAATTCGTTGCAAATGTAATGTAAACCAAATATTTCCTTTGGACACTTAAAGACTATAAATTTGCTACAAGTATGACATTTTAGCTCGTAAATATCGTTAAAAAAATATTCCACATCTTTGAAATTGAAGATGAGTTTTTTTCTGCGATTATAGTTTTTGCAACATTTGCTTATAACGCGCATAGCTGACCCAAACGTATATAAAAAAATGCCAACACGAGAACAGGGATGTGATAACTGAACTTCGTTTGCTCAAACAAACTTGGACCTTCAGTTCTGATGGATAAAGACTACGGAGATAATTCCACATCTCCTTAGTTATTTTCGAAACCTAAAAATGCAGTTTCTACGCAAATACCTTCTAGTTTTCAGGTTTAATCAGATGATGACTGAAGACATTCTAAATTGAATGTTGGAAACAATTCGAGGCATATTTTGGACAAGTAACGCTATCTATTGGGTGGAAACTGAAACCAAAATCAAGGACAAGCCAATCAAACAGCGCGTCGCAGCAATAAGGGTGTGGTTTTGTGAAAAGTGCGCAGGAGTTGTGATAAACCAAATTGGACTCTATCTTCATAACAGGAAGAGCGTATTAGAATTAAGTAGTTGTAATTCTATTGTTGTCAAACATTGTATAGATAATTTGTAAAAATCGGGGGATTAGCGAAGGACGAGTGTGGAGTGCAGACGTCTTTTTGGATCGATTATAGAAATTGTTGTGAGAAATAAAGCGTCCCTTCGAATTATAAATTACAAATAGTTTGGATCCATATTAATAAATTAACTGAAGTGTCATTGTTGAATTCACAAGGAGCTCCTTACTGCAGAAAGATAAGTTAAGTAAATAGAAATAAGAATTATGTATAAACCACATACCTATTTTAGACTTCTCATTCATAACTTGTGTTAAGTAAATAAATTATTTAATTGATGTGCATCGATCTCACATAACTAAAAGTCTAAAATAGATACGCTATGTCATATGTCACTCTTTGTTTTCATGTGTATTGTTTAGAATAAGGAATTAAATAGCGAATATGGTTTTTTTATTATCTCACTTCATTTTTCCATATTCATTTGCTTTAGAATTGAAGTGAGGGGTCAAACGTTTTACTAACGTGAAAGTTTGATCAAAATTAATCAACAGTTTCTATTAAGAGTCATTTTATAAGTTGTTCAAATAATTAAAGCATTATTTTTAAATTGATCAAATAATCAAACAATTTTAAATTAAAGACTTATTTATATAATATATACTATTAATGATTCATAATAATCAGATAATTTCAAAAATAATCAAAACCTCTAAATTAAACCCTTTTATTAAATAATAACAATAACTTAACAGTCAAATCACTAAATCAAAACCAATTAAAGTAATTTTCTTGAACAAAACAAATAATCAAACAAATACCAAAACCAAACATTGCCAATAATAAATGACTCTTACAATTATTCTGTTTTCATATTTATTTCCCATTTATAGGCACCCCTTTTTCACTGAAGAATTATTTGCAATAACTATTTTCCAGAGATAGAGTTTAATACCTTTTATAAATATCATTTAATTAATTCTTGTATCGTCTTCGATGATTGATACTTTATTTTGTCTGTTGGGTAATGGACAAAATTAGATTCCTTACTTTGAATTTGATTTACAGTGTCAAGACATTTGAAAAATACTTGGTACATGTTTATAGATAGAGTAAAAGCTATCACAGTTCTTTCGAACAGAACTTAGAATTTTATTGGTTTTAAATTGATAGCTCTGTTAATTGATACCAAATTCAGCTTAGATAAGACTCTCATTTAGAGCACATTATATATCTAGAAGAAATGCCATTCATTCAACATGAATTATTTATGAAGTTGTCATAAATCTTTGACACTATAATTGAATTTAGGCTAGAGGTTGTGATTCATAAAGTAATAATTAGTATTCATTTAGTTTTATTCTAAATCAGAAACACGCTGTTTGAATTTAACTTGAGGTTATATGAGGTAACATTCCTTCTTGTGTCCAACGTAGAATTAGCATAGGATATATATTGGAAGCGCTAAAAGCTGATCTGACCCTAAGATGGCCATCGATTATAAAGAAGGAGAGAAAATTTTTCTCTCCCATAAAATTAATAATAAAAAAGGGTTAATAAGACAGCGATAAATTGACACACGTCTAACGATGATGTCAAAACTAAATTAGGGAATTCAGGGATCACATAGAGGGGTTCCCACATATCAAGATTGAATCCAAACGTGTATTAAATCATTGTAATCTTTTATTAATCGAAAAATTATGATCACACCTCAAACTCGTTACTAAAGGTCTACAACATTAACAATCTCAGACGAGATTGTTAAAAGGTACATTTGGTTTAAGCTGAGTTATATTTTGGGATATTATAATCATATAAATCACTAGACGATCAAAACAGATACAGTAAGTATCACATACAGATTGGTCATTAGCAGCAGACAAGCGACAAGCAGCCGCGGGGACCACCACAACGTGAATTTATTTACTGTGTTCTAAAATTTACGTGTTCGCTATTATTTGGATGAATAAAAATACTCATGCTAGTATTGATTGTAAAATTATAAATCAAAACCATTTAATATGGCCTTTAAACTCATCGGTTGGATCATAGGGAGGTCGACACAACCTCTCTGAGTTTTCTTCCGCCAGTCAGTTCTTTCTCGGAGAAGCCTCCCAATTTGTGAACTGGTGGTAAATTCAGTAGCTAGACCGCGTTTTCTAATTAAGTTTAATCAATTTAATTCAATAATAATAATTAAAATCAGAATGCAGCTATAAAATAATTTAATAAACTTGAATGCATTTTTATAAAGTTCCGAGCGGGTAATTCCATAAAAATATGAGCAGCCTTTTTGCTTCTGTCGTCCCGTGACCACGGCCCCAGGAAAGGTGTTGAAACATCAGGAAACCCAAAAAACCAACAAATTAAATCTAAATTATTCTAAAATAACATCTGAATTAACCAATATACGCGCTGTAATCTGCGCGCTGTAAAATGTGTTTTATTTCTAATAAACCTTTATTAGTTCAGCTTGTAACTTTGCAACTTTAAAAACTAACTAGTAATCAATGCAATACAAAGAAGTAAACGTACACCACCAAAAAAACGTACAATACGATTACTTAACCATTTACAACAGAAATGACCAACTTCAGAGCGCTTGAGATACAAAATGACTTATTTTCATACCTCAGATCAAATAAAAAAGGAAGATGGAGTGTTGCGCAGTGGTTGCGAACAACTAAGTGAAGCCGGTTTTTGATGGTACATAAATCAAAAACCGGCATAAAACTACTGTAGAGTCTGGTAACTGGTAAATGAAGGACATGTTGAATGTATGTGAATGTATGTAATTAAAAATACTCAATATCAATGAAAACTAACGGGCCGGTCAGCAAAGAGTAAAATAAAGGAAAAGAGGACTACCTAGCTGAAAGGAAAAAAAACCGGACAAGTGCGAGTCGGGCTCGCCCACCGAGGGTTCCGTACAGACCTACATCTATACATAAAATAAAGCTATAGAAAAGTTGTGTCGGTACAAAGGAAATATTTTGAAAAAAAGTGGTTGGTAGTTATTAGTTTTTTATATGAAAACTGTACTACGGAGAGTTCAAGCTTTATCCCAGGTTCTACCTACCGGAATTATGTGAAAAATTGCTTAGATTATAAGTTGGACTCCAAGCTACCAAACTGTAAAAAAATACCATCAAAATCCGTTCAGCAGACTGCTATATATAGATAACCATTTGAAATCCTTTATCGCCACGTAGAAAATAACCCTTCCAGTGATTATGACAAAGAATTGACCACGGGCGAAGGTTTGAAATGGAATAGTACATTACTGCAGCGGCACTCAAGACAGGCATTGAAGAATATACGTGAGTCCATCAATGCCTAGATGCGGCCAAGGCTTGTGTAGTACTTTTAAACTTTTAACTTTTTAGTTTTAAAAGTTTTAAGCTTTTTATTTTAATTTTAAATTACTTACAGTAATTGAAAAAAGAAAATGGAAAGTGGAATGTGCACATAAAGGCCTTTCATTTGATACACATATTGAAAAAAAAAAACCCGTTTTTTTTTCATTTATTTCCAGTTTTTCATTAGTTTTTTTTCAGTTTTTTGGAAAGTGCTCATCAAGGCCTTTCATTTGATACCCATATTGCAAAAAAAATATTATTTTTTCGTTTTTTTTTTTATTTTTTTCAGTTTTTTGGAATGTGCTCATCAAGGCCTTTCATTTGATACCCATATTGCAAAAAAAAATTTACCTTTCGTTTTTATTTTTTTTTTTCAGTTTTTTGGAATATGCTCCTTGATGAGCATATTCCAAAAAACTTTTCAAAAAACTTTCATTTGATACCCATAGGTATTGAAAAAAAATTTTGTTTTCGTTTTTTTTTATCTTTTTGGAATGCGCTCATCAAGGCCTTTCATTTGATACCCATATTGTACCAAAACAGTTTTTTTTTCGTTTTTATTTTTTTTTCAATTTTTTGGAATGTGCTCATCAAGGCCTTCCATGTGCTCCATTTCTGAATTACACGAGTGTAATGAGTTTTAATAGAAACATTGCCGGACAGACGCCGGCAATTTTTGTATGAAAATCCATTATTACACGTTAGTAATGGATTCTCATACAAAGTAGATTGCCAAAACAAAAATAAGAAGAAGAAGACCCCCTGTCATACAGCGTGACATACCGCCATGTTGCGAAAATATTTAGAGCCAAATTTATTACTTTTTAATTTTATTTTTAAAAGTAATTAACTATAACAAGATTTGAAAGGATCTGAATAATTAATAATAATAAATATTGATATTTTAAAAAGAATTAGTGGCGCGATTAATCCAAAAGTAATTAGAAGTTAAACTATGACCGCGCATACCGTTGTTTCACCAAGATGATTAATAATTACGTATTTTAATGACCATATTTTATTATGATTTAAGTACAAATATACAGTTTTCAGATTTATTCCTGTAAGTGTAGTATAAGACGATATTACCTGCCAAATTTCATAGTTCTAGGTCAACGGGAAGTACCCTATGAATTTTGATTCCTTTGAGAGTATCGAAAATGCGTTTTTTGCGCCCTAAACGGCAGTATCTTTTTTTTACGTTAACTTAGAAGTTTGATTTTTTTACAGCTTCAAGGGCCCGTAGACCTTAGTATATGGTTTAAATTTCAATTCGATACCTCCACGCATTTCTGAGATAAAGGGTCTTGACAGACAGACGGACGGACAGACAGACGGACAACAAAGTGATCCTATAAGGGTTCCGTTTTTTCCTTTTGAGGTACGGAACCCTAAAAAGAGACTTTTGATTTAATGTTTCAGGTAAGTATTTTTATTTTTCCTTGGATATTTTGTATTGCTACGGGCCTCTTTCATTAATTCCGCGTCATTTTTATATTTACTTACTTAGGTAAGATTAACCTTACAGCCCCCCTACTCAAATGGCCACTTTTCTATTCGTTCGCTAACTTAAAGCTTAAAATAAACAATTAAACGATCAAGTCACACGTCGCAAGTTTATGTAAATCACAGACATTGTTGTATTGTATGGAATTGACAAGCCTACGACGCGTAATTTTGGAGTTTATGGTTTATTTTTAATTTTTAAGTTAGCGAACAAATAGAAAAGTGGCCATTTGAGTAGCCCCCCTGGTCAGAATCAGGGTGAAGCAAGCGTCCCATCATGCCTCACCGTGGCTACGCCCATGCGTATGGTCAGTGTAAATGTAACTTTTTTGAGTATCCTGTTTTTCGTTTTTGCAGGTATAAATGATTTGTAGGTAGTGTGATTCTTAGGTAGCCTAGATCTAAGTACCACATCTCGGAAAATACAGCGAGTCTATTTGGCTACAAAGAATGAGATGATGTCATAAAATCATAGTTGTGTGAATCTGAAGAATCATCAGCAGTGGAAGAAGATTGTATAAAAACAGATCGTGGCAATTTTTCATCAAAAGAAGATGAAGAATGAAAAGTCGTTCTGGATTTCAAACAGAAACAAAGAAGAACCGATTACGGGTGTACTATGTACTACTGTGTACTATGGTCAGCTGATCTGCTTGCAGTGTTCAAAACCTACCTGTAATAACTGCCGTTAAAAAGTGTCTAAATATTTGATTAGCTACCTAACCTACTAATATTGTTTTAATCTCGTAAAAACCTTTATTGATAAGTTATCATTATTTAATGAAGAAAATAGTTTTTGTTGAAAAAAGATTTTTTTTGTTGATGTTTTAAAACTTATGGATGTTTTTTCAATATCACTTAGCTACGAAGCCACTTAGCATGTTAGTTGATAAATATTTTTTCTATGAGTATTTTATTGTTATATTTATCTTTTCATCCTACATTTGAAATGTTCTATCACCTAAAATTGACGACTGCTTTAGACGTCTAGAAAAAAATAGACGAATCTCATTCGTACGTCAGTAGTAGTGTAACAAATTGACACGTCAGTGGTTAAGGGTGTGATGAATAAGTGTACGGCCTAGGTGCGTGCAGCGGGGCGTGCGGCGGCGCGTGCTGCGGGGCGTGCAGCGGGGAACGCTCTGGGTGGCCACAGTGCACGCTCAGCGTTTGTGTTGTTATGGTTGGTACGTTTCTAATCCAAAAATAAGAAGGCCATCAGGAAAAAAAATCACAGTGCTTAAATAAAATTAAAAATGCTGAATAGTGCACTCCAAAGAAGCTTTACTATGATTTTTTCATTGGTGGCTTATAGTCTAAAGGCTTTATCTTCTTAGTAGACTTTTAAAGTGGTAGGTATATTATTGAAGTTTGAAATCAAATGGTATTCGAAGGTTTTGGTAAAGTACCTACATCTTTTTCTTTCATTTTGTTTTAAAGGTAACAACAGATGAAACAAAATACACGACATGATTTATATGCTCTAGTCGGGTTAAACTGAACTTAACACCGCTTTGTCACAGTCTGTCTGGATTTTGTGGTCTGACCCTAAAACTAGAAAAATATACAATGTTCACATTTTATTTCTCAGCTAGGTGTCAATTTTGTGGTTTCAATATTGTTAGAATAGAGCATTTTTACAGCACAAACTGTATATAATAGAGTTATGACTGTCATACAAATCTTATATGACTATCAATAGGTACGCACAGTGGTGACCAAACACCGTCCCGATCGATTGCGCAGCCATCATCTCTGTGTAAATCAAATCGGTTCGTGTAATCTCACAAGCCATTGGAGTTACACAAAGGGCGGCTGGACGGCCGGATTGTGTCTCTGCGCTCGCAATTGGTGTAGGCACAGAATTGTATGTATATAGGGCATTTTGCATCTATCTACCTTTGATATGTTTGCTTACATAATTCGCGTTTCATTTTTTAGCGAGGTAGAAAAAAATAAATTAATCAAAAAGGAATCCATTAGGTTCCATTTCTTCAACCAAATATTGAGGTAGAAATAAAAAAATATATTAAAAAAATATTTTAAACACGTCTGCCCTGCCATAAACGATTTAAAAGTTAAATTACAAGTGTCATTGCAGTCGGGAGAATTTTGTGGAAAATTTTTGATCAAAGAGACACTTGTTATTTAACTTTATAGTGAATTTTTTGGCAGGGCAGTCTTATTTTTAATATTTTTTTTTAATTTCATTTTCATTTCACACATTTTAGTGACAAATTATATAGTTTTGGAATGTGCTCATAAAGGCTTTTCATTTGATGCCCATATTGTAATAATAGAAGAAAAATTTTTTTTACACATTTGAATGTGTAGCTATTTTTTTTTTAATAATTAATGTCACTTAGGGATGATGGAAGGATTCTAACAACACCCCCATCCAAATCCGTTAAGGCATTTGGAAGTCATGGTGGAATAAAGAAACTCACATACCCACAAACATGCATAAACCCTGAACACATTACACTGTTTTTTTTACTAGTTATCCGGCTTGAAGGACCAATTTCAAGCCTATAACGCAACATTGGATGTATTTGTAGTAACTTGGTAATCTCGCAAACCATTGGAGTTGCACAAAGTGATGATGGTTGGCTAGTTCGTATCTTTGCGTTGTTTGATTCTGCTATTTGCTTAAATCAGCGTTTCCCAAATGGTGGGTCACAGCTTAGAGTTCATGTTTTTTCATTTTCCTTCTAGCATGGATTGGGTTTAAATTTAATTAAAAAACCTTGTAGTCACGATGGAGAAACATTAAAATAACTGGGACAGGGCATTATTAAAGTTTATGAAACGCTGGTTTAAATCATTCGAGTTCATTTGTTTGGGCAAAATATTGAAAAACAGTTTTTTTGTTTCTAAAAATTTTTTGTCCATTTTCAAAATCATCAGTGCAAGGCTGTGCATCAAACCCCCACGAGGGCCACTATAGCCATAAAATCTAATGTCAAGAATATGAAAAGTCGAGGACTTCAATCGATAGACAGAATGTTTGTATGATGGAAACAAAATGTCGTACTCGAGTTTGGTAATACAAACAGGTTTACACCAATTAATTTTTGATTCCATCCACAAAATTCTAAACAAGTCTAGTACAAATAGTTGAATATTACAAAAAACATACAAACAGACGAAAAGAGAATTTCCTCCTTTGTTGAAGTCAGTCAAAAAAACGTCGAAATGATGAACCCTAGCAAGAAACAAAAGACGTACTTTATGAGGGTTTACGCGCTACACTATATTTTTTTTAAAGTACTTTATACAGAAAACTACGGACGACTCGTTATTTTTTAATATTCGGAATTTGAAGTTTCAGAGCTACTTTATTAGTGTAACAAACAATATTAACTTTTCATATAGTCAGTGCCAGATTAAGACTACTTGGAGCCCTATGCAATCCACGCCTGTACTTTTGTCTTGCCCAATGATTCTTGCTTGTCAACAGTTTTTCAACTGTTAACAGTGTTTCAGCTGTTTTTTTAAACGGTCGCGCAGCGTGATTTTTGTCAGTTACATCACAGAATAAATAATAGTGTTACATCGACTAATCTGGTACTTTTGTCTTGCCAAATGATCCTTGTCTGTCAACAGTTGAAAAAACGGCCGCGCAGCGCGATTTTTAGTCAGATTCATTCAGTCTATAGTTAAAAAACGGCCGCACAGCACGATTTTTACCCGACTGCAAGAAGGTTATGTTTTTTGATAGTTTAATCCATTGTTCTATGTTGCCTGTCTATACCTAAAAAAAACGTCCGCACAGCGAGATTTTTAGTCAGTTTCATCCACTATTTTTGTACTCTTGTGTTGCCTGTCATCCATAGTAAAAAAAAGGCCACGCAGCGTGATTTTTTTTAGTTTCATCCACTAATCTTATAGTAAGTCGTTTTACATGGCCACACAAATGAATTTGAATGAAAACATTTTTATTTTTTATTTCTCAAAAAAATTTTTTTTCGTTTTTTTCGGTGCGGATTATGGTGCCCCGCAGACGTGATGCCCTAAGCAATTGCTTAATTTGTTTAAGGGTTAATCCAGCACTGCATATAGTGAGGGAACGCCTTTGCCTCGGTGCAAAGACGATTGGTACATACTACGGTACCCCACTTTCAGTTCCCTTTCCGTTTTTTATTTTTATTTAACAAATTTTTTCAGTTGTGAAAAATTAGATAACGCTCTCCTGCACGGTAGCGCTAGGGAATTGTTGCTCTGTCAACACGCCCGAGTTAACCTACGAGTAAAAATTATTTTATTTTTAATTTTATTAAAATTATGATGGACCCTTCAAATAACAACAACCTAAAACGATAGTTCTCTATAAACCGCACTGTCAAAAGTGAGACAAATAAAACTGAGCCAAAATGGCCAAAAAACTGAGCCAAAAATCTAAAAAGTGAACCAAGATGGCTCAATTTACAGATTTTTACCTTTCATACGTTACCTAACTGTATGTACCTATAAAAAAGAAAAAGTTTAAATTTCCCTACCTTTAGGGGATTAGTTGATACACCATAGTTGGGACACCCACCCAGTGCCGGTTTTAGCACTACCAGCGCCCCTGGGCGAAATTTCTACGGGGCGCCCCCTATCTGCAATTCCAAGATTTCCAATTCTACCTGTCAGTTAAAAAACGGCTGCGCAGCGCGATCTTTAGTCAGTTTCACCTACTAATCTTGTAATCTTGCTTGTTTATAGTAAAAAAACGGCCGCGCAGCGCGATTTTTAGTCAGTTTCATCTGCTAATCTCCTAATTTTGCACATTACAGCAAAAAAAAAACGGCCGCGCAGCGCGATTTTTAGTCAGTTTCATCTACGAATCTTGTAATTTTGCTTGTTTATAGTAAAAAAAAATGGCCGCGCAGCGCGATTTTTAGTCAGTTTCATCTACTCATCTTTCTTATTTATAGTGAAAAACAGCTGCGCAGCGCCATTTAGTCAGTTTCATCCACTAATCTTGCTTGTTTATACAAAAAATGGCCACGCAGTGTGATTTTTAGTCAGTTTCATTCGTCACGTCGCCACTCGTCAACAGGCAACAATATGATTGATAGTCGATCGGTGGTCAAGCGTTTTTGGAGCCCCACACACGAGGACGCCCAGTGCAGTCGCACCGCTTGCTCCTGGATTTTACAATGGCCAAATCTTAAACGGTACATGTAAGCGAGCGATGAAATTTCGGCGAGATATTGCCAAATTGTTGTGATTATGCCACCATAACGATTTTGTCGCTAAAAGGGAATTTACTATAGTAAGTAGGACTCGCTCCATGAGCGTCATGAGCGAGTGTGTATAAAGGGGCGCCTGCGGCGCCCCCTTATGTCCGGCGCCCCGGGCGGTCGCCCGTGCTCGCCCCCCCCTAACGCCGGTACTACACCCACCAATCCGCATTGGGCCCGCGTAGTGGGTTATGGCCCATCCTCCTTATCCACCCATAAAGAAGGCCTGTGCCCCAGCAGTGGGGACCTTAAAAAAACAATGTCTGATGGTCATGGGGATTAGTTACTATTTTATTGGATTTTAGTCCCGATTAGGTAAACTACGAAGTATATAAATCTGAATATACATACAAGGACTCGGCTTCTATCATCTTCTATCATAAAAAAACCGGCCAAGTGTGAGTCGGACTCACGCACGAAGGGTTCCGTACCAAAAAACGGCAAAAAACACGTTTGTTGTATGGGAGCCCCACTAAAAAAAAATATTATATTTTTAGTATTTGTTGTTATAGCGGCAACAGAAATTCATCATCTGTGAAAATTTCATCTGTCTAGCTATCACGGTTGATGAGATACAGCCTGGTGACAGACAGACAGACAGATAGACAGACAGACAGACGGACAGCGGAGTCTTAGTAATAGGGTCCCGTTTTTACCCTTTGGGTACGGAACCCTAAAACATTTAAAAAGTATTATCAACTCTCACAGAACCCAAAAAGGAACAGACAAAAGTACACCAGCTCTGAGTTTGATAAATGTAACGCTCAAGTTTTGACGAATGCCATTGCTACACCTGAATAAAATATGAAAAAAAAGTATTTCGCCGCTCAACCAATCCCCGCAAAGAAGCCAGCGTCGCTGGTTTTGTCACAGAGTAATTAATCTTCTTTGAGAAATGGCTTCGGAGATGCAGGCCGATACTTTGATGAATAGATTTTTGCTTCTTACCAACTCCTTCGTGAGATTATTCCCGTAGATATAGGGGAAGCCATTTTGTTTCTAGAAGTGGTCAATCTTTTTTAAAATATGCTATTATATTAATGTTTATTAATTTTTTTATTGGTTTACTAACAACACTTTCATATGTTATTTCATATGTAGTGGTTATACACCACTATTATCTATTCTGTGGTATAACTGTGACTATTGATTATTATGGTTTTTTGTATTGTTATTGTCATGCATGAAATATTTTTGTCTCGATTTTATTTCTTTCTTAATTTAATTTTTTTAGATTAACACTTGTCACTTTTAAGAATCACTGTTTTATGTAAAAGTTGTGTACAACATTTATAGGAATTAGATTTAAATGTGGAACCTAGTCTTAGCTCTTTAAAAATGTGTGAAATCCTTACTAGTATTATAAATGCGAAAGTTGGTATGTTTGTTTATTTGTTTGTTTATTATGCCTTCACGTCTTAATTACTGAACCGATCATCATGAAATTTTACATACACGTTGCTAGGGGTACAGAGAAGGACATAGGGTACCTTTCATCCCGAAAAATAGGATTGTTCCCGAGGGATAGCAAAAACCTTTCCATGCAGACGAAGTCGCGGGCGGCCGCTAGTAAGAAATATAAATAAATCTGGTACACAACAATACGGTTCAATTGAGTGGTTGGAGGCGAGTTGTTTTTTAACATAATACATAAATAGCATTGTAAATACAAATATCGAATACTAATCGTTTTTATACCAACTAATTAATCAAACGATGAAAGTGAATTTCTTAATAATCACCTAATAACTTCTTCTTTATTTAAAAGACTAGCGACCCACCCTCGCTTCGCTTCGGTGTAGTGTAGAATTTTACACCATGTATTATACTTATAAATTTTCCTCTTGAATCACTCTATCTATTTAAAAAAAAATCACATCTAAATCCGCTGCGTAGTTTTAAAGATCTACACTGAAAAAAATAGACTCCAACTAAGTGGCATTTTTACTTAGTTGGCGTCAAAATATTTGGGATAACGTTGTTATTGTATGTTAAAAACAAGAAACGTTAGTTATACCAGTCAGGTTACATTTGTCTGAAGCAACAAAGAAGCAAACTCTTTATTCTAATAAATAATCTTAATCAAAACGACTAATACTTCTTTGAATTTATAGGGATTCTTGTTAAATTCATTACTTTTCTTTTATTTGTTTTTACGAAGACCCTGTGTTTGCATTATCAATTTATGTTTAATAACAATAACGAGGTACAGAGTTGGAAGAATCACTCGATACGTTAAAATAAATAAGATAGTGAAGTAGAATGGAACAAGGTAAAAAATAAACTGTACAATTTTCTTTACTAGCATCAACGATTTTAAAGTAGTTGAAACAACGAATTTTGTTTTATTACTGCAATCAATTATTGCGTTGTATTGATAATGTTCTAAACCAAATCAAACATAACCGAGTTATTGTTTCTAATAATCCTAATGATAGCGTTAACAAATTTTAGAAGCTTAATTTAATCAATACAAAGTTGCTATTGCAATCAACAATTTCGTCGAATTGACTATCCTTCTTTGTAAATTCAAATAAGAGGAGCGCGACACCCCGCGCCCGCGACCCGCCCGCCCCTTCAACGGCCAACCGAACCGCCACAAATCAAAAAATGCATTTTAGTTTAGTTTTAGTTACGCTACGCGTACGCGACGCTGACGTTGACGTAGGCCGGTACTAATTATATTTTATGATAGTGCTAGCTAAGTGCAGTGTAGGTACCTTAAAATACAGTGGTGAATCCAATGTGAAACGACCTTAGATCTGTGAAATGGACGAAGACGTAGCAGAATTGTTAAGAACTTGGGACCTTTCGAGTTTAATCCCTATATTTGCAGGTAAGTAATTTAAATGTTTAGGTACCTATGTTACTTTATTATTTTAATATTATAAATGCGAAAGTTTGTGTGTGTGTGTGTGTGTGTGTGTGTTACACGTTCCTGCTAAAACTAATAAATCGATTGCAATGAAACTCGGTAGGTATGTAAGTACCTATGTAACTATTTATGTAAGTAATTGAAGGTTAGGATCTTCGTTGCCCGATATGTACCTACCTACGCGTCACGAAATTTTAGATACCTACCTAGGTAGGTACTAGTTTCACTCTCCGACCGTTTCATGTTATCATTGTTTTGTTTTTGCATTTTGAGAGCCAGGTCCACAGATATTATGACCGTGAATTGTAAATAAACAAATAAATATCTGACGTTCATTTCATCTGCGCACTATCACGCGCGCTTTTGGGCCCCCACGGGCGCGCTAGCGTTCGCGCCCGTGAAGCACCGGGCGGGCCCATGAATATCGGGCCGTGAAAAGCCAGCACGTAGGTAGGTACCAAGGTAATAACCTAACAAACAACGCTCTTATGCTGGTTTCTCACGGGCGCGAGATATCACGGGCCAGCTCGAGCCGCCCCGCCGAAACGCACCTACCTACATTGGTAAGTACTTACCCACATACACGACTACATAGGTAGGTAGATTCCCAAACGATTACAAAATAAAACTACAAGGGTACCGTTTTACTGGTAAACGTTTGGGTACCTACCTACCTACATAGGTACCTACGTGGATTATCTACTTGACTGTGAAAACCGTATCTTCCATATTTCGCCAGGGGTCATCATCATTCGCCACGGGGACTGTACAGGGGGCCTATTACGAAAATAACGTACGCAAATGCGTAACGCAGTCACTTGGCCACGATAGTCGTCAGCTGTAGTTATAACAAACATTTTTAATTTGGCTATCGTAGTCAATAGACTACTAAACGAACGATGTCTGATACGCTAGAGAGAAACTGTCAAACTCACGCCATCACTTCGCTATATTGCATACGAAAGTGATTTGTAATAGGAAACAATCAAAACGAAGCACGGACGCAGCTGCGTGTATCGCATTAAACTTTTCGTAATAGACCCCCTGTACCTACCCTACCTATTAATATAATCTGAATAGTTCTTAGAATAAGACTTGTTATATTATACGTAAAGGGCTCTTCAACGGTATGCTACTGAGGTCAAACCTCAGCTCGTCTCCAACCGCTTAAACTTACTTATTCTTGCTTAAAAATTCTTTTTCAGAACAACGTATTACAACGCAGGCTTTATCAGCCCTGTCCCAACAAGACGTTAAAGATTTGATACCACATACAGGACCAAGAGTATTATTTACAAGGTGTTGGGAGCTATGGAAAAAAGAGTTTCTCCAACTTGACAACAACTCTAACAATTTTTCGGTATGTACCTATACTTATGCTACTTATTTATTAACGTAATATTACAGTATTTTGGTAAATAATATAATAGAAAATAACAATATTTAGTAAATACTTACGTAGTTGAGGTACCTACATGTATAGGTTATGTACCTAGGTAATGTAATGTATTGCAGTATTAAATTTGAGATTTTAGCATTCAAAATGCTATTTTTATACAATACAAAATAATATAGGTATTAGAAAAAATAATAATAATAATAATAATAGCTTTATTGCACATGAAACACAAAAACAGAAAGAAACAGAAAAAAGAAAACATACAAAAGGCGGCCTTATTGCTAAATAGCAATCTACGACTCGCACCAGATCATATTCTCAGACGGGAATCGAACCCGCGACCCTTGCGGTCAGCGGTCAGAGCATTGGACCGGATATCCAATTATTTCAGTATTAAATTATAACTAACTAATCGAAGTTCTGATTTCTTAGAACTTTTAGGTCTATAATAATACCCAATACAAACTTCGAAATATTGAGCCTATGCTAGTTTCCCAGATAGCATGCTAGAAATAAAAATACAAAAAGGTGCGCTTATTCCTATCAGTAGGGATAGCTCGGTAGGGATACATACTGTGCACCTGTCTCTACAGGTAGAAATAAAAACAAAATCGTGTGCTTATCCCTACCAGTAGGGATAGTGTGCTTATCCCTTCCAGTAGGGATAGCTCTGTAGGAATAAATGTACCTGCCCGAGGCCTTCAGCGACTGGGACCGCAATCAACTGGGACTGCGGTCCCAGTTGCTGGAACAAGTTTATGATTCATTTTACTTCCAGCGACTGGGACCGCTCGTAAAAAAGGTTTAAGTCTTCCCATCGGCCACACTTGATTTTACCAACGGGGTGGCCAATGGCAATAACTGCCAGCTACCACCCCGGTGGTCGATGGTACTTACTTAATGCCATCAGCCACCCGCATAATTAGAGTGATTTTAATTCTAAAAATGAAAAGGCTGTTCAGACCACGTTAATGAACAATTTTTACTATGGGGCCAACTACGAAATCGCGAAAAAAAAATCAGCTGTCCCATACATTATAGTCGAGTTGATGTTGTACTTTTCTATGGAACAGCTGATTTTTGACCTCATACTAAAAGTTGTTCATTTAAGTGTTCTGAACACCCCTTTTCATTTTTAGATATACTTTAAAAATAACCGTGTATAATTACATGCATTGAAACGACGTGATTATTAAGTACCTTTTTATGCCTATGTTGTATTTTTACTTAAAAATTATTCTATTTCAGCTACCAAAGAAGAAGACAGAAATCTTGCTACGTTTTTGTCAATTCCATATCTTTTGAGCTCTACAACTATTAAAAAAAGAAGAAAAAACTGGTATCTTCCAACTGGAAGCCATCCAAGGCTGAAACCCGTGACGCCTTCATAAAACATATTCGGACGGACGCTGAAATCAGTGGGACGATAGAGCTTCGGCTCAAAACGTTGAAGAATAATGGGATATCACCTCAACCGTATGTACTTATTGTTGGTGAGACACTAAAAGACATTAAAACGTTTTTGGTAATCGTAAACTCATCAACGATTTATCGTACAAACAATATATTACAGGCCATAGATACGTGTTACAAGGCCATTTGGTCCTTAAATTTAGAATATGGGTGTGACTCGTATGCTATTTGGTACTTTTTACAGAAAGGACTTTATAAAATGACCTCCAAGTTTGATAAGGGTTCAACTGCAGCTGAGTCTCTCTTGACAGATTGTAATCTTTGATTGGAAATGTTACCTATATACATTTTGTTAGAAACATATTAAATGTAAGAATCTGATGCTTTAATTCCAAGTTGATCTCTACTAAAATTAGTTTTTAGACTTGTTTAAGATATTTATACGATTTTTAATTCAGCGTTATTTTTTTGTATGTTTAAAAAATGTTAACTTGTTTTTTATGCCGTAAGCAAGTACAAAGTATAAAAAATCTTAAGTTGCACTTTACGTTGTTGCATAGTTCCGAAGAAATACGAACATATAAATGTATGGAAAATGACTGTAATCGTCAATTTCAATTGTTTAATTCTTTTAGAAGGCATATTGTGCGTGAACATTTTTCTAATATTACAAACAATGTATTATTACAGTCACCAAACATGGTAAATTTAGAGACTAGCAATACATCTGTGGAAGTTGACCAACAACTGATACCATGTTCTCCTAGTCCTAGTGCCTTAAGCCTTTCAGAGCCTATGACGTGTGATGAGATAGTTGAGAACGGACTTTTAATATTTATAGCAAGTTTGTACGCAAATCAATCTTTGCCAAGAAACATTGTTCAAACCGTAATCAGTGGATTTACTCAATTTATCACCAATCCTTTATTATTAGCAATAAAAAAGAAACTTCAAAATCTAGCTTCGAATAATATTATTAGAGACGACAGTCTTAACACAATCATCAATGAAATTGAGCCTTTGTTAACACTTAATTTAAGTAAACTAAATACTGAACATAAAAGGTTAGAATATTTTAAAAAAAAGGAGACATATATTCAACCAGAGTCGTTGGTAATTGGTGAAAGATTAGAAAAAGTTAAACGATCCGGTATTACCCGCTTACAACCAATACCGTGTGAACAGCATTTCATACCCCTCCGTAAAGTGTTAAAATCATTTTTTTCCCTTGGAAATATCTTGTCTGAAACCTCAAGCTACATAAGTTGCCTAAATAGAACGGGTGAAAATATCGCTATTGAAAACTTTATTCAGGGAACATTTTGGCGCAGGAGATTTAGTCAACGACAAGGAAAAACTGTAATTCCTATTTTCATCTTTTTCGACGACTACGAGACCGGAAACGCATTAGGTTCTCGAGCGGGGCAACACAAATTAGGGGCAGTTTACGCATCTATTCCCTGTTTGCCGCCTTGTCGTGTGTCAGCGCTCAGAAACATATTTTTAATTCTTCTGTTTCACTCGTCCGATAGAATCTTATTTGGGAACAATGTTATCTTTCGATGTGTGATTGACGAGCTCAACTATCTCAGCGAACATGGTATTGAATTTAACCTTCCGGATTTCAAAGGCGTCATTCATTTTGAACTTGGATTGATTTTGGGCGATAATCTAGGTATCCATGCCATAACAGGTTTCGTTGAAAGTTTTTCAGCAAATTACTCTTGCAGAGTTTGTAAAGTATCAAAACAAGTAATGAAAACTCAGTGCATTGAAAACAGAGACATTTTACGTAATTTATCAAATTATGAAAATGATTTACGTCTTAGAAATCCCTCGGTGACAGGTATTAAAGAAAAATGTGTATGGTTTGATGTGAAAGATTTTGATTTATTTAATCAGGTTGGAGTCGATTGCATGCACGATATATTATAAGGTGTTGCTAAGTATGTCATGCAATTTGTTCTTCTTCAATGTATAAGACGTTATAATTTTTTTACATTGGCTGAACTAAATAACAAAATTCATGCCTTTGATTATGGTCCTGACTGTAGAAATCAACCTTGTACTTTTTCTATGGAACATTTAATACACGGAAATGTTCGTCTATCGGCATCAGAAATGCTTACCTTTTTGAGATATTTTGGTTTATTAGTAGGAGAATTTGTACCCAGTGGCAATGAAATTTGGAAATTGTATCAGAAATTAAGAACTCTTTTAGAAATTGCATTATCCTCAGCTTTTGCTAGAGGAACTGAAGAACTATTACAGGAAGCAGTAACAGAGCTTAATACTTTGTATCTTTCACTGACCAATGATTCACTGAAACCTAAATTTCATCATTTAGTTCATTACCACAGTGCGTTAGAAAAATATGGCCCTATTGTTAATATGTGGTCTATGCGTTTTGAAGCAAAACATAGAATTTTTAAAATGGCGTCAAATGTTTCGTGTAATAGAAAGAATATTACACTGTCCTTAACATTAAAACATCAACTACAGCTAAATGAATTGTTTCTTAAAGGTAAATTGCCTGATACACTTAGGACAGGTCCTCATGTTCGTATAAAAAATGATGATGATAAAGATTTCATACAATCAAATTTAAAATTATGTAAAAATATGTCACTTATTCAAGTTAATTGGGCTACAGTGTCTACTACACGTTATGTTAAGGGTACAATCTTAATCTATGATACAAGCTCTAATGATTCACTGCCTCTGTTCTTTAAAGTTCACAATGTCTATTTGTACGATTCAAATGATTTGATTCTTATGGGAATATTAATGCAAACATTGTGTTATAATTATCATTTTTTTGCTTATGAAGTTGCAGAATCAGAAGAAAAAGTAGTTAAATATTACAAAGATTTTGTATCTCCTATCCCATGTAACATTAATGTTCTCAGTAATGGTAAACAATACATTACTTTGCGATGTTCATTATAAAAAATCATTTAATTCAAATTTGTAATATAAAGCATACAGTGTATTTCGACGGGTTATAGTAATACGAAAGGGGGGTTGATCTAGATGTCTAGACGAAAAACTTTTGTTCAATCAAAAATTCTATAATTTTTCCCAAAATTTTGATGATTGTATATGAAGTAGGTACTTACATTTTTAAAATAGTAGTTCATATAATCAAATGAAATCCTTAGGTCAATTATCTAAAACTCCAAGAAACAGTAAATTTTCGAGAAAACATAACCTCAAAATGTTCGAAAAAAGTCCAGTTTTTTTTTCGGAATTCGTTAAACAACATTTTTTCGCTTTGAGGTCTAGAACAACCCCCTTTCGTATTACCATACCTTCGCTGAAATAAATTGTATACTACTACAGGTTAAAAAATGTTACTGTTTTGTTCCACTATTATCACATGGGTGAAGAAACTGGAGTTATCGGTGTCTTCATTTCACCTCTGTACCGTTCAACCCAGGTGAAATAATTCGACATAAGCGGATGCCTTTGTTCAACTCCCAA
The DNA here is from genome assembly GCA_943789525.1 of Agriphila geniculea. Taxonomy (NCBI): domain Eukaryota; kingdom Metazoa; phylum Arthropoda; class Insecta; order Lepidoptera; family Crambidae; genus Agriphila; species Agriphila geniculea. Next base: position 4,444,133 of record OX038886.1, on the reverse strand, counting down.
ATTAACAAATTACTTACTACTCCCAAATTAACAGACAACTTAAAACAAAGGCCTCCGCTTAATTCGACATAAGCGAACTCCCCTCTGAATCATTTCACGCAGGTGATTGAAATGATTCAGAGAATCATCAGAGAAATGAAGACACCAAAATTCCTTTTTTTTCACCTAGGCTCTCTGAGTATATGTAGTAAAATAAACCGTTTATATGTCGTAAGTCAATTTTAAATCACAGTATTCACGTTGTTGTACGCATAATCCCGAAGAACTACGAATATAATAATATAAATGTATGGAAGTTGACTATCATCTATTTGTATGATATAAATAATTTGATTCATAAATGAATATTAATGCAGACATTGGGTTATGATATGATTATAATTTATATTTTACTTATAAAAATCAGTTAATAGAATTTCACAATAATTTTATGTCTCCTTTCCCATACCTAATAATAATGTTCTCTGGAAGAAATATGCTTAATAATATATTACTTTGTAATGTGGATTATTAAAATAAAAAAATTAAAGGATTTACCCATATATTTTATTAAATAAACATAAACCTTTCCTATATAATAAAGACAAAAGATTTAGGTTTAGGTAAAGTGTAACTAACTATGATATAATGTTATATAAACTAAGAAATGTTTTGTTGATGTATAGAGTCATGGTAGGTAATATATTAATGAAACCTAGTCAAATTAGATTCTTTTAATCAACGTATTATATTTATTTTATTTATTTATTAAGAAATTACAAAGGTCTTAAAATTAAGATATAAGTTAACAATGTGACAAAAACCAGTATTGGTTTGTCCGCACACTGACACTCGCCTCTTTACGCTCACATAGGTATCTTAATAGGTATACATTTTATAAGAAAGAAAAAAATAATAATGTAGTCAAGCAATGTAAACAAGTATTACAATTACCCACAAAATTGTGCTCCTACTGCAGGCACAGCGCTGTCGAGCCACACGCGTAGTATTTAAGGTCACACGGGGTGATTGTGTTAATTTTTTTATAACTGTAATTTTATAACTTTTTTATTAACTATTGTAAAATATGGGTATTATTTGTTTATAATTATATTTAAAGATATTATATTGAAGGGTTATTTAAAGATAAAAAATATTCTTTTAATTTGTTTTTAATATTTGATTCAGTGATTTGTTTTTTTAATGTTGACGGAAGGTCATTAATTAGTTTAGGTATTTGGTACTGTAATAGTTGTTTGCCGTAAAGATTGTTATAACAAGGTACTTTCAGTTTAACATTAGACGCACTACGAGTTGGATAGTTACTGGTAACAAAATTTTGATATTCATCGTTAAAGAATTGCTCAATTAATAGAATATACTTGACTTGGTCATGTACAGGTATTATTTTACAATGACAGAACAGTTCGTGATAATTATTTTGATGATCGTTTTTAACTTTCGAAGGTACAATCGTTTTCATTATTCTTGTCTGTAGCTTATATATTGGGTTGAGATGAGATTTACACGTTCTACCATAACTACTTAAGCCATAAAATATCGTTGATTCTCCTAACGCTTTATATAGGTTGAGTAATATGTCATATGGAATTTTTCTTTTAACTATTGCTAATTTTGCCAATATAGCACGCAGTTTATCACAAACATAATTAATATGCTCGGTCCATTTAAGCCGATCGTCAATAACAAGACCCAGGTATTTTTGCCTTTGGACTATCTCAACTGGTTTACATGAGCAAATGTGGAAATTTGATAGTGATAGTTGATGATAGTTATGCGAGAATGTTTGTTGATAAAGTAATGACAGGTAATTAGATTAAAATACGATCGTGTTTAAAAGACACAAATGATTTATCGTTCTATTTCCTAAGAGTATGTATCCAACTCAAGTGATTTAGTTGGACTATGTGTGCCTATCTAAACGGTTTACATAGGCACACAAAAACCAACTAAATTACTTGAAATAGCCTACATACTCTTAATAAATAGAACGATACATTATGTGTCATTTAAACAGGATCGTATTTTAATCTATTACCTGCCATTACTATATCAAGGAACATTCTTAGTAGATATAACTATTATTCTATAATACATTAAGAAAGGATCTTATTTCATTCTATTACCTGCCATGACTACATCAACAACCATTCTTAGTAGATATAATTATTATATTTTAATACATTAAATAAGGATCTTATTTCATTCTATTACCTGCCATGACTACATCAACAACCATTCTTAGTAGATATAATTATTATATTTTAATACATTAAATAAGGATCTTATTTCATTCTATTACCTGCCATGACTACATCAACAACCGTTCTTAGTAGATATAATTATTATATTTTAATACATTAAATAAGGATCTTATTTCAATCTATTACCTGCCATGACTACATCAACAACCAATCTTAGTAGATATAATTATTATATTTTAATACATTAAAGAAGATCTTATTTCAATCTATTACCTGACATGACTACATCAACGAACAATATTGGTAGATACAATAGGTTTCAATGCTTGCACTGAACAAGATACTTTATAAGGCCAGTAAAGCATTAGATTTACTGTTACTAAATATTAGTTAGACACAATCAAGTGTCTTGTTTGAATTAAGCGAATCTTAATTGAATCTACAAACAATCTTTATTAATATAATATGGTTTCATGTTTGTTTCAAACAAGATATGAATGAAAATAAACAACTACCATATTAAGGCCAGTAGAGTACTTGATATACGTCAGCGCGAAAATTTAACAAAGTTCTCTTAGTTGCAGTTATATTGATCTTGTCAGGCTCAAATGGAATCATGATATCGACACTTAAGAACCAAGACCATCTATCTACACTTTTGGCGATTTTTACTTTTTAATGCAGTTCTTTTTAAGGTTAACTTACGCATCGCTTCCTTTAATCAGTTACCTCAATTTCGCATTAAATAAGGAGTTATTAGAAAATACCAATACCACCTAAGTAACTAATTTTAACTAATACCAGCTATCTACAGTAATTTTAAAACTAATGAAGCTCTCTTGAAATACATGTAAAGACCTAATTTCAACTTTTTTCTCATGCTAATCCTGTAAATGTTCAGACATAATTATAATTAAATTGTTTGAAGAAGAAAGAAAACTTTTTTTCGTCTCCTGTGAAGTCGACTTTTTGTAGATAGATGGTTTTGGTTCTTAAGCGTCGATATGTGATAGCAGTAAACAAGATCTGAGTTGATGTTAACAATTTTTTTTTTCAGTGTAGGCATACATAGGGACAGACAGAGGGAAGTTTTGTTTTATACTATGTAGTGATGATATTTCTATCGTATCCAGTAATAATAAAGCCTATATCTTCGTATTGCCAATTTGGAGCTAAGTATGCGGGCCGCGCGGAAGGGAGCGGGCCAATTTCTGTGAATGATTATTCGGCCCGGCAACAGAAATGTCAGCGGTAAATATCAATCGGGACATTGGCATCTTAGCCACTTTGGTGGTTCGTGATATTAATATTAAGTAGGTTGCTTCACACCAGCGCGTAACCTAGGAAGTGACGGCGGTGGCGCGGCGTGCAAGCGATTTTAACCTTCGAGGTGGTAAAGCACCGGTGTGGTCGATTGTACCTAAGATGAATCCATTACTGATAGTGTTATAAAAAACTCAAGTCTTTTAGTCTTCATTTCGAGACTTGAGTCGATTTTCAAGACAAGGACTCGTTAGTCACATGTGTCCGAGTCCTTTGAGTCTTTTAAGTCCTTTCGAGTCTTTTAAGTTCTTTGAGCTAGACTGAGTCATGAACTTGAGTTGGTGTATTATAAAGGTAATACTGGGTGATTTTATATCGTCATCCATATTTATTTACTAATCTGATTGAAAATAAATCACACAATTAAAATTAGTAACAATTTAATTGCATAAATGCAAATAACCTAATCAAAACATTGACGACTTGCTGAATCAAAATGGAAGTTAAAACGTCTACTTATAAATAAAATAGTACTTATATAATGACTGTACTGATCAGCTGATGATCCATCAAACAAATAAATCCTAAAGGTATTTTTCACTGAAGTATCCGACTGTGGTGCGGAAAAACTGCGATTCACGCTGCGTAGACACGCGCGTGGTCACGCGCGCGTAGACACGCGCGTAGTTACGCACGTTACCCCCTGACACACCGGGTTACGCATACGTCTACGCGGCACGCAACGCAACCTGCCCCTTGCGTACCCAGCCGCTGCGGCAGCCATCTTTGCGACTCTAGTGCGTGATGTCAGACGAAGATTGAGTAAATGGACTAATTTTTTTGCACTATTTCAATTAGTTTTTCTTTAATATAGTTATTCATTATTTAAAAACAAAATAAAACACCACTTACTACCGGTAGTACCGGTACTATTTGTAAACAAATACAACTGAATGCGTAGTCACGCGCGTGGTTACGCGCGTAGTGACGCGCAGCAAAGATACGTGCGTGTTCGAATTTGTTCGGTGTGACATCCAATAGGGAATGCCATTGACTACAACGTCATCAATGCGTTCCGCTCTGCGTAGGTACGCAGCCTGTTTGTCTCATGGGAGCTGCAATGCGTAGGGTTACGCATCGGTCTACGTGCACGCGTACGTTACGCAAGCGCTGTGCCATGTCTCATAAAGTTTCAAGCATTACAACGTCATAGTACGTCTACGTGCACGCTTACGCATACGCTTACGCATCCGGTGTGTATCGCTTCTTAGTCAAAATATTGACGTAATGCCATAGGTCGCGTAGAGATTCTAGGTATATATTTTGGTATATATTTCTCATATCTTTCTCCAGACAGGTATTGAACCAGAAACACGATTCAGTGATTTTAGCTCGATATATTTTAATTTCGGAAATACGTCTAAAAAATTCTGAAGTTCGAAATTATTTGGAAATAACATTACTGATTTAAGTCGAAATTGCTTTAAATAATAATTTGTATCATCAATATTCACAATCATGTCGAAGCATTTCACTTTAACCGCTATAGTTATTTACTACGAATTGATTTATTGATTTTTTCAAATCTGCCGATTTGTTCAGTTCGGAATCAGTCGCTTTCTCATTGCTATCTCGCTTTACAATTTATTTTTAACAAAGACCCTTATCTTTTATAATGTTTCAATTTTTAAATGATTGCCCTAAAAGTGGGCATATTATAATGACTAATGATGTATTATTGTTTTTTACTGAAACGGAGAAAAAAATATATGGCTTAGTTAGAACACTCGGGATAAAATTATCTACGACACAAAAAAACTAAACGAAAATCGGTTCATTCATTTAGGACCTTCGATTCCACCGAAAGATACACAGATACAGAGACATGTTAAACTTATAACACCCCTTTTTTTTTGCATCGGGGGCTAAAAACTAATCATATAAGAAAGAACGAAAAATTACATAATAAGCCAATGAACGGAACACGTTACCTGATGAATACAACAGTTGCCACAGACAACAACTATACAGAAAATGGTAGCCTTAACTGTGCGTTCACCTTTCGTAAGCTGCACCTTAATTGGAGTTAATTAAAAGAAGAAAGCTTGCTCCGAAGCAAGTATTAGTAGACAAACTAAATGCGGGTCTCTTAATTAACGCTTCTCTGCGAATTAATGAACTGAATCGTATAAAAATCTAGTAATCTAGTATTTAAAAAACCGGCCAAGTACGAGTCGGACTCGCGCACGAAAGGTTCCGTACCAAAAAACAGCAAAAAAAAATACGTTTATTGTATGGGAGCCCCCCTTAAATATTAATTTTATTCTGTTTTTATTATTTGTTGTTATAGCAGCAATAAAAATACATCATCTGTGAAAATTTCAACTGTCTACCTGTTGTCGTTATTAATATCGAGCAAAAGACGGCAAAAAAAATTACGTTTGTTGTATATGAGCGGCTCATATACAACAAACGTGATTTTTTTTTGCCTATGAGCCCCCCTTAAATATTAATCTTATTCTGTTTTTAGTATTTGTTGTTATAGCGGCAACAGAAATACATCATCTGTGAAAATTTCAACTTTCTAGCTATCATGGTTCATGAGTTACATTAGTAAACACAGGTTTTAAACGCGTTTTTAACTAACCTTTTCCCGACGTTTCAACCGAGTTGCATCGGCCGTGGTCACGGGCTGACTGGAGCTGCGGTGTTACGCCTCCTCCTCTGCGGTGGAATCTTCATCCACCGTCGAACAGTTTTTTCAACTACCGCCGCACACAATACTAACGGTGTCCCTATTCTGTATCATAGCCGTATTCTGGTAGTTAGCCGACCGCGAACAAAGAGGTAGTGCGTTTGCAATTACTGGATTCCACACTGCAGATAATTTGTGGCCATCTTCCCGATTGAAGTTATTTGGATGTTTTTTAATTTCAATTGCTTCACGTACGACTCGTGAATAAAAATGGCGATCAGTGGAAAGAACCTGCGTGCGATGAAACTCGATCTAGTGGTTTGTGCCACTTTCCAGCAAATGTTCTGCAATCGCTGATTTATTAATTTGGCGGTTTTTTTGAGTTACAGCCTGGTGATAGACAGACAGACAGACGGACAGCGGAGTCTTAGTAATAGGGTCCCGTTTTTACCCTTTGGGTACGGAACCCTAAAAACGAATGGGAGTATGGATAAACGTTACTTTAGCTTATTCTAAAGTAATTACTGGAATGTCAGGAGAGGTTGCATAATGAAGGCAACGTGGATTAGAGCTATTACATTATATTAGCATCATCTTCGATTATAGATAATAATAATAATAATAATAATCTTTATTTATTTATAAACTTTAGTTGTACAAATTACAATGTGTCACTGAAGCCCGTGGTAGTATACTTAGTACTTTAGTGTCTTCCCAAACTAGTGACATAAGTACATTATGTTTATAAATTATTAAAAAAACAATGAATGAAAATAAGAAAGAAAACCAAAAAGTACAAAAGGATAATAAGTAAGTACAGCAAATTGTTTTAGCTATTAGATACTGAAATTTGTGTGTACTTGTGTGTGTGTGTGTGTGTGTGTGTGTGTGTGTGTGTGTGTGTGTGTGTGTGTGTGTGTAGTGTAGTGTGTGTATATCTTAGTGTGTGCGCTAGCGGTGATTGTAAGAGAGAATAAGTGGGTAAGAATGTTTTAGGCGGTAGGTAGGTATGTCCGGTCAGATCAGCATTGATTTAATATTTTATGAGATTGTGATAAAAAGACTTTCTGTACTATCATAGTCCAACTCTTCTAATTTTTCAAAAGCATTTTCTTAAATTGATTGTTGTTGTATGATCAAAGAATTAGCATCATCTTCGGTTATAGATGATCAAAGAGCATCATAAAAAGCCGCACAACTCCCACTGTTGGGCATAAACCAACCTCGTGGATCTTTGATCAAGAGTTCAAGATATAAAATATCCTGTGTTTTGATCAAATAAAATATTTGCATAATTTGCATGCCATAATCTTGGCAAAACATGTGAGTCCTCAAAATTTTTTACATCTTTTTATCTACACCCATGCTTTAAATCCTCTGTAAGAGGTTCTGAAACAGCTTACTGACATCATTACAATATCGCGAGCCAGAGCTGGTCCTTATGAAAGGGTTGCATTATGAAATTCAGTACAACATTATATCACTCTTGCGGAAGACATAATGACGAGGAGGGAGAGGAAAGTCAAAGTCAAAGACAAAGTCAAAGTCAAAACCTTTATACTCGTAGAAGATACATATCATGGGTTTAGATAAATATCATGGGTGTTTTTAATCCATATGTATTAAAATATTATTTGTTTCCCTAATAAAAATAAGAAAAAATAAAAAAATGGGTGTAGATAAAGTCTTGTATGCAACTGTACATAATTAGGTTTTAAAACACTCATGTGATAAACCCACATTCGTGTTTTAATACCCCTCGTTATAGTACAGTTACATAAATATCTCGCAAATCCGTTCAGCCATTTTTGCCTGATTGAGTAACAAACTATCAGATTATACAGTGCCTTTGGTCTTGAACTAGCGATAATTTAAAGGCGTGTAATACACCTAATTTTATCGACAAAAACACCCACATGTTGGGGTCTATCCCCACTCCTGTTGGAATGGCCGCCATTTTAAATTTGACTTTTTATTTTAGATGACCCTGCAGAAAAATATTAATTTCTCCGGATTTAGAAGTCTTACAGTTATAACAAAAATATTGTTTGAAAGCTAATAATATCACCTAGTAATGTAAAAATAAAATATTTAAATTTTTGATTTAAATACGTCATAAAAAATTACTGAAATAAAATTTTATACGAAATTTGTGCGATTTTTTTGAGTTTTTATTACATTTCTCAAAAACTAGGACATTAATGTCCATTTTTTTGCACTATTCAAATACATAGGAATATTATCTACAAAACGGTTCTAAAATTTATTGCTCTATGTTGCATATTTTGATAGTTATTTTTGTTTGAACTATAACCCTTACGTCACCAAAAAATGATTATTTTCGAAAATGGACCTAATTACAAGCCTTTTGAACATATTTTAAATTAGGTTGATAATATTATCTGAATACTAATTTCATCAAATGATAAAATCTAGTTTTTAGGAATTTAGATTTTTTTTATTTTCGTAAATAACCATTTAGTACTTGTAAGGGTCATATTCAAACATCAATAGCTCTCAAAATATGCAACATAGAGCAATAAATTTTTAAATCGTTCTGTAGATAATATTCCTGTGTATTTGAATAATGCAAAAAAGTGAACATTAATGTCCTAGTTTTTGAGAAATGTAATAAAAAGTCAAAAAAATCGCACAAATTTCGTATAAAATTTTATTTCAGTAATTTTTTATGACGTATTTACACCAAAAATTTAAACATTTTATTTTTTAAATTGATAGATGATATTATTAGCTTTTGAACAGTTTTTTTGTTATAACTGTAGACTTCTAAATCCGGAGAAATTAATATTTTTCTGCAGGGTCATCTAAAATAAAAAGTCAAATTTAAAATGGCGGCCATTCCAACAGGAGTGGGGATAGACCCCAACATGTGGGTGTTTTTATCGATAAAATTAGGTGTATTACACGCCTTTAAATTATCGCTAGTTCAAGATCAAAGGCACTAGAATATTAGTATGATAGTAGGATAAAAGCCTCTCCTATTGTACCTATATTTTGTCATTTATTCTGTTTCTTTAATAAGCAATTAGTTCAGGCAAAGAAAGCTAAAAAAAATGTAGAGAGGGAAATGCTAGGAAATAATTTTTTTACTTCATAACTTTGTTTGGACATGTTAGGACGTCGCTAGAACGCATAGTTCACGGACGGGGACTTTTGATATGTTCACCCTTGGAATAATTCTAAGTGTTCACCTCCTATAACTAGTCCAAATCAAGTTACGAAGTCAAAAATTGTGTTTTAATCATTTCCCTCTACACCTTTTCGTTTACTTGGCTAAATAGAGTTATTAATATGATTGCATTTGCATTGTGTAAGCAAACTGACAAACATATATTTTCAACTTTATCACAACGTTAGAAAGTTGTTTTCTCCTAGCACTTTGTAAGTTCAACGGAGTCGACAAGGGTTTACAAATCGTCACCTCCAAGGTGCGTCGATAACGCCTCTCAGATTTAATTTACGTACTTGTTGCTTCGTTCTGTTAACTGGAGTTACCTACCTACGCGTTTAGAATACGTTAACGTTTTGGGTTACATCTGCTTTAATATATAGCCAATATCTATACCATCCGCATCGACAAATTATAGACAGAATACGTATGTATTGCGAGCGAGTAGACTGGTGAATGAGGCGTGCAAGGAACATGACTTGGATCTATTTACAAGTGGCGTGTCTAAGACTAAGCAGTGTCTAATCTAACCCGTAACTTTTTCGAATAGATTTTGATATTAGATTTTTTGTGTTAACAACTCCATAATTAAGCTGTAACATACATATTGTTCACACCCCTATTGTATTAATTAATTGCTATAAGTGAAAACCTGTAATTGGCTTTCTGTTTAACATATTGTAGCTTATAATATTATTGTTGCTGTTGGTTTTCCAATAAAATAAACAAATAAACAAACAAACAAATAATAATACTGTTTGGATGCAAAATGCCTAGCTGGCAAAGTTCTGAAGTATCTGTTCGACGATTGGCAAATAATTTTTGGTGATACCGTTGCAGTTTGTCCTTAAAGTGCGACACACACCGGATGCATAAGCTTAAGCGTAGACGTGCACGTAGACGTACCATGACGTTGTAATGTATGAAACTTTATGAGACATGGCACACCGCTTGCGTAACGCGTAGACTGATGCGTAACCCTACGCATTGCAGCTCGTGACGTTTTACTCAATGCCATTCCCTATTAGACGTCACACCGAACACGCACGTATCTTTGCTGCGCGTCACTACGCGCGTGACCACGCGCTTGGCTACGCAGCCGGTGTGCCCAGGCCTTTAAAGGTATCAATATCAACGTGTTGATGTTGATATCTTTAAAGGACAAACCTCTTCACAAATCTTGACAAACTTTATTACACAGCCGGCAACCGTAAATGTACGATGTATTGGCCAACGTTTGGGCCAACGTGTAGTGCCAGCCTTAGGCTGCGAACGCACCGACAGCTGCCTAGATTGGTGCCTAGATAGTTATATCCAGGCTTCTTGTTAAGATACACGGTGACCACTGGAAGGTGAGTCGCGAGGATAGTCGCCTTGGTCTCATAGTCTTTGATTGTAAGCCTCGCGCCTACGATACATGCTAGGTAGTATACACCACCAGAAAATGTGACCGCTGGGTGCAGTCACACTCGACGTGAGCGGAAAATGAGTAAAAAATGAGTTTGGGAAATATGAGAAGGGACTTACTTAGGTGAAAGCTGGGTGATAGTGAGCAGGCAGTGATGATGAAGCGACGATACGGGTCGTGGCTGGAGTTGAGGTGGTAGAAGTCCTTGGTTTCTTTAGACCAAGGTCTCAGTAGGTTTCTGTGACACTTCACTGATTACACCAAACTGTCTGAGCTGATCACACTTGAGAACTAATTAAATACCGGCCGGTAATCTATTGAAATGAGAGAAAGGACATCATCCATGTTTCATACGTTTTTGGTCCAAATATGAAAGTGCCGGCCAAAACGCAAAAGTGCTTTATTCTGATAGATTTTGCCCACCTAAGCATTTTTTATTATGGCACCGAAGCTGTAGCACCGCTTCACATTTGTGTCAAAATGTATGAAAAGACAGACTTTTTGAACTTAATTAAAATCAAGTACAGCGGTGCTGCAGCTTCGGTGCCATAATAAGAAATGATTAGGCGGACTAAATCTATCAGAATTTACCTTTTGGCTGACTTTTTTAGATTTGTGCCAAAATGTATGAAAAGTCAGACTTTTTGAACTTATTTAAAATCAAGTATAGCGGTGCTACAGCTTCGGTGCCATAATAGGAAATGCTAAAGTGGACATAATCTATCAGAATAAAGCACTTTTGCTTTTTGGCCGGCACTTTCACATTTGGACCAAAATGGATGATGTCCTTTGGCTGCTTTCTAGCCAGCTATTTAAAATATACCTATATCAAGACGCCTAGCTCACAGTGCGCCCGGTTGCGACATTCGTGAACGTTCGTTTTAAATAATTGGTTACATATCTAGGCTATAGGCACTAATCTCGGCACCCGGTGCGTAGGCGGCCTTAGGGTTGAGCTGCATCGGCCCGCCCAGCATAGGGTTGTGAAAAAATCAAAAGTCCGGAGAAAAGGCCCATCCATTGAAAAATCCTGAGATTTGTTGCAGTTTGAGAATAACGTAACGTGGGGGGGGGGGGGGGGGGGGGGGGAGGGGGGGTTAGTTGGCAGCGTCGAAATGATTAAATAATAGAAAGCTTATTTATCCTTCTATTAATGAGCAAAGTCCAAAAATCCTGAGATATGGTAACCCTAGCCCAGCATAGCTTTTTAAATCGCAGTAATATAATAAGTCTATGGCTTTATCCTTTTTTCGTCTACGTGCTCTATGAAATTGGTAAGCGGGTTCTCGCCGAGGTTGGCCGAGCGCTATTTATTTTCGTTCTCCTTTTCTTTTTAAAAATGATCAATCGAACTCGTAAAGAGCAGTTTTATAATTAAACGAATAAAAAACCTAATACCTTGCCTAGTTAAACTGTAAAACTGTATTGCTTGCTCAGTCCCCACTTTTCCGAATGCACACAGTCACAACCCTTAGCGCTTTCTTAGTTGCCTTTACTCAATACTCAATACTTTATTTGCAACCATAATGTGGGTACAGAGGATGGTACAATTTTATATAATTATAAGAGCATTATGGACCCTGTCGGGCACGCAAAAGGGTAATAAAAGAGAGGAAACGCTTAATATAAAAGAAAAGCTACATAAACCAAATTAAATCAAATTAATAAAATAAAATAAATTTGTGTAGATTATAATGCTAGACAAGACGTTTTGAATTATTATTGTATTTATTTATTAATTATATGCATGGATATTTTTTTTTATCAATTGGAAGTTGTTGATGTCCTCATGTTTAAAATATTGTGAAAACATTTGTTAAATATGAATAATTATGTAACTGGGTCTCCCGTTTAACTATTATCATTAAAAATATCGCTCTAAAACAGTAAAATGTCAATTACATTTAAATTTTGAAATCCCTGTCCGTACTTGTTGCTTCTCCACTATTTCAATTTCATTTACTATATTAGTGGGAGCCATGAATTCGTTAGCATTAATCACAATTTAATGGCGTACGTACATTATTTACGGGCGACAGACAATTCATTACGGTGTCGCCGTTTTTAGCTCTAGCTTTGTGAAATTGCGTAAAAATAATCCTGATTTATTAATAGGATGTATTAGTAAATAAAATTGTAACTTCCAAAGGTCAGAATAAAATGAATGAGCTAAACAAATTATGGAAATCAATGATAACAATTATAGATAGGTAATGAAATATTAAAGATCAATTAGTATTTTTTAGCTAGAAATAGTGAACCCCAGAAATGACGAAGAATTACCCAGGCAATGATCCAGCTCAGCAGGATATGGCAAGACAGCAACATCCGTAGAACAACTAAAGTCCAAGTTGTACGAACTCTGGTTCTGCCCATATTCCTGTACGGATCCGAAACTTGAAAAGCCGCAGATAGGCAGAGAATTGATGCTTTCGAAATGTGGTGCTGGCGCCGTCTTCTCCGAATCCCGTGGACAGCACGAAGAACATTGGTTCTTCGTGCTGTCCACTGATGTGATTCATTGTGATTCATTGGAATCTGTGCTGAAAGAATTGAAGCTCGAGAATCAAAGCCGCCTTTCCTCTATCTGCCTGCAACGAATCCTACGACATTTTGGCCACATCGCGCGTGGAGATACGGATAACATAGAACGGCTCATCGTAACAGGCAAGATAGAAGGAAAAAGACCGAGAGGCAGAAGCTCAAAACGTTGGTCAGACCAGGTGTCCAAAAATCTGGATATGCCAGTGAACGTCGCACTGCATCAAGCCAAGGACTGTAACAGATGGAAACACCTCGTGCGAGACGTCCTTGCAAGGAGTCACGATCCTCAACCATGAGGGAACGACTGAGAAGGAGGAGTATTTTTTCAAACTTCAGTTGAACTATTCACAATTAATATTTAACATCTGTCTAATAAATATTATGAACTGAAATTTTTGCGTAAATAGGTAAAGTATCCACTATTCATAATAAAACAGAAAATTTAGATTCAAATAGTGGATATGTCACGTTTTCTGCTATCTTATTTTTCAATTCAATTTTATCGATCGTAGACTATATTTCCATTTACAATTTGTTTTTGCTTCATCATAATCCTAAAAGCTTTGCATCATTATCATCCAAAGTCTATTGCAGACCGTCTCTCCTATCGTTGTTGGCAATAATATTCCACGCTGAAGGTAGAAAAACACTGAAGGGTTAGTTCTATTATTACGCGGCTGCTTTGCTTCAAAGCTTCAATGGACGCAAGTCAAACAGAAACTTCCGCCTGCAACAATTCTTTCAAAAAACAACAATTATGAGTTGAGAGTTGTGGAACGAGCGTTAATGCTACAACAGTTAACTCTCACTTTAACCACAGTGTAATATAGCCTTACAGCAACTTACAGTAAATCAATCCGAATTTTCATTCCGCACGTCGCCTTTTTTAAAGCCCAGTTTAATTGACCTTAGAAATTTTTAAAATTATATTATGTTCTCGGTCGCATCCTAGCCCACTTGCATGAAATTACTTGTATTATGTTTACTAATATTTAATGTTTAAATAATACTTTACTTACTAAACGCTAAAGGATTCTGTAAAAAAATATAATGAAACTTCTAGAATCACTGTGTATCATTATAAAATCTTTTTTTTAACACTCCATCTGCTCAGCCTAGTTTGGTTTTATTTTTTTATGAAGAAGTTATTATGCATCTGCATGTTTTGGATGTTTTAATACCTTGACTGGTGAGCTTTATGTAACATTTCTGACGTTAGATGTTGAAGCTGACATACTGTAAAATATTACACTATGCTTTGAGTACGTCATTACTGCTGTTTACTTGCTAAGCTTCTCGCTCTGAATGCACCGCTACGGCTAATTTTAAGCTAAAGCACTTATTAAGTTACGTAGAATGGAAATCAGTTCAGTTCAGATAGTTTAGGCACTAATCTAATTTGAACCGAGATTTTCTATCTAAATTAGATAATGTGTTATATAAAAGATCTTTTTTGCCATTTTTTTAGCGGATTTTGTGACACCTTCAAATATATTGAACAAAGGAGTTAGCTCACTTTCTGAGTTTGTTTGAATAAATATTTTTTCATTTCATTTAAAGACAATGCTAATTCAATGTAGAAACACTGTTCAACGAAAGCACCCTAAATGTGTAATAAATGAAGCGTACTTATAGTACAGTAGCCCGTAGAATATTTTAATCACCAAAAATGTTACCGTTTGCCGTTGTGATATAGTTATTTATTACGAAATTATAAATACTTTAACCCAAGTTTTACAGATCGCAACCCACCGTAACCTATATTTGTATACCTCCAAAATTGATATTTTTTTATTTTTCGAGATTTACCACATAGTTTAGCTATTGTCGTGTTCTACAGCTTGGTTTGATTGCCAAAGATAAAAGTAAGACTATAAAAAGTAGCCATACACAGATTTAAGACCTGATAAAAATGGTTGGATTTTATGTGGTCTTAAATCTGTGTATGATCACTTTCCATGGTCTTACTTTTATCAGTGGCAATCAAACAAAGCTGTAGAAAACGACAATAGCTAAACCATGTGGTAAACCTTGAAAAATAAAAAAATATAATTTTTGGAGATATACAATTTTTGGAGGTTACGGCGGGTTGCGATCTGTAAAACTTGGGTTAAAGTATCTATAATTTCGTAATAAATAACTATATCACAAAGGCAAACGGTAACCTTTATGGTGATTTAAATGTTCTACGGGCTACTGTACTATTAATCCATATTAATATACTCTAGTCACTAGTGACTCAGTACCTCAGCGGTTAGAGCATTGGACCGGATATCTAAAGGTCGCGGGTTCGATTTCCGTCCGAGAATTGATTTGGTGCGAGCCATATTTTTTCTAGTATATTACTTAATATTGTATACTCTAACAACATTTCTATCTACGTGCAAATACTCAAAAAGTATCAAAAACTCAACCCTATTGTAGGGTTGAAAATGAGGAGGGGCAAAGCGATTTGCAGCCATTGCAACACAAAGCTTACAGGCCGCAGAGAAAAATGATAAGTAACCCTTTAAACGCCCTCGGTTCTGGCCTCGTGAAATTCGTTTTCCGATATTAAAGGCGGTTGAGGACGCCCCCGGCGAGCGGTGCCTGCAAGATTAATGAGTGTACAGAGACAAAAAATATTCATATAAAAAAAGGTATCCTACTAATCCGACTAATCCTACTTTCCTACTAATCCTACTATCCTACTAATCCTACTATCCTCTAATATATGTGAAAGTTTCGATGTATTAGATGTTTGGTTGTTTGTTACACAATTCATAATCATACAGAAACGGCTTCTAGGATTTGTATGAAATGTGGCATAAATATACTTTATCTACTCTCATATCGTAAAATTCGAATTATGAATTTCAAAACGAATTTATATTGACATACTTTATACACGCAATACCGAAAAAAAATTAAAAAAATATTTTATAACATACCTTCGCTATACTAAGCAATGTTATAAAATAACTTTTTTTCCCATTACGATACAGGGCAAATCCAAAAAGAAGGCAGTGCCGCGATATTAAAAAAAAACAATGATATTCCCATATACTTTCCATGATTAAAACGTACTCTATGGTAATCGATGACTTAGCGTAACGATTAGTCTACTGGAATGCACTTATTTCATTTTTTTTCTAATAGAATACGCGCCATTTATAGATTTTAATTTTTACTTTTGCTTAAAATATCATAGTAGGTAGTGAGTGTAATGTGAAAATTTGACTCCACCCGATATTTTAGATGCGGCGACGGAAAAAACGTCTTACTTAACCTTGGTAAGTACTGCCGACTTACCGACTCTTTTTAGGGTTCCGTAGCCTTAATGGCAAAAAACGGAACCCTTATAGATTCGTCATGTCTGTCTGTCTGTCTGTCTGTCTGTCTGTCTGTCCGTATGTCACAGCTACTTTATTCCGAAAGTATTAAGACTACACAGTTGAAACTTGGTAGGTAGATGTATTCTGTTAACCGCTTACCGAATTTAATACAAAAATAAGAAAAATAAAAGATTAAGGGGGGGCTCCCCATACATGGAACTGAAACTGAAAAAAAATTTTTTCTTCAAACCTACACGTATTGGGTGTCTATAGATAGGTCTTTAAAAATGACATTGAGGTTTTTAAGAGAACTTTTTCTCAAAGTTAACCGTTTCAAAGATATACATCGCCAAAGTGGTAAAATGTGTGTCCCCCCCCCCCCTTTAACTTTTGAAATAAGAGAGTGAAAAATCTAAAAAAAATAAATGCTGTAGATCTTAATAAACACTTTCAATCAAAATTGGTTTGAATGAGATATAGTAATTAGTTTTTGAGATATAGCACATTTTCCAAAACCGCAAATATAACTTTGTCATTCATACCAACACTGTGAAAAACAAAGTTATTTTTGCATACGAAAAATGATAGGTGGTATTAAATATGGTATGGTATAAGGTAACTACGGAACCCTATGGCGCGTGGCCCGACACGCACTTGGCCGGTTTTTATCATTGATATTTTATTTTGTAGGTTCAATCGGTTCAATCACAAAATTGTATGAGAGTAGATAAAGTAGTGTATGAAACTATACATAACTAGATATTAAAACACTCGTGTGATACTATTAGAGATGGGAAAGTGTTTCTGCCCGGACGGGAAAATTGGGAAAAAACCCAGGCACA
The DNA here is from genome assembly GCA_943789525.1 of Agriphila geniculea. NCBI lineage: Eukaryota > Metazoa > Arthropoda > Insecta > Lepidoptera > Crambidae > Agriphila > Agriphila geniculea. The sequence goes on along the minus strand of OX038886.1, from coordinate 4,426,673 downwards.
TTGGGCATAAATCTTTTATGCCCAAATAAATGCCCAATCTGTGGGCAGAAAAAATACTATTGTTCAACGACGAATAAATGAAAAAGTTTTAAAGAAATAAAACGAAATATTAGTTATTTAACAAATATGTATTATAATTAGTTTTTTGGGTATACATTTTACTGATTAGTCTAAGCAAACAAAGGTAAATAGAATCAACATTTTAAAAAACTCGCTTAAATTCGCCTTCTATCTATTCCGTGTCGGTAGGGCTGCCATCCGTCCGGGTTTCCTCGGATTTGTCCTAGTTTGGAGGGCGTCCGGGGAGCGGAGGAGGAGGTTCTCAGTTCGTCGGAATGTTTGTTTTTTTATGTATGTTACTCGATTACTCGAAGACGGCTGGACCGATTTGAAAAATTCTTTTTTTTGTTTGAAAGTATATACTTCCAAGTTGGTTCCAGTGTCATGAGGTCAGGATCTGATGATGGGATCTTGGAGAAATCAAGGGAACTCTTCAAATATTATAGGCACACCTATAGCGATTTTAGTATTTTCTTAAGTAATTGCAATTGGAATTAATGCATTTGCTTTTAGAAAGTATCATTTTGGTGAAGTGGAACTGATGATGAAGACCATAGATGACTATCGGAATTATTCAATACTATTTCACTGGTGCGATATGGTTACTTTTACATGATTGCTAGGCTATTTATGCTCATCATAATGCATATGGTGAAGTGGAGCTGATAATGAAGTACCAAAAGAACTCCTCAACAATTAACGCCCCTGCGTCGGGAAAAGCAGTATGTTGTAAAAGGTGATGAGACGTTGACATGAGGCTGTTGTAACTTATATAAATCGTCACTAAATATACCTACCACAATAAAAGTTTAAAATAAAAGTTTTTTAAAAAACAAAAGTTCTTTAAAAAAAAATAGATTTAAAAATAAATGGTTCTAAAAAGCTAGAAATAAAATATTCAAATCTGCATAATTACTAATTCGAAAGTTTGTACGCATAATATCTAATATTAAACAACGTCTTATGAAGTCGGGTTTGGTTTAAAACCTTTGATTGATTCCGGCCCAACGGCCATCGGTTCTTCTCGCTATGTGTCCAGCCCACTGCCACTTTAGCTGAGCAATCCTTCGAGCGATGTCGGTTACCTTAGTTCGCCTGCGGATCTCCTTATTTCTGATTCGATCACGCAGGGAAACCCCGAGCATGGCTCTCTCCATTGCAATGAATTAGTAATTATGCAGATTTTTTTATTTAGCTTTTTAAAACATTTATTTTTGAAGCTATTTTTGTAGGTTATTTTTATTTTTTTAAGGTTTTGTTTTTTTGGGAAAAAAGGCTTAAAATTGTAAAAGTTAACTAAATTTTTAAACTTGACCAAGGTAAAAGTTAATATAAAAAATTAAATGTCCGGGGTCAAGGCTCCAAAGTCCGGGGTTTTTACGCATCCGGTCCTGAGCGGCAGGTTTTAGAGATGGCAGCCCTATGTGTATCGTAGAATGGATAACAATATTTACCCAATGTTGACATACAAATGCAAAAAACTTCAAACGGAGTGGCTAAAGATCCTTGCATATGCAGAAACTGAAATAATTTTGGAAAGAATAAGTTAAAAAATATCATTTTTAATTAAATTTAAATCATATAATACCATGTAGTTTCGCCAAGTTTTATATAAAGTAGGCGAAACTATCTTTCCAGATTCCCGCTGTCCCTCGTGCCAGTTGGCCGACATTTACCGTAGTGAGCCTAATAAAAGCTTTTAACCCGGCGTCATTGACGCTGGGTCATATTGACCCGAGTCATTTTTAAACGTTCATATTTTTTTTCTGCGTCCATTTAGTGATTTGAGCGTTCGTGTAGCTGGAGATACAGACTCTCTCTACCCGTCTCGTTAACCCCCTCTGTGCAACGCCGCTTGCGCAGCAAGATACACGTGCGTCAAATTAAAACGGGTAAATATGACCCAGCGTCATCGCTGGCGTGGTGATTTTGTGGCTTACTTTTATTCACTTATTTAGTGTTTAGTATTAGTTTACGTTGTTCTTTTTTAGGTTTTTAGTCAAAATGTCTTTAACCAAGGATCCAGCACGAATTTAGGTGTAGCTAGAAGAGTCGGGTTCCAAGAGTAAAGAATCCCAGTTTGCTTCAGACATTGACATTGAGGACCACTTATCATTCTGATAAAGTGAACAAGATGCATGTGATGCGAACTCAACTTCACCGGATAATTTTGACCTTGCATCAGTCGCAAGAGATGTCAAGTATATTCGCATAAAAAAGATAAGAAAAAATCTCATACTTGTCAGGCTTACACATGTCCAGACCATTTGATTCCAAACTGAAATAATTGCAGTAGTTCCATGACTCTGAATGATGAAATAGAAGACTGATCTTTTTGTATCTGCATGATAAGAAGTTGATTTGGTCTCTTTATTACTAGATAAGATAGTTAATTCCTCTAATTACTAGAAAATCTTTACCAAAAACTAAAACTATAGACACATTGAGTTTTTATAGATGATTTTGCATGTGTTGTTAAATAATTATTAAAAAATTAATTTATATAATGTATTCATTTTATTTTTGTTTGATTAGCTGAGAAAAGAACCCTAAATACATAGACAGTAATTAAATATAAGATTCCTTGTTAAATTGCCTGAAAAATGATAGATGAAATTTGGGTCATTATGACCCGGAGTCATCGTCTTTGAAATTATTTTCACGTCATTGGCGCCGGGTTAAAAATGTCGGTAAATTGGACACTCGAACTATTATTGTATTTATTAGGAACTATTATTATTTTATTTCGAACCATTGTTATAATATTATTATAAATTATATTCATTAGTTCAAAATAATAATAATAATAGCATAATAATAATTTATAATAATATTATATGCAATGTAAAATTTTATGCCTAGTACCTACTCAGCATTAAGAATTTTATTGCGATTATACCCTACCTTTTTTTCTACCTACCTAATAAGAATAGTAGTAAGGTAGTAGAATAGTAGTATCTTGCATTACGGATGTCGGCAAAATGTCAGATAAATAATCTATACTTCTATAGGTGTACCTAGTATCCCCGTAAATTGCAAAAAACCTGGCGACCATTTTTTAAATTCAAAAACTAAAAACAATTGTGTTGCTTATATTTTTATTTTCTAGACCCTATCTTATTGAAAATAATAAATAAATAATTAAGCGGATGACGTTCACGTGGATGTTAATGTAACAATGTTTTCGTATTTCCAATTTGGGGTATATTTCCCACAATGAAAGTAAATGATTAATTTACTTCTTCGATTAATAAACCATTTGTACCGTACCAACTCGTTTATTGGACGACTTATGATAAGATAATACAGACTTATAGACAAAGGCTATGCCATCATTTCGCATAAACTCGTCGCTCTCGCTATTCGCCAAAAGTTTTGCCTATCGGCGAACACCGGGAATGTAAGGAGCCGCTCTCGTGTGCTCTCGCCAATGCCGTTGTTTGACAAAAGTTTTGCCTCTCAGCAAAAACGATGAATGGTAACCTACTAGTATTAACCTCACCGAGTGGTGCGAGGTGGCCAAGAAAGTTTAAATCGGGAGTGTCCTTCTCTACTTGTATTTTCATATTCATCAATTATTTTCCTTTAATAAAATTTTTACTACTTTCGAAGATTTTGTGACAAATATATACTTACGTCTACTTTTCACACTCAATATTTTGATTAGGACATCCAAATTCATGAAAATATAAGCTTATGAACAATAATCTTAACTAATTTAATTAAAATTAACTATATTTTAACGTTTAAATAAATATTGTAGATCAATTTGTAACAAAAGATAAATGCCCAGATAAATGCCCAGTGGGCGGGAATTTATGGGCGTTTATTGGGAATATTCCCAATCTGCCCAAAATGCCCGGCATTTTCCCCATCAGTAGATACTATTAAAAACCTCGCCTACGGCTTGGTTTTTAAACACACACTCATGTTTTAATACCCCTCATTATGCATCAGTTTCATAAACTACTATTATATAACTTTACTTTATTACCTGGATTAACATAGGATACTTTTTATTCTGATCCATGGTTGCTTAGGGTCCACGTAGACGAAGTCACGGGCGTGAAAAAAACCAATTTATTTTTCAACAGAAACACAAGGATATAAAGCAGTAACTGATTTTAGAAATAACGCTATATACTGCATGTATCGAAAAACGTGTAAAAAAAATCAAGGAGACGTCTTCGTAAGTACCTGTTTCTATTTTTTCAAAATGTCCACGGTTTTTTTGCATCACAAACACCATTTTGTTTTCCTACTGTTTATGTTGGCCAGTCCATTTCTAGAGCTTTAATTTTTGTGTTAATAATTTATCCAAAGTTAATAGGTACGTTATTACCAGCCCCCTAATTAAGTAATTTTGATGCGATCAATTCTGTCAGAAATCGCAGTTACATTGCAGCTTTAGTGAAAACCATTGTCACAACTATCTTACTGTATAAGGCTGTATATTTGCATTTCAACGAAATTAGTGTTTTTCCAATGAAGTTATCTAAAGAATGAAAGCATTATTATTGATGTAAACTTTAGTTTTAGGAAGCAAAACTCTAAAATTAGTGCCGTATAGTGAGAAAAACATAATAAATTGTCAGGTATTTTAAAACGAAGACAATCTGTTCAAGTGGAATTTCAAATTAGCTTGTCAGAGGAATTTTTAAAAACGTTTCAGCTGTGACAAATAATAATACGACTCATATTTATTTTTTCACTTATTGTTTGTATTGTCAAGGAGTTCCCTATAGAGAGAAAATTAAAAAAAATGCTTTTAATCACAGATAAATAAAATATTAAAAATGCTCAAATTGGTACACTTTGACATGTTTTTTTACTGGTATTTACAGAATCTAAAGGAACTTTTATTTTTTCTTAGGAATAATGAGGTATTTGTCTAATGTATTGCGTGTTTTGTATATACTTATATCTATTTAATAATTTAATAGGAATTTTCAAAGTTCGCCCTCATTACGGCTCGCGCAGAGTTGTTTTGATCATTTGTATTGAAAATTTAAAAATTGAACGTGATGCGACTCTACAGCCTTAAAGCAGCAATGTAACTGCGGTTTCAATCGATTTCATTCTAGAATTGTTAGCAACAGAATTACGTAATCAGGGGGTCTATTACGAAAAGTTTAATGCGATACACGCAGCTGCGTCCGTGCTTCGTTTTGATTGTTTCCTATTACAAACCACTTTCGTATGCGATATTGCGAAGTGATTGCGTGAGTTTGACAGTTTTTCTCTAGCGTATCCGACATCGTTCGTTTAGTAGTCTATGGGCTACGATAGCAATATTAAAAATGTTTGTTATAACTGCAACCAACGAATTGCGAACGATTATCGTGACCAAGTGACTGCGTTACGCAGCTGCGTACGTTATTTTCGTAATAGGCCCCCAGCCCCCAGATATGCATGGATTTATTAATGTTAATTAAGGTAATAATTACACGAAACTGAATTAAATTATTTTATCTACACCCATGCTTTAAATCCTCTGTAAGAGGTTCTGAAACAGTTAGCTTACTGCCATCATTACAATATCCCGAGCGAGAGCTGGACCTGCAGCGCCGCGCGCCTACGCGCGAGCGTTGCATTATGAAATTTAGTACAACATTATAACACTCTTGCGGAAGACATAATGACGAGGAGGGAGAGGAAAGTCAAAGTCAAAGACAAAGTCAAAGTCAAAACCTTTATAGAGGGTATATATCATGGGTTTAGATAAATATCATGGGTGTTTTTAATCCATATGTATTAAAATATTGTTTGTTTCCCTAATAAAAATAAGAAAAAATAAAAAAATGGGTGTAGATAAAGTCTTGTATGCAACTGTACATAATGAGGTATTATAGTATTATAGTATATTAGGTACCTAATACCCCTCGTTATAGTACAGTTGCATAAATAACTATTAAGAGGAATTTTAACATCGTTTTAGAACCATAATATAGGAAGGAATAATTGAATGTTCGTTAAAATTGTTATTTGGTAGTTGTTGGAATGTTTTTGGAATTTGTTTTTTGTTTTGCGGTAAGATTATCTTCGTCCTCTGTTCGATTATATTATACTGTGGCGTAGCCGCGCATAATGTCTCTCTGTTCGCATCGCTGCTTCGAATATTATCATATTTCACAATAATTCGAGAGGCATGAGAAACATTTTTCACTTGAAATGTATGCCTTTTAATTATTGTATCTGAGATGAGGAACGTTTGATGGAACCGTGTGCGACAGGAGGTGGGAAAATTACGTTTATTAGAAAGTCAAGACGACAACTTTGTACAATTTCTAAAGAACTCATGAATTATCATGATCCGATCTGAGTATAGAAGGCGATTACGCGATCGTCGCAAGTTCGCGCGAATTTTAGTCGTACGAATCCGCGATCAAACATACTGATGTCGAATGGGTGTCCTAATTAAGGTTGCCAACCCTACTATATAATATAGTATCCTACTATATTGAGGGCTCGTCTACTATAGTTTTTGAAAAAATATATAGCAGGCAAAACTACTATATTTTTTCAAGTGAAAAAATTAAATAAAAGCAGCATATAAAAATTACTTATGCACATAAGTAATTGCATAGTAATTTTTGTGTTTAAATACTTGTGTTTATGATTGTTGAATAAATTATGAAAATGTTAGTATGAAAAATCTTCCATACAAAATAATGACCTACTATATTTTTTGGACTTTTTCGCCATCTACTATATTTTTACACGTAATAAGCTTTACACGTAATAAAATTTGATGCAAAAAAAGTTGGCAACCCTAGTCCTAATTATTGTCATTCGCGCGATGCGGTCGCACGACTAAAATGTTTATAATCTATTCACGCGAACTAAGTTCGTTAGAATCCGGCATTCGCGCGATAATTGCGTCGCGTCATCGGTACGCTTTGGTCACGTCGTTAATTCATGCGAAGATAGTTCGCGTTGTATTAGGACACACATTGCTCGTCATCGCGCGAATAACGATTGTCGCGTCGCTTACTCGCGCGATGATCGCGTAGCCGCGTTCTATTAGGATGTTTACGCAACTAAATGTAACTAAAGTAAATATAAAGAAAAATAAGATACGAATTAATTTCTAATGTTATGATGAAATTACTGACAGTTTTTGTTTGTCTTTGGGCTTAGTAATGTAGTGATGGATGTTTTTAAATTACATGAAATAAAATATACTTTTCACCTCTCCAGCACGAAAAGGGCGCTTTTGGCGTGTAAAAACTCGCAGCAAAATCGATTTTTGCTGCGAGCGTGGGCAAAGTGCTTTTTTAATTTCTAATACCAACTTTTAAAATAATAAAGAAAAAAGAAATAAAGTGACAAGGATGAGACTTGTAAAATTGATATGTGAGAAAAGGATAGATAGAGTGCTTTATGGTGTCATACATGGATTAAAAAGTAAAAAATAAAATGCACGGATATTTTGGTAATACTGTTGGTTTAAAAAAAGAAAATAAATAGTTCCACCTTTCCATCATAGTCTATATTGTGTGTTAGAGCTTTAGATAATTTTTATATGCTTAAACCTACCGATATGTTGTGCCTTTGTACTATGTACTACTGAGTTGTTGTTTGTGTAAAAGATAGTCCGTGTTATTAGAAAAGAATTTTAAACACTGTTTGACTAAACACCAGTTTAAATGTGATACTGTCTCTGTCAAACAATTTTGTGTTTAACCGCCGCTGTTGTCTAGTGGTTCGCCCACCCGTGTAAGACGCAGAGGCCCCGGGTTCGATTCCCAGGGGGGGTACAATTTGTACTTGGTTTGGTTGGTGGTAGGGCTTATTTCAAGTCCGCCTGGCTAGCTACCACCATCTTACCTAAGTCTGACGCCATAACAACAATTTAAAAATTGTAGTGTTCCGGCAGTTAGAGGTAAGATAGCCAGTATGCCGGGTGTAGTGCGCTTCCACCTTCGGCCTTATCGTCATTTAACATTAGGTGCGATGAAGGCCAAGCACTACTCCGTTGTGTATAAAAAAAAATTGTCAAAAAGTGACAGCATTACATTTAAACATGTGTTTAGTCAAACAGTGTTTGAAAATCTTTTTTAATACCACGGAGTATGTTTAAAAAATACATAATCAAAATCTTTAGCCCATTCTGTTATATGTAGTTTAATTGTTATTGTCTAGTAACAATATGGTAATTATAATTCAGTGGTTGACAGTCTGAAAACTGCCCCGTAAATAACTGCAAAAAAACAAATTATTATATCGGGTCACTTTGAACTTACCATCCAAATTTTAAGGATGTGTCCTCTCCATGAAACTAAACAACTTTCTCTAAGAAACATGTGTCAAATTTCGCCAGAAAATTTTGGTCATCACATACTAAATCGATCACGTAATCTCTTTGATTTGTATGGAAAGTCGATTTTTATTTTACATATTTGACCATGTGTTCCTTAGAGAAAGTTGTTCAGTTTCATGGACTGAACATATCCTCAAAATTTGGATGGTAAGTTCAAAATGACCCTGTATATTCTGTGACAGTGTCTTTGGTCTTGTAGTAGCGATAATTTAAAAGCGTGAAATACGCCTAATTTTATAGACAAAAACACCCACATGTTAGGGTTATATTTAAACAACAGTAGGATAACTGTAGGAGTCATCTAAAATTAAAAGCCAAAGGATCATGCCGCATTCTGGGCTATGATGCGCACATATATATCTGTGACAGACTCATGTCATGTCAAAAAAACCGGTCAAGAGCGAGTCGGACTCGCGCACCGAGGGTTCCGTACCATCATAATTGCACCATCAAACCACACTGCAGAGTAGAATAATAAAATTAGTATTGCAGTTTTAGGTCAGCGCCATCTCTTGACCGATAGTGGAACTTATGTTAACTTTTTTAGAAATTTGATCATTTCTAAAAAGTGTGCTATATTGAGACATCGTTTTATTTTTCCTGTAATCTTTATATAAACTGCTATCACATAGAATTATTTCAGATTTTTCTCTTTGCAAACTTCGGAGATAAGGGGGGGGAACGGTATTTTTTTTTCATTTTTCATTATAAATCAAAAACCATGCGGCCTAAAACAAAAATAAAAAATGATTAAAAACGTGCAAACGACGTCCTTTTATATGATACCATGCCCTAGTAGCTCCACTTCAAATTTTTAAGACCCTTTTTCAGTCCCTGTGGTAAAAAAGAGATTTATTTTTTATTTATTTTTTATTTGCGAAATAGTTGGGCAAATGTCTTCTCAAACTATTCTAAATTTCAAGTTGATACCATTAGTAGTTCTCGAGATATCCAGCTGTGACAGACAGACAGACAGACAGACAGACAGACTGAGTCACACCATAAGGGTTCCTTTTTTAACATTTTGGTACGGAACCCTAAAAAGGGTAGACAACAAAATTTCATATAATAGGAAAATGTAACCCCAAACGGCTCCTTGAGATTGAGATTTCTCTTTTTTCCCGCATTATATTTTAATGATATTCTTCCCACGCAATCACTATAAAATTACTATAGTATTTTGGTAATTTCATCAAAGCGCATCATGGCCTAGCTTGTATAGTAAAATCGGCATAATCCTTTAAAATGGCGGCCATTCCAACAGGAGAGGGATAGGCCCTAATTTAGAGGTGTTTTCGTCAATAAAATTAGGTGTATTTGACGCATTTAAATTAACGCCAGTACAAAACCAAAGACACTGTATATTTATTGGTTCACGCCTTCAGCTGCATTTGCAGATATATAAGGTCCTTCTTAAATAGTGCACATAATTTTAAGGGGTCAATGTACTCATGCATACAAACAACTTTTACTATGGGACCAACATTGAAATCGCGAAAAAAAGAATCAGCTGTTTCATACATTTTCTCTATCTATTCGATTTTAAATTTTCTATGGAACAGCTGATTTTTTTTCGCGATTACAATGTTGGTACCATAGTAAAAGTTGTTTGTATGCATAAGTGCATTGACCCTTTAAAATTATGTGCACTATTTAAGAAGGACCTTATATGTATTTACATAATAAGCTGGTAATTTCCAAACATTTCACAGCTCGTCGGAGCTCAACAAGCATTCAACGCATTCACTCAACCGGGAACAAACGAAGGAATCCTGAACATTTCAGATGTAAAGACCGGAATGTCTGTTGTGTGATAAATAATTATGTGTGATCAAAAATGTTTTAAATATTAAAATACGATTGTGTTTTTTTCAAATGAAATATAGGTGGTGCAATTAATAAATTCAATAATATCCGACAACAGAATGTAAGCAATAAATTGTCCTGATCACAAAGTAAGTTATTAAAGCTCATACATATCTAGAATCTAGGCAGTTAAATTAAAAAAAAAACAATAATGAATAACAACAAAACAATAATAAAGTTAGATTTACTACTTTGACTTGTTATGTCAAAATTTGTCCGAGATATCGTCCAAATTCTAGCTGGGTAAAAAATAGTTATTTGTTATACAATTGACCAAGGTCAATTTGTGCTGGGAGTGCCGACTTTAAGGGTCCCCCCAGACCTACCGGTTTCCGTTCTTTGCTTTGCTGTTCGGCAATGGACCGCCGGCCAAGAGGCTCATTTTCAATCTATCGCATATTTTCAATCTAAGTACATTTCACATATAAGAATGTTATTGTTCCTTAAACGATCGTTATGAAAACACAAAAAAATAGTTCAGATAGGTAATGATGACACCCACAACCCTGTTTACAATTTATATAAATATGCGATCGATTTATTTTTAGCAATCGGAGACCATGTTCAGGGTGGCATATCGGCATATCCTGCGCCCTGTGGGCTAGCTATTTGCAAAGAACGTACAACGCTCTCCGAGTACAATTTAATAATGCTTTTAGGGCGATATTGGGGTTGCCCCGTTTTTGCAGCGCCTCTGGTATGTTTGCAGCAGCACGCACTGACTGTTTTTATGCGACTATGCGCAAGAGATGCACTTCATTGGTGCGCAGAGTGCGGGCCAGCCCCAATGCCGTCCTCTCCATGATAGCCGAGAGGCTCGATTGCCCTTATATCAGTCACTGCTGTAATAAGCATGTTTCTATGATTAGGACGGTGGGCAATCGGCATTTATAAATAAATTTATAATTTGTTGTGTTTTTATAGTAGGATTGAAATATAAATTAAATTATATAATATGTAATTAATTTTAATTTTTTAATTAAATTTCAATTTTATTTTAATTTGAATACAATTACAGAATGAAATTTAATTTTAGCTCATTTTAGAATTTGATAACTGATTTTAATGTAAGGACTGATATATTTTTATTTTTAAATTTTACTTATTTAATGAATTAATTTTAAATGCCTTCTACTTAATTTTTCGTGTTTGTGACTAAATTTATTTATTGTTATTAATGTGTCTATTTTAAATTGATCTATGGGTGTGAAGCCTGAAATAAATGATTTTTATTTTTTTATTTTATTTTATTTTATTATTTTATATCTCCCAGAAGCTTCCTACTTCGCAACCCAGACGATGATATTTGATAACACCAAGCTAATGGCTATCTTGCCAATTTGGTCTGGTCCAAATATGCGATAGATTGAAAATGACCCTGGTTGGCCGGCGGTCTAAACAGCAAGTAGAACAGCATAGCAAAGAAACGAAACCGGTAGGTCTGGGGGGACCCTAAATCATGAACCAGCGAAGTAGTCTAGAATTGAATCACGAGCGTAGCGAGTGATTCTAATATTACTGAGCACAGAGAGTGATTTAAAGGCATGAGGCAGAACAAAACTTTGTTTGACCTATCGGAAGAGCGATGGCTTCCTGATACAGGTATTTTATACTTACTAGGAAAGTCATCTCAATATTGTAATCACTTGGTTTGTTAACGAAATAAAGCATTTTATAAAGCATTTTTGTATTTTTGTACCTCTATCGAGAAAAGTTTTATAGGTAAAAACAGTTATTTTCACGTGATTTTCCTGGTAAAAAGCTAAATTCAGCCTTAGACACTTGTTGTACTTTCAACTCTTTTAGAGTTAAACAACTATCTTTAACACTGGGCACACTCATTTTTAGTAATATTATCATAAAAAAGGTTCGATCAAATCTATGCTTAAAAAAACGGCCAAGTGCGTGTCGGGCCACGCGCCGTAGGGTTCCGTAGTTACCTTATACCATAACAACCACTATCATTTTTCGTCTGCAAAAATAACTTTGTTTTTCACAGTGTCGGTATGAATGACAAAGTTATATTTGAGGTTTTGGAAAATGTGCTATATCTCAAAAACTACAAAATATATGTCGTTCAAATTAATTTTGGTTGAAAGTGTTTATTAAGATCTATAGTATATATTTTTTTTAGATTTTTCGCTTTCTTAATTCAAAAGTTAAAGGGGTGGGACACACAATTTACCACTTTGAGAAAAAATTGTCTCAGAAACCTCAATATCATTTTTAAAGACCTATCTATAGACACCTCGCACGTATTGGTTTGAAGAAAAAAAATTTTTTTAGTATCATTTACATGTATGGGGAGCCCCCCTTAATCTTTTATTGTTTTTTTATTTTTGTGTTAAAATCGTTAAGCGGTTAACAGAATACATCTAGCTACCAAGTTTCAACTGTGTAGTTTTAATACTTTCGGAATAAAGTGCCTACGGACAGACATACGGACAGACAGACAGACAGATATGACGAATCTATAATGGTTCCGTTTTTTGCCATTTAGGCTACGGAACCCTAAAAATGTATTCATAAAGTAAAGTAGATTCCCGTTTCAGTTTCAGTTTTGTTTAACATTACATTGTGCTTTTCCCTTCTTTAAGGAAAGTTTTGAGAAAATGTTTTGCCGATAAGTACAATTTTATTTGTACAATGCACATTTCTGAATTATTGAGCAATCAACAATTATAAACGAAATGATTGTGTTCATAACTTTTGGCTGCGAAAATGGCGACTCATCCATGCTTGAACTATGATTGCCAATCACTGAGAAAAATCGTTTGCTGTGATGAGATTAATAAAATGAGCACATGAAAATTAATCACAATTTGTATCTCTCATTCATTTGGAATGAAACATAAGAGAGATAAATATAAATAAATATTTGATAACATCACATAAATTGCTCCGATTCCAAAGGGGTGTATTTAATCGGGTAACAATAAATTCCCATTTTGGGTATCAAAAATACTGAGTATAGCGTACTGAAATACCATATTGAAAATGGATAAATAATGGATAATTGGTTATTCAGAACGTGCCACCAAATTACTATTTGAGCGACAACCTTAGGGCACACAAAACATTTAAAATTTGGCACATATTTAATTTAAAAAAGGTGACTATTATCCTAATCGAGATGACAAAAATACCATGTTGGGCAGCTTAAATCACTTATGGTTACCTACTTTCTACCTATATAATAGTTGCCGACTCAGTATTTTTGTCACACATTTAGAATTTTCACTGCTAACTTAAATTATTTATCTCCCACATGTAGTCGCTAATTTTACGTATTTTTTTTGTAATCCATAGTTTGTCGCCCGTTTAGTAATTTTGTCGCCCAAAAAAGAAACCGCTGCCAGGTTTAGTAAGTATTTAAGTATTTAACAGTCGCTTTTAATTATTTCCAGTCACCCAATTAATTAATTGCCATTCCAAAGTGGCTAAAGCACTAGTTTTAGGAAAACAGAGACAACGGTGGTATCACAAACAACCAGATCTGAGACTTAATAGAAAAGTTCTTTTTAGGGTTCCTTACCCAAAGGGTAAAAATAGGACCCTATTACTAAGACTTCGCTGTCCGTCTGTCTGTCTGTTACCAGGCTGTATCTCATGAACCGTGCGTGATAGCTAGACAGTTGAAATTTTCACAGATGATGTATTTCTATCGCCGCTATAACAACAAATACTAAAAATATAATATAGGTAATATAAATATTTAAGATTTAGATTAAGATTTTTTGTGCTGTTTTTTTGCTTTATATTAATAACGACAACAGGTAGACAATCACAGATGATGTATTTCTATTGCCCCTATAACAAAAAATACTAAAAACAGAATAAAATAAATATTTAAAGGGGCTCCCATACAACAAACGTGATTTTTCTTGCCGTTTTTTGGTATGGAACCCTTCATGCGCAAGTCCGACTCGCACTTGGCCGGTTTTTTTGACCCAGCCGGGATCGTACCCGGGACCTCAAAGATGGCGACACTATAAAAATTGACGTACAAGGCCACTCGACCATGGAGATCGTCAAATGGATTGGATAATGAATAGAGATGAAATAATGATATTTTTTTCTAGAGTCCGCGCTACTACTACAGAAGTCCCACGGAATTTGATGGAACTTTTAAATAAAGCTTTTTTTTCAAAAAATGATTAGACAGAAGCACCTTTTATCCCGGTTTGGACTGATATTATCTGTACGTTATTTCTATGTGTGCGTGCACAGAAAACCGTATTTTGTTTCGAGCAGCGGCTTTTCTGAAAGGTAAAGACCTAGATGACTTAACCTTTAAACTACCTTTAAAGTACCCTTCAGAGCAATGCGGCTTGCATCATGCGGCTTGCGGCCCGCGTGGCCATGCGACTGTACTTTGCATAGGAAGCCGTACCGTGTCGCATACGGCCATGACGCATCGCTCGGAAAGGGACACACTCCTATAATTCAAAGCACAGCCCACAGCCCACGGGCCGCAAGCCGCATGACGCAAACCGCAAGCCGCATTACTCCGAAGGGTACTTTAAAGGTAATGCGGCTTGCGGCCCGAGCGGCCATGCGACTGTACTTTGAATTATAGGAGCATATGGAACCCTCGGAGCATGCTTGCAGCTTATATCATGCGTCACTTGCGGCTACATGGCTACATGCGGCTGTTCTTTAAATTATAGGAGTATATGGAACCCTTTCCGGGCGATGCGTCACAGCCGCATGCGACACGGTGCGGCTTCCAATGCAAAGTGCAGCCGCATGGCCGCAAGACGCATAACGCAAAGCCATACCCGAAGCACCCCGATTTTATACGAACATTTAGTTTTTTCTTTATAATTACATGTATGTTAATCATCCCAACAAAAAATACAAAGGCACACAATTAAGTCTAAATTAAAAAGTTACGCTATTTTGAAACCACTTTTCTATTTTAACAATCTTCAAACTGGTACTAAATAGCCCGAGCAATTTTAAGTCAAAGCGGAAAAGTTCTAACCCTTTCAATTGGTACAGAAAAAGAAACATGGCAGCCGATAAGTAAAGCATAAAAGCTGCCCAACAGTATTTTGGGAGGCATTCCACTAGCGATTTTCATTTCAACTTGAAAATACTTGGTCCCTCGGGTCGGACCTTACTCTAAAACTTGACAAATTCTTCAATACAATAGAATGGGCGAAACGCTCCAATGCTATTCTTTGCGTACTCGATTTTTTTTGAACAACTTCTTTCTCATTCCGGTCCGCGAGTTTTTCAGAATGAGGAAAAGGGACAGGGGATTTTCGACGTCTGATTCAGTCGAATCAAGGCCAGGGACTAACAATGCTGGCCCGTTATTTCGTGTGAACTGAATAGGCACGGGTGATTTAACTTGCTTAACCCCATGGCTTTACGGTTGATTGACCTTTAGGGCAAAATCGGAAAAAGGAGTTTATATACCACGGTTTTTGGTTAAAGGGTCATGGAGTAAATTGACTTTCACAAAAGGCGAGCATTTATATTATTGACTTGGCATGGCGATGAAAACAATATGTATTAAAAAGTTACTTGAGATCAAAGACTACATAGTCTCATGATGGATCATCTGCATCTTTCTAACTGTTTCTACTTATTAATGTTATACCTATCTACATACTTGACTACCCAAACAAACTCCTTTTTAGGGTTACGTAGCCTAAATGGCAAAAAACGGAACCCTTATAGATTCGTCATGTCTGTCTGTCTGTCTGTCCGTCCGTATGTCACAGCCACTTTATTCCGAAAATATTAAGATAACACAGTTAAAACTTGGTAGGTAGATGTATTCTGTAAACCGCTTAACAATTTTAATACAAAAAAAAACTTAAGGGGGGGGCTCCCCATACATGGAACTGATACTGAATTTTTTTTTTCTTCAAACCAATACGTGCGGGGTGTCTTGGATAGGTCTTTAAAAATGACATTGAGGTTTCAAAGACAATTTTTTCTCATAGTCGACCGTTTGAAAGAAATACACCGCCAAAGTGGTAAAATGGGGTGTGTAATGTATGACCTAAATTTACATGCACTAACGATCAGAGGATATAATAACATTTCATATAATTTCATTTGACATACCGATCAAATAATATAACATACGGTTAATATAATTTCACTTGACCTAAATACATGTGATATAAAAACTATTTGACACAATAATCATTTGATCTAATTAACAGATGATATAAATCACATTTCATATAACATTCATTTACTCTATTCAACATTAAACATAATTTTATTTGACCTATGATTTAAATGCTATAAAAACAAACATAGCCCAAAAATATGATTTCATTACTTATACAGGGTTATTTGTAAAACACCAACAACCTCGCAGGAGTAGATTACTAACATCATAAACAACAACATTTGTTCTACGACTTTTTCGAAAACAGACAAATAAATATCGACTTTTCATACAAAACTCGATCAGCTGTTCGGGATATTTGTATGGAGAGTCAAATTTTTTTTGTCGGTTTTCGGAAAAGTCGTAGAACAAATGTTGTTGTTGAACAAATGTATATGATGTTGGTAATCTTCTCCTGCGAGGTTGTTGGTGTTTTACAAATAACCCTGTATATTTTTATCCACACCCATGCTTTAAATCCTCCATAAAGGGTTCTAAAACAGTTAGCGTACTGCCAAAATTACAGTATCGCTCCGCTGCGAGTGGTCAAAACACTAACCTAACCTACCTGGTGTATTAAGTTTTTATTTACAGCGGGGGGCCTGGGGCCAGCTGCCCTGCACCCCCCAGCAAGTATTTTGCAAGCAAGCACCCAACATGCAAGCATGCAAGCAAGCATGCAGCAAGCAAGCATGCAGCAAGCAAGCATGCAGCAAGCAAGCATGCAGCAAGCAAGCATGCAGCAAGCAAGCATGCAGCAAGCAAGCATGCAGCAAGCAAGCATGCAGCAAGCAAGCAAGCATGCAGCATGCAAACAGTAATGCAGCATGCAAACAGTCATGCAGTAAGCAAGTATGCAAGCAAGCATGCAGCATGCAAGCAAGCATGCAGCATGCAAGCAAGCATGCAACATGCATGCATGCATAGTGGAGCTCCGCTGCGAGTGGTCAAAACACTAACCTAACCTAACCTACTGGTAGGTGCATTAAAAGTGTTTTTTTTATAGCGGGGGGCCTCAAGCAGGGGGGCCAGTCCCCCTGCACCCCCCGGCAAGCATTTTGCAAGCAAGCAAGCATGCAGCATGCAAGCAAGCGTTGTGGAACTCCGCTGCGAGTGGTCAAAACACTTACCTAACCTAACCTACTGGCAAGCTACATGCATTAGTGGATTTGATAATTAAGCAAGCATCATAATAACAAAAGCTAGTTATTTCTATTGTATAGTAAAAGTTGATTATAACATGTAAAATTAGATCAAATGATATGTATATGAAATGTAAGTTAGATAAAAAAGCGATATATCAAATGATACTTATGGGATATAAACGTTAGAGCAAATGTAAATATGGCAAATAATAATGATGACAAATGAATAATAGGTTAAATAAAAATTATCTCATTTATTTTTAGGTCAAATAAAAATTTGATGAAGTCAACGTTAGTGACATTGAAATTAGATTAACTGTTTTTATGGCAACCGAATCGCACCCGGTAAAATGTATATCCCCCCCCCTTTAACTTTTGAAATAAGAGAGTGAATAGTGGTATTCAATATGGTATGGTATAAGGTAACTACGGAACCCTACGGTGCGTGGCCCGACACGCACTTGGCCGGTTTTTAAATACTACGTGTTTAACCTTAATTTCATCTAAAAGTGACGATGAGGTCGGAAAGTGTACTTTACCCGCAATCAGCCACTGAGGAACTATTATCATAGCTCTTAACTGTTGGAACAAACAATTATCGTTATTGCATCCGTCTTAATGTCTATGTCCACTACACCGTACCATACATGGCCATGCTAGGAAAGTGTCAGGCAAAAAAATATCATCATTATCATCAGTCTATCATCGTCCACTGCTGAACATAGTAGGCCTCTCCGAGTGCACGCCACTGAGCACGATCCGCGGCTACACTCATCCAGTTTATGCCAGCCACCTTGCGAAGATCGTTGCTCCACCTTGTCTGAGGGCGTCCCACACTACCTTTGCCCATACGCGGTCTCCACTCAAGAACTCGTCTGCCCCAGCGGCTATCGGTTCTACGGCTAATATGGCCGGCCCACTGCCAAAAAAATATTATTTGTATTAAAGAGTAGGTATGACAGGTGCATGACCGGTGATGGAACGGTCTAGTGGGAATAGTGACATACTTTTCGATACAAAGAATATTTTTTCTACCTGATACGTTCCTAGCGCGGTCATAGTATGGTACGGTATAGTGGGCAGAGACCTTAAGGGAAGATGGTAGTAGCCAGCTCAGCGCAATCAAACCAAACCAAACTTTATTCTGAGCGCAAATGCCTGCAGGTGCAAACTAATTTATTTTTTCCTAGTGGTAAAAAATGGTGACAAGATTTTCCTCTACTATAATGTTTATGATATCTCGACCCACATTTCCTGAGGCTGACAAAAATTCAGACCTGTTGGACATTTAATTGAAAAAAACCGAGAAAGGGGGCGATAAATATGTCAAGTGTTCCTTAGGGAGGGCTTCTTTGGAATGGAGGGATACTGTATAAATCTCCGAACCCTCTGAGGATCTTGTATGAGGACGATTTTGACATTGGTTATGATAAATGGTTGGTTACTGTGTAACAGGTTGGCCTTGGGGATATCGATGGAGAATGTCGAATGATTATTGTTATTATTTATTTATTAGGGACACTAACAGGTAAAATGTTTACATTACAACAAGAAAAATAAAGAATATACAGGTATTCTCATGAAAAGTATTATTCAATCCTCTGATGGCAAAAAGTGAATATAGCATTAACTTTTCCTGATCGCTGTAGTTTCGTTATGTGATGTTTTCTCTTATTTACTAAAATTATCTCAGAAAAATAATTCTAAAATCATTTTATTACAAGTAAGGGTGAAAACTGACTAAAAGTTGTAAGTAGCGACTAATAGTGTAGTATTTAAGGTGTAAGTAATTTTGTTAACAGGTCTATATTTAACCAAAATGTGTACTAAACCTTGGTCCATGGTCCTACTCCTAACAAATAATCTGGAGAATTTAAAATTGAAAATTATGTTTGATGGACTTAGTAGAATAGTTTTATGTTTTAGGTTACTATATTAGCTCCTTTTTAAATGATATACGAAATTTTAAGAAGTCAATGTACTTATGCATACAAACAAGTTTTACTGTGGGACCAACATTGAAATCGCGAAAAAAATCAGCTGTTCCATAGAAAATTTAAAATCGAATTGATCAAAACGTATGAGATAGCTGTTTTTTTTTTTCGCGGTTTTAATGTTGGTGCCATAGTAAAAGTTTTTTATATGCATGAGTACATTAACCCCTTAAAATTTCGTATATTATTTAAGAAGGACCTTATTATATGCAGTCAAATAATATTTATATAAAAGGTAGACCCGCTATAGCTTCTGGCACAATTTAAATCCCTCAATCAGTTTTAACATTAACATTCAAAATAAATTGGAGATTTTTGACAGTTTTGTATAAGTTGATGTGCTACTGTGCAAACTTACATTCAGGGTGCATTCCAGCAGACCAACCGCTAAGTAATCGATCACCACAGTAAATTTTAACCATCAGCGCGTTTCTCACACTGATATGACGGGACTCGAACGGGACGAAAACAGAACGACAACTGGAAGGTATTTGTTTTCTTTTTGGGAGTTGTTGGAAGAGCGAAACTGGCAAAAAAGAAAGGAACCGAAGCGATGCAAGGGCGGGTCGCTAGTCTTTCATAAACAACAGATCATAAAGCCATATATGATAATAGTCGCCACATATGCTATTTTATTGCGTTCATCCCGTTCTACTTCTACCCCTAAGAATATTAAATATAAACACCCTATTAAGGCCATCCAGGCTTTTCCCACCCATTCATTTCCGCCCACTGCCTCTGCAATCCTTAATTCAGTGATTTTATGAACAGAGACGACTTTCTTGAAATCGAATAAAAAATACACGTTCCAGTTATGGAATATGCTTGGAATGGTTTATTTATATTCATTGGATGGCGAGAAGTTATGAGGGAACATGCTTAAGATGAAGTATGACGTAGCTTTCATAATTTAGTATTAGATGCTTGCCTTGTTCTATAATATGGGGAAGTATTATCTCATCTTATGGCAAGTGAAAAAATCTGCTGAAAGACTAGCATAAAATATATGGCCTGGACAGAGTAATAATTAACTGTTTTTTAATCTGTGGCCTGGCTAATTCGTGAAGCGGCGACCGGTGACCATCCGCGAATTCGTAATACACTTCGTATGAAGTGAAGCCGCGAATCATGCGTAAAACGCGTAAAAAAGATACGTTTGCACGTCGCCGGTTGCCGGATTGCGTAGCTAGGCGATTTGAATATTTATCAATAATGGGACTTTAATCGAAAAATACTTGGAGAGTAAAATACTTATTATAAAATGTCTGAAGTAAAAAATGATGTTCTAAACAATACAACCAATTTTATAATATTATAAGTTGAGTTAGCCTCGTCAATAAATGAAAATTATCATTCAGGCATCTAAGTGTTTTCTTCGTAAGCCACCACCCTTGAAATCTAATTTTCTCTCTCTACTATAAGGCTTTGTTCACAACAAGGAATGATCAAAAATGATCGTTGAAATCAAATAAAACCATAACTAAGCATAAAATACCTTATAAAAAATAGCGTTGGTATCCGCAAAAAGTGTTTTATTTCAATGATTTATTGCAAAATATAGAAATTTAACAATTACTTAATTAAATATTTTTTATGATTGGATTTTTGATATTCGATGATGAGAGTGTGCTTAACAAAGAATTACTCAAAAGTAAAAAAAATAAAAAAAAACATTATTCGGTGTGTGAAGAAACTGTGAAAGAAAATCTCGGCCTCCACCATATATCCCATGCACGTACATTATTAGATTTATATTGTCTATGCTTATGTTGATGCACTAAAATAACTTAGCGTCTCTGAGTATAGGCTGTTAGTATTATTTATCATACATCGAAATGAATGTAAATCATTAACTCACTAATATTAATGATAAATGCTTGGACAATTTCACACAGCGCCATCTAGCCCCAAACTAAGCAAAGCTTGTAATATAGGTGCGAGACAACTGATATACTACTTTATATACTATTTAAATATATACTTATTATACAGGGTCACTGGAAATATGACGTATTCCTGCTAAGGGGTTATAGATGAGGTCAAAACAAATATTTTTTGTTATATAACTTTTTCTCAAAAAATTATTAGTTTTTGAGTTAATTGAAATCAAGTACATTTTTAATAAAAGTTTTCAGACACAAAAATTTAAAATAAAAGATAACTACTCATTCTATTCCAGATTTTTTACTATTTTGGGATAGAAAATAATTGATGCTATTTCTAAAAAATCTAGAAAAAATAAAAAAATAAATGCATTTAAGGATTGATTTTTTTATAAACACCTGTACTTTTTGCATTTTTTTTTATTTATTATCAACACTCAGATTATTTTCTATCCCAAAATAGTAAAAAATCCGGAATCGAATGAGTAGTTATCTTTTATTTTAAATTTTTGTGTCTGAAAACGTACTTTTGGTAAAAATGTACTTAATTTCAATTAACTCAAAAACTATAAATTTTTTGAGAAAAAGTTATTTAACAAAAAATATTTGTTTTGACCTCATCTACAACCCGTTAGCAGGAATACGTCATATTTCCAGTGACCCTGTATATAGTAACACCCAGACCCGTCACAGTCATCATTTATAATTCATCATTTCAATTTCTGCCCTGCCGGGAATCGAATCTGCGACCTCTTGAGTGGTAAGCCGGCATGTAGACCACTGCACCACTCAGGTAATCATGATTGTTTATTACAATCGTGTGTACTAAGCTTAACTGTTGAGATGAACAAGCTTATTTAGACTATTAACTAACTGCTGAGAAGTATTTCCTAATAGATGACTAACTTTCAGGCAAATTGCTCTGGGCAAACTTGAAACTTAGCGAAATAATTGAAGATCAGACTTAAAAAGTTTACTTTAGTTTCGGTTTGGTATTACTTGGCAAACTTTACTAGGTCAAAGACATTTAATTAATATCTAGGAATTAAGTTAAAAAAATTAAATCTTTAGAATCATTTGGAAACAAATATAAACTAATGGAAATGAGAAAATATTACACATTACTTTATTAAATATAAAAAACTACACGCTTTCATTACACGTAGGTAAACATAAGACGGGAGCAATGTAATAAAAAAAATCAGGGAAAACCGAGACGCAAAAAAGAATATTTATGACATACAAAAGTAAGTACTTATAGAAAGGAATTAATATTTTTTTATTAAATTCTAATTAAAATCTGAAATCGTCGACATGAGACGTGCGTCGGTCGTCGTGTTTTGTTTTGCTTAAATTATACAGAAATTTAAAAAGTCATAATAACTAATGCTTTGATCATTCTCATTTGACGTTATCCCTTGGGGAAATCTAAAGGCCATGCACGTATTAATACATCTATTAGGCCCATGGGATTAACAGTTTAGCATAAATTAGATTAGATTAACAAAACAGTGGTATTCGTGAAAGTTTAGTGAGAAATCAAAACTGAATATTATAAAAATAGTGTAAAAAATATAATAACATTATATTTTCATCCAATAAATCTACTAGTATACTGACACCGTCAAAATTGTATGTTTTGTTTTTTTATGATACTAGATCATCTGTTTAGATTACCATTTCGAATTAACCACTCTTCATTCACGCTTTTAAAGTATTGGGTAAAAAAATTCCTTAAAAAAGTTAATACTAATATTTATGCAACTCTAGTATAATGAGGGTATTTACGCCTCGTGTGATAATAGTATCACATGAGTGTTTTAATACCGAATTATGTAGAGTTGCATACAAGACTTTATCTACACATATCAATCCTCTATTAAAGGGTTTTGAAACCAGGCAATAGGTATATTGGCAACATTGAAACAACCAGTGTTATGGTAGCCGTAATGTCCGAGCGAGGGCTGGCCCCTATTTCACCAAATTAAAATTTGACATTTGTCTTTTTTACTTTAATAAGGGACAAATTATTGTGTTGTGAAACAGTGGATAATATTTACAAGTCTACATTTGTCACGCTAACTTGACTCGGCTCCATCTCATGTCAAGAATCTCTGACAAATCTACAAATATGTCGACTTGTAAAAAATATCCCTGTTTCACAAAATACTTGTCCCCAAGAAAACTGTCTACAAGAAGAATATAAGGTTCTTGCTTGTCCCTAATTAAAGTAACGACAATTGTAAAATTAATTGACATATGATGTCACTACCAAATGTCGACTTGGTGAAAGGCCCTGGTGGAACCCATCGCGCCCGTTCCCGCCACGCGCACCTCCTTCATAAAATCATTCAAACGAGTGTTTTAATGTAATTTTCATAATGTTACTCGTTTGCCCAATGGGCGCAGGGAGCGCGACATGCTCTCGCTCAGATATTGTGAAGACCCAGGTTGTTTTATTGTTTCGGAACCTTTTATAGAGGATTTAAAGCATGGCCGTACATAAAAGCCTTTTTATAACGAATCTCAATTATTTATATTAATTTCACAGTATTTCTCACATTGATTTTTCATAGCACCTTTTACGCTTTAATCTTTCTTTGTTTTGTAGTTGATTTCCATATTTATAATCTTCTTTATCTCTCGATGTCCACTCGGTCGCTTCCCAAAACGTTCATTACAAACTTGGGCATTATAACCTAGTTTAGTTGAGGTTGATGGATTTTCCGCACGGATTAGAAATTATTGGTATTATGGAAATATTTTGCAAATAATTCCTTTTTAGGGTTCCGTAGCCTAATGGCAAAAAACGGAACCTTTATAGATTAGTCCTGTCTGTTTGTTTGTCCGTGTGTCACAGGCACTTTACTCCGAAATTATTAGTATTACCCAGTTGAAACTTGGTAGGTAGTTGTATTCTGTAAACCGCTTTACGATTTTAACACAAAAAGTCATTGAGGTTTTTAAAACCATTTTTTCTCAAAGTCAACCGTTTGAAAGATAAACATTTCCAAAATGGTTGGTAAAATGTGTGTTCCCTAACTTAAGAAACAGAAAAATAAAAAATATGCTGTAGATTTTAATAAAGACTTTCAACGAAAATTGGTTCGAACGAGATATAGTTAGCAGTTTTAGAAATATAGCACATTTTCCAAAACCGCAAGTATAAATTTGTCATCTAAACAAACACTATGAAAAACAAAGTTATTTCTCAAGACGAAAAATGATAAAGTATAAGGTAACTACGGAACCCTACTGCGTGTGGCCCGACATGCACTTGGCCGGTTTATTGTAAATTCCTGGAATATTTAAGGGTTGTTGATAATATTTAACTAAGTATAGTTATCGGGTACCAAATAATCTTTACATAGAGTTGGTCGCAAGTTTGTTCATTCATTTTTTATTTATTCATTTATATCCCATTTTAGTTGTATAGAACTCTGTTTTTAATTATTTACTGTTTTTACATTTTTAGATAGAGCGAAAGTGGCGCCACGGTGAAATTTATTTAATATTATAATTCTAATACATAATTTTAATAATGTTGAACGTGGAATTTTAAGGGCCCATAGTCTTATATTTTTAGTCGGTATCGTTACAATCCTTCATAGTCACTGCTAGAAGTAGATAGCAAAACTGCTAACAGTGGCCGTTTTTGACACATTTGCTATCTACTTCTATAAATGACTATGAGGGCATGTAGTGATACTTTCTAAAAATACTAGACCATGGGCCCTAAAAACTCCACGTAAAACATTATTAAAATCTTTTTCAATTAATAACCTATTAAATAATAACCTCTGAGGGCACCACGTTCGGTCATACAACCGCCTGCAGCAAATTCTCTGCCTCTAACCTTACCCTTAATATGCCTCGCCACGCTACCGACTTCGCTTCTTACTCCTTTACCGTTCACGCCGTTCGTTTGTGGAACTCTCTGCCGGAGAGCATCAGAAAGACTCAGACTCCAAGGTCATTTAGAGAGCAAGTTAGGAGTCATTTTCTCTCCTCTTCCCGCGACTAATATTATTTGTTTATATTTATCCATACCATGGAATTATGTATTTATCCTTTCGTATTTTTGTACATTCATATTTTGTCCTCTAAAGTGCACCTATTCCCCTATTATCCTATTTATCTTATTTTTATTTCGCCCAAGGTTGCCTGGAAGAAATTGCTATTTAGCAATACGGCCGCCTATTGTATGTTTTCTTGTATTTTTTCTCTGATTGTATCGTTTGTTCTGTCCTGTGCAATAAAGTCTTTTATTATATTATTATTATATTATATTATTAAAATTGTGTATTAGAATTGTAATCCTTTCCTTACTAATATTATAAATGCGAAAGTCCGTTTGTTTGTTTGTTACGCCTTCACGTCCTAACCACTGAACCGATCATCATGAAATTTTGCATACACGTTGTCAGGGGTACAGAGAAGGACATAGGGTACCTTTCATCCCGAAAAAATGTATTGTTCCTGAGGGATAGCAAAAAACCTTTCCACGCAGACGAAGTCGCGGGCGGCCGCTAGTATTAAATAAAATTCACCGCAGCGCCACTTTCGCTCAGGGTACCACCTTAATCAGTTGTTTACGCTATGTTTATTACAATTGTATTTTACAAATTACAAATTTACAACCTCCTGTTCACTGATTAGTCCCTGTCCTAATCAACTGCTGAATTGTCTATGCCTCATATTAGCAGTACAATCAATTGTAATCCCAGCGGGTGTAACGCATATGTAATGTAACACGGTGGCCCACCTTACGCCGTGTAACGTTGTAACATTCGTCTGATTGGACGCGCTCTCCTTTGGGAAATTACAACGAGATGTACGAAAATCGAGCAGGCTAATCCATTGTAGGTGGCGGAAAATGATGCTGATTGAGTTCGATGGTGTTTTCTTTCGGATATGTGTATCTGAAATATAGTGATGTCACAGAATACAAAATAGAGAAGTACAGAACAGAGTACAAGTGTGATTTTCCTAAACAGCAGTGAAGTTTGTATGATACCGTTGCGTTGTACTTGATATAAGTACAAAGTTCCGGCTTCTCCCGAGCAAAAGTTTTAATACTGTCATAATTTTAATGTTTTTTATTATATCATTTTAGAGCTGCTATACTAATAATATCTTTAGGTAAGAGATATTGCAAAGTTTTAGCAACGACAAAGTAGAGTGCATGCTGGTTCTAGTGACGCTATATCCAAACTTCGATTTCTATTTGGGTCATAAAGAAATCATTGTCTTCTATGTTGTTTCCTGTCATCAGCCTCAGAAGTAGCTTAACACTTAAGGCTCGCTTACGCGGAAACATTTGTGTCTGTCGTTTTCTTTACGTGTAATTAAAGAGTATGGAAAATAACCTCACTTCTGCACTTTTTCGATGTTTTTCGTTGTATTTCATCATTATCTTTAGCACAATTATCTTTCTTGAAAAAAAGTTATTGGAGCAACTGCACAGTACGTTAAAGTGTATTTTAATGTAAAATTCAATAAGTTTCCGCTATTATTTACGCTACCACAATTATTTTTCTTGAAAAAAAGTTAATGGAGCAACTGCACAGTACGTTAAGGTGTATTTTAATGTAAAATTCAATAAGTTTCCGCTATTATTTACGCCAAAAATATGGCCCGCGACAAGCGCTTTTGATGATATTCTGATTTTTTTTACAATCATCTGTGAGGTTTATACACAATTTAATACTTGTAGCTACTAGATAATCTGTTTAGCTTGTCGTATGTTTTTGTGGCTACAACTTTACGTTTTCTATATAAAAATATGGCCCGCGCAAACCATGTTTTCCTATTATGGACCCTTAAGTACAAATGTCATACCAATTACTAGCGAACTAAAATTACTGTGTTCTTAGTGGGTGCAATTCGGTTGCCATAAAAACAGTTAATCTAATTTCAATGTCACTAACGTTGACTTCATCTAATTTTTATTTGACCTAAAAATAAATGACATAATTTTTATTTAACCTATTATTCATTTGTCATCATTATTATTTGCCATATTTACATTTGCTCTAACGTTTATATCCCATAAGTATCATTTGATATATCGCTTTTTTATCTAACTTACATTTCATATACATATCATTTGATCTAATTTTACATGTTATAATCAACTTTTACTATAAAATAGAAATAACTAGCTTTTGTTATTATGATGCTTGCTTAATTATTAATATGATGCTTACTTAATTATCAAATCCACTAATGTTTAATGTACTTACATATATTAGCATACATATATTATAAAATAACAATGACTAGACATGCAAGCAAGCATACAAGCATGCATGTAGCTTGCCAGTAGGTTAGGTTAGGTAAGTGTTTTGACCACTCGCAGCGAAGTTCCACAACGCTTGCATGCATGCTGCATGCTTGCTTGCATGCTTGCTTGCATGCTGCATGCTTGCTTGCATGCTGCATGCTTGCTTGCTTGCAGGCTTGCTTACTTGCAAAATGCCTGCCGGGGGGTCGGGGGGCCTGAGGCCCCCCGCTATAAAGAAACACTTTTAATGCACCTACCAGTAAGTTAGGTTAGGTTAGTGTTCTGACCACTCGCAGCGGAGCGGCCTAAGCGAGCGGAGCTCCACAATGCATGCATGCATGTTGCATGCTTGCTTGCATGCTGCATGCTTGCTTGCATGCTGCATGCTTGCTTGCTTGCTTGCATGCTTGCTTACTGCATGACTGTTTGCATGCTGCATGCTTGCTTGCTTGCTGCATGCTTGCTTGCTGCATGCTTGCTTGCATGCTTGCATGTTGGGTGCTTGCTTGCAAAATGCTTGCTGGGGGCTGCAGGGTGGCTGGCCCCAGGCCCCCCGCTGTAAATAAAAACTTAATACACCAGGTAGGTTAGGTTAGTGTTTTGACCACTCGCAGCGGAGCGATACTGTAATTTTGGCAGTAAGCTAACTGTTTTAGAACCCTTTATGGAGGATTTAAAGCATGGGTGTGGATAAAAATATATAAGTAATGAAATCATATTTTTGGGCTATGCTTGTTTTTATAGCATTTAAATCATAGGTCAAATAAAATTATTTTTGATGTTGAATAGAGTAAATGAATGTTGTATGAAATGTGCTTTATATCATCTGTTAATTAGATCAAATGATTATTGTGTCAAATAGTTTTTACATCACATGTATTTAGGTCAAGTGAAATTATATTAACCGTATGTTATATTATTTGATCGGTATGTCAAATGAAATTATATGAAATATTATTATATCCTCCGATCATTAGTGCATGTAAATTTAGGTCATACATTACACACTCGTTCTTAGTACGTCTAGGATTGTAACGTAGTAAGTATTTATATTTGTCCGTTATAATATATTTGGTGAAGATACTACTTATTAAATTATCTCTGCCCATGACCCTATCCCAAAGAATATACTACATCCTATACCGCTTCCATGGTGTTGCGTGTAACAAATGAGTTCCATAGAGTTGATGTATCAGGAGCTTACACATGAAAAACCCTTGAGTTTTTGCCAACTATGCAGACCCATATTAATTTGGGACGTGGATTAGATTAAACCTTTACGCCTATACAAACTATTTGTATAGCGGATGAAACATCATTACATTAAAAAGAAGGATTCAATACTGTACCTAAAGTGATCACTTGAGACAATTGTGTCAGTAATGGGGTTATTTACAAGTTTAATTAAGCTTTACTTTTTATTATATGAAAGCTTGAAACAAAACACTTTTTACCCGACTGCAAGAGGGTTATGTTTTTTAATGGATGCTAGCGCGGTTTTATTGAAAGTACTTTGGTAATTAAAGGTTTGGTTTTTGATCTTCCGACGTTTCGGCTTTGCAGCTGCCGTGGTCAACGGGGGCTGAAGCTGCTCGTGAGCCTGAGTCCCCCGTGACCACGGCAGCTGCAAAGGTGCTGAAACGTCGGGAAAATCTAAAATCAAACCAAATACAAACTAATTACCAAAGTACTTTCAATAAAACCGCGCTAGTATCCGTTAAAAAGTGTTTTATTTCATGTCTAGTGAGGATGTAAGCTTGAGAAGTGAATACATATATACAAGTTTTTCATTTAAATTACATTCTTAAAAAACCGGCAAAGTGCGTGTCGGGCCACGCGCCATAGGGTTCCGTAGTTACCTTATACCATATCATATTTAATACCACCTATCATTTTTCGTCTGCAAAAATAACTTTGTTTTTCACATTGTTGGTATGAATGACAAAGTTATATTTGCGGTTTTGGAAAATGTGCTATATCTCAAAAACTAATTACTATATCTCGTTCAAACCAATTTTGACTGAAAGTGTTTATTAAGATCTACAGCATATATTTTTTTTAGATTTTTCACTCTCTTATTTCAAAAGTTAAAGGGGGGGGGGACACACATTTTACCACTTTGGCGGTGAATATCTTTCAAACGGTTGACTTCGAGTAAAAGTTGTCTTAGAAACCTCAATGTCATTTTTAAAGACCTATCTATAAATACCCAACACGTGTTGGTTTGAAGAAAAAAAATTTTTTCAGTTTCAGTTCCATGTATGGGGAGCCCCCCCTTAATCTTTTATTTTTCTTATTTTTGTATTAAATTCGTAAAGCGGTTTACAGAATACATCTACCTACCAAGTTTCAACTGTGTAGTCTTAATACTTTCGGAATAAAGTGGCTGTGACATACGGACAGACAGACAGACAGACAGACAGACATGACGAATCTATAAGGGTTCCGTATTTTGCCATTTAGGCTACGGAACTCTAAAAAACGAGGAATTGTTTTTACAGGTATGAAAATTAAATACTTATTGCAAAATAGTCCTGAGAAAATGGATAAAGTTTTTAAGTGTCTGAATT
The DNA here is from genome assembly GCA_943789525.1 of Agriphila geniculea. Classification (NCBI taxonomy): domain Eukaryota; kingdom Metazoa; phylum Arthropoda; class Insecta; order Lepidoptera; family Crambidae; genus Agriphila; species Agriphila geniculea. The sequence continues at coordinate 4,396,410 of OX038886.1, read as the reverse complement.
AAGTCCCTTGGTAGATAATTCTGTTTAGTTGAGCAGAGCTTAATAAGTTTTAAGATAAACGCTAAATTATAACACAAAGATATTTTTCGAAGAAAATCCAAAAAGATGAATATTTATTTTTAATTACCGGTACTTTAAGAAGATTTCACTCGAGATTTAATTTCGTAATAAACTTTATAACTCCTTAGTTTTACGACATTTGTCTTTAAAGTGAATACATTCAGTGTTTATTCAGTGTTTTACAACTGATTTATAAACTTTACCTGATAAAGTTTAAGTGAAAAATATCCTTTGTAAGTGAAATGTCTAATGTATTCATTTTGTTTAAGTAAGCGGGGATTTCAGTTTTTTTATTTTTCTAGGCTTTTGTTAGGTTACCTGATAAAAAAGTTATAAAGTTAGCTTTACTTAGTGTAAGTTCTATTTAAGAAAGTTACATACGATACATGGCCCTAGAAACCCTTTTTAATTTATTTAGTCATCTGAAATATTTTTACAAATAGTAAATACTAATAAAAATGTAATAAAAGATGTAATGTAGGTGTGGTAAATAAAAAATAGTAGATTTTTTTAGTTAATAATGTTCTATTATGTAAATAATAATCATTTGAGTGAAAGCTTTGTAAAAGTTACTTCAGGTCTAAATTGCTTAATTAAAAATGTTTCAACTGACCTGAGTATGCAAATTTACTTTTATTAATTACTGGCAACACAGCGTTGTATTTAATTAAAGGCATGCCTGTTGTTCTTGGTTTTTCATTTAGGCATTTTAGTGTTTTTGTTGAAAACGTCCGCAGTTTGGAACTCTGGTGAAATTAAATAGTTTTTCAGATTCAGAGGCATTTTTTCTTGCTTTGTCTAGTTTAAGGCATTTTTAATGTCGTTGTAGTTTTTGTGTCCTTTATAAGTAATTTGTGGAGTAACAATGAATAAAACATTTTCGAAATACAGTTGAAATTAGAACTAAAATTCTCTTTTCTATCTCGGAGCGCACCTTTCGCGTGATCTTTCCAACAAATATGGTGAAGATGGCGGGTGACGTATTGGGCACGTAGCGTGATAATGGCCGACATTACGTGAACTCCACCAATGGATTCTTGCGAGGAGTTATGTTTATCTCATGTGACCATTGAACGGCAAAGGGAGGTTTTATTTTTTATACTTTCCTTCTAGGTTCTCCCTAATTGAAAGCATGAATGAGTAAGTAATTTATTTGGTACAAAAAATTAAAACGGCAAGATGAAAAAGCTAGGCCATTTCTTGTTGCGATACATTACTTATTAACACGTTTTTATTTGGTTGCTTGTATCGTTTGTTTGTTTGTGTGCTTGTTTGTTTCTCCACAAAGTTTTCTAACGATTTTATACTAGCTTCCCGATGAGCTAGAGACTTAAAACTTTGAACATAGGTCAGAACTGGAAGGCAATGCAAAATTATGGTGTTGTTGAGCTGATCTGATGATGGAGCCGGAAGCAGGTTACAGGAACTCTATGATGAAACCATACAACCCCATCGTGATTGGGTTCGTTAGAATCGTCTTGACGAGTACGCTAATGGGAGATGAGGTCCAGGGTCTGATGATGAAGCTCGAAGGCCATGCCATGGAAACTCAATAATAAAACCATGCAACCCCATCGAATTAGGATTCGTTTGAATTGTCTTGACGAGTACTTTGTTGGAAAATAGTGTTCAGTGGAACTCTGTAATAAAACCATGCAACCCTATCTAGTTTGGAAATATTTTTCTGCAAAAGTAACGATTATCTAACTTATCAATCAACTGTTAATAAATTAATCATTAAGAAATAAATTAACTGTAATTTTTTTATCGAAATAATTTATTAAATAAATTAAAATTTTATTATAAAATCGGGATAGGAAGAACTTGTACAAAGAAGACACTTGACCCTTGTCTAAGGGATTTTATCGTATGGAAAACGGTTTTTCAACGAATCAATTTTTTTTAATCTGACGTAAGTTTTCTTATAATAAGTTAGAAGTAATATTTCGTAAGTCAGAATTAAAAAAAAAAAAAACTTGTTCATTTTAATGTTGTAGGATAAAACAATGTGTAGTTTAATTAAAACATAAATATTTACTATTGTACATAAAAATTAACTTAAAAATTTAGGACACAATTATAATTGTACTGGCGCGAAATTCAGAGAAAACCCGGTGGCCGCTAGTTAAGTAGAGAAAAAGAATTTTTAAGAAATTATCGTAAACATTATAAAATAAAAGAAAATAATTTTTCTTTCTATAAATGACAAAAGAGTCCCGTTAACTCCAGAATTTTCCCCCAAAGCCACTAACAGCTGAGAGATTGTAAAAAAAAGTATACAAAAAGAGAATGGTGGCCATAAATGCGCGGCAAGTTCCTGTGCGGGCTGAATAAATACATGCGACGTATGTCCTTATCATGTTCCAATAAAAAACAAAATGTCCCGTTTTAATGTCCCGGTACGTCCCTTCGACCGTAACCGAGTAGGGATGGCGGAAGCTTAGAATGTTGTAACGTGGTATTATATTTTCGGGACAACTGAAGGATGGCAATATAAAAATTTTATGGGTGGTATAAGAGATTTGTAAAGCTTGTATTTAAACATAGGTATTTAACCAGTGCCTTTATGTAATTTTATTTCTTATTTAAATCTCGTTAATAGTGCAGCATATCTCAATTTCAACTGTATATTTACATAGTGTAGACTTCTTTTCGCGCTTGTTTCATGTGTAGAAGTTGTTTACCAGACACATAGATAGAAGGAAAAACGTGTCTCATATAACTGACAATGCTAAAACGTATTGAGACATCCATGCTACACAATAAAGACGTATGGCCACAGAATAACTAATAGTACAAGTACAGAAACAGCACTCCGCAATGTCATTCAAATAAATAGCGACTTTTGCTCCGACACAATAAAGTGCAATTCAGATCGCGCAGCGTTAATGGCCTACAGTTATATTCACCTAGTAGTTGTCTCTCTTTCTATCGCGTGCTCTTACCTTTTCTGACGAAGCAACATTAGGGTTGTCTTCGTAGCATATATTAATCAAGAAGAGACTTTAATATTTTATAATATTTTTACGCAATTAATTTTTTTTTAATCTTTTTTCTATTACTAAGGGAGCTTATATTCCAAACTATAAAAAATATTCCGCCCCCATTAAGTGAAGTGTCAGAACTGACAGATCATACATGAGATATGACATTGAGATAAAATGGTTGCGTTTCATTACACTAACAAAGATGATAATAGCAAGGAATTTTTAAAAACGTATATAGCTTCCCAGCCCTAACGCAATACAGTATTTAGGCAATTTAGGTGTACAAAGATATGGTTTAATAAAAGCAACTCTATTGGGTGTACATATTTCATATTTTACTTTGCTCTCGCGCGTTTCGAGCGTAAAGCTCGCGTTTATTTCGTTCGTAATACATTTATTTGTGTGCCTTCAGTGTTTTGCGGGGTAGCCCTATTTTTTGCATTTAAGATTGGTTAATACCAAATGTTTTGGATAGAAAAAAAGGCTTATTGAACTTTACGCATGTTTTGGTTATATTTCCAGTATATTTTTATGAGTAGGTATGTATACTCATACTAGTCATACTTTATATTTATATATTTTTTTACATTTATTTATTGGGGGAGGCCTATACCCAGGAGGGTGTGTCGTGCGGCTGATATGATGATGATGATGATATATTTATGGTAGTCCAAATTTTTATTGACCGAGCGACCGAGAGGACGCATACCACGCTATGTGGGAGTGCAAGCTCTATGGGAATGAGCGTAGGGAACTTTTAGATGAGGTGAAAGTGCTCGAGGTTGGACCGGCTTACTACCATGACCTCGTAGAATCAGAGGCAAATTTCAGGTGGCTACGGGATTTCGCGCGTTAGTGGCACAGGATTTGGAGTGGAATCGAGAGGAGGTGAAGAAAGAAAAACCAAGGCGAAGAAAGAAGAAACGAAGCCGGAACGGTACCACTTTATAGTGGGCACGAGGCAACCTGGGAGGTACCGAAGGCGTTTTCGTGTACGTCCGCCCCAGAAAGGGAAAAAGGAGACAGATATCGAAAGATTTGTAGGAAGTCAAGGAAGTGCGCGCGGTGGAGGCCATTCCGCGCGCATCTTGCTTCGACCTGCATAACCAACCTAGATGTTCACCAGGTCATAGGTGGTTGGTGGGTTTGGCCAAGCGAGCGCGAAGCGTCTCTGCTTCAGCTTGGGCAATAATTATTTTATGTTCTTATGTTCTTCCGGATTCCGGCTGTCCTTCCATCTGTCCGTTTGTTCTCCTCTACAGGTCGCATTTCTCAACCGATTCTCGTGAAATTTTGTGAGCAGGTTTGATAATTATATAGAATTTTTAAGTAGAGATATGTAAAGAAAGATATATTTCAACGTTTCGAAAAATTATCAAAAATTTAACAAAACTTTTTTGTTAGCGATGCAAAGTAAATTTTGTTTTTTATTTTAGAAGTCTCAAAAGTACACCAATCAAAACATTTCTGGCGAATATTCGAAATTTGAAAATAAATCAGACTTTGTGACAGAACCTAGGACTGCGTGTATAGATACTTATTGCTTAGTTGAAAAAACTAACTATTATTATTAAGTAGAATAGAATTTAATAGAAATAGAATTTTTAAGTAGAGATATGTAAAGAAAGATATATTTCAACGTTTCGAAAAATTATCAAAAATTTAACAAAACTTTTTTGTTAGCGATGCAAAGTAAATTTTGTTTTTTATTTTAGAAGTCTCAAAAGTACACCAATCAAAACATTTCTGGCGAATATTCGAAATTTGAAAATAAATCAGACTTTGTGACAGAACCTAGGACTGCGTGTATAGATACTTATTGCTTAGTTGAAAAAACTAACTATTATTATTTGTTTAAAAAAAACATACAATTTGAGCTACTTTTTAACGCGAGGTCTACAGCTCACGGAGCCATTAGTTGTTTTCTCTATCCCTTTCATTCTATTATAAATGTAAGTTAGGGTATCAGTACTTTAGCACTATACAGAGATCTAGAAAAGATAGCGGAATGGTCAGCTAATTATGGCATATCAGTTAACGCGGGAAAATGCCAAGCTATTATTATTGGGAGCTCTCGACAACTGGCGCGTTTGAATCTCAACAGTGTTGACCCTCTTAAATATAACGGAGAATCTATAGCTTATACACAACATGTGAAGGACCTGGGCTTATTCGTTGATGATAGTCTCTCCTGGAAGAAGCACATTGATCACATCGCTCATAGAGTAACGAATGCACTTAGGTCTTTATATAGGCTTAAATATTTTCTCCCGTCCAGCACTAAAATTGCGCTGATACAAGCTCTAGTTTTACCTATTATTGACTATGCTGACATCTGTAGCACTAATCTCAATGAAAATCTTCTAGATAAGTTGGATCGACTTCTCAATAACTGTATTCGCTTCATATATGGATTACGTAAATACGACCATATCTCACATTATCGCAAACAACTCAAATGGCTTCCTATTCGTGAGCGTAGGAACCTGAGAGTTGTCTGTTCTCTTTTCAATATTTTGTTCGATCCTCTTACCCCAGTATACCTGAAATCTCGATTTCAATATCTGGGCTCCACACACCAACGTGATCTTCGCTCTAGTAGCAACCTTACTTTGAATATTCCTTTACATTCCTCCGGCTTCGTCTCCCAATCGTTCTCTCTTATGGCTATACGACTCTGGAACGCCCTGCCCTTTGCTATACGGAGTGCCCCTAATAAGTTTGCATTTAAGAGATTGGTCCGAGAACATTACCTTAGCTCTTTACGTTAGCCCCTTTGAATCTGACACACGGTAGTATATTTAATATTTTTATGTATATATGTATGTATTTTATGTATGTATATAATACATATAAAATTATTTATATATATATTAATGTTTGATATTTATCCTTAAATTATATAAGTAATATAGGTATGTATTTGCATTTTTGAACATAGATTTTAGCTTTGTTGCCTACCTTATAGTTCTAACACCCTTACCGGTTGACTGTTAGAGAATGCCTTGGGCATTAAATCTGCCATTTGCTGTAATCTTAGCGATAAAGTTTAAATAAATAAAAAAAAAATGCCTAATTTTAGCACTAGTATGGCTATCATTCTTCAACGTCCTAAAACTTGCGCAAACATTTTTAACGGTCCTCACATTTTTCACAAATAATTTTGCGGTCTGTAAAAAAAACATTGTAAAGTTACACGGCGTTAAGGGAAGTGATTTTCACACCCATGTCACTGTCACTGCGCGAATGAAAGTGAAAAATGTTTTCAGTAAGAATCACCTGAAAAATGTTGTACCGGAACCTATAGAAACGAAATTGACGCTACATTAATAAAATAAGACTTTTTCTATTTAATTTTTCTGACAAATGACAAAATGTGGGATGTGTAGAACGATCATAATATACGATGGTAAGGTAAAATTTCCGAACTAACTACGAAAATGAAACACAAAATCGGACGATGTCCGTAATACGATTTTACTTCGGAACTACACTTGGCGTCAGAAAAATCGCACCTTTTGAAAAATTTCTTCCAAGTTAATTTAATCATATATAATTTAATTGTACGTGTTGTTATATACTTCTTCCTCTTCGTATATAGCCAACAGTCTCTAGAAACCGTTGGAATACTCGTCGAGTGGAATCAATAACTGAGATTCAGTTTCCGAGCAACATTACATTGCCTCATTTTTTTGCAATATTTGAGCAACTTCATATGCAATAGTATCCATCTTGGGTATTCCTTTTTTTAATTGAACTGTTGATGTGTGTTTTCTCCATCATCTTGATAGCGAATTTAACCGCAATTCCTGTTGACCTCTTCTATTTTTCTTTTATGGCGGCGCAAGCAATAACGTTTTAAGCGTTTAATTATTGTAACTGTTATGTTAGTTATTAATTGAAAGCTCATTGAATGTGCTTTTATAGATATCAACATTTACACAATAAAACGTTAGCTAGCAAGTGGCAAGTCTAAACTTATTTTCGAAGGGGTGCGATTTTACTGACGTCTAGTGTATTATATTCTGTGCTTCGGACTTTATTTCAGAGCGAACAATGTCACGAAGCCGAAGGAACGTCCGATTATTTCATTTCGGTGTTCGGAGTAAGCCCCCAGTTCGCATGACTTGAATGTTGTTAACACCAAAAATAGCCGGCGACAAACAAAAAGTTTTAATTAATTAATCTGGCCACGTCATCAAATTGTTCATCGGGCCCATTGTGACTTTGTTAAAGTTCCAAGAGTACATGGGAAAGCACTTCCACGGAAAACTGTGACTATTATTCTTGAGAAAGCTAAGTCCGTGAGGAGTTTTTTCATTCATTGAGTCGACAATAGAACTTTGTCGCTTTGCGAGGATTACAAAAATGTTTGCTTTTATTGCCAGAATTATTTTATTAGTCTTCTTTATAGAAAACATACCTTACCTACCTACCTAAATAAAATAAAAAACGTATTGAAAGGTTAAATGTATTGCAAGATAAAAGCATCATGTATGAAAAATGCTACGTCCAAAACAATGCACTTTCATGTTCATCTTCAAAGAGCGTGACGTTCCTTTGAGAAGTATAGGGCATGCGCTATTGTATGCCATATTTACCAAATGGCATTTCAGGAATGCGTCAGAATGAATGAATGCATGAAAGCGCAGGATGTACGTGAAAGCGAATTGATGTAAACTTTTATGGGGTGTACCTACTTTAAACATGTTATTTCAAAAGTTAAAGAACCCTTATATTATTCAGTTAATATTAACATAAAACATACTTGAAATTGACTACCTAAAAATATACATTTCAAATCCGCGCGTACAGTCATTAGAAATAAAACACTTTTTACGGATAACATTAACAACGCGTATATTCAGGTCTTATTTTAGAATGATTTAGTTACAATTTATTAGATTTCTGATTGCCCGATGTTCTAATACTTAAAAATACCCTGAAATGGATATAAAAACGAAGCTACTTACTTAGAATCGAAAGTTTTTAGCCATATTCGCAAGTGGGTAAAGAACACCCTTCACGGGACGCCGCAAAAAATATTCTTCGAGCAAAAAAGTAAAAGCTTTCACTTAAGGAGTTCGTCTTGAAAAGTCCCGTAAGTCTCCACACGCTTAAAAGTCGGCATTAAAAGCGACAATATATAAAGACGGTTTGAATATTTTACGGGCACTTTATCCAATGTTACCGCTTACGTAACATTGCATTACAATCACATTGACGCCTTTTAAGCAACGAGCTATCAGATAAAGAATACTATAAATGTTACAATTAAAATCAACTATGAAAAGTCTTAATTATATTTGAGGTTGATTTTCAATGTGTATTTTTTAACCGCCTCTCTGTGGTCTAGAGGTTCACCCACCCGGGTAGGTCCCGGGTTTGATTCCCAGGGGGTGGTACAATTTGTACTCGGTTTGGTTGGTGGTAGGGCTTATTTCAAGTCCGCCTGGCTAGCTACCACCATCTTACCTAAGTTTGACGCCAACTGTTGTGTTCCGGCAGTTAGAGGTAAGATAGCCAGTTTCTCCGTGATGAGGATTCCGGGCGCAGTGCACTTCTATCTTCGGCCTTATCGTCACTTAACATCAGGTGAGATGAAGCACTACCCCATTGTGCATAAAAAAAGTGTATGAAATTAATGATATAACCGCATCTTCGATGTGAGATAAAGAGGTCCCGGGTTCAATTTCAGGCATTTGTTTTTAATAATAGGCAAGCGCTTGACTGATTCACGCCTGATGGTAAGTGATGATGCGTTCTACGATGAAACACGCTTGCCTATAATAAGTAGGCTATTAACTTGCGAATTAAAGGCCCCTATATTGTACCTATTGGGTAACACAGACTTAGGCAAGGAGTTCCACTCTTTAGCGGTAGGAAAACCTCCTAACTATAATCCTAAGGGGCAACTATAGTCCAATGCTCCTACGACGGTCAGACATTGTATTTTCTTAACCAAGCGCTATCTAGTGATCTGGTGCAGAATTACGTGGTTCTCTAGATTACTTGCCACCATGTGAGGTAGTAATTGTTACTCGCGCCATTTTGCAAATCACATTCACGATAACTTTGTCACAGTTTTTGCACGTAGTGAAGTGTTCCAAAATTTAAAATCTACCGGCTGTTTATAATAATTAAAAGATATATAAAACTTGTCGTGTTTTTTTTTATATTATATAACATATCGGTATTATAAAGTTGCATAACCAGTCCCGAAATATAGTCTAATTTCTAGTTTTCGACTGATAAACATGACACTTTTTCACCTGGACCAAAGTTACGAGCTCCTCACAACAACTATAGTCCAAGTTTGAATTAAAAAAAATGCTATTCTACCTAAAATAGCAAATCCAGTTTTTCAAATTTGAAAGTTCATATCATCATTTATAAAGAAAACCTTTAGATTTTTTCTTTAGAAAAATATATTAAAAGTTACAGGCACAAACATAAAAAATAGGTAATTTTGGACCAGTGATAGGAGGTTTTACGGTAAGGATTATAAAATTTAAGTGTTCGTTGTTGATGTTTCGGCAACTTTGCAGCTCTGCCATGGTCATGACATGAAGGACTGTCTAAATTAAATCAAAAGTTCAAAACCAAACTAATCATTTGAAAATATATCCAATAAGCTGCGATAGTATCCGTTTTAAGTGATTTATATTAAATCAAAAATTAAAAAAAAATAAGCAAAGCCTATGACCCTTTCTTGTCGATAAAATTTCAAAAATCGTGAAAACAAAAAGGCTGTTAGCGAACCATGAATGCAGGGCCTTAGGGTGTGGTTCCATTGACATCTATTAAGGAGCTATTTCGTAGTTCAAAAATAGGTCAACTGCAATTTTAACTCCAAAGTTAAGTTGAATTTTAACTACAAGATAGAAATGGCAACTTTAGAAGTAGAGCGAGAGCGTAGACTGCTAAATAACAGCTCTCAATGTTAAATTAAGAGTTACTTCTTCATTTTATCTCTATTTTATAGTGTGTAGCTTACCAATGAATGTGAACATTTGGTAATAGTTAATTTGCCTACTTTCCAATAGTTAATAGCTCACTGTCGAATAGTTAATATCTGTCAATGGGACCGCGCCCTTACAAAAAAGGCGCGGAAAGCAAGTTTCCTTCTGCCCGACCGTTCTGAGTTGATGTATATTTATTACTCTGCCATTGTGCGGGCGTCGGTTGAGCAGCCCTGAATAAGGGCTATCAACAATTGGTAGAAAATGAGACCGGTTCGGTGACGGCGTTCTCAATCACGAATCGTTTTTTTGTGCGTCCCACCGTTTTATCTTATCGAGTAGTGTCGTAGTTATCAGTGAAATAGATTTTCTTTCTATGAGTCAGTAGACAGACACCTTCTCATTTTTCTTTTAGTTAGATTGCTTGCACTGTTTTCGATTTGACAAAAACGTAAACAAGCTTGAAAAAATCTCTCGTGAATATTTTTATTGTGTCTAGAAGAAAGTCAGCTACAAAGTTGTTAATTTTCAACAGCAAGTAAACTTAACAAAGGAGCGAACAATATTAGTCAAACAAATTAATTAGTAAGTTAAAGATTTTTGCGATAATGAAAAAAAAAAGTTTTTACTGTTTGTTAGATATTTTAAAGTTAACAATTTAAGACAAAAAACTTTTCATTAGCTCTTCAATACTTAGCAACCTTCAAAAGGTTATCCGATATTTGAACAAGTCATATAGATAGGTAACCGACAGCCCTTGTTTGCCAGGGGTAGCAAACCTTTTCTCCTTTTAGTATGACCATAAAATTACGGGCTACCTGAGTCGATGAAGCTCCAGTCTCGACCCGCATGAATCCGAAATGAAGACCGGTAGACAAACAGTCGCGCCGTAAGGAAATGTATAAAGTTGATAGCATTATACGGCTGATTCGGAAGCAACTTATGCTTTTGAACGAATGCATATGCATGTTTGGCGGAATTAGAGCAATATTTTTATTGTACTATGTATAAGTCTGTTTATCCTTACTTGCATTATTTGGTAAACAATCTTCATTTGAAAAAGACTAAGTAATAATAAATTACATCAAATCGTTTTCCACGCATAGATTACGAAAGAAATAACTTAATATCAGTGACAATTTGATTTAATAAGACAACTTTTTTATGACTTTTTTTATGCACAGGATAGTGCTTGGTCTTCACCTCACCTGATTTTAAGTGACGATAAGGCCGAAGGTGGAAGCGCACTACTCCCGGAATCCTCATCACTGAGGAACCTGCCTATCTTACCTCTAACTGCCGGAACAGAACAATTTTCAAATTTTTGTAATGGCGTCAGTTTTTTAGGCAATACGGTGGTAGCTGGCCAGGTGACTAGCCAACTAACCAAACCGAGTACAAATTGTACATCCCCTGGGAATTGAACCCGGGACCCCTGCGTCTTACACGGGTGGGCAAACCACTAGTCCACAGAGGTAAATAAATGTGACACTATCATTTTATTCCAGCCCCTCAATTCTCGACCTTAAAATCTCGACGCTGCGGAAACGTCATTTTTGTATAGAAAAATAATTCTTACCATCATCGGCGAGTTCCTCGTCCGAGCGCTAGGGTCTATGCAACAGCGTTGCCGTTGGTCTATAATTTTTGTCTACGGTTTAGAATAAGGGGAGTAAAATTTTACAAGTATGGAACTAAACTGCGAAAATTATTGAATAAGTGCCTTTTCACTATTACCGGTATCCGAAATTAAACGGTTCTTTGATTGGTTATCGGTTACCAATCGAAAAGTACGGAATTAAAAAGAAAAAAAACCTGTTAGATGACCCTAGTAGTTAGTATAAGAAAGAATCAGACCTACCTATATAAAATGATATTACAAAGAATGTTCAGGTCAATATGACACAATTCCGACCCCCATGAATCCGTAATAGAACATTCCGGTAAACAGGTGTCCGGCCGGATATTTAAATACCGTGGTCGTCCCTCGATTTGTATCGAATTTGCGTGTTTACCCGGTGACCGCGGCGCAAATAGGACATTTTGAAATTCAACGTAGCGTAATGGTGTAATTAATCGGCAAATTTTGTTGAAATCTTTATAAATACCTGACCATCAGCCATTTTTGATGTACCCACTGCTGGGGCACAGGCCTTCCTTATGGAATGGGATGGGCCATAACCCACCAGGCGAGCCCAATGCGGATTGGTGGGTGTTAACGGGGCCAACAGCTTAACTTGCCTTCCGAAGCATGGAGAAGCTCAAGAGAATAAATTTTTGGTCACCCATCCCATGACCGACCCTTGCGAAAGTTGCTTAACCTCCGCAATCGCTGGGCCAGGCTCTAAACCACTGCGCCATCAAGCTCCTCCTAATAAGTACCTAGATTTAATTATTATTATTGGGAATTTCTAAATGCCTATTAACACTGGTAAACACATTATTTGAGCACCTTTTGGTCAATATAAATAAAATGTTTATCTACATAACATAGTGCTGACTGTGTCATATTAATAACCTTCCTTTTTTTAGGGTTCCGTAGCCTAAATGGCAAAAAACGGAACCCTTATAGATTCGTCATGTCTGTCTGTCTGTCTGTCTGTCTGTCCGTATGTCACAGCCACTTTATTCCGAAAGTATTAAGACTACACAGTTGAAACTTGGTAGGTAGATGTATTCTATTAACCGCTTAACGAATTTAATACAAAAATAAGAAAAATAAAAGATTAAGGGGGGGCTCCCCATACATGGAACTGAAACGGAAAAAATTTTTTTTCTTCAAACCAACACGTGTTGGGTGTTTATAGATAGGTCAAAAGGTTAAAAATGACATTGAGGTTTCTAAGACAACTTTTTCTCAAAGTCAACCGTTTGAAAGATATTCACCGCCAAAGTGGTAAAATGTGTGTCCCCCCCCCTTTAACTTTTGAAATAAGAGAGTGAAAAATCTAAAAAAAATTATGCTGTAGATCTTAATAAATACTTTCAACCAAAACTGGTTTGAACGAGATATAGTAATTAGTTTTTGAGATATAGCACATTTTCCAAAACCGCAAATATAACTTTGTCATTCATACCAACACTGTAAAAAACAAAGTTATTTTTGCAAACGAAAAATGATAGGTGGTATTAAATATGGTATGGTATAAGGTAACTACGGAACCCTATGGCGCGTGGCCCGACACGCACTTGGCCGGTTTTTTATTGTTTCGTTTACCCATCCAATTCCAACCAATTGCTACAGGTGCATAGCTTTCACAATCGCTGGCCAAACACGCTTCGTCTTCCACCTTCTTATTACTAAGAAGGTTATATACTACGCCAAAAAAGCATAAATTAACCTTTTCAGAAAAAGGCTGCAAGAGTGCTTAATAAAAGGATTACTTGCGTTCTATGTCTGCATATAAATTCTACCTGTAATTATGAATTCTGGTAATTTCGCGAGGAATTATAAATTCCCTCCCAGCTTGTTGGCTGCTCCTCACAATCCTGACCCTTGTCACAACTCTAGACGCTGTGGATACACCGGCTTAAGGGACATTGCACAATGTACGAACATTTTTTAAACAAACACAACTTTCCAAAACTCTTTTAAATATAAAAAAAAAAAAACTACTCTGGACGCTGTAAAAACAGCCTGCTTGCAGGGCATTGCACAATATACATTTATGTTTAATTAATATACTGCATGTAAAATGCATTATACAATGTAATTTTTTATTTACACACAAAAGTTATTGATAATGAGCAAACTTTACCAAGTTTTATTTTACTTTATTTGTAAAGTTTAATTTTTTTTTGGCAAAAATGCTTTGTATGTCCCTCCGGCTTCCAATTTGTTTCCTCTACAGGTCGCATTTCTCAACCGTTTTCGTTAATTTTTGTAAACAAGAATATACGAGGTGTTTTTTTAATCACTCTCCAAATTTTAAGAATGTGTTCAGTCCATGAAACGGAACCACTTTCTCTTAGAAACATAGTGTCAAATATGTAAAAAAATGACTTTTCATACAAATCAAAGAGCTCACGTGATCAGTTTACTATGGGATGACCAAAATTTTGTGTTTACCTTGTATATAGAATTTTTACGTCGATTCAATTTTTCGAAATTTTTCAAAATGACGGAGATATTTATGGGGAAACTCACATTACAGCCATTTCGAAAAATTTTTAAAAGTGTCACAAACACGAGTTCTACAGCACTAGTTACATTACCTTAGATTTATGAGAATTCTCCTCTCTGACGAATGAGCACGTTCCTTAACATCGGGCTGAAATTAATTTTGTTTATGCAGACTTTTATGAGAAATGTTAGGCTAAGGTCGCACAGGGCCACTCGGATTCAGAATTAATGAGCGAAGTCTACCCGGTGAACAGGTAAGACCGCTCGAAATGTGTTATTAATACGAAAACCTTAATAAAGTAAATATTTCAAATTTTCTTTACCCTTTGACTGATTGATTAAAATTTTAACTTACTACCTTTAGCAACAGAGTGGATGACAAGTGTCTTTGAAGTTACGTACCTACGTATAATTTCATAGATAATAATCATAATGTTTGGACAATTTCACGCAGCGCCATCTATCCTCAAACCACCCCAAACTAAATAAAGATTGTAATATGGGTGCTAGACAACTGTTATACTAGATATTTATACACTTTTTAAATATAATAATATACATATTATACATAATACCTAACAACCGGACCGGTCACAGAAATTAAAATTCATTATTTTAATTTCTGCCCGGCCGGAAATCAAACCCGGGACCTTTTGCTTGGTAGACCGGCATGTTGACCACTGCAACACTCAGGTCGTCAAAGATTATCTTTAAAAGTAAGTAGTTATTGCATGTCATTTAAACGTATTTTTATATATTACTATTTAAATAAACCGGTCTAGAGCGAGTCGGACTCGCGCACCGAGGGTTCCGTACTATCATAATAAATACACAGCAGAGTAGAATAATAAAATTATTATTGCAGTTTTAGGTCAGCGCCATCTCTTGACCGATAGTGGAACTAATGTTAACTTTTTTAGAAATTTGATAACTTCTAAAAAAGTGTGCTATATTAAGACATCGTTTTATTTTTCCTGTAATTTTTATATAAACAGCTATCACATAGAATTATTTCAGATTTTTCTCTTTGCAAACTTTGGAGATAAGGGGGGGGAACGGTATTTTTTTACATTTTTTACCAAAAGTCGAAAACTATGCGGCCTAAAACAAAAAGAAGAAATGATTAAAAACGTACAAACGGCGCTCTTTCATATGATATCCAACATGCCCTAGTAGTCCCACTTCAAATTTTTAAGACCCCTTTTCAGTCTCTGTTGTAAAAAAGGTATTTATTTTTTTATTTATTTCTTATTTGCAAAATAGTTGGGCAAATGTCATCTTAAACTATTCGAAATTTGAAGTTGATATCATTAGTAGTTCTCGAGATATCCAGCTGTGATAGACAGACAGACAGACAGACTGAGTCACACCATAAGGGTTCCTTTTTACCTAAAGTAATAAATAATAAATCCCTTTTTAGGGTACGGAACCCTAAAAAGGGATTTATTTAATAGCACTATTGTATATCAGCATTTTTAAACAGTAATATAAATGGTTTGCACCATAAATGTGTCCCAACTCCGATACCAGTTAGTTCTAAACACACAAATTAAAATGTCAGATTGATTGATGTCAAGGTGATAAGAACTTGTGGCATAATGGACACACGCCAGCAGGTCGGTTCTGGCACTTCGCCGGCCGCTGCCACGGCACGCTCACTCGCTCGCTCGGCTCGTGCGTTGTTGGTCGCAATGAAACCTAACCTCCTTTTATCTCCTCCTCTCTCCTCGCTCGCTACGCTCGCTTGTCGTTTACCAAAAGTCTAAAAGTACTAAAGTTATAAAATTAAATTGTATAGTGCAAAGTATTAATTTTAACGCTAAGCATATTTTATAGTGGAAACCATTATTTTTATAGTTCATTCAATTAATTTTAAAGCTAAAAATTTTAAAGTGTGTTACATTATTTTTAAAGTGCGTTTATTTATTCCCTTTTAAAAAGTGGAGCATCATTTAAATTTAATTCATTAACGTTAACGACAAAAAAAATACTTAAGTACATAAAATAACTCCAAACGTTCTTATATTCTGATCGAAGTTCGAATGTTGAAGGTTCTTTGCGTTCCATTAAAAAAAAATACAAATTATAGTTAGTTATTTTTATAGACAGAACATCGGCACATCTATTTCGATTTATATTTTCTCGAAACTTTTATTATCACCACATCACAATGCAACCACACGTGGTTGCATTGTATTCACACGTAGAACAACGCGGGATTTCGGACGGAAGCCGCGTTGCTCTAAGTATTCACAGTTGAAAAATATTATATGTATCAACATTTCAATTTTACCTTTTACTTACAAAAATATTATATTTCTTACCTCTAGTCAATACCTTTGTATTTTAGCCGCTCGAGTACATCACCGAGCATTTTCTCAGCAATTTCTTTACACTCGCTCGCAGACATTTTAAAAAGCATTGTTCATTGCAGCTCGACGCTTCTTTTATAGGATTTGGTATGCAAAGGCGACAATGCAACGCAAAAGATATTCTTTTCTATTGATTGTCTTCTTTGTGATAAAAACGGTAGTGGTATTTCAGAACTACGATACTGAAAAATGTTAAAGTAAATACCTATTTTACAACGTAATCATGCTACAAATTGTACTTAATTCACTCAGGTGACTTGGCTCAGGTGAATTAAGTCTACGACGGTTTAATTCCCTTTCACTGAATTTATGGTGCCTCAACAAATGAGTACTCAATTTTGTCAATTAATAAAGTTATTAACTTTTGTTGTTCATGGCATTAGATAAGGTTAGATTCATGGCTAACGAGAATTAAATAAAACCGGTCATGAGCGAGTCGGGCTCGCGCACCGAGGGTTCCGTACCATCATAATTGCACCATTAAACCACACTGCAGAGTAGAATAATAAAATTAGTATTGCAGTTTTAGGTCAGCGCCATCTCTTGACCGATAGTGGAACTAATGTTAAATTTTTAGAAATTTGATAATTTTTAAAGAAATGTGATATATTGAGACATCGTTTTATTTTTCCTGTAATCTTTATATAAACTGCAATCACATATAATTATTTCAGATTTTTCTCTTTGCAAACTTCGGAGATAAGGGGGGGGAACAGTATTTTTTTTACATTTTTCATCATAAGTCGAAAACTATACAGTCTAGAAAAAAAAAATGATTGAAAACGTGCAAACGGCGCTCTTTCATATAATATCCCACATGTCCTAGTAGCCCCACTTAAAATTTTTAAGATCCCTCTTCAGGTCCTGTAGTAAAAAATATATTTATTTTTTTATTTATTTCTTATTTGCAAAATAGTTGGGCAAATGTCATCTTTAACTATTCTAAACTAGCTGCCGCCCGCGACTTCGTCTGCGTGGAAAGGTTTTTTGCCATCCCTCAGGAACAATACTTTTTTTCGGGATGAAAGGTACCCTATGTCCTTCTCTGTACCCCTGATAACGTGTATGCAAAATTTCAATATGATCGGTTGAGTAGTTAGGACGTGAAGGCGTAACAAACAAACAAACAAACAAACAAACAAACAAACAAACGGACTTTCGCATTTATAATATTAAGTAAGGATTTCAAACTGATACTATTAGTAGTTCTCGAGATATCCAGCTGTGACAGACAGACAGGCAGACAGACTGAGTCACACCATAAGGGTTCCTTTTTTACCATTTTGGTACGGAACCCTAAAAAGAATTCATATAGATAATTGTTTTTTTTTTACACATTACTTGTACGATCCCAATATACATTTTGTCTAGATAGTCTACTTTCCTCCAAGAATTAGAAGTATATTTCACACAGCTTTTGCGGCTAGCACGTTTCGCCCATAGTGCTTTTATATAGTGCTCTAAAATAGCACTAAAAATATCTCGGAGAGTACAATGATGTAGGAACTATCAACTTGTATGACATCTTGCTACAAATTGAACACTATTGTACTGAGACCAGACATTCGATAATAGTTATTTATGCAACTGTACTATAACGAGGGGTATTAAAACACGAATGTGGGTTTATCACATGAGTGTTTTAATACCTAATTATGTACAGTTGCATACAAGACTTTATCTACACCCATTTTTTTATTTTTATTTTTATTAGGGACACCCATGATATTTATCTAAACCCATGATATGTATCCTCTATAAAGTTTTTGACTTTAACTTTGTCTTTGACTTTTACTTTCCTCTCCCTCCTCGTCATTATGTCTTCCGCAAGAGAGTTATAATGTTGTACTGAATTTCATAACGCAACGCTCGCGCGTGGGCGCGCGGCGCTGCAGGCCCAGCTCTCGCTCGGGATATTGTAATGATGGCAATAAGCTAACTGTTTCAGAACCCCTTACAGAGTATTTAAAGCATGGGTGTAAATAAAATAAATAAAAGTAATTAGTTACAAACACATTCGAACAACATACACAATCATTACAGGTAAATAAACCTAATGCTATGGTGTAGTAGATATTATATAAAATGATAATCGGTTGAGCTCACTCAGCGAGCACGAAAATAAATCAACTTGCTCAGCCATAGCGTTGATCACACGCAACGAACGCGCAAGTGGCGAGTTGCGCGCAAGACAAGTGCGCGTGCGCGGCGCCGCCAGCAGTGGGGGCCGCCGTCGCCGCTCCGCGTACCCATTCGGTACATTAAATTCTACCATTTCCAATACCCTGGGGTTGTGCATCACCCCCCTTATCACCTTAAGCATATACATAACGAGAGTTACTTCTCTTCTGACTTTCAACTTGTAGTACCCTACCATGCCTAGCAAAAACAAAGTAGGATATAACAAAGGGTAGCCCGGATATATTCCAAACATTTTAAGATACATGTATCTGATAAATTTATTTTGGATACGCTCTAACATAAATTTATATTTGGCCTCATGAGGAGACCAAATTACTGCGTTACTCTCTAAATGACTTCTTACGAGCGCATCGTAAAGCGCCCGCAGAGCCCCAACATTTGTAAACTTATTCCCTAAACGTAATATTAATCCCAAATTGCGATATGCCTTTTTACAAATATTAGTAATATGTACCCTAAAATTCAAATCGGTAGTGAAACGTACACCCAGGTCCCTGACTTCTGTGACACGTTGTAGCGGTTCTCCATTCATGTGGTATTGATGATGATTTGGGGTCTGTGATCGGCCAAATGATAATACTGAGCATTTCGAGATATTAAATTTAAGTTTATTTTTTATGCCCCATTCTAAAACCTTGTTAATATCTTGTTGGAGAAACTCGCAATCGGATTGGTTTTTAATTTTAGAAACTAATTTTAAATCATCTGCAAATAGTAATGGTGTACAATTATTAACTACATTTGGCAAATCATTGATCATTACAATAAATAGCAAAGGTCCTAAATTGCTTCCCTGACTTACACCAGATCTAGTAGGGTAGGGTTGTGAATAATGTCCATCACAGTCAATGAACTGGTGCCGATCCCGAAGATAGCTGGAGAAAAATGACAACGTGTGACCCTTGAAGCCTATACCCGCCAACTTACAAGGAAGGACATCGTTGTCGACTGTATCGAAAGCCTTTTGGAAGTCGAAGTAGGCAACATCCACCTGAAGGCCAGCATCGACCGCCGGTACTAATAGTGTCATAAGCTCCAGCAAATTCCCATTTGTCCCCCGCCCATGACGGAAGCCATGTTGAGCGTTGTACAAATGCAAACTTATCTGTGGGTATAGACAACTATGAATTGTCGCTTCGAACACCTTTGCTGGAGTGCATAGCACAGGTCTGTAATCGCTGGCTGCCGAGCCCCCACCACTTTTCGGTACCGGCACTACTCTAGTGAGCTTCCTCGGTCCGGGAACTTTGCGTTTGCAATACTAATATTAAAATATGCAACAATGGTACAGCCAGTACATTCCGACAATCCCGAAAGATAAAGGCTGGTATGCCATCGGGTCCAGCTGAACGCTTGGCGGGGAGACGCGCAAGCGCGCGCATAACGTCGTCGAGTTCCAGAGGTGGGATGTGGGCCCAGGCGGCTGACGAGGCCACGTTCGACGGTTCCGGCGCCGCGCTCGCCGCCGCTGCGTCCAGCAAAGGCGGTTCGGAGTTATATACTGATTGGAAAAACGTGCAAATTCTCCCGTGCATTCATCATCTGACAAGACTCTTCCGTCCTTTACTATTCTTCTACTGCATGTGTGGCCTTTTCTAGATCTTACATATCCCCAAAATGCTTTAGGATCTGTTGCCAGATGACCCTGTATATGATCTCGATACTTGTTATGCGCCCTCTCAGTTTCGACCTTAACTATAGCTCTGTAACGCGAGAATTCATCGTAGTCACTGCGAGATTTACTCGATTTAAAGCGCTTGTGGAATTTATGTTTAAGTTTTATGTATCTAATAATATCGGCCGTATACCAAACCGGATAGATACGGTTTTTTTCAGAAGTTATCTTTTTTATAGGGATGCATTCATCAAAACATTGGTAAATTTTATCGTAAAATAAATCTAATACTTTTTCTAAGTCATGCAAGGTGTACATTTCACTCCAGTCTATCAATGATAACAAAAAATATAATCTATTAAAATTTGCTTTTATAAAATTCCATTGTCTCACTTCATTCCATTCTGTGTAGTTTGATCGTAATATCCCCGTCAATTGGTAATGCGCTGCAACCTTGTCACATTAACATCCACGTTGGCGTGATCCACAACTAAAAATGTAGTTAATATCGAGCAAAAACGGCAAAAAAAACACGTTTGTTGTATGGGAGCCCCCCTTAACTATTTATTTTATTCTGTTTTTAGTATTTGTTGTTATAGCGGCAACAGAATTACATCATCTGTGAAAATTTCAAGTGTCTAGCTATCACGGTTCATGAGATACAGCCTGGTGACAGACAGACAGACAGACGGACAGCGGAGTCTTAGTAATAGGGTCCCGTTTTTACCCTTTGGGTACGGAACCCTAAAAATTACAATTGTTTTTCGTTTTTGAGGTTAAAATGATGGCTGCCAGGCGCATTACCAATTGACGGGGATAGTACTATGGATTGAACTCAGGTAAACTAGATTCAATAAATAAATCTAAAATCAATAGATGGGTGAGACTGTTGTCTACTAAACATTTAAAACCATTTTGAGTTTTAAATTGAAGCAGGTGATCATGGTCTCTTCTCAAAATATTCTCAGTAAATGGTCAATAGTAGTTCTCAAAATATAAAGAAAATCTCCAGATTTTTTGACCGAATCGAACTAGCAACACGTTTCGATTTTTTTGTTTACAGAGCAATCCTTTATGACTCTACAAAGGGATAATTCAGACATTATTTATCATTTGTTTTCGACTTGTATTTTTACAAGTAAGTACACTTACCTTCATTTAGGAACATTAAAGTGCTTACTTGCATTTGATATTATTTGAAAGCTCTAATAATCAACTTCGGACTTTACTGTCGAATTTACTGTATCATTTCTCCAATCCGCCGTGAGTCAGTTGGAATAAAAAGGAATGGATTTTCATACAAAAACACGTGAAATTTATCATTTCCCAATACGGAACTTAGCTCATTTGTATGGAAAACCATTTTGTAGCCCGTATTTCTTTTTAGTTGCAGGTATACTGTTTTTTTTTACAATATACCGATTTTGGGTATGAATCTACCGAACTTTTTTGGCAAATCTACCGATTTCGCATTTTGATGTTCGAAACCACTGGCTCTAGGAATATACAGGAAACAGCACCCGGAGCGGACGCCCGCGCCGGGATCCCGCTCAAGGCAGCGGAGGGCCTACATCACCAGCACATGTCCCCACTGTTGGGACACAGGTCTTTCTTATTGATAAATAGAGAGGATGTTATATTTGCTCGTATAAAACTATTCGATTAGAATTCATTAGCTTTTTAACTTTGATATCTCAATTAGTTTGTAATTTTGCCTACTAATAGCTTAATTGTTTGTGCATGCCGTGGACGTTTTGTTGTATTGAATGTAAATGGCGTTAATTGTGTTGGTTGTCCTAAATAAATAAAAATAGTTAAAAAAAACTTGTTGTGTGCAAAATACAAAAATTTACGCGTCATCTAAAACTCTTACCCTCAAATAGAGGAAGTATTATGAGTATGTATGACAGACAATGGCGCCAAATGCATGTGCATGTTAAATCACAGCTATTGTTTCGGATTTACCAGACGCTCACAACTTATTGTTGGTGTGTAATGTAACGCAGGGCTGCATTTAGAATTAAACAGTTTCTAAGCCTGATAATATATAAAAAATTAAAGTAATAGGAAAAGCTTAGTGTTAAAAAAGATATTGTTCGCTTTCAAAATATTTGTCAACAGAATTACTTATATTCATGAAGAGTTTTAATGATAAAGTAGTTACTTACTGATTTATTTTCATACACAACTTATAAACATTAAACAATATATTTTTTTTGTTATTTAAAGCGTTACCATCAGATATTGTTTTTTTTACAAATTGAGTTAAAAATCAGACAGCTCAACCCAAAAGTGCCCAAAAAGCAGATATTGCAGTGTATCACTAATAATCGATAGACTATATCTATACTAGCGGCCGCCCGCGACTTCGTCTGCGTGGACAGGTTTTTTTGCTGTCCCCCGAGAACAATACTTTTTTTCGGGATGAAAGGTACCCTATGTCCTTTTCTGTACCCCTGACAACGTGTATGCAAAATTTCATGATGATCGGTTCAGTAGTTAGGACGTGAAGGCGTAACAAACAAACAAACAAATATCCTTACTAATATTATAAATGCGAAAGTCCGTTTGTTTGTTTGTTTGTTTGTTTGTTTATTTGTTTGTTACGCCTTCACGTTCTAACTACTGAACCGATCATCATGAAATTTTGCATACGCCTTGTCAGGAGTACAGAGAAGGACATAGGGTACCTTTCATCCCGAAAAAAAGTATTGTTCCCGAGGGATAGCAAAAAACATTTCCACGCAGACGAAGTCGCGGGCGGCAGCTAGTACCTATATAAATGTTACCCAGGTGGATATGCCCAGGTGAATTAAGTCTACGACGGGGGTTTCTCGTACACATGGTCTTCAGCGTAGTATAACAGTCCCTTAATCTATGGTAATACAGAAATGTCAAAAGTGAGCTGTCAATGTGACACTGGAGCGCGGGATTCCATTATATATTTTTCTAGGCTAACATAAAAAGACGCGCCTCATAAATCGATAGATAATAATTGGATAATATTGTGATAAGCTGGTTATTATAATTTTATCACATTTACGAATTGTTTACGTTGATTAGAAATTATAATATGTTTTTACACTAGGTAAGATTACAAAAAGGGCCCTTTTATATCTCCTTAGTTCACCCCTGCCTGTATATGGCGTCATAGTGAGCTCATTTTTGGTGCTTTTGTCCAAGTATTGTTTAAAAATAAGCTGCTCTGTGCACAGACTAGCGGTGCGTTGCGACCGTGTGAATGTAAATAATAGCGGGTTACAGTGCATTCTGAAAATAAACATGCTCTTTGGAACCAGCAGTGTTCAATTAAGCAACTTTTTCGTCGTTACATTGAATATCGTTTACAAATGGATATGGGTTCAATTCGTTTAGTTTTCGTTAGAATTGCGTGCGTGATTTTTAGCATAGGTATAAGAAATTCGGAAGAATTAAAACCACCACTACCATCACGCCATTTACAACACCAATATTTACTAGAGTGTTTAACCATCGTAAAATGCTCTTGTAAATATTGCTATTTTATTCATCCTCATCATCATGTTTAAAAATTTCGGCCTTATTAATACACTTAATTATTCTTTTCAAGACACTTGCTCGTTATTTAAGCCCTAATACATCGCTGTTAGTGCTATAAATCGAGCTATAACAAACACCGTGCAATCCTTACTAATATTATAAATGCGAAAGTCCGTTTGTTTGTTTGTAACGCCTTCACGTCTTAACTACTAAACCGATCATCATGAAATTTGAAGGACATAGTGTACCTTTCATCCCGAAAAAATGTATAGTTCCCGAGGAATAGCAAAAAATCTTTCTACGCAGACGAAGTCGCGGGCGGCCGCTAGTAATATATAAAGCACTAGTGGGTTATAGAATTATCCCCACAAAGTTACATTAGTACCATAGGTACTGCAAGTTCTATGCGATTAACAGACATTCCCAAGTAATTTTTTTAACTACTACTTATTTTGTTAACTACAAAGAGGTTTTATGCCGCTGAAAAGTCATATACATTTTTGGGATAAATAAATGTGTAAGTCCTTAGTTAAGTCAAACAAATATTTATTATTATCTAATTATTCATAATTCTCAATATTTTGTTAAAATATATTAAAATATTTGCATTTTATTACTTCAAATTACAATTTTAAGGAAGCTGTATCCATATACTCACCCCTTTGTTCGCAAAATATTATTGCATTTGGCGTGTGAAAAAAACAAAAAAAAACCTCCGCGCCTTTTTCCATAATTGTCATATTTTGTTTTTGTCGTATTTGTTGATATGTGGTAAATTACTTTGTATTTTCCTCGCAAATGTGTTGAAAAACGTCGTATGAAACTCGTGAGCTTTTGCTCATTACACACTCGGCTGAGTTACGCCCTCGCCTGCGGCTCGGGCTGCAATCCACAACCTTGTGTTGTCAACCTCTTTCCCTGGCCCGGCTAAAGGCAGGGAATAGAGTGAGCAGATTTCAAATTTAGAAATAAAAGAATGAGTTTTTAGTTGTATAGTAGGGATAATAAAAAAACAAACAAAGTACATGAATTTATGAATCAAAAGTAGGTACTAAGTATTTATCATTATGTAAACAAATCTTAAAATATATAAGTCGTTAATAGGTAGGAAACTATAGTCTATCTTTTTAACTTCGAAACAAATGAAAACCATTAGGCATCAAATTATTAATTAAAGTTACTACATAAACAAATGGATAAATTTTTTATAGTACTTATCCATGTAAAACAAATGAATGGGGTGGGTACCTAATCTTTTGCTCTCTTAAAATAATAAATACTACGGAAGATTATTTAGTTGGAGTAATTAAAGTTATTTACTAGAAAATCGTGGTCATAAAGGTTCGATTTAATACCGTCGTCGTCGCTCCGAAGTTGCAGTATTTCTTGCCAAATAAAAGTCATAAAAATTAGAACGCCCTTACTTGATGCGGACGAAAAGCACGGATAATCTTCAGGGGATCAGGACTGAAGCTGCAGAACTTCGCAGGTTGATGACAGTCCCAGATCAAATCGTAGATCAAATTTATATAAACAGTGACTGAATGTGAATAATAGAATATCGAATGAAATCTATTAATGATTATTAATCTTTAATATTTTAATCAATGAATCTTTAAAATCTTTTTAAATCGATGAATCTTTAATATCTTTTTAAATCCCTCCTCTTCCCTCCTAGAAACGAAGGAAAAAAAAAGAGTTAGTAAAAGGAAAAAAAATAAAGATAAATAAATACTAAGAATAATTTGAAATAATATAAATACGTACCCTTTATTAATCCAATTTTCATGGAAATGGTATAATACAGCGTCTTTGATGAGCCAACAAAACTTTCCAAAAGCGAACAGTAGTATGAAAAGCCTAAAAAACAAACGATTTCATCAATTGTGTGCAAAATTTATAAAAATCAACATTTATTCTCTTTAAAAACACTTACCCAACAATAATTTATGTGATTCTTACAAGGAATCAACAAAATTTCAACATTTGTTTTAAAATTGTATCAGCTCGGAGCAAAAATAAGCTACGCGCCATGAAAAGTGAAAATTTTCCCAAGAAAGCGCGGGAAACGCAAGGAAGCCGTTCAACACAAGAAAATGATGAATGATATAAAATGTATGTAAGGATAGTAGAATACTTCAATATTTTTAAATGTTGGAGAACATGAATTAAAAAGTTATAAAAAATAAAATACATAGATACCAAGGAGTTTTATACAAAGAGGTTGATAATTTGAATTTAGAATATGGACGAAATGAGGTCGCATGTATGAAATAAATACAGATTAAGGAAAATTAATGAATTATATTGTGTTTTAGACTTGTAAATAAATAAATATGGTGGAATATTAATAAATATGAGAATGAAACGGTGTTTTTTCTATAACGAAAAACACAACGTTACAGTGTGCAATGAGCAACCTAAGCTAACTTGTCTCATAATGTACTATTGTTTTTTCTTCGAAAATGTGTTGAAAAACGTCGTGTGAACGTCGATCCATATGATGTATGGGATCAGAATGCACTGGTTGGCTCATTGCGTTTCGATCCTAAACATGATCACAGTACAGATCACTACTCGGATCGTATGACCGGAATGCAGAATGTGTGTTTAAGCTCTTAAACAGGGTACAACTACAAACAATGGTGGACAAAATTATAAGGCCGGGTCTCCTGCGGCTAATTTTCAACAAAACATGTTGAAAAAACATTATTTTCAAAACATGTTTAGCATAACCGCACGTCCGCTGCGCCTAGGTTTTGTTTTGAAAACATGTTTTGTTAGAAAATTTGCGACCAATCACGGCTCAGTTTCGAAAATGAGTTCCGACGAAGAAGACGTCGTCAGTCACAGCTCGTGACTGTGGTTAAACTGACAGCAAAACCTACCGTGTAATGGCTACCTTATACTTTGCCACCCAAAGTAGCGGTCTTTCTCTGAGTAACTCAATTAAAAATAAAGTACTCTCCTTATTCCACTCCATCACTACAATTACACGAATCACACAATGGCACACGAACGCAGGCGAGACGTCTGCATCTAGTGAGCGCTAACACAAAATGAGTTACTTCCCCTCCCCGCAGGCGAGAGCGGGGGATGTTTTCCGTTCGTCGCGGCAAACATGTTTTTGCAAAACAAAACTCATAGGCCACGCCCCAAACATGTTGAGAAAACATTGTTTTGATGTTTGAAAACACAAAAACACGGCGCAGGAGACCCGGCCTAAGATAGACGTGCAAAATATTTTTTTTATTTATACACTGTTAATTTTTAAGTATATCTAAAAATGAAATGGGTATTTCAAACCACGTGAATGAACAACTTTTACTATGGGGTCAACCACGTAATCTCGAAAAAAAATTAGCTGTTCCAAAGAAAAGTACAACATCGACTCGACGATAATGTATGGAACAGCTGATTTTTTTCGCGATTCCGTGGTTGGGCCCATAGTAAAAGTTGTTCATTTACGTGGTCTGAAATCCCCTTTTAATTTTTAGATATACTTGATAATTAACGGTGTACAAATATGTTTCAAAAATATTTTATTATTTTTACCCAAAAGAAGTTCTCGTTTATTTTTGATATTGTATATGAATTTTGAAATTTTCTACAAGCGCTTTTCTTATTGTTCGTTTATTTTGAGTGTTTAATTCATAAATTGTAAAAAATATGTAAATTGTATGGTGGGCGATTAAGGCGTTAAGAAATTAATTATGACATTATGTGTTAACTTACTTTTTTTCGTTTATTAATAAGAGGGTTAATATCCAGTTCTCCACTATGTAATGGCACAGGCTTTCCCTGTAAATGGTTAAACAGCATGGGAAACATAGAACAGGGTTTGGGAAAAAAAAACATAATTTTAATATTTGCCGAATGAGTGGAGCAAAGCACGACAGTTTTGGCAAAAATGCTTTCGGCTATCCGTCTGTTCTCTTCTACTACAGATTATCGTGAAATTTTGTGAGCAGGTTAAATTATGCAGCATTTTTTGTCAACACTGATTTTAGAAAATAAAATTGACCCATTCGAAAACTCAGACCAAATAAAAAAGTAAGACGGAGTCTTCCGAACAAAACGGTAAGGCCTGTAGCACTACGCCTTGGCTGTGTACATACACAGTTCACGCACACACGTGTAACGCAACTACGCCTTGGCTTTCCATATGAAACCCTGCCGCCCGGCCCCCGCCCGCCCCCTTGTACCATCAAATACCGGCCTCATTGTTCATTGTTCGCGCTCTTCCTCTTTTATTTGATCTGAGTTCGAAAAATGATCAAAATTAGAAGCGTCATCTAGCTTCGAATAGATATAATAAAATAATACCTACCAAGTAGCACATAGTACTGCTTTTAAAAACCTCGTAGCGACATCTTTTCGATTAAATTTTAAACAACATACAATTTGAGCTAGTTTTTAACGCACAAACGCGAGGTTTACAGCTCACTGAGCCACTAGTTAGAGTGCTATTAGACTATCATATAAATATGATCATATATGTATGAGTCATTTTTATATGAAGAACATAGGACGGTCTAATAACTACATTTGTGATTCATATTGTCTTTGATCATAGTTATAGGATCCTATTTGACAGCGAGCGTACAAGTAGGATCATATTCGTCGCCCCAGTAGCGATTCTTTCCTCTATTCGCCTAACTTCAAAAAATGGCGTCTTCAAGTGCAAGAATTTTGACTGGAATATTGAAATAACAAAAATATTAATTACTCTTTACGACGAAAATGAGTGTTTATATAATAATCTTCTTCCGGATAACGAAATATGTTTTTACAAAACTCAAATACGTCTTTTATTTTTTGCTTTGTTCTTAACAGTTTATTTCTTTTTAATGCTATTAATAAAAATTGCACTCATAGCAACGGAAAACACAGCTAAATCGTTATCCATCTTGATTAAAGACATTGTTTATATGATCATAGGTGGATCATAAGTGTAATATGTAAAAATGAAGGACAGCATCATTTAACTATTATCATAGAATTTGACAGATATGAAATCATATATAAATGATAAATATATGATAATGTAATAGCGGCCTTAGAAATGTGCCTACTAATTTTTTTAAACTATTCCTAATTTTTTCTTGGTTTAAGAGGAAATATCACGAGTGAGAGGATTGAAAGATTCCTAAAGAAAGTCGACAAAATCGACATTTCGTACTCCCCTGTTTCCTGATCCAAAACTAGACCCATTGAAATATTTTTTTTTAATAAATTATAAAGGAAGGATTTGGCTGTTCCTATGTTCTCTCTTTTTTCATAAATTAATTTTTAAAATAAATATTAATCTTCAAAAACTAAAAAAATTGCTATTGTTTAGACATTTCTTTACTTTTTGATGAACAAAGTATTTAAATAGGTCTAGTTTTGGAGGTGGAAACAGGGGACAACAAAACGTTGATTTTGTCAACTTTCTATAGGATTTTTACATTTCTTTCGACCGTGCTGTTTCCTCTTAACATCGTTTGATGTAAACCGAGTGTCGGAAAGAATAACGTGTAAAACAACCCTGCATTAAGCGCGGCAAAATAAACAATCGCGCTAGTTAGCGCCCGGTGTCACACAACGCCCAATTAATGGAGTTTCGTTTGTTCCATTTTCCACGTTTGTTCCGCTGTTCCAGTATTGTTACTGATACAACATTTTCAACCAGTAACAAAAACGGTTTTACGTCATTCAGTTTCGTTTGAAGTGTGGTGTGGTTGTTTTTTTTTTAATGTTTCTTTGTAAAAAGAGTAATTTCATTTTATCTTTATAAAATATTTTTAAAAAGCGAGCAAAGCGTCTCTGCTACAGCTTGGGCAAAAATTCTTTCGCATGTCCGGCTGTATGTTCTACTGTACATGTCGCATTGCTCAACCGATTCTTGTGTTTTGTGAGCAGGTTCGAAAATTAAATAGATTTTTTTGTCGAGCTAGTTTTTTTGAAGTATTTCTAAATGACGAAGAAATGTAATAGTATCAACCGACCGACTAGGTTGTCAGTTAGGAAAAATAAATATCAATCGACCAACCAGATTGTCGGTTGAGAAAAAAAATTACTAACCGCCCCACCAGGTGGAGAGAGTGGTTTGTCGGTTAGTAATAGACGACGATGCCGACGGCTAGACCTTCGTCATTTTATAAAAGCTAAATGTTATTCTGAGGGTGCCTCTAACACAGGTAAGTACGATCAGCGAGTAGCTATAGTATAACAAAAACCTATTTCAGTCCAGCTTTCCAGCACTGTCTGTTCTCCTCTATAGGTCGCATTTCTCAACCACGATTCTCCGACTCAGTCTAGTATTTTTTGACGGTAACGTTACATTCCTTCGTAGTCACTGCTAGAAGTAGATAGTAAAACTGCTAAAAGTGGCCGTAAACACATTTGCTATATACTTCTACGAATAACTACGAGGGCATGTAGTATGCCTTCTAAAAATATTATTAAAATCTTTTTCTATTAATAACTTATTAAATAAAAACCTCTGAGGGCTCCACTTTCGGTCATACAACCGCCTTAACGCGAGGTCTACGGCTCACGGAGTCACTGTATCTATAGTATAAGTATTCTGAATTTTCATTAACATTTTTCGACGTCCTATGAGTGGAGATTCGTTTGTTCCATTTCTACAATTGTTTTATTAGGTACAATCGCTCCATAAAAATAAAACCGGCCAAGTGCGAGTCGGACTCGCGCACGAAGGGTTCCGTACTAAAAACTGCAAAAAAAATCACGTTTGTTGTATGGAAGCCCCCCTTAAATATTTATTTTATTCCGTTTTTAGTGTTTGTTGTTATAGCGGCAACAGAAATACATCATCTATGAAAATTTGAACTATCTAGCTATCACGGTTCATGAGATACAGCCTGGTGAGACACAGACAGACGGACAGCGGAGTCTTAGTAATAGGGTCCCGTTTTTAACCTTTGGGTACGGAACCCTTAAAAATTTTACATTTCAATATTATTGTATAGATTTTTCCAGCAAAAGAATAAAATATTTATCTGAATTCATTAAGTAAGGTATACTCTTGGAAATGTAGTGTGTTTTCATTGGCTTTGTTTTTGGTGAGATTTTTTATGCTTGTTTTCCATTAGGTAGGTTACATGATTTTGATAATGAACGTATGTTATTATTACAACATATTTTGTTACAAAACATATCACAAATGTCACAAAAACGTTTCAGGGATCGTTCTAATAGAACGTGACTACGCGATCATCGCAAGTTCGCGCGAATTTTACTCGTACGTATCCGCGATCTAACATACTGATGTCGAATAGGTTTCCTTATTGGCATTCGCGCGACTAAAATATTTGAAATCTATTCGCGCGAACTAAGCCAAGATCAAACATATTGATGTCGAATAGGTGTCCTAATTGGCATTAGCGCGATAATCGCGTCGCGTCATCGGTGCTCTATGGTCGCGTCGTTAATTCACGCGACGATCGTTCGCGTTGTATTAGACACAATTTTTTGTCATCGAGCAAACACGCGACGGCCACGTCACTTACTCGCGCGATGACCGCGTATTCACTTTCTATTTGGACGATCCCTTAAATCCATTTCAAACAGTGTGGAAGCACCATTATATCAGCACCCAATAAACAAGTCATAGACTCCAACTAAAACTGAAATACGAGATTATCGCAACTGTCGCCGAGAAGACGCCCAATTTTGACCCAATTAGTAACAGGGACAAACGTGTCAATAAAGGGCGAACCATTGAAACACCGATCTAATATAAAGCCATTAATAAATAAGTTGGCAGACAGTTTCCTGCGGTGTACCTTATTGGGTACCTACAGATCGGGGATTTCAAATAAGGGTCAGTACACTGTACTTATAATAAATCTAATATTTTACAAGAGACGCGACATTTTTTTTTTGCTTTTATTTACTTCTTCATTTTCTAATTCCTTTTTCGACTACAGGTGCTGAAAGCATTACTATTTCAGCAAGCCATCAACAAAAGTGCTAAATTCCAACTGAAACTGAAATATGATTATCGCTGAGAATAAGACGCCTGATTATGACCCAATTAGTACAGTCAGCAGCACATAGGTTATACAAAACTGTCAAAAATCTGTAAATTATTTTAAATCTTAATAGCATTGCATTTAGGTATAAAATTGATTGAATATCATTACGCTGTCGTGGAAGCCCAACTGTTGATCGTACATTACAGGGACAAAAACGTGTCAATAAAGGGTGAATCATTAAAAACACAGATTGTCTAATATAAAGCCATTAATAACAGATTGGGAATTTTAAATGAGGAAAAAATACATAAAATAATGTTGGACTTTTATATTGGACAAAATTGGTAGATATCGTCCTAATAGAACGCGACTACGCGATCATCGCAAGTTCGGCGCGAATTTTAGTCGTACGAATCCGCTATCAAACATACTGGGGGTCAAGTCTGCTAAGTTTTCGTCAAAATCGTAGTTCAATGGTGTTCTAATGGTAATGCTTTTTAACACAGTTCTTGAACTTCTTCTTAAACCCAACATCAAGACCCAATATGTTTCCGTTTTGGGTTTAAGAAACACATTGTGTTTCAGTTTTTGGTTTTAGAAACAAGAACTGTGTCAAAAAGCATTACCATTTATACACCATTGAACTACGATTTTGACGAAAACATTAGCAGACTTGACCCCCAGATGTCGAATAGGTGTCCTAATTGGCATTCTAGAAAGCTAGCAACACCAATAAAACATTATTGTTCTAAAAACAGGTTATCTAAATAACAGTATAATATTATCCTCGATCCCCTTGCACGATCAATCTTTCCGCTCCCACAATGTAAACATGCCCTTATTGGTTCAAACAAAAGACAACGTGTATCCCACAGGTGTAGCTTATAACGCCAGGGGCCAAACTTTCCCTATTTGGCAAACAAGTTCGCTTATTACGACCATTATTAGTATTGATTATAGAAATCGTTTGTCTTAGTTTGGTGGCGTATTGGCAAATATTGGGACAAATATATGGGCAAATGTTGGGCTTGGTATTGGCCGAAGGTTCTTTTTCACTTAATTATTTTTTGGGTCTTTCATTAGACCATCAGCTATTTTAATATACCCACTGCTGGAGCACAGGCCTTCCTTATGGGTGGATAAGGAGGATGGGCCATAACCCACCACGCGGGCCCAGTGCGGATTGGTGGGTATTAACGACTGCAAATGCAGCCGGGACCAACGGCTTAACGTGCCTTCCGAAGCACGGAGAAGCTCGAGATAATAAATTTTTGGTCACCCATCCCATGACCGACCCTTACGAAAGTTGCTTAACCTCCTCAATCGCTGGGCCAGGCGCTATACCACTGCGCCACCGAGCTCCTCATTAAATTTATTAAATAACTATTTTTCTATCACATTATCATTGTTAGTTTTGTGGAAATAGGTCGCATGTAATATGCTTATTGATTTAAGAAAAATTGATGTCAAGAATATTCAAATGTGACTGTTGTTTTTGGCTGTCACAAAAGGACTTCTGTTCTGATAAAAACCTGAAGAAATGTTGTGCTAAAATAATAAACGGTTGACGAAGAAAAGTCTATTTTTCTATTCCACTGGAGCTCTGCTTCTTGCTCCCCTACAGTGGTTATGGGCCATCAATAGAAAATCAAGGATTTTGCGAAAATGTCAACCGTGAAAATTGAACAATTGATTACCACGATACTTTTGCTCCTGTCGTCAGGCTTGACACAGTCAGACTGTTAGCTGCACTTGCAGTTGAGCTGGACCTAGAGATTCACCAGTTGGACATTAACACGGCTTATTTGAATGGATATTTAGAAGAGAATATCTACATGAAGGTGCCAGAACTTTTAGAAGAATGCTTACTTAAATTGATAAAGACAGAAACAGAAGGTTCTGATATTTATGAACGAGCAAAGAAAATGTTGGACGATTTAAAGGCTGGAGGCGACGTATGCCGACTGAAAAGGTCGTTATACGGGCTCAAACAAGCTGGACGTCAGTGGAACATACGACTCGACGAGCAACTAAAACGTATGGGGTTGCGACAATCGCTGAATGAACCGTGTCTTTATTTTAAGGACATAAATTCTGATATAAATCTCTTTGTTTTAGTCTATGTTGATGATATTCAAATCGCATG
Source organism: Agriphila geniculea (assembly GCA_943789525.1). Classification (NCBI taxonomy): domain Eukaryota; kingdom Metazoa; phylum Arthropoda; class Insecta; order Lepidoptera; family Crambidae; genus Agriphila; species Agriphila geniculea. Next base: position 4,362,439 of record OX038886.1, on the reverse strand, counting down.
TCAGAAAAGAGATTATATTGAGGATTTTAAAAAGTCACTGGCCACCGAGTTTGAATTAAAAGACTATGGAGTTGTCAAATACATGTTGGGAATAGAGTTTGACAAATGTGACGATGGCATAAAATTGTCACAGCGAAAATATATCTCAGACTTGTTGATAAAATATGGCATGGATAACTGTCGTTCAATTTCTACGCCTATGGAAACCAAAGTAAAATTTTGCCAAGACAAATGTAGTGAGGGCGAACAGTACCCATACAGGGAAGTTATAGGTTCCTTGATGTATCTGTCAACAGGGACAAGGCCCGATATTACCAATAGTGTTGCAAAATTGGCACAATTCGTTAATTGCCCAAATGACGAATGTTGGAAGGCCGCTAAACGAGTGCTGCGTTACTTGAAGAGAACGATAGAATACGGACTTGTATTTAAGAAAACAGGCAAGTCATTGCAAGGGTATTCTGATTCGGATTGGGGAGGATGTTTGATAGATAGACGTTCTTATTCTGGTTATGTTTTTGTGTTAGGAGGCAGCTGCATATCGTGGAAATCGCAAAAACAGAAATGTGTCGCGACGTCCACGTGCGAGGCCGAGTATGTGAGCTTGTCATCAGCCATGAAAGAAGCTGTTTATCTCAATAGCTTATTAACTGAAATTGGGTTAGGTAAGTTTTCACAGCTAACATTACATGTAGACAATCAGGGGGCGATATGTCTTGCAAATGATCCGATGTTCCATTCTCGTAGCAAGCACATAGATATAAGGCACCATTTTATAAGGAGTATTTTAAAGGACAACAAGAGCATAGAATTGTCTTACCTGTCTACTGATTCTATGCTTGCTGATATTTTAACCAAGGCTTTGCCTAAAGCTAAGCACTACAAGTGCATGTCTGGTTTAGGTATTACCTATTGATTGTTTAATTTTGCTAAAGTTGTTGTTCCTTTGTAATACTTTCTTTTTGTTTTTAAGATGTGTTTAATTTCTATAAATATGCATATTAAGGGGGCGTGTGGAAATAGGTCGCATGTAATATGCTTATTGATTTAAGAAAAATTGATGTCAAGAATATTCAAATGTGACTGTTGTTTTTGGCTGTCACAAAAGGACTTCTGTCCTGATAAAAACCTGAAGAAATGTTGTGCTAAAATAATAAACGGTTGACGAAGAAAAGCCTATTTTTCTATTCCACTGGAGCTCTGCTTCCTGCTCCCCTACAAGTTTCCCTTATTCCGTCTACATAACTAATTTTCAAAACTCATACGAAAATAAAAATTAAAAACACGACTGCCCTGCCAAAAACGAACTAAAAAGTTAAACAACAAGTGTCATTGCAGTCGGGGGACCTTATTATGGAACAATTTTTGATGAAAGAGGTCCCCCGACTGCAATGACACTTGTTGTTTAACTTTTTAGTTCGTTTTTGGCAGGGCAGTCATGTTTTTAATATTTTTTAAATTTATTTATTTTTATTTTACACATTTTAGTGACATATTATATATTTTTGGAATGTGCTCATCAAAGCCTTTCATTTGATGCCCAAATTGTAATAATAGAAGAAAAAAAACTTTTTTTTCACATTTGAAAATAGCGTCGTACAGTCGCCATATTGATTTTTTCTAAAAAAAATATAGCCAGTGTCACTCGGGATGCTGTAAGGATTCTAACGATACCCCATGTATCCAAATCAGTTCAGGCGTTTGGAAGTTATGGTGGAATAAAGAAATTCACATACCCAATACATGAACCCTGAACACATATACACTCTTTTTGCTTTGGGCAGTCGTGTAAAACATAAGTATATGTTTTTTCTCGTTTGCGCTATTATTCGGAAAGGCAAAAAATAACTAAGAAAAAATAAAACTTGACGATTATCAATCTGCCGATTGCATTTTGGCTTGGTACATAATCCTTGGACGAATTCATAATCCTACTAATTATTATTAATGTGGGTTTGGATGTTTGTTCCTCAATCACGAATAAACTTCTGAACGGATTTGGTTGAAATTTGGCACACAGATAGTAGATAGCCTAGATTAAAACATAGAATACTTTTTATCCCGATATTCCCACGGGAACGGGAACCACGCGGGTGAAACCGCGAGCGGCCGCTAGTTATTGATAAAGGGTAGTATTTAATCGGGTAACAATAAATTCCCATTTTGGGTGTCAAAAATACTAAATATAGCATACTGAAATACTAAGTGGGTGATGGACTGAAGGCAACTACAAATATTGAAAATGGGTGACTTTAAAATACAAATTGAGTAACAAGTTATTCAGAAAGGGCGACCAAATTTCTATTTGGGCGACAACCTTAGATCACACAAAACATTTAAAATTTGGCATAAATTTTATTTAAAAAATACGACTAACCTAAACCTAAGCGAGATGTCAAAAATACCATCTTGGGCAGCTTAAATCAGTTGTGTTTCCCACTCAGTATTTTTGTCACTCATTTAGAATTTTCACTGTTAACATAAATTATTTATCTCCCACATGTAGTTGCTCGTTTAACGTATTTTTTGTTATTCACAAGTCGCCCGTTAAGGTTTTTTGTCGCCAACAAAATAAACCACTGCGAGTTTAGTATTTAAGTATCCCATTAACAGTCGCCTTTATTATTTAAAAAAACTGGCCAAGTGCGTGTCGGGCCACGCGCAGTAGGGTTCCGTAGTTACATTATACCATACCATATTTTAATACCGCTATCATTTTTCACCTGAAAAAATAACTTTGTTTTTCACAGTGTTTGTATGAACAACAAAGTTACATTTGCGGTTTTGGAAAATGTACTATATTTCGAAAACTTATTACTGTATCTCGTTCAAACCAATTTTCGTTGAAAGTGTTTGTTAAGATCTATAGCATATATTTTTTTTAGATTTTTCACTCTCTTACTTTAAAAGTTAAAGGGGGGGGACACACATTTTACCACTTTGGCAGTATATATCTTTCAAACGGTTGATTTTGAGAAAAAATAGTCTTAGGAACCTCAATGTCATTTTTAAAGACCTATCTATAAATACCCCACAAGCATTGGTTTGATGAAAAAAAATATTTTCTGTTTCAGTTCCATGTATGAGGAGCCCCCCCTTAATCTTTTATTTTTTTATTTTTGTGAGAAAATCGTAAAGCGGTTTAGAGAATACATCTACCTACCAAGTTTCAACTATATAGTCTTAATATTTTCGGAATAAAGTGGCTGTGACATACGGACGGACAGACAGACAGACAGACAGACATGACGAATCTATAAGGGTTCCGATTTTTGCTATTTTGGCTACGGAACCCTAAAAAACATTGATAAATAAACATAATCCCAAGAAATGGCTCCAAGTATAATTAGTCTACCCTCATGTGACTCTAAATAACCCCTGAAAATCCTAAAATGGATTTGAAACTTTATTTAAAATGTTGTAGGTATTTCATCGAATTCAGAACATATTCTCCAGTTTTCAGTATTATAATTATTTGTGAACAAGTCAATCAACTTTAACAGACATACTTTTGCAAAGGTCGGCGTCAGCACAAATGAAATGTGTGTAAACATTTGAATCAACTAAATTGCAAGCTACGCTTGAACGAAGCCACTGCGTTCAAAAACCAGTACGTATCATCGTTTTTTTTTCAATCGCCGGAATAACTTACGTCATAACAATTCAGCCTTGTAGAGCTCACTGCTCTATGCGAAGTGCATGCGCAGACCGCGTCGCGAATACAGCGTAAATAAATAAAAAAGTGACGTTCAAAACAGTTTGAAATTAGAACGACCGGTTTTTTATCATTGAATTACGAATATTTTTTATCAGCTGCCAGGAGGACCAAAAAAGTGAGTTTGTTTTTCAAATAATTTTTCATGACATAAAAACTCTTTTCATTATGTCTCTATGTTTTTTTTTTAAATACTGTAGATCAAAGGATGTTCTATACAAATATTTTTCGTAAACCAGATTGAAAATACAAACAGTGAATTTCATTTTCAATGAAAAATGTAAAATGTATTTCGTCGGTAACTTTACATTTTAATATTCTAATTTGTAAAGATTTTTATACATACAAATATTTTAAAGATAAATACATAGAAAGAAGAACAGTTGGTGGCCTTATAGCTAAAAATCTATTTCTTCCAGGCAACCATTAGTTGAGCTGGATAAAGTTACAAATGTAGATGGGTAGTTTATGGTGTTCTTAAGTACTTCCTTAAAATAAGATACATAAATATACATCATACATATATATATTATAACTAGCTGCCGCCCGCGACTTCGTCTGCGTGGAAAGGTTTTTTGCTATCCCTCGGGAACAATACTTTTTTTCGGGATGAAAAGTACCCTATGTCCTTCTCTGTACCCCTGACAACGTGTATGCAAAATTTTATGATGATCGGTTCAGTAGTTAAGACGTGAAGGCGTAACAAACAAACAAATAAACAAACAAACAAACGGACTTTCGCATTTATAATATTAGTAAGGAAGTAAGGATTATACAACGTGTTATAAAAATATATATATAAATATTTTCGGCGAGTACAAAAGTCATTGCCAATGTTTTTTTGATAAAAGGTTTGGCTACAGGTAATTTTAATGAAGTACCTATGGGTAAGTAATACACTTACCCAAAGGTACTTAATTAAAATGACCTGCAGCCAATAAGTACTAATATTTATTACTTCGCAGTATGTTTATTTGAATATAATATAAATGAATATAGTGTGAATAAAATATGACAACAGTCTCAGTTTTAAAATTTCCTTAACATTTTTAACGACTTATTATTGTAAACATGCCTTTTTATCACGTTAAAATATTTAGATATACATTCATGACTTAGAACGAAAGAATTAGTTACTTAAATTTATTTTTTAGAAACAAGAATTCTTTGTCAACATCTTCGTTTTACGACTGATTACGCCATGAAATCCTGAAATCTTCTGACAGAATTATTCAACTGGATCTTTAAGTCGTAAACAACAAATTATGTGAAACCAGTAGGAAGTTTTATGTCTTATTACTAAGTACAAGAAGCTACCTAATGAACCTACATTAAGATCTCATAAATCAGGGTTTTTTATGCACAATGGGATAGTGCGTGGCTTTTACCTCATCTGATGTTAAGTGACGATAAGGCTGAAGGTGGAAGTGCACTTCACCCGGAATCCTCACCACTGAGGAACTGGCTATCTTACCCCAAACTGCCGGAACAATTTAAAAATTGTTGTGATGGCGTCAGACTAAGGTAAGATGGTGGTATCTAGCCCGGGTTCGATTCCCAGGGGGGTGTACAAATTGTACCCCTTGGGAATCAAATCCAGGACCCCTGTGTCTTACACGTGTGGACGAAACACTAGACCACAGATTCGGTTTCTTAAAGTGTGGTCCACGGACCATTAAGGGGTCTGTAGCATGTGTATCAAGTCCGCTGTTAACCCTTTCCGTAATGAAACTATTAATATACATTTTTAATTTATATGAAAAAAACTAATCATAATAATGATCTTTTAACTTATATTAAATAAAACCGGTCAAGAGCGAGTCGGACTCGCGCACTGAGGGTTCCGTACCATCATAATTTTACCATAAAACCACACTGCAGAGTAGAATAATAAAATTAGTATTGCAGGTTTAGGTCAGCACCATCTCTTGACCGATAGTGGAACTAATGATAACTTTAAAAAAAAAATGATAATTTCTAAAAAAAGTGTGCTATATTGAGAGATTGTTTTATTTTTCCTGGAATCTTTATACAAAATGCTATCACATAGAATTATTTCAGATTTTTCTCTTTGCAAACTTCGGAGATAAGAGGGGGGGGGGGGGGGACGGTCTTTTTTTACATTTTTCATCATAAGTCGAAAACTATGTAGCCAAAACAAAAACAAAAAAATGATTGAAAACGTGCAAACGGCGCTCTTTTATATGATACCCCACATGCCCTAGTAGCCCCATTTCAAATTTTTAAGACCCTTTTTCAGTCTCTGTTGTAAAAAAGATATTTATTTTTTTATTTATTTCTTAATTGCAAAATAGTTGGGCAAATGTCATCTTAAACTATTCTTAATTTCAAGTTGATACCATTAGTAGATCTCGAGATATTCAGCTGTGACAGACAGACAGACAGACTGAGTCACACCATAAGGGTTCCTTTTTTACCATTTTGGTACGGAACCCTAAAAACAATTTTAGTGAGGGTTTGATGGTGATTTAAATTCACTGGTGATTTCAAGTCTTATGCCTTGTTTTCCTAAAATATTATTTAACAGAAGTCCGTGAAAAAAGTTTACTGTTTCTGACTCAAATGATGACAGATCAGCGGTTGGTGTTACAAGTACATTACAATGTCTATTTATTACCTCAGAGTGTTAAATATATTATACTTAATAAACTCACATACCCACAAACTTACATGAACCCTGAACACATATACACTCCTTTTTAAGCAGTCGTGTAAAAAACTATACCTACTTAAGTAATTACATCAAAATCATTTTAAATGAGCAAGTAACAGGAAATTCTCTGCCTTTTGTTTATCAACTCTCAACATTTTCTTTGTACACTTACTGATTCTTTGAGCTAGCATAGCAAGTAGACAAACAATATACCGTCACAAACTCTCCGTGCAGTACTTACGCTCTATAATAATACTCAATTGAAGCAGTCCATCCAATTATTGTCAAACTGCCTTAACTGTGGCTAATTTGACTGTGCAAATAGTAGTGCAGCGCATAGGATTATCATCCTTGACTTGAACGCAGTGACTATACGGATGCATGCTCCAGTGACTGTCACTGATGCGTTTGTGTACAGTGATCGTGACAATATGCATAATTCAGTTGCAATGTACATTGAAATTGGATTTGACAGTAAAGGAGATCAAACTGGTTTTCCTTGTCAAATTAATTAAAAAAATAGGCTTTTAATTTCAACAAAATGTATTGAAATACAAACTTCGACGGAGAAAAATCTGCGATTTTAACCCTTTCTTCCAGAGTGCACCATCTTTTTACTTTTAATATCACTGTTTCGCAATGTTTTCGCTGTGTACGCAATTGTTGTATTTTCCGTTGATGCCCAATATAAGGGCGGATCCAGCGGGAACAATGAACTTGCATTGAAAATGACAAATAAATAAAAAGAGTATTTTTTTCAAATTCTTTAATGTTCTATGTGGTTAGTGCCTCTTACATTGTATTTTTTTAAATCTAAAGGCATGGGCCAAGGCTCCTATGCCTCCCCCCCCAAATTGAAATCCTGGATCCGCCCCTGCTCAATAAACTGGAAAGCAAATGAAACCCTAAAATAGTAATATCGTCGATGGGCGTGCAAGACTGCGCAAGGCAAGAGCAGTTTGCAATACCGCGTATCATTTTTTTTTTAATTTCACAGGACGCAGATAAAACTTAATATCTTGGCCATTTAATTTTTTTTTTTTTGACTTAACTTCTTTCTAGTTTCTTTGAGTGGGTATTGTTTTATAGGAATGTGACGTAATTTTACGAAATTAACCGATAATTACATAAGATTTTCATGTAATATTCTCTCTAAGCCTTTCTTGTACGCCCTTCGATGATATTAAACATCTGAAATCCGTTTACATTATGTACACCCCGCTCCATGAAACTGTTTATAATTCATTCTCATATTTATTATTTTGTTAACATTTCCAAACATTACTTTGATGTAATCAAACGTAGCTGCTACGTTTATTGTTATATAATACAGGGTGTCTCAAAACTTTACCACACGAAGGGAAAGTACTTTTATTGAAGAAAGGTTTAATGAAAGATGATTTCAGTTTGTTTTTTAAAATAATCAGAACTGCATTCAATTTTTTTTAAATAGCATACGATACGATACAATACGTAATAATTACAATTAAAAATTGGGTGGGGCTGGAGTACAAATCCCTTTTTTTATTCTAAAAGCCCCACCCGACTTCAATAGACGTGTTTTATTATTACGAATATTATTTCTTGCTTTTTAGAGGTAGGTTTTATGAAGTCGGTTTATTGTTTTTTTAAACAATTTTTTATTTTTTTATTTTTAGTGTAGGTACCTTTTGTATTAGGTAGTGTAGGTATATTATTTAGGTAGAAATTAAAATCGGCTCAGCCAAACGTGAGTTAATCGCGGAGAAACATACATACATGCGGGTCAAACTGAGAACCTTCTTTTTTAAGTCGGTTAAAGAACTACACTTAAGATATCCCTTTTCCAACAAAAAAATAATTATCTTATTCAGTTCATAAACAAAGAACTGATCATCGAGGTAGTTCACACAAAATCATACTATTTTCGTGCTTTTTTCAAGATTACTTGAAAAGTACTGAACCGATTTCAAAATTTAAAAAAATGGGACCAACTTGGGAGTTTACCTAATGTAATAACGTTTGAATTATTTCAATCGGTCCAGCCGTCTTCGAGTAATCGGTGTACATACAAAAAACAAAAAAAAAAAAAAACGGGTCGAATTGAGTACCTCCCTCCTTTTGAAGTCGGTAAAAATGAAAAATTTCGTGGTCTTCCTTTTGTTTAAAATACTGTGTTATTAATGAAAAAATAATCCTAACCAGCAACCATTTCGATCATTATCGTAAAAAAAAGTTTTTTTTTTCAATTTTTTATTTTGGTTTCGTTTCCTGGTTGAAGCAGGCGATTATTCAAAAATCTTTGAATGTAGTTCCAATTATTTTTAAAATGTACTTAAATGAAGACTTCATTTCAGTAAATTTTCCTACCTTCAATATTAAAGGTACTTTCCCTCTATGTGGCAAAGTTTTGGAACACCCGGTATAAACAAAGTTACGAATATCAGTCATCCTTCACCTTCATCCTTCATGCTAGGTATAATGCCTGTGTTGCAGTGATCAGAAAATATAGCACCAACTCTTCACACCAGGTGTTGTAAGTGCAACTAATATGTACACACAACGGCACCGCAGACTATACGTCATGTTGACCTTGAGACTAGGATTACCAACTTCTATTCACAGATATCCGGGACATCATAAATTTTTATGTGGGTCCTGCCTACAAATGTACAGAAACGAGAAAAAACCAGTAAAAACGGCCGCGCAGCGCGATTTTCAGTCAGTTTCATCCACCAATCTTGTCTGTCTATCTTTAGTAAAAAATAAAAAATTGTTTAAAAACAAAAAAAAACTACTTCTAATCTAACTTTGGTCAAGGACGTTTTGGACTAGACTTGAACTACGAAAGAACAACGGAACTCCTTAACAACAAACAGCACGAACAGTGGAAATTGAGTTATTAGTGGTATTATACCATGGGAAAGTGTGAAATATAAAAAAAATACATAACAAATCATCGCTTACATTTAGATAATATACATACCCATAGAAAGTTAAAACTACCTAATACAGAAAGTACTAAAAACAAAAAAATAAAAAATTGATTAAAAACAAAAAACCGACTTCAAAAAACCTGAAAATAAAAACAAAAACAGCTTCATAATTAAAGCCCTCTAAAAGCAAAAAATAATTTTCAAATCAATAGATATGCATAACATTGTAATAAAACACGTATACTGAAGTCGGGTGGGGCTCTTAGAATAAAAAAAAAGTCGTCTTCCAGCCCCACCCAACTTCAGTATACGTGTTTTATTACAATGTTATGCATATCTAGCAGCTTTTTTGAAGTCGGTTTTTTGTTTTTAAACAAATTTTTATTTTTTTGTTATTAGTACTTTCTGTATTAGGTAGTTTTAACTTTCTATGGGTATGTATATTTCCTAAATGTAAGCGATGATGTAATGTATTTTTTTTATATTTCACACTTTCCCATGGTATAATACCACTAATAACTCAATTTCCACTGCTCGTGCTGTTTGTTGTTGAGGAGTTCCGTTGTTCCTTCGTAGTTCAAGTCTAGTCCAAAACGTCCTTGACCAAAGTTAGATACCTAATTTGCTTAAGATTGTCATAATCCTAACAATATTTCAATCACTAGTTTCTATTTGATTTTGAGGAGTTCCCTTGTGTATCCAGTATCTTTAAAATTCAAGATCCAATAACAATGAAATCAAAACCATATTATCAATAAAGTATTCTCTTTCAAACAACAAAAGAATCATCTAAATCGGTACATTAACAAAAAAGATATGGTCGATCATCCGTATAAGTTCATAAAATGGTAACGAAAACGACAGTATTTTCAGGTTTTCTTGAAAAATACTGAACCGATTTCAAAATTTCAATTTCAAAATGGGACCAACTTGGGAACAAACCTGATCTAATAACGTTTGAATTATTTTAATCGGTTCAGCTGCCTTCGAGTAATCGGTGGACATACATAAAAAAACATACATACAACCGAACATAGAACCTCCTCCTTTTTAGAAATCGGTTAAAACGGCCACGCAGCGCCATTTTTAGTCAGTTTCATCCACTAATCTTTTGCCTGTCTATACTACTTTTGCCTGTCTATATTATGAAAAATGGCCGCGCAGCGCGATTTTTGTGCGCAGTCGATGTATGTGCGTGTATTGCTAATTACGAAAAGCGGGATATTTAGTGTCCTGCACACACCCTGAGCGGGACGTCTCGTTAAGGATCTCTGAAACGGGACGACCCACGTATTGCGGGACGGTTGGCAACCCTATTTGGGACCACCTTTATGCCTTACGTAATAAAAGCTGTTTTCGCAGTATAACTGTTTAACCTGACGTGATGTCGTGTGTATGATTCACACTGATCGGTGCAAATCGAGAAAAGTTTTTCTGGTTTCTAAATTGACCCAACGTCATGGGGAGCGTAACGCGGGATCTCAGAGATGACAACGCCTTGAAAACCGGTGTACCATGGGCAACAGCGTCGCTTAACCACCGCTAAGTTAAAATCGCTTGCACGCCGCGACCCCGCTGTCACATATGTTTAGTTCGCGCAGGGGCGATACGCGCGCACACGAATTTTGTTGCAAACTGGTTAAGAGGAAGCTCCCAGAATTTGGCAATATTTGAACTCAAATAGTGACGTCTGTACAATCTCAATGAATGTCAAATTCAGATATATGCTTTTATGGACCTTCATTTAGTGGATGACGGCAGGATTTCAGAAATTATTGAGTTTGGCTCGATAGTTTTTTATTCTGAAAACATGTCCTTTTTAGGGGAGTTTTTAAAATATCTCTTTAATTATACATCGTTTCTGAGCAAAATTTATGTAAATCATAAGCAAATTACGTGTTCCAGTGACTGACGGCACAAAAATCGTATATATTATTTATTACTATTGTTATTACCAAAAAAGAGATTAAATACCAGCGCGCTGTGGGCGCCGCCTTCGTTAGTACTGCGCAGTGCGCCGTCGAGGTAGGACGTGTGTCGCTCGCGCATCAAATTTTTTATCAGTACGAGCATTGCTTTGCAATCTATCTATACAGTTGTTTAACGTATGTACTTGCGCAGAGCAACGGGGGGGATTTCGCGAGGGCTAGAGCGGTTTCCCTCAAATTTCTATGATAAAGATTGTATAACTGTGGTATGGGTATCAAACAGCAAAGCGCGCGTGTTCATCGTTCTGGCAGCGCCACGGTCTCCGATTTGCGTGAATTAAATACATCACGAATGTCAATTTTTTGCCAGTCGGGAGCTCGGGAGAAAGTAGGTTTGATCGCCCCCCCACTGGAAGAGGTACATCCGAAGATGTACGTATATGTCCATTATTAGGTTTGAGGAGCCACGTCACACCATTATTTAGCAGCAAAGTAGATTATTTTGTAGCACAAATCCTGAAGTTAGCATCATAATATATCGCGAGAGGTATCAATGCAAAGGTGGCTCCTCAGTCTAAACATCAGGTTTGAGGAGCCATTCTGGAACTCGCTAAGTACCCGTTGAATACTTTAGAAAATTAATGCATCGTTTAGCAGCAAATGTGTAAAGTACTTGCTATTTTTTTTTAATTTTAGCTCAGTAGTGCTGGAGAACGCAATTTGTATGGCTCCTCAATGCTGACGTTTTGCATATAAACAACTTACTTACTGTACCTACCTCAGATAACAATGGAATCAAAACCAGATACGCTTACATTTAGCAAAAATTTCTGTTTTTCGTTTCCACAACGCGATGTGGTCGTTTGGTATGTTGACCACGACGCGTAATTCGCTTTGTGGTATTTCCATGATTACCACAACGCATTCAAACAAATACACGCATACAAATAAATAAATGAATAAATAATGCTTGGACAATTTTTCACACAGCGCCATCCAGCCCCAAATTAAGCAAAGCTTGTAATATGGGTGCTAGACAACTGATATTACTTATATACTTTTTAAATATATACTTATTATACATAGTAACACCCAGACCCGTCACAGAAATTGAAATTCATCATTTCAATTTCGGCCCGACCGGGAATTGAACACAGAACCTCTGCGTGGTAGACCGGCATGTTGACCACTGCACCACTCAGGTCGTCTGATATGATGTCAAAGTAAATAAAAAAAACTACTTGTCCTGGTTTCATTCATATAATATGGTTACCTTTCACAGCGAATTCTTAAGGAATATCGAAAAGTATTGTATTTCAGTCACCGGAAGAGATACAGTGCTGAATTTTATAGATGTACTTAGCCAACATTTCTGCTAAACGTTAGTGTCTCTTGTTTTGTACAGCAAAATTCAGGGCACCTGTAACCAAACTGAGCATGCCAATATTTAGTTCTACCTTAGCAAACCCGGAAAATATCTGTAACGAGTATAACACAGCTACTTTTCGAGAAATAAGCCGTTGGTTCAATTATGCCATACAATTAGCACATCAAGTAGAAAAGTTTTAATTTAAAAATAACATCATTATCGTAAATTAATCTTCTTGAGACATTCTCTGAATGTTGCTCACCACAGCAATACACACACACAGTGTCCTTATTTGTGTCTTGTTTTACCAATTTTGTAGTTATTAAGTAATTTTATTCTTAAATTTTATGTTTTTTACTTTTAACTTTGACGTTTTTTATGTTACCGTAAATGTAGTGACGGGGATAGTAATATTTTGAGACTACTATTTAATTTGGTCGGATTCGCGCTAAAATTCGATTTCATCGCCATGCGGACCGCAGCCCAAAACAAAGAGTATTTCTTTGTTTTTTGACACCGACAAAGAGTATATTTTTATTTTATAATTTTTTAACTAGATCAAACTATCATAGGAGAGGCAAAGAGACCTAATTCCATGCAGCCAAATAGATATTTTTTTTTACTTCCTCTTGATATTTTTTTTTATTTGTTTGTGCATGTAGAATCGATGCTTGTTGGTATTATCTTCTTCTTAACGTGTCGACTCGGTATATGTATAATTATATTTGTGAGGACCAGAACTCAGCCACTGATATCGCATTATCGCGTTGGTATTATTATTATGTAGGTATTATTTCGTTGAAATTGTCTTTTTTGTATTTTATAGGAAGTAGAATTGTTTTTTTTTGGTTTGTCTGTCGGTTGTCGTCACCAAGTAGGCTCCTCCAGAATACTAGCGTTGCAGTGGTATGCTCCGGTATGCCACTGTAGCATTGCTGAGGTTGGGGCCTAGTTGGCCGCACACAAATTAGTTCGTGTAGGTACATTGTTTTCTATTTTTTGCTTTATAACTTTTATTTTTAATTACCTTACTGTCTATAATGTTTTACGGTCAATAAATAGTTTTTCTTTCTTTCTTTCTTCTTAGTACCTAACTAATAATATGTGTATATACTGAATGGGGAATAGTAAAAAGCATTTTCTTTAATTTTCTTTCTTTCTTATTAAGCTATGTAAGCTTGCCACAAAAATATAAATACTTATCTATAGTTATATTACTTACTTTTATACTTACCTTTATAATTCTAATGAGTGTTCTCAGAACAGATCAAGCCTTGTTTGCAGGCGAAAAGATACATAAAAATCATATAAAATATATTTTTTAAATCAGTTGAAAATTTTGCACTTTAAAAATCGGAAACCGGGGCGCTGCCAGAACGATGGACACAAAGCGCTTGGCCGCGCGATAAAGTGCGGGAGCGAGACAGTTGCGAGTAAAATAAGTGGGTGGGGGGCAGCGAACGCACCTAAAAATTTTGCAAGCGGACTCTTAAGCGACGCTGTTGCCCATAGTACATACAAACTACTCGACCACGAAGGTCGTCAATATTCTTAATTCTGTATTTTTACCGACTTCAAAAGGAGGGAGGTACTCAATTCGACCAGTTTTTTTGTTTTTTTTTTTTTTTTTTTTGTTTTTTGTATGTACATTGATTACTCGAAGATGGCTGAACCGATTGAAATGATTTAAACGTTATTACATTAGGTAAACTCCCAAGTTGGTCCCATTTTTTAAAATTTTGAAATCGGTTCAGTACTTTTCAAGTAATCTTGAAAAAAGCACGAAAATAGTATGATTTTGTGTGAACTACCTCGATGATCAGTCGTATAACTTCTTTGTTTATGAACTGAATAAGATAATTATCTTTTTGTTGGAAAAGGGATATCTTAAGTGTAGTTCTTTAACCGACTTAAAAAAGGAGGTTCTCAGTTTGACCCGCATGTATGTATGTTTCTCCGCGATTAACTCACGTTTGGCTGAGCCGATTTTAATTTCTACCTAAATAATATACCTACACTATCTAATACAAAAAGTACCTACACTAAAAATAAAAAAATAAAAAATTGTTTAAAAAAACAAAAAACCGACTTCAAAAAACCTACCTCTAAAAAGCAAGAAATAATATTCGTAATAATAAAACACGTCTATTGAAGTCGGGTGGGGCTGGAGTACAAATCCCTTTTTTATTCTAAAAGCCCCACCCGACTTCAATAGACGTGTTTTATTATTACGAATATTATTTCTTGCTTTTTAGAGGTAGGTTTTTTGAAGTCGGTTTTTTGTTTTTTTAAACAATTTTTTATTTTTTTATTTTTAGTGTAGGTACTTTTTGTATTAGATAGTGTAGGTATATTATTTAGGTAGAAATTAAAATCGGCTCAGCCAAACGTGAGTTAATCGCGGAGAAACATACATACATGCGGGTCAAACTGAGAACCTCCTTTTTTAAGTCGGTTAAAGAACTACACTTAAGATATCCCTTTTCCAACAAAAAGATAATTATCTTATTCAGTTCATAAACAAAGAAGTTATACGACTGATCATCGAGGTAGTTCACACAAAATCATACTATTTTCGTGCTTTTTTCAAGATTACTTGAAAAGTACTGAACCGATTTCAAAATTTTAAAAAATGGGACCAACTTGGGAGTTTACCTAATGTAATAACGTTTAAATCATTTCAATCGGTTCAGCCGTCTTCGAGTAATCAATGTACATACAAAAAACAAAAAAAAAAAAAAAAAAACAAAAAAACTGGTCGAATTGAGTACCTCCCTCCTTTTGAAGTCGGTAAAAATACTATTTTTTTTTCATAAGTACCTATATTTCCAAAAGTTTTTGTATCGAAAGCTAATCTTTCCAAGGCAAACTAAGTTAAATATTTCTAAGAAATTAGCAACATCTTGGAAATATTTTTCTTAGAAAAACTTGTATAGGTACTTTCAAACTTTAAAATGTTGATTACTGAAACTCTGCTTTTGTGACATGCCTTCTTTTGCCCCTGTACCCTTCTTATAGTTATTTCCTGTTGTGTATTATTGATTTAAAAAGACTTGTGTAAACTGTTTTTTGAAGTGAAAACTTCTTTAGCGACGTTGTACACTTTTTTTTGTAATGGGGAAAAAATGTTAAACTCACGTCAGTCAGGGTCACGTGACCCTGATCGAAAATTCGTAAGACGTATGTAGCGTAGACAGCCGGCGGCGGAAGTATCCCCCTCTCTTTCTACGGGGCGCGGCGAAAATGGCGGCGCGTCATTTCAAGACCATAGCAACGCGCTAATTTTTTAATTCAATGTCAAAATTCTAGACTTTCTGTCAAGCTATGGATAAGACCTTCTTACAATACTGTTCTGAATTCGTAAATTCAAATGCAGAGAAAATTCGTAAGACGGCAATTCGTGCAAAATTATTCCCTAACCATTCCAAAATATCAAAAATGCACAACGTTAATATTCAAAAATAAAGTTTTCACTTCCATTCTCTTTGTTCACTTGTGCCGGCACTCCCGGAGTGCAACCCGAATTTTTTATTGTTTTTTTTATTAGATAGGCAAGCACTTGCCCGCTATCCCGCTTGATAAATGGGTTCTACGATGAAATGAAACGCGCTTGCCTAGAAAATACCTATTCACTCGCAACTTGAAGGCCCCCAGATTGTACCTATCGGGAAACACAGACTCGGGCAAGGAGTTCCACTCTCTAGCAGTACGGACGATAAAATTTGAAGCAAAACGCTTAGTGCGAGTCTTTGGAATATCCACCAAAAAAGGGTGGCGCTGATTCGTACCTGGTACTGACCTCTAAAAAGCAAGAAATAATATTCGTAATAATAAAACACGTCTATTGAAGTCGGGTGGGGCTTTTAGAATAAAAAAGGGATTTGTACTCCAGCCCCACCCGACTTCAATAGACGTGTTTTATTATTACGAATATTATTTCTTGCTTTTTAGAGGTAGGTTTTTTGAAGTCGGTTTTTTGTTTTTTTAAACAATTTTTTTTGTACTAGCTTCCACAGGGAAACAGCAACGGAACAAGGAATGTCCATGGATGTCTATGGATATTCCTTTACGTTCCGTTACACTAGGACATTGACATGCATAATATTTTTTTTTTATTTTCATGTCAGTGCACTAGGGACATTCCCACTTTTGCACCTGTGTTTTGAAATAATGAAGATGTTTAGTGGACAGTGTTAGTTTTTACGCTTTTTACATAATGCTACATAAAAATACGCGTGAGAAAACCTTGCCATACTTTTTATATTTGAATTTCTTGTGATATTCCTTGTTTTGACCCTGTACCCTTCAATCGGATCAATTTAATTTGTATTTTATCGGTGAAAAATGAGAACGGAAATAATCTTCAACAACACAAAATTTGGAAAATGTTTTGTTTACTTTAATATATTTACTTTAAAAAATCAATCATTGATTTATGATATTATTAGAAAATGACCTCACTTTTCAATTTGACAACTATGTAGGTATTTGTACACAATAAGACAAGGAAAACCGCCTTTGACGAGTTTCTTGCCGTTTCTTTACGTTACAAGTTCTATCTTAGGATTACAAACTGATGACGTACCTAGCTTGTTTGACATTCACAAGTGCTTATTCACATCCCAGACAGAATATAAATTTTTTGATCCTGAAACAGGTGACAGTATTGCTGAAACTGAACAACTCCTCCATGGAACATAAGTCGAAAAACGAAAAAAAAATTTCATACTCCCATACAAAATGTATTGGTCATGAAATAAAACACTTTTTAACGGATACTAGCGCGGTTTTATTGAATGTACTTTGGTATTTAGTTGGTATTTGGTTTGATTTTTGGTTTTCCCGACGTTTCGGCACCTTTGCAGCTGCCGTGGTCACGGGGGACTGAAGCTACCCGTGAGCCTACCTTCAAGCGATGAATTTTTTTTAGACGTTCAGAAATTAAAATTTAACAAAATTTTTAATTATTTTATGTTGATTTATAATATAATTTTATGAATTATTTAATGCTAAAAAGAGAGAGAATCTACTGAAACTACCACCATTTCATAAAATTGGGAGGCCCCTCCAAGAAAGAAATGGCGAAAGAAAACTTGGAGAGGAAGCCGACCTCCGTCTTTTGTATTAATTTATTTATTTGCAAAAGGAACTAACCGTATAATTAGATCTTACAGTGCGTGTGAGGGGCTTTAGCTTGTGAATGATGGGGTCCCAAGCTGGTGGAATTTTCCAACCATCATCTCTATTGAAATTAGGATATTTATTTATTTCGATAGCCTCGCTAAGCATTCTAGGGATAAATCTACGTTCCCTAGCAAGGATTTGGGGTTTGTCAAATCTAATATAATGGTTGGGCCCCTCAAAGGCGTGTTCACTCACTGCAGACTTGTTATCGCGCCTATGTTTCATGTCAGCTACATGCTCTTTGACGCGGGTCCCTATGCTTCTCTTTGTTTGCCCGATGTAGGAGAGTCCACAGTCACAATCTAGTTTGTAGACGCCTGCAGCTTGAAGGGGGATATTACACTTGACAGGTCGTAAGAATTGGTTGATCTTCTTCGGCGGCTTGAAGTAGTGAATATGTATTGGTCAGCTGACTGACTTACTAAGGAAAGGCGAAAAAAAAAAAATAGTTTTTCGACCTATGTTCCATGGAGAATGTTGTCCAGTTTTAGCAACACTATCACCTGTTTCAGTATCTGACAGGGGTTTTTTTACACGACTGCCCAAAAAGGAGTGTATATGTGTTTAGGGTTCATGTATGTTTGTGGGTATGTGAGTTTCTTTATTCCACCATAAATTCTAAACGCCTGAATTGATTTAGATGTATATCGTTAGAATCCTTGCAGTATCCCGAGAGACACAGGCTATTTTTTTTTTGAAAAAAAAAAAAATATAGCGACTGTACGACGCCACTTTCAAATGTGTTTTTTTTTTCAATTATTACAATATGGGCATCAAATAAAAGGCCTTGATGAGCACATTTCAAAACTATATAATTTGTCACTAAAATGTGTGAAATAAAAATAAATAAAATTAAAAAATATTAAAAACACGAACTAAAAAGTTAAATAACAAGTGTAATTTGCAGGGGGATCTCTTTGATCAAAAACTATTCCATAAAACGGTCCCCCGACTGCAAATTACACTTGTTATTTAACTTTTTTGGTTCGTTTTTGGCATGGCAGTCGTGTTTTTAATATTTTTTTTAAATTTTATTTATTTTTTTATACATTATGTATACGGCTAGCTTTTGCCCGCGACTTCTTTCGCGGGAACATTTTAGAAAATCTTTAATCCATAAAATGCTGGTAGTTGGCGTTCTGTCTCCGTTCAGAATTGGGTCCAGAGATATTTGGTATCCTGTTCCTGTTCTCTTTTCCCTTCCGCTTCCAAACGCTGAGTCACATACATTATATATTAATTTTTAATCGTCAGCCTAAACACAAAGTTCTAACACTGAGGGACTTTTATATAAACTTTTATCCTCTAAGGGGGTGAATTTTTAAAAATCTTTCCTTAGTGCTCACCTACACCATGAAAGGTATCTACCGTCCAACAGTTAATTTTTAAGTACTTCTATCTAAAAATTAAATGAGTGGATCTCTTCCCTATTCTAATTGAGTATGTACAGTTAAAAGTTTCAATATTTTATAATTGGTCAAGATATTGAGGTTTTTTATGTTCTACTTACTGATTTCTGGATTTAGAGCTCATTCGTAGAATTACAGGCACGTAATCAAAAATGACTATCTTGTTTACCTACGTAAATAATGAAAAGAATGAAACTACGCACTCGTCTTGCTATTTTTGTGAGTTTTCCGATTATTCAAGATTTTTTTCCGATATTTTTAAACTATACATTTTTAACTTTTAACTACACGTTCATATTCAGAAACGTGGTCTGACATACTAATTTCATTTTTAGATATACATTAAAATTAACGGTATATAGATTTTGAATACGCTACGAACAGTGACATTTTTGCTAACAAAACCTTTTCATAATACAACATTTCCTACTAAACTACGCCGTTTATTTGTTCTATTCCGTTACATGAATGTTTACTTCTTTATTATAATTTTCAGAATGTCAATATCACATCGCTTGGAGCCACTTTTCACGAAATGCTGCTGTTGCATTCCTCTGAGGGTCGGCTGCTTCATACTCGGTTACTTAAATTTGGTACGTATCTTATTGGTATAAGGTTCAAAATAGATGACGAGAATTTCTTATGATTTTCATTTATTTGACATTGAAGACTTGCAATACTTAATTGGTAGTAAATAGTTAAATACAAATACAAATATCTTTATTAAATCAGGTTAAAAAAAGTAATTGTTTTTGTTTTAAGCTTATTTTTTTTAAATTAGGTTTAAATAAAGTATTTCTTTTCGTACTGAAATATTAGTAAAGTATGGATTTTAGGATGTTAAGATTATATATTTTTCTTACAGTATTAAATAATTATCCAATTTAATAGATCACATTTGACATCTGTCAGTCCATAGTGTAATTTGTCAAAGTAAATTGTAAATTTTCTTTCTTTCATGTTTATTTTAAATAATAAATATGTATTATAAAAAAAGTTAAGCAATTGTGCCATAATGAATAAATATGGTGTGCCGTTAGAAGGTTACGTTGTTGAGTTTTGATGAAGTGTCAAATGTGATCTATTAAAGTGGCCCTACTTGTGGTTACCGACCATTTCTGCATAGCGTAACTTAGATGTGATTTTTTGTTTAAGTGCCACAACACTATCCTGAGAAATAAAATATAGATATAATATATAATAATATATGTATTACATATATATATAAGATATATATATAAGAATATCTACATTAGAGCTGAACAAAACAATTCATTTTTAATATTAACTTCTAAGGTTTCCGCGCGTACAGTTCATTAGAAATAAAACACTTTTTACGGATTACAGCGCGTCCATTAGTTAATTCAGATGTTGTTTTAGAATTATTTCGTTTTGATTTGTTGGTTTTTTGGGTTTCCCGACGTTTCGACACCTTTCCAGGGGCCGTGGTCACGGGACGACTGAAACAAAAAAGGATGCTCATATTTTTATGAAATTACCCACTGGAATTTTATAAAAATGCATTCAAGTTTATTAAATAATGTTATTGCTGCGTTCTGATTTTAAAGAAAGAAAAGAAAGAAAGCAAAGAAAGAAAATAAATTTATTTTGAAAATCACTCAACGACACACAACATTACAAAAAAAAGAGTAAAAAGAACTAAACACAAACATATTAATATTTATTATTGAATTAAATTGATTAAAATAATTAAAAACACGATCTAGCTACTGAATCTACCAACAGTTCACAAATTGGAGGGCCTCTCCGAGAAGTCTCAGTTTTAAGAATAAGAATAGTTTATTTTGCTCGAAACATGGTGGGTGTACATGTCAGTTGGAAAAACAGTCAACGATCTACATGTTTCGCTGATTGTACTCAGCATGCAAAAAAGTACAAAAAAAAAGATATCAATCAATGCAATGTCAATCTAAATAATTCAATTCAAAATGTCAATTAAATATAATGAAATGAAATGAAATAATGAAATGAAATAATTCTTTATTGCTGTAAATGTGGTCAGTACAAGATTATAACATTTATCAGTTTTGTTTCTCACATTTAACCAAATAACTTTGGTATGCAAATTAGAGATAGGCCAAGACTAATATATAATAAATTAACAATGTCGAAAAATAATCATAAATAAAATTAAATAAAAATAATTAAAACATGTCCAAATAGTAATCGAATTGAATTATCATAATAAAAATAATACCTAATACATAATAATATATTGAAAAAAAAATGGTTTGATAGTATTTAAATTTTGCAATCAATAAATTCCTTAACGCTATAAAAACATTTGTCAGTCAGGAATCGATACAACGCACATTTAAATTGTTTCATTGGTAAGTCTTTCATTGCCGTTGGTAGTTTATTGAATAATGTTATTGACATGAAATAACAATTCTTTCGGCAACACGTTGTTGAGCAAGATGGCAACACTAATTGATTTGGATATCTGGTTAGGAATGTACATACCTCATGCTTTTTTTTAAACAGATTCAAATTATTTTTCGTAAAGACACATAATTCAAAAATATACATTGATGGAAGTGTTAAAAGATTCAGTTTTTTGAATAATGGTCGACAGGAATCCATGGGTCCTCCAATCCTGCACCACACATAGCTCTAACACACCTCTTCTGAATCAATAGGGCACGGTCAACGTCAACCGAGTTTCCCCATAAAATAAGACCATACCTCAAAACTGAGCACACGTAACCATGATAAGCAGTAAGTGCTGTCTTTTGTCCACTTAACCGCGTTAAACGATATAGTGCATAAGTAAATCTATTAATTTTCTGACAAACACATGAGACGTGATTTTTCCATGTTAAATTGTTGTCTACTTCAATGCCAAGAAATTTAGCAGCAGTGCACTCTGCGATTTGTTCACCATCATGTATCACAGATACTTTTTGTGGTCGTCCATTTTTATTATAAAATTGTATAAATTTAGTCTTTGTTATGTTTACTAGTAGATTGTTATGCCTCAACCAATTTATTACATTAATGATTGTATTGTATTTCAGTTTCATAGTCAGTATTAGGAATTTTATGTATAATTATGGAAATATCATCAGCAAACAGTGTGCATCGATACCCAGTGATAGACGGAAGATCATTTAAATATAAAACAAACAAGAGAGGTCCAAGGATACTTCCCTGGGGAACACCAAAATTATTTTTTGAATAATCAGAGTGACAAGTGGTTAAATGTAAAGACTTGTCAACTTTGTTAAGTTCTACTTTTTGGGCTCTATTTTCAAGATATGATCTAATCCACTCCTGTGCATGCCCACGGATACCATATGCTTCTAGTTTTTTTAGTAGAGTTTTGTGACAATAAATCAATTAGTGGAATGTCAATCTAAATAATTCAATTCAAAATGTTAATTAAATTAATTATATCACGATATAACAGTCAACCACAAGTCAATTTAAATTAGAAATAGCGTAAAAGTATCATATTATAATTATTATAAATTAAACTTAATCTTTATTTTCCATGAACTCTTTCATTGTGTAGAAGCATTTTTCAACAAGCCATTTCGTAAGCCTGCTTTTAAAAAAATTAAATGGCAACTCCCTTATACTTTTTGGGAACCGATTAAATACTTGTATAGTCATGAAATAACAATTATTATGATAGAGATGGCTAGCACTCATAGGGATTAAAAACTTACTTGGGTCTCTACAGCTTTTTTTCTTGAAATTAACACTTTTTTGGAACAGTTCTGGATGTTTTCTCACAAAAACTCCTATTTCCAGAATATAGAGAGAAGTCAATGTTAATTATTTAAGTTTTTTAAATAAAGGCTTTTTAATTAAAGGCTAATACTTCGTGTTAGAAGTTTTTTTATTTTCCTAATTTTTTTTCAATTTTAAGAATTGTATTTGGTAAACTTTGATAGGAATGGCTGATAGGTATTTTTCTTATGCCAACTATTGTCTTTTCGTCTACGGCAAAAAGCTGCATAATAATTTATCATTTTCAATTCACCCTAATATACAGCGTGAAATTACAATAATTACGTTCCCGTAGTGGGGTGGTTCTACTCATGATTACAAGCGACTTTTATTATGGGGCCAACTCTGATATCGCGAAAAAAAATCACTGCTCCATACTTTAAGGTCGAGTAGGTATTGCATTTTTGTAAGGAACAGCTGATTTTTTTCGTGATGTCAGAGTTGGAGTAGAAGTTGCTTGTAATCATGAGTGGAGCCACCCCACTGCGGGAACCAAATGATTAAAATTTCAGCGTGTAGACGATTCAGTACTGTATTTAATTTCAGATCTTCAATTGTTTCCACACCCTCGCGCTCCTCGCCTTGACCACTTACATCGGCATATCCACCCACGGCTTCGACCACTTCGACTCTGACCGCCCTCGCGCCA
This sequence comes from Agriphila geniculea, assembly GCA_943789525.1. Lineage (NCBI taxonomy): Eukaryota > Metazoa > Arthropoda > Insecta > Lepidoptera > Crambidae > Agriphila > Agriphila geniculea. Next base: position 4,338,840 of record OX038886.1, on the reverse strand, counting down.
TCCCCAACCAGCCTTCAGCAGTGGAGGCATATGAGAAGCCGTTCTTGAACCAGATAGGGTTGCTCCTTATGGTGATATTAAGCGTCAACGCAGCGTGGCTCATTGTGAACATCGCTTGCTTGGTTGGTCTACATAAGGTTAGTAACAAAAATTCAACAGGGCTATTTGTAAAACACCAATAACCTCGCAAGAGTAGATTATTAACATAATAAACAACAACATTTTGTTCTACGACATTTCCGAAAACAGACGATATAATTCGTCCGTTCATACAAACATCCAAACAGCTGAGAGTTTTGTAAGAAAAGTAGTTTTTTTGTGTTTTTCTGAGAGTCGAAGAACAAACGTTTATGATGTTAGTAATCCATCCCTGCAGAGTTGTTGGTGTTTTACAAATAACCGTGTATTTGCTTTGATCCATTGTCTCCTGCAGACATTATAAGGAATCCCGATAATCGGACACAATTCGTCGTTCAATTTACATGATATTGAACCTTAGTCGTGAGTTAATAGTGTCGCGGAGTGGGACGAACATCGCCCACTTATCGAGATTGTTTTTATGTAATAAGCCAGCTGATAACCGGGATTTGACCACTCTTCCAAAATTCTTTAAATTTTCGCAATTTGCAAAATAATAATAATTGAACATGAAATAAAACACTTTCGGATACTAGCGCGGTTTTATTAAAAGTACTTCCTTTGGTTTTTAGTTGGTATTTGGTTTGATTTTTTATTTTTCCGACGTTTCGGCACCTTTGCAGCTGCCATGGTCACGGGGGACTGAAAGAATAAAACCGCGCTAGTATCATTTAAAAGTGTTTTATTTCATGTCTAGTAAGCGCGTAAGCTTGAGAAGTGAATAATAATTGAATCTTTATAGCATCAGTAAATGTTACTAAAAATACTTATCAGATTATGTCATAATCGTAATCATTAAATTGTGGTTATGAAACATAGAACATACAATATGTCAGTTACTTTCACTATGTTGTTCAGCTACGTTCCCGTTGTATAAATTTATTATGTCCTTGTAACTTTAAAATATGGCAAAAACATCATTTTCACTAGCACGAAAAGGGCGCTTCTGGCGCGTAAAAACACGCAGCAAAATCGATTTTTGCTGCGAGCATGAGGCAAAGTGCTTTTTTTAGAAATAATAAAGAAAAAGAAATAGAGTGACAGGGATGAGACTATGTAAGAAAAGAAAACATAGAATTCTGTATGTTGTCATACATGGATAAAAATAAAATGCACGGATATCCATATATACCAAGGAGTATTAAATAAGGATAGTTAAAAAGAAGGTTAATAATTCGAAATAACGAAATGAGGTCGCATATAGTATGATATAAATATAAAATAAGAAAAATCAATAGTGTTTTATGATAATAAAGAAATAAATAAGATGGGATATTAATAAATAAAAGAGAAACACAACGTAATGTAAGACAAAACGACGGGAATCTACTTTAGTCTATGAATAAAAATTCTCAGCATAGGTTTGCTTGAACTATTTTTGTGAATAAACGAAAATGAGTGCGTCCAGCGATGAAGATAGTTGTCTAACTCCAAAAGAGTTGAGAGAACAAGTTTCTAATGCTGAATTTAGCTTTTTACCACGAAAGTCACGTGAAAATTTTCTCACTGGTACAGGTGAAAAGTTGTATGTTTTACACGAGACCAAATTTTTGTTCTGCCTCGGAACTCGCAGCACAAATTCACTTTAGTCACTGTAAAATGTGTGGTGTATTCATACTTTAACTATTATGCTGAATGCTAGATGATACAATGATAAAGATGCTGCTGATTTGCGGAAGGGAAATGCTATGAAACTGATAACCGACCGCGTTGATACATTTTGCAACAGATGTACATTTTGCGTATTGTACATATGCGATGAAGGGGTTTATTGCACTGCTACATTTTTTAAAATACTCGTAATAATTTAGGCCAGCAGAAATGCTTGCTTGCAATTCACAATAACCGATCGATGCTTATGCAATATTATAAAATTATGATTTTATATACATGTACGATGACTCGTACAGTCACTTTTATAACAAATAACTATTAAACCTCTAAATTAAAAAACATAAAAATGTTTCCCAGCTTTATATTGAAACATTTTTTAACTTACAACGGATTAAATTTTCTACGGCAACATTTAGCGCGGAATTTTAAATCCTATTTCCTTATCTATGCTAAAATCCAAACCGCACTACAATTCGCACAGGACACGTGCAAGCTTAAGCCCGCAAAAATAACTAAGCTCGTTTGTGGGTCAGCACGTTGGGTAATAAACAAAATAACCAGGGAAGTATCTAGTCCTTCGAGCCCAAGAAAATGAGACACAAAACAATAGATAATAATAATAATAATAATAATAATAATAATAATCTTTATTGGCCAAAACTATTTTTACACAGCTAAGTAGGGCACTGGTTCCCACACTAGGATTCCCTGTGTCGCAGGAACCAGTCTCTTTCGTACAGATTAGGTTTACATGGATTATGATTATGACGTATGATGTATTTGTACTCAATTATTACTTATTATGACAATAGCAAGCAAGAGAGATGAAAAAAAATACAATTAAATACTAAATACTATTAGCGAAAACCATTATGTTTGCATATTATGTATTTGTGTCTGTCTGTGTGTGTATGTGTGTGTGTGTGTGTGTGTGTGTGTGTGTGTGTGTGTGTGTGTGTGTGTGTGTGTGTGTGTGTGTGTGTGTATGGTTGATTGTGTGTGTTTATGTGCATGTGTGTAGTGTTAGATGTGTTTTGATTTAGGAACCTTTTTAAATAGATATAATATGTTCGGTCTGCGTGTAACCTAAGCTCAGAAGCCATTTGCTCAGTACCGCTTTACACTTACTTCTCCATAACTGAATCACATTCAGTAAGTCATTGATCTTATTATAAATGTGTGGCCCCATGAACAGAAATGATCTTCTTCCAAATGTTGTCCTGCACGTCTCTTTTTTCCATCTTGTTTTCCTCTGTGACCGTTGACTTTTACATACAGTAAACGGTGACGTTTTATGGAATTTTAGCGTAACAGCCATGACATATAGCTGTCGCACTCTCAACATACCAGTTTCTTTGTAAAGTGTGTCAGTACAATATCGCATTCGCTTCTGATATAGTACTTTCACGGTAGCTCTTTGCACCCTTTCGGCTTTTATAAGATGTGTCTTACAAGCTGCTCCCCATGTTACTATACAATAGCTCAAGACTGATTGGCAAAGAGCAAAATATAACATTTTCAGCAAGTTAACATCCGCAACGGAACGTAATTTTTTGAAAATGTGCATTAGTTTTCTTACCCGTGAACATAAGTAATCAATCTGTTTAGTCCATCTCAGATGTTGATCAATGTAAACACCCAGATACTTTATGTTGCTCGTCACTTCGAAAGCTGGACAGTTACATAGATCTGTGTGCACATCCCTACACTTGTGGAGTTTTATTGGGATGTGATGTGGAGCGGCCGTGCGTTTGGTGATAGAGAAGTTGATTACTTTAGTTTTTCCCATGTTTAGAGAAAGCAAGTTATGGTTTAACCAGTTAGCAATTATTTTCATGCCTGATTCTGCAGCGGTATGTGATTCTTGCCAAGTGTTACCGTGAAAAATAATTGCAGTATCGTCTGCGTAGGCAAATATTGCAGCATTATTCAACTTCAGCGCACAGAGACCGTTAATATATATGATGAACAGAGTTGGGCCAAGCACACTACCCTGAGGAACTCCAAAACTGGTACCAGCGTAGTCACTGTAGTGGTCACCAATTCGTACCCTTTGTCTGCGATCAGTGAGATATGAATTAAACCAATCAAGTGCCGTGCCACGAATACCAATACATTCCATTTTTTTAAGTAATATGGGCCTTGAGACGGTGTCAAAGGCTTTCGCAAGATCGAGGAAGACGCCAACACATCTGTAACCATTATCCAGTTTATTTAGAATAGAATCAACTAGATTAGTTACTGCATCCTCCGTCGATCTGTTATTGCGAAAGCCATATTGATTTGTGCTCAGTACTTTCCTGTCTTCAAGGTATTTTAAGAGTCTGAAGTTCATCACTTTCTCCAATATTTTTGATATTGCAGTTAGCAGAGATATCGGCCTATAGTTCGTTGGAAGATGTTTTTCTCCAGACTTGTAAATTGGGCACACATTTGCAATTTTCATTCCAGAGGGCACCTTTCCTGATCGCAGACTAAGGTTACATAAGAAAGCTATGGGAGGTGCAAGGCAGTGTTTGGCATTCTTAAGAACTCGGTTATTAATGTTGTCCCAACCAGGAGTTGAGTCGCTTTTCAAGTGAGAAATTATTTTATTAATTTCTACTTCATCTGTCGGCACGATGTAAAAGGAGTCGCTAGGGGATGGATTACTAACATCAGGGGTATGGTTCATATCGACAAGTTCAGACTCTGGTTTTCCTAGTTCCGCTATTGTTTGTTCTGCTAGTTTGTCACCTACGGTGCAGAAATAGTTGTTTACCGCGTTTAGTGAGTGTACAGGTTCTTGTTGTGCGCAAAGCAAATTAGCACTTGACGAGTCTTTTCTTTTAAGATTACATATACTTTTAACAGCAGTCCATGTCTTTTTACTGTCTCCCTTTGCGCGATCTAAGAGTTCTCTTTCATGTGCATTTTTTAGGTTCTGTATAGTATTATTGCAGCAGTTTCTGTAATTTTTGTATTTCAGCTGTAAAGTCAAATCATTTCTGTTTTCTTTCTTTTTTGCTTCTTGGTGTAATAAGTCTCTTTTCCGAATGCATTTTAGTAAAGATTTTCCATTGTTGTGCGGCCCAATCGGGAATTAACTTATTATATATACCTACGAATTTTTGGAAAAGGCTCCTTTCGCTGTAGTTTTACTATACCCAGCATGACCCTCACAGGAAATGAAAACTGATGGTGTGCAATATGCAAAACCTTGTTCTTTTCAGGCCAAGTATTCAAAAAGCGTGAAAAATCATTTTTACCCCGATAGTTTCGAGTGATTGAGAAAATTAAAATATATCGGGATTTACACCATGTACCTGTTTATTTTTGAGACTCCGATATTTCGGCGCAGTTGCATGCGCCATGATCACGGAAGAATGTTGGTTATCGCGTGCGGGTAGATGTTATTGGCAGACGAATCGGTCTACCCTCCGTCTAGTTCTTTTATTACGGAAAGAAATATCGGAGTCTCATAAATAAACAGGTACATGGTGTAAGTCCCGACATAGTTTATTCTAATAACGTCAATGACCATGGAATTTTAAAACATTATATTGATTGAGAAAATATCTAAAGAGAACTCTTCATGAAATCGCGATTTTTCACGACGCAGCAAGACCTTTCTAAATAGTACACAATCAATAGCATACATTGTTTATTATAAAACACTCTCCATAATAAAATGAATTTTTGATAATACCATTAAAGTAACGGAATTTTGCTTTAACTTACACCTTCCATCATCGATGTTGACCAGATTTTTATTACTATCAGCTGTTACGCCATGCGTTTGCGTGAGGTCATTGAATAAAAATGGCTCCCTCATTTGTTTCGTCCCTTAATCCATCTCTGACTTTGTGTCTCCCTGTCTAATGTAGCACTGGAAACCAGCCAGCTAAGTAAACCGGAATGAGGGGACATTTATTATACTCGGATGCCGTGGTATGAGTAGCAGACTCTATTTTTATCTCGCAATAAGTGGCACGTAATGTATAAGATTTTTATAAAAAAAAATCTGAAGGTTTTCTGGATGCGAACAGTAAGCGTTATGATCAGTTTGTTGTGGATTTTTTAACCCTCGACGTAAAAAGAGGGGTGTTATAAGTTTGACGAGTTTGTGTGTATATGTGGTATTTCAAAGACATGGAAACCTTGAGCTGATGCTACAGTATCAGGTGTCTGCGGATACCCAACTCCTCAGCAACTTACAGCGGATATAGTGTATGTGTGGGCTCAATCAAATGGTCTCTAGGAGTAGGTCTTAGATAATGATCAAGGCTTCATGGTGAAAAATTCATTTTATTAACACAAGATTTTCTAATGCAATTTTGTATTTCGTCCCGAAAAGTATTTACTTGAATGACGATATAGATAGTGTTGATCGTAGCGGGTCTGCTATTACTTTAAAAAAGTATCAAAATTTCAAAAAACCTCTTAAAATTTGATGATAGGCTCTTCTACTTACTTTAATATTTGTGAGTGTAAGAGAATATAAATAAGTAGAAGAGTAAATCAAAACGTTTTATTTTTTAGAGGTTTTTAATGTCCCCACAATGGAAATATAAGGTGGTACCAAATGATCTGATGATACTTAAACAGATGATAGTGCTGCTTAAACTGAATAATTTTCTCAAAGGAACATAGGTCGAAAAACGAAAAAAAATATTTCATAATCCCATACAAAATGGTTTGGTCAGCTGACCGACTTACGAAAGGCGAAAAAAAATTAGTTTTTCAACCTATGTTCTATAGAGAAAGTTGTTCAGTTTAAGGCCTGGGCACACCGGCTGCGTAGACACGCGCGTGGTCACGTGCGCGTAGACACGCGCGTAGTTACGCACCCCCTGACACACCGGGTTACGCATACGTCTACGCGGCACGCAACACAACCTGTCCCTTGCGTACCCAGCCGCTGCGGCAGCCATCTTTACGACTCTAGTGCGCGATGTCAGACGAAGATTGAGTAAATGGACTAATTTTTTCGCACTTATTCAATTAGTTTTTCTTTAATATCGTTATTCATTATTTAAAAACAAAATAAAACACCACTTTCTACCGGTAGTACAGGTACTATTTGTAAACAAATACAACTGAATGCGTAGTCACGCGCGTGGTTACGCGCGTAGTGACGCGCAGCAACGATACGTGCGTGTTCGGTGTGACGTCCAATAGGGAATGCCATTGACTACAACGTCATCAATGCGTTCCGCTCTGCGTAGGTACGCAGCCTGTTAGTCTCATGGGAGCTGCAATGCGTAGGGTTACGCATCGGTCTACGTGCAGGCGTACGTTACGCAAGCGGTGTGCCATGTCTCATAAAGTTTCAGACATTACAACGTCATGGTACGTCTACGTGCACGCTTACGCATACGCTTACGCATCCGGTGTATATCGCTTCTTAAGCAACACTATTACCTGTTTAAGTATCATTAGATAATTTGGTACCACCTTATATTTATTTTTGATTTGCAGATCTTTTCGGGCATGGTTTTATTAAGGAGTTTATTTTATTTTATATGGTTCTATAAGGTAAGTATATCTATAACAACATTTTTAATTACAGCGCCGCCCAGGCCCCGTGAAAATGTACGTGACGTTCGCAATGGCTCGGCTGCTGCTGTCCATCGCTGGTTTTGTTTACCTTTCCATGACTGCCACCTCCAACATCCAGGCAATCGTCACGCACAGCATCGACATTGGTTAGTATTTTATAAAAAAAATAGCTGCCCCGCCATGGTTTTGCACGGGTGGCGCAATCTATTAGTTGTATTGCCATTTCAGAATTTCATTCAGAATTAATAATATAATTTGAAGATAATTAGGTATAACTAAAAGCAGTTTTTAATTCTTGAGATAGAGCCCTAGTACCTATTAGATAGATCACAGAAAACAAATCAAAACATCTCGTAGATTGAATATTTAGATCTTACCTTTAACCAACAAAAAAATATTATACCTACCTATTTATTTAATTCATGATACAGTACCTACCAGCTTACAAAATCAAATGAGGAATTAAATGCCTACACAAAACTAGCTTCAATAGATTAAAAGCAAATACTTATAGATTTCATAGCAATTTCGTTTATTTTCAACATTTTAACGCTTTTTCGATTTAGTTATTTAAGTATCTAAGGCCTAAGTTAATCGTAACATAATATACACATCAACTTTGTCTAGGGATACAGGTGTTATTTCCATACAAACGAGGTAACTTTGAAGCCTTGGCACAGAATACATAATAGTACAAGTACAGAAGATCCACTGCGCAAAGTAATTTAAATAAGTAGCGACTCTATCCCATACACAATAAAGTGCAATTCAGGTCGCACACCGCTCCCACCCTACAGTTATATTCACCTAGAAGTTGCCTCTCTTTCTATCGCGTAGCTCTTATCTCTTCTAACGACTTTAGGGTTTGTTCTTTTAAAAAATAATTAAATAATAGGTACTTAATATACTTAAATACATTTCAAAAATACCTAGGCTAGGTACAGTCGACGCCACATCAGACTATACATGCTGACTTTGAAGCAATTTGCTTTCTTGCGAAATAACATTGTCATTACCTAATAATTAACTTTATTAAGTACTTCATCTATAAATTATTATTTCAATAAATACCTAGTTGGGTGAAGATTGTTTAGCAAATAAGACAAGTAAGTACCTAAGAATAAACGGATACTAAATAATATCTAGGTAGTAGACAAGCACTTCTTACGTTTCGATGTCATTTGGAACTTTTGGAAGTGTGAAAAACGTGAGGTTCGGATACTTTATATTAGTATTAAGATGAACGCGGCGAGTGAGTGACCATCGAAATCGAACTGCTAACAGCCAGCCAACGGCGGCAGCCCTCTGAAATTAGTCCGTCCGGACGGACCCGCCGGCTACTTGTAGCTTCGTACCTAAAGCTCGGAGTGCGCCTAGCCTGGCCTTGGTTAGAAAACCAAGGCTTCAAAGTAGGCCAGGGATGTACCGTGTTGTAATCTGATGATGGCCATCCAGGGACTGAATGGAGTAGATTCAGATCGCTATACACACCCAACTGATCTGATCAGCATTCTAAAAGATTAATGGGTTATAGTTCTCAGTTTGAGGATTTCCATACATTTTCATGCTATTTTCGCGGTTTTTTTAAACATGTCCATTACGTTTTTAGAATGCTGGTCAGATCAGTTGGGTGTGTATAGCGATCTGAATCTCCTCCATTAATTCCCTGGATAGCCGTCACCAGATCACAGCACAGTACATCCTTGGCAGGAAACCAAGGCTTCAAAGTTACCTCGTTTGTATGAAATTAACACTTGGTATCCCTAGACAAAGTTGATGTGTGTATAAATAAATGTAATGTTTGGAAACGACACATATTTGTACATATCTTTATTTATCCTCATTTCATATATTCATACATTTCGTTATTTTCATTCCCCTATCTCCTATTTATTTTTTCTCTTTCACCCAAGGTTACCTGGAAGAGATTGCTATGTAGCAATAAGGCCGCTTTATGTTATCTTTTTGGCTTAAGCCAAGACCTAGCTTTGGGTGGTACCTAGGGTATAAAAAACGATTTCAAAGTCTTAATGGACGGTAGGGTAAAAAAAAAACGATTTTAAAATTATTTTTATGACAGTTAATGGGTCGACTGAGCAGGCAGCTGGCTAGTCGATTTAAGATAATTTAGCACTTTCTATCGACAACCGCTTATAAAATCTAATGGCACTCCTAATTTCAACGAGGTGGCGATTCGATTAAACAAGCGATTTTCGTGGCAAAAATATAATCGACCACCAATTCGCTTGCCAAATCGCCTCATATAAATACCACATTATTTTAATAAATAATATTTCGATTTTGATTGGTGTATGTTGGTTGGATGGTACGTAATCTGCTTTTATTGTATAGGTACTATCTGCGTCATTTGCTAAAGACTATACAATTAATAAGCATTGTTGCTGGTACTGGTATCTGTGGTGTTCTCATTCAGTAATCATAGGCCAACTAAACAGCCATTGTGATCTGTGGCCTTGGAAAATGTTCTGTAGTTAAACGTTCCTGATTTTGATGGAATCATTTGCGAACAAGCGATTTTCCAGTGCCTTGATTAACTTTAACTTAAGTATTTTCATAGTAGGTATTGCTTTTTAGGGTTCCGTACCCAAAGGGTAAAAACGGGACCCTATTACTAAGACTCCGCTGTCCGTCTGTCTGTCTGTCTGTCACCAGGCTGTATCTCAGAAACCATGATAGCTAGACAGTTGAAATTTTCACAGAAGATGTATTTTTGTTGCCGCTATAACAACAAATACTAAAAACATAATAAAATAAATATTTAAGGGGGGCTCCCATAAAACAAACGTGTTTTTTTGCCGTTTTTTGGTACGGAATCCTTCGTGCGCGAGTCCGACTCGCACTTGGCCGGTTTTTTATGTTTTAGTTATAAAAACTGTGAAAAAAAGCAATACTTATTAATAAAACAAAATTGGGATATGATTATTACGTTACATAAGCAGAATTGAGTCCCTAAATTCGAAATTCACTGGGCATTCTTCTTTTAAAAATATTCAAAAATGTGGTAAAATGTATTTGTATCTACACCCAATCATGCTTTAAATCCTCTGTAAGGGGTTCTGAAACAGCTTACTGCCATCATTACAAAATCTCGAGCGAGAGCTGGTCCTGCAGCGCCGCGCGCCCACGCGCGAGCATCGCATTATGAAATTCAGTACAACATTATAACACTCTTGCGGAAGACATAATGACGAGGAGGGAGAGGAAAGTCAAAGTCAAAGACAAAGTCAAAGTCAAAACCTTTATAGAGGGTACATATCATGGGTTTAGATAAATATCATGGGTGTTTTTAATCCATATGTATTAAAATATTGTTTGTTTCCCTAATAAAAATAAGAAAAAATAAAAACATGGGTGTAGATAAAGTCTTGTATTCAACTGTACATAATTAGGTATTAAAACACTCATGTGATACTACAAACCGACATTCGTGTTTTAATACCCCTCGTTATAGTACAGTTGCATAAATAACTATTAATATACCCATGTATTTTTATACCCACTTGTATTTTTAATGGATATTTTTTCATTTCAGTTCTTACAGCCTACTTCGTGGTGGTATACTACGTGTGTGCCTTACAAATGGAGCGCCAAGACAGTGACGAGTTCATAAATGAGATTCCCGGCGGTGAAATATCCTTCATATACTCTACTCCAGTTGACAAACAAGGTCTGGTAGCTTAAGTAGTATTGTGAAGTTTAAATTATCGTTCAAAATGATTGTAAATCAAACGTGTTAATGAAATATCGAAAAATCTTTAAACTTCTACCTTTAACCTGTAAGCAATACTGAAATCGCGAAAAAAATCTGCTGTTTTATACAAAATTTTTGGTGAACTTTGCGAAAATTTATGAAACAGGGGACTTGTACTATTATTTATTCTGTGACAGGGGTGCTATTCTCTAACATGCATCTTCACTGTCAGTCAACTGTCAGTTATCGTTTCGTCGAGTTTTTGACAGATGTCATATACCCATTGCTGAGTCACTAGGCAAAATGCCATAGATACCAAAGAGTTTAGCCAGTAATAGGAATATAACGCAGTTGCAGCGACGAACTGGGGCCCTATTTTTGAATCGCTCGGCTGGTGTCGAGCGCTCTTTTCTACTGATTTTCGTTCGACATATGACTCAAATGTTCGAGGTAGAGTCATAATGTCGAACGATAATCAGTAGAAACGAGCGCTCGACTGGAGTCGAGCGATTCAAAAATAGGGGCCCTGGACGCTGCAAACTTTAGAGAATAGCATAGCTGCATTTCGATTTCATGATTTCAGTATTGCTTCCATTCAAAAAGTTTTTCATAAATTATGAACCCTATAGTTAGTTTAAAGGTTTTACGTTATTTCATTAACACGTTGTATGAGTATAGTGACTAACTTATGAAAATGTACACATTCCAAAATACACGCACAACGAAGCCTCAACTCTATTTGATTGATTTGTCTCACTGTTTTAATTTTTTTTTAGGTCTTTAGATTAATAACATTATTAAATGTATTTTAGTTAGTTGAAGTTTGATTTAGGAAATCTCACAAAACTCGTTTGTAGATAATGTATTATTATAATGATAAGGTAGTTCAAGAAAAGTGAAATGAATAAAGAAATAATAATAAAAATTAAAGTAGCTTTTTGATTACTTACTATTATTAGAATTTCTGCCTACCATTGTGTTAAGTAATAAAATTAAATATTTTCTAAAACACCTCTTATTTGGTTAAAAAGAGATCATCCACGTTTCATACATTTTTGGTCCAAATATGAAGTGCCGGCCAAAAGACAAAAGTGCTTTATTTTGATAGATTTTGTCCATCTAAGATTTTTTTATTATAACACCGAAGCTGTAGCACCGCTACACATTTTGTATCAAAATGTATGAAAAGACAGACTTTTTGAACTTAATTAAAATCAAGTACAGCGACGCTACAGCTTCGGTGCCATAATAAGAATGCTTAGGTGGATAAAATATATCACAATAAAGCACTTTTGCTTTTTGGCCGGCACTTTCACGTGTGGACCAAAATGGATGATGTCCACTTTTATTTCCGACACGTTTAAATGAAACAATTTATTATTTATCAGTTGTACTGCTAAATAATTCCTTCATGTTATTCGCGTTTGGAATATACAAGCGTAAAAAGACACTTATATCGTATCCTAAAAGACGAAGGTCCTTTTTATCGGTTCTCAATATGTACAGCGACAGAAAAAGAAACTGTAAGTGTGTGTCCTGAGTGACAGCGTATCGCGGAATCCTTGGCGGACGAAACAAATACCCAACATATGGGGTCCTTCTTAAATAGTGCACGAAATTTTAATGGTTCAATATACTCATGCATACAAACAATTTATCAAATGGTACCAACATTGAAATCGCGAAAAAAAAATCAGCTATCTCATACAATTTGATTTATTCGATTTTAAATTTTCTATGGAACAGTTGATTTCTTTTTTCGCGATTTCAATGTTGGTACCATCGTAAAAGTTGATTGTATGCATGAGTACATTGACCCCTTAAAATTTCATGCACTATTTAAGAAGGACCTTATATACGCCTCAGTGGTCTAGAGGTTCGCCCATCCGTGTAAGACGCAGGAGTCCCGAGTTCGATTCCCAGGGAGGGTACAATTTGTACTCTGGTTGGTGGTAGGGCTCGGTTTAAATCCGCCTGGCTAGCTACCACCATCTTACCTAAGTCTGACGCCGTAACAACAATTTAAAAACTGTTATGTTCCAGCAGTTAGAGGTAAAATAGCCAGTTTCTCAGTGATGATGTAGTGCGCTTTCACCTTCGGATGTAGTGCGCTTTCACCTTCGGTCTTTTCGTCACTTCATCAGGTGAGGTGAAGACCAAGCATTATCCCGTTGTGCAAAAAAATATATATATAGTGATTTGTAATACTCGTATAGTCCCAAATATGGTTGATAGAGAACCATGCTTCCCCAGAAAATTAAAAGAATGCTATAAAACCACCTCGTAATATTTTATTTTATTTTTTTAGTTGTATAAAAACGGCAAAGTGACAGTCCTACTCGCAGATATAGCAAAATTTTTCAGTCAAGTGGTGGTTTTTTGGGCTTTATAATTTTCCAGAGTTTTATGCATGATACTTCGGGATAAAACAGATATTACCGAATACTCTATAAGAACGCGTCCGTAAGTAGCAGGATGCAACCGGACGGTAGCGTTCCGCGTTAGTGTATTTTTACACGACTAAACAAAAAGGAGTGTATTGTTGTTATTGTTTAGGGTTTATGTATGTTTGTGGGTATGTGAGTTTCTTTATTCCACCATAACCTCTAAATGCCGCAACGGATTTAGATGTATGAGGTATCGTTAGAATCCTTACATCATTCCGACTGACACTAGTTTTTTTTTTGAAAAAAATCAATATTGCGACTGTACGACGCCACTTGCAAATGTGATTTTTTTTTTCTTCTATTATTATAAGGGGCATCAAATGAAAGGCCTGATGAGCCCATTCCAAAACTATATAATTTGACACTAAAATGTGTAAAAAAAAAATTAAAAAAATATCAAAAATATTTTTTTATTTTTTATTTGGTAGCGTGCAATGTGGTAGCCATCCGCATATTCCTCCGCTTCGCGATACGCTGCCACTGAGGACGCCCACTAATATCTCCCAAGGGTTCCGTACAAACGCTGACAATTTTCTGAAGCCCTACATTTATGGGGAAGTATTGCTGGGAAAAAGTAAATAAACAAAATCACATCTTTTTAATGCAAAATAATATTCTTTTATAATATAATGAGAATTTTCTAAACAGGGTAAAGAGATTATTTACAGTTACAGCGTTACATTAAAAATGTCAAAGGAGATTGTGTTATTTTTCCTTTTTATTAAAATGAATAGTGTTTTATTAAGATTTAACTTTTCATTAAAGAATTTACTAAAAACTTTCTTTCCCTTTTCATCATACAGGTAAAAGCTAGTCCGTAATCTATATATATATATATATATATATATATATATATATATAAAAATGAATCTCTATTTCCCTTGGTCACACTAGCACGCGTGAACGGCTGGACCGATTTCGCTAATTCTTTTTCTGTTGTTTTTGTAATTATTAGGAGAAGGTTCTTATGAAAGAAAAAATTAAGAAAAATGCGCGAAAAATTAGAAATTTTAAGAATACTTAACCACAATATAAAAATATTTTGGACAATATTTTTTTTAATGAAACATTATGACCTTTGACATAGAATTGACAGGCAAGAAATTAGCAGAAAGGACAACGTCTGTCGGGTCAGCTAGTAAATTATAATTAAGGTTTGCATGCGTATCATTAACGTATGCAAAGGAGTATCTTTTAATCCCAATCAAAACATCTAAAAAGGGTATAGAAAGTAGGGACAGGGCTAATCTGGCTCGTATCACCCGGATCAGGTTGCGTCATCCTTTATCACTTTGTACCGGGTTGTCATGTTTTGCCCGGATTATCAGCGTTGTCATTCAAGCCCTTTTGATGACTAAAAAATGCCCTACTTTCACTTTACATAATGAGCAAATCTTTTGCTAATAAGCACATTAACTTTGAGAGTTGCGAACGAATGAGGTGCGAAATCCTTCAAATAATGTTAAGACGTGGTAATTGTTACATTTTAAACAGAGGGTCGTATTTTTTTGTTGCCAGAAATAACATTTGAAATCGATAAGTAGAAACAATGTGTTTAAGAAATGTAATAAAATTAATATGATAGTATTTATCTATAAAGCCTTAGAGTGTGAAGGCAGAAGAAGATGCTAAGCTATTTTTAAGCAAAAGAAATGACGACTACCAATATTAAACTACTTTGAACGTTTTTGTGAACAACTGTAAAAGGACACGCTCTCATATTTGATATACTTACTTACACCGGTATTCAAAAACAATACTTAAATGACCCTTACATATGCGAACGCACTGCGTTAAAACAAACGGCCAACTTTCTATGCTTTTGAACACTTACTATTAAACAGTACCTAAACTATAAAATTACGTGCTCTAAGCTTATCAATTCCATACAATACAAAGTCTGTAATTTACATTAGTTTTGAACATGTGATTTAATCATCTATTGCTCATAAGAGGGCTCCACACTCGCGCCGCGAACCGCGGCCGCGAATCACGGGCGCGGTTTGCGCATGAAAACGGTGCGAAAAATATAGCCCTCCAGACTCGCGCGTGAACCGCGGTCGCGAATCACGGCAACATTATTTCGGCACACAAGTTCTTTAGAGGGCTCCACACTCGCGCTGCGAAAGCCCGCGAAGGCCGCGAACCGCGAGTGTGGAGGGTTTCGCGGCTTCGCGTATGGGCTTCGCGGCTTCGCGTTCGCGCTTCGCGGCGTTCCCCGTCCGGTGGCGGTTTTTTGGTCCGCGTCAAAGAACTTGTGTGCCGAACTAATGTCGCCGTGATTTGCGGCCGCGGTTCACGCGCGAGTCTGGAGGGCTATATTTTTCGCACCGTTTTCATGCGCAAACGCGCCCGTGATTCGCGGTCGCGGTTCGCGGCGCGAGTGTGGAGCCCTCTTTTGACGCGGACCAAAAAACCGCCACCGGACGGAGAACGCCCCGAAGCGCGAACGCGAAGCCGCGAAGCCCATACGCGAAGCCGCGAAACCCTCCACACTCGCGGTTCGCGGCCTTCGCGGGCTTTCGCGGCGCGAGTGTGGAGCCCTCTATATAAGTAAGCGTTCAAACGTATAGAATGTTGGCCATTTGAGTAGGGGAGTTAAGATTGGTTCATTTATTTTACGTATTAAGTGTGTTTGGTGGGACATGTGCGTCCGCGGGCACTGTGAGACTTCATAGTAAAGGGTGTAGTTGTTAGTGATTAATTTTACTCTTACGCCGTGAAGTATCGTTTATATCCTAAACTAGGACCGAACTCTGTTCTTCATTAAGCTTTTAATATTCGCTTTATTAAAAGCAAACGCTTGTTCTACTCAGGATCTGTGCCAATCAGATGACATAGCTCTTGATTGGCAGTAAACTGAGTAGAGTCACGGTGTAAACGAGTACCAGTACCTCATATTCTTACAAACCGGCTGAAAGCAGGCTGATTTTTTTTCGATTTATTTAGGTCGACAAACAGTTTCACAATGTAAGTTTAAGCTAATTTTACATAGTAGATCTAATAATTGTGAGACCAACTCCGTCAACCACAGCTTGGTTTTGTACGCATCCTGTAAACTGTAACACCCACGAAATTATCAACTCCATAGATTTTTTATTTCATCTGTATCGAAGCCAGTTTAATTAATTATTAAGAAAAGAATAGAATAGAATAGAAAAAAATCATTTATTCGAGACAAAACAAAAAATACACAAGAATTAAAAATAATTATAAATGTGAAAGTTTGTGGGTTTGGATGTTTGTTCCTCAATCACACAATAACTACTGAACTGATTTGATTGAAATTTGACACACAGATAGTAGATAGCCTAGATTAAAAAAATATAAAATACTTTTTATCCCGATATTCCTACGGGAACTGGTTCCCGTTCCCGTGGGAATATTAACACTACCATCCTAACCTAATCTGTGGTTTTTTACTCTATGGGACACTTCACTTTTTGTCAAGACTAGCGGCTAAAGACTAAAGACGCTCTCTGTTAGCAAATTATATCAACAAAATAATTTGTACAGTTATTGCTTTCTTATATTTTTAACCGACTTCAACAAAAGCAGGAGGTTCTCAATTCGATTGTATGTTTTTTTTTATCGTTGTTTTCGCGTATCTTCGACATTTATGAACCGATTTTGATGATTCTTTTTTTGTTCGATTGAATTTGCTTGCGAGATGGTCCCATTTAATTTTTTTTAAATCGGTCAAGTAGTTTTCAAGTAATCCTGAAAATACTATGATTTTGCATCAACTACCTTGACGACTTTGTCATTTATGAACCGAATTAGATAAAGTTTTTTGTGTTGGAAAGGGGATACCTTTAGTGTAGTCATTTTAACCGACTACAAAAAAATAAGGTTCTCAGTTTGACCTGTATATAGTATGTTTCTCCGCGATTAACTCACGTTTGGCTGAGCCGATTTTTCTACCTATACTATCTAATACAGAAGGTACTGTACTGACACTAAAAATTAACAAATAAAAAATTGTTTAAAAACAAAAAAACCGACTTAAAAAAAACCTTCCTCTAAAAAGCAAGAAATAATATTCAAATCATTAGATACGCATTATAACGTCTATTGAAGTCGGGTGGGGATTAAAGAATAAAAAAAGGAAGTTGTACTTCCCGTACGTACGTACGGTACGTTCGTACCCCACCCGACTTCAATAGACGTTATAATGCGTATCTAATGATTTGAATATTATTTCTTGCTTTTGGGAGGAAGGAGGAAGGAAGGACAGCCGTAGTTTTCGTGTAAATAGCACCAGAGCTCGATTGAAGTTTAATCGAAACTCGACCGGAAACGGACCTGAATTCAACCACAGCCAGCGTCGTAGCTAGGGGCTGGCAAGGGGTGTGGCTACCAGGGGCGCAACCCTCAGGGGACGCACTTTGCTAACCCATAGTTAGAAAAAAGTCTTACAAGTCTTGGGGAGCAAAATTCATAAGAAAGCGAACAAAGGTATCTTGCTAGGGACGCAAAATTCTTATCTTGCCCGAGGCGCTCATTATCCTAGGAATAAGTTTTGGGGTGCAAATTTTAAATGTTGCCAGGGGCGCTCATCCACTCATGACCATAGCTACGACGCTGACTACAGCTCGACCGGAGCAAAAGTGAAACTCCGCGTTCATACAAGGTAGTCTCTACTCGTTTCCATAGTAACAAATACGTGTAAAAAAGAAATGCTCTGGTTGAGCTCCGGTTAACCTTCGGTCATAAGTTTCGACTGATTTCTATTCGCACTCTACCCCAATCAAACGCTTAGGTGTGGGGGCCTTAGGTAATTATATCATGAACTCGGTCGAGATACAATACTGTTACTTAGCTATACTGTGGTATAGTTTGCAGCTACTGGAGACATAAAGTTGTCTTCAACCGGATTAGATCCGGGTTGTTACTTGAGATTGACGAGTGTCATTACATCAATGCGACAACTTCTTGGAGAATCAATTTTCTTGGGAGCTGTAACTAAATACTGGTGTGGTTTCTAAGGCTACCTTTGCGGTTTTAAAAAATAGCTTTTATCAATTTTAATAAAAAGCTCGGCACTAGTAAAATATTTTTAATGGACTGTATGTTCAAAATCTATCAAAATTTCCATAATTGTAGGAATTAAGTTACACGCGCGGTGGTCTATGCGACCGAAAACAGAAGAGTGTTGCAATGCGCGGTGACGTCGCAAGCGCGCATCCATCTATATGTGCATGTATAAGGAAGAAGGGGTGGATATTTAAAGCCGTTACAAGTGCGACAAATTAATAATAATTATAAAATAAAAACCTATAACAATAACCAACAAATACTGTTTGTTAATCTAGCTAGAGGTATATCACGAAAACTACTTGGCGATCGATGGAACTGAAATTTTGGAAAAAACAAATGTTTTTAACTGGGAGACATCCAACGTTTGGACTTCTATGGCCCAATCACGTTAATTTTCAACGATAAAATCAAAACTAAATCGTTACCGTTTAGTTTCGTTTACAATAAAATACTTACATCAATTTTGATAAACTTGTTGAAAGCTATGCCTAGGGAGCTTACAATGCCTATCTTTGACAATTTAAATGAGAATTCTAAAGCTAAACCAAGGATTTTTAGGCAGAAATGACCTAAATGAGAACGTAATGGTTGGTATTATCGTTCAGAATTAAACGCGATTAGGCAGTGATGGACCATTTTCAAAGATTCTGCTTATTTCCTGGTACATATGGGTTTTAGATTTACACCTATCACCTCTAACTCACTAGTGGCCTTCCAAATTAAGGACTATTCTACACTACCGGACGAAACACGTGTAGAATAACAATACATACATTGGTTGCACTGTATCTATTTTTCTAGCGCAATAAACGTACCTCGTGGGCTTTTTTTGAATATTACTACGTCAAAAGTATACTGTGTCACCTAATTTTACTCGCAAAAACAGAAGTTTAATGGGCTATTTACATGGGTCAAATTTAGTCACCTGTGACGGTCGACTTCAGCCACCTAGCAAGTCGCTTCCAAAATTGAATCGCAGGTGATGGCGCCGCTGTCGTCTATGTAGTTGATAACGTAAGCTAGGTAACTATATGTATCATAATCATAATCATAAATATTTATTTGCTTCAAACACGGTATGAAAGGTGGTACAAAGTAATAAGGTGCGCATGTTTCGCCATCAATAGAAATAGCATGCAAATATACAAGTAAAATTAATTTAAAATAAAATGTCAATTCACAAAAAAAAAGTCAAAAATTATCAATTTCAAATTATTACATTAATTAAAAAAAACATTAAAATATAGTCAAGTACGCTTTTCATAAATACATTGCATGTCATATTTTATTGTCAACTTGTCTAAAAAAGAGTTAATGTCATAAAAATTATTTTCAGTCAGCCATTTGTATAATTTATTTTTAAACATGTTCATATTTAGCATTTTAATACCTTTAGGAATCTTGTTATAGATTGTTACACACATGCATAAACAACTTTTCAGATATTTAGCCGACTTTGGTTGATAATTAAAAATCATTCTATGCGGGTCTCTTAGTCTAAGGTTATTTTTTTTTAAACAAACCTAAATTTTTATGGACAAAAACAGCAACTTCATAAACGTAAAGTGAAGGTAGTGGTAACAATCCAAGACTTTTGAAAAGCGGCTTACAGGATTGGTCAGGTAACATTCCACATATAGCCCTGATGCACTTCTTTTGAGCAACAAACACCCTATTTCTATCCGTACTGTTGCCCCATAATAAAATACCGTAGCGTAGTATTGATTCTATGTATGCACGATAGGATAAAATAGCCGTTTTTTTGTTGGTAACGTTCTTTATTCGTTTAAGGGCATAAACGAATCTATTTATTCTATTGCATAAGTTGTTTATGTGCAGTTTCCAATTAAGGTCCTCGTCTATAATTACGCCTAAAAATTTTAAGTGTTTTACTTGAGTTATCTTCTTTACATTTAAGTTAAAGTTATATTGTGGATGCTTTGATTTATTAAATTGGATATAATATGAATTGTCAATATTTATTTTTAAATTATTTGCATTAAGCCATTCGATTATCATGTCAATAGTATTGTTGATGTCAGATTCATGGAGTCATAAAGAGTCTTTGTTTTTAACATTTTTAATGTCATTAGATGTCACAATTATGGCGATATCGTAATGTAATAACTTAGTTCCAGTTTTGGCCACCGGATCAGATAATTTTGTTCAGTCACCTGCGGCCTAGGCTAAATTGCCATTACACGGTCGATTTTCGCTGTGCTGGCGAAAGTTGAGTGGCTTTAGTCACCAATGTAAATACCCCATAATAGTTCAAATTTTGACCACCGGATCAGATAATTTTGTTCAGTTACCTGCAGCCTTGGCCGAATTGCCATTACACGGTCGATTTTCGCTGTGCTGGCGAAAGTTGAGCGGCTTTAGTCACCAATGTAAATACCCGATAATAGTTAAAATTTTGGCCACCGGATCAGATAATTTTGTTCAGTCACCTGCGGCCTAGGCCAAATTGCCATAACACGGTCGATTTTCGCTGTGCTGGTGAAAGTTGTGCGGCTTTAGTCACCCTATAACTAAATAAATTGAAAGCATTAAAATGGGGAATAAATAGACAACTTATTTTAATCTTCTATACCCCTACAGCAACAGTGCATCCTCCAAGGGATACAGCAACAAAGATTGCTAGAACAACTTCGAAGAGCCGCAACTTAATCCGACTAAGTGACTTTGATCGATCACTCCAGCAAATTCGCAACATCGCAACTACACTGTAAACTTGGAAGGATTATTCAGAATTAATGAAACGGAACGCTCTTTAATGTTTGCATATTGAAAAGTAAGGGATACAAATAGAATTGAATCGCTTAGTATACCAATTTGCAGTTGAACAAATTTTGAAAGTCATCTAGTCTTGAAATGGATTAGGTGTCGTTTGTTAAAGAAAAAAGTCTTTTCACTCTTTTTAAGAGGACTTGGTAAGATTGCTTAGAATCGCCTATCTTTATTTATTTTCTCTGGATTTTTCATTCAGATCGTCATATTGATTCATACTGTGGCAGTCTGATAGTACAGTATATCATAATAATGTTTTATTTTGTAATGTTTTACTAGTTTTCTTTTATAAGATCCAATTTAAGTTTTTAAGTAGAATCACAGAATATATTGTAGAATGCAGAGTATATTTATTAATTCAATATCCGTAAAGTTTCTAGTGTTGAATCAACCCTTATTAAAATGAAAAGGATCATACAAAACAATATAAATCTTGAAGGTAAAATCATAATTCGTTGGGACAATTTGCGATTAACAAAATGCCTTGAGCGAAATTTTCAGTGACTTAATCTTAGCCTTAAGAAGAAATTGGCTTTGGAAAAATGAAAAAGATATCTCGAATAAAGTAAACTTGGGAAAGCTAAGAAAATGAGATAGGTATAACGTTACGCAAACATTGAGACTGGCTCGAGATTTAAATAATCAGGGATACTTAATAAATACACGGCCGTTTTGGATTAAGGCGGTTCCCACGCTAAGCTGCAGATTATAAGAATGTAGAAGCAATTTTAAGTTTAAACTTATCTCTTTACATGCAACTTGAAAATCCGTGGTCACACGTGACGCAGCGCAGCTAGTCTCGTCTAAGCTTAAAATTGTTTTTCTTTGAATTGTTCTTTTCGTTTTACTTTGTGTATGTTTCTTGTATTTTATGCAGTTTCAATGATTTTAATTGGCAATGGTCTAATAATCATATCTTTCTATCTACCTTTTATATCACTTTCATTTCCACGTTCTTATTTCGATCGCTAAACCTGGAACTAAATCTACGAAGTTTTTCCGGTCCATTATCACTCGGAATAACGAGGGTAGGTCTTACAAATCGTATCCCGGCAATCGTGCTCTTCCCATACATCAGAGCTAAACGCTCCTCTCGGGACAATCATAAGTTACATGATAAAATACCTCGGGAACACTCGGGAAGTTTCCCGTTTAGAAGGGATTGGGAATTGAATTTTGGAATCCCTAAATTTTACTCGCTTATGCCAGATTTAACGAGGTAAATCAATGAAATAGTTGTATTAAGTTGCGAAGTAAGTTTACTTACTCGATTTGCTTATACTTAACTGTAAGTTAATAATCATAACTATAGTGTAATTATAGTTAAAAAAAGCTGTAAATTTTATTATCTTACCTTTCTTTGACACAAAGGCTATTTATGTAGGATTTACTAATGTTTGTAGGTATTAATTTGATAATACAGTCATGATACACTTTTGAGATTTTCACGCGTTCTTTACGGATATGTACGCGATTATACTCGGGTTTGTTTTTTAATTTACTGATATTTCAACACATTTGCAGCTGCCGTGATAACGGGTAATTGACACAATAGTATACACTTCTAAGATTTCCTCGCGTACAGAAGAAATCAGAACGCAGCTATAAAATAATTTAATAAACTTGAATGCATTCAAGTTCCGAGCGGATAATTTAATGAAAATATGAGCAGCCTGGAAAGGTGTCGAAACGTCGGGAAACCCAAAAAAACAATAAATCAAAACTAAATATAGGTAATTTTCAAAATAACATCTGAATATACATTACATTTGAATTTTAAGCTTTCCACTAAGGGTCGACAAAATATTCTACTATTCACTGCGTTTGGTGTGATGTATGTATTCTTAATTAGAACTAAGTTTGCTTGAGTCAGTCTCAATAGGTATCCAATGGCAGGATAATTTTGCTGATTCATAAATCGTCCACCAGTCGGTGCACTACCACTAATATGGCGCTAGTGTAGATAGTAGTAGACTTGTCATTTCGTTGTTTTCTATGAGTTTGCTATCAATTTTTGAATGTTGGAAGCGTAATGTAACACTAAAGAAAGAGATAGCAATAAGCCGTCACGTCACTCAAGGACATTTTTTCTAACTTCAATATGACACTAGCCGTGCAATCTCCATTGGGGTTATATAGAGGGGATGCCACATTTACGAAAGTCGTCTATTTACGATTCCCGCTGGACAAGAGAGTGCTCCACCGACAACCGGTATCATTGTCTTCAGCATGATCTCCTGAACAAGAATACAGCGGTTGTCGCATTATAAAGTGGTGGAGCGGGGAGTGGTGGAGGGAAGAGATGCGGAAGTCGAGTATCGGAAATTGGTTGATTTTCTCAACAACCACTTGACCGATTTAAACAAATAATGTGTTTTAGGGTAGGTAATATCTTTGACTACATATTTTCATTTGCAATGGTTTTTGTAAATACTATAGTTTATTAAATAATTAGAAAAAAGTCGAATTTCAAACAAAATCATTTTTAGTTTTGTAGATTTGAAGCAGTAAATTAAAATAAAGTACAGAAGTACATATAGTATAAAGTACTACGCAAAATTGCCACGATCATTGGCTTGCAGTCTGTTT
This sequence comes from Agriphila geniculea, assembly GCA_943789525.1. Classification (NCBI taxonomy): domain Eukaryota; kingdom Metazoa; phylum Arthropoda; class Insecta; order Lepidoptera; family Crambidae; genus Agriphila; species Agriphila geniculea. The sequence goes on along the minus strand of OX038886.1, from coordinate 4,314,969 downwards.
TTTAGTTTTGAAAATTGGAAGACAACAAAATTATCATCGATATAGTGCGGGACGTCACTGTCCGAATAATATGGAAACCGCTTTAACGAAAGTCGTCTAATGACGATTCCCGTCGGACCGAAGAGTTCTCTACCGACAACTAGTATCATTGTCTTCAGCATGATCTCTTGAACAAGAATATAGCGGTTGTCGCATCATAAAGTGGTTGAGGGGGAGGGAGGGGAGGGAAAAGATGCGGAAATCGGGTATCAGGGTTTGGATAATTTCTCAGTAACCGCTTGTCCGATTAAAACAAATAACGTTTCATATGGTAGATAATACCTGTAACAACATATTTTATCTAACAATGTTTTTTGTAAATACTAAAGTATATTACAAAAATAGAAAAAAGGTGAATTTCAAACAAAGGCTTTTTTAGTTTTGTAGAATTGAAGCAGTAAATTAAAAGAAAGTACTATCAAATTAAAACTATGAGGATTTGCCCCAGAAAAAAAATATTTATACATAGCACAATTGTTCCACTATATGAAGTAATAAACTTGTTAAACATTTTTATCTAGTAACTATGCTAAAAAAATTCTTTTGGTTGCGTGGCGAAATGTTTTCTACCATTTTTTTCGAAAATCCTCAACAGAATTAAAACTATAAAGATTATCCTCGGAAAAAAATACTGATGAATAGCCCAGTTATTCCAATATATATAAAATAATAAACATGTTAAACATTTTTGTCTAGTAACTATGTTAAAAAAATGATTATTTTTTCACGAGGTGAAATTTTTTCTACCTTTTGTTCGAAAATCCTCTACAGAATTAAAACTATGAGGATTTGCCCCAGAAAAAAAATAATAGTGAATAACCCAGTTATTTCATTATATAGAATAATAAATTTGTCAAATATTTTTGGCTAGTAACTGTGTTAAAAAATATTTTGTGCCGTGCAAACTCGTTTAAACAACTTTGCAGGTCCACCGTGTTATGTGTCACAAAACATTTTTTAACACAGTTACTAGACCAAAATGTTTGATAAGTTTATTAATCTATATAGTGAAATAACTAGTCTATTTACTGTAATTTTTTTTCTGGAGAAAATCCTCATAGTTTTAATTCTGTAGAAGATTTATGGAAAATGTATATGTTACAGAAAATTTCACTGCGCGATAGAAATCATTTTTTTTTACATAATTTTTAGACAAAAATGTTTAACAAGTTAATTTTTCTATACAATGCAATAACTAAGCTATTCACCAGCATTTTTTTCTAGGGCAAATCATCATAGTTTAGATTCTGTAGAGGATTTTCGAAAAAAAAGTTGTAAAGAAAATTTCGCCACGCAACACAAAACATTTTGTAACACAGTTACTAGACAAAAATATTTAACAAATGTATTATTCTATATAGAAAAATAACTGGACTATTCACTATTTTTTTTAATGGGGCAAATTTTGATAGTCTTAATTCTGTAAAGGATTTTTGAAAAATAAAAGATAAAGAAAATTCGCCACGCAATAAAAACATTTTTTTTAACATAATTACTAGACAAAGATGTTTGATAAGTTTATTATTCTATATAATAGGATAACTGGGCTATTTGTCGTTATTTTTTTCTGAGGCAAATCTTCATACTTTTAATTCTGTAGAGGATTTAAGAAAAAAAATGGAAGAAAAATTTTCTCCATGCGACACAAAAATTTTTTTTTTAACTAGTTACTAGACAAAAATGTTTAACAAGCTTATTATTCTATATAGGGGAATGACTGGGCTATTCACCGATATTTTTTTTCTGGAGAAAATCTTCATAGTTTTAATTACATAGTAGTTTATTTCAATCTACTGCTTAAATTCTACAAAACAAAAAAAATATTTATTTGAAATTCGTATTTTATCTAATTATTTCATAAACTATAGTATCTACAAAAACTATTGTTTGATAAAATCTGTTGTTAAGGATATTACCTACCATATGACAGTTTATTTGTTTAAATCGAACAAGTGGTTATTGAGAAATTAGCCAAACTCTGATAACCGAGTTTTGCACCTTTTCCCTCCCCCCCTCCCCCTTCCACCACTTTATAATGCGACAACCGCTATATTATTGTTCAGGAGATCATGCTGAAGACAATGATACCAGTTGTCGGTAGAGCACTCGCTTGTCCGACGGGATTTCAATTTTGAAGGCCTGGCCCCTCCTCTAATAAGCTTCTTGGTTGGATGCGATTTTACGTAAATATCAATTTTTGTTCCAACACATTTTGGTTTTCTTCAATCTTTAATTCGTTTACTGTCTAACTTCCATAATTATTGTTTTAGTATCAATAATTGTTAGATATCATTTAAAATAAATGGGAAAATCGGGGATAAAGTCAAAGTCAAAAATAGCTTTATTCAAATAAACTTAATTATTAAGTACTTTTGAATCGTCTATATTTTCCTACCACCCGTTCAAGACTTTTTTAACTGACAAGAAGAACGGGCGCAAGAAACTTATCAGCTTTAATTTGAAAACTTAGAAACTTATCAGCTTTATTTTAAATGCCCGTACAAAGGTCTCCAGCAGCAATAACGCCACCAAGCGCGATAATTTTTGTGACATCCCGCCTAGTCAAACACTTTAATAATACAGTTTCGGAGAATATGTTCTAAAATATTCTTCGAAACTGTGGGCAGAAAGAAGCTATTTTAAAACGACAGGCATAAAAATGATTAATTGAAATTATAGTCATGAGTGGGTATTAATTAAGTTCTTCTTGCAAAAGGGTCTCCCGCTTTTCGCCGAACCTATGGCGTAGGTAGTTTCTTTGATGCTCAGTTATATACTAAACTACTAATTCAATGTATATTGTATTTATAACTAACAAAATTTTAAATTTAATCGTGATTTGTTGCTCGTAGATAGGTTTATTTCAGACAATAAACAGCTTTCAACGTAATATAACCATACGTAAACATTGTGACAGGTACACGTATAAGATATGAGTACGCATTAAAACTTGAATAACCAAAACTTGAAATTGGATTTTCAAAGTTCGCAACATATCCTAAACATGATCAGAGGACATTTCAAGCCGAATGCGGTGAAACTTCGTATTTATACGTTATTACGACCACGGGATCTGATTACAAACTCCTTTATTTCAATAACTTTCTTTGCCTCGTGTACCTCTCACGCTGTTGCACGATATTGATCTTTCTGTTGATCAAAGTAAGATAAACGATCGTTTGCAAATCAGAGTGCGTTTGCAAAACATTTTGATTTTCATGGAGCTGTCAGACTATTACGTAAAAAGTATCATGATAGTCTGATGTTTTCATTCGATTGAATTAATTTGAGGCTAAAGACGTCAACGCGGATTAATTTAATGATAGATAGGCAAGCGCTTGTCCGCTATCACGCCTGATGGTAAGCGATGATGCGATCTATGATGAAACCCACTTGCCTAGAAGATATCTATTCACTCGCGACTTGAAGGCCCCAGATTGTACCTATCGGGAAACACAGACTCAGGCAAGGAGTTCCATCTCTTCCACTCTTTAGCAGTACGGATGATAAAATTTGAAGCAAAACGCTTAGTGCGAGTCTTTGGAATATCCACCAAATAACTGTGGCGCTGATTTGTACGTCTGGTTGTCCAATGGAAGAAGGGAGATGGAGGAATTAGGTTGTGCAATTCCACTGCACACTCGTCGAAATGTATCCGATAAAAATATGATAAGCTTGCAACCTGGCGTCTATGCTCGAGGCTTTTGAGCTTACTACAAAAAAGATAATCGTTGCCGATGAGCTTCCTGGTCCTCCGCTCAATGGATTCAAGCGTCAGGAGCTGGTATTTGGCGGAGCCATCACAAAGATGAGAACAGTACTCCATACATGATCGAACTTGTGCTTGGTATAGATTGAGCAGTTATTTCAGCGTGAAGCACTTTCTCAACTTTGCCAGAATGCCAAGCTTTTTAGATGTCTTGATGTCGATTGTGATTTATTTTCAATGAAAGAGCCAAAATTGAGTATAGGAGTCAATGACATAAAAAGATCTAGTTGTTCAGTAATCGTCATGGATACACCTCGGAAACTAGGAGCCAGGTCGAAATTACTCCTTTTAGCAGAGAACAGACGCCTGGGTTTTTGATGGATTGAACTTGACCATATTGGCATCGCCCCATTTGGAAACTACCTGCAGTGATAGCTGACTATCGCCTCCCTAAGGCACCGGACTTGTTCTGCACTGGCTCGAGCATCAGAGCTATCTACAACGGTGCTGTCATCTGCGTTCCCCAAAATACTATTATACAATACTACTACAAAATACTATTCCAAAATAATATTAGCAGGTCATTAATATGCTGCAGGAATAGCGTTGCAGAAAGTATCGATACCTGAGTGAAGAACGTTAACGTCAACCGATATCGTAGTTTGGTTTTCAGAGTTGGCATTTATAGTAGTATCGGCAAGTATCGACATGATAGCATCAATAAAGGGGTGTTTGTATCCAAATAGATGATTCAAAGTTGATTTTGTCAATACAGTGTGACATTTTAGTGTGTCTATATAATCCTCATGCACGAACTGTTTATTTTATGAATATAGATTCGGGATAGAATGAGGTGTATATATTGGGGAATTGAGTTTTCAACTTAAACGTGCTTGCAATAATTTTGATGTCGTTTTGTCTTCATTTTGAAGATAATACATATTTCTGTGTAACAGTTTTTTAGGGACTTCGTAAGAAAAACTAAAGAAGGCACTCACATTTCGGATTAAAATTGAATTTAGTATTTTTTGTGACGTATTAAACTTAAAAGATTATACAATACTTTTTTTACTTGAGTTGTGGTATTATTTACCTTCGAAAATATTTTTTTAATATTTATAGAACTTCTAGTTCCAGTGAAATTAATATGTTTTGGCAGGGCCATCTAAAATAAAAAGTTAAATTTAAAATGACGGTCATTCCAACAAGAGAGGGGTTGGACCCTAATACAATGACGCACACGTGTCATTGTCGATAAAACAATGTAGGTTTATCTTACGCTTTTAATTATCGCTAGACCAAAGACGTAGTAAAGAGGTAGTAGGTTTAAATAACGTACTAGGAAGTGTTATTGACTAGAACTATTTTGTAATGTAAATTGTTTTCCGTTTTTTTCTTATCACGCAGTCCTCGTATGTTCTCCAAGAAAACTTTGCTCATTCGTATTCTTCCCAACTGGGTCACTTAAGTAAGCAAAAAGTTAGAGAATATGTTTTGCTATAAGGTGTGCAAATAAAAGTTTTAAGGACTCACCCCTTTTTGTAAAGCCGGTAGTGATGTAAATTGAGAATTCGAGGACTTTCAATGAAGATGTAACATTGCTCCTAAAAGTATATAAGATTTTTGTTAAGCTATTATGCCGTTGTAGTGACAAGGGAAGAAAAGGACAGCAAGGGCGACAACAAGTAAATAGGATAAGGTCTGGGAAGAAGAAGAATCGAAACGATGGGTTTATAAAACAATGGAAGCGAAACGATGGATAATTGATAAAACATTGGATGCGAAACGATGGGTTGATAAAACAAAGGGGATATACAGTGGTTGATGAAGGCACAAAACCTAACCTTCTGAAATGAATTGAGATTGATTCCGCCCTTATAATATTTTTTCATCCAAACCCTAATTGCCGAGTGAAAAAAATACTACTGAATGGTGAACAATATTCTCCTAAATCAAGTCCTTCTACTAAAATGTTTTGACAAATGAGTAAAATACTTTCACTTACTTTGACATTGGCAGGAATTCTTCATATAATATATTAATTAAAACTCAAGTTAACGTCAAAGAAAACGGCAAACTTTACAAAATAGAATTTGCTATCGGAACATTACTGAAAATCGTGTTCCAAACAAAGATTTTGTTTAATCAACAAGTATTTTATTAGTCAGCCGTCACTTTAACAGAGAACATTTAAACTCCTAATTAAATCCCAAAAGGACTGAGTGGAAAGTCTGTCAGACACCAAGACCACAAGAAGTTAAGCAAAATTAAGCTTAATTTCGTAGATCTTATAAGGTTAAAGTGATCTTTTATGTAAAGTTGACAGACAGGCTTCTTGGAAGTCTTGAAAATACAACTCGCTGCGATTAGAGATTTAGATTTAGGTATCTAGACATTAACCAAATTCATTAGTGTTCATTAGTGTTTTCTTTATGCCATTATTGCTATTATTTAGGCAATGTTAACATTGTAACTATTCCATCTTTATTTAGGGTATGAATGATACGAAAAACGTAATTATTCTCTGAAGAACGGATATGATTGCCTTTACTTTTTCTTGCTAAAGACAGACAATATTATATCTTAAAATCTGTAAAATTTGTAAAATTAAGAGAATTTAATTTAAAACAAATAATTCAATATTATAACATCAACGCTGACCGAAATTAATATAGTTTTGCAGAGCCATCTAAAATAAAAAATCAAATTTAAAAGCATCGGGGTGATGAAAATTTATGTATTCATTGAGATTTAAGTTTTATATTCACTCGTTCAGTTTAAACTTAGAGATACAATAGAACGTTTTAAACTAACGGAAAACATTCTTTCTTAAAATGGGTCATGTCACTTTCATTAGGGAAAATCTGCGAAATTTCTGTGGGAAATGGAAAACCAAACAGGTAACCATCCAGATTTTGGCAAGTTGGGAAAATCACAACGCTACACAGGAATGCCAAATCTTGTCGCCAAGCCTACCTTACCTCACCTCACTAATTATCATATCAACCTTACGACGCGATGCCCATATTAAATCCATTCTAATTATATTAGAAAAGGAAAATAACTCACTCTGTCGGTGACCTTCTTCTTATCGAATGAGAATTAGTAACCACTGGTGAAAGAGTTTATCAAGCCACCTGTAAGGCCTCTAACTTGGCTTGATGACTGTTATCAGATGACAACTACCGGGACCGACGATTTAACATGCCCTCCGAAGCACAGAAGCGCTCAGTTGTAATGCCACTTTTACGGTTACCCATCCGACACCTGACCGGACAGATCGTTGCTTAACAAACATGATCGAGTACGATCAGTCTATCAAGTTCCGCCTTGAGGTGATCATGGACAATTATGATGAATTTTGGTATAGACATATTATATTGGTCCATGAAGGAGGACATACAACCTTTTATCGTGAAAATTAATATTGTATAGGATGGAGGTGTAAATAGGGGAAGAAATCGTACGAAACCTGGAATATAGTTTCATGGACAAAGTCAAATTAATTTTTTTTTATTTTAATTAATTAATTTGATAAAAGTTAAAAACAGTTAAATACCTTAGTTCGCATCGTATCTGCGTCGTCACGCAATTGTAATTTATTGATAGATCATGCGCTTTTACCGGCCTATACCCGTTGTCTCCATCTTTGTATACCACTGGGGGATATCGAAAAAGAAACCTATATTTGCTTCCCATATCCCCCAGTGGTGGAAAACGGGAATAGATCATTAGTGGTGGACAAACAGTAACGGACAACGGGAATATGCCTTTTGTAACGTAGCGTTAATTACCTTTGCAAATAATTTTCTATGCTTTACTGTGTTTCTGTGTTTGTATATTGTAACGGTTTAAAACCAAAGTGTAATTTAAAATAACTGTTACAAATGTTTTTAGTGTTTAACGGTGGAATTTGTGTATTTAGCTGTAGTGTATTAAATAATTATTTTTTTTTGCTCTGGCTGAATGATTATTGTGCACTTTTAGTTTTATAAAGCCATCCGCCTAGCAGTTGCTGATATTTTCATATTAAACTACCACCTAGATATTTTTCCCTTGTGCTAGCTAAATTTTGTAGATTTGGAGTGCCTCATAATCCGTAGGTCTAGGTCGTATCTTTCCAGTAAAAGATCATAACGAAGTTGAACGTTGCGATTTCAGGAACACTTTTGGGAGTAATCTTACACCCCAAAATCTCATCACTGCACCTGGATCCTGAGGCCATACTTGCAACCTGCTCGCCAGGAGTGAAGCTCGGGCCTTGCATCGCTACCTGACACCTGGAAGACCGAGGAGAGTGCTGTACCTCTATGGCAAATCAGTTCACGTCTTATTATGACCTAGGCGACCCCAATTTATTTATACCCACTCTTATTAGTTATTTATGCAACTTTACTATAACGAGGGGTATCAAAACACGATTTAATACCTAATTATGTGGGTACAGTTGCATACAAGTCTTTATCTACACCCATTTTTTTATCTTTTCTTATTTTTATTAGGGAAACAAACAATATTTTAATACATATGGTTTAAAAACACCCATGATATTTATCTAAACCCATGATATTTATCTAAACCCATTATATGTATCCTCTATAAAGGTTTTGACTTTGACTTTGTCTTTGACTTTGACTTTCTTCTCCCTCCTCGTCATTATGTCTTCCGCAAGAGTATAATGTTGTACTGAATTTCATAATGCGTTGCTCGCGCGTGGGCACGCGGCGCTGCAGGACCAGCTCTCGCTCGGGATATTGTAATGATGGCAGTAAGCTAACTGTTTCAGAACCCCTTACTGAGGATTTAAAGCATGGGTGTAGATAAAAATAATTATAATTTGCCGCATTTTAATTTCGCTCCTCTAAAATAAATGCAATACTTTATCCTAAGTGAAAAACAGTCAACTTCATTTCTATCGTATCTGCGTCGTCACACAATCGTATTTTATCGATAGATCCTGCCTACACTTTTCCGTTGACCGAACATTATCGTTAGTGTGCCCTCACGCCAATCACATGTCACCTCGACCGAAACTGTGGGAGGAAATTCATTTTCCTTATCGGAGTGAGGGTCAAGCGTAGAATTTTGTAAAAAAACAATTATTCTGTCGACAGAGCTCTATTCAAGGGTGAGAGGTCATTTTCATCACCTTTTTTAGGAATTCGTATGTTGAAGAGAAAAATGGAATCTTCAGATTGTCATGTCAACTGTCTCATCATCCGTATGTCCATCAGCCATTTTTAATGTCCCTACTGCTGCGGCACAGGCCTTCCTTAAGGGTGGATAAGGAGGACGGGCCATAACCCACCACGGGGGCCAAATGCGGATTGGTGGGTGTTAACGACTGCAAATGCAGCCGGGACCAACAACGGCTTGACGTGCCTTCCGAAGCACGGAGGAGCTCGAGATAATACATTTTTGGTCACCCATCACATGACCGACCCTTGCGAAAGTTGCTTAACCTCCGCAATTGCTGGGCCAGGCACTAAGCCACACCGCCACCGAACTCTTTTCATCCGTATATAATGCTTCAACGCCCGGGAAATGAGACAATAGAAAAAGTCTACTTATAGTTCAGTAAAATTACGGGTTCGCAAAACATTAAATGGTGATAAGCTGTAATTTTGCAATCTGACTTTGATGTGATTATAAAACACAAATATTTACGAATCCAACTAAATTTACGAATACAAAAAAATACAGCGTCGTTGTTACTTTTTTTTGTTGGATTTACATTCACAATCAAATAATAGTTTGGAACTATTATTTGATTGTGAATGTTCAAGCAAAAAGTAAAGAAAGTATGTAATTAGCAATTTTGCTAAAGCAATTAAATAAATTAAAATTCTAGATTATTATTCTAGATTGCGATGGCATTAAATAATTAATCTAAAAATAAAATATCCGTCTTCTATCTTAAACGATGTAAGTACTTATGCACGAAATTAGCGTATCGCTAAAAGTTTGTTAGTCTAAAAAATATACCAATTTTAAAACAAAAACCTAATCGAAGCAAAAACAGCTTAAAATTTTCGCTCCAAACTTCAGGGTGCAAAAGCTGAAAACTCGTTTTCAAGTGAAGTTCGTTCATCGTATTGTCATTCAAGTACTCTTTGTTCTCACTTCGCGTGTGTAAGTATCCTACTCGAGGCCCGCACAAAGCGTGCTTTTCAGGGAAATAAGTACCTAAGTAGGTAGAAGAAATAACTTAGAAATGAAGTAAAAAGTCTTATTTTAACAGAACTTTTTGGTGGAAAGTTCCAAAGTCATTAATAATTTTTGTTTGATGATATTATTTTTTAAGTATGCTGAAGGTCCATTCCACTTATTAAAAGCAGTCTTAAGATCAACATCAGTTTTAAAGTTTTTTGCTAAAAGTAGCCACTTTTCGAAAAAACTTAACGACATACTAAAGAATACGACTGCCCTACGTAGAAGTCAAGTAAGTCAGTTTCCAAAAAAAAAATTTTTATTTCATTTTCTGTTTAAGCAAAGCAAGTCGCATCTACCATTTTTTTATTTTATTAAAATTCGGTTTAATTCGGGAAATATAGCCAATAATTTGTTTCAAGAATATTTTTCCGTTAGCAAAATCTACGCTAAAACGAAGTATATTTCCCGTTTCTAACTTAAAAACAAGCAAGTCTTATCAAGATATTTGTATTTAAAATAGATTAGATAGATAATTTTATTAGATACTTGATTTCTATGTATTTATTTTATAGTTCTAAGAACTATATTCTATGGCTTTATGCAAAGCTGAAAACAAGCATCTACTAAAAGTACAATAGAGAATCTAAGTTATTTGTTTATAGCGTAGAAATATTATTGACAAATCAATACATATTTCTACGCGGAACATTATTTTCGTTCGTCATAATGTAGGTAGGTATGAGAACTTTTTTTTTACCATACCATATTTTATGCAAATAAATTATCTTTATCTTTATCTTTATCTTTACAGAAATATGTTTTTACTTTAAATACCAATGATATTTTAACATTTTAGTGTTCAGAATAGGTATATATTTTTTTCAATAAAAACACTAAATAACCTTTTGAAGCTCTCCTGTAAAGTTTGCCTGGAATGAGATACTTGGATTTGGTTTAGGGCAGCCGTACTGTTTAGGCGACAAAAAGTACCACAAAGCCTCTTCGGAGGGCACTACAGAGAGGATAATTCTAAATTTCGTCTTTATTTAAGCACTATGATTTTTTTTCCAATGGCGGCGCTAGTGTGTCGACTACTTGCTCTTAAGACGATTCCGTGACCGAAAGCAGCGCCCTCTTAGGTTTTTATTTAATAAGTTGTTAATAGAAAAGAATTTTAATAAAACTTCTTGTGGAATTTTAAGGGCTCATAGTCTAGTATTTTTAGAAGGTATCACTGTACATTCCTCTGCAGTCATTCGTAGAAGTAGATAGCAAATGTGTCAAAAAGGCCACTTTTAGCAGTTTTGCTATCTACTTCTAGCAGTGACTACGAGGGAATGTAATGATACCGTCTAAAAATACTAGACTATGGGCCCTGAAAATTCCACGAGAAGTTTTATTTAAATTGTGTATTAGAATTACAATATAAAATTAAAATTCACCGCGACGCCACTTTCGGTCACTAAAGCGCCTTAATAAAAACAAAAAACAAAACACCTAATCTCAAGATTTCTTAATAAGCAAAAGTAAATAGCTCTGTAAATAAAAACGACTAGCAAAACTTAGCTTAAACAAACTTAAGTGAAAGCAAACAGTAATTTGTTTTAGCTGCACTTAATTTGAAGATGTCAGCATCTCAAGGTCATTGACCCTGTCTGAGGTTCATCCTTAATCGCATTACGTGAGAGGATTTTCTGAACAAAGTCTGGAAATGCTTTGATTTATTATTTAGTGATTAGATTATCTTCACCCATTTGTAGGTAAGATATTAGGTTGCCTTGTATCTTACCTTTTATCATACTTTTTCATTGAAATTAAATAATTTTTTAATGTTTAATATTACTTTAATTTATTTATTACATTACTTTTTACTCAAATGTAAGACTTTTCGTTTTCTTTAGATACAGGGTGGATTTTTGAGACGGTACATTAAGGGCAGGTACCTTAACCGTTATAGTTACAGGAAAACGTTCCTAGGAGACCATCCATTACATTTTAAGATATTCTGAACTGCATTCACAGATTTTGGAAAAAAATTACCGTTAGCAAAAAAAATGCTAAAATACCAAAAAAAAATGTTTATGCCAATCGATCCTATTTCGTTTTTTGCTAACGGTAATATTTTTCCAAATACTGTGAATGCAGTTCAGAATATCTTAAAAAGTTATTGATTGTTCTTCTAGGAACGTTTTCCTGTAATTATAACGGTTAAGGTCCGTAACTGCCCTTAATGTATCGTCTCAAATATCCACCCTGTATATTTTACATAAAACTTGGCTCACTTATTTTGTTTTCATGTACTTAGTAGCTTTAGAGAAAGTTTGGGATCGTCTTATTAAAACGTGACTACGCAATCATCGCAAGTTCGCGCGAATTTCAACGTATGAATCCGCGATCAAACATATTGGTGTCGAATAGGTGTCCTAATCGCGCGATGCGGTCGCGGGACTAAAATGTTTGAAAACTATTGGCGCGACCTAAGTTCGTACGAACCCGCGATCAAACATACTAATGTCGAGGTTGGCATTCGCGCGATAATCGCGTCGCGTATCGGTACGCTATTATGGTATTGGTATTGGTGATGGGCTCTTTTCTCCGCATTTAGACTCCCATTTGGTCCGTTATGCGTGAACACAGCATGGTGTGGCTAGTCAAGCCATCCCAGCTCCTTCCAGAAGCGCAGAAGCCTCCTGGGGCGTTCACAGGCTTCTAGGAGCGACCTCACGTCTTTGAGGATTTCTGCCCGGTGTGTGGCCAAACCCACGCACTCCAGGATTACGTGGGCGGCTGTTTCCTCTGCGTCCAGGCATCCTCTACATAGGGGACTGTCTGTCGCATTCATGATGAATAGTTGATCGTTGATCGGTACGCTATGGTCGCCTCGTTAATAAGACAGAATACAACAATAAAACTATAAACGGTTATTGCGAATACATATATCGATATTCATTTTGACTCACTCAACAGTTTCCGTAGAATTATTTTAGATAATATGCCCACTTAAATAATTACGTCAATTAGATGTACTTATAAAAGTTCTGCACTTAGTTCTATAGTTTTGTTAGTATTTGCCTAAATTGGTTATTTATTCCTGTTTGTTTTACCACTAAATTTACATGCAGTATTTACCTGTGTTTGTTACATTTGGTTTAATTTTATACTAAGAAAAAGTTGTTTTATGTAAGTAATAATGTAAACAAGCGTTTGTAAATCAATAAAGTAAAATTATAAAAATAAATTCACGCGATCATCGTTCGCGTCGTATTAGTACCAGGGCTTTATAACGTTACTAATTAACAGAAAAAATAACGTTACGTAACGTTATTTTTAATATGATACCTTGATAATGTTATTTTTTTTAACGATACCTAGTAACATAACATTAATATAACGTTATAATACGGTTATGTTACTTGATATCGTTGAAAAATAACGTTATTTTTAATGGTAATTTTATAAGTATTGTGTATTGTAGGTAGGTACCTCTACTACTTAGTACCTACCGCAGAGACTGATCACGTCACGGCGGCGTCAACGTCAATTACACATTGCTTTAAATATTTTTTATACAGTAACATAATAACGTTATCAAGGAACGAAAAAATAACGATAAATTCTGTTTTACCCTTATCAATTTTACCGTTATTAATTTCCAGATTTAACGTTATTTTTTTATAACGTTACTAATTTTTAACGATATTTGAAGCCCTGATTAGTACATACATCTCTTGTCATCCCGCGATCACGCGTTGGTCGCCTCGCTTACTCCCGCGATGATCGCGTAGTCATGTTCTATTAGTGCGATCACTAAGGCTGCGTTCAAACAATAACGCACGACTCGCCCTCAACCCGAACTCAACTCAAACTCAACTCAACCGCAGCCCACCTTGAAATACATCGCTTACAATTTTGAGTCTTATGACACATTAATAAGCTCTTGTGTAATATTCAGGTGAGTTTGAGGTAAGTTCGGGTTGAGTTTGATTTGAGTTCGGGTTGAGTTTGAGTTGAGTTCGGGTTGAGAGCGAGGCGTGTGCAGTTTGCATCGACAAAATATAACGGCGCTTATTAATGTGTTATAAAACTCAAAATTGTATGCGCTGTATATCAAGGAGTGGGCTTCGGTTGAGTTTAGTTGAGTTCGGGTTGAGGGCGAGTCGTGCGTTATCGTTTGAACGCAGCTTGAGAGTATATGATTTAAATTATTAAGTCAAACTATCTAAACCTACATTATATTTTTATAATACAATATTTTGCTGCCGTATGTGACTCAGAAATAACATTTTCACTTACTTATTTCTTCTTAAAAAAGAAGACAAACTTTCCTTACTCATAATAATATATTGACAACAAAACTAAGGACTTTCATAAAATACTTACTGAGGTTTTATTTTGTTATTGTTCATTATCAACTAAGTATCTTCAAAACAAAAAACCGGCCAAGTGCGAGTCGGACTCGCGCACGAAGGGTTCCGTACCAAAAAACAGCAAAAAACCGTTTGTTTTATGGGAGCCCCCCTTAAATATTAATTTTATTCTGTTTTTAGTATTTATTGTTATAGCGGCAACAAAAATACATCATCTGTGAAAATTTCAACTGTCTACCTGTTGTCGTTGTTAATAGCGAGCAAAAAACAGCAAAAATTCACGTTTGTTGTATGGGAGGCCCCCTTAAATATTAATTTTATTCTGTTTTTAGTATTTGTTGTAATAGCGGCAACAGAAATACATCATTTGTGAAAATTTTAACTTTCTAGCTATCATGGTTCATGAGAAACAGCCTGGTGACAGACAGACAGACAGACGGACAGCGGAGTCTTAGTAATAGGGTCCCGTTTTTACCCTTTGGGTACGGAACCCTAAAAATACTTCAATAATTTAGTTGTTATATACTTCTTAATGTCTTAAAACTTCCTTATTTAGTTTTTTTTCTTAACACACGTGGCATCAATGATTTTTACCGACTTCAAAAGGAGGGAGGTACTCAATACGACCCGTTTTTTTTTTTTTTTGTTTTTTGTATGTACACCGATTACTCGAAGACGGCTGAACCGATTAAAATGATTCAAACGTTATTACATTAGGTAAACTTTCAAGTTGGTTCCATTTTTTGAAATTTTGAAATCGGTTCCGGTACTTTTCAAGTAATCTTGAAAAAAGTACGAAAATAGTATGATTTTGTGTGAACTACCTCGATGATCAGTCGTATAACTTCTTTGTTTATGAACTGAATAAGATAATTATTTTTTTGTTGGAAACGGGATATCTTAAGTGTAGTTCTTTAACCGACTTAAAAAAAGGAGGTTCTCAGTTTGACCCTGTAGTGGTACTAATAGGGACCATACACAGAGAGAAAAAAAAAAACTAATGAGAAACAAAACTGTAACTTCCTAGAATCCAACAGACGCTTTAACAAATAAATGTCACATGTGGTAAAAATCAAGAGTTTTAGAAATCTGATATTCAGGCAAATTCTACAGATAAAATATCCTTTTTAACACTTGAAGGGGTCATAAATTTCTTTTAAACATGACGTTGGTCTCAAATTTACTTATTACAAAAAAACAAAACCCACTTTTCGAAAGTCATAAATTTGGTCATATTGACAAAGGACAACAGGATAGCGTCATAGCTGATGTGCAGAAAAAAAAAATGCAATGTAATAATAAACGACAACTGCGACAAAATGGACCTTATGACATTAAGCTTAAAGCCTAGGGGGACTCACTAGGTCTCTCTAGATTGCTAAGCTTTAGAAAAACGCAGATATTATGCGTTGAAATGTTTTGTGTTACAGATCTAGACAAATGTTGACCACAATCCTGAATCTAGCGATTTTAGAAGTTCAATCTTCAACCATTTCCTGAACCCATAGTGACATCTATCGGGAAACCAAACATGATGCAAGGAACAGACCAATCAAATTGATGGAAGGAGGGGCGTTTCTGCATCGTTGAAGAATGTGCGAGACACCGGGGCCAAGGAATTGTGAACCGAAACCGAATAGACTTTAAAAACTAAGTTAGAGTAAAATAGCTATAAGTTAGGTTTGTGTAACTGTTAAAAGTTTTCTTGTGAACAAAACATGCGACAGGAGGCATTCCGATTCTATCAGCGTCTTTGTATAGTCGTTTCATTTAACGAATGTAAAGTTTAGATGTGCAAAGTTGCTTGTAATAATTGTTCATTCAACGATTCAAGTCTATTCAATTTAAATTTGTATCTCTAGTAAATAGTTATAACTGTATAAATTCAGTGAGGCGAACCGGCAGGGCGCTAAACAGCTGAGTATTTTAGTATCATTTCAGTGTATTTAATTTGACCTTACCTTATAATTGAAATAAATTGATTGCTTTTGAGTGGTATTGACACCGATTAGTATTCAGAATAAATCTAAAGATTTAGCGATATTCATTCTCACGTTTATCAAGGTCAAATAAGTACTCTATTATTTTATGTTTCATTCTTTTGTGTTTTGATTTATTGTTAGATTTACTTTAAAGGCTGGAGGGAGTTTTTTATTTGTCCGTGGCTTTTTCTTCCTACCTATAAAATAGCCTTTTTAGAAAGAAACGGAAGACTAACTAATCATTAACGTGAAAGTTAGCCAAAATAAACAAAGAGATTCTTTAACTTCATTTTAATGAATAAATGAATTAAAATTTTATCGTTGCATTCATATTTCTCTCCATTACATATAGGCACCTTTTTTTCTTTGAAATCGATGTTCTGAATTGAAACTAGAGTATTGTTAAATTTTTGTGATTGGGTCACTTTCGAACAGTGGCATTTCTGTTGAATAATAAAGCCGAATTTAGATCTCCTTTTTTTTTTCTTCTAGAGTTTGAAGTTTCAGATCAATTGATATTTTCAGATAAATTACTATCCTCAGATAACTTGACCAAGTAGATAAATTAGTAAATTCGTATAAATATATAATTTGAGTGAATTCAGAGTTTCAGTTGGCTAGATAAAATTTAGAATTTTAGATAAATAGAAAATTGATTTAGTTCATCCTTTCTTTTAGATTTCAATTATTTCAGTCAAATAGAAGATTTAGTTTAGTTTACATTCCTTCTAAAATTCGATTATTCTAGACAAATAGGAAATTTAGTTTTGTTTATCTCTTTCTAGACTTCTATAATTTCAGATAAATAGATAAATTTAATTTAGTTATCTCCTTTCTAATACGATAAATTTTAGATAAATAAGAATTTGTCCTAGTTTATCTCCTTCTTGGCTTCGATAATTCAGACATAAAGATAATTTAACTTTTTTTATCTTTTCTAGAGATTTAGTACCTATAGTTTCAAAGTAAATTGATCGTCCTAAATAATTGATTTGAACTCAGTTAAAATAAGACCAAAGCTAGAGCTCAGTTAAATAACTAACTGAAATGTTATGCGTTCAAAACGGACGATGATGACGCTTATATCTTGACCTTATATAATAGAATTTAGTCTAGAGGTTGTGGTTCATAAAGTAATAATTAGTATTCATTTAGTTTTGTTTTAAATCAGAGTGGACACGCTGTTTGGATTCAAATGGTACAGAGTGTGACTTTCATTGGGGTCAACGTAGAAATAGCATAGGAAGAATTTAAGAGCTCGCGCTAGTCCATCAACCCTAAGGTGGCCACCTGTTTTAAAAAGAAGAGGAGTCAGTTAATCTCCTCCAATCAAATAATAAAAAGGGTGATAAGGACAGCGAATTATTGACATCCGTCTAACGAGAATTGTCAAAAATCAATTAGCACTGGCAGGATCCCATCTGAATAGATGCTCTGATTGAATCCAAACGCGTATCAAAATCATTGTTCTCATTTATTAACCGAATAATTATTATCGCACCTCAAGCCATTATCTGAGAGATATACAATATCATCCTTTCCAGACGAGTTTGTTAAAAGGTACATTTGTTTAAACTGAGCTATATTTTGGGATAAAATAATCAAATAAAATTACTAGACGATCAAAACAGATACAATAAGTATCACAGGTAACTAGGTCATTCTCAGCCGATAAAGAGGTGAGCTCAAAGGGTCCACCACAACCCGCATGTATGTATGTTTCTCCGCGATTAACTCACGTTTGGCTGAGCCGAATTTTCTACCTAAATAATATACCTACACTACCTAATACAAAAGGTACCTACACTAAAAATAAAAAAATAAGAAATTGTTTAAAAAAACAAAAAACCGACTTCAAAAAACCTACCTCGAAAAAGCAAGAAATAATATTCGTAATAATAAAAACACGTCTATTGAAGTCGGGTGGGGCTTTTAGAATAAAAAAAGGAATCTGTAGGTATTCCAGCCCCACCCGACTTCAATAGACGTGTTTTTATTATTACGAATATTATTTCTTGCTTTTTCGAGGTATATAGGTTTTTTACTGTTCACCATTCGTAAAATAAAAGTTTTGTAACAGTAGCCGTTTTAGGAAAATTTTGTAATGGAAAATGCAACTTCTTTATTAAAACTGATGTAATCGGTAATTTCACATTTAAATGTCATTGAATTCGGTTATGAACATTTTCATAATTCTGATGTAAAGTTGGAAAAGTTTATCTTTCCAAAGAGTAACAAAAATTTCCTTAAAGATTTAACAAAACCAGTCATCTATACCATTTTTGATCCGTATTGGAAGCACAAAGACTTCTAACACAAACAGATTCGTTAATCGGATTTGAGGCTTCAAAGAGTGTGAACGCTCAAAGTAACAAGTTATTGCATTCCACTGTTACGGATGTGGAGATCAAATAGGATCTTTCAAAGAATAGAACTATACTGGCTAACTTTTTTTATATTTTTTATGAAAGCATTGTGCTCTCAGTTGTATGCCGTTCTTAGATGCTGAAAATACTTATGAAACAAGTACTATATTACAAAACTTTCACTCTATAACTCTAAAATTTCGTGTCAATAATAATTGTTGTTGATTTTTGGATCAATTTTTTTTAAATGAAGATAGTTATGCGCTTGACCGCTATCAGCTATCACGCCTGGGGCTGTACCGGCTAACTTACATGGCTATCGTTATCGCTTTGATTTGACAGATGGAAGTGATACATTGCTATTTTTCTTTGGTAAGGTTTTATTTGTGCATCAAAGAAGTAGCAATGTGTCACATCCATCTGTCAAATGAAAGCGATTACGATAGCCATGTAAGTTAGCCGGTACGGCCCCTGGTGGTAAGCGATGATGCGATCTACGATGAAACGCGCTTGCCTAGAAGTAACATAATCACTCGCGATTTGAAGGCCATCAGAAGATTGTACCATCAGGAAACACAGACTCAGGCAAGCAGTTCCACTCTCTAGCGGTACGGATGATAAAAATTGAAGGAAAGCGTTTAATGCGAGTCTTATCTTGGAATATCTACCAAAAACTGTGGCGCTGATTCGTACGTCTGGTTATCCGATGGAAGAAGGGAGATGACGAAAGTATTAGTTCTCTAATCTACAGAGCTACTTATTCCTATTACATGACCATCAGCCATTTTTATTATCCGCACTGCTGGGTGGGGCACAGCCTTCCTTATGGATGGATAAGGAGGATGAGCCATGTACACGTGAGACCAACGCGGATTGGTGGGTGTTAAACACTACAAATGCAGCCGGGGCTAGTGGCTTAACGTGCCTTCCGAAACACGGAGGAGCTCAAGATAACACATTTTTAGTCACCCATCCCATGAACGACCCTTTCGAAAGTTGCTTAACCTCCGCAATCGCTGGATTAGGCGTTAAACCACTGTGCCATCGAGCTCCTCTCCTTCACATATTCAGCAATAAGTAGTTATATTCAGATGCATATAATTTTTGATCGCCCAACTACGGCACAGACCTTCCTTGGGCGGATAAGGAAAACGAGCCATGACCCACCACAAAGGCCTAATGCGGATTGGTGGTTTCTGTTTAGACATTCGTCTTTATTTAAATATTCCGTCTAGCTGATCAATAAGCCACAGATGACAAACTGATATTGGGCCCGTTGAAAGTTTCGATGTTCCCAAAGTCCCTTGATGTAAATTAATTGGGATCAAATTTGGGAATTAACAAACTGTCTGTGAGGCTTTAACATTTTAAACCTTTTAAAAATAAATAAGTTCCTATACGTCTGATTAACGTTTGCGTAATTTAGTTTTTAATCTAATGTCGTAGATACAAAAGTTTAAAAAGTATAGTTCTATTAGAAATAAAACAACAATTATTTCGACAGCCTTGCGTAGCATTCTGGGAATAAGTCTTTGTTCTTTCCAGAATGTTGCGAGGCTATTGAAATCAACAAATGTCCGAATTTCAACAGAGAAGATGGTTGGAGAGTACCACCAGTTTGGGACCCCATCATTCATCAACTAAAATCCAATCCCAAATCTCACACTGCAGAATCTAAAGATTACAGTTAGTTCATTTTGTAGATAGGGATCAAAAGGGAAGTCGACACAACCTCTCTGAGTTTTCTTCAGCCAGTTATTTCTCTAAGAGGTCTCCTAATTTGCACATACGTAGTTTTTGGTATTTCACAAACACCACAAAATTTAATATCTTTGATTTATCAACAAAATTATTAAATTTAATTGAGCGACGCACAAACCAAACCTATCTGTCTGACATATCGCGGCGAACTGAAAATACTTACTACCCTCATTACCGAAATATAAAAAAACATTACAATTTTTAGGGTTCCGTAGCCTAAATGGCAAAAAACGGAACCCTTATAGATTCGTCATGTCTGTCTGTCTGTCTGTCTGTCCGTATGTCACAGCCACTTTATTCCGAAAGTATTAAGACTACACAGTTGAAACTTGGTAGGTAGGTGTATTCTATTAACCGCTTACCGAATTTAACACAAAAATAAGAAAAATAAAAGATTAAGGGGGGGCTCCCCATACATGGAACTGAAACTGAAAAAAAAATTTTTCTTGAAACCAACACGTGTTGGGTGTCTATAGATAGGTCTTTAAAAATGACATTGAGGTTTCTAAGACAACTTTTTCTCAAAGTCAACCGTTTGAAAGATATACACCGCCAAAGTGGTAAAATGTGTGTCCCCCCCCCCCTTTAACTTTTGAAATAAGAGAGTGAAAAATCTAAAAAAAAATATATGCTGTAGATCTTAATAAACACTTTCAACCAAAATTAGTTTGAACGAGATATAGTAATTAGTTTTTGAGATATAGCACATTTTCCAAAACCGCAAATATAACTTTGTCATTCATACCAACACTGTGAAAAACAAAGTTATTTTTGCATACGAAAAATGATAGGTGGTATTAAATATGGTATGGTATAAGGTAACTACGGAACCCTATGGCGCGTGGCCCGCACTTGGCCGGTTTTTTATTTTTATTTTGTTATTACAACTTGCGCAATTTCACATTTTTGTACCTACCTAAAATTGCTACTGCGCAAATCACGTGGTATAGGTGCCGGCATATAACTTGGCAAGACAATGATGAGACAAAACATGCGCCGAGTTTAATGTTTGTAGCTAATGCGCATCTTTTGTCTCGTTTTTATCTTGCCAAGTTACGTGCCGGGCAGTATACTTATAAATGGGTCAAGCTATTTTGCCCAAGCTGTACGTTGGTTTGATGCATTGTAATTTTACAATCCATAAATTATAATTGAATATTTTAATCACCTAATTTATGTTTTTTTTCATTCTATCTTAATAAAACTTTTGGTATTACGAACTGTCGATTTCTTAAAGCTTCGATATCATAAACGTTAGATTTCATAAGCTTTTGATAATTAACGATCGATCTCATAAATGATCGATCTCATTCGAATGTTGAACGATCGATGTAATAAGTTATTGGTACCTATTCGATCTCATAAGTTTCTTTAAAACGATATCAGTATAACTCTACGAAGAATCGAAACGATTATTTCAAATAAAGAAGTCATTTGATCGTTAATTTTAAAGGAAGCATTTAAATTCATAACATTTTCGCTTTACAAAAAACCCGACAACATTGAAAAGATCCTACCACCGAACCAGTTTTTTGTCACACGAAGCGCACTTTTTTAACCGTGTAACATATTCAAAAGGAAAATTAAAGGGTCTATAGGGGTGTTATAACGAGGGACACCCATTCAAGCGCTCGCCGGGGAATATAATGATACCTACTGTTTTATGTCCCGTGGCTCGCGAAAATATGCGGGCTTACGGAAACGACGACAGTATTATAAGCAACGCCCGCTGTGATAAATTTTCTTAAAAGTGCTTTTGTTGTTATAGCCTTAATTGTTTACCGCCTTTTAATACAGTGGCTTGAGGCAAAACCATTTCACTGAAAAAGCTTATTGAATACAAAGTACTTACGACAATTTGATATGCACATACGTAAAGTCTGGTAGCTATAGAACACAGCGAAACTAAAAAAAGGTAAATGATGCTACACACATTTTTGAAATTGCTATTTATTTACAATATGTCAAAATAGATTTTGTAGAAAGTTTTGTAAACTACAATTGGGAGGTGCTTGCGGAGAGCAGCAGAGAGAATTTCACCTAATATCAGGTGACGATAAGACTGAAGGTATCGGCACAATTTATTTAAATCATCAACCACTGAGGAACTAGCTGTGTCCTTACCCAAGTATACCTTTCAACACATGTTACTTGTGCAAGTTTAAGTTTGCGCAAGTATAATGTTACGTGTATGGTTGGCATAAATGTCTTTTACGTGAGGTGATTTTAGTGATTTTTCGACCCCTTTCCTACTTGGTGAGATGTCGTAAGGTTTGACCCCCCATAAATCTCACGTGAGATTTATCAAAACTCGATTTTTTTGTGTAATTACGTGTAGTTAATTCGTCCAAGAATTACGTGGATCTATGCTTGCTTTGCATTTATTTAAATGATAGAGACCCCTCCTCTCCCCCACGTGAGATTGGGTGAGATCCAGTTCGAACCGCTCCCCCCCACCAAATGTGTGACGTATTTAATGGACGCCCCTTTTGCTGTGTGTGCTGTCGGAGTAGAGTTGGGTAATGTGCGAAAACCATAAAATAAAGGCCTACCTACTTAAACCTGACCGGTATCCTGTACTGGTGGCGGTAACGGTATACCCGACTGATATCCCGACCGGTATTTTGTATGGCATTACCGCAGCCTCTTGCGAAACAGCGCGTTACCGCATACCCATCGGGATATCGTTACCGCCACTGGTACAGGACAGGATACCGGTCAGATTTGAGTAGGCTTTTTCTAAGTCAACCTTACCCAGGGTTCAATAAACAGGCACTGATTTAATATTTCCTGCGCTCACCACCAGCTAATTGGTTCGATGCCAACAATTTATATTCTAAGCTAATAGGACTCCTGATTTCCCTCGGCGTGCCATTTCATTAGGGGCACGGGTTCTATTCCCATCGCAGGTTTATCGTCCACTGTCTGTATAAATAAAGTTGAAAGTTTATGGTCTAAATTGGAACGTAGATTTGATTTAAATGAATAAGAGAAAAAACTGACATTGTCCCCATCTTTCTTTCACAAACAAAGCTGACAGCATCATTTTAAAACCAGGCCTTAATCCTCGTTTTAGAATGGGTAAAAAGTTGGCTGACCTGTTTAAAAAGTGCAATACTAATATTTTTTCCTAATATCAATAATCCTTAGCGGAGTCCTACAATTAATATTATAAGCAAGTTAAACATTTTCTATGGTCAAAGTATTTCGTTCAAAATTCGACAAAACCTTGCACCACTACGTAAATATGCAAGTAAAGGTGAATACCAAATGACAAATGGTGCTACTGCATGAAATCCTACGGGACCTTCTCACAGTTCCGTCTGATGAACACGGTACTCCTTCTATATGCAGTGTGAACAGAAATACCTACGGGATTTTATTGCCAGAGACAACATGACCTACTAAACATGAGAGTTCTGTATGAACTTGCAATTATTGGAAAATTAATTCAGGGGGGCAGACATGTAAAACGTGATTGGGTTAGTTACTATAATGTAATATTGGTAACATTCTATATAAAATAACGAAGTTGTTTCTTGGAAATATTTTGGGAAATTATGTTTTAATTAACTCTTCATCAAATTAAATACTTTTTAACGGATACTAGCGCGGTTTTATAGTAAATTTTTGGTCACCCATCCCATGACCGACCTTTGCGAACGTTGCTTAACTTACGCAATTGCTGGGCCAGGCGCTAAACCACTGCGCCACCGAGCTCCTCTCGAGAACTTGGCACTTATTTGGTACATAATCACCTCTTATTTTGTACAAACTCACATTTTATAACACTTATTTTGTACAAAAACATATCTTTTTCACTTACTTTGTGCAAAATAAGCGCTCAGTTTGTAAGTGGGACGCTATTTGAGGTGCCATTTTTGAGACTCTGACTGGACATCTAGGGTATTCTTGATCGAAGGCCAGGGGGGGTATTACAACCTCTTAAAACTTGCCAGGTTTAGCACTAGCCACAGCACCTGTGACTCCCCGGTTCTACAAACGGTACGTAGATGACACTTTCACAAAACTACCTAGACACAGTGTCCCTGCATTTCTCAACCATCTTAACTCCATAAACCCCAACATACAATTTACTATGGAGTTAGAAGCAGATAATAAACTAGCTTACCTAGACATTCTCATTATCAGGAATCCGAACCAAACCTTGAGCCATACAGTGTATCGTAAAGCAACCCATACAGACAGATACCTTAATGGTGACTCTCACCATCATCCTAAACAGTTAGCTACCGTAGGGAAATCTTTGTTTCAGAGAGCCCGCGGCATCTGTGATAAACAACACTTGACTGCTAAGCTTCAGCATGTCAAACAAGTACTGCGTAACAACAAATTGCAAGTACCACGCCTTCATCACAGAAAACGCGCCAAACCAGCCACAGTAGAGCGTCAACCTGCCGTCCTACCATACGTGAAGGGTGTTACTGACAAGATTGGAAACATTCTGAAGCGAGCGTCAATCAAAACTTACTTCAAGCCTCCGAAGAAGATCAACCAATTTTTACGACCTGTCAAGTGTAATATCCCCCTTCAAGCCGCAGGCGTCTAGAAACTAGATTGTGACTGTGGGCTCTCCTACATCTGGCAAACAAAGAGAAGCATAGGGACCCGCGTCAAAGAGCATATAGCTGACATGAAACATAGGCGCGATAACAAGTCTGCAGTGAGTGAACACGCCTTTGAAGGGCCCAACCATTATATTAGATTTGACAAACCCCAAATCCTTGCTAGGGAACGTAGATTTATTCCTAGAATGCTCCGCGAGGCTATCGAAATAAATAAATACCCTAATTTCAATAGAGATGATGGTTGGAAAATTCCACCAGCTTGGGACCCCATCATTCACAAGCTTAAGCCCCTCACACACACTGTAAGATCTAATGACACGGTTAGTTCCTTTTGCAAATAAATAAATTAATATAAAAGACGGAGGTCGGTTTTCCTCTCCAAGTTTTCTTTCGCCATTTCTTTCTTGGAGGGGCCTCCCAATTTTATGAAATGGTGGTAGATTCAGTAGATTCTCTCTCTTTTTAGCACTAAATAATTCATAAAATTAAATTGTAAATCAACATAAAACAATTAAAAATTTTGTTAAAATTTTAATTTCTGAACGTCTAAAAAAATTCATCGCTTGAGGGTAGACTCACGGGTAGCTTCAGTCCCCTGTGACCACGGCAGCTGCAAAGTTGCCGAAACGTCGGGAAAACCAAAAATCAAACCAAATACCAACTAATTACCAAAGTACTTTCAATAAAACCGCGCTAGTATCCGTTAAAAATTGTTTTATTTCATGTCTAGTGAGCGCGTAAGCTTGAGAACTGAATTAAATGTTTTTTTTTTATTTAGTTGTTTTAATAACTAAACTTTCATTGTGCTAATTTAGTCATTTTCACGAAGACGCGTATATTTAACTACCTACACTTAGACACAATCACAAATCCATCTTCCCACTTTGCCAACTTGCGAGATAAAACATAGCAGATGATGCACATCTTCAAGTTTCGATGTTCTCTTACGTTTCAAATCAAAGTCCTACAAAAAGGCCGTAAAAGTATTTATC
Organism: Agriphila geniculea; assembly: GCA_943789525.1. Taxonomy (NCBI): domain Eukaryota; kingdom Metazoa; phylum Arthropoda; class Insecta; order Lepidoptera; family Crambidae; genus Agriphila; species Agriphila geniculea. Next base: position 4,289,011 of record OX038886.1, on the reverse strand, counting down.
ACGTTTTCATGTGGGCCTACAAATAAAAGCATTACAATGCCGTCCACGCGGGGCAGTAAACATCGCAAATAAACTTTCGATTTATTTATAGAGACCATGGCTCGTAAACTGTAGCTGGACGAAACCCATGCAACAAGAGCAAGTTAGCGAACAGAGATCATTTTACGGATATTTTGTTTATCCACCGGTTGACCTTTATTTTACAAGCGACCGCCCACGACTCTGTCTGTTTGGATATTTATTTTTCTATCCCTTGGGTACTTTTTCCAGGACGAAAGGTCCTTTGTCCTATGTCCTGTAAGCGCGCACTGCTTGCTATTATGATACCTAGCGTGTCCTTATTTGGGTTAATGGTTACAAGGCGGCATCCGTTTATAAATGTCACTAAGCAGAATGTATGAACCTCTTTGCTTATTATCAAGTAGCTAGTAGTGGTAACTTTTGAAATTGTTTTGACATTGACAAATGCCAATGTCACTGTCTCCCGCAAAGTGAAGTTATTCGCACCGTAGGATAATAATTATAATAAGTATTTGTAACAATAATAAATGACAATATTTCAGCAATCATAGTTTGATTTAAGTTATATATTTGAGATAACAGGAGTTAGCTCACAGTCCTTTTATGTTCCCCTGAAGATGTTTATGCAAAATTTCATCGTGATCGGTTGAGTAGTTAAGACGTGAAAGCGCAAACAAACAACGTTTTTTCACATTTAAAATATAAGTTAGGATTTAAGTCTCTTAAATCATTGTTTTCAAGTATCATGAAGAGCCCAATGGCACATCGCCTTATACATTGCGGCAGGTAGTTATTTTCTCAAGGGCCGGACATGGGATGGGTGATCAGAAGGGTACACGGGAAGAAGGGGCTCATCGACATTGCGGCAGGTAGTTATTTTCTCAAGGGCCGGACATGGGATGGGTGATCAGAAGGGTACACGGGAAGAAGGGGCTCATCGACATTTAGCAAAATTTTATAAAATGGCTGTTTAAAATTGAATGGTTTATTTTTACTTAGGCGAGAAATGGGCCACTTTTAGTTTGTTTTGAATATGTAATGGATCCTAGTTTGTTTTGAGTGTGCCAATGCCATCTAAAAAAATCCGTGGTTCTTTCATAGGTCTTGGTATAAAGTTTTATAATAAAATTCCAAGTAATATTTTGGATTTACCATTTGAAAACTTTAAGACTCATGTAAAGAATTGTCTTCTTAAAAAAGGATACTATACCGTTAAAGATTACTTAATTGATAAAACAGCTTGGTTTCCACATTCCCACTGGCAGCACCCGTTCACGAGCATGACGCATGGACCAGCCATCGCTTCGCTCAACCATATTTGAGGGAACGTAACGACCCGCCCCACACGACACCACCGCAGAAATGATTAAAGAGAGCATGACATACTTAGGCTACCCATCCTAAGGCACCGAATTGAAAACTAATATCCAAAAGCTTTTCATAGGCCTTTACTTACAAAACTATAGACAAAAAAATACGAAAACATCGTGATAACGAAAGCCAAATAATCATTTTGGTCATTAGCAATAAAAAAGTGAGAAATCAAAACAAGGATTAGTTATTAATTCTATGTTTTGAGTAAGAAGTGCCATACTGATTGATAATATTAAACAGGAAAAAAAAAATATGCGACGCCCTTAATACAAGCAGACAGAAGCAGACCCATTCCCACTGGCAGCACCCGTTCACGAGCATGACGCATGAACCAGCCATCGTTTCGCTCAACCATATTTGAGGGAACGTAACGACCCGCCTCACACGACACCACCGCAGAAATGTTTAAAGTGAGCATGACATACTAAAGCTACCCATATTAAGTCGTCGAGTCAAGAAGCCAGTGGTACGTTATTAAGTAGGTAGGACACTTTTCACAATTCATAGTTAAAAGAGAAAATCAACGTTTTTAATTACTTGGAGTTTTAAAGAACTATTTATCTAGACCTATGAAAGAACCACGGACTTTTCTAATCTATACTGAGGCATTAGAGTAATAATTAACAAATACAAAAGCTATGCCCATGCGTTATTATCCTTCAAATAATCGTCAACAGTGTAATAGCCTTTACTCATAAGATTGGATTTAACAGTATTTTTAAATTTTTCCAAGGGCAGTTCTGTGACTTTTTGTGGAATCTTGTTATAGAAGGTAATACATCTACACAAAAAAGAGCTTCCGGTTTTATGCAATCTGCGTCTTGGAACAGCAAGTTTGTCCTTGTTTCTTGTATTGAATTCATGAATATTACTATTTTTTACAAAGCTATCTAAGTTTTTCTTTACATGCATAATATTTTCATAGATGAATTGGGAAGCAACCGTTAATATTTTAATTTCTTTAAATAGGTCACGAAGGGAATAAAGATTTTATAACTTAACTATTCTATTTTACTGAGACACTTTAACGAGAAATGGGCCCCTTTTAGCTTGTTTTGAATATGTAATTTGAAAGACCCATTCGCAAGGCTATCGAATGCAATTGTTAGTTTAAATTGATCAAAAATGTCGATGAGCCCCTTCTTCCCGTGTGCCCTTCTTATCTCAAGCTCTTTCATGTATCGGAAGGCACGTTAAGCCGGTTGGTCCTGACTGCGTTTGCAGTCGTTAACAACCACCAATCCGCATTGGAACTGCATGGTGGGCTAAAGCCCGTCCTCCTTATCCACCCATAAAAGGCGTGCCTCAGCTTCTTACAATCAGTTAGCATGCTTTTATGAAGAGTTTTACGTAAACATAAATGAACAGTGAATTACCTCTGTTCTCTCAATTACTCTTCTAACCATGCTGGACCGTAATGAAATCTAATGTCATGGGATTCATGGTAGTTTCATTGGATTCTAATTTATAGCTCAATCAATTTGTCTATTGATACCTAGACCCTTAAACAAATTCATTCAATATTGTTTTTTACTACCCTCCTAATTCATTCTTACTTTTTCTTCGTTGAGATTCATCATATCAGCCGCACGACACCCACTGCTGGGTATGGGCCTTCCTCAAGGATCTCCACGACGGTCGGTCCTGCGCTGCCCGCATCCAGCGGTTTCCCGCGACTTTCACCAGATCGTCGGTCAACCTTGTCGAGGGCCTACCCACGGAGCGTCGTCCGGTGCGCGGTTGCCATTCCAAAACCTTTCCGCCCTAACGGCCATCGGTTCTTCTCGCTATGTGTCCAGCCCACTGTCACTTCAGCTTCTTTGAGATTCATCATCATTTTATTATTATCAGCCCCACGAGACCCACTGCTGGGTAAAGGCCTCCAATAAAGCAATGATCGGTCCTGCGCTGCCCGCATCCAGCGGGACCTTCACTAGTACCCTCAGCAGGAACATCTATCGAGAAAAAAAACGCGCGTAAAAGTACTTTAATAGAATAATTATCTGTAAAAAATTCATTTGGCCTTTTTCGGCGGTAGATGGCGCTGTACAAATTTCCCATACAAAATTCTATGGCATGTTTTTACGTGATATACAGACAGATTGTTGGTCTGCTTTGGACCTGCGACATGGAGCATCATAGTTTCGTTTTTAAGATTATTCTCATGTTATAACTTAACTATAATGTTTAAAAAACTGACTTTATTTTTTATCCTTTTTTAATTCCTATCATATTATTTTATTAAACCTGTCAACGACAGCTGCTCTTCGTCGGATAAAAGGTTTAAGTAAGCCCTTTAGCATCAGAACAAAATATTTTATTTTATTATAAAACACACAGAAAACAAACAATTCAAAAAAGAGAATTGGAAAATATTACTAACCAAATATATTTAAGATAATAATTTACATTATTTTTCTTTCATACGTTAAAGCTGGCCTTCGTCCCTTCATTTTTTTCTCATTTAGCGTGTGTACTGACACAGATATTTTGTTTAAGTACCGTACATTAGGTCCCATATCAGTGTTAGCAAGTACTCTAAGCCTTTATTACCGAGATATAAAGGCAACCCAGTTTCTTATTGTGGTTTGTGGTAGCATTTTTGCTTCGTTTAACTACAACTTAGTAGAGAATATAATGTAATAAATATGACGACGCGCGAGAGATTTGAGTCGATTTAAGGCATTATTTACGAAAGATTATTGTAATTTTTAATTAAGAGCGGGTAACACCGAATGGGGTCGTGAGTGTCATGGCGGCGCTGGTTTCATCTCTCATGTGACAGCCACGCGGTGCACACGCACAAATCCATTGTTTAATCCAAGATTATTTATGTAATCATTACTTATTTTGTTTATCTATTGTGGTGAATAATCATTGTAAAATAATTGTGATATTCTAGTGTTATTATTTCAAACATTAGTGTACGTTTAAAATAATGAAATCCAAGAGATATCGGAGCAGACACGACAACGTTTCGGCTTATCCGACAAATATATTTCGCTGTAATTTTTAAGTAATTAGATTTTATAGAGGTACTAGCCACCGCCCGCGACTTTGTTTGCGTGGATAGTATTTTGTCTATCCCACGGGAACAGTTCCTTTTTTTTCAGGATGAATTTATTGTGCCCTATATCCTTCTTTGCACTCTTGACAATATGTATGTAAAATAACATTATGATCGGTTTGAAAGTTGAGACGTGAAGGCGTAACAAACAAACAAATAAGAACAAAGAACCGAACTTACGCATTTATAATATTACTAGCGGCCGCCCGCGACTTCGTCTGCGTGGAAAGTTTTTTTGCTATCCCTCGGGAACAATATTTTTTTCGGGATGAAAGGTAGCCTATGTCCTTCTCTGTACCCTTGAAAACGTGTATGCAAAATTTCATGATGATCGGTTCAGTAGTTAAGACGTGAAGGCGTAACAAAGAAACAAACAAATAAACAAACAAACGGACTTTCGCATTTATAATATTAGTAAGGATAGCGGCCGCCCGCGACTTCATCTGCGTGGAAAGTTTTTTTGCTATCCCTCGGGAACAATATTTTTTCGGGATGAAAGGTAGCCTATGTCCTTCTCTGTACCCTTGACAACGTGTATGCAAAATTTCATGATGATCGGTTCAGTAGTTAAGACGTGAAGGCGTAACAAACAAACAAACAAATAAACAAACAAACGGACTTTCGCATTTATAATATTAGTAAGGATTAAGGATTAATTAGTAAGGATGTATGTAATGGGTTCGATTTGTTCCGGATTCGTCATGTTCCTGATTCGTCGTATTCCAGATTCGCCGAATTCCAGATTCGCCGATTTCCTGATTCGTCGTAATACGTACAATCGATAACACTGGCACTTTACCATTTTATGTTTAAAATTGCTTGCAAGCCTCGCCATCACGTTGCCCATGTCAAAAAAGGTCTCACAATAAAATAAACTACTGAAATGGACAAAAAATAAGTGTCAATTTTGTATTTGTTTTTTTTTTATTACGAACATGCTAATTATATTATGCTGTTTTTGTATCTTATAATTAAATAAATATGTCATGGACTGTATTTCGACGAATCTGGAATACGACGAATCAGGAACATGACGAATCCGGAACAAATCATGGGTTCTGTAACGGTTCAAAACTGAACATGCTATTTTATCTCAAATATTTTTCGAATTTTGTTTCATATTGAGCATAATATTATTTAACTATCGAACAAGTTATTATAATAAAGAGTAGTTCAGGTTTTGAGTTAGCAATAATGCAGGAAGTTCTTTTAATCTTTCACGGCGCTAAAATTCAAATATTAGTCTCTGTGTAGGTAACGACGCTAATAGGCTTAAAATTTATTTATATTTATTATTGTTTATTTATCAAATTTTGTTAGAGCCTCTCGAATATTATTATAATAATTTATTTTAGAAGATTACTTAAAAAAGGATTGAATTCGGTGTTAATTATTTCTGTAAGTTGTCAGTAGTGTCACACCACGTGATGTGTTTTAGCTAAAGTACGAAGAAAGATTGAAATGAAGTTTCTTCGAAAGCGAGATTTTATGCTGCAGGTTTATAACTCAAATGAGGGTAGGCATTTAAAAAAAATGTAAAAGTAGTCGGATGGGTGTTGCCAGTTAGGGTTTTTAAAGTACCAACATTGTGATGCTAAATTGATCGGAAATTTTAGGTTTAATTGGATCGAATACTTAATGGAAAATGTTGTAATACGTATTTTAGCAAATTGATTCTAGAGGTTATGATATTTTGGGGAAGGCGAGATAAAAAAGATTGAAAAAGGTTGGATTCAAATTGTAGCATATGGGAGGTTCAATTTGTTGTGAATATAAAATTCGTATTAATCAGAGTTCTATGATTATAGTACAATAATTTCATATGATTCTGGATAAATATGCTGAATATTATTCAAAGTTGTTAGTTTTGTTAGAAATGATGTAATGGGGAAAACTTGTTGATTTATTTATGATTGAAACGTTGATTCATACAATTGTATGAATTACTTAAATCAAATGTAGCTGAAATGTCAGTATAGAGAAATATTTAGGTAACAGATTAATTTTAATTTGGTTACAAATTGAGTGGCATTGTGCGCTTGAGTATAGAGAATCTTGAACATAGGAGGTTATTGGATAGTTGAATTGTACGTTGAAATTATTGATTAGTATAGGGGTTCATTTTGTAAGATTAGTAACTTAAATATTATATTTATAAGTTGGGTAAGACAAAACTGAATTCTCCCCATTTTTGAAGGAGAAGGGAAAATTTTAGGAATAATTTATGTAAAGTAGGGAAATGAAGGTAGAAAAAAAAAGATGCTTAGATCGTGTGGGGTGAGTTTCCTGCAGAGAGTGAATGATTCTGGGGGATTATAAAAGGCGAAGTTGGGGGGAAATCGCTCTCTTTACTTTCTCCGACCTCAGCGAAGCATCAAGTGGAACTCAGAAGAAGCCGTCGATACCCTCTCTGTAAGAAACTTCAATCAAGTAGTATTTTATTTTAACGCAAGAAACATCAAGAAGTCAGGAAGATAGTGTTTTTAATTGAGGTTTTGACGTATAGGTCCGCAACCGGGTGCGAGTCTTTTGCTTATATGCTTTAATTAGGGCTTATATGGTATAAGTAAGCTTCAAATTAAAGTATGTAGATTTTGCTTGCGAATTTTCATGAAGTAAAGTAAATTTCCCAATAGTTTCAAGAATTTTCATGGTTTAAGGTTGTTCGAAATTTGTTTAAGCAATCAGGGGGAAATAAAGGGGGGGTAGATTTCTCTTTAGTTTTGTGTCTTTATTGGGCGTTCGGTCAATCCTCAAAGGGGTAGGTAAAATAGCATTGCTCTGTGGCGTGCAATGCGGGTTTCTGTTGAAAGAAACCTAGTTTAGTCACTTAAGGTTACCAAGCTAGCCAACTCGCTCATCAACCAACGGTCCGAACGGTGTGTGGATGTAATCCCGTTTGAACGTGGAGGATATGGCTTGGTAATGTTAATCCTCTTCTGTCAGGACTCAGCGCTGTCCCGTCCCACCAGCGCTGAGCACGCCCAAGCTGTTAGGGGAGTTTAGGGGAGTCATGCTTGCTCACGCTGTACAGGATCGGGGCGTCGGGGATGATGGTAAGCATCCCAAATATTGCATAGGAAATCGGAATTTAGTCGTTGGTAGGCAGGTAAATTCATTAGGTTTATAAATTCATTGTTAGGCGCGTAGGAACAGTAGCTTAGGTTAGCATCTCAAGGCGGGAGGGAAACTTGGATGCTGGTAAAAGGTTAGACATCCTCAAGAAGGTCGTGTTGTCAGCAAGGTAACAGCAGGAACGGTAGACAATCTAGGAGCTTTTAGGTAGGCGGTGGAGAGGTAGATCACTTCGTAGTGTATCGGATTTAGGTAGGCCGCAAATAGGTAGGCGTCGTCAAGATGGCCGCCGAGGTCAATAGGTAGTGATTCAAAATTTAGGTAGGCGGTGTTGAGAATCGGGTCGACAAAATGGCCGCCGTGGGTCACCAAGTGGAACATTCGAATTTATATAGGCGGTGAAGAGGTAGGATGACTTAGGAATGGAACATGGTGAATGCGGAAGTGTACAATATAATGGACGAAAGTTTATGTGGAATTACTGGTTATAATCCAATAGGATAGTATCAATCTTCCTTAGAATCAGTATTGTGAACGATTACTACAGTGTGCTAAATTGTGTAGACTTTGCAAGCTTCAGTAAGTACCCACAAATTAATTTACTCTTGATTTAATTTAGATATCCTTTACAGTTAATATTGAATAATGATTTAATAGATGGAGTAGAATCATAAATAAAGAATAGATTAATTATCTTTGAATTGGATTGGTCGAAGGGAGCTATGGTTGAACCGATTGTTTATAGATAGAATAAACTATTTTGGTAATTTTGAGAGGAGTGCTGAAACAAGATCTGAGTGTATGGAATAAGCTCGTGTCTCTAGTAAGTTAAGGTCGATTCACAACTTCTAGGTCACTAGATCAATGCTTTGAGTAAACCTTTCAAATTGACAGAATGATGTTTATGATTAACCGAGAAATAATACTTTGAAAAGTATCTACCAACTATGAAAGTATCATATTATTTAGTGAATATATAAAATTCACAAATAATAATGACAACATATCTTTTATCCGAGTTCAAATATTTAAACTATGTTCCACCAGCCAACTCAATTGAAAGATGTTAGAAATAGAATCTAGTTTACAATTGAGAACAAATATTGCCAAGTCTACTCAATATTAAATCGAAATACTGCTTTAACCTTTAGTAAATGACCTGAAATCAATTCAGTTTATGGTTGTATATTTATAATTTAGTTGAGATTGAAGTATGGAAATCCCGTCATAGAATTTTACCTTGTTTAGAATTGTCTTTCCTTCAGAATTTGAGAACTATCAGTGTCCCAAGTATATGGATAGTAATGTTGTGTCCATCTGTTATAATGTTAAACAGTCATACTAGAACTAATTATTTAATTATTCTAAATTTAAATTCGTAATTCAGCCATCGCAATTGAAGGAGAATTCTTCATTGTGAGAAACTGGTAGTTCACTTGAAAGCACTCTGCTTGCCCTCTTTTATTAAAACTGACTGACAAAGACTAAGTACTATAACTTAAAAATATTCATTAATTAAATTTGTCATGAAAGAATATGGCTGGCCAGAAGGGAGTTGACCAAGTACGGAGACGAGACTCATTGTATCGGGCGGGGAGCGGGCCCATACCTTAGCTGGCAAAAACACAATTGCATATTCATTACTTGTATAATAACTTCAGAAAGTAAAAGATTTATTATACTTTGATCTCAGACGACTAAAACTTCTTAACTTACCTGAAATAATCTCTCTTATTTTAATGAACTAAGTTGACAATAGATAATTTACATTATTTGGAATAACGTCATACATGGCATATAATTTGACACTTGGCAGCGGAAGAGAATTGCTCAAATTTAACTTTTCTCTATAACCCGACTTACCTCTTTTTACCTTGCAGTCTATTATGGTTGAACATACCCTCTTTTACCTTATAACAAAACTCCATTTAACTCATAAATTCATTTTGATCATTTCCTATCAACGTAGGTTTATTTCGCTCATACTTACTTCATCTACGGAACGTAATTGGGAACGCTTCCCTCTTTATTTATAGTATTCCCATTTTTTGACACTAAAGAACTATGGGATTTCCCTTGGTAGTATGACAAATATTAAGAATTAATATGAAAGTAAAGTAAACTCACTTAAGAAAAATACAGACTTAATTTTTATTTCTCTGGTTATATCAATAGAGCAATATCTTTCATTTAATGGTATTTTCTTTTAGAAATAAATGTAATAGCAGGAATAAGTAAGACCTAGTAATGAAAGCGAATACGGAAATATTGGAAAATGAAAATCAATACTAATCACACTTTTAAAAGAATTTGGGTTCACTAATTATCACATCCAGGGTTCCTCCATTAAACTTTCACAGGCCCTCTCAGATCACACAAAGCTTGTTAGTAAAGTTCTTTGTAGGTTAGTTAAGGTTGGATAAAGTAAACTTAGTAAATTGTATTTTGGAGGTTATTTAATCCAGTAAAATTAGGTTCAATAGTTTAGTTATAATCAACGGTAAGTAGTAAGCGGATTTTTGATTGTCCTCCTGTCCTGTAGGTTATTAGGTTTCCACTTAGGTTTTAGTCTCTTGCATAGGCTGTGATCATCTAGACCCATTGTAGTTAGGTCGTCGGTTACATTTTCGTTGATACCGTGACCAGGATTTCATATTATTATTGCGAATCTTCAGGTTTTGTGTGGTTTGGGAGTGAGTGACTGTTAACAAGTGAGATTGTGACAGTCACATTTTGTTGCGGTGAAGTGGGTATAAAGGTTTGATATGTTGAAACACTGATTTTCTTTTCCAATGGTTGTTAAGTTATCATTCTGGTACGAGTTATGGCGTTTAACTTGTCACTTTGGCTGGTCCTTGAAACTTTTGTTTTGCGAATCATTTGTAAGATCTTAGTTAAATATCTCTGAAAACAAATATACAAATAACCACTGTTATAAGACAAATCTTGTAAAATATTTCGATACACTTAATGTTTTCATTGTCATTATAGTGCTGCCAAGACTATCGACGTCTCTGATACCTTATCGATATTTACGTAAATTATCGACACTTAGGTTAACTGTATTGCATTTGGTTCTATAGTCATTTTACACACTACGTTTGGTTACAATGATACAATTATGCAGTTAAATTATTACTTGTTCATACAGTATAGTCTCGTTTAAGGTAAATTGCGTAGTTAAGCAAATCGTATCGCGATAGTTTTTTTATTGATACACACTATCGATAATCGATATAATTATATTCCCAGTTCCGGTTTATCTACTCAAGTCAAATTTATTTTACTCTGTTCAAAGGTCCGCATCAAGGTCCGACCGAATCCACTTTTCGGCCATGGACCGAGACCGATTTAAAAATTGAATTCTGACTTGGATTTTATTCACTGATATGATTAAGTTAGAAAAAAAAAGGACATTTTTATAGGTAACCACATATACGATTTTAAATGTATAACTAAGGACAACGAGTGCCTGGCGGGTTTTTATCAATCATATGTCAATACGCATTAATATTGTCGTGCGGTGTCAAAGAGATTTGACAAAATAATAGCATAAGTCACTTTGGGGATCAATACTTCCCAACTATTGACCTTGAGGGAAAGTAAAATAAGAAACTTCAACGTTATTTTTAAAGACACGTTATAAAAAAAAAAAAAAAAACTTTTGTTCTTCTTTTGTTTATACCTAAGAAATAAAGCAGATCATAGGATATGTACGATTATAAAATTCTAGTCTTGTTAATTTGATGATTGCGAAGTAGGATGACGGTGATAGGTGGACTGTCAATTGAATTTACGGCTATAGCGAAATCATAGGTGCTTTGTTGTGTCAAAGCTATGATTCTTAAAAAAAAAATGTATGGTCACACGTGTGCACTCTTTTATTTATTTTTTATCATTCGTAAAATCGAATTAATTGTTCAAAATTGTGGTTGATAGGACACGAGATTTGTAGTAATTTTATTAAATGTATACGCACGTGTGCGTAACATTGTCTGTGTAACTTTTAGTAATAGCGTGTTGTTACGTAAATGGCTGAATGTGAATAAGGTCAGGAACGCGGCCAAAGAAATTACATGTTATCGATTTCCGAACGAAACGTCAACTTGACAGATTCCTACTCCTTGATTTTAATGACATATATAATAAGTTTTTGTTTATGCCAATAAGGTTAAATTATATTTTGTAAGATTTCAGCGTTAATTAACAGTGAAAATGATAAGGACATGCAGAAAGTTTTGGCCATAATTACTTTATAGGTATACGATAAACGATTAACTCTAATCATTTAAGAAGGATTGACGTTTTGTCATTGGCAGTTTGAGAGATGAATTCTGTCGTTGCCTTTATCACGTTTGTGGTTAACTTAATATTATACGATTGATGCGTTAGATAATAGGAACGGAAGTAACGTTTAGTAATACTGAAGTCGTGGATGAATTTAGGGTTAGTGAGTGTTGTAAGATAATTCTAGATTCAACTTACAAAGTTACAAAAAAAAATATTAGCGTATAATGTAATAAATAGTTTTAGAGTTTGTGTGTTATCGCTAATTTCTGAATAGTAATAGTGAAGTAAGAGGGATATTAGCAGCATAAAATGATGGGGTCGTGAAATATTTTAATAAACTTTTAAATTGAAACTAGAAAACTTAGTATGTGGTGATTAGATTTTAGTTTAACTTAGTAACCTACCTTTGAGATTGTGCTATTGAAGGGATCATGATCGTTTAAGATTTGAGTTAGTCATTTATAGATTATCATTTTGAAATATTTATCCGAGGTGAATTAATTTTGTAACTAATCGTCGTGACTTTCGAAAATTATCTAACTGGGGGTCGTTGTAGAACTAGTTACTAAGACGTTTTAGTTGTGGAAACAACGTTGAGGAAGTTGGCTAGGGAGGTATAATGTGTTGGGATTTAATGATAAAGGGAAAGTTTAAAATATTTAAATCATGTAGAATAGTAATGGTAGCAAAGAATGTGATTGACGTTTTTCTGAGAATTAGATATTTAATTCGAAATGATTAGTTTCAACATTTACATTAGTCGAATATTAGGGAGCGTGGTTTTGTGGAATCCAAAGCGGTGGATTTTTTAAAACCAAATTAGTACGGGTACTATATTTTAATTATTTGAAGATCTGACCTTACAACAAAAAAAAAAAAAAACAAGGAGAGTTTCAAAAGCTATTGTAGAGATTAAATATCAAAATGGGAAAACCATCTCGTGTTCGACGAGTGCCCAAACGATATGAGCCAGATGACGAATTAGGAAACATAGAAGAAATCAATAGTGACTCTAATCGGCCTGTTCAACCGGAAGAGGTGGAAGTTAGAGATTCTAGAGTGCTTGATGAACCCCATCCGATAGTTAGAACTATAAGGCGACCGAAGTCGACACGTTCACGGGAATTGGTGACCATACAGCGTATGTTGAGTCGTACCATAGGGGTGCTTACTAGAAGAGTAAATGCTCTGAGTGGGGAAGTTAAGAAAACGCAGCGAACTATCCAGGAGACTACCGGAGGGGAAAAGGAATCGCCAATAGTTGAGGTAACGTCATTGAATAATGAAGGAATGGATTGTGATGAGGTGCATGGGAATGTAATTAAAGAAACTAGTCCGGGCGCAGATATTCATAAGTACGTGATGTGTAATGTCAAGAACATAAACTTAGATAGACCAAAATTCGGAGAATCGTCGATTCATCCGGTTGATTTTATAGAAGATTTAGAGACCTATTTGAAGAAGTTAGGAACATCGGGCAATGAACTAGATTTAATACGAGAATGTTTAACTGGAAGTGTAAAGGATTGGTCCCGGATCTATAAGGGGAGATGGACAGGTTTAGCTGACTTTAAAGTAGATTTTCTGAAAGAATGGGAGAAGAAGAAAAGGGGATACCAACAGAATTATAGGCAGTGGCAGAGACCGAAGGAGGCTGAAGTACAAGCAATTAATTTAAATGATAAGTCAAATGTAGTAGATAGTGAAATGTTAAACTAGTGGAAGTTGAGTCTTTAGTCCTCGGATCAGCTTCAGCCACAGGGGACCCAAATTATAATATGATGGTTAGGATGAATTGGTGTCCAGGTGAATCTTTAGGAAGAAATAAAACCGGTGTTAGGATACCAATAGGTTTAGATCTTAAGGATAATTATACTAGGTCACGAGGTTAGAGATTTCTGTATAAACTATCTTGACGATTTAGCGATCATAACTACGGGAACACTATCTCAGCATTTAGAACACATAGATATAGTATTAGGGAAATTATCACAGGCAGGGTTAACTTGTAATCTAGAAAAGTGTGAATTTTTGAGTACTGAAGTAAAGATGCTAGGCTATATTATTTCAACTGACGGAATTCGTACAGATCCCGAAAAAGTTAGGGCAATTCAATTATTTCCTACACCAAAAAAGTTGAAACAGGTGAGGGCATTTTTAGGACTTTGTAATTTTTATCGCAAATTTATACCTAATTATAGTTTTCATACGGGACCTTTATGTGAACTTCTAAAAAAGGAAAAGAAATGGAAATGGGGAGAATCGGAGCAGGAAGCCTTTGATAAAATAAAGTCACTCTTTATTAACACTGTCGAATTGAATCATCCAGATTTTACTAAGCCGTATTATTTACAGACAGATAGTTCGGGAATAGGGCTAGCGGGGTTTTTGTATCAAAAAGATAATCAAGGGGAGATAAGAATTTTAGGGTTTCATAGTAAATTACTAAGAGGAGCACAACTAAATTGGACAGTTACTGAACAAGAACTCTATTCGATAATTTGTTGTTTGGAAAAATTTGAGACTTATTTAAGAGGGGCTAAAGTAATAATACGAACGGACCATAAAGCATTAACATTTGTAAAGAATAGTAAATTATACAATGCGCGAGTAACTAGATGGATAAATTATTTAGAACAGTTTCAATATGTAGTTCAACATGTAAAAGGTAGAGATAATGTAGTAGCTGATGTGTTATCAAGATATCAACCAGAAGGGGATTTATTACAGGAGGATAAAACTAATTCGCCTAGAATATTTTACACTGAGAGAGGAATTAATAAAGAGTTACTTGAAAAATTAAAGGATTTAGCTAGACTACAACGGGAAGATGTGGAGATAGGAGAAATAATTAGAATTCTAATCAGTGGGGTTGGAATAAATGGTAGAGTAAGTCAAATTTCTAAAAGGTGTGTATTAGGTGATGGAATATTATATTATTTACCTGGCGAGGGAAGTAGAAAGGTGTTATTCTTACCGGAATCAATTAGGGAGGAAGTTATTTGGCAGGTACATTTCGAAATGGGACATCAAGGGGCTTACAAAATCATTAAGTACATTAAGGATAGATTTTTTTGGAAAGGATTAACTAAACAGGTCAAACGTCTATTAAAGGGGTGTCACGATTGTCAGATAACTAAGAGCGATACAGCTAAGTATGTAGGTCCTTGTCGCTCAATCATAACTGAGAATGTAGGAGATATCGTTATGGCAGATTTGTATGGTCCACTTCCGTCGGGGAAGTTCGGTATGAATTATATTTTGGTTGTGCAAGACTCCTTTAGTAAGTTTGTGAAATTTTATGATCTTAGAAAAGCAACTGCAATTTCGGTACTAACTAAGGTGAGAAAATTCTTTCGCATTATCAAACCCAGAGCTATAATGACGGATAATGGGTCGCAATTTGCTAGTAGGATGTGGAAGGAAGTTATGAAAGAAGAAGGGGTGAGAGTTATTTATACCACAGTTAGAAATCCTAGGCCTAATACTACGGAAAGAGTAAATAAGGAGTTAGGACGATTATTCCGAACTTATTGTAGGACAAATCATAAAGGTTGGGTTGATATATTGCCCAAATTAGAAGTTCTATATAATAACACTTACCATGAAAGTACGGGTTTTACTCCTTGCGAGATTTTATATAGTGAACCTACGAGACTATCTTTTGTTGACAATTTGCCGAATGGTGTGGTATCTCTACCTGTAGACGAAATTAGGGAGAAAGCTCGTGAGAATTTAAGGAAGGCAGGACAATTACGACAGAACAAATTTAATGAGAAATATCGTATCATTCAATATCAAATAGGTGATTTGGTTAAGATAAGGAAATTAAATAAGTCTGATGCTAAATTAAAAATTACGAAAAAGTTCGAACCATTGTATGAGGGTCCGTATGTGGTTGGCGCTAATCCGTTTAAGAATGTGTATTTACTTGTAGACCCTAAGTCTGGCAAGGAACGAGGAAGGTTTAACACTATACATTTGTCTAGGTATTATAAATAAGCTTTGTAAATAATAGATAGTATCTTGTATAAGTATTAAATATCAATTGTTTTTTTTCTTAAGTTGACTAATAAATGGTAAAAGGGGTAACTTTGTATAGAGTCTGTTGGGCAAGGGAAAAGCCTGTCTGAGCTTACAAAATTTTAACAACTCGATTGTTAGTCTGATGAAAAAAAAAAAAGGAGAAAGGTCAAAGTCTAATTAAAAAAAAAAATTTAATAATTCTCTGATGGAGTGTTATTCACTTGGTACGTTACGAGTTGGACAAAAAATTAGTTAATTGTCCAAGTTAATTAAAACATATTTCGTTGTTCGAGTTGGTTGAAATTGTAAGGTCAGATAGAGGGGTGTGTCGGTGGCTTTTCTTTCCGGGGGGGAAATTTTTCTGTTTAGATATAGGTCTAGGTAGACGTTAAGTTGATGTAGATTTAGGTAATCGGTAGAATATCCGACTGTGTTTAGGCAGCTTTATGAAATAGAAAAGGCATATACAATTAAGTACACCGTTAACTTAAATTGATATTGAGTCAGTTAACTTGAAATAATTTCATAAATAAAAGGGTTGTTTAACTTTAACATATCGTGTAAAATTCACTCTCGTTTAACGTGTGAGGCGTGTATTATTATAGTGTGTCGCGTAGTGTAGAAAGTGCGTAACATAAGATTAATTTTTCGTAACGAATTTGAGATAATACTTTATTGTAAATTTTGCATATAATTATGTTTGGTGACAATCGGCGTATTGAATCCTAACATTGTATGATTAATCTCTACCCAATTTAGTTATTTATATTTGCATTCAGGGTGTAGCTATGATATAATCTTAGGTGGCGTGAATGTAGGCTAGTGAATGAAGACAGTGAATGCTGCATGAAGAGAACAGATGAATAGAATGAGAATCTAATCTAGTTTATGAGTATGAATGGGATGTTAATTTAAAAGATTGCATAGAATGAGAGTTAATGTGGATTAGGAATTGGAATTAAAATATAGATTCTATATGGAGGGCTTTGGATTATAACATATGTGAAACCTGAATGCAGACTTATTATTTTTCCAAGAGATAGGACCACCACACTGCTCTAGCGTTTGGTTTGTGCTTGCGGCCGGACCGGCGTTTAGGGTTGACAAACTTGAATTTTGTACAGTAGGACTTTTGGTGTTAGGTTAGAGAAAAAAAAAGAGAGAAAACAAACACTATTGGCGTTTGTAAATTGTCCTGGTGTGAACAACTGTCTGAAATTCATACTACACAAGAAGCTAAGAGCTATGAATATGAACTCGACAACTGCACACTCTCCAAGGCGATATTAGGGTTGTTCTAGAGTCTTAAGTAAGCTTTTGGAAATATAGGGTCATTGTATAGGCTCACTTCGAACCGACGGAGTAGGCCCTGTTGGCAAGAAAGGAGTAATACTTGATTGTGGAAGGGTTCAATGCACAAATATGTAGCGTCATACGCAAACTTTTTCATAAGGTTAGAAAAAGACTTATTTGTCGCATGTAGACTTGCTAGAAGTTGTGGATTCACAACCCACACCTTACTGTGATCTTGTACGACTCTGGTGTTGAATATGCATAAGACGGAATTGGCAAAAGTCACATAAAACTTAAAACTCGCTTGATAACTTTTCAATATTGTCTTGGTTTAAATACACTCTACAATCTAAATCTCATTTACATTAGATTTCACCCAACAATTCTTTGATCTTGGAGAAATAATAATGGTTAGGGTTATTAAGGGGAAGGTTTTTTTTTATTATACAAAAGGGATGTATGAGTAAAAATTGAGGATTAAGAGTAGAGGCGGAATAAATATTTGAGAATTGAGAAGGAAAATCCTACTCCGGATCCAATACGTAGTCTTGTCACCTGTGCAGGATTTTGGGGTCGAGCTGTAACGGTTCAAAACTGAACATGCTATTTTATCTCAAATATTTTTCGAATTTTGTTTCATATTGAGCATAATATTATTTAACTATCGAACAAGTTATTATAATAAAGAGTAGTTCAGGTTTTGAGTTAGCAATAATGCAGGAAGTTCTTTTAATCTTTCACGGCGCTAAAATTCAAATATTAGTCTCTGTGTAGGTAACGACGCTAATAGGCTTAAAATTTATTTATATTTATTATTGTTTATTTATCAAATTTTGTTAGAGCCTCTCGAATATTATTATAATAATTTATTTTAGAAGATTACTTAAAAAAGGATTGAATTCGGTGTTAATTATTTCTGTAAGTTGTCAGTAGTGTCACACCACGTGATGTGTTTTAGCTAAAGTACGAAGAAAGATTGAAATGAAGTTTCTTCGAAAGCGAGATTTTATGCTGCAGGTTTATAACTCAAATGAGGGTAGGCATTTAAAAAAAATGTAAAAGTAGTCGGATGGGTGTTGCCAGTTAGGGTTTTTAAAGTACCAACATTGTGATGCTAAATTGATCGGAAATTTTAGGTTTAATTGGATCGAATACTTAATGGAAAATGTTGTAATACGTATTTTAACAAATTGATTCTAGAGGTTATGATATTTTGGGGAAGGCGAGATAAAAAAGATTGAAAAAGGTTGGATTCAAATTGTAGCATATGGGAGGTTCAATTTGTTGTGAATATAAAATTCGTATTAATCAGAGTTCTATGATTATAGTACAATAATTTCATATGATTCTGGATAAATATGCTGAATATTATTCAAAGTTGTTAGTTTTGTTAGAAATGATGTAATGGGGAAAACTTGTTGATTTATTTATGATTGAAACGTTGATTCATACAATTGTATGAATTACTTAAATCAAATGTAGCTGAAATGTCAGTATAGAGAAATATTTAGGTAACAGATTAATTTTAATTTGGTTACAAATTGAGTGGCATTGTGCGCTTGAGTATAGAGAATCTTGAACATAGGAGGTTATTGGATAGTTGAATTGTACGTTGAAATTATTGATTAGTATAGGGGTTCATTTTGTAAGATTAGTAACTTAAATATTATATTTATAAGTTGGGTAAGACAAAACTGAATTCTCCCCATTTTTGAAGGAGAAGGGAAAATTTTAGGAATAATTTATGTAAAGTAGGGAAATGAAGGTAGAAAAAAAAAGATGCTTAGATCGTGTGGGGTGAGTTTCCTGCAGAGAGTGAATGATTCTGGGGGATTATAAAAGGCGAAGTTGGGGGGAAATCGCTCTCTTTACTTTCTCCGACCTCAGCGAAGCATCAAGTGGAACTCAGAAGAAGCCGTCGATACCCTCTCTGTAAGAAACTTCAATCAAGTAGTATTTTATTTTAACGCAAGAAACATCAAGAAGTCAGGAAGATAGTGTTTTTAATTGAGGTTTTGACGTATAGGTCCGCAACCGGGTGCGAGTCTTTTGCTTATATGCTTTAATTAGGGCTTATATGGTATAAGTAAGCTTCAAATTAAAGTATGTAGATTTTGCTTGCGAATTTTCATGAAGTAAAGTAAATTTCCCAATAGTTTCAAGAATTTTCATGGTTTAAGGTTGTTCGAAATTTGTTTAAGCAATCAGGGGGAAATAAAGGGGGGGTAGATTTCTCTTTAGTTTTGTGTCTTTATTGGGCGTTCGGTCAATCCTCAAAGGGGTAGGTAAAATAGCATTGCTCTGTGGCGTGCAATGCGGGTTTCTGTTGAAAGAAACCTAGTTTAGTCACTTAAGGTTACCAAGCTAGCCAACTCGCTCATCAACCAACGGTCCGAACGGTGTGTGGATGTAATCCCGTTTGAACGTGGAGGATATGGCTTGGTAATGTTAATCCTCTTCTGT
This sequence comes from Agriphila geniculea, assembly GCA_943789525.1. Taxonomy (NCBI): domain Eukaryota; kingdom Metazoa; phylum Arthropoda; class Insecta; order Lepidoptera; family Crambidae; genus Agriphila; species Agriphila geniculea. Next base: position 4,269,402 of record OX038886.1, on the reverse strand, counting down.
CAGGACTCAGCGCTGTCCCGTCCCACCAGCGCTGAGCACGCCCAAGCTGTTAGGGGAGTTTAGGGGAGTCATGCTTGCTCACGCTGTACAGGATCGGGGCGTCGGGGATGATGGTAAGCATCCCAAATATTGCATAGGAAATCGGAATTTAGTCGTTGGTAGGCAGGTAAATTCATTAGGTTTATAAATTCATTGTTAGGCGCGTAGGAACAGTAGCTTAGGTTAGCATCTCAAGGCGGGAGGGAAACTTGGATGCTGGTAAAAGGTTAGACATCCTCAAGAAGGTCGTGTTGTCAGCAAGGTAACAGCAGGAACGGTAGACAATCTAGGAGCTTTTAGGTAGGCGGTGGAGAGGTAGATCACTTCGTAGTGTATCGGATTTAGGTAGGCCGCAAATAGGTAGGCGTCGTCAAGATGGCCGCCGAGGTCAATAGGTAGTGATTCAAAATTTAGGTAGGCGGTGTTGAGAATCGGGTCGACAAAATGGCCGCCGTGGGTCACCAAGTGGAACATTCGAATTTATATAGGCGGTGAAGAGGTAGGATGACTTAGGAATGGAACATGGTGAATGCGGAAGTGTACAATATAATGGACGAAAGTTTATGTGGAATTACTGGTTATAATCCAATAGGATAGTATCAATCTTCCTTAGAATCAGTATTGTGAACGATTACTACAGTGTGCTAAATTGTGTAGACTTTGCAAGCTTCAGTAAGTACCCACAAATTAATTTACTCTTGATTTAATTTAGATATCCTTTACAGTTAATATTGAATAATGATTTAATAGATGGAGTAGAATCATAAATAAAGAATAGATTAATTATCTTTGAATTGGATTGGTCGAAGGGAGCTATGGTTGAACCGATTGTTTATAGATAGAATAAACTATTTTGGTAATTTTGAGAGGAGTGCTGAAACAAGATCTGAGTGTATGGAATAAGCTCGTGTCTCTAGTAAGTTAAGGTCGATTCACAACTTCTAGGTCACTAGATCAATGCTTTGAGTAAACCTTTCAAATTGACAGAATGATGTTTATGATTAACCGAGAAATAATACTTTGAAAAGTATCTACCAACTATGAAAGTATCATATTATTTAGTGAATATATAAAATTCACAAATAATAATGACAACATATCTTTTATCCGAGTTCAAATATTTAAACTATGTTCCACCAGCCAACTCAATTGAAAGATGTTAGAAATAGAATCTAGTTTACAATTGAGAACAAATATTGCCAAGTCTACTCAATATTAAATCGAAATACTGCTTTAACCTTTAGTAAATGACCTGAAATCAATTCAGTTTATGGTTGTATATTTATAATTTAGTTGAGATTGAAGTATGGAAATCCCGTCATAGAATTTTACCTTGTTTAGAATTGTCTTTCCTTCAGAATTTGAGAACTATCAGTGTCCCAAGTATATGGATAGTAATGTTGTGTCCATCTGTTATAATGTTAAACAGTCATACTAGAACTAATTATTTAATTATTCTAAATTTAAATTCGTAATTCAGCCATCGCAATTGAAGGAGAATTCTTCATTGTGAGAAACTGGTAGTTCACTTGAAAGCACTCTGCTTGCCCTCTTTTATTAAAACTGACTGACAAAGACTAAGTACTATAACTTAAAAATATTCATTAATTAAATTTGTCATGAAAGAATATGGCTGGCCAGAAGGGAGTTGACCAAGTACGGAGACGAGACTCATTGTATCGGGCGGGGAGCGGGCCCATACCTTAGCTGGCAAAAACACAATTGCATATTCATTACTTGTATAATAACTTCAGAAAGTAAAAGATTTATTATACTTTGATCTCAGACGACTAAAACTTCTTAACTTACCTGAAATAATCTCTCTTATTTTAATGAACTAAGTTGACAATAGATAATTTACATTATTTGGAATAACGTCATACATGGCATATAATTTGACACTTGGCAGCGGAAGAGAATTGCTCAAATTTAACTTTTCTCTATAACCCGACTTACCTCTTTTTACCTTGCAGTCTATTATGGTTGAACATACCCTCTTTTACCTTATAACAAAACTCCATTTAACTCATAAATTCATTTTGATCATTTCCTATCAACGTAGGTTTATTTCGCTCATACTTACTTCATCTACGGAACGTAATTGGGAACGCTTCCCTCTTTATTTATAGTATTCCCATTTTTTGACACTAAAGAACTATGGGATTTCCCTTGGTAGTATGACAAATATTAAGAATTAATATGAAAGTAAAGTAAACTCACTTAAGAAAAATACAGACTTAATTTTTATTTCTCTGGTTATATCAATAGAGCAATATCTTTCATTTAATGGTATTTTCTTTTAGAAATAAATGTAATAGCAGGAATAAGTAAGACCTAGTAATGAAAGCGAATACGGAAATATTGGAAAATGAAAATCAATACTAATCACACTTTTAAAAGAATTTGGGTTCACTAATTATCACATCCAGGGTTCCTCCATTAAACTTTCACAGGCCCTCTCAGATCACACAAAGCTTGTTAGTAAAGTTCTTTGTAGGTTAGTTAAGGTTGGATAAAGTAAACTTAGTAAATTGTATTTTGGAGGTTATTTAATCCAGTAAAATTAGGTTCAATAGTTTAGTTATAATCAACGGTAAGTAGTAAGCGGATTTTTGATTGTCCTCCTGTCCTGTAGGTTATTAGGTTTCCACTTAGGTTTTAGTCTCTTGCATAGGCTGTGATCATCTAGACCCATTGTAGTTAGGTCGTCGGTTACAGTTCTTTCCCATGGTCCAATCTAACTATACACATCAACTTTGTCTAGGGATACAGGTGTTATTTTCATACAAACGAGGTAACTTTGAAGCCTTGGTTTTCTGCCAGGGATGTACCGTGCTGCAATCTGATGATGGCTATCCAGGGACTGAAAGGAGTAGATTTAGTTCGCTATATACACCCAACTCAAGATCAGCATTCTAAAAGATTAATGGGTCAGAGTTTTCAGTTTGAGGATTTCCATACATTTTCATGCTATTTTCGCGGTTTTTTTGAACATGTCCATTACGTTTTTTTGAATGCTGGTCAGATCAGTTGGGTGTGTATAGCGATCTGAATCTCCTCCATTCACTCCCTGGATAGCCATCATCAGATCACAGCACAGTACATCCCTGGCAGGAAACCAAGGCTTCAAAATTACCTCGTTTGTATGAAAATAACACCTGTATCCCTAGACAAAGTTGATGTGTGTATATGCTAAAATTCGTCAAATTTCCTCGCGTGAAAAAGTAATAGGCAGAGGTCCTTTTCTTTTTGTTTTGGAAGTAAAGATTTGTAAAATATATAAGGTTATTTTTAGTTCATTGAAAACCTCTGGTGGGGTTGATCAGACCATCAAACTGAACAACTTTCATTATGGGACCAACCTCAAAATCACGAAAAAAAATCAGCTGTTCCATACAAAAGTACAATGCCTACTCCATCGAAATGCATGAAACAGCTGATTTTTTTCGTGATTTCAAGGTTGGTTCCATAATAAAAGTTGTTCAGTTTGATGGTCTGATCAACCCCACTAGAGGTTTTCGATGAACTAAAAATAACCTTGTATACTTTTGAATAAAGTTGCTTTTAACTAAGTATATATTTTTTAAGAACCAACATCTTTAAATTAAAAAACAATTTTGAAATTGGATTTACAGAGAAGCTAATACAATGTCAACCAAGTCGGTGCATTAAAATTCTTGATGAACTTTAGATTCACTTACTCAGTTGCCGACTTACATTTTAATTAGAGAGGTCCAAAGTAAGTTAGTTCTCCAAGTTAATTTAAGTGCAGACGTCTCGAGTACAATTATTTCCTGAGTAAGTGAAGTTTCTTGTGTAATCACAGTTGATTAAGTGGCCATGCCAAGTTTGGCCAAGTGATGACAATGTCACTCAAGTTATTGGCAAATCGATGGGTAGATCTCGATATTGTACAGTCTGTGCTGTACTCGGTAATACTTCGATTGAAAACACATTTTTCGGTGAAAATGTATATTCCGAAATGAAGACTTTTAACCGCCTCTGTGGTCTAGTGGTTCGCCCACCCGTGTAAGACGCAGGGGTCCCGGGTTCGATTCCCAGGGGGGTACAATTTGAACTCGGTTTGGTTGATGGTAGGGCTCATTTCAAGTCCACCTGGCTCTAGTTAGCTACCACCATCTTACCTAAACCTGACGCCATAACAATAATAAAAAAAAAATGTGTTCCGGCAGTTAGATGTAAGATAGCCAGTTCCTCAGTGATGAGGATTCCGCGTGTAGTGCGCTTCCAGATGGGATAAGGGCCAAACACTGTCCCATTGCTCATAAAAAAATATAAAAAAACTTAAAAACATGGTATTTACAGTAAAAAACCACAGAACAAGAAAACGATAGATACATAAAAAAATAAATGTTATTTCTTAAGAGGTTGCATACTTTTCTGGTATTAGGCCACTTCGTTTGGTTTAGTTGTGAACCCAAACAAATGTCAGGCCATGATTGTTGGCAGCAGCCGGCTTAGGGCCAAACTAGACTGGGAATCTGTTCCCCCTCTTATCTACAATAACTTGAAAATCCCACTTACTGAAAAAGTTAAAAATCTAGGACTTATTATGGACTGCACCTTATCTTGGTCTCCGCATATTAGTGAAGTAAGCAAAAGGATCCATTATTCTTCTCACTCCCTCAAGCGACTTCAATACTTCCTACCTTTCAAAACTAAAATTATGTTAGCCCAATCTCTTCTTCTTCCCCTTCTCGACTACGCCGATGTCTGTTATCTGGATGTGACCGAGGAACAGCTGAACAAGTTGGAACGCTTAAAAAATCGGGCCATTCGATTCATTTTCGGTCTGCGCAAGTACGATCATGTCTCAATCTTTCGCCAACATTTAAAATGGCTTCCCATTCGCTTTCGCCGTGATATGCACATCCTCTCTACCTTATTCAAAATTCTCAAAGACCCTAACTCACCCAAGTACCTTTCTTCCCGCTTCCAGATGCTTCCTCCTCCCTCTCGCTCCAGGCGACCTTGCATCACTACAATGCTTAAGCTGCCTTGGAGCAACACCAAATTCTTTCATAATTCCTTCTCTGCCAGCGCAGTACGGCTTTGGAATAAACTCCCGAGTAATATTCAGGACTCCCCAAGCATCCACTCATTTAAATCCAAAGTAAAGTCGCACTTTTTATCACAATTAACCCAATCAGACTCATGAGACACTTAGTTAACACCATCTCTCATTTATTTATTTATATGTATGTATATTTATAATATAGGTTTAATATGTATGTATGTATGTATGTGTATGTATGTACAAGTTAGGTATGTATATGTATTTATTACTATATTGTAGATACCTACTATATTTTGGACTTTTATTATCAGTTTTTCTTATTTAATTTTCGCACTTTATGTCACCCGCTTAATATTAAAATCACAAACACGTCTCAGGTTGGCTGGAAGAGATCTCTTCTAGAGATAAGTCCTCCTTTGTGTACATATCTCAATTTATTCATGTGTAACTGTTTTTATAAGTGCAATAAAGAGTATAATAATAGATTTTACCTTGATTTTACTAATGGTCGAACTTATAAAGTAATAGATTTTTGTAAATATTTTTTTTCATCCATTTTGTATGTAAAATAATTATTTTATTTTATTGTGAAGAGGAATTTTTAATTAAAATATATTTTTTCTTTTGTGAAGTAATTAAAATAACAGATTGAGGTTTTCGAATTTTAGTTTTTTTATTTTAATTCGAATTGTGACATATTGTATTCCCAACTGCACTGCTTTCTCGTTTAGTTATAATATGTTAATAGAACTGGATTCAAAAAAGCATAAAAGAAATTTCCATTCAATTTAAAAGAATAACACCAGGATATATCACAAGAAAATTCGTTTCAAATAATCCAAGTTAAGCAAAACCGCCCAAGATCAGATAGTGAAGTAGGCAAATCTGCTGACATTTCAATTTGTCTAAAATAATGGCTGCCATTGGGAGTCGTGCGGCGTCCAAACTGAGACGCGAGGCGTGCATACAAAGGCCTTGTAACTAGGGCATCCATTCCCGCATGTTATTTGTGATCTCGGTATTTGCGAGGCCGATGATTTACGATCCCGCGGGATCTCGGAATTTGCGGGATCCCGCAGTTGTAAGATGAGCTGCCTATTGAAGTGTTGTGTAAAGAGGCATTTATATGTTAAAAGTCTAAATTATACTGAAAAACTATTTTAAGTCGTATTAAGCATCGTAATTAGATGCACGATGCAAATATTTAATTCTTACTGTCAACAAAACAAGCAAACAAAACAAACATGGCGATATCAACAGCGTGGTGCATGCGCGGGACAAGCGCAACAGCCCACAAGCTGTGCGCGATCGCCATTAGGGTGAATCTAATAAATGATGGCATTTTTTTTATTTATTCCTTGTGATGCATTGGATTTTAAAAATATTCGAGTTGCCGACAATGACGCAGGAAGTAAGAAATAACGAAGGAGATTCAGCCCTTAGCTAGTCAATCAGTCATTCATATACATTCCTACAATACGCTTGCGAGAGGACATTTCTTGCTACTTTCCAGTCCCGCAAATCCCGCGGATCCCGCGCTAGTAATCTCGCTTCTTGCGGGACTGGAAAATGACGCGGGATCTCGGCATTTCGAGATCTCGGTATACCGAGATTGGATGCCCTACTTGTAACTGAATTTGCGTTCCCACTATTATCATAGAGAAGTGGGAGACGAAAAATGACAGGAGCTAAAATGCTGACGTGTAAAGACGCTTAGAGATTTAACGAAACGGTGTGAGCAAATTCAAAATGATTTTAATATGTTTCTTATTTATCATAAAGTATTTTTTTTTCAACATTTTTACTCGACTAAAATCTCGCACTGTTTTTTTCATAATTAGTAATATTACAAAACTAATAAAAGTAACTAAAGAGAGGTTTCGCTTAAATAAAAAATAAATAAAAAGACAGCATTTTCATGTCCCCACTGCTGGGGCATAGGCCTTCCTTATGGGTGGATAAGGAGGATGAGCCATAGCCCACCACGTGGGCCCAATGCGGATTGGTGAGTGTTAACAACTGCAAATGCACCCGGGACGCATATAAGCAAAATCTAACTCTCGAGTTTTGATGGTGATCTCTGATTGGTCAAGAAACTCAGTAGTTGGATTTTGCTCGCAAACTCTAACTCCCCAGTTTTGCACTAGTTTCGGTAGTGATCTCTGATTGGTCAAAAAACTCAATAGTTAGGTTTTGCGCGCAAACTCTAACTACTGAGTGCGCCAATAAGCGCGCTTCAAAATTCAGTTGTCAATTGTCTTTGAACACGACTGTGGTAGCGTATTTTATTTTTGAAAAATGACTTCAAATCTTCCAAGTTTTTGCAAATATAATCCAGTAATCCAGATCGGAACGAAAAATTTTTTTCTGCTTAACTAAATATTCCTTACCTATGAAATTGACAATTAGTATGGAGAATTTTTAACAAGTTTCATTTTTCATTCTAATATTTTTCACAATTTATTTAACAACCGTGAACGCTATTGTAACAACACTTTTATTTGTAAGTACAAATGTTTAGGCAACATAACTTAAGCGAAATTTAGGCTATACGTTACAACGGATAAAGTGGTCATTTTTGCCAACAAAAAAGGAGTCACTTTTAATGTAGTTTTAGATAACTTTAATTATTCACCAGAACAATCAAAATTAAATCAAATTACAGCAAATTATATATAGCCGTCAACTTGATAGTTATATAAGGTCCTTCTTAAATAGTGCACATAATTTTAAGGGGTCAATGTGCTCATGCATACAAACAACTTTTACTATGAGACCATCATTGAAAACGCGAAAAAAGTCTGCTGTTCCATACATTTTGATCTATTCGATTTAAAATTTTCTATGGAACAGCCGATTACTTTTTCGCGATTTCAATGTTGGTCCCATAGTAAAAAATGTTTGTATGCATGAGTAGATTGACCCCTTAAAATTATGTGCACTATTTAAGAAGAACGTTATATAGCCGTAATATCTAGCAACTGATAAATATTTTAAATCAATGAAATTATGTGTTTCTCTCTGTGTGAGAAAAAACACCAACTTACTAAATGGATTGTCCAGAAAACCAAACCTGCTTCGCAACGAATCATAATAATTGCGAGTTAGTATCTACTTAAAGTACATTTATTCTTACTTGTACTACTGTGCTAAGCCTTTGTGAATGTTGCCCGAAAACACGCTTTTGGTGGACGCTAGAATTATCGAAGAAGAAGAAGACTTTTCCTGCGTTAGGTTTAAACTTTTGAGAATAAAAAAATACTTAATAAAGAAAAAATAAATATTTATTGCACCAGCCTTAACATTTGTACTTAAATAAAAGTTTTGTTACAATAGTGTTCACGGTTGTTAATAAATTGTGAAAAATGTTAGAATGGAAAATGAAACTTGTTAAAAATTCTCCATACAAAAGGTCATTGGTAAAGCCGGCCATATATGCTAGGTTATGCATGATGGTTATGCCTGTAAGGTCAAAACCGTCATGCATAACCTAGCGTATATGGGCGATACTGCATGCCTGTTCAAGCAAGCAGCTCATGCAGGCCGCTCGGTTATGCCTGTGGTCAAAACCGTTATGCAAAACCGTCATGCATAACCTAGCGTATATGGCCTGCTTAAGGAATATTTAGTTTAGCAGAAAAAAAATGTTTTGATCAGATCTGGGTTTACTGCATTATATTCGCAAAAACTTGGAGGATTTGAAGTCATTTTTCAAAAATAAAATATGCTGTCATGTTTAAAGACAATTGACAACTGAATTTTGAAGCGCGCTCATTGGTGGATGCGCACTATTGCGCACTCAGTAGTTGGAGTTTGCGCGCAAGACCTAACTACTGAGTTTTTTGACCAATCATATATCACTACCGAAACTAGCTCAAAACTGGGGAGTTAGAGTTTGCGAGCAAAATCTAACTACTGAGTTTCTTGACCAATCAGAGATCGCCATCAAAACTCGAGAGTTAGATTTTGCTTATATGCACCCGGGACCATGCCTTCCGAAGCAGTAGGAGGTCGACATAATAATAAAATGTGTAAATTAAAAATAAATAAATTAAAAAAATATTAAAAACACGATTGCCCTGCCAAAAACGAACTAAAAAGTTAAATAACAATTTGACTGTCCTTGCAGTCGGGGGACCTCTTTGGTTAATATTTGTTCCACAAAACTGCCTGCAATGACACTTGTAATTTTGTTTCTGGCAGGGCAGTTGTGTTTTTAATAATTTTTCAACACACTTGCTCGTAAAGTGAGCCCTAATACATCGCTTTTAGGGCCATAAACCGTGCTATAACAAACGCGTGCAATAATATATAAAACACTAGGTTGTTATAAAATTATCCCTACAAAGTTAAATTAGTACCTTACTGCAAGTTCTATGTGAGTAAATAGAGCATTCCTAATTTAACCGGGTAATACAGTTATTTTTTTAGTAATAACAAAGAGGTTTTATGCCGCTGAAAATTCATATTCATTTTTGAAATAAATAAATGTGTAAGTTCTTAATTAAGTCAAACAAATATTTATTATTATCAAATTATTCGTAATACAACATATTTTGATATAAACTATTAAAATATTTGCATTTTATCACTTCAAATTACAATTTTGAAGTGGGCTGCATGCTCACTCACCCCTTTGTTCGCAAAATATTCTTGCACTGGGCGTGTGAAAAAAACAAAAAACCTACGAGCCTTTTCTCATAATTGACATATTTTGTTTTTGTCGTATTTGTTGCTGTGTGGTAAATTACTTTTCAACACACTTGCTCGTAAAGTGAGCCCTAATACATCGCCTTTAGGGCCATAAACCGAACTATAACAAACGCGTGCAATAATATATAAAACACTAGTTGGTTATAGAATTATCCCTAAAAAGTTAAAAAGGTACCTTACTGCAAGTTCTATGCGAGTAAACAGAGCATTTTCAATTTAACCGGGTAATACATTTATTTTTTTAGTAACAACAAAGAGGTTTTATGCCGCTGAAAATTCATTTGCATTTTTGGAATAAATAAATGTGTAGGTCCTTAATTAAGTCAAACAAATATTTATTATTATCAAATTATTCCTAATTTACAATATTTTGTTATAAAATATTAAAATATTAGCATTTTATCACCTAAATTTAAAATTTTGAAGTAGGCTGTATGCTCACTAACCCCTTTGTTCGTAAAATATTTTGCATTGGGCGTGTGAAAAAAACAAAAAAAAACCTGCGCGCCTTTTCTCATCATAATTATCATTTTGTTTTTGTCGTATTTGTTGCTGTGTGGTAAATTACTTTGTTTTTTCCTCGCAAATGTGTTGAAAAACGTCGTATGAAACTCGTGAGCTCTTACTTATTGCACACTCGGCTGAGTTACGCCCTCGCCTGCGGCTCGGGCTGCAACCCACAGCCTTGTGTGCAATAAGCAACCTAAGCTAACTTGTATCATAATGTACTATTGTATTTTCCTCGCAAATATGTTGAAAAACGTCGTATGAAACTCGTGAGCTTTTGCTCATCGCACACTCGGCTGAGTTACGCCCTCGCCTGGCTCGGGCTGCAACTTTACCCTTGTGTGCAATGAGCAACCTAAGCTAACTTGTCTCATAATGTATTATTAAAGGTACTTAAATGTATTTATTTTTTTAGCACGACCACACTGAAACGCATTATCTTAGATAATTATAATCAAAGCGCGTTATATAGCATTTTAACGACCCTTAACTGTCAAAATCTATTGTCTAAAGGTGCTCCCTCACCGGGAGCATTCACGTGTAATGTAATGTTACAGATTTGAGCATTACATCAGTGAAGGAGGAGAACCGAGCATTACAATGCGCACCTTGTAATGATACAAAACGGGCATACACCGGTGAAGCTCGCGAATGCTCGTCAGTCAGGGAGGTATAATTATTGTAATGTAATGCTCAAAGACGAATCTATAATGTTACAGTACACGTGAATGCTCCCGGTGAGGTAGCACCTTTAAAGTAATTAATCCCTATCATTTTATCGCGTTTCGGTGATCATGTTAGGGGTCATGCTGAGCATAGTTAAGAAATGAAAACAAATTAACTTGTTGTTTAACAAATAGTTCTGCACCATAAAAAATACTGAGAGAGGCAAGTGCATAAACGAAACAGCTTCACCATTCATTTGTCGCCATCTAAACAGAAAATTTGCAAGGTTGTTGACTCGGCAATATCATGAAAAATACGGAGCGCCGACGACCACTTGCAAGGTTAGTAGACTCATAAAAGTGGGCAATACAATATTTTATCTGCGCACCAGTAGTATTAGATGCATTTCAGCGTGGCCATTTTGTTTTTTTTTTTCTTTTTACGGCGCGAGCAATTTAAAATGTCATTAAAAAGGATCGTTGAGAGTTTTCCAACCATTTTCGTTATTAATGTTGGATGAAATAGAAAACAATCTTGTTTTTGTTAAAGTATGCGAGACATTGTATAAATTATTCTAATGTAAAACAAGATTAGATTAAAATCATAGTGCTACTTAATATTTTATTTTGTAGAATAATATCAAACAAGTCAACGCACTTGAAAAGTAAAAAAAAACTTGTAGTCTGCTTTAAGATAAGATTCGCACAAAATATGTCAAATAATATGTATAGAAATACCTCAGTTTTTTATTAATAGTACAAGTATTCATGATGTTATTAACTTCAGAAACTCTTCCCGTGACCATGTTTTCAAACTCCAAAGTAATAAAGTCTTTGTAATCTTTTATGGACTAATAAAATTAAAGGTATTATTCTTTTAACATACTAAATAGTTCTCAATGGAATACCAAAACATATAGCATAATTAATTAATTTGATTTTTTATTTCCCGACGTTTTGGCACCTTTGCAACTGCCGTGGTATCGGGGAACCTGCTGCTCGTGAGCCTAACCTCGATATTCGAAGTAGTTGATTAATATTACTTACATATAGGATTGCTTGAAATTGTACAATAGAACCAGAGTACATTAACATATTAGCTAAAGTAGTATTTTAACTAAGACCTTTCTTCGTTAGTATACCGTCTTCGTCGGTGCGCTAGCGAGAATTCTCAGCGCGTGGCGAGCGGTTTGTAGAGCTAGGGTGACACTACTAATGCTGAAATTATTTGGTTCACTTTTGCCTCTCAATTTGGTTGAAACAATGTAAGCATTCATGTCATTGCTCAACAGAATCTTCATACATTTCAGCACCTTTCAACCAAAGTGAATCAATTTGGTTGACACTCACGATTGGCGGGCTACTGGGAAGCATTGCGAACCTTGCTAAGAGTTCTCGTAGCGACGACGGACGTGAGGACGTGAGTGCGCTGATTCGGATATTTGTATGTAGTAGCGTTACTGCTTGAGCTAATATACAGGGTGTCCCAAAACTTTGCCACACAGAGGGAAAGTACCTTAAATATTGAAGATAGAAAATTTTACTGAAAAGACTTCATTTTGTTTTTAAAAAGAAACTGCATTCAAAGATTTTTTTTAAAATCCCATACCAGTTGTATTATATAATTATAATTAAAATGATATGGTCTTCCTTTTTTAAGATGCTGTGGCACTTAAGAAAAAATAATTCTCACGGGTATCGTAAAAATAAACAAAATATTTTTTTGCTTTTTTGGTGGGTTCGATTCCTGGTTAAGACAGGCGATTTTTCAAAAATCTTTGATTGCAATTACAATTATTTTTCAAATCAAAATGAAGTCTTCTTTCACTAAAATTTCCTACCTTTAATATTAAAGGTATTTTTCCATCGTGTGGCAAAGTTTTGGGACAGCCTGTATAATTATGAAGGGTAGGTGGAAAGAAGGATCATACTCAGTTTAGTTCAAATTGAGTTAATGGCATTAGCCATCTGCTAGAAAAATAAACTTGCTATGACTTGACATAATTCAGAAAACGGCAAAAAGAGCTATTGTCAACAGTTAAACATTAGCGTCAAATAAATTTTGTACCGAAACTAGCTAGAAAGATCACTGTCGAGGGCATAATGTAAAAAAGGAGAGAAGTTTTTCTTACTGTCTCTGATTCTTCTTTCCCCTTACCCTTCTATACTGTGACCAAAGTGCACTTAAAACCAGCCAATTTCCTAGCTAATACTCTCTGTCTGGGGTTGTGGTTGAGCGTTTCCGATTTTCCCCTATCGGCCATTTTCGATTTCGACACTATATCCCAATTGACGTCCGACACGAATTGATTTTACACAGGAAGTGAGAATAACGGTAATGGGAATGTCTGAAAATTGTTTAGATAGGAATAAGCTCCTTTATTATTAGGAAAAAGGTTCAGAGTTTTGGGTTGCGTGAAAATAAAAAAAATTGTCTTATTAAGTACGAGAGTAACAGCAGAATGGAGATTATACCTTGGCCACCACCTGCCACAACAACAACATGTATTAAACAAAAAGTTTTGACGCATTTATTTCTCTAATAGCAAAGGAATAACTCCATTCTGCTGTAACTTTTGCGAAGACGAAGTAATTTAATAGTTGTAGATTTTTTCTAAAATTCAGAAACCTTTTACGTTTGACGTTTTTGGTCTAGTTGCATTGGTGAGATCAGCCTTTGTGCCCCTGACCACGGCCAATACAAACACGTCGGAAAATGGGTATAATAGTAGTTTATGAAACTGATGCATAATGAAGGGTATTAAAACATGAGTGTGTGTTTAAAAACCGAGCCGTAGGCGAGGTTTTTAATAATATCATACGAGTGTTTTAATACCTAGTTATGTACAGTTTCATACACTACTTTATCTACTCTCATACAATTTTGTGATTGAACCGATTGAACCTACAAAATAAAATATCAACGATAACAAGAGTTTGGTAGGTCGGCAGTACTTACCTAGGTCACATGAGTAAAAAAACGTGCCTAAAATAAGACGTTTTTCCGTCGCCGCATCTAAAATATCGGGTGGAGTCAAATTTTCACTCACTACACTCACTATTATGCTAATTGTGCAAAAGTAAAAATTAAAATCTAAAAATGGCGCGTATTATTATAGAAAAAAAAAATGAAATAAGTGCATTCCATCAGACTAATCGTTACTCTAAGTCATCGATCACCATAGAGTACGTTTTAATCATGGAAAATATATGGGAATATCATAGTTTTTTTTTTTAATATCGCGGCACTGCCTTCTTCTTGGATTTGCCCTGTATCGTAATGAGAAAAAAAGTTATTTTATAACATTGATTAGTATAGCGAAGGTATGTTATAAAATAACTTTTTAATTTTTTTTCGGTATTGCGTGTATAAAGTTTGTCAATATAAATTCGTTTTGAAATTCATAATTCGAATTTTACGATATGAGAGTAGATAAAAATACTTATCAATACAGTTGCTAGAAAATGTGAGCTTATGCTGACAGGCCAGCGTGCGGTAAGTTGATTTTACCGCACGCCGTGCGTTTTTGTTTACGGTTTAGTACAGCATGCGCTAAGTTGATTTTTCAATACAGTTGCTCGAAAATGAGAGCTTACGATGGCAGTGCAGCGTGCGGTAAGTTGATTTTACCGCACGCCGTGCGTTTTTGTTTACGGATTAGTACAGCGTGCGGAAAGTTGATTTTACCGCACGCCAGCGCCGTGCGTTTTTGTTTACATAAGTTTTTTTCAATTTCTACTAGCTTCCGCCCGCAACTTCATCTACGTGGACAGTAGAAAAATATAGCGACCACTTTAAAATGACCCCTTTGGTGTATGAAAGCTAGTACTACGGAGAGTTCAAGCTGTTGCCCTGGTTCCGCCCACCTGAATTTGATAAAACATAGCTTGGATTTTAAGTTGGACTTCAAGCTACCAAACAGTGAAAAGCCCATCAAAATTTGTTCAGCGGTTTTTGCGTAATTCGCGCACAAATATTTTCAATTTACAGTTTTATTACATGTATAGATTACAATTTCAGTAGTACTTATTATGATTTTCTCGCAAATGTATTGAAAAACGTAGTATGACACACGGTTGTTAAGGTTTTTTAAAACTCGTGACGATTATAAACCCTCGCCTGCGGCTCGGGCTCATAAAACGACAACTCGTTTTAAAAACCTCCTTACCAACCTTGTATCATAAACTACTATTACCGCACGCCCGCGCCGTGCGTTTTTGTTTACGTACGTTTTTTTAATTTCTACTAGCTTCCACCCGCGTCTTCGTCCGCGTGGATAGTAGAAAAATATGGCGACCAGTTTAAAATGACCTCTTTAGTGTATGAAAGCTAGTACCTTAGATTTTAAGTTGGACCTTAATCTACTAAACTATGAAAAGCCCATCAAAATTCTTTTAGTGCTTTTTGCGTAATACGCGCACAAATATTTGGAATTTACAGTTTTATTGTATGTATAGATAACAATTTCAATAGTACTTGTAATGTTTTCTCGCAAATGTATTGAAAAACGTAATATGGCACACGGTTGTTAAGGTTTTTTAAAACTCCTTACCAACCTTGTATCATAAACTACTAATGTAAACAAGTTTCTTGCTCATGTTTTTAAAATTACAAAGTCGATGTTGACAAACAAAACAAAGTTTAACTGACTTAGTCAATGTAGTGAGCGACCGTCCCTCAGATTATAACTTAACCAACTTAAAATATGCTAGCCTAAGTAACATAAGCTTATCGGTCAAACTAATACAGTTACTGTCTTTAATCCGAAACCTTACACAAACAGGAGCACTAAGTAAAGCTAAGTTCAAAGACTAAACGTTAAGAAATTCGACGTAAAGTGGTATTACATTTTCTAGTAAATTGTGGACAGAAAATTGTAGAAGCTGTGTTTGAGAGCTGTTTCGACGTGATTTCTTTTGGAGACGTCTAGAAAAATGTTTTGAACCTACAATGATTTTTCTTATTTTTAACACTAGACGATATTGCTTTTCTTGAATTTCTTCTTTGAAAACATTTTGACTAAGCACCGTTGCTTTAAAAGAAAAATAAATGGGCCTCCATTGTTCTGCTAAGAAAAACAAATGAATGTTTTCATTGTTCGCTAATATTTTTACGGAAAGAAATAAAGACTTTTCCTTCAAAATGTAGGCCCATTTCTTGAAACTTATCATTTTATTTATTATGTAGGTACTTATTTATACAACGTGTAACAGAATTAATAGCTAAACGAGAAAATGGTAGATAGAGACCATCAAACTGAACAACTTTTAATATGGGACCAACTTTGAAATCGCGAAAAAAAAATCTGCTGCTTCATATTCATATTTTCGTTATTAATTTTTGTATAAAAAAGCAGTTTTTTTTTCGTGATTTCAGAGTTGGTCCCAAAGTAACAGTGATTCTGTTTGATGGTCCCTATCTAACATATTCTGGTTTAGCTAATAATTCTGATACAAGTTGTATATTCAAATTCCCATACTGTTAATTTGTTTCTGATACG
Source organism: Agriphila geniculea (assembly GCA_943789525.1). Lineage (NCBI taxonomy): Eukaryota > Metazoa > Arthropoda > Insecta > Lepidoptera > Crambidae > Agriphila > Agriphila geniculea. Next base: position 4,252,939 of record OX038886.1, on the reverse strand, counting down.
AAGTTGCAAAAATGTACAGCAATATGCTGTAGGTTCATTTTCTTTTCGTATTTTAAATTGGTAGTTATGTACAGAAGAAAAAAATTGGTAAAAAAGGGCTTTTGAAAATTCCTTCAGGAGTGTCGTATTCCACAAAGATAAAGTCGAAACCGTAAGTTATACATCAAAAAACCCTGTCAGATCCTGAAACAGATGATAGTGTTGCTAAAACTGAACAATATTCTCCAAGTAACATGGGTCAAAACACGAATTTTTTTTTCGTCTTTCCATAGTAAGCTGACCATTACATTTTGTATCGGAGTACGAAAATTTATTTTTCGTTTTTTACCTATGTTCCACGGAGAATGTTGTTCAGTTTCAGCAACACTGTCGCCTTTTTCAGGATCTGACAGGGTATTTTGATACATGATAATGTATAGTTTACTATTAATCACCTTTACAATATCTGAACCTACCTTGCCACCTCGAAGCCTTATAGTTCGAGATTAACACGCTTTTAGTCACTTACTAAATTACCCGTGAGGTGAAATATGTATGGCTTTTGATTATCGAACCTGCAAGAGACTGAAGAACTCTTGTAAAAAAAGAAATATATATGTAGCTTACTTCCGCAAACAATAATATGCAAGATGCACCGCCCGCCGGCCCGCAAAAAATGCACATGCACACCACAAAATATCAGTGCACAATACCTGCATTTAGCCAGACAGCAACACACCTTGCACCTTCGCCAATTAGACTACTCCAGACGTATTTCGCCCCAACCCGGAGCATCCTCAGGAGTTAGATTGTGCGTAAAACAACCACCAAAACTTTTTTGTGGGCGGGCGGGCGGTGCATCTTGCATATATTGTTTGCGGGAGTAAGCTATATATATTTCTTTTTTCACAATGGTTTGGGACTTCCGCCAAGTGACGCCTGATTCAATCACTCAACACCAATTGAATAAAATAAACATATACTTATTATTTTTTTGCTGTAAAGTACCTTAAGTTAAAAAAAACAGCAGGTCGTTGCACATAGATATAGAGAGTTTACTGTGGTTTAGGGTTAGGAAGTGTTAAAAAAATGTTATTATTTCCTCATTTTCCACCGCAATATCTCACTAAACTCTGTCTGTAATTATATTGGTAACTATAGCATTGAAGAGAATAATTCTTTATATCTATTTCAACGTAAGAGAAACAATTCTCTAAAATTAGTGGCAGACCGTGATAAGTCCTTTACTACCTAGGGGCCATCCATAAATTACGTCACGTGAATTTCATGAGTTTTGACCCCCTCCCCCGTCCTTGTCACAGGTGGTCACATTTGTGAGACCCCCTCCTTCCTAGTGTGACGTCACATTTTGACAATTTTATATCTAGAAATAATTATTGCATTAAAACAGCAGTTCAGAAATTTGTTTTATTTCGATTTTAATGACTTTGAAATATGACGTCACGAAATTTAGGACCCCTCCCACCCCCTTGTCACACAATGTCACACTTGGTCGACCCCCTCCCTCCCCCTTAACGTGTGACGTAATTTATGGATGGCCCCCTATATGTATAGATAGGCTGTTAACCATATTTCTATCTCTCTACCAATCAGACAGGACTAAAGAGCTATAAACTTACTTGACTGGTATTTACTAGGACAGTTTTCTACTATTTTTAAGACATAATCTTTGATTAACCCAACCAATAAGGCTTTCATATGATGGTATGTTAGATAATTTCTTAATAATAATAATAATAAATGTTTTAAAAAGTTTTATTGGAAAGATTTGCCACACGCCCAAATTTTTTTCCTTAGTAACTATTTTTTTCAAAAGGTACCGCTATTTTGAAAGTCGAACCTCAGCAATTTTAACTTATTAACTTTAAATAAATATAAATTATAAATTAGCAGATTCTAAATTTAAACATGTAAGTACTAGGTTTATAAATAAAATAAAAGAAAGATTTATTGTTGCACTCTTTTATTCTCTCATAGATTTTAAAGCAACTGTTATTGATCAAAAAATTTACAAATAGAACTTTAAATAGGCATATTTTAACTTTTACACTAAATTGTACAATCTTGTATAACAGACAAAGTATTGTAAACAACTGTCTAAAACTTTGAAATGAAACAATGAAGCAATTTAGTACCATCAAAGAATGTCTTTATGTAACAAATAATAAAGATTCAAATATCAGTAAAACTAGTTAAGAAAGTGTCAAATCGTATACTTACTAAAAATCAGTCACTTTCACTATAGTTAGATTTGTAAATAAAAATAGTCTAAGCAATCTCATTTCACAACAGTAACAAAATCCGTAGCCATATTTAATCTACACAATTGATATGTTAATAGAATTCATAGCAATTTTCTTTTCACACGCAAATTAACAATATAGTAAAACTGGTAGTATTTACAAATAATTTGATTAATTTTATAGTGCCGTAAACTCAGTTGAAAAGGTTGATAGTGGCATTGTAATATCATTATCTTTATCAACTCTTTTCAGATCAGGGTTGGAACCAGGGAGCGACCAAGTGGAACTTCCAGCAGCGGTTATTCTAGGACCCATATTATCATAGGCGGATTTCAAAAAGCAAGTTCTACTCCGTCTCGGCAAAGTAGATCCGCCGCTTAACAAATCTGGATATTCCTCATTGTGACCCGAAACTTGTACAGATATAAAAATATTTCCATATGGAGCAGGCAAAGCGAACTCTGCTGGAGGCGGAGGGAAGGAACCGGGAGGTCCCTCTATAGTTATTTGAACTGGTTCCATACACCTTTGTGTATCCTCACTTTCCATAGACATAGACCTATCAAACATTTCAAAACCATATGAAGAACCTAAGTCAGCACTAGTTCTATCGCAGCTGGCGGCCAAGGAAGTGTCTAATAACTTTTTTTCTTGATCAGTGAAGCTTCTACTAGGTGGTACTCTCCGGCGACGCGTCTTCCAACAAACACATGCTGCTATAAATCCCGCTCCAGTCATAGCAAACATAGAACCTCCCAATATGAAGAAAGTTGAATAGTTCGGCGCTACCCTCGCGGTAGCTGTCCGCGCTTTCGGTAAAAATATGGTCAAATACGCAGACGCTTCCCCTACAGGACTTTTAGCACTACATTTCCACTCTCCTGCCAAATCACTTGTTACATTAGAAATGGTCACGTTCAACCATTGTGCACTTTTATTTATATAATCGTCCCTATATTCATCAAAATGGTTCATCTGATACTTATAAATTACTATTTCACTGAATTTGTTAGTTATATTATTTATATCTACGTTATGAAACGTCCACGTCAGTGTAGGCTTAGGATCACCACGAGCAAAGCATCCAAATGAAATTTCAGCTCCTGCTTCAGTCCTTATCACGGTAGGAATAGAAGAGGCTAACGGTGGGCATACCATTTCATACCCTTTCATAGTGCGCCATGATACATGAGCCTTCCTTTCTGGCCCTCCGCAGAACACCTCTTCGTTTCCCAAATTGCTAGTCAAGAACCATTCGTGAAAATCTCTTAGTCTACAATCACAGTACCAAGGGTTGTCAGACAACGTCAACGTTTTTAGAACAGGCAAGTTAAAAGTATTCTGATGAAGATATGAAAGTAAATTATGGTGCACGTGAATAGTCTCTAGGGCTCGCAGGTTTACTAGCGCAAAGGGGTGAATCGTATGCAATCGGCATCTCGAAAGTTCTAGTTTTTTTAAGTGTTGTAATGGAGGAAATTGTTCAGCTACTAAGATCGTTAGTGGGTTGTCATTAAGGACCAGCAGTCTGAGGCGATCATTGCCTCTGAATGTGTCGGGTGATAGTTGATGCAGCTCGTTTTGGGAGAGATCCAACTCTATAAGTATCCGTAGCTCTCTGAAAGCATTTGGATGCAGTGATCGAAGGCCTGTTGAACTGAGGTTGATGCGTTGAAGGTTTAGCAGCTCGATGCTGGCAAAAGCGTCTTGTCCTAATGACTTTAGCTGGTTGCCATGCAGATCTAGGACTTGTATATCCGCTGCCAAATGTGGTATTCTGATGAGTCCTGATGACACGCATGATGCGGTCTTCTTTCCAGAAGACCACTTGCAACGACATTCTTCTATATTAGCGCAGTTGAGCCAGTCGCTTTCCGTCAAACTGACCCACAGTAGAATCATCCAGCACCCTCTTCGTATCGCTCGAATGCCCATTTCATAGCAGCTATCCTTTTGTCTTCTACCTGAAACAATAGACATCAATCTATTACTGGCGCATTAGGGTTGAAGCACTTTGAAACTTCAAAGGTATGTTTTCAACGAATGGATAGTTCAAAGTAGTCACTTAAGCATATATCTTGCTGACCTATCTGGGTACCTACGTGTTACTGAAGATATGACGTTAGATAAGGCGATGTTTAATTACATGGACACAAAGGAAGCTAAAGTCCTCAGTTCGGATATGACGAGTATTCCTTCAAAGGCCTCTCAGGGTATTTGTGTCAGTTTGCGGTCGGTATATATTATCGCACGAGTAGGTCTAGATGATGTGGGCCTTTTACGACAGAACAGGTTTGAATAATTTACGTTGTATAGTTAATGGGGGATGGTTTGTAACTTTGGCGATATTAATTTGGTCGATACGTAGAGCTGTTACGGAATATATGGGTTACTTGATTAATAACATTGTGATGTTAGCCTGTATACAATTACGCAGTTGCCCATTTTATGTACAAGAGGTGCTATTTTATGGTAAGCAATATTACGAAATTGCGATCATAAAAATATAATGCATTCGTCGTTAACACAGCGGGATTAAGTACATAACATTATTATTACAGGATATTATTTATCAATTTCTTTTGTTTACGCTTACGAAAATGAAAAAAATAAAAAAAAATCTTTTATTATGATATTAAAATAGTAATAAAAACAGTTTCCTCATGATAAAAGTCCTAAAACTAAAGCATTCTTGTGGCAATTTAAAAAGATCATTTAAATTGTAATTCTAACACTTTATTCATTGTAATACCTAAAATAAAAAGCTATTAGGTACGATAATATTGTTTGATTTCATAAAGCAATAGAAAACCTAAATCTCTCCAATATTCTTCAATCATTATATTTCGCAAGCGTGAATTTACCCCCTGTACTTAATTTAGCAAGGAAGATCATCCACCGCATTTTGCGGGTTTCTTACCGAATGAAGTACTAATTGGGTACTTTGACCCGACTCTAGCTCCTATTCGTTGGAATATCATTGGCTTATAAAATATGAAATTTAACCCAAAAATAATGTCTAATTGAAGTAAGTTACTCTTAAGAGAAAACTCATTAAGGATACAAAACAATAAAATCTTCAGAAAATAATCAAGACCCGAGTCAATATAAGCAAATGAAGTAAAACACTTTCATCGAATACTAGCGCTGTTTTATTGAAAGTATTTAGGTAATAAGTTGTATTTGGTTTGATTTTTAATTTTGCCGTGGTCCCCCGTGACCACGGCAACTGCAAAGATGCCGAAACGTTGGGAAAATAAAAAATCAAACCAAATACCAACTACTTATCAAAATACTTTCAATAAAACCGCGCTAGTATCCGTTAAAAAATGTCTTATTTCATGTCTAGTGAGTGCGTAAGCTTGAGAAGTGAATTACTTATGAGCGAATGAATTTTCTACATTTATTAAACTTACAATTTCAATTTACGTTTTAATTCAATCTTTAAATGTGGCTCCACATGTTTCTTCCTGAGTTTTTAACTTGAATTTTCCTGCAAGTTTTTCTAACGTGAATCCAGGTACAAAGCAATTTTCCACGTGCACATAAATTAGCAGTGATAAAATTAAAACCCGTCTTCCTAAGCTGCACGAAGCTTTCATTACAGCGTTAGTTAATCTCAGGTAAAATTTCGAAGCGACACAAACTAATTTAGTTTCAGTTTAAGGGACGGACACATCCTTACTAATATTATAAATGCGAAAGTCCGTTTGTTTGTTTATTTGTTTGTTTGTTTGTTTGTTACGCCTTCACGTCCTAACTACTGAACCGATCATCATGAAATTTTGCATACACGTTGTCAGGGGTACAGAGAAGGACATAGGGTACCTTTTGTCCCGAAAAAAAGTATAGTTCCCGAGGGGTAGCAAAAAACCTTTCCACGCAGACGAAGTCGCGGGCGGCCGCTAGTTAATAATATTCTGACATAAATAAAATACAGGTAGGGTTAATCATATTGCTCTAATTTTTATGCATTTTAATAGTTCTTCGGAGTTTAGAAAGATAAAATATACTAAGGATTCAATTTTTTGCAGTTTTTGAAGGACGATATTCAAACTGTATAAACATTTTGATTTCTATTTGATTGTTTTTATTAAATAAACTTAATGTATATAATTCGGTTCAGCTATTTCACAATAAAGCATTATCAATATTAGTGAGATTATGTCACACATTGACATAATCTCATTATTGGAGAGAAAAATTTCACTGAAGTTTTCGATGGCTTATGTTTAAATGATACCAAACTAACCTAACATAACCACCAGAATTAGTAAATGATCACCAAATCACTGGGCGGTTTAGGATTTGGTGATCATTTACTAATTTTGGAGAACAAAAATATTTTTTGTATGTTAAAGTATTAATTCCCGTTTTCGATTTCATATCAGAAACCTCTGTAAAAATCGAACTAACGTCTAGTTTCGTGCTGCGTTCAGTAAAGTTTTTAAGAGCATTTTTGTAACACCAATTTTTTACTTTACTTAATTAAGAGTTACGACGTTTATGAGGAGGAACGCACTCTTTACATCACCTATTTTGACAAGAGCATCAGCACTGTCGCATGACGTCATGATTACGCTGCCAGCTAATTGGATGACTGCGTCATTAGCTCAGCGTAATGTCGTTATGGCACCGAGGCATCTGCCAGGCTTGTTGATGGATTCGCTTCTGTTTATGAAATGAAACCTATTTGGTGTAAGGGTGCTTTCAAATTAGAAGCGCTGCAGTTTCACTGCTTTATGTGATATTTACACGGGTCGACTTGGCAGGCGAATTTCTAGTCGATTTTAGTCAACAATCGCTTGTAATTTCCACCTCATTGAAAATAGGTTTGCTATTAGATTTTATAAGCTATTGTTGTTTAAAGGCGCTAATTCTACGTAACATTTTATTAAAATTATGTATTAAAATTACAATATTAAATAAAATTTACCGCGGTGCAATTCAGCCTGGATACCGTCATAGTATGGTGTGTCCAAAGTTATTATTAAAATTAATGTCACATCGACTCAGTGATAATCTTATTCCTTAAATAAAAGTTATTTAAGACGTATAAAGAAGACATTAATTACTTTCAAGTAGTTTTTGTCAAAGCTAAATCTTAGGAATGTTTTGTAATTTATTATGTTTTCAGATCTCTTTGAAGATTCTTAGTTATTTTTCCTCTATAATTTTTATATTGCGTTAAAACTCTTATTACGTACCTAAATTACGACTTCTTAATAACCTCTTATAATAAATAAAGTACTCATTTTAAAATAAATTCTACTATTTTAATTTTGGTAAAAAGAAACCGGTGCAAAAATACTGGTGGCTTACCAATTTAAAAAAAAACGGATCAAAATTAATGGATTTTATTTAAATATTTCTGAATTATTTGTATTTTTGTCTTAACTTGGTCTTGTTTTAGATCTGCCGGTGTTTAAATAAATAAAACAAATAATTATTTATAAGTACTTTCGATACATTTTAGCACAAAATAAAACTTAAATATATTGTATTGTACGTAATATAATTTAATAATGTTACATTCTAATTTGAGATTCACAGCTTACATTTATTAATCCCACCCTGGAAGGTGGCTTGTGGTGGAAAACAAACGATTATTTAATAACTAAATTATTAGGTAACCGAACATTTAGGTAAGTATTAAACTATTCACTAGACTAATTTGGAACATGAGCTGTTAATTAGGCTATTAATCATACGAGTACAGTAATTGGCATGTTTCAGATCTAACAAGAAATCACTACTTTGTACGTTTGTTAAACTAAAATTGATTCACCAAATTAATTAAGCTCTTTACAACAACAAAAAATAATTGAACGTGTACAGTATAATAAGCTACAAAAAGTTTTCCGATATTTAATTATAAAACTACATGAAGCAATGTATTTTAATAGTAATGAAAAATTTGCTGCTTAAGCACATTTTTTATTGAAATCAACGACCATAGAAATAGAATGTCAAAGAACAACAATGTCAATAAACAGGTGATCCGAAAACGAATACATACATTTTATATGAGATACGTAAAATATGACTTAGATACATAAAATATGACTATATATGGCAAAGGAAATTAATTAATTATGTTCCATACTGTTTTCTTCGTCGATAAACGAATAAATGTAACGAAATTGGGTTCTAGAGAAATGTGTGGCAATATCTTATTTATGTGTGAAAAGTGTGATTACTTGGATTGTTTCTTTTTGTCACATCACAATTACTTAGAGCACAAGACACCATGGCTCCACGATACCTTTATTTCGAATTCTAATTAAGAATAACAAATATTTTAAACAAACTGTGATTGCTCATTTTCTAGACGGGACGCTAGGGGCTCTTACTGTAAAAAATGTTGGCACATGTCACTTGATCCTATGTCTCTTTTTTACATAGACCGTGTCCGTATGATGTAACTTCTCTTTTCCATGCTTTGTTGGTCTTCTTGAGCGCAGCGAAAATTTTTCTATGTCTATGTCAACGACAATGGAACCAGCAACATCCAGAGTGAGACATTTAAAAAACCAGTTAAAAGGAGCAGATTTTTGGGTCCTAAGGCTGGACACTTAGAAAATATGTAGTATTTTTTAGAAAAATATCGGAAAAAAAATACATATTAAAAAGGGGACTTTTGAGTCCCAAGGACAGACGCTAAAAGTCAAATGAGGCCGGACAAGATGTCAAAAAGCCTAACATTGTCCGATTTTATCCGGATGGATGGCAACGCTAAATTTGTCCATTGCATGTATGAAGTCTGGTTAAAGCTCCATTTTAAATGAAACAAAAGCAATTTAACCCTTTTGTCATCTTTCATTAACCTCACGTCACTTTGTTAAATTCGAGCCAAATTAAATCAGCCTTCTCAATACGGCAGTGCGGCTGGCGAAAGGCCAAAACGCGGCCTTACCATGAAGCAAGCCATGTTTTGTTCAAGAGACCAAATAACACTCCTTCTCTCTCCTTTTTACAAAAAAAACAAGCGTAAGTAGAGCATACGAAAATACAATTGTCCTTTTCTAACCCAGCCACGCTGCAGTGGTCTCCTCCATTAATATTGTTTTAGATCGTTGGGTTTTCAGACCATTGGTTTCAAGAATGTTACACGATAAGAATGTTCGAACAGGCAGTTCTAGTTTTCGACTTCGTGAGACGAATTTCAAACTAAATTATGAGGTGGAAATTCGAACGTTTCGTACTGAATATTCGAAATTAATTGTACAATTGAACGGTTAAAGAACTTTTCATTTTATTTCATAAACTCGCAAGTTTATTTTATGAAATGAAATTGTATAAATTTAACGAATAACGCTCCTGTGTTGGGTAATTGCCGGATACGAAGAAATTATTACAACTTCGGTGAGACTTTTCGCAAATTCGGAAATGGTAAATTAGCTTCAACTTTATGAATACAACTCAAACACTAATTTACGGTACTTATTCAACTTTTATCTGCGCTTAGAGTGGATTTATGGATTATTTAAGTAATTTTGGCGAGAAACTTCAAACTTAGTACTGAAGTTTGTTTGCCCTCTAACTTGTTTCTAATGAAACATTAATTTTAACATTGTTAGTTCTTCGGGCGGTCATATTCAAAATAGTTAAATAAAAAATTAACATACATACAAGGTGTAAAATAGACCCTCAAAAGCCGAGTTCTACGTATTTTGCCCATCGTCAAGACCACTTCTGTTAAAAAATATTGCTGGGAAACGATTTTCATTTTTGGTGTTAAAAAGCATTGAGAACAGTACCACGCAATGTAACGCGCGCAACAAACCGCGCCTGCAAGTGCGAGCTACACAGCCGCGCGCGGTCCGGCCGGATTGAAAGGCATCGTTTTAATAATAATAATAATAAAACGCTTTATTGCACACTAGAAAAAGACATTACAAAGAAGAAAACAATAAACATAGACAAGTACACAAAAGGCGGCCTGCTACTGCTATGTAGCAGTCTCTTCCAGGCAACCTTAAGTAGAAAAATATTAAAGGGAAGAGGACAGATGGGGAGTGGGTGCAAAAGTACTAGAAGGACAACAGATGTAGATGTACATAAATAAAATAGAGAGCGAAAAATGTGTAAGTATATAAAATGAAAGTTGAAAGGGAAATATGAGAAAAAGGTGGTATTAGGTGGGAGAAAGGAAATGTCTTCTAACTTGATCTTGAAAGATCTTAAGGTACGAGCTTTACGGATGTCCTCTGGAAGTGCGTTCCACAAACGGACAGCATGTACAGAGAATGAATAAGAAAGGAAATCAGTGGAATGACGGGGCATATCGAGGGTGAGATTAGAAGAAGAACGCAGAGTACGTAGTGAGGAAGAGGATCGAAAGTCGAAAGATTCTTTAAGATAAAGTGGGCAAGGTGGAAGGAAAAGGATAGAGTACAGGAGCGTAAGAGTGTGTAAGTCCCTGCGCCGACGAATAGAGAGCCAATTAAGCTTTTGGCGAAAGTGAGATACGTGGTCGAATTTACGTAAATTGAAAATGAACTTGATGCACATATTCTGCAGACGTTCTAATTTGTCAAGCAATTCCTCGGAAAGATCCGTGTAACAAACGTCAGCGTAGTCCAAGATGGATAGGAGAAGTGACTGGGCCAGAGTGATTTTAGTGCTGGTTGGTAAAAAGTTCCGCAAGCGATTAAGTGAGCCGTACGCAGCAAAAACCTTCTTTCTAACTGCCTCAACCTGAGGTCTCCATGAGAAACGTTCATCAAAGACTACACCGAGATTTTTGACGGTTTTAGAGTAAGGAATAACAGTGCTGTCAAATTTCACAGGAGGTAACCGCTCGAAGTCGATCCTCGAAACAAAATACGGACTACCGATAATGATGGACTGAGTCTTAGATGGGTTAACAGTAAGACCATAAGACTTACTCCAGTTATAGATACGTGCAAGATCAGAATTAGTGGTAGCTATGGCACTAGAGAGTTCAGATAGAGGAGCCTGTGTGTAAATCTGAAGATCATCGGCATAAAGGTGGTAGGAACTTGAAAGCGAGTGAGTAATTGAGTTTATAAAAATAGAGAAGAGAAAAGGGAGATAAGACGCCACCCTGAGGAACTCCGGCATTGATACCACACCACCCAGAGGGCGAATCTCCTAGGTGAATGCGTTGCCGTCGCCCTAGCAGGTAACTTCGAAACCAATCAATAGCGGCTGGAGATATGTTAAGAGACTGTAAAACGCCCAGGAGAATATCGAAGTCAACTGAACTGAAAGCATTACTGAAATCCAGTAACGTCATCAGTGTTAGCTGGCGATTCTCCATGCCCTGGCGTATGTCGTCTGTGCGTGCGCATCGATGTCCGGTCAGAGTCTCAAAAATGGCACCTCAAATAGCGTCCCACTTAAAAACTGGGCGCTTATTTTGCACAAAGTAAGTGATAAAAGATGTGATTTTGTACAAAAGAAGTGATATAAGTAATGAGCTCGGTGGCGCAGTGGCTTAGCGCCTGGCCCAGCGACTGTGGAGGTTAAGCAACTTTCGCAAGGGTCGGTCATGGATGGGATGGGTGACCAAAAATTTATTATCTCAAGCTCCTCCGTGCTTCGGAAGACACGTTAAGCCGTTGGTCCCGGCTGCATTTGCAGACGTTAACACCCACCAATTCGCATTGGGCCCACGTGGTGGGTTATGACCCGTCCTCCTTATTCACCCGTAAGGAAGGCCTGTGCCCCTGCAGTGGGGACATTAAAGAAAACCGGCCAAGTGCGAGTTGGACTCGCGCACGAAGGGTTCCGTACCAAAAACGGCAAAAAAACACGTTTTTTGTATGGGAGCCTCGTTAAGTATTTATTTAATTTTGTTTTTAGTAATTATTGTTACAGCGGCAATATAAATACAACATCTGTGAAAATTTCAACTGTCTACCTGTTGTCGTTATTAATATAAAGCAAAAAACGGCAAAAAAATCACGTTTGTTGTATGGGAGCCCCCCTTAAATATTTATCCTTACTAATATTATAAATACGAAAGTCCGTTTGTTTGTTTGTTTGTTTGTTACGCCTTCACGTCCTAACTACTGAACCGATCATCATGAACTTTTGCATACACGTTGCTAGGGGTACAGAAAAGGACATAGGGTACCTTTCATCCCTACAAAAGGATTGTTTCCGAGGGATAGCAAAATAAACTTTACACGCAGACGAAGTCGCGGGCGGCCGCTAGTTTTATTATATTTTTAGTATTTGTTGTCATAGCGGCAACAGAAATACATCATCTGTGAAAATTTCAACTGTCTAACTATCATGGTTCAAGAGATACAGCCTGGTGACAGACAGACGGACGTACAGCGGAGGCTTAGTAATAGGGTCCCGTTTTTTAGGGTTCCGTACCCAAAGGGTAAAAACGGGACCCTATTACTAAGACTCCGCTGTCCGTCTGTCTGTCTGTCTGTCTGTCTGTCTGTCACCAGGCTGTATCTCATGAACCGTGATAGCTAGAAAGTTGAAATTTTCACAGATGATGATTTCTGTTGCCGCTATAATAACAAATACTAAAAACAGAATAAAGTTAATATTCAAGTGGGGCTCCTATACAACAAACGTAATTTTTTTTGCCGTTTTTTGGTACGCAACCCTTCGTGCGCGAGTCCGACTCGCGCTTGGCCGGTTTTTACCCTTTGGGTACGGAACCCTAAAAATGGCTGATGGACACAAGTGATATAAAATGTGAGTTTGTACAAAATAAGAGGTGATTATGTACAAAATAAACGCCAAGTTTGTAAGTGGGACACTATTTCGAGGTGCCATTTTTGCGTACTTTATTTAGTTCGTGGTTCATGTTCTATCTAAGATATTCTTTGATCGAAGGTGCGCTTGACATAAATTGAGTAATGACGTTTTGAAGACATTGTTTGTTACGAAATACTTAAAATTATTAGTTTATTTGGACAAAAAATAGGAAAACACGTATAAAATATTTTTCATAAAAATCCTTAACAAAAAATTCAATAACTTCATATCTATTGATTTCCCAGGTATAGTCTATAAGATAAAAAATATCCTGATAATGGGCGGAATGCGTGGACTTCGGCTTCGTTGAGGATATTTTTACACCCTTTATTATCAAACATTCCAAATCAAAATAACATAGAATTTTCTAGTTTTGCAAAAATAAATCTTTCAAAAACCGGTCAAGAGCGAATCGGACTCGCGCACCGAGGGTTCCGTACCATCATAATAAATAAACTGCAGAGTAGAATAATAAAATTATTATTGCAGTTTTAGGTCAGCGCCATTTCTTGACAGATAATGGAACTAATGTTAACTTTTTTAGAAATTTGCTAATTTCTATAAAAGTATGCTATATTGAGACGACGTTTCATTTTACTATAATTAGGGTTCCGTACCAAAATGGTAAAAAAGGAACCCTTATGGTGTGACTCAGTCTGTCTGTCTGTCTGTCACAGCTGGATATCTCGAGAACTCCTAATGGTATCAACTTGAAATTTGGAATAGTTTAAGATGACATTTGCCCAACTATTTTGCAAATAAGAAATAAATAAAAAAATAAATATCTTTTTTACAGCAGGGCCTGAAAAGGGGTCTTAAAAATTTGAAGTGAGGCTACTAGGACATGTGGGGTATCATATGAAAGAACGCCATTTGCACGTTTTTAATCATTTTTTCTTTTTTTTCTAGACCGCATAGTTTTCCACTTATGATGAAAAATGTAAAAAAAATGACCATTCCCCCCCCTTATCTCCGAAGTTTGCAAAGAGAAAGATCTGAAATAATTCTATGTGATAGCAGTTTATATAAAGATTACAGGAAAAATAAAACGATGTCTCAATATAGCACACTTTTTTAGAAATTATCAAATTTCTAAAAAGTTGACATTAGTTCCACTATCGGTCAAGAGATGGCGCTGACCTAAAACTGCAATACTAATTTTATTATTCTATTCTTCAGTGTGGTTTAATGGTCCAATTATGATGGTACGGAACCCTCGGTGCGCGAGTCCGACTCGCTCTTGACCGGTTTTTTTTTATATAAACTGCTATCACATAGAATTATTTCAGATTTTTCTCTTTGCAAACTTCAGAGATAAGGGAGGGGAACGGTATTTTTTTACATTTTTGATCATAAGTGGAAAACTATATGGTCTAAAAAAAGGAGAAATTATTGAAAATGTGCAAACGGCGCTCTTTCATATGATACCCCACATGCCCTAGTAGCCCCACTTCAAATTTTTAAGACCCCTTTTCAGTCCCTGTTGTCAAAAAGATGTTTATTTTTTTGTTTCTTTCTTATTTGCAAAATAGTTGGGCTAATGTCACCTTAAACTATTCCAAATTTCAAGTTGATACCATTAGTAGTTCTCGAGATATCCAGCTGTGACAGAGAGACAGACAGACAGACTGAGTCACACCATAAGGGATTTACCATTTTGGTACGGAACCCTAAAAACGAAGCAAGAATCTAAACACCTTTCCTTTGATGCTAGCCGCACGCTAAAAATTCACTGTAGGTGCCTTTCAATTTGCTACGATATTTCGTTGCGGGTCTACGACACAATAGCGTAGTTTTATAAAAGCGAAATGTATTTTTACGTTGACTTAGATTGAAACAAAATCTTTAAAATTGAATCGCTAAAAGTTATGTAAAAAGGAATTCGGTATCCGTTAGTGTTCTATTTCAACAGTATGAGATATCATAATAAATCTTGAAATATATCTTGGTGTATTATTTGAGGATTTGTGAAATCCATCGACCAAAAATAATGTGACTTCTCCGAGTTTTCCTTTTGTGTTAACATCTTATGGTGCCTAATAATAATTCTTAATTTTATTTAACTTGTATATATAGAATGGGGTTAAATTGACAATAGACTGTGATCCGTTGCAGCTTCACTCGAGAATGTATGTCAAAAAGAACATTTTACAGATCTTTGAAGTTGCCGCACATCACTGTCTTGTCTATTGACAATTTAGTCGCATTGTAATATCATTGCTGGACTTTTTTTTATTAATAAATGTAGAGATACTGTTTTACAAATCTCGGTTATAATATAACTATAAATTTTTAAATTTGAAATTTTTGCATTCACAAGTCTATTTTTAAACAAAACTAAATAATATACTAGAAAAAATACGACTCGCACCAGATCAATACTCAGACGGGAATCGAACCCGCGACCTTTGGATGTCCGGTCCAATGCTCTGACCGCTGAGCTACCGAGTCACTAGTGGCATCGTCGAATTTCTTCTAGTATATCCTACTCTTACGCTGCAAGCCAGCGTTATTTCGCCAATGTGAGGAATTACCTCAGGCTAGTTGACAAAATTTGGAAAATAGTTTAAAAATAAATTTTACCCCGAAAATATATTATTTTAAGAAAAATAAGTCACTTTACCTATGAATTTTGCGTTTTAAGAAATGAACTCATAATGACATCGAAAAAGGCCAAAACTGTCATGGCGTCTTGAATGACGTCACGCCTCGCGAAACATTTGTGTTTGTTTATGACCGTCATTGTTCACACACACACACACTATGTTCACTTATCGAAAATGACAGCAACAACAAATGTTTCGCGAGGCGTGACGTCACGCGTCTCTGATTGGTGTTCAATGTCACGTGATTAAATGGCCAATTTTGCCGATTTTATTTTCCGTAAATATTGGTAATCTTTATTTGTTTTAATGAAAAATGTGTTTTTTTGGTTACTATTTAACATGATAATTGTATAACATGATATAACATGATAGAAACCTTATGCTAGCCGATTTATTCTTAGTGGAAACAAGCCTATTGAAATATCTTATGAAATAGCTGTATAATTTTTAAATTTGAGGTTTTTGCATTCACAATGCTATTTTCAAACAATACTAAATAATATACTAGAAAAAATATGATCACTATAAATTTTAGTAAAATTTAAAAGCAAAACTGAATTTCTTTAAAAATATCAATTAATAATTCATCTGAAACTTGCCCGAAATTTTTAAAACCAATTAGAAGTAATACAAGATTAATGGTTCTCTGAGCCCTATTACCCATTATTTACAATTTTTCTTTCAAAGTTAATTTAGTTAAATAAAGCACCTATTTATGTTTTTAAATATACAGGTAATTTAATTCTCACACCACACAGTATTAAACACGTGACTTACCTAATATAATTGTGATTTTTTGTTGTGAAAAACACGCCCCATATTGCGTTAACATTTTCCTTGTCGTAATAACCCAGTTAGGTTCACGTTACGTTTGCACGCCTACCGACTTTTCCGATAAATATCTTCTCACGTACATTAGAAACGGAAAGGTGTTTTATTTAATCTGCCATTAGAAATATATTTTCTAATAAAAATGGTTATTTCAGTTTGTGAAGAAAGATGACATTACGATGATGATATTGATTAAGAAGATGTATTATAAATAAGATTATAATATGTTACTTAAGACTTTTTAACATCTATATATAGATAACAAGGTAAAACCTTCTTATCTTCAACATAACATGTCCTTTTAAAAGTGTTAATGGAGTATTTACATGGTTGGCAGGTGACTTAAGTCAATTAACCATAGACATAGAAAAATTTTCGCTGCGCTCAAGAAGACCAACAAAGCGTGGAAAAGAGAAGTTAACATTATACGGACACGGTCTGTGAAAAAAAGAGACAAAGAATGAAGTGACAATGTGCCAATATTTTTTACAGTAAGAGCCCCTAGAGTCCCGCCTTGCAAATGAGCAATCACAGTTTGTTTAAAATATTTGTTAATCCTTATTAGAATTTCAAATTAAGGTATCGTGAAGCCATGGTGTATTGTGCTCTAAGTAATTGTGATGTTATAAAAAGAAACAATCCAAGTAATCACACTTTTCATAGGTAAATAAGATTTTGCCACACATTTCTCTAAAACCAAATTTCGCTATATTTATTCGTTTATCGACGAAGAAAACAGTATGGAACATAGTTTATTAATTTTCTTTGCCATAATATAGTCATATTTTATGTATGTAAGTCATATTTTACGTATGTAAGTCATATTTTTCTCATATAAAATGTATACATTCGTTTTTCGGATCACCCGTTTATTGTCCCGTTTTCTATTTCTATGCAATTAACGCTTTTTATTGACAATCGCTTGTAAAATCTAACCGCAAACCTAGTTTTAATGAGGTGGCGATTCAATTTTACAAGCGAGTGTGCGACTGATACATACCCGATTATCTTCAACATGACATGTTCTTTTAAAAGTGTTAAGTTGGACGGAAAAACATATAGGTACCTAGTTGGTTTTATGTTCATCAGTGGAATTCAACGTTGAGTATTCAACTTTATACGCCATCTTGTTTTCATGCTTGATGCAAAAGGGCCTACAGCTATTCACTTGCGCCTAATTGACTGTTAACCCCCTTAAATAGGTTATTTTTATTAAGACAACAGTGATTAATTTATTAAACGCAGGCTACTTTTGAAATTCTTTATTTCAATAGACCAAAAAGGTAGAAATTTTTCGTTTTATTTGTAAATTAAAAAAAAACTATTTATTTCTGTTAAATACAAACAATAAAAGTAAATGGCTTATCCTAAAGTTGAAGAATCTTTAATATTTAAGAATATGACACTATAGGAGGGTCACTCAGGGCAACGGATTATGACAAGTTGTTTACATCTTTTTTGGAATAGTTTAAGATTACATTTGCCCAACTATTTTGCAAATAAGAAAGAAATAAAAAAAAAATTTTTACAACAGGGACTGAAAAGGGGTCTTAAAAATTTGAAGTGTGGGGGCAGACTAGGGCATGTGGGGTATCATATGAAAGAGCGCTGTTTGCACATTTTAAAACATTTTTTCCTTTTTTCTTAGGCCGAATAGTTTTCGACTTATGATGAAAAATGTAAAAAAAAATACCGTCCCCCCCCCCTTATCTCCGAAGTTTGCAAAGAGAAAAATCTGAAATAATTCTATGTGATAGTAGTTTACGTAAAGATTACAGGAAAAATAAGATGATGTCTCAATTTAACACACTTTTTTAGAATTTCAAAAAACAAACAAAAATTCTTTAGTTTCACTATCAGTTAACAGATGGCGCTGTCTTAAGAATGCTAACTTAAGAAAAAAGATAGTTCCACTATCGATCAAGAGATGGCGCAACCTAATACTACAATAATAAATTGGTGGCTGGTTCTAATATAATTACCTACTATTTGCCGTACGAATAAACGAAGAATAAGTTCCTACTTAGTAATATGAACAGTTTGCAATGTGGAGTGGCTGAAACGTTTTTCAGTCACCATAAGCAGCTGTGATTAAGATTTGTAAAATAACTCTCCGCCTGTTCGCCCTTCCACCTGTCTGCCGTTTATCCTACTTTTTTAAAGACTGTACTAAAGTAACATAATATCCAAATATATTTATGATTGTACGGAACCCTCGGTGCGCGAGTCCGACTCGCTCTTGAGCGGTTTTTTTATTTACTAGCACTAGCAATGATCTCCCATTCAGCATATCTTTTAACTGATAAGAAGAAGGGGCGCATGAAACTTATCAGCATTGTCAAATCAGAAGAAACAACATTTGACTTTTCAATTTTTCTGAAGGTAAAAAACTAAATAAAAATAAGAAATATAAAAAAACCTCAATTACTTTCGTTCTAGTTCTAGGTAATTCCAGCTACGTGCTTCAACTCCATGTTACGCTTAAATCGATTCGTTTCAACAGTTATATCTCTTCCGGTTAGAATTATTGTCGGAACGAGCAGACTTAAAGATGGCGAGACTTGAAATTGTTCGTTGAGTGAATTTTATAGGCGGCTAATTATATTCTATTGGACAAGACGGTGTCTTCCAAGTAAGAGAGTTTTAACTTAAAGTGGTAAACATTTTTCGACAAAACATGAGAGAGTGCTGGAAAAACGTCGTATAAAGGTAGTCTGCGAGACTACTGGCCACACTGTCTGAGAACCTCAATTCTGAGCTTTAACATAATTATGTTATTAGTAGATATGTTTGAGGAGCTCGGTGGCGCAGTGGTTTAGCGCCTGGCCCAGCGATTGCGGAGGTTAAGCAACGTTCGCAAGGGTCGGTCATGGGATGGGTGACCAAAAATTTATTATCTCGAGCTCCTCCGTGCTTCGGAAGGCACGTTAAGCCGTTGGTCCCGGCTGCATTTGCAGTCGTTAACACCCACCAATCCGCATTGGGCCCGCGTGGTGGGTTATGGCCCGTCCTCCTTATCCACCCATAAGGAAGGCCTGTGCCCCAGCAGTGGGGACATTAAAATGGCTGATGGACAGATATGTTCCTTTCATAAAAAATGGTGTGAAATTTTATCCATTCAAAAATACTGCTGTAACTCATTGGAAAAAAATCTTAGGACTGTACGCTTATAGGAAGTAGCATGGCCAAGTGCCAAACTTGTCAGTTAAAACTTAGTGTTTTCGATGTAAGACAAATTCAGTGCTGACCCAAGCCAGTAAACTTAGGCCACGAAAATAGCGTTCCGAACTTACGAAGTTCTGGACGTTTTCTTTACTAAGCTGAATGGGCAGTAAATTATGATGGTTCAAGTTTGTGTTATGACAAGATAGTTAGGCTGTAATTTTAAGTCGGGTCTGTATTTTTACTAACTGGACAAAAACAAGACACATTTAAGCTCATTTTCAAATTCGTCAAACGCGACACAGTACAAAATATAACATTGTGAAGCATTCATTGGCCGAGCGAACGCGAAGCGCGAGAGAAGCGTCTCTACTTTAGCTTGGACAAAAATGCTTTCGTAGTTCTGGCCATCTGTTTTCATCTACGCAGGTGGCATTTCTCAACCCATTCTCGTGAAATTTGTTGAGCTGGTTTGATGATTATAATAATATTTTAAAAAAAATGTTTGGACAATATCACACAGCGCTATTTAGCCCCAAACTAAGCAAAGCTTAAAATGGGTGCTTTTAATATATACTTATTATACATAGTTACACCCAGACCCGTCACAGTAATTAAAATTTATCAAAATGGCGGAGATAATATGTTAAAGTGAGGTCTGCAGCTAACAGATCAACTAGTTAAAATAAATTCATACAAAGGCACCATAAAGCAGATTATAAAAATAAAAAATAAATAAATTTAAAAAGATATTATAACACGACAGCCCTGCCAAAAACGAACTAAAAAGTTAAACAACAAGGTGTCATTGCAGTCGGGGGACCTTATTAGGGAACAATTTTTGATGAAAGAGGTCCCCCGACTGCAATGACACTTGTTGTTTAAAATTTTAGTTCGTTTTTGGCAGGGCAGTCATGTTTTTAATATTTTTTAAATTTATTTATTTTTATTTCACACATTTTAGTGACATATTATATATTTTTGGAATGTGCTCATCAAGGCTTTTCATTTGATGCCCATATATAATATAAATATTCAAATGTGAATAATTTTTTTTTTCACATTTGAAAATGGCGTCGTACAGTCGCCATATAGATTTTTTCTAAAAAAATATAGCCATTGTCACTTGGGATGCTGTAAGGATTCTAACGATACCCCATTTATCCAAATCAGTTCAGGCATTTAGAAGTATGGTGGAATAAAGAAACTCACATACCCACATACATGAACCATGAACACATTTACACTCTTTTTGCTTTGGGCAGTCGTGTAAAAAGTTTTACTAAACAAAATTCATATATTTATAAATCTAACCGTAAATTTTCTCCGAATCACAACGTTTCTAAGAAATATTGTGAACTGTACACAGTAACATAATATACATATTATGTTAACCAAATTACTAAGAACTTGTGTCTATGTTTGTGTTGTTAGAACTACAACGTTATGCAAAATGTGTAGTTATGTTCGTCCAGTAAGTAAAACTGGATAAGATAATATTGATGTTTATTCTAACTTAATATAATGTAAATCCCGACTGTTCCCGAGGAACATGTATTTAAGTAAATGTTCAAGCAGACGAAGCCGCGGGCGGCCGTTAGTACTTGAATATAAAGAAGATCAACGTTAAGTAGTAGGTATACTTGTCGATAAAAAACAGTCCCCACACAATAGTCTTACAATAGTAGATTGTTATACAAGGGTTGAAAGGAAGCAATGCCCATATGAGATTATTTAGACGCTCGAGCTCAGCGGGCGGCTACAGTTCGAGTATTGAATTGATGACTTTCACCCGTGGTAAACACTCTACTTTTCATTTCAAATATATGGAAAAAAATAGGTGTTTTAGTGAAAATTTACAAAATGAACTCTTTGACAGTTTGAATTTTGGCAAGAAGTCGGCACAGCTCACAGAGTGAGTATCGAGCCAAATTATAATAGAGTTTTTTTTTTTTAATATGGAACGCCTGGCTGTTTACCTAAACAGCCAGATGTATACCTATACATACACACAAGTATAATAAGGCTGGAACATTTTTTATAACTTTAAACCATATGCTTTTCAATTATGTGAACCTTTTCTTTGCCGATGAGGTAACTCTATGGTTGGCTACGTAACCATTCAACTTTAAAATTTATTTTCTGCCCTAGAGTGGAAAGCCGCTTCCACCCGCTGCGGCCGCTGCTTGGTTTAAATACATCACTTTTCGAGTATGAGAAATGTAAAAACTTTTTACCCCTTGTCGTTAAAAACTTATGGAAAAAACCGGAAGCGCGAATCGAAGGTTTCGTTTTACTATTTATTCGTGATATTCTTTTAAAATAATTTAAGAGGTTCACGTGTTCCTCAGATTAAGGGTCTTATGACAAACAGACGAATCTCTAAAAAATTAAGACACCGAGTTATTTTACTACATTATTACCTCTATGTTAGTCTCGACCAATGATTTAATCGAATAATTATTAAATGCGTATATGGCGGTGGGCCGAAATTATAGTTGGGGATTTTTCCATTAATTGATCCGATGATGTGGTTAAAACAACCGAGATTGGTGGCAGCAAACCGGCAATCAACGGGGTTTAATTAGCCACTGACAGCTGTGGGAATATGTAAGAGAAAACAATTTCAGAATGCTATAAAAAAAGCAGATTAAAAGCATGTACAATGTTTGGGTTTGGCTGTAGGCCAGGGGCCGTACCGGCTAACGAATCGAACTTCGGAAAATTTGCCGAGTTTCAAATTAAAAAAGATAAATTGAAGTAAGGAATTTCGTATTGTACTGTTTGTTGAAGTTATTTGGAAGATATGGATGTTTGTGTGACCTCATGAATTAGGGTTCGCCATTTTGGCCCAATTGGGGCTCGATTTATGTTTTAATTCGAAGCCCGGCAGACTTTTCGAAGTTCGATTCCTTAGCCGGTACGGCCCCAGTAAGGAATTGGCGAATTAGGAATTGGAAAATCAGGAATTGGAGAAAAAGGAAGTTGGCAAAAGTGGAAACAAGGTACTAAAAGTATTGAAATAAAAAAAGAAAAAGTACTTATTCTGAATGCAAATATTTAAATCTAAAGGAATTATTCGCTGAGAGGCTTTGAAGTCACACCAATAAAATTATAGTGAAAAGTATTAACACGTTGATATTATAAGTGAAGCCTTAAATCCTGAGGGAGATCGAGAGTTTCTATGGACAGTCATATTCCACGCAGACACCTGTTGAAAGCAAGGCTGAAGACCCCAGAGCCAAGCTTACCCGACACTATACCGAAGATATCCCGGACGTCAGCATGTACGAGATTAGTATGACTCTCAAACAACTGAAAAACATCAAGGCGGCGGGTGACGACAGAATTACTACAGAACTTCTGAGAGCGGGCGGTAAACCCATACTTAAAGTCCTCCAGAAACTTTTCAATACCGTCATCGTCGAGGGCAGAACGCCAAAGGCATAGAACATAAGTGAGGTGATTTTGTTCTTTAAAAAGGGTGACAAGTCCCTCTTAAAGAACTACAGACCCATCTCGCTTCTGAGCCATAATGTCTATATGTTGGTTTCGAGAGTCCTTACGAATCGTCTCGCTCGCAGGTTCGACGACTTTTAACCTTCCGAACAAGCTGGGTTTCGAAAAGGCTTTAGCACCATAGACCACATCCATACGCTGCGGCAGGTTATACAGAAGACCGAGGAGTATAATCTGCCACTTTGCTTGGCGTTCGTGGACTATGAGAAAGCCTTTGATTCGATTGAAATCTGGGCGGTGCTGCAGTCTCTCCAAAGGTACAAAGTGAACTATATGTATATCGAGGTATTCGAGGTGTTGAGATACTTATACGAAAATGCCACCATGTCAATCTGAGTACAGAACCAGAGCACGAATCCTATCCAACTGCAGCGAGGTGTGAGACAGGGAGATGTTGTTTCTCCGAAACTGTTCACAGCTGCGTTGGAGGACATCTTTAAACTCTTTGACTGGAAAGGACTCGGCATCAAAATTAATGGCCAGTACCTAACACACCTTCGGTTTGCCGATGTTCTTATGACTGATACCTTGGAAGACCTGAACACAATGCTCGAAGATCTCCATAGTGCTTCCCAAAGAGTGGGTCTCAGGATGAACATGGATAAGACGAAAATCATGTCGAATGCCAATGTTGTGCCCGCTCCAGGTGATGTTGGGAATACTACACTTGAAGTTGTTGACCATTACGCATACCTAGTACAGATAGTCCAGTTAGGTAAGTCCAACTTTGAGAAAGAGATCTCTCGTCGAATCAAACTTGGATGGGCAGCATTCGGGAAGCTTCGAAAAATTTTCGCGTCCGATTTACCTCAGTATCTCAAGACAAAAGTCTATGACCAGTGTGTGTTGCTAGTGATGGCTTACGGCAGTGAAACGTGGTCGCTAACTGTAAGTCTCATAGAGAGGCTCAAGGTCACCCAGCGTGCAATGGAGAGAGCTATGCTCAGCGTTTCCCTGCGTGATCGCATCAGAAATGAGGGAATCCGCAGGAGAACTAAAGTAACTGACAGCTGAAGTGGCAGTGGGCTGGACACATAGCGAGAAGAACATATGACCATTGGGGCGGAAAGGTTCTGGAATGGCGACCGTGCATCGGACGACGCTCCGTGGGTAGGCTCCTGACAAGGTGGACCGACGATCTGGTAAAGGTCACGGGAAGACGCTTGATACGGGCAGCACAGGACCGATCGTCGTGGAGATCCTTGGGGGAGGCCTATACCAGTGGGTATCGTGCGACTGATATGATGATTATAAGTGAAGAAAAAGCAGACTTATAAACACAAGTGAACAATGTTTTAAAAACATGAACGATTCGTTTATCTAATCATATATTTTCGCTTGCTAAATAATACTATCAATAAAAAATAAGAATAACAAGATCCTAGCAATATAATTTCCAACTTCGTGTTGCCAAACTAGATTCCAGTACTAGCTATTTGTCTATTAAAAAAACAAAACGGCTAAACCAATTACAGTGGGCCGTTAAAATAATGCTGCAAATAAAATACTGACACAGACAGTCGAAAGCAAAAGAGTGCTGGTTTCAATGGCTTTTTTATAATACTTTTCGTACTATTAAACAGAGTTAAGCCCTTTTAGCTATTGGTATGTAGGCTCGATTTTCTATAATACCAGGTTTAAAGTTTTTTGAAGAACCTTGTAAGTAAGTAGACATCAGTGTCTTTCCTTAAAATGTAAGAAACAATGCTATTATAACCTTTTTTATTTTTATTTTACTAGCGACACTGTCCGTAAGGACATTCAAAAAATAGATAAGTTTTGACCAGGATAAAAGGTAAAACAAATTTTTCACATTTGTAATATAACTAGCAGCCGCCCGCGACTTCGTCTGCGTGGACAGTATTTCTCTATCCCTCGGGAACAGTACCTTTTTTCGGGATGAAAGGTATTATACTTTTAGGTATGTTGACGACCTGCGTGGTGCAGTGGTCAACATGCCGCTTACCACGCAAGAGGTCCTGGGTTCGATTCCCGGCCGGGCAGAAATTGAAATGTTGAATTTTAATTTCTGTGACGGGTCTGGGTGTTACTATGTATAATAAGTATATATTTAAAAATTATATAAGTAGTATATCAGTTGACTAGCACCCATATTACAAGCTTTGCTTAGTTTGGGGCTAGATGACGCTGTGTGGAATTGTCCAAGTATTTATTTATTTATTATTTATTTACTTTTGTCCTTCTAAGTACCCTTAACCACGTGTATGCAAAATTTCATGATGATCGGTTCAGTAGTTAAGACGTGAAGGCGTAACAAAGAAATAAACAAACTGACTTTCGCATTAATAATATTAGTAAGGAGTTATATTGGGTTAAGCCTGTAAAAATAGATGTAAGTGTGGAAAAATAAAATATTAAAGTATTGGTAGAATAAACATTTTGAGGGTGTAATGAAAAAAATACATGAATTAAGGATATTGAGAAGATTGCTCTAAATATATGTACATAAATGAAATTGACATTGAAAGCGATCTGTTTTAAAAAATTGTGAATAATAAAATCAAACATCAAAAATGAGCTGTATTACAAGCAGTGTAAGGTCTACAAAACTCTTTGTTTTCCTCAAGTTGTCTGATAAACAATACATACTCTCCAGTGGATTAAGTCGAATAGTCTGTTTATCTGAAGGTTCTGACGCATATCAGAATCGTCCCTTAGGACATTAAGTTTCTTGAGGGTATATTCCGAAAAGGAGGTTCGATAATCGGACGACGTTTGTTTCGAATTACTCAACATCTTCAGCCATTTGTGCTTGTGTGTAGGCCATAGCATTTAGATAATGTGGGATTTACATGGTGTTTATGCCATTGCGTTTGGATAATGTGGGATTTACATGGTGTTTAGACCATAGCGTTTGGATAATGTGGGATTTACATGGTGTTTAGGCCAAAGCGTTTAGATAATGTGGGATTTACATGGTGTTTAGGCCATAGCGTTTGGATAATGTGGGATTTACATGGTGTTTAGGCCATAGCGTTTGGATAATGTGGGATTTACATGGTGTTTAGGCTATAGCGTTTGGATAATGTGGGATTTACATGGTGTTTAGGCCATAGCGTTTGGATAATGTGAAATTTACACGGGTGACTCTTTGGTTACCCGTGTAAATCGTTTGGTCCCGTCTGAGCTGCTACGGGTGAGTCGATTTTTTATAATATTTTTCAATTATATTAATAATCTTAAGGAATCGAGTAAAAAATAATTTAATTATGTAAATCGAACAACCAACATCGTTTGATTTTACTAATTCATGTGTTGTAGTAGAACCCCTGATATCAGTACGGATATATATAAATATCTGTTTCCTAATAAATGTATAACGAGCTGTAAACGATAAAGGATTTCTTTATGTTTCATAATTGAAAGAAAGAAAGAAATTTATTTCAACACAGACTCGAGGCAGTAATAATTATTATACTAAACTCATACTAAAATCGTAATAAGTATAAAATGGTAAAAAAGGAACCCTTATGGTGTGACTCTGTCTGTCTGTCTGTCTGTCACAGCTGGATAGCTCGAGAACTACTAATGGTATCAACTTGAAATTTGGAATAGTTTAAGATAACATTTGCCCAACTATTTTGTAAATAAGAAATTAATAAAAAAATAAATACCTTTTTTACAACAGGGACTGATAAGGGGTCTTAAAAATTTGAAGTGGGGCTACTAGAGATTGTGGAGTATCATATGAAAGAACGCCGTTTGCACGTTTTTAATCATGTTTTTTTTTTGTTTTAGGCCGCATAGTTTTCGACTTATGATGAAAAATGTAAAAAAAATACCGTCCCCCACCCCCCCTTATCTCCGAAGTTTGCAAAGAGAAAAATCTGAAATAATTCTATTTGATAGCCGTTTATATAAAAATTACAGAAAAAATAAAACGATGTCTCAATATAGCGCACTTTTTTAGAAATTATAAAATTTCTAAAAAAGTTAACATTAGTTCCAGTATCGGTCAAGAGATGGCGCTGACCTAAAACTGCAATACTAATTTTATTATTTTACTCTGCAGTGTGATTTGATGGTGCAATTGTGATGGTACGGAACCCTCGGTGCGCGAGTCCGACTCGCTCTTGACCGGTTTTATTCTTTAAGGTAATTCAGGTACCCCTTAAACTTTTCATTTATATTCTTTT
Organism: Agriphila geniculea; assembly: GCA_943789525.1. NCBI lineage: Eukaryota > Metazoa > Arthropoda > Insecta > Lepidoptera > Crambidae > Agriphila > Agriphila geniculea. The sequence continues at coordinate 4,225,669 of OX038886.1, read as the reverse complement.
TGACAGAGAATCTATCCGATACCCTATGTTTTGCGTAATAGGTACCCATTTCTAGCTTAATTTAAAACTTTTGATATCTGAAACATGGGTACCCAAAACCTGCGAAACATGCCTTAATATCTTTAAAAACCTATTTTTGCTCATTTCGCTCAACATGTTCTTTCTTTTGATATAAATAATGAAATACCCTGCCCATTGTATTGGGCATGTGCCTGAATAAGATCTGTTTGCTTTGTAAGGCTTACTTTCGGGGGTCCGAATCTCCCATGATTGATAGAACACAACAGTATTTATGGTCTTGTTACCACGATTGATGGTAATGTTGTTGATAATATTATTACGTTTTTGGCCAAATAATAACGATGTCTACAATGAATATTTAGGAGGAAGTTAATTTTGTTAGGATCTACTGCGCGATAGTAAGCCTTGACGATTAATTAACCACAGACAGTATTTTTCACGTATGAAACAGTAAATAAAATTAGTGTCTGTACATTCGGACACAAGAGTGGCTAAACTATATAACCAGGTCTATAATTCATTTCATTTAATAATAGTTTTAACTTATAAAACAAGTGTTAACAGTAGTATTAATTAGATATTCACTTTTGTTCATAATCGAAACTTAGTTACGATTATGAACAAAAGTGAATCGAAACTTAGTTACGATTATGAACAAAAGTGAATATCTAACTAATACTACTGTTAACACTTGTTTTATAAGTTAAAACTATTATTAAATGAAATGAATTATAGACCTGGTTATATAGTTTAGCCACTCTTGTGTCCGAATGTACAGACACTAAGTTGGTATCTTAAATATGAAATCAATAATTAACGAATAATATTTTGATTAAAAAATAAATAGAGTTTCACAGTACAAAAATACAAAGGAAATTAAAAAACCAGCCCATCTTATAATTTAATAATTATTAGTAAAAAATAATAAGCAGTTAAAAGAGTAATATTAAAATATAAATGAGTTTCACACTTGTTCAAAACTTAATAAATTTTAAAATGAATAATAACAAAAAATATTAAATAATTTATTTTATAAAAATAAAAATGTTTGAATAAGTATAATCAAATTTCTGTCCAAAATCCAATAATAATAATAATATTATGAGATTTGTAGAAAGGTAAACTTTATTACCAAGTGTAACACATTAGTTACAGTGTTAATGAAATAAAAACATAACACTCGACGTAAACAAAAGGGTTGTTTATATTAATTCACTGTAACTATACGAGCAACATTTGTGAAAGCCACATCCGAACTTTAAATAGGTGACCATATAGCAATATGTTTATCTTAGTTCTCTATACAATGTCTATCGGAAGTCACAAGTTCGATTCCCAGGGAGGGTACTATTTGTACTCGGTTTGGTTGGTAATAGGGCTTATTTCAAGTCCGCCTGGCTAGTTGCCACCATCTTACCTAAGTCTGACGCCACAACAATATTTTTGTTGTGTTCCAGAAGTTAGGGGTATGATAGCCAGTTCCTCAGTGATGAAGATTCCGGGAGTAGTGTGCTTTCACCTTCGACCTTATCGTCACTTAACATCAGGTGAGGTGAAAGTCAAGTACTATCCCGTTATGCATAAAAAAACATAAATAATAATATACTAATGGTGACAAATTATACCTATCTTAATATACGAGTAGGTACAATGGGCAACAGCGTCGCTTAACCAGTTTGCAACAAAATTCGTGTGCGCGCGTATCGCTCCTGCACTAACTAAACGTATGTGACAGCGGCCGCGGCGTGCAAGCGATTTTGACCTTAGCAGTGGTTAAGCGACGCTGTTGCCCATGGTACGTAAAAGTAAAATTAAATTTTCTTCAAAGAAACATTACCCAGAGACAAACATGATCATTGATCATCATAATATTGCCCAGTTAAGCCTAACTCCCAATTCCAATAAATTCTATTTTGATGCGGTAGCGGTGACATTTACTTGACACCAATGAAAACTAAATTAGTAAAAGACGAAATGAGACATTTTATTCATATTTCAGCTACAGTTGCGTCAAAGATCTTTTCAACCTTTTCAACTAACGATTTAAAAATATATACAGCAATATTTACGCACTTATTTCACCAGCTTCCGACCAAGTCGGTAAGGAACATGCCTTACCAAAATAAATTAACATTCTGCTCAATAACGTAAACTTTCATCTTAAAATACTTTACCAAAGATACATGTAGACGTAATATTAAAAGGAAGTGGTTTTATGACCGGAATTCAGTACGACATTAATATAAGTATGTAATAAAATGAACGCACGGTTGCTCCCGGCTACGAAACGGTTCATTCGTTTTGTGTACGCATTCATATTGAAGAAATAATAGTTAGTCTATTTTTGTTTTCTCTTTCTATGTTTGCTAAGAATCTAATGTGGGGCGGACTATGAAATCCCAGACGTTTTGCTACTCGCTCATTCTGCTTTTATGTCGTCCGGCTAAGTTGACTCTCTGCTGACTGTGTATTCTGCTTTTACGTCATGTAGTTGGATTGTCTTTCGGCTATCTAGGTATCTTGCTTTCATGTCATCCAACCTGAATGGTCTTTCAGCGAAAAGGTCATTCTGATAGAGAGGGAAAACTGACCTATTAATATTAAGTATGCAAAGTCTTTTACTTTCTCATTAAATAATGATTTCCAGAATGTTCATAAGAGTTCAAAATTTCTCAACTAAAGCTATTGAGTGTTTCTTTTAGAGGCAGAAAACCTGACAATGCAGTTAAACTTATTTTTAAAAATAAAGAATTGTAACCTCTCAGTAAAATTTTCCACCATCATATCTATGGTGGACCCTTCAACTACCTACTATCTTTTTTCCACCTTGTATATTGTAAATGCGAAAGTAAGTTTGTTTGTCTGACGCTTTCACAGCCCTTTCTTATCAGAAAGCTTCTTGCAAAACGTTTTTTGAGCAATACGTCTACAATGCTTAATGACTAAAATGCCGACAGTATAACTTGCAAAACGTCTTTAAATCAATACGTCTGCGTTGCTTAATGGACTAAAATTACGTTTTAAAAATTCTTTCACCTCTGTGAAAATTTAATCTTTGCGAAAATGCAGACAGCCCTTCTTGCGAAACGTGTTTAAAGCAATACGTCTACCCCAACCGATCATAATAGCATATACCTATTGTCAGAGGTACAGAAAAGGACCTACGATACCTTTCATCCGAGAAAAGAGCACTGTTCTGTAGGGATATAAAAATAACTGCCCACGTAGACGAAGTTGCGGGCGGCCGTTAGTGATAAAATAGTGGAACTTGGTTCTTTAGTAGAATCAGGACAATATACAGAAGAACAAATTTTCACCTCTCAAGCTTACGCGCTCACTTGACATGATATAAAACACTTTTTAACAGATATGTTACGGCTATTGTTATTATATATATATACTTTGGTAATTAGTTGGTATTTGGTTTGATTTTTTATTTTCCCGACGATTCGACACGGGCCTAACCATTGTATTAGATACGACAAACCCCAGATCCTTGCTAAAGAACATAAATTTATTCCTAGAATGCTCCGCGAGACTATTGAAATAAATAAATATCCTAATTTCAATAGAATGATGGTTGGAAAGTTCCACCAGCTTGGGACCCCATCATTCATAAGCTAAAGCCCTAAACAGACACTGCAAATTCTAATGATACGGTTAGTTACTTTTGCAAATAAATTAATAAATATCTAAGACGGAGGTCGGCATTCCTCTCCAAGTTTTCTTTCGCCATTTCTTTCTTGGAAGGGCCTCCCAATTTTGTGAAATGGTGGTAGTTTTAGTAGGTTCTCTCTTTTTAGCATTAATTAATTCACAAAATTAAATTACAACATTAACTTAAAGCAATTTTTTTTTGTTAAATATTAATTTCTGAACCTTTTTAAAAATTCATTGCTTGAGTGTAGGCTCACGAGCAGCTTCAATCTCCCGTGACCACGGCAGCTGCAAAGGTGCCGAAACGTAGGAAAATCAAAAATCTAACCAAATACCAACTAATTACCAAAGTACTTTCAATAAAACCGCGCTAGTATCCGTTAAAAAGTGTTTTATTTCAAGAAGAAAAGTTATTCATACGGAAACCTTTTCATGGAACTTACAGGAAAACTGTAGTTTTCCGAGAAATACTCGTAGGTACCTAATAAAAATTCCAGTAATGAAGCTGTTTCTGGTTAACTGATATTTTTAATTAGTTATGTAATTTCAACATAACACGAAACTGTAATCTCATACGAGTAGCTAATTTGAAAATGAATAACAATGTTGCTGTATTAATTAGAGTCATATTACCACCCCTGTTTTGACTTCCCTGAATTTCAGAGCAATGTTTGCGAAGTAATGCAATACCTATTACTTAATATATCACATAACCAGCTTTATTCCAGAAATCCAGCTATTCCAATTCGTATTTGAGGGTAATCCACCGTGACCCAAATCAGATATAATCGATCCCATAAGGGCAATTATTATAAGCACCTACAAACCTACATCTATGCACGCTTTTGGCGATATATCTCAATATTAACACAGTATAAAAAAGTGTCAGTATTTTATTTCAATAGAAAGTGGGTTGAAATGTTGCTAAAGAATCTCGGTATAGTTCAGTTCACAAACAGTCAAGAGTGCGCTCGCCGTAGCCGTAAGACTAAGGTTATGGTCACATTATAAGTGCCAAGCTGACTTGCATGGTGACTACTAATGGCCAGAATCAGTAATCAATCCACAGATAAGGATAGGCCTGAAATAGATTATAGTTGCTGAGCAACACCTAGACAAGTGTCGATTATTCTTTATTAATATGAAATGTTGCGTAGCAACTAATCTGGATCAGGTATATCCCTATGTATGAATTGATTATTAATTATGGCCTTAATTCACCTACCTAGGAGTCGTTGCTTGCCTGTCACTAAGCTTGCTTGGCTTTTATCAATAAGTAATGTAGTATTTACTTACTTGCTGGTTGATTTACATCAAAGCTAGCGCTTTTTATCGAAAATCGCTTGTAAAAACGAGTCACCACCTCATTGAAATTAGGTTTGCGATTAGATTTTGCAAGCGATTGTCGATAAAAAGCGCTACTTGACTAAAATCGACTAGCAAGTCACCTGCTAAATCGACCTGTGTAACTATACCCCAAAGCTCTTCATAGTGTGACTTTAGCCTAGACACGGCAGTGTACAACTCTCCCGTGCATTGATTTGCGTAAATTACAACTCGAAATTATTGGTTTACTCATATGAAAACCAGTATTTTTTTTTACTCAAGTAAGACAGTCATATAGGCGTGCAGCGGCCACAAATTGACTTCAGTATTTTGTTTACAATTTATTGTGTTATGCTGCAGTACTGATTATGGTCTGGTTTGGCCTGAAATTATCCGTACCTACGTCTATGTGTAATGTCAATGTGTGCGTACACGGAGAACCGCAATTTGTTCCGAATGGCTCTTTTGTCTGTGACCTTAGTATACGGCTGTCTACTTATTATTTTGTGTAATTATTTGAAGGACACTCAGCAAAAAAAAAATACAGGTGTCTTATTTAATCTGTGGTGTTAATACGGCGTGAAAGGCCGGATTGAGGCCAATCGGTTTCCATCTTGACATTTGTGGTTATTCAGTACGATTTGGTAGCTAATAAATATCAGGTGTCAGGCTTGATGGAGGAATTCGATAGCGTTGATGTGAATTAACGCTTTGGTCTTATTGCGACAGTTAAAGAACTATTGACGAACGAATACAAATGGAAAAAATACTTTTTACAAACCTAAAATTTTAAAAGCTCTATTCAACAACACCCCACACTATAAAATTGACGAGAAACTTTTTTTTATTCCCACTTTATAATTATGTAATCTTTTACATAATTATAAAGTGGGAATGAAAAAATAATAAGTAAGTAAGTAAGCAAAGGTTTTTTTAGGGTTCCGTACCCAAAGGGTAAAAATGTTACCCTATTACTAAGATTCTACTGTCCGTCTGTCTGTCACCAGGCTGTATTTCATGACCCGTGATGGCTAGACAGTTGTTCACAGATGATTTATTTTATGTTGCCGATAGAACAACAAAGAGTAAAGCTATTAAAATTAATATTTAAGTGGGGCTCCCATACAACAAACGTGATTTTCTGCCGTCTTTGGTACAGAACCCTTCGTGCGCGAGTCCGACTCGCATTTGACCGGTTTTTTTAGATTTTATTCTACCACTTTTTGGCGTAATAATTATACACATTCATGCCAAATTACAGCTTTCTTGTGCTAAGGGTTGAGCTATGCTGCGGAAGGACAGACAGACGGACATAAACTAAAAGGGTTTCCTTGTTGACTTGACAACTGAACCAAAAAGGGCAGGATATAATTAAGACATAAAAAAAATTGATTAAATATACTAAATTTATGAAATCCAAAACTAAATAAATGAAAACCCTGACCTCTTATCATTTACAGAATGAAATTGAACTAGTTTCATGACTTTTAATGATTTTTATTTAAAAAACAAATATGGTCTTGCCTTATTAAATCATTTTTTCAATCATCATTTGTTTTTGAAAAAACTAAAACAATGTACAATTAATTAAATAGGGTGAGTGAACACCAAACTTTTCCGTGCGTATCGTGAAAAGGCGCAATTTCCAGCTTAAACGTTAAGGATTCATAAATATTCATTATGACAGGACACATTCGCCCCTAGGGGTGTCGGTCAACCATTACTCAGCGTATGAAAATAAAAAAAGGTGATGAACCTTAAATTTAACTCGAAACGGAGCAAGTTAATTTTCATAGCTAATTAGTTAATCAACATTAATTATAATTAGAGGCAAAATAATTAACACTTTACAGGTTTAAAAGGTTTTTTTTAACCTTCAAAAAGTGTTTAAATTATTAATTAGATTTGACAAAACCCTAAAATCATAACCGACACTTAAAAAACAAAAGACACGACATCAAAAACATAAGACGATCGCCAGCGTTCGATACTCACTTGTCTAAGTTAAACCACGCACACAGAACCATTGTAACACCACACTGAATTGACCACAGGTCGTTGCGTCACGGCGTCGTCACGGCGACGCCACGTGCGCCCGTCACGCGGTCCCGCGTCGCTCTGCAGGCGTCCGGGAGAACGCGATACATAGCACGGTATACATGTATTGCTATGCGCCCTTGCTAGTGGAAAACAGTATGATAAGTCGGTAATTTATAGCTTTAATAAGGTATCCTCAGATGAGGATACATTGTGGATTGTATTAACGGAATTTATGGAAGTGGTCAACTGAAAAGTTTATAAATTAAAACATTTCTTCATCGTCAATTTTAAAGTATATCTAAAAATTGAATGGGGATATCAGATCACGTTTCTAAATATGAACGTGCAATTGAAAGTTAAAAATTAATATTTTCTAAATATCGGAAAAAATCTTACAAAAATAGCAAGACACGTGCGTAGACTCATTCTTTTCATTATTTACGTAGGTAAACAAGATAGTTTCTTTTGATTACGCGCCTGTAATTCTATGAATGAGCTCTAAATCCAGAAATCGGTAAAATTTTGGGACATAAACAAACCTCAATATTATATCTTTTAACTGTACATACTCGATTAGAATAGGGAAAAGATACACTCATTTCATTTTTAGATATACTTAAAAATTAACCGTAAAATTAACAGAATATAATATTTGTAAACGAAATTAAAAAATATATAAATGGTGGATCTTTATATGATACTCTTTCTATGCATAATTGAATAAATGTACAACTTTTTCATATCTATTGTTTTTAATATTATAACGCCCTCTCAGTATAAATTGAATGTATAGTTAAACCACATTAACACGGATGTATGTCTGTCAAACTACTTAAGGGCCCTATAGCCCTCAAAATGGCACCCTCATCTTAATTAAATTAATTGCTAACTAAGTAGCTACATAATATACTTAGGAAAATTCACATGCATGCACAGATTGAAGCTAAGGTTCTAGAGCTTATTTACAAACAATAACCTCAGTAAAATTTAGTTCGTTGTTGTAGTAGTAGGAAAAAGAGCAAAAAGTGGCCACTTTAAGCACTTTTGCCTATTACTATTCCATACAAGGATTTCGATACATTATTTACTTACCCCCTTACTAATAAAGATTGAATAGCAGATGTATAGTTACACAATGGTTACTCTCTGTCAAACTATTTGAATTTGACATTAAAAAGAAAGTGACAAAACACTGTGTAACTATGCAGCTGCTATACAATCTTTATTAGTAAGGGGGTTAGTGAGTAATAAATTTAATTACCTAAGGCGGTTGTATTACCGAAAGTGGCGCACACAGAAGTTTTTATTTAATAAGTTATTATTATAAAAAGATTTCAATAATGTTTTACGTGGAGTTTTGAGGGCCCATGGTCTAGTATTTTTATATCACTACATGCCCTCGTAGTCATTCGTAGAAGTAGAAAGCAAATGCCACTTTTAGCAGTTTTGCTATCTACTTCTAGCAGTGACTACGAAGGGATGTAACGATACCGTCTAAAAATACTAGACTGTGGGCCCTAAAAATTCCACGTAAAACATTATTAAAATTGTGTATTAGAATTATAATATTAAATAAAATTCACCGCGGCGCACTTTCGCTCAAGGTGCCACCTGAAGAGAAGGGCGCCACTTAAGGGCTATAGGAGCCTTAAATTTGAAATTAAAAATAAAGAAACGAAACATTATTGAAAGAATAATATTCTAAAACACATTTTTTAGTAATTAAACGTAATTTAACAAGGTACAGTGTATTTAAGTATGGGTTACATACAATATCAGTACCAGCCCTCCGACCAAGTTGCCCTTGCTAATTAAAAATTGAAGTATTAGAGCGAATAGAAACTGAAATACTAAGAGCAACTTTCAATAGGTACTTAGTTAATTTAGGTACTTGTGAAGATATCGAAAGTTTGCCTTAATTTAATAGATACTTCAATTGTTTTGCGCCCAGTTGCTATTCGCTCAGTTGCTGAAAGTAAATTACTTGTGAAAATTTATACAGTAGACATTGGTAGGTAGTATTAATTTACCCTCTGATATTGGTTTGTCCCATCAGTTTTTCTCGTTTTGTGTCCTTCCTGCTCACTGTCTCTTAAGCTGACCAACCCTTCGAGCAATGTCAGCAGCTACGGATCTCCACATTTCAATATCGTAGCTAATTTACCGCTATCTTATTAACTATGTCACAAGTTTCAGTAGGACGACTATCGGAAGGTTAAATGCCTGTAACTACAAAAGGGTGAATGGTCTTAAGTTTTTTTTTATTTCCTTTCCTGTTGAGGCAATGAGCGTGTTCAGATTAAAAAGTTTTTATATTACTAATAAAAGAAAAGCTAATTAAATCGCCTTTAACACAAATGTGACAATAGGCATGTTGACTATTTTTTTATTTTATGTTACATAAATTTCCCCTAAAAAAAAGAAACATTTGTATAAGAATTATTACGCTAGCATGAAAACTGCCCGAGATATCACAGTTTGAAATGCACAAAATTGGATTCATCCGAAAACGCTCCATACTAACGGCCACCAAGTTATGACGTCACGCCTTCCTACGTTGTATGCAACGCGTAGGAAATTTGTTCGGCAGCTATATTAAATATTGTGTTTATCAAAATGGTTTCTTTGACAAATTTGCTATAAATTTTACGGACTAATTAAATGTATTATTTATTTTAACAAATTTTATACTTTTTAAATGGACTTGTCCACCCAACTTTGAAGGGTCATAAAACAAATAATACGCAATATATAAAACCAAGAGGTATACAAGCTACTCCAAAAGTATGATATGTTTACGATTTTTATTAGTATTTCGTTATTTTATTCATAAGTCAACATCCCTATTAGAAAAGACGTTAAGCAATCATGTAAATGCTAATTTATTCTATTCAATTTCTCAATCAATTCAATCAATTAAAAACTTTTATTTATCTATTGTAACTTGATATTACCAAGACTATCACTATAAACAGTACGTTGTTACATTGACTTAAACAGGGATCGAACTAAGTACATAGGTACTACATGATTAACCAGACTCTACATTAAATCATGTCATCAGGTTTAAATAATAACCACAGAATAGATATAAGTACTACCGTTCAGAAAGTAAACTCTCCGCCCCGCCCTACAATCAATTACCTCACCCCACCGGCGCCCACCGCGCGAGTTCCGTGTGCCGATCCGTGTGCTCATTCAATAGCTCGCACACAGTTGCGCGTGTGCAAAAACGTCACTGTGTAGCGTCTGTGTAATAGGTAGGTGAAACGCGACGCTTGTATGGAGTGCCCTGGGTGTGTAAACAGGGCTCCAATGAAATATAAAAAAACTCTTCATTTTTAAACCAAACAAAAAATTGGCAAATGAAAAAAAAACAGAAGTTATTGCAGATAGAATACAGGAGTTATTTGACAATAGAATTTTAATTGTTTTGTCAGTCAAACGTTCATTGGAAAAATCACAACAAGTACCTAGACCGTGTGTCGGCAATTTGATATTCAGTTAGAGAATATGAAACAAAAACTTAAAATGAACGACAATGTACAAACATAATCTTTAAACACATGTCAATTTTCAGAATATTAAGAAAATGTTACAACAGAATTCTTGGAAGGAGAATTTTATAAGCTCTCACATTTCGTAGTATTCCTGAGTATACAAAGGGCTTATGAAGTTTATGGGTTATACAAAGCACCTGCCACTTGAGTAAACTTACATTTAAAAGTTGTTTATAAACCATTTTACTAGCAGTTTTGAGCTTTTAATATTCTATTACGTTGGTTTAAGGTTTCAATTGCAATCGCTGAATTCGAGGGAAAATTTAAATGTTTTTTAATTGACTCTTTGTTGTCCTTTGATTTTTGTTTTTAACAAAAACGATGCTCGTTTTTTATCTTTTAAGCATTCGAAATGCTTTTTTGATCCCTTCAGGAATGTAGGTAACCGTTTTCAAGAAAATTGAGAGCATCCACGTCCGTTCGTCCGTGCTAGCGTCCTAAAAATTATATCAAAAGATGCGTTAATAAGGGGCATACAATACAAAAAAAAATTAAAAAGTTCGTCGGCGTAAATGTTGCGTAAGTGTAAAATCGGCGATTTTTTTAAATAAAAGAGGAATCCTTAACATGTCAAAAACAAAGAGATATCGAAAAAGGACTGGAGTAAATAAAGGGCTTAAAAATGATATCATTCTGGTTTCCATAAAATTAAATAAAGGTAGATGTTGCCCTTTTCGGAGACAATTTTGAAACAGCAGCTAGTGAAATTTTCCATGAAAATCAGCATAGTTGAAAATATCTGTCAATAATTTCGTCTCCTATCTTTAATCTATTTGTATGGAGATTTTAAAACGTAGCCTGAATTTAATCCTTGTTTAAAATTTGTCTGTTTTCCTTTCCACAAATATATATGACAGCATTAGTTTGATCTAACTTTGATCCAGGTTTAAGAATGAAAGGATTTTGTCTAATTCTAGCTACCTAGGTTTTACCTCCAATTTTAAACGGTCTCACAGTGAAACTCAGCTCAGTCCAACGCTGAATTCCGTAAACCTTCAAACTTCAATCGTATTATTAAATACTTAAGCTCCAATTTGAATGCAGCAAAGATTAGCTGGAGCTCGAAAATCTTATTTGCATTTTATTCTCAGAGACGATTTCAACAAGCCAAAGGATTATTATTTAAAGGCAAAAAGGTGGCAAATGAAAATAAACTCTATGATATTTCTATCTTGTCTTGTGCATCATTGGGTACAGGGCAAATTTTATACAATATATTTCTCTATTTCAACAATAATCCGTACTAAAAAATTTATATTACGGATAGTAATGCAACTGAAATAAACGTTTTTGATATTAATATAATGGGAATTAATTAATTAGGTGACTGGAAATAATTAAGGGTGACTTTAAAGTACAAATTGAGTCCTTAACTAGTTATTCAGAACGGGCGACCAAATTACTATTTGGGCGACAACCTTAGGGCACACAAAACATTTAAAATTTGGCATATATTTCATTTAAAAAAGGTGACTATTATCCTAATTTAGATGACAAAAATACGATGTTGGGCAGCTTAGATCAGTTATAAAGTTAACCTACTTGGTATAATAGTTGCGCCCACTCAGTATTTTTGTCATTCATTAAGAATTTTCACTGCTAACTTAAATTATTTGTCTCCCACATGTAGTCGCCCGTTTTATGTACTTTTTGTTATCCACAGTTTGTCGCTCGTTTTGTTATTTGGTCGCTCAAAAAATAAACCGCTGCTAGGTTTAGTATTTAAGTATCCCATTAACAGTTGCCTTTAATTATTTCCACCATTAAAAGTAACTAAACTTAAGTTTATTATTACCCAAAGAACTTATCTTACACGTATTAAAAGTAAAGTTTATTTGAAACTCTCAAGCTGTGCTCTAATTGGACCCTGTAAATCTGCTTCTGGACCTCAAAACCACCGGGTTTAGTTATCAGGACCCAACAAGCCGCGGAGTGTGACCGGTGGTTTTCTGAGGTTGAAGCAGCGAACTAAAATCCATGGAAGTGTAATTGAAAACAGCAAAAACGGCACCAAGAGGCCAAAAAATTACAACCCGCACAGCTTTAGTCGAGTCAGCCACTCGCTCTGTGACTAACTTCAGTGTTCCTTACCATTGTATTGTAAAGAAAAGAAAGAAAGAGAGAAATTATATGCTTCTATATGTCATTACCTATTTTTCTATATATTTTTCGAGAATAAGGGATTAATAGACTTTAAGTATTATCCAAAAAATATAAAATTAATGAAAATTACATTAGTATTTGCATATTTTTTTAGTCGAGTGAAGAAACGAATATCGAATTTTTAACCATAAATTAATCAAGATCGTTTATGAAACTCCAACATATATTTTTATCTGCTCAATATAAAGAATATTTGATTGTTTATTGTTGAATCAAAAATAGGCCAAATTCGATAATTTCGAATATACTGGCCTTAAATATGGAAAATATCTATGAGTCTACTATGAGTTACTACAAATTATGGTCGCTAATAAGCAACCAGTGTTCAGACGCTTTGTGCTGCATAATTAAATGCCAGCATTTTTAGCTCCATCCACTTGGTTTCAATTTTCGTGTGGTGCCACTTTTTGAGCGTAATGCTTGTTCCATAGATTTTAGTTCGCTGGGTTGAAGCGACACTTGCCTCGCTTCGTGGTGAAGTGCCAGAGTTGAGATGCGGTTGTTAGCACAGCGGAAAGTTGAAATTACATATTTTTTCTATTCATAATAAACAAACGGCTGTATTTTTGTTTGATATGTAAAATTTAATTTTGTTTTGATCAAATGCGCTTGTCGTAGCGAAACATTTGTAAATTACAGGTTTGACAAAAAAAACTGTACTTTAAATTGATATTAAAACTATTATATTATTAATAGATCAATTTTCACGCACCTTTGATGCCGCCTGGCACTACTTTTCCACCAACCAAAACACCTGGCAATGTTATATTCGAATTAGATACATGATTGGCTATAATATCACACCAAATCCAGACCTCTGTAAATTGTATACCTTTAACCAGTTTTTCAGCCCCTTTGTTGCCCAACCACTCCCACACCCACCACTGAAAAGCTGCCAGGCACCCGGATCTTTTAATAATGATAGTATGGCACACTAACTAGAGGGATTTCGTCGCTCTGTAAATTGCATACCTATTTCCGGGGCCAGCTCATAGTCTAATAAGAACGGTAACTTACTTAAAATATGATTTAAACAAATCTGGCTCTCGCTTTGGCGCAACTCGCCGCTCAAAATCAAACCTAAGCTTTATGCAAAAATAGTCCGAAACATCCTCGCTCGAAATTAGGACACCGAGGTTTCTTATTAAATTTATTCACACGTTTGGTATCCGTCAGCCCTTTGCGGTGTGACAACATTTCGCTTTACCAGGCATATAACTAACGAGGTGGATGTGGGTCTGTTTTTTGAGGGGATCTCGCAAAAACTGGCATAATTGGGACTGAACCTTACCGCAAAAATAAACAGATGATGAGGCAGAATCGGAGAAGATTGTTAGCTTGTTATATCTTCATATGATACCACAATATATATAATAGCTCCATATTTCAAGATACTTGAAATATGGGTCGGTTTTTAAGGTAAAGTTTTACAATACATTGATATCTTCTTTAAGTTTTCCATACATCAGAAGCATTATATTACATTAACATGCCTATACAACGTTAATGAAACAAAAACAAACAATTAATGAAACAAAAAACAAAAATGGGAAAACCGAATCTTTGAACCAGCAAACTGAACAACTTTTGCAATGTGACAAACTCTGAAATTGCGAAAAAAAAAACAGCTGTTTCATACATTTTGATATTTTCGTTATTAATTTTTGTATGAAACAGTTAGTCCCAAAGTAAAAGTTGTTCAGTTAGATGGTCCAAAGAAACGGTTTCCCAATTTTTGGTTCATTAATTAACACGTTGTATAGGCATGTATATATGTTACGGCTAATACCCGAAGTGCGGCTAAACCTAGTTTTAGCCGGCTAAAACTAGATGTAGCCGATAGCTGTTGGCTATAACTAGGTGAACTGATCTGCTTTACTCCTGTAGGTCCCGAATATAGCTTTGAAATTTAGGCGAGCGCGAAGCGCAGCGTAGCGTGAGCCTTAAATTTCGAGATTTTTTTTTTAAGAGACAACAGAAATAATTTTCTTAATACCCCATGCTACACCTAGTTTTAGCCGGCTACACCTAGTATTAGCCGCGAGCAAATCGGTTACACCTAGTTTTAGCCAACAGCTATCGGCTACACCTAGTTTTAGCCGGCTAAAACTAGGTTTAGCCGCACTTCGGGTATTAGCCGTAACATAAACACAATGGTTGTGGTCCCAGCAGCTGATTTGACGTAATTATCGAAAAACTGCATGACTTCCACAACTGTGCATAGACCTCCCCAAGGGTCTCCATGCTTTGGTCTACAGATCGTCGATCGACCTTGAAACGTCGTGCGCGTTCGCAATATCAGAACCTTCCTGCCCCCAATGACAATTAAAGGTTGACGATTACAATGAGATCTAATGAATCAGATCTAAGAGAACTTTAATATTAAATTCAGAAAATCTAGTCCTACAATAATATTCAACAAAGTTAAGAGGGTATTCCCTTATTAGTGTGACTACTTTATTTCGCTAATCCAGATACATAACTCAAACTGGGGGCCCAATCGTGTTAATTCTAAACGAAGAAACCAAAACTATTACGTTGTCACTTAGATTATATTTACCTAAAAATATTTGGTTTAGCTTTAGAATTCTCATTGAAATAGTCCAAGATTAACTTGTCCTTATCCTTATCCTTCCTTATAATATAAATGTGAAAGTCCGTTTGTTTGTTTGTTTGTTTGTTTGTTTGTTTGTTTGTTTGTTTGTTACGCCTTCACGTCTTAACTACTGAACCGATCATCATGAAATTTTGCATACACATTCTTAGGGGTACAGAGAAGGACATAGGATACCTTTCATCCCGAAAAAAAAAATATTATTCCCGAGGGATAGCAAAAAATATTTCCACGCAGACGAAGTCGCGGGCGGCCGCTAGTATTATATATTATTATAACTTTCAAACATTTTAACAAAACCATAGCGAGTATTTTTCTGTTAACCACCTCTGTGGTCTAGTGGTTTGCCCAGCCGTGAAAGACGCAGAGATGCCTGGGTTCGATTCTCAGGGGGGTAACAATTTGTTCTCGGTTTGGTTGGTGGTAGGGCTTATCTCAAGTCCACCTGGCTAGCTACCACCATCTTACCTAAGTCTGACGCCATAACGACAATTTATTGTAGTGTTACGGCAGATAGAGGTAAGATACCAGTTCCTCGGTGATGAGGATTCCGGGTGCAGTGCGCTTTCACCTTCGGCCTTAGCGTTGCTTATAGTTCTTGTAACTCACGAATGCGCGTCGGCTATTAATGTTGTTAGGCGTGCACGTGCACATTGTTTTAGTGTGCGTCTGCACGTTTTCCTATTACGCACACTAAAACAATGTGTATGTGCACGCCTAACAACATTCTTAGCCGACGCGCATTCGTGAGTTGCAAGAACTATAACATCAGAAGACGTGAAGGCCAAGCACTATTCCATTGTGCATAAAAAAACTAAACTGAAATTGTAAGGATTTGGTTTTAGATTTATTGTTGAAAATTAGCGCGATTGGGCCCCTGTACATGTTTCATCATAAAACTTCTCGCTCCAATCATTTCCTTTATAATTACGCAGTCCGTATTCCGATCTGCGAACTCTGATAAAGCTTCTTTTCTTAATTAACTTCCTTAATGATATAAGTTTCGGAAGCGTTTTCGCTTCGTACTTCGAATAGGCTGTTTTGTTCTGCAATTTATAGGGACCCGTGATGAAAGGAGAAATCTTATTAGTATATGGATTGATAAATTGGAAGACAGAACCTTTTAATACTTCTTTCATAATTTGCTCTTTAAAAATTATAAAACTTACCTATAGGGTCAATCTAAATTCACCATCCAAATTTTAAGGATGTGTTCAGTCCATGAAACTGATCAACTTTCTTTAAGGAACATAGGAGTTATAAAAAAATTCGACTATCCATACAAATCAAAGAGATCACGTGATCAATTTAGTATGGGATGACCAAAGACACATGTTTCTTGGAGAAAGTTGTTTAGTTTCATAGACTAAAAATATCCTTAAAATTTGGATGGTGAATATAAAATGACCCTGTATACGTACCTCCTATAACTTCCTATAAAACCTACAACATAATAATAATGTACACCAATAATAAAGCAAACAATAAACTTTATGTACCGCTTTCATTGATATCTGTTTTATAAAGGTTGACTGGGAGAGAATGCTTTTTGCATTAAATCCGTTTTCACTATCATCAATTAAAGTTTCTTATCAAAATTAGTTTTTTGTACAGAACCCCATATCTAAATCAAGTCATACGGCCAGTTCTAAGTTCGTTATCAATTTAGATTTAAACATAAGAGATTAGTGCAAGTAGATTGAATATTTTACGCCAGTTTCAAGTTCAAAAACTAATTTTGAACTAAATAATGTTGTAAATGGTATTTTCCTTTATGAAGTACCTATTTATTAAGTTATTTTATAGAGACGAGTATATACGAAAATCTGATGTTTTTTTTTAAATCAACCTTTTCATTTTTTGTACTTAAAACGCTATCATAAAACCAATATTCCATCTGTGAACGAACATACGTAGTAAAATACGAGTATTTTTTTTGTATAAATTAATACACACATCAACTTTGTCTAGGGATACCAGGTGTTATTTTCATACACGAGGTAACTTTGAAGCCTTGGTTTTCTGCCAGGGATGTACGGTGCTGTGATCTGATAACGGCTATCCAGGGAGTGAATGGAGGAGATTCAGATCGCTATACACACCCAACCGATCTGACCAGCATTCTAAAAACGTAATGGACATGTTTAAAAAACCGCGAAAATAGCACGAAAATGTATGGAAATCCTGAAACTGAGAACTCTAACCCATTAATCTTTTAGAATGCTGATCAGTTGGGTGTGTATGGCGATCTGAATCTACTCCATTCAGTCCTTGGATGGCCATCATCAGATTACAGCACGGTACATCCCTGGCAGAAAACCAAGGCTTCAAAGTTACCTCGTTGGTATGAAAATAACACTTGTATCCCTAGACAAAGTTGATGTGTATATTACTTAAAACGTTTTAAAAAAGATATTAAATCATCAAATTGAATTTCAGTATTAAATTTATTTTGCTGTATTGGCTGTAATAGCGTGACTTTGGAAGCCATACATACAGGGATTGAGACACGAAGGCTGTGACTGTGAGCCGGCAGGTTGCTGACTTACTGCAAAATCCTCTACTTTGAGCTATGCTTACTAAAGAGTATTTTTTATGTCGAACTGACAATTAGCTACTTATATGATTGTTTTGATTTTATGAAAAAACTTTATAAAACACGTCTACAATTTTTATTGACCAAGCAAACGTGAAGCATCTCCTTTTCACTTAGAGCATTCAATCAAGCATTTTGACCTTGGGCGAAAATACCTTCGTTTGTCTGTCTAAAAACTGAACAGACATAGGTACAGCAGTTCATCTGTTCTTCTGTCGCATTTCTCATCCGATTCACGTTAAATTTTGTGAGCAGGTTCTTTAATAATTTATATTTTTTGTGACGATTCAGTTTTTAGATTTTTTTGAAATGGTGACGATATAGGTGAAATCATATTTCAGCTATTTCGAAAAATGTTCAAAAATGTTACATATTCGACGTTCACAACTTAACAGAGCCACTTGTTTAACTTTAGTGGGTACCTACTTGCAAGGATGATAAGCTATAAAGTTTTGGATCTGACTGCAACGACACTATTGTATCGCAACGTCAATATACGCTTATAATAACCTCCTCCTTTTCAATTTTTGAAGTTGGTTAAAAAGACAGCTAGTATCTCTTACATGTTACTTTACTCATACTCATAACATTTATTGCATTCCATAGTATCATACATAGGTGGTATAAATTAAAGTTAGATCAGTATGGACCCCGTCGGGCAAGCAATCAGGTGTAAGAAGAGAGGAAGCGCTATTCTATTTAGAGGTTTTATAATAATAACCTCTCAAAGCTTGAGCTAAAAGCTTGCGCTCACTAAACATGAAATAAAACACTTTTTAAAGGATACAGCGCGGTTTTATTGAAAGTACTTCCTTTGGTAATTGGTTGATATTTGGCTTTTAGGGTTCCGTACCCAAAGGGTAAAAATGGGACCCTATTACTAAGACTCCGCTGTCCGTCTGTCTATCTGTCAGTCGATCTGTCTGTCACTAGGCTGTATCTCATGAACCGTGATAGGTAGACAGTTGCAATTTTCACAAATGATGTATTTCTTTTGCCACTATAACAATAAATACTAAAAACAGCATAAAATAAATATTTAAGAGCGGCTCCCATACAACAAACTTGATTATTTTGCTGTTTTTTGCATCGCACTTGGCCGGTTTTTTTATTTTCCCCACGTTTCGGGACCTTTGCAGCTGCTGTTGTCACGGGGGACTGAACCTAGTCATGAGCTATCACCAAAGTACTTTCAATAAAACCGCGCTAGTATCCATATAAGAGTATTTTATTTCTAACATGTTACATTCCAGTATCCAATACTTATTTATAATCAACACGGTACACAGAAAAATAAACACATTACCCACAGTGAGTTTACACTAAGTGCCGTGATGTGAGCACTAAACGCGGTTAGTTCTTACAAACGACGCAGGTGGCGCTCTCAGCGTTTATTAAGATGAAGGCACTATATATAAACCATGTGTTTTTCAGACAGAAGCGCCACTCTAGAGATGTCCTTTTTATAATTTTTTTTATTTACAACGGGATAGAACTTGGCCTTCACCTCACTTGATGTTAAGTGATGATAAAGCCGAAGGTGGAAGCGCACTACACCCGGAATCCTCATCACTGAGGAACTGGCTATCTTACCTCTAACTGCTGAAACACAACAATTTTAAAATTGTTGGTAAGCCGTCAGACTTAGGTAAGATGGTGGTAACTAGCCAGGCGGACTTATAATAAGCCCTACCACCAACCAAACCGAGTACAAATTGTATCCGCCCTGGGAATCGAACCCGGGACCCCTGTGTCTTACACGGGTGGGCGAACCACTGGACCACAGAGGCGGCAAAATGGTAGGCGGTAATACTACCTAGGGTGTATTACTGTATTACTTCCGACTGCTCTTTTTTAATTTCGGGCGTTTCCTACTCTTGATGTCTATTTACGAGCTCATTCGCAGAACGAATGGGTGCATTCCATTCCAGCAGACAGATTAATCGCTAAACCATTAATCACCATAGAAAAGTAGTTTATTAAAGAGTTTAACATTCTTAATTTCCGTGGTTAAAATTTACTTTATTCTGATCGATGAGCGATTAGTCTGCTGGCTTTAGGCTGGAAAACGTTGACAGTTTTAACAAGAGTGGTTTCTATAGCAACAGTACATCATATCCTCCGTAAATTATTGTGTTTAATTTTATAGGAGTCCATCTGCCTGAAATGAATCGAGATTAAGGTGCATTTCGAAGTTTTGAGAACATTTCTGACAGCCCGAAACTTCGGTAGAGTGCAGTCGGTAGAAGGCTTAGCGCTTATACGCACTGCCCGGCTAGCCGCGTTGCGGCTGTCCGTCCGGAGTAGCGCAACCAAAAATATGTACGAAAAAATAGTTTCTATTCGCACTGTGATGCGGCTGCCGCCCAACCGCACCGGTCGCTCGCAGCGCTGCGGCCCGACTGACGGCTGTACGCACTACGCGGATGCACTGCGGTTTGCTAGTTTGCGGTTGCTCGCCAGTGAATGCGCACATATACCTACGCTGAAACCGCAACGTTATCCTATCCGCACTTTCCGGTTGCGCTTGTGGCTAGCCGCAGCCCAGCTAACCGCAACTGCAACCGCATCCTGCGGCCAGCTGGACGGAAAGCCGCAACGCGGCTAATCGGGCAGTGCGTACGAGGGCTAAGGGAGAAGGCCTCTTTGGCTTTGAAAACACTACTGTCATTTGTTTAGTTGCACTTACTGCTGATACAGGCTGGTTCAACCTGAGATTATATGTATGAAATATCTATGTGTGCGTACAAGAAAACCCGTGCTTTGTTCCAAGCCGCTCTTCTGCGTACTTAATATTTTGTGACGAGGGCCGTCAGCCATTAGCGACTGCTTTCAACAATATTGTGGGTTAGCTTAGTCTTCAACTAACTGGAGTGTACTTAGACCTTCGATCGCACCTGTGAATGTCGTATGCTATCGTTCCCTAATGAACCACGGAAGCTTTTGTGTTTACTTTTCTGCATGCATAAATTTAACATTGTGTTAAGATTTAGAAAGTCTTGAAAAATATTCTTTTTATGCACAATAGGATAGTGCTTGGCCTTCATCTCACCTGATGTTAAGTGACGATAAGGCCGAATGTGGAAGCGCACTACTCCTGGAATCCTCATCACTGAGGAACTGGCTATCTTACCTCTAACTGCCAGAACACAATAATTTTTAAATTGGTGTTATGGCGTCTGACTTAACGTTCCCGCTGACGGGCGATTAATCGTTGAGCGATTTTTTGTCGCTGAGAACAGGACATATGTAGTTCTGTACTTAAACGCCCACGAGCTACTTTTTGTAGCTGCGATAAACGCGGCGTTAATCGCGGCGCTTTTTTGTCGCTGGCTTATTAAAACCTTCGTCGTGTCATATTGCAGGCGATTATCGCCGCGATTAACGCCGCGAATATCGCAGCTACAAAAAGTCGCCCGTGAGCGGCTACGCTTAGGTATATAAGATAGCTAGCCAGGCGGACTTGAAATAATACCACCAACCGAACCGACTACAAATTGTTACCCCCCCCCCCTGGAAATTGAACCCGGGACCCTGCGTCTTACAGGGGTGGGCAAACAACTAGATCACAGAGGCGGTTAAATTATATCCTCTTATTTGACTGCACTCTTAGCAAGACAGATCAACCATATTTTTACGTTTACATCGTAGTTTTTTTTCAGTATCATAACGTAACACAAGCTCTTACTTCAGCGGTTTAGGCATGAAAACGTAACGTACAATCAGAATATTAGTATATGGACTATATACTTTTACCATTCAGTCGGCATCGAAATTAACTAAACACCAAATTATATTGTTTTAAATTTCCATGGTTATTAACATTATTTAAATATACTGTATCGGAATTTTCACCATGTACCTTTTTATTTTTGAGACTCCGATATTCCGACTCGATTATAAAGGAACACATAAAAGCGGTCAAAAACAACGATACGCAAAAATCGGCCATCGCTGAACATTTAATTAATTCGGACACAAATCACTGGATCGAGTTACATAACCCTCAGATCATCTCCACAGAACGCCACTACATACCAAGAATGGTCAGGGAAGCGATTGAAATTACCAAATACAAAAATTTCAATCGTGATGATGGGTTTAAACTGTCGAGTGTCTGGAATCCAGTAGTCCAGCTGTGTCAAAACAACAAAAATAAAAAAAGTGCCGTTCAGCGTAAAGATACAGTGAGTGTCGTGTGTCGAGAACAGATTCGAGTGAATAGTGAGTTTGCAGACAATGGTACCGGTACCGACCGTAATAAAAGAACTAGACGGAGGGTAGACCGATTCGTCTGCCAATAACATCTACCCGCACGTGACAACCGACAGTTCTTCCGTGATCATGGCGCATGCAACTGCGCCGAAATATCGGAGTCTCAAAAATAAAAAGGTACATGGTGAAAATCCCGATACAGTATATTTAAATAACACCAAATTACTTTCTCACACCAACAGTCACGTTTGTTCAGTACGTTGCAAACCTACTGTATGATGCAATACTTGGCATAACATGGGACTTTAGCTAATTTTGCCGTGCCAGTATAGTACTTCCACATTTCACCAACATCAATAAATTCACAATGGCGACTAACACCACATTTCCAAGTCCGAAACAAAAACAAAAGTTAAATGGAGATAATTCTGATAATATCGGAATACAGCCGTCGCTCGGCAGACGTGATTGAAAAACTTAAATTGATTCGCCAATTTCTTACAAGTCAAATCAAACTTATTCAATGAGCAAACATATTTTTTGGTAATACAAGATGGGTCGATTTCATTTGACAGTTCGAGACGAGATTATGTCGCCTTGTGGAAAAATATTTTGGTAAGATTTGAAAATGGGCGAGATAACAAGATATCTTTCCTACTTTATGTATTTTTTCTTTCATTCGGTTTACAATACTAGATATAATCCTTTTAACATAAACTAAAAATATCTTTTGATTTACCTTACTGGAAGTAAGTACAGCAGCTACAGTAAGCCGAAAACGTATATTAGGTTCCTAATAAATTTTAAAAATCCTAATAAAATAATATTATATTTTTTTTGTGACAGTAACTCGTTACATAGTAGTAGTTACATAGTACTGCTTGAAATCATTAATCTCATTAATGATTTCAAGCAGTACTATGTATCTATTTTATTTTTATTTTAAATTCCAAAAAAATAACAGATGAAAGTGCCACAAAAAAGTCTGGGTGCACAGATTGACATAATATATCATACTTATCATAAAATAGCTTATCTAGAAACAATTAGTTTCGTAAAATGTTCTAAAACGAAAGCGCACATAGCAAACTCACTTTTTAGGGTTCCGTACCCAAAGGGTAAAAACGGGACCCTATTACTAAGACTCCGCTGTCCGTCTGTCTGTCTGTCACCAGGCTGTATCTCATGAACCGTGATAGCTAGAAAGTTGAAATTTTCACAGATTATGTATTTCTGTTGCCGCTATAGCAACAAATACTAAAAACAAAATAAAATTAATATTTAAGGGGGGCTCCCATACAACAAACGTATTTTTTTTTTGCCGGTTTTTGGTACGGAACCCTTCGTGCACGAGTCCGACTCGCACTTGGCCGGTTTTTTACTTTTTTATTTTACTTTATTGATTGACCAACGCTTGTTTACATAATTATTATGGAATAATAATTAGTAAAAGCTCTGCTTGATTTGGATCTTAATATTAACAATACGAAAATAAAATTGATTATTTAAAAAAATATCAGGACACATAGATAATACAAATATAATCCAAATAAAGCCATGCTTACAGCTATGTAGATATGTTTGCGTTTAATAACGTACAAAATATGGAGCTAGTTTTGATTTGTACCTTATTCACATACGGTTAAGGTTTACTTCGGAACTTCATCCGTTTATTTAAATATTCGTTGGACCGCCTAGTGTACAGAAATTCTTTTATTTTCTAAAAGCGAATCTTAAGCCACCTTAAAATAATTGGAAAACGACTGAAGGAAATAAGACATCATGCAGGCGGTTTCACCAGCCGATTTTAAATGAAAAACTATCAAGATTTGAATTTAAACTTTACTGTAGTGTATTTAAGGTTTAGTGAAAAAAGGTTTGTAAGTACACTATTTTGTCTTGTTACTGATCTAAATCTCATTTTTCAAAGGTAGTTTAATATTGTAATATCTTTCTCTTTTCCCATCAAAATGATGGTGAAGGCAGGATACGTTTTACAGAGAATTGAGACCCAGCTGGGTTCGATTTGTACTTAAACAAATTATGTTAATGCACCAAACATGCGTTTTGTTAACTTATGAAGTTACGTTTATATCTGATCTCATATAAGAAGTGTGATTTTTAGAATTCCAGAAAGTTTCTATGATTCAAGTCTTTATCAAAGTAAACATTTTTTCAATGAATATATTTTCTTATTACATTCTGTGAAATGAAATTTTCCCGTAACTATTTTTTTGTATAAAGTAAATTTTATATATATTTTATATATATTATATATTTCTGCTTAGTTATATAAACTAGAGTTTGGAAATATGCTCATACCTACGATGAAAACACTTTCAGAGACATTTATGGAACATTCTGTGTACCTAAAATTCAGTCTGTCTAGACTATAGTCTGAATCGACAAAACTGGTAAGATAGAAAGAATAGCAAATACAAAATTATTGCTAGGTGTAGTGTCCATTTAATTATTTTGTTTGGTTTTGATATAAAATTAATAAATTTTTGATTAAATTTATTTAAATAAACAACAAATTGTACTAAATTATTATTTCCCATATTGAATAATTTAAATCGTTTGATTACTATGCAATTTCTATGCCAATTTCATGCAAGACTTCTGTATTTCGACTGCAATTTCTTTACGTTTAGCTAAAATAAATTAATAGAATTTGGGACCTAGAGTGCAAACATTTCATTATTATACATTGAAAGTTACTATTTTTTTATCCAAATAATTTTTAACACCATTTTACAAACCGTATCGTTATCGTCACATTGTAGCATCGTAGCATTGTCGAATACAACTCGGACGGAAACTTCAAACTTCAAAAAATCTTCACGTCTAACTTATCTCAGTGTCTCAAGACAATAGATTGTTATACAAGTGACCAAAGTCAATTTGTGCTGCAAGTGCCGACTTTAAATCACGAACCAGCGAAGTAGTCTAGAATAGGGATGTTGACTTATGAATAAAATAACGAAATAGTAATAAAAATCGTAAACATATCAAACTTTTAGTGTAGCTTGTATACCTCTTGGTTTTATATATTGCGTATTATTTATTTTATGACACTTCAAAGTTGGGTGGACAAGTCCATTTAAAAAGTATAAAATTTGTTAAAATAAATAATACATTTAATTAGTCCGTCAAATTTATAGCAAATTTGTCAAAGAAACCATTTTGATAAACACAATATTTAATATAGCTGCCGAACAAATTTCCTACGCGTTGCATACAACGTAGGAAGGCGTGACGTCATAACTTGGTAGCCGTTAGTATGGAGCGTTTTCGGGTGAGTCCAATTTTATGCACTTCAAACTGTGATATCTCGGGCAGTTTTCATGGTAGCGTAATAATTCTTATACAAATGTTTCTTTTTTTAGGGGTAATTTATGTAACATAAAAAAAAATAGTCAACATGCCTAGTGTAGCGAGTGATTCTAATATAGACTACTGAGCACAGTGAGTGATTTAAAGGCACGAGGCAGAACAAAAATTTGGTCTCGTGTAAAACATACAACTTTTCACTGCTACCAGCGAGAAAATTTTCACGAGACTTTCCTCGTAAAAAGCTACATATATTCAGCATTAAAAACTTGTTCTCTCAACTCTTTTAGAAATTTTCCTATGAGTTTTTACGCGCCAAAAGTGCCTTTTTTTCGTGCTGGAGAGGTAAAAAAAATCTTTGACCAGTGTGTGTTGCCACTGTTGCCAGTGATGACTTACAGTGGTGAAAAGTGGTCTCTTAACTATAGGGCTCATAAAAAGACTCAAGGTCACCCAGCGTGCAATGGAAACAGCCATGTGCTTGGCGTTTCCTTGTGTGATCGAATCAGAAAAGAGGAGATCCCTAGTAAGACTAAAGTAATCGACAGCGAGAAGAACCAATGGCCGTTGGGGCGGAAAGGTTCTAGAATGGCGACCGCGCACCGGACAACGCTCCGTGGTGGGTAGGCCCCCGACAAGGTGGACCGACGATCTGGTGAAAGTCGCGGGAAGCCGCTGGATGCGGGGAGCGGAAGACCAATAGTTGTGGAGATCCTTGTGGGAGGCCTATACTATACCCAGCATTATGTGTCGTGCGGTTGATATGATGATGATGATGATCGTAGCATAGCATTACTGCCTTAACAAATTCAAAAACGAACTATAAGTAAAAACGAAACCAAAGAAAAATTGTTTTATGTTTTATCATATTCTTTCAACTGCAAAATTTTTGTCACAAAAAGAGTTATCACTGCCGAAACTAATTTAATAAACTTAATGTACTTATCATCTGAAAACGACAAGCGTGCTATAAACTTCTACCTTTATCAGTGGACACTAAGCACAAACTTTCAAGACACATAAAGAACCGATGCACTAACTTCAAACTTGCGGATAAGGCTGTTTTATATTTCTGTCAACACAAATCTATTGCTGATACAAAATCGACTTTATCTTTCGAACAATTGAGTTCAGTTTTAGTTCGTAGAGATTATCTTTATGTTGTTCGGAGATTGGGTACGAACACAAAAGGCGAAATTGTTATCAAAAGAATTTGATCTTTTGTCTTTAGTGGGCTTTGGAGAAGGTACTCATTATTGTTCGGACTTTGGTAGTACAGTTGGATAAAGTTATTGATGTTCTATTAAATTACAAGATGTAAGTTTGTTGTAAAGGCATTAGTACTTATACCTATTTCGAAATGATGTTTTTAGCAAAAACCATCTGTAATTGAATCATTGAAAGTGTAATTTAGTATTTTAATCATAGGTTGGTTGAAAAGTTACATCATTAAAATTACTTAGGTTTCAGTAACTTAACTTTTCTCACTAAAAAAACAATGCCTGTAAAAGGAACTTTGAAAAATTAAGTCATTGTGTTTAAGCTTGGGTTAGGAAAGATAATGCTTATTATCACAATAATGTTGTTCTCTGCAGGAAATGAATCCACAATCATTGTTTATACTGTTACTACAAAATTAAACAAGATGGTTTATTCTCGAATAAATACTTGCCATTTCCAGACATTAAAATAACAACAACATCGAAACATCAAGGGTAAAAATTTCACAAATCAAAATCAAATGGCTTATTCTCGAATAAATACTAAGGAGCCATTTCCAAATCTTAAAATAACAACAACATCAACACATCAAGGGTGAAAATTTCACAAATTAAAATCAATTAAAGCTGCAATAATAAATTTAATTAAGAAAATGCAGAACTCTAAATCAGCGTATCAAAGGTGACAGCGTAAATTTGATTCTGACATTCAACCATGGACCTATAACACCCAGATCAAAATCGCTTAATGTTCGCCCCGCACAGATCCAAAATTAATTAAAACCTCAAATTAAATTGGTTTTGTTACAATCAAAATAGCTGTGCCCTCACAAATTGATGCCCTCAAGCCCTTTGAGTCATTAAAAATTATGGCGTTTTGAATTTGGTCATAGTGTGGTGGGTAAGAGTGGGGAAACTTCGTGATAAGTTACTTCACGTAGTGGATTCCTTTCTCTTTCTTATCCATAAAGAAGGCCCATACCCCAGCCAGCTGTAGTGGGAACACATCATCTCTACATGCTACATGATGTTGATCAAATAGTAATTGGGCGAATATAAATTAGTAAAGTATTCCACTTAGAGAATTTATAAATATTTTTTCCAATTTTTCTAAGTGAAATAATAAAAATATTACATTTTATTCCACTTAGAGTAACTTGCAATTGTCTTGGTACTTCTAGTAAGTACATTTTCTATTAATTTTAAAATAACTACTTTTCTTTTCTTTTTCTTTGGCAAATAGTGAAACTATTAGTCTGCAATATGAATCTTGTAACTATTCAATCTTTATTAATTACTGTTTGTTTTCCAAATAATAAATAAGCACCTATACTTATTATTCAAAACCAAATTAATTTTACTTTATATAATAGGCAAATACTTTTTAATAAAGTATTTTAATTGATAAAGCCTTACAGAATAAAATTTACCACCCACATCACTAGAAGGTAAACTAATGTAGCTGTTGCTCTAAGGTGGAATAAAAATTATTATTTTTATTATCTTAGAAAAATTGCGAAAGTATTGATAATTTTCTCCAAATGGAATACTTGAATTTCTATTAACTCAATTTCTATTATCTAAGTGGAATAAATGACTAATTAACAACCCAAAATGATGATGAGGGAATGTCCTACTATAATTTAGCACATTATGATCATTTTATTACATGGAACACGATGTTATCGTGTCTTGTGATACAGTAATTTTGTAAATTATGAAGACCACTAAAAACAAAATCACATGTGGAATTATTACGTTCTGTATTAATATCATTAAATCAGTTTTGATGGTTATTCAAGATTAATTCCCATAATACATGAATGAATGTATGAATGAAACTTTTTACATCACACAACAAGAACATAATAAAATGAAAAATCATAAAAATAAATCAGGAGATCATATTCTGAACACGTCTAAAAATCAAAAATATACAAAACACAGACAATACAAATACTTAGTACCTACGCAAAATTGTGCGACTACGGGCAGGCCTCCTTCACTCGCTCAAGGTCGCGCGATAAGCACCTACCGCTACGCTAGCCGTGCCTACGAGGGCACAAGTGAGCAGCGGGCCGCCACACGCCCGCCTGTGTACGAGCGCGGCATCTTAACGCCTGCATAGGTATTGTCTCTTTATAATAGAAACAATGTTGAATCGCCATTACTATGCCGTGTACGGATGTCAAAATCAAAAAACCAATAAACAATTGTCGTTTTTCACATTATGATATATGCTACACAGTTCATTTAATTTAAAGGAAGACGACCCTAACGATGCGTCGTCAGAAAAGGTAAGAGCACGCGATAGAAAGGGACGCAACTACTATTAGCGCTGCGCGACCTGCACTTTATTGTGTTGGAGCAAAAGTTGCTATTTAATGACTTTGCGGAATGCTGCTTCTGTACTTGTACTATTAGCTATTCTGTGCTACGGGCCAATCAGAACCCTGCCTCAGCTTGCCTCTGCCTGCAGCCCTGCCTCATACATATAGGTAAGGTATCAAAAAGGAGACAGTTCCACAAATAAATCAATTGGTTGAGATTGAGAGCGCTAAGTTTAATCTAAGTAAATAAAATACGTCGTATAGGTACCTACTAATTATGAAGTTACCATACTGAATCACACTTCACTATGGCTGAAGTCGTGGAAATGAAATGACGTTCGAATGGCACTGAAAGTAATCTAATGATTCGCTGAATCGAAGCTGAAGTAACATAAATATAATTAAAGGTTAAAAAAATAATCAAAAGTAATATAAAAAAAACATATTTTCATTTTGATAAAGTATCAAAATCTCTTGAATTCATCCAAGAAATTCGAGCCATGAAATTTGTTCATGAGGTTATTTTATGGCACAAAGTGATTTTGTTTTGTGTCATAAAATATTTTATGTCCGCCAGGAAAAACAGAGTTGTGATAAATTTTACGGTTTTATATATACTTGAGTGTGCAATAGGCTCTTTTGAATATTCAGTTACTGTAAAACTGTTTGAATTATTTATTTATTATGAAAAACACAGGCTTTATATCAGTTTTAAATAATAAACTTTTTAAAATTTCTATGATTATTTAATTAAAGAGTAATAATGTCGTTTAGTTTTAAGATATTACGTTTTTCAGTTAAAAGCCTCTACTTAAAATCAGTGAGTCATAAAAAGTATTTATATTATCCGATACGATGTATACAAACTCTCAAATCGAAATAATGCTGGTAAGAAACAAAAGAAATTGTTTTATTTTATTAATTATGTCTGTTTAAGGTTGTTTTTAAACTTCATTACTTATACAAGTTTATTTTTAGTATATACGAAACCTAACGCCCTACTAAAATGTCTCATGCGCACAACACAAAAATAATGTTATATATTTATATAACAATCTACCACATTGAATATTAATATAATTTAACTAACACAATATATCCCCTACTGGGGAAAACTCGAGGATTTCAGTATTATTATTTATAAGAATTGTCACCGTCTTTCTAAATGTATTTAATCTTAAAAAAGCGATTATTATAGTAAAAATTATAACTTTACCAGAGTTTTGAGTTATGCATTATAGGGATATCTCTCTCAGGCAAGTGTAACAAAAATCGGATCGCATAATATAAAAACACTTCGCAGTAAAGATTTTACGGTTGAACTACTCAAGCCGCCAGGCTTAACTCTCGTGTGCTAATATAGGGAAACGACTTTGTGACTCGCTCGGACGCGACTGAACGCGCGTCCTGAGTGGCGGCGTTTCGCGGGTATTGCTAAGCGGAGGAATACGCGAATGGCTGTCTTTTATGCACGCTAGTGACGAGCTTGATGTCTAAGATGGTAAGGGCATCGCCTCAACGCCCTGCGATTACGAACGTTTAGGAACTTTCGAATCGAAAGGGTCGGTCACGGGATGGGTGGCGAAAATTGATTATCTTGAGCTACTCCGTTCTTCAAAAGGCACGATAAGCCGTAGGTAAAGATCGCATTTGCAGTAAATCCAGCGTATTGGGCAGTTTATAGGTCCGTGTGGTGGGTTATGGCCCATCCTCCTTAAGCATCTATTAGGAAGGCCTATACCCCAGTAGTGAGGACATTAAAAATAGCTACGACTGCACGCCAGAGAACACCATAAAGTCTGTTCCCAAATATCCGGGCCGTGCCGTGTCCGGGGCCCAAGTTATGTTGGATGTCTCTATGTTCTACATAAAAGGCCAACGTATTTTGAACTCCGGATCCTAAACGAAGCCGCTTTAGAGCAACGCGGCTGGTGTTGCTCTAAGGAAGCCGCTAATAATGGAACTCAACGTTTATTTGATTCACATACAGAATTTTAGCACGACCAACGTAACTTGGGCCCAGGACACGTCATGGGCCTAGTATGTGTAGATAGTCCCTTAGTTCGCACTAGCGTCTATATGCGTTCATAAATGTTAAGTATTTGATTCGCCTTGCCGCGTATTCCCCATACGCAATGGACCGTCACTCAGGACGCGCACGAGGCAGTATATATTTAAACGTTTTCTACCAAATTTTGCATGGTTTAAAGTCAGCGGAAACGGAAGATGGCGACTTTTACGGTACGACCAATAACGACCAGACATATTTTGATGTTGGGGAGATCTTTTCACGCTATCATATCCGGTGGCGGTAAATATTTAAAATCTATAAAAAGAATAAATAATATAAAAAGAAAAATAGAAGAAACCATTTTACTTAATTAATAAAAAGTAACAAATCTTGAGATTGATTCGACAAATGACAAATTAATGATTATACAGAATAACAGACACTGTGCTTTCATTTTTTTATGTTTTCATCTTCATTAACTTGTTTTACCTGTGTATACATTTAATTTAGACACAATATCTACAGGATGTCCTAAAACTTTGTCACATGGAGGGAAAGTATCTTAAATATTGAAGATAGGAAATTTTGCTAAAAGAAGACTTCATTTTGTTTTTAAAAAGAAATGGAACTGCATTAAACGATTTTTTTAAATCGCATAAGATTCGATACAAATTGATACAGTCAGTAATAATTAGAATTCAAATATTAAATTTCATGGTCTTCCTTTTGTTAAAGATGCTGTGTCAGTTAAGAAAAAATAATCCTTATGAGTAAACCTTTCGATTGGTAAGTTGAGACATGCCTTTAAGACATGCGTTTTTTCAAAAATCTTTGAATGTAGTTACAATTATTTTTAAAAACAAAATGAACTCTTCTTTCAGTAAAATTTCCCAATTTAGATATTTAAGATTATTTAATTCTCTCAATGTGGCAATGTTTTGGGACATCCTGTATAACATATCTATCTCTAAGCTTAAAGACGATTTTGACGATACATGATATTGGATCATTCTTGATAGTACTTGAGGTTCAGTTACAGAATCCTATGAGCTGTGTTAGTATTACAAAGGAGATACAATAGGTAGTTAAGAAACCCCATTAGGACCCCATGGCAACAATCAATAATTTCGAGAATACTATGTAAGAAGGCTAATATGACGCAAGAGATTGCGCGACATTGGCAACATTGTATGCATTAGAAATGGTTAATTAAAATTGTCATAAAATATATAAATTATGAGCTTTTTATGGGAGTACGTGTCACCCGAGTTGTCATGGTACATAATTTTATTAGCTTTCCCAATTCGCCATGGTCATTACAATTTACGTAAGCATGGGTTGGGAACACGTGTAAAAACCGTATATAAGGAGCTGCGACTCCTAACTAAAACATTCCGACTCTACCACCAGTTTGTGTATCATATTTAACATTGTAATTCTGTACAATTAAAAAGTGATCAAGAAACTTCTTTTTTTCTTCAAACTCCACATCGTCAGCGACTTCTCAACGTCTCAAGAGCAAGAAACTTTACTAGGTACCGATTGTAGATATATACTATAAATTCTTCATTAATTACAAACTTTTGATCTTTCTTTAGTAATTGGGTCATGGGTTTTGTAATCTTAGCAAAATCTTTGATAAATCTTCTATAATATCCCACTAGTCCTAAAAATGATTTAATATCTCTTACCTTTTTAGGTAAAGGGAAGTTCAGGACTGCTGTCACTATATCATCATTGGGTTTAAGACCTTCTTTTGTGATTACATGTCCTAAATAAAGTACTTCTTTTCTTAGGAACTCGGATTTTTCTAACTGAATTTTTAGATTAGCTCTTTTTAAGGTTTCGAAAACTTTTCTTAATTTTTGTACGTTCCTCTAATGTTGTAGAAAAGATTATTATGTCGTCGAGGTATATTAGACAGTCTACTCCTTGAAGACCTCTTAGAATGTTATCCATAGCTCTTTGAAAAGTAGCTGGTGCTGTTTTAAGTCCAAATGGCATTCCAAGAAATTCATAATGTCCGAATTGAGTACTAAAGGCTGTCTTCGGTTGATCAATTGGATCTACCTCGATTTGATGATACCCTGAAGCTAAATCAAGGGTGGTAAAATAACAACTGTTTCCTAGTTTATCAAAAATATCACTTATATTCGGTATAGGATATTTATCGTCCAACGTGACTTCATTCAGTTTTCTATAGTCTATGACCATACGGAACTTCTGTTCACCGCTGGCATCCATTTTTTTGGGTACCAAGTGAACCGGAGCACTCCAAGGTGAAAAACTAGGTTTAATTACGTTGTCTTTTAATAATTTTTCTATTTGATTCTTAACTTCTTGATTTTGTGATGGCGGTTGTCTATATGGTTTAATGTATATGGGTGCTTCATTTTTAGTTCTAATTCGATGTTTTATTTCATGTGTAAACGTTAATGGGATGTCCTCGTGATAAAATATATCCTTGTACTCATGGCAAATTTGGAAAAATATTTTTTTTTTCAATTTCATTCATATGGTCAGTTCTAAGTTTTCTATGCAAATTTTCGATTAGTAGTTGCTCTTGACTTCTTAAGTAATTTATTTTACACGGGTGAAAATGTCTCCGTATGACGCTCAGCGGATCTTCGCGCTTGATTATTTTAAACGGAGTTAACACGTCAATGGTTATGTATTCACTTGTTTCATTTACAATCACTGTTTCTGCGAACCCGTCCTTACAATGTACGAATGAACTTGGCATAGTTACCTTGACGTAAAACTGAACTGGTGCTAAAATGCCTCCACCGAGAGTGAGAGTGGTTGGTATAATTACCTTTTGTGTTTTGTGAGGTTCAATTGTTAACGTAACAATAGGCCTCTTTTCACTTTCAGTATATTTTATAGGTATTTTCACTAGTGGCGTATCTAAGATTTGTTTTCGGATATTCAATACCGCGTTGAGTTTATTTAGCAAATCGATTCCTATTAAACCGTCGTATGTATTATCGACATCATAGACATAAAATTTATACATAAACTTGGCTTTAAATATGTCGAAAATAGGCATGTAGACTACTAGATTATGTTTACTAGTTCCATGCGTACTTGTGACATCAAATGATTGTATAATTTTAAAATGATTATAATATTTATTAGCCAATTTATTACTTATGAAGGATCTCGTACTTCCCGTGTCTATTAAGATTCTTGCGTCTATGTCGGGAATATAAATGTACGGTAACAATTGCGGATTCATTTCGTCGGCGCCTGTTTTGAGGCCTTTATTTGAAAATTCTGTGTATTATTGAGAATAGAGTTATTTTCATTGGATTGATTTAATCCAGATGATCCCGGTTGCGGTTCTGAAGTCTGATGATAATTCAGCGTATTTTGTACGTCGATCTTTGAAAACTAGGTTTAGTTTGCCAATTGGGTCTAGGTCTATCGAAATTATTGGACATCAGTGAAGCATTTTATTCAAAACGAGGGAAAGGACGTATTGTAGTCATTCTAATGGGGTTTTGACCTTGAGGCCTAAAACTTTGATACTGTGCCCGATAGAAAGTATTTTGTCCTTGGGGTTTTGGGAAATTATTCCGTACAGGTGGGAAGGATCGTGAAGATACGCCCCTTTGAGGTAGTCTAGGTTGTATAGCTAAATTTCTTCCTCGTGTAGAAATTAGGTCATGTTTCATTTTATACGTTTTCTCAAAATTATCTTCTTCCATCACGATCTGTAATGCGTCCTCTAGAGTATTGGGATTTTTGATCCTGACACTCCTAAGTAATGCTTGAGGCAAATTATAGAGAAAAACATTTAGGGCGGTGTGGTTTTAGATTTCCATTTTAATGTATTTATGCCTATCCTCGGAATTTGCTAGAATTTTAGCGAACAAATTACTTCTAACCGACTATATACGACCACAAAACTCTAAATAACTTTCATTATTTTTTATCTGTATGGATTTTAATTCTAACACGAGACAATCCATTGATTTATGATTTCCAAAATGCTGAATTAGTAGTTTCTTAATAAAACTCCAATCCGAAAGAACATAATCGTTTTCACTAACTATTGCGGCGGCTTTACCCATCAACTTGCTTGTTATTACTTGCAATAAATAAGCCATTTTGTCAGGAGCATAATTAGAAATTACATACTCGCACTTTCTTATATAAAAATTAAGTAATTTCGAATTTCCATCGAAAAATGGGATTAGGTCATGCAGAGGGTTCTTAAACGAACTACCTGTATGATTATCAAATTGTATTAGAGGTCTAGATCTTGGTTCGTTATGCTCATTATCTTCATCATCATCGTCTTCATCATTATTTCGATTATCATACGCCTCCAAATTGCTTCTCAATTGCACAGGCGAATAAGAAGGATATACGTCTCCTTCATATGGCTCGGCCATTGGTAAAGGGTTATTCGAAGGTACTCGACTAGTCCCCCGAATATTCTCTACTGCCGATTCTATAACTTTTCCAGCTGCTGAGCCTACTGCTGAGCCAACAGCTCCCAGAGCTTGTCCAGCTACACCCCCAGCCGTTTGTAAAACCTGACCAGCTCCCCCTTCAGCTGCCTGTAAAACATGACCCGCTGCTATGCCTGCTGCTTGAGCCAAATAGTCCATTTTCTATTCCTTATTTTATTTTATTTTTCAGAAAGAAAATAGATGTTTTAATAATCAATGACCTTAATACTTCCTATAATGTGTTTATGTAATGGAAAGTATACGACTATTATTAAGATGATCTTAAAATATTTAGAGAACCTTTTATTTAGACCGCACCTTTTAACGAAATTGACCTTATTCACTTTTATAATTATTATAATATAATAATTAGAGCTGATAAACGTAAAAGTTCCCCTTTTCATTCACTTAATAACATTTAGAATTTTTTTGTTTTTTTATAGCGCTATTTATTTAATTGATTCACAATTCATGAATAATTTATTAACATGCATTAAGCCGTAGCTGCACAGCATATAAGATTACTTTCGCGAAGTGCACAATTTTTCATAAGATTTCGCAGATTATATTAGGTCGACACACAAAACAAATAAAAATATGTATATATAAAATCACTTAAAGCTAATCCCTATCAGCACGTATGTCTATCATTAGGGAATTTTGTTAAGGAAGGAAAACAAAATCTTTGTATATTGAGCCTCCCGATTCCGACTTACTCTTCTTTTTTCTTTTTGCTTTACAATAATCGTCTAGACTTTCAGCGTCATCCAGTTTGAAGAAAATAAACTTATTTAATTTTTCGGCTTATGATCAGCTTTTCTTCCGTAGAAATGGAAAATAACTCTTCAGACAAATATTGGGTTTCCACTTACTTGTATGTTTCAGTTTACCCTTGAAACAGTTATCGCTGATCCTACCGGCTGCGCCAGTAAAGTTTCTTGCTCTTGAGACGTTGAGAAGTCGCTGACGATGTGGAGTTTGAAGAAAAAAAGAAGTTTCTTGATCACTTTTTAATTGTACAGAATTACAATTTTAAATATGATACACAAACTGGTGGTAGAGTCGGAATGTTTTAGTTAGGAGTCGCAGCTCCTTATATACGGTTTTTACACGTGTTCCCAACCCATGCTTACGTAAATTGTAATGACCATGGCGAATTGGGAAAGCTAATAAAATTATGTACCATGACAACTCGGGTGACACGTACTCCCATAAAAAGCTCATAATTTATATATTTTATGACAATTTTAATTAACCATTTCTAATGCATACAATATTGCCAATGTTGCGCAATCTCTTGCGTCATATTAGCCTTTTTACATAGTATTCTCGATTGTTGCCATGGGGTCCTAATGGGGTTTCTTAACTATCTTTTACAAACTTAGTTGCTAAACTAAAATTAGACGAGCGTTTACAAATAGCAGTATGTGAGAGACTGGTATCTGTACTAGGATAACCTGTATTACAGATTACCAGGCCTCCGCCTCACAGAGTATGAAAACATAATCGCCAAAAAAGAGATCATAGATATCTATTAAAACCTTAAGAGAAAACAATACTTGAAAATAAAAGTTCATTATATTCTACTTATAACTATAATAATATTAGGCTATGAACAAACTTGTGTGTCCGTGTTTGTGATAGTATGTGTGTGTTTGTGTGTGTGTGTGTGTGTGTGTGTGTGTGTGTGTGTTTGTATGTGTGTGTGTTTGTGTCTTTGTGTGGGTTTGCGTGCGTGCATTTGTGCGTGGGTGCGTATGTATGTATGTGTCAGACGATTAGTACAGTACAATTAGGAGTTTTTCTGTTTCGTCATATGTGAGGTTTTGTAACCAATCGAATACTTTTCTTTTACACTGTGTTGTAGCGAGTGAGTATATACATAAGATTTCATTGATTTTATTATACAAAAACGAGCCAAGGAAGCAAAAGAATCTTTTAAAATGTTTAGTGTTATGAGGTACGGATGGGCAAACTTTGTATTTGCGACGTTTATTCTTATATAGTGCCGGATCGTATGCTATGAGCGAATGTTGTTTACAAATGATATGGTGAATGAAAAGTTGTTACACTGTTAAAACTTTAGCCTTTTGATATAGCTCTGCCGTAGGATAGAGGAATGGTAGGTAATAGCAAACCTTGAGAACAGCTCTTTGTGCGCGCTCAATACTAATCATCTTGGATTTTTGAGATCCACCCCATGATGTTATACAGTACGTTAAAATGGATTGGCACAATGCGAGGTAGGTTAGCTTTAGAACCTTTTCATCAGCAACATGACGTAGGTTTTTAAAAATATATATTAATTTTCGAGTTCGGGTAGTAAGCTTATCTATATGACCCTGGAAATTTAAGTTTTTATCAATGACAATACCGAGATATTTTATTTCATCTACGTGCTGGAGGTTTGGGCAAGAACAGGTTGTGTAAGAGCTGTTACAAATCAAAATCAAATCAAATCTTTTTATTGCAATCATGTGGTTAACATAGGTGTACACATTAGAAAACAGTACCAGAACATGAACAGGAATAGTGGCCTACAATAACATATCGAGGTATTAACATGAACAGGAATAGTGGCCTACAATAACATATTACAGGTATAGTGACCTACAATAACATATCGAGGTATTGTGTAGGGATGGAAATACCTGTATCTCAGTAATCAGCGCCCTCTTCCAGATACATTATTCTAGTTCTAATCAACTAAGTTTCTATTTAAAGAATTTAGAAAAAAGAAAATAACAACATAAATAATAAAACCTCGTTTGTGTGTGTGTGTGTGTGTGTGCGTGTGTGTGTGTATGCGTGCGTGTGTGTGTGCATGCGTCTATTCTATACACTGACTTGGAGCAGTTCTTCAGTTTTCTGGTAGTCTAGGCTGGATAACCTATAAGAAACTTTCGCTTTGCATTCGTGTAAGATGAGTGGATAAAAATTAAGTATTTTATTGGCTTTGTTATATAAATAGATAGATAAAGGCATACTTTGTCGTCTAGCTAACGTAGTGCGACATTCAGGTACTTTAATAACATTTTTAATCACACGTTTCCCACTGTATTTGGAATGATCATATGGAGTATGTTGATGTTGCCGAACAATACTACGTAAAATAAACAACTGCCTAACAGATATATATCTATATCTCCGGCTTGGATTCCACGGAACACAGTCCAGTCCTTTTGCTTGTTTTTATTTACTATTATTATAATCATTTAATATAGGTAATATCATTTTTAAAGATTGCTGTCTATTTTACCTACCTATTTTGGTAATAACTGTTAAGTACAAAAAAATGAATTAAAAGCGAGCCCAAACACTCAGGAATCTGGCACTAAAATATGCACAGATGTTGCAAGTCGCAAAAATAAACCATGAAGCATGTTGTAAATTAAACTAGGTATATTATTAAGTAACATGGAGCAAATGACTGAATAAACGCCGTTAATTTTTTCTTTCATGGTGGTATTTTTGATATAAATAATGAACATGGCTTTGGATTTTTCATTGGCATCGGATTCTGGGAAAATTAATTACATTTTACTGTGTTGAAACTCGTTCATTTATTGAACCATACTACCAGTATATTATACTTATATAATATCATATTTAACATCAACAGAAAATTACCTGAAAAAATACTATTTTCTCTCGCCGAAAAAGAAATAAAGTTCTATTAAGGCTGTATATTTGCATTTCAACGAAATTAGTGTTTTTTCAATGAAGTTATCTAAGAATGAAAGCATTATTATTGATGTAAACTTTAGTTTTAGGAAACAAAATTCTTAAATTAGTGCCGTATAGAGAGAAAAACATAATAAATTGTCAGGTATTTTAAAACGAAGACAATCTGTTAAAGTGAAATTTCAAATTTGCTTGTCAGAGGTATTTTTCAAAAACGTTTCAGCTGTAACAAATAAGAATACGACTCATATTTATTTTTTTACTTATTGTTTGTATTGTCAAGGAGTTTCCTATAGAGAGAAAATTAAAAAAAATGCTTTTAATCACAGAGAAATAAAATATAAGAAAATTCTCAAATTGACATGTTTTTTTACTGGTATTTACAGAATCTAAAGTAATTTTTAATTTTTCTTAGGAATAATGAGGTATTTGTCTAATGTATTGCGTGTTTTGTATATACTTAAATCTTTTTAATAATTAATTAGGAATTTTCAAAGTTCGCCCTCATTACGGCTCGCGCAGAACTCTGCGCGAGCCGTAATGAGAGCCGTATTTGATCATTTGTATTGAAAATTTTAAAATGGAACGTGATGCGGCTCTACAGCCTTAAACTCCTCTGAATTCCGTTCCCCCTTCAGCAAAGCGCGGTTAATCATCAAAACTGCTTAAGCTGCATCGCGACAGCCAGCCACTTGAAGTTCCCCGATATCTCCGCTCGTGGCGCACTCGGCACGTCTCCACAACACATGTTTCGCTGACGCGTATCACACAATGAATATCGTCAAAACAGTAACTACATACAAACGTCGGAATCGTACACTCACACAGATATACGTCGCTATGGGAGCTAAGGCAAGGTTCGGAAGGCAGCCAAGCCAGTTGCAAGTGCCGTTGTGTCGGCATGCTTGTTCTGCCCGCCCGCCGCCATGTGCCTATATTCCCGTTGTTATCCCCCACTGTTTGTCCACCGCTGGAGAATATCGGGAAATAAAGTACGGACGGTCTATTCCCATAGTCATCAAGAAACGTATCGAAAAAAACTTTTTCCCCGATATCCCCCAGTGGTGGACAAAGGTGAGTGACAACGGAAATAGACCCCGCATTGCAATTAGAATGCCAACCCAGGCGTTCCAACTCGGCCTTTTTCTGCCGGGAATAAATGATCTTACGCACCCCCACCCGCAGGTGACCAGGCGGCGGTTCATATGTGGGACTCGTCATCTCGCTTGCGTGATCTCGCCCTGCTACTAGAGAGCCGCATCGAGGGGTCAATGCAATGTAACCTCGGGAGGGGTGCCACTAAAAACCCCGGATCTTTCCCTCTTGCCGCTGCCGCCGCCGTTCCGCCATGGCCTAACAAAGGGCATTTAATTGAGATACTGCTCTACCTATATTGTGTGTGCTTATACTCCACTCCACGCTCTATCGCTGCTGAGATGCAAAGGGTTTCTTTGAACGACGGAAATTCCCATCGAGGCTTAGAACAATGTGAAGCTATGACACAAGGGATTTTACTCTTGAATTAGAGCCGCGGTAAGGTGGGCTCAGACCTGTGTATCATGACGTAATATACTTATAATCTTAAAAATATCTCAGCTCTATTAATTGGTAACATGGAACATCAAAGAGGTGACTTGTTTTTTCTTCTGGTAAAAAAATAGATTATTATAATATTATTGGTGTAAGTAATGTGAAGAACATACACTCGGAGATGGCAATGCAGTGCACGCGCATCCATATAAAGCAACAAATCCGTCCGCTTCCTCTAAAGTACAAAACAAAGTTCCTGAAAAAAATTATGATCAAGTTTTGACAGATTTTCGTTATATAGACATTGAAAATTATACCTAACATTATTGCACTCTAGAAGCTTAGAAATTATCTTCACAAATATGTTTTACTGACAGGCCTATCTCGCTCTTAACTTATCAACTTGCTGTACAGAGCATCTTTGAACAACTAGAGCGTTATAATTTACACCTCTCTAAGACTACTTTACATTTAGAAAATTTCTAATACTGTAAATTAACTAATTTCTAAGGTCATGGTAAAAGTAAAAGTAGTTGTATCGCTTTTTTAGGGTTCCGTACCCAAAGGGTAAAAACGGGACCCTATTACAAAGACTCCGCTGTCCGTCTGTCTGTCTGTCTGTCACCTGGCTGTATCTCATGAACCGTGATAGCTAGACAGTTGAAATTTTCACAGATTATGTACTTATTTCTGTTGCCGCTATAACAACAAATACTAAAAACAGAATAAAATTAATATTTAAGGGGGGCTCCTATACAACAAACGTTATTTTTTTGCCGTTTTCTGCTCGATATTAATAACGACAACAGGTAGACAGTTGGAATTTTCACAGATGATGTATTTATATTGCCTCCATAACAACAAATACTAAAAACAGAATAAAAATAATATTTATGTGTCTATCATACAACAAACCTGATTTTTTGCCGTTTTTTGGTACGAAACCCTTCGTGCCCGAGTCCGACTCGCACTTGGCCAGTTTTTTTGTTTGAATAGCTTCACATTTCTTCATGCACTATGTCTTATCTTATCAATCATATCGCTACTGCATCAAAATAAAATTATTATTTTTTAGTTAGAATAGGGCTTTTAAGTTCACAAACAGCTGTTTTTAATTGCACACGGCAAAAATAGGAAAACGGGTGGCATATTTTAATTTCCCGGTAATCCACTCGTTTTATCCAAATAACTACGTAACTTAGAGTACAAAGTTGTTGTATTTAAAATATTATTTTAAACTTAATTCTAGTTCTTATTTATCGTTTGTTTAGCTTAGGCACTGCATAAAGGCACCCATTCATGATGTATAGGTTAGCCAGTAAATCAACGCCGGGTGGCGCTGATTGCTCGAACATAAATCGTTCCGTTTGAACCTGTGTGAAGAAGGATTTCAGCGGTCTCAGCTTCAGAAATGCAAGTTTTTGAAGTCATAATGATGTAGAATGTAGAGAGCCTCTAATTCATAATAGTTGAAATATGCACTTTTTATTTTTAAATTTGAGATTTTAACATACTAAATAATATAATACATAATATACAACATGTTACAAAATAACCCCTAATGCCTAATATGGTAGAAAGCAAACTGATTTTTTTTTACTATGGGACCAACTCTGAAAATCGCGAAATAAAAATCAACTGTTTCGTACATTTTTATATTTATTATTGTTATTATTTGTATGGAACAACTGATTGTTTGTCGTTTTCCGCAGTTTTACTTATTTTTAAAATAAATATTTCCTTTCAGTTAAATTTGCCATCATCAATAGGGTACTTTCCTTCCAACTACCGTCTTTTTTTCCACCCTGTATATTGTTTTGTTTGTGTCTTTTTAGGGTTCCGTGCCTCAAAAGGAAAAAACGGAACCCTTATAGGACCACTTTGATTAATTTGCGTATTACTACTTATTGCCTTGTACTTTAGTTATCACTAGGCAACATTTTACGCGCAGAATCTGGGCTACATGTTGCTCGATTGTACTAATGTTGTGTGGCGACGCACAACTATTGGCATCATGTG
The DNA here is from genome assembly GCA_943789525.1 of Agriphila geniculea. NCBI lineage: Eukaryota > Metazoa > Arthropoda > Insecta > Lepidoptera > Crambidae > Agriphila > Agriphila geniculea. The sequence goes on along the minus strand of OX038886.1, from coordinate 4,182,890 downwards.
GACAAAGTCGCGCGGTGTTACGTAACGTCACGCATCAAATGTAACGTTATGTCTTACTGCCCAGCCACAGCCCACCGCGATGGGCGGCGCAGCAAGCAAATTAAATATTCACTGCGTTCTATATCAATGTCGGCCTCTCGGCTCATCGTCACGACCGCTTAGTTACCAAATTCGCTTGCCACTGATTGCTAGTGAATAAAAGGCATAATGATAAAAGTGACAAAACTTATAAATAGAGGACCAATGTGTTAATAAATTTTCAATGCAGTGAAAGTTTGCCTGCCACCGTTTCATGAAGTGGTTGAGCACTTTGTGATGTGGCCAATTTAGCGATAAAACCACAATATAAACAAACTCATTGCTTACCGCTTTTGTTCTTAAGAACACAAAGATCGCTCGACTGCCATCTACGACGTTATTCGTATCATGAACAAGCGCAAACAAGTTATAATACCGTGTTCAAAGTTTCAGAACTCTCCTAAAGAAGATTGAATTGTTTTTCGTTGCCAAAATAATTGGTTGTTCCCACAGAACACGGAAAATTGTTTATGTTCTGTGGTTGTTCCTGTATCTTTGTTCTGTTTTGAGGAAATACTTGGATTTTATACTATCCCCGCAAAATTGGTAATGAACCTGGCAGCCATGTTTTTGACCTCAAAAATGAAATCAATGGGGAAGGCAACTGTCAAAATGGCGCTGCGTACGCTTTTTCCACGAGAGCTATGAAAAAAAAGGACTTTTACTTAAAAATATCGTATTTTGAGCTTGAAAATGATTAAATTCTGTGTAATAGGCTTTAAAAATGTTGGCACTTACAAATTTTCGAATAATCTGGATTTAGAAAAAAATGATAAATTCTGGAAAGAAAACGTCTTAATTAGGCTTTCAATTCCGGCATTTGCAGTGTAGAATAGTCTTTTATATCCATTTTGGGTCAATGGGTCTTTTTCGGTAATAAAATACCACAAAATAAATACCTACTTTCCCATACATTTTGTTCTGCGTCTACTGTCTTAGGAACAAGCGTACGCAGCGACATCTACAATTAGCTTTGCGTTGCCAACCCCTTTATAAACTAAACCCCACCTTATTGAGAATAATAATTCAATAAATAATATATTAGATTAGCTATTAGAATTTTATTGTTACATAGCTTTTTAGTTGCGGATGACATCATCAACGTGGATGTTAATGTGACAAGGTTCCATTGTATTACCAATTTGCGGGGATAGTATAACTAGTGACCACTCGCGATATTGTCCGCGTGGATGTTTTCTAGATCCCCATACAAACTGTCATCCTCTGTACTACTCTCTTTTGTATTAATCTTAGTGACAAAAGGTAGTATATGTTTAGATCTATCTCTAAACTAAAATTAATTATACTTGGTTCAGTAGTGAAGTGATTCAGGTGTGAAAAGATAACAGACAGACAGACAGTGTTATTTAAAATTAAAATAGATTATAATTTATTTTATAAAAAATAAAAAGCATTTTGTGTTTTTAATCCAATTAATTCTCTTATCCATGCATAATTAAAGCATAAATAATGACGTCATAGTAATGTTTATATTCATCCGTCACATCCATTCGATTCACCCAATATCCTTGAATTCCACTTTAACGTGGATTTAAATAGATTAATATTTTTTCCATTCGATTAACGTCGATTCGACGTGAAATATCGTGAAAATGCGTGAATTATGACCTGCACCGATAAACTGTAATGACTGCGGCTCGAAATCTTTTGTAAAGTTTTTGTTTTAAAATAATATTGAAGCTTTATTTTTTATATGAAAATGTTTTAAGAATTTTATTTTATTTTTATGAACTTACTTTATTTTTTATATGAAAATGTTTTAAGAATTTTATTTTATTTTTATGAACTTACTCCTATTATGTTTAATGTTTGTATGAAAATTGATTTCGTACTGAAAGAGCTTCGATAACAATTTTTGTCGTGAGTTTGTTATCCGAGTACTAAGTAAGAGACGCTTTGCTTTTTAAATATTAAACAATATTAATATTTTAATAGGTAATGTAAGAAAGCATAGTGAATGCAAAATCTAAAATTAAATAGAGTTTAATTACTCGTTGATGCAAATTAAAAACAAAAGCATAGAGATTTTAATCAACTGCATACCTCAGTAATAAGTTTTGAGTGCCCCAATTAAGGGTGCATCCACCTACTCGTTATTACACTACAGGGGCATAATGTCCCAACTGCAATTCACGAAACAAATAAAATGGGGAAAAGGAGAATACTCAAAACGTATGGAAGAAATACCCGCTATAAAAATCACAACAATAACGAGTAATTAAATCAGTTAGAGTTACAATGATTTAATCTATGTGGTAAATATATGAATATAACCAATATTACATAACAAATAGATAATTATTATTACATCCCATTTTTGTCCCATCATGGATCAGTACAAACACTAAAACTCATTTCAGTAGTTGATTGCCTTGTAAAATTTTATTTTGTACGATCAATTTGGCTTTTTACACGACTGCCCAAAAGGAGTGTGTATGTGTTCAGAGTTCATGTATGTTTGTGGGTATGTGAGTTTTTAGCATTGTTTTTTCCTATAACTAAATCAAGAATCATCCTAAAAGATGGAAACTTTGTTTTACAGCCGCATTACTTTACATCCAATATACTACGTACATGCTACTTTATTTACAAAGCTCCGTTTTACAAGAAAAAAAAAACCTTAAAAAGCTCCCCAACTTTTTATAAAAAAGAACCGAAAGAGATGCTAAGTTTTGCTTAAAAAGTTATAATGGCCGTTGAATAAACAATGGCGCAGTCTTAAAATAAGGCAGCTTGTAAATTGGGTCTGCTGTCTGTTTACCGACAGAGTACGTTGTTCACTGGGCTAAACATATCGCTGAACTAACATGCTGCGTTCTGTGATGATGCTGTGAATTGATGCCTTCAGGTGCATTATTTTATTAAATAAAAAATCGGGTTGCACTCCGTGAGTGCCGGCAGAAGTGAAAACTTGAATATTAACGTTGTGCATTTTTGATATTTTGAAATTAGCGGCAAAGGATTAAAATTATTTCTTTCCCATTACTATACAGTCACACAATTCAATCAGTTTGTAATTAAGAAAAGTTCTAAAGATTTCGCGCCAGTGGCCTTTTTTAATTTCTACATGCACGCATTCTACGATTTAAACTTATAGTCACAGAGTATAAATAAGTCTATGGTTTCACCGAAGAGATCGCTGCTATTAGTTCCATTTACAAAATTAGCGCGTTGCTGGTGACACAAGTGTTTACGTCTTAAAATGACGCGCCACCATTTTCAACGCGCCCCGTAGAAAGAGAGGGGGATACTTCCGCCGCCAGCTGTCTACTCTCCATCCGTCACATCCGTCTTACGCATTTTCGATCAGCTACGTGATTCTTACTGACGCGAGTTTAGCATTTTTTCCCCATTACAAAAAAGCGTACAACGCCGCTAAAGAAGTTTTCACTTCAATAAAACAATTAACTTAATCTAATCTGTTGAGTGTATGGGTTAGCTCGCCTCCAACAGAGCTTCAAATGCTTTTGTATTAAATATTAGGTAGTCAGAAAAGTTGGCGCCCTTTTTGTACTAAAATTATCAAATTACCAGATCTGAAGCTGCTGAACCAGTTTTTTGCATTAGTATTCGACAAAGCAATTCTTCATAAACATTACCTACAAACCATTTTTGAGCATAAGCAGCATTCATTTTTTTCGTTAAGGGTCTGGACCCTTATAGAAAAAAAATTAATCATTAAAAATAATGAAATAGCAAGACATTCATCAATTTGTTATAATTTTACCGATATTACCAGAAAGTCAGCTGTCAATTAATATATAACATTCCCGCCTAAGTTAAGTATTTCCAGAAACGCAAAATTCATGCTTCAAAAAGACTGCGCACTTGTCCGATTAGGTACCTATTATTTCGACAACTCTAGATTTTTAAGATAATAAAGTATCAATCAACGGAAATCAGGTACGAGTTTGCAAGAGTCATTTTACCCCAGGGGGCAATGGCGTTTCTTTAGCTTCTTAGCCCCTAATCACAAACATCCGAAACTTTCCGTATGCGATGCTTTGCTTTTTATATATTTACTCCATTCCATGGTTTCCGTAATTGATAGTTCGATTTGAAAAGAAGACTATAATCCGACCGACGGCTCTTGGTGTTGGAAGAGTTAGCATCCGTCGGGTAGAAAATTGACATTTCGAACACGGAATCCATATTCGAGCATCTAATTCAGTTCATGAACTGATTCATCCTTTGTTGACATGACACTTCACCGAATTTTGCGATCGAAATATCTCTGTTCAACATCAGCCATTTTATTGTCCCAACTGCTGCTGGGGCACAGACCTTCCTTACGGGAGGATAAGGAGGGTGGACCATAATTTACTAAGCGGGCCCAATGTGAATTAGTGGGTGTTAATGACTGCAAATGCAGCCGGGACCAATGGCTTAATGTGCCTTCCGAAGCACGGAGTAGCTCGAGATAATGAATTTTTGGTCATCCATCCCATGATCAGCTCTTACGAAAGTTGCTTAATCTTAACAATCGCAGTACATGTAACGTTACAGAAAGAGGAAAGAAAGATAAAGAGAGCCTACCTAAGAAGGAGGATTGTATCTAACTAGAGGGGAGTAAAGAGGAAAGATAGAAATAGGATACAATTACTGTTTATTTACAATCAGGACCTAAACACGTATAGCAAGAACTTAAATACTAAAATTAAGGGGGTAAAAGAAGGCAGTACGAGGACGTTTTTTTCTTCTGGGGAGGGGGACGTGGTGTCTAGAGGGAATTCTCTTGAGGGGAGGTGTAAAGGGGATGAACGCCGCGACACACCGGGTCACGATAACGGAACACTCGTGACCGGTCGGAGCGGATGGTGGGACGAACGCTGGGCCGCGAACCAACCACGGTCACTGGAGCACTCGCTGACACGTAGTCGCCCGTAGCGGTCCCGAAGCGGAAGGTCAGACGTAACACGAAGAAGCAGTCACGGAAGTCCCGTAATTCGCGCCGGTCTATGAAAGTGAGGAGTTTGAGACGTTTGTGCACGGGGAGTTTTCCTGACACTGGACACACTGATAATTACTGGCGCGGCGCGGGGCTTTCTTGAGTCCCGGGCCTTTGCCTAAAGCCCGGGAACGGCCAGAGCTCGCACTACAATGCGCTGTTGAGCGTATGAATAACTGACGTTTTAATTTTGACAATCCTTTTCAACTAACTAAAATTTTTTGAAAAATCGAAAGAAAAACATAGAAGAAAAATAATACAGCATTTCAAAATGGGAATTCGTGTATTCGCTCGGCAGCAATACGAAAGAGCGGGACGAACAATAAATTGATAGACAACCTACGCAAAGTGTGAATAGCATTGAGAAAAAGCAAATAAACTCAGCTGTCACATGTAAACAAGCAGCTGTCAAAATAAATACAAAATTATAACCTCACTTTTCTACTAAGTATGAAATTTATGTATGAAATTCAATAAAATTGTATGAGAAAGGATGAAACTAACCCTAATAAGAATCGCCGTAAAGAGGCGAATCAATTGCTGCCAAGCAAATGCTTATTTTCATAGAATTTGGAAAGTTATGGCCAAAAATACTTATTCCCTAAGAAACTTAAACTAATTAAACTAGCTTAAAACTAAGAGTTCAGGAGCGACAGGCAGCACGCTACATACAATATCGCTATTACTTATTACATTTTTGTAACTACCAACATGTTACGATAGAAATTTTATAATAGAATAGGGAACATGCATAAGTCACTATAACTCCATATAATGCGCCTGAAACGTGACATGAGTGACGTCACAAATGTTAACCTTTTTGTATAGAGCGTTTTCGGCGGGAGCTGATGCGTGCTAACTTCAAGTGACTATAATTATCACGAGAAAAAAACGCATGAGAAAAGTTTTAATATTACTATAGTTATTGATTTTCTTACGCATTATACTTTTGATTTTGATACAAAAAATAAATTGATGCATGTTCCCTATTGAATTATTTATTTAGATATTGAATATTGTACAATAAACTGGTTTAAATTGGTATATACTCACTTTAACAAAAATCCTTTAAAAATCTAACATTTATTTTTTTAATAGTATTTAAAATTAACAACCAATTCACAACAAGTTCACTATTGTAATTTCAGCTGAAATTCAGTATAGGGCTGGTATGCAAAGTAGACACATGTGACCAATACGGTCGTTTGCGATCCGAAGGCTGCCGGAGAAAAAGTTTCATTTAGTTTCATGGCAGCATTTCGCGAAGCTTAAGCGGCCAAACTTCTTTTAAAGCTTAATTAAAACTCCATGTTCAGTTTCCCGTATTTTGAATACACTTAGTTCTTAAATCGTTGGCTGTATTCAAAAGGTAAAACTGTGCTGTAAACACAATATTTAATATACGTAGGTTAAAGACTTTACGTACGCAATCCTGGGTTGCAGTCGGTAGCTGTAATTTGATACGCACAAACAATTTTTTTTGATGCGCTAGAAACTGTAACTGAAGTTCCGAATACGGTAGCGGCGCTTCTGTCAAGCTTATGGGTTCCCAACCAGTGGGGCATGCCCACCCAAGGGGGGCGTAGAGTTATTCAAAGGGGGGCACGACGAGTGGGCTCCAGATAGTCAGTAATTATAAAAACCCTAAAAATCTTATATTCTCACGGTGGCAACAACGGTGCCACCGATACGTAATGCACCTCTTATGTTTGATTGTTGATAATTTACTTAAATTTGAATAAAAATAAACACTTCTACTTATATTTTTATCGTTACTAATATGATCGTTGTCGGAAGAGGGAGGGGGTACGTAAGTATTTTAACAGACTTTATATTTAGTGCAGAAAGTCAGTAGGAGTACCAGGATATAATAAATTGCTAGGATCTTATTCAGAACGGAAAGGGAAGGAATTTCTATCTCCTTACCACTTACCGTAAATAAGAGAGGAATATGATACAAAAGGGCGTATTTACATGACTCCCTGTTTCCTGAAAAGGTCACTTGGCAAAATCGATATGTCTTGGCATGTTGCCAGTAAGGAATATGTCGGTCTGATCATTGTTTTTGTACTAAATTAGAAGCCCAGATGGAGTTGCTGAACAAACAACCATGATATTATAATGTTTCGAGTATGTTATTGTAGATATTAAGTCTATAGCTTGCAACATGTATGGGGTTAAAAGGGTATTTGAAGCTTTGTAAATGGATGCAGGATATAGATTTTCTTAATCTTTACTTTCATAATACCTATCTATCATTAAAGTCATTAATAGATTTAAAAAAATCCCATGGCCCTAAAATCATGAATTTTGTTAAGCAGCGCAACGTCTTACAGCACAGGTAAATAATATAAAACAAAAAATATGAGCAGCTTCTTTGCTTTAGTCATCCCGTGACCATGGCTCCTGGGGCCGTACCGGCTAACGAATCGATTATCGAAAAGTCTGCTGGGTTTCAACTTAAAACAGAAAAATCAAAGTAAAGAATTTCGTCTTGTACTTGCTGTTGACGTAATTTGGAAGATAACGATGTTCGTGTGACATAATGATTTGGGGTTCGCCATTTTGGCCCAATTGGGGCTCGATTTATCTGTTTTAATTTGAAACCCAGCAGATTTTTCGATAATCGATTCGTTAGCCGGTACGGCCCCTGGAAAGGTGTCGAAACATCGGGAAATCAAAAAACCGGCCAAGTGCGAGTTGAACTCGCGCACGAAGGGTTCCTTGCCAAAAAACGGCAAAAAAAAACACGTTTGTTGTATTGGAGCCCCCCTTAAATATGTATTTTATTATGTTTTTAGTATTTGTTGTTACAGCGGCAACAGAAATACATCATCTGTGAAAATTTCAAGTGTCTACCTGTTGTCGTTATACGTATTAATATCGAGCAAAAAACGGCAAAAAAAATCACGTTTGTTGTATGGGAGCCCCCCTTAAATATTAATTTTATTCTGTTTTTAGTATTTGTTGTTATAGCGGCAATAGAAATACATCATCTCTGAAAATTTCAACTGTCTAGCTATCACGGTTCATGAGATACAGTGACAGACAGACAGACAGACGGACAGCGGAGTCTCAGTAATAGGGTCCCGTTTTTACCCTTTGGGTACGGAACCCTAAAAATCTATAAGTCCAAACTAAATAATTCTAAAATAACACCTGAATTAATAATATACGCGCTGTAATCCGTAATTAGTGTTTTATTTCTAATAAGAAAGATCACAGTTTGTAGTTACATAAAATAAATGTTATTTTTGCAACTGTACTATAATGAAGGTTATTATACGCCTCTTGTGATAAAAATATCACATGAGTGTTTTAATACATAATTATGTACAGTTGCACACAAAACTTTATTTACACCCATGATATGTATCCTCTATAAAGGGTTTTGAAACGGTGGCTTATTGGCAACATTAAAATAACCAGTGTCATGGTAGCCCTAATGTCCAAGCGAGAGCTTGTCGCGCTCCTCCTCCTTCTCGCCATAAAATCATCCGAACGAGTGTTATAATCTTGTACTGAATTTCATAATGTAACTCGTTGGGCGGCTCTCGCTCGGATATTGTGGTTACTATGACCACTGGTTGTTATAATGTTGGTAGTAAGCTTACTGTTTCAGAACCTTTTATAGAGGATTTAAAGCAGGGGTGTAGATACATGTAAGTCAGGAATAAGGTTTGATTTTATGAGGTTAGCATCTGCCAACCTTTCATTTATTAAATTAATGCACGCCCGTATTGTTTATAATGCCTTTTACTTTGTTACGATGTTTCAAATTCAGGTCATTAAGGGTCCTATATACCACAAAGTGGCGTGGCTATAAAGTAGTAGTAGGCAAAACTGCATAAAGAGGCCATTTAACGAGCAATAAATTTAATTAAGATGAGGGCGCTACTTGAGGTCTATAGGAGCCTTAAGCAAAAAAGCTGTGCTCAAAATAAAGTATTTATTTACAATCAAATTTTATTTACGAAAACATAAGCAAGAAAAATAAACAGCTACATTATTAATTTCAGTAAACACAAACCTCATTAATAAACTGTACACCGCAAATTACAAACTACCCTCTAAACTAACTCGAAACGGTACAGTTATCATACAAATTAATTCATCCAACAATTTGTAAAGTAAAGTCTGCAGCAAATCACCGTGTTACCTGCGGTACAGTCGTTGCCAAAAGCAGATAAGGACCGGACAAAAGGTTGGGCTATCGTCCGAATGTCGATGGTGTCCGGACAATATGCCCGGATGACTATTACACCGTCACGAATAAAAGAAAAAATATGCGGATAAATTTTGAAATTATTTTTGAAGCTTAACATTTTTTATTTATTTTATACGCAAAATTGTTTAGGCTTTAATGAAGATGTGCTCCAATCTCAAGACTTGCAATAGATGATTATTATAATCTTTCAAAATAAAAAATATTATTAAAACAGCTAATGTATATGTCTGTTTATCCTTTCTTGTCTTATTTAGTAAACAGTTTTTGACAGCTGTCATAGGTCTTTTAAACTTTAATCGTTATTAAAAATATATTGCCATATTTAATTAAATTATCATTAATATTTATTATTTCATTTTGTAATCTGTGTGTGGAAAACCATATGTTGTATTTTATTTAAAAATGAATATTTCAATAGAAAGTTGTATGAAGATTTTTTACCAAATAACGACAAGTAAAGATAAGAAGACTTATCGTAAATCAGAGACGAATTTTAAAATATCTATTAGTAAAAAACTTAAGTATCAACATGTCATAATATAGACACCGATAAATTTACGACTCTAATAAACAGCGTTAAAAAACCATTGCTATTTTTCTAGAAAATGGTTTTCTAATTGACCACCCATAAACATAGTTGTTGACTTCCACGAGTGCTTGTAACCAGCGTATAGTATGTTGTTACTGATTTATTGAAAAATAAAGATAGAAGAAAGTGAAGTGAAGAGGTGGAAGCGCACTACACCCGGAATCCTCGAACTGGCTATCTTACCTCTAACTGCCGGAACACAACAATTTTTAAATTATTGTTATGGTGTTAGCTCAGTTGGTAAGAGCATTGGACCGGACTTCCAAAGGTTGCGGGTTCGATTTCCGTGTGAGACAATCCTGGTGTCGGTTTTTTCTAGTATATTATCAAGTTCTAGGTATTTGTCTCAAAACGGTCCTAAAACAGCATAATGCATGGTCTGCGACCAGCACTTATATTCCGCCGGGTTCGGTTTAACAATACTAAATTATAATACAATACATTACACCACTGTGTAAAAGTAACATCCACGGACAGTATAAAAGTGGCCACGAGCAACGATTACGCGGATCTCACTGATGACGTCATTACGTCGGTCGGTACACCGTGGCCCAATTTACCTCTTGTATTCGCTAAGATTACAAATTTAGGATAACCCAGCCTCCAGAATTGTTTAGGAAGATAATGAAATTGGAGGTTTTTTGCTCCCTGCGGAGGTTTTGGGGAATTGAAAAGTCGATGGTGTCGGTTATTGAATTTCTGGGCGTTACGTTTAGATAAAGGAATGCTTTTGGAGGTATGAAATGGGAGCTTTTAGAGAGATCAAATATAGTTAATTTAGTCCTGGTATTTAATTCAGATTTTCGCATTTACAATGCACTTTTTTATACTATATTAATCTTGAACAAATCCCGTCTTCCCAACTAAGTAAAATAAGTTAGACCATCAGCCACTAACCAATTATGCTACCGAGTCAATTATATTAATAATCTTAATATAAAAATAGCATTGTGAATGCATAAAATCTAAAAGTTTTAAAAAACTCTTGTGTAATGTTCAGGTGAGTTTGAGGTGAGTTCGGGTTGAGGGCGAGGCGTGTGCAGTTGCATCGACAAAATATAACGGAGCTTATTAATGTGTTATAAAACTCAAAATTGTAAGCGCTGTATTTCAAGGAGTGGGCTCCGGTTGGGTTCGGGTTGAGTTTGAGTTGAGTTCGGGTTGAGGGCGAGTTGTGCGTTATCGTTTGAACGCCGCCTAAGCCCTGGGAATATTTATTTTTTTCGGAAATTCGATGAAATTTTGTACAGAAATGACGAGAAAAATAACAAAAAATATGTTTAGAAATTTTTGGTAAAAATACATAGAAAACATTATTAGTTCTCATAAAAAAATATGTTGATGACCTATACATAACTCACCAGGGGTTGCGATTAAAGGCAAATTAAACCTAAAGTCTAGAATAGAACTAGGACACAATAGGATCCTTAATGTCAACCTCGTATAGTTTACATTAGTTACGAATATCGGAGATTATATCTTTGATTTATGACTCAAGCAAAGTCTAGATTACAGCGCGACCTTACAGAAATTAGGCACCTAAATGTTGACCTCAATAGATGAAGATGGAACTTCTCGCTGATTTGGGTCAGAGTTAATTGATTATTCGCATTTATTAATGTCAAAGATCCTTTTATTTAAATGCGATGTTGTAGACTTAAACTATGATTAATATTTTTAAAACAATATGTCCCTTAATATCTGAAAACTGACTCACGATATAAGAGTATTCTGCGCCGCTGATAACATAATAAGTTTCAACATCTGTTTGAGATACTAGGTCTCTTAGGTCTCAATCTTTAGGGCGTATTCACGTACGAAGCGGTTAACCAGCGCCGATCTACCAGCTCTTATCGGCACTGATAGTCAGCGCAGGCAGTCGGTGCAGTACGTAGCAAACATCTTGACACTTTTTCAACGAAGTGGGTATAAGTTCGCGCGTGTGCACTTCCGGGCATCTAATAGCACACGCCCCTCTCCCGCCGCCCGCGTACCTCACCGCTTTGCATACTCAAAATGCGCGTTCTGCGCAATCCCCATTCGATTTCAAGATGTTTGCCTCGTACTGTACCGAGTCTTCTGTGGCGGTCCAGTACTGTTCGAGTAGCAGGTCGGCGCTGGTTATTTGGCTTAGAACGAATAAGCGTTGGTAGATCGGCGCCGGCCGCTCGCTTCATACGTGAATACGCACTTAGATATACCTTCCTGCCTCGATGGAAGGTACTTCCCTCTTCGCTGAAATTATAGTAAATAAACCCTGTCTCAACAAGTCAATAAACTATACTTAGTCATTCAGGCACTTGGCGTTTAAAAAATCAAGACCTAGAAATGAAAAGGTTAGCATCTACGGTCAACTCTATTTCAATGAACCTACCATCGATCGCGAAGAGGCGAGCGGCGGCGGTGCGTCGAGCGATTTTTCTCTACATGCACTTCATGGAACGTTCGAAACGCTCACCGCACAGTTCATTTACTAATCACAACATCAAACGCCATGTAATCGTTTACGGAGATGCGGGGCGTTGCGAGTCGCATGTGGCGGCGCGGCTCGCGCTAAATTCAGACATATGGCGTTGTATATGTTGTTATGTTTGTTGCTTGAAATGCGGCGGTGTCCGCGGCGTACTATCATCCAGTTTACGTGTTGAAAGAGTTTCTATATTTGTGTTATAAATTTTCATATTGTACTAAAAATAGGAAACATTAATTGATTGACGTTGTGACTATCATGAATGTTTTATTTAATTTCCTGATTTTGCTATTAAAATACAATTGTTTGTATTTTTTTACATTATTATATTAAAATAACGGCCTGAAGCGATGACTGCCGCGTGCACCAACCGCAGGCCCCGCCCGCCGCGGGCACTCCTATTCTTCACGCCCTACGACTCCATAAACAAAATCGTACATTGCTTGCCATATTATGTTTGTGTTTACACGTGCACGCTGCACGTGCCGCTGCACGCTGCACGCAATGCTGCACACTGCACTCTGCACGCGCCGCTGCAAGCCTGCTCTCTGTAAATGGAAACAATGTCTGACGCCACGCCGCACGCCACGACACCTTGCGCTTTTCGTCGCGTCGCCGGTCGCAGCTTCACGTGTTAAGGCTGCGCAGTCTGCATACTAGCGCCGCTATTAGAAAAAAAATCATAGTGCTTAAATAAAGACAAATTTGTAAATTATCTCTCTGGAGTGCACTCCGAACAAGCTTTGCGGTACTTTTTATCACTTAAGCAATATTTTCTAGCCTGTCGTTTAGTTTAATTGACTTTTATTGTTAAAAGTGGCCACTTTTCGCAATAAAAGTCCATATAACTAAAAAATAGGCTAGAAAATATTGCTTAAGTGATAAAAAGTACCGCAAAGCTTGTTCGGAGTGCACTCCAGAGAGATAATTCATAATTTCTTTTTTATATAAGCACTATGATTTTATTTCCAATGGCGGCGCTAGTGTGCAGACTGCACGCTCTTAACACCAGCAAACAGCATTGAGAAATTAAAAGAATTTCTATATTATTTATTAAATTGAATATTATTCCTAGAACTCTCGGAGCCGTCAAAGTTAACAAAGGCTTGTTTGCCACAATCAAAGGTTACTGAACTTCACATAACATTGATGGAAAAGCGAGAAAATTGGGATCAATATTTACTGGACTGAATTGGAAAACTAAATGCTTTGTTCTTTTACAATATGATGTTTTTGCTGTGAGAGAATTGGACTTACTTACTACTACTTAAACTTACTTACTACTTAAAAAGATTTTTAAACTATAAATTCAATATAGTAACTGTTAAATGATGTCTCTTTCAAACAGTGTCTTCAAAATCATCACATAATTAAACATAGTTTAAATATCTTCTGTAGTTACACCATTTAAGTTATTACAGCAAGGTTTTTATCGGACCTAAACAATATACTTAATAGTTTTTAAATAATGTTGTTTGTGCAAATTCACATGCAAAAGGCAAAGGTGTAATGTTAAGAACGTATCAAACACAAAACTATAAGATATATTTTACTTTCTATTGTCGTTCGTACAATAAAGAGCTCTATCGTCTAATGTACTCTTGTCGGTTATTTGTTAATTTTATTGGAAAACCAACACAACAATAATACTATAAGCTACAATATGTTAAACAGAAAGCCAATTACAGGTTTTCACTTATAGCAATACAATAGGGGTGTGAGCAATACAGCGTAATTATGAAGTTGTTAACACAAAAAATCTATAATAAAAAAACCGGCCAAGTGCGAGTTGGACTCGCGCACGAAGGGTTCCGTACCAAAAAACGGCAAAAAAAATTACGTTTGTTGTATGGGAGCCCCCCTTAAATATTAATTTTATTTTGTTTATAGTATTTGTTGTTATAGCAGCAACAAAAATACATCATCTGTGAAAATTTTAACTGTCTACCTGTTGTTGTTATTAATATCGAGCAAGAAACGGCAAAAAAATCACGTTTGTTGTATGGGAGCCCACCTGAAATATTAATTTTATTCTGTTCTTAGTATTTGTTGTTATAGCGGCAACAGAAATACATCATCTGTGAAAATTTCAAGTTTCTAGCTACCACGGTTCATGAGATACAGCCTGGTGACAGACAGACAGACAGACGGACAGCGGAGTCTTAGTAATAGGGTCCTGTTTTTACCCTTTGGGTACGGAACCCTAAAAACTATTCGAAAAACCACAGACCACACAACGGTTAGACACCACTTAGTCTTAGACACGCCACTTGTAAATAGATTAAGTTTTTCTTGATCTTCTTTCTAGATCCAAAAACTCCACTAAATTTTTTGAAAATAACGTCACTTAACAGAAAAGTACTTATTTCTTTTTAAGGTTTCAGTCACTGTTTTATTTATGGCTTTACGGTTATTCAAGACATTACGGTAATAATAACTTACGAAGCCAGAGTTCTGTGTGTACAAAAAATATGTTTATCCCTATTGTATTGTGACTGCCGCATCTAAACTTTGTGTACCTTACAACCAATATCCATATTTACCCATTCAAATTCCGGTTCCCTTATAAACAGTTTATTCATACAATCAAATAAGACAATTTATTTGGCGCAGAAATCAAATTCTTCCTTGTTTTCTTACTTATTTTATTTTTCCGATACAAAGATAAGCGATTGTGGTCTGTAAATGTTTTGTGTTAGGGTTTATTTTTTGCTGTTTTTTCTGTGGAATCAATAATTTCTAGATATAGAGAACGTAAGCAATATGGGTTTCAGCGAAGAAGATTGGTTGTGATGCTATCACGTTGAGGATTTGTTTATGCGAAGTACTCAGCTCCGCATGATATATTTATTAGGTAGTTGTATGACTCTGCTATAGTGCAATAATATATTTTTTATATCAAAGTATTTAACTCCTTTATTTTGATGACGACGAATGCAGACAAACTTAGAGCAACGTGGTTTTCGTCCGGAACGGTCTCTAAGAAGACATGTTCTATGCTCTAATTACAACACATAAGGTTCCCAGACGGTACCGCACTGTTACAGTAGGGAAAACTTATGTGATATTTACACGGGTCGGCTTGGCATGCGAATTGCGAATTGTAAAGCGCTTTTTATCGACAATTGTTTGTAAAATTTAATTGCAAACCTAGTACCAATGAGGGGTGTTAAGAGCCCCCGAGACGGTCAAACGGTTTGATTCAAACTTTACGTGTTTGATCAAACAGTTTGATGTCAGTTTGAAGGATCTGTCAACGGCACTGCTCAGTTTGATTCGGTACGCTGTTGTAGATAGACTTGTGATTGTGACGCAGACAAGATGCCCTCGAACAAGGATCGCGATTTTCTCGTGTTTATAACATTAATGTCCTGCATAAAGAGAGAGGAAAAAAAGAAAGGAAAAAGAAACCATTCTTTCTACCAAAGAATGGTAGAAAGTAGAAACTAAGATCCTATATTTTTTTATCGCTACCGCCTTTTTATTTTTATCGTAGGTAGTAAAGTTTTGATTTCACCTTCCACAATTCAGGTGCCACTTGATACAATGATAATGGCAACAAAGTAAATTCACGGTCAGAATGATGACGTTCCGACGACTGCAGGCTTTCAATTTCAATATCTTCGTCACACACAAGCTCATGCTATAAAATTCAACGCAAACAAAACTAAGTTTGTTAACGGCGCGTTAAACACAAGAAAAATATGTAATTTCATCAAACGTGCTCAAACCCGTAAATGTTTGACAAACCGTTCCAACTACCTTTGTAAACGATCAAAATGGTTTGAGTCAAGCCAAATTTTACGTGTTTGAATCAAACCGTTTGACCGTCTCGGGGGCACTTTAGCTACGGCTCGCTTGCGCTGTGTGGGTGCTGTTCTGCATTGCACCATTGACTACTACCCCACAATTTTTTTATTATGATATGTAGTTGCCCTACATATAGGCCCGGGTCTATATGGCGTGGCTAGCTTACGAGCCAATACTTAAAAACCTAAAATAGGTTCACCTGCCCTATACAATGCAATTAAATCGTCAATAGTAAGTGATCCGCTGCAACTATCTCTCGTGAATGTACCTACATGGCAAAGTAGGTCACTTCTGTTGTGCATTATTAAATTAATCCCATTGTATAGAAATCTAGAAAATCAAAAGTTCCTAGTTCCTAGAAAAGTTGCGTTTTGGTAATATGTATTTTGGAAATAATGTAAAAAAATTTCGCTATATTTTGTATTATATTTTTTATCACTCTTTTATGATATCTGAAAAAACATACAAAGCTTTTACAAAATTGAACATAATATTTACCTCTTTACTTTACAATACAAAAGGATTTTAAGATTATAATATTAAGCAGGCGATTTCCTGTAGAATTTCCTTAACATTCAAATTTAATATCTTTGATAACATAAAGGAAAATACATCGGAAAGCATATTTTATTACAAAACGTTTAATACGGAAAATATGAAATATATTGAACAAACAAAACAATTATTTGCACTTCTCAACGAAAATTCAGTTACTGAAAATGTATTGAGATTAACACTTTTTTTGTTGATTTGAGCCTTACATGCTGAATTTTTGTAAAATCTAGAAGATTAGAAATGTAAACGGAAACTCTCTCTACATTTTTAGAACAGATTGATTTTATTCAAAGCATCTATTCATTTTCTTGTAACAGCTCAAGACTTTATCTATTTATTTTATTTATTTATATTTATTAGATTACCAACAAGTTTACACTGACATTAAGATATAAATTAAACATAATTAGCTTAACAATGCTTAGTGGAAACTTAATTATAGGTGACAACTGCATGCTCAAGAAACAACAGCAACAATTAAAATAAAATTAATGAAATTAATGATAAATTAAAACTTATGCGATAAAGAATTTATAGAATTTATAGAAAAAATAATTACTACTTAGTAGAACCCAGACATGTGGATCTTAATTTTGTTAGGCTATCAAAATAAATATCAACATTAGTAGATTTAGACAACGAGTTATATTGAGAAAACATTCTGTTTAAAGTAGAGTAATGGCCTAAATTGGTTCTGGCGTGCTTACTTACAAATAAGTTATATCTGGATATTCTAGCCGCTCAAACGTCCTGGCAAGTTTAGTCACCAAAAAAAAAAGTGCGCAAAACGTCCTGGCAAGTTTTGTCACCACGTCCTGGCGAGTTTTGTCGCCAGCGGTATAAACCCTTGTTTTTTAGCAAAATTATCCTAGTCTGTGACTTCATTTTTTTTATGGCAATAATACACTGTAAAGCGATTTATGCGAATCTAAAAACCGACTATGGCAATAAAAAATTTCGATGGGAAAAAATATTTTGTGTGGTGTAGACATTTTTCGTGTGTGTGTTGTGAGAAGCTCCTGCTAAAATGAGGTAATTAGTACATTTTAATTACTTGTTTCTATGATTGTTATATATAAAAATAATCGTTATTATTTCTGCTTTAAGTGGGTGTATAAATATTTGAGTTTTAATACACTGAGATCCAGTTTTTAGACACAAAAGTATAAAATGGTATTTGATCGAAACATGGCGTCATATTTCCGAGTTTTTTCCGAGTTTTTTACTTTAATTAAAGTTATAACAATTTGAATCGATAAAATATAATTGTATTTTATAACCTATTCATAGGTGTTTTTTATTTCGATATAGCCTTAGTAGTATTCCAGTAATTCACGTTTCGCGGCACGCGGGCTCGCGAATCTTATAAAATAAGCTGGTAAGGTTAACATGCCCTATATTATACACTCTAGGAAAAGATGTTTTACTCCGAGTAAACTTGATCGCAAAACATTTCTTTGCATTAAGCGACATGCCATTCCTCTCACACCACTGAACCAAACAATCCAAGTCCCTTTGAAGGAGAAGCGCATCATGTGGCCCATCAATTTATTTAAGAATTTTAAGGTCATCAGCAAACAAATAACACCTGGAGTAATTAAAACACAGAGATATGTCGTTGATGAAAATATTGAGGAAAACGGGCCCAAGAATAGAGCCTTGAGGGACTCCAGATATGACATCGATAGTGTCTGATGAATATCCATTTACCACTACTACTGATTTCCTGTTATTTAAGTAGGATCTGCACCAATTTAATAAGCTTCCGCTGATCCCAATGAAGATAGCTTACGGAGTAACAATTCATGGTTTACCCTATCAAATGCCTTGCTGAAGTCGGTGTATATAACATCAACAGACTTTCCCCGGTCAAGAGGTACCGCTAGATCATCCAAGAAACTAACCAGGTTTGTTGAAGTCGATCTTGCCTTCACAAAACCATGTTGAGACGAAGAAACCATATGCTTAAAATGCCCCGTAATTAAAGGTCGTAACAAGGATTCAAAGACCTTCGCAAAAATGGGAAGAATAGATATTGGTCTATAATTATCAACATGATCAGTATTACCTGTTTTGTTTAAGGGCACAATCAATGATGTTTTCCAGTTAGAAGGAAACACACCGGTACTCAAGGATATATTGAAAATGCGTGAAAGTGGACAAGCAAGAACGCCGGCACACCTAACGACAAAAATTGATGGTATACCATCCTCACCGGCTCTAAACTGTTATAGGCTTTTAAAATGAGTATTGAACATTAGACTTGACAAAACTCGAGTGCTGATATGTAATGAGCGTTGTATAATATCTAGTTAGACTTAAGAAATACATAAAACACAAAAGTGTAAAAATTTCAATAAGTTAAAAATAGCTAAAGTTTGGCTTATCGAATCCTACAAAAAAAATTATTAAAACATAATTTATGTTATAGAAGGATCCTTGACACTTTTGGTCAATTAATTTAGTCAATTTATAAACTATTGAAAACAAAAACATTATGAAAATATTACATTTCTTAAGCAATCGTTTTTCTTTGTAAGTAGGTATTTAGAGCAATAAAATTAAATGAAAATCGTAACTATGAAAATATTAAGTTATTATCTACTTAGTTTCAAAATTTAATCCGATACTCGTTAAACAAATCGTCGAATAACATTAATTTACCGATGAAAGATTGTAGAATCTTATTAAAATAACAAGAGCCTACTTTGTTGATCGTAAGAAATATAAAAAAGCTGCTTATATTGAAAAAAGATGAAACAAACCAACAAAGCTCATAGCTTTCACGATTACAGTACAGTTGGAGTATTATCAGTAAGTTATCTTTGTTTTTTAACATTCACAAAGCAATTGTTTTATTGATGATTAAAATGATTTTAGTTTTATGTTGGTACCTATGTTTTTCTCGTGCGTTACCAGGGGAAGCTCACTTACAGAATGACTTTCGCTAGTTTCGGTTATGGGATGGTGAGGATGGGTGATCATTTTACTATCTCAATTCAATTCATTTATTTTTGCATAAATATGAGTACATTAAAGGTCACAAGAGGTAGGTACAATATTTAATTCGTCATATTTTACCCATAATGGGTGTGCAAAAATAAAATTGTGCTTATATAAATGAATTGTCACAAGAAAAATCCTGTACAGAATAATAAGATTTCTCAATAAGTATTTGTTTAATTTTTTCTGAAAAGATTTTTTCGAGCTCCTCTGTAACATAGACAATCTATAACCAAATACAGACAGGTCTAGAATAATCTATAATACTATTACATTTATCTATCCATCCATTGTGTCCCAGCAGTGGGGATATCAAAAATGCTTGATGCTGATAAATGGTAAAGGTTGTGAGTTCCGATAAAAGAATGAATTGTTAATGTACTGACAGTGAATTCACTATGGTTACAAGGAACAAATTGGCTGGTCATTGTCTTAGAAAGCTCGCAAGGCTCACAATAGCCGAGATTTTTCTTTGTGAATGGAAGTTTTACTCGTAAATTATGCATAACTCTTTGTATTGCATTTTGTTTTTTTTTTTAATTTTCTAGGGGAAACTTTGCGAAACGAATTGGAACTTTATTGTGGCTTTTATATGCCAGGCAGGAAGATATCAAATGTAAATCTAGAAGCATTGTTTTTTAATAGTTTTGCGGAAGAAAGCATTGTATGTAGGTACTATTGGTATAAGTCATATAGTTCAAAAACAAGTAAATTTTTGGATTCATTTTTGTTCCAAGATTACACCTGAAATATGCATGATGAACTAGAAATTTCTGCCCACCTATCCATTTATAGGCCTTTGCAAAAGTTTCTTAACATTAATAAAGTTCGCTATTGAGTAATAATTATATCGAACGTGTTTTCCTGCAATATGTACTTTTCTTTACTCTTAGACACAGTATAATATAATATCATTATTACCAGTATTACAACTAAGCTCTATGATTCAAACCAACCAGCGCGAGTCGGGCTCGTCGCAGTGGAGCTGACCGGCTGCCGACGCATGCGGATGGAGCCGACTGGTCGGTCTGGTTCCAAACTGCGTAAATTCCAACCAAATATAGAACGGCGCCGTCGACCGGTAGAGGAAGGATCGAAGGCACTACAGCATGAATAAAGTTACGTGCCAAACATTCAGGATATGTTCAGCCCTTGGAACTAAACAACTTTGTCTAAAAAATATAGGTCGAAATACCTACGTTTTTTTAAACTATTTTAATAGTTAAAGTACTATTAACATAATCGGCATAATTATTATGAGATGGCCCAAAATTTTTGCCGTATTTTGATTAAACACATTTTGTAAGTTTGTCACATGACTTCAAAATCACCCTTTTTTACCGACACGACAAAACTCTCGTAGCACTGATTCGGACGTTTGTGTTGCGTTACTGCTTTAGCTAAATATGTACTGTGTCTTAGATGAAAAGAACCTAGTTTCTTATTATGATTGAGCAAACCAATCAGGATCACTCTTGTTTGCTGAGAAAAATATTGAGATGAGTGATTGGAGGAATACATCTTGATAAGTCACTTGAACGTGCTCATAACGTCGTTTGAACGCAATTATAGCCCATTATTATCGTTCAGGCTATTTTATTTGATATACCATCAACTGTTAATAGAATCTATAGATTTTAGTTTTGATTGAAAGTATATATAGCCTTGGTATTTTCCATCCGGAACAGAGTACCTGTTCTTTCTGGGGATATAAAAATCACTCTCCGAGCAGACAAAGTCACGAGAGGTCGCTTTGATTAAGCATCACTGGAAAACACGTTAGTAATAGTTATTAAGTTAATTGAAATGAAAATAGTTTAGAAAATGTGAGCTTACGATGACAGTAGAGCGTGCGGTAAGTTGATTTTACCACACGCCGGCGCCGTGCGTTTTTGTTTACGTATGTTTTTTTTTTAAATTTCTACTAGCTTCCGCCTGCGACTTCATCCGCGTGGACGGTAGAAAAATATAGCGACCAGTTTAAATTACATCTTATCTGATTAAGGGATAAGGGGAGGGGTGGGTGAGGGGGAGTCAAGTACAAGGTTAAGGTCAATTAAAAGGTTAAAGTCAAATACAAGGTCAAGATCAAATACAAGGTCAGATACCAGGTCAGGTACAACGTCAGATACAAGGCCATATACAAGGTCAGATACAAGGTCAGATACAAGGTCAGATACAAGGTGGTATACAAGGTCAGATACAAGGTAAGCCAAAAGGTCAGATACAAGGTAAGAAAAGGATAGATATAAGGTCAGATACAAGGTCATACACAAGGTCTGTTTAAGCTTACTTAATTTTGGCTTACCTTGTATCTGACCTTGTATCTGCCTTTTTGGCTTACCTTGTATCTGACCTTGTATTTGACTTCCCCTCACTCTACCATCCCCCTATCCCTTAATCTCCCCTTCCCTCTCCCCCCTCCTCCTCCTTAATTCCTTTCCCTCCCCTTCCCCCCCCCCCCCCTCCGAAATCAATAGAAATTTAAGCGTGAGCCTTAAATTTCGAGGTTATTTTTTTATAACAGTCAACAGAAATATACTTATTTTACACATTGCCGGTGAACCAGCAGGCATTGTATACAATGCCTAGGCAATGTATAAAATGAATATCATTTCATACATTGCCTGATCGTTTCAGGCATTGTATACAATGCCTAGGCATTGTATACAATACCGGATTATACACATTGCCGGTAACATATGTATAGCATAGACTTATTATATTACTTTTCAGTAGTACTTATAATGTTTTCTCGCAAATATATTGAAAAACGTCATGGGCATACGGTTGTTTTAAGGTTTTTTAAAACCTCCTTACCAACCTTGTATCATAAACTACTATTAACCGACTTCAAAAAGAGGAGAAGGTTCAAAATTAGATTGTATGTTACTTTTTATCGTTGTTCGCGCGTATTTTCAAAATTTATAGACCGATTTGATGATATTTTTTTTTTGTTTATTGAGCTTTTGCATTGAGTTTGTGCTATTTTCAATTTTTTTTTAAATCGGTTCAGTAGTTTTCATGTAATCCTGAAAATACTATGATTTTGGGTTAATTACCTTGATGGGTTCTATGTTTATGAACCGAATTGATTGATGATTTTTTTTTGTTGGAAAATGGGTGGAGTCGGGCTGGAGGACAACTTCTTTTTTTATTCTAAAAGCCCCACCCGACTACAGAAGACATTTTTTTTTATCAAAATTGATATTCGTATCCATCATACTATTTTGAGCTATTTAATTTTGAAGCTGGTTTGCTTTTATTGACGTAGCGAGCGCGAACTGTCTCTGCTTCAGCTTGGGCTGTCCTGCTATCCGGCTGTCCGTTTGTTCTCCTCTACAGGCCGCATTTCTCAACCGATTCCAGTGAAATTTTGCAAGCAGGTTCTATAGTTTTTTTTGTCAATTCTGTTTTTCGAAATTTTTAAAAATGGCGGGAATATGGGAAAAGTAATATATCAGCCATTTCGAAAAATGTTCAAAAATGTCAGAAATACAGTACTGTCTACACTCAGGTCTACAGAGTCACTAGTTTTTAGGTTTTTGAAGGAGGTTTTTAGATCTAGGTTGTTTTTATGTCTACATAATTTAGAACGATGCCCTCAGTTTTATTTCTGCCATTGTACTTTTTACGACATATTGTTACGGTTAAATACGCCATCTGTTACATAAATTATGTCTTGCTTCACGTTAGGTTAGGGGCTTTATGAATTTTTAAGAGATCATGGTTGGAAAAAGTAAGCGGTGACGGTGGGAAAAAATAATATCATGACAACTTTACTTACAACTTGCAGTTTATTTCGGTTAATTTGAAAATCTATTACTATAATCGCAATATCACTAGAACCGAATATTATAGATTTTGCTGTCAATCAGCCAAGTTAAGTTACAATATATAACTTGTTTTTGCTTAATTAAAATTTTCTTTACCATTAGCAAAGCCTCACATTAAAAAGACACCTATTTTATCCAGCATTAAATCAAACTTGAAAATGTAAACAAAAATTAAACAATGTAAACCTTCTAATTTACCAGATAGTAGTCCGTTTTAAGTAAACGTTAACTAAAAGGCGAATGTAAAAACAATCTTTACCTCAAAGCTTTTAAAATCTTCCAACACAATGAATTTGTATTTTACAAACGTTTTATTTACAAATTCCCACCAGTAAACGCTTGCGAGAAAATTGTACGAGAGTAAAAGAAAAATCGAGAACAAATATAAATGTGAAACAATTACTCAGCACTGCCATTGAAACTGGTGCAAAAAGTATTAAATCGTATATTGAACGGTGTAGACCACGCTTTTTAATCTGCAGGTACGTACGATTAAACGATACAATTAGTTTAGTTCCTTTCGAGTGTTTAGGAAAACCGCTATCTAGATTAGGTCAGATAAATTTTTGGGTGGGGCTGCCAATATTGTTGAGAAAAGAAATATGGGACATAAATGGTCTTTATCTTTCGCTTAATCCATCGACCATAGCAAATCAAAGTCTTTTTTATTATATTTTATTAAGCTTTTTCTGGAACATTTTGAACTGTAAAAGCGTCCTAGTTTTTCCATAAAAACTTTTCACTATCCTCCAAAACGACACCTATCTACTACTTGTAACCAAATTGAGTTTATATTCGTACACACTCGTTACCTTAGCACGTTACTCATTGTTCGTCAGTTGGCGTACGCGCGTCACGTCACGTCGTACAATTTCCTGCCGAAGTCACCAACTGTCTCTCGTTTCATTCGTGCCTTTATTACATGGATTTTCGACTTTTTTTTGGTCTTCACCTTTTCCCATTTCATTCATATGTCAATTGTAATTTGGAGGCGACGAATAAGATGTAGGATTTAAAAGATTGTGCATATAATATTCACAATTTGAATCCAATTAAATATATCAAATTTATAACGGAACTAAAGTAGTCGACGTCGCCAAAAGGATTTTTCAGCGAGTGGCAGTATGGACACATAGCGAGAAGAAATGTTGGCCGTTTTGGGGCGAAAAGGTTTTCGAATGGTGACCGCGCACCAGACGATACGACCACAGATTACTAATTTGTAGCAAGCTAGAGATACGACAGTCAATTCAGCTTAGTTCCACGTCCAAGTTATGGCGCTGCGATCGCTTTCCAACCCAAGAGCACTAGTGCTTCCAATCGAAGTACTATCGATATCGATATTCTTTATTTAGTGATGTGCTATTATCGACAATCAATAAAGGACCCCTTTGCACTTATTATGAATTTTAATTTAAATTATAAATAAAATAAAACAACCAATGTTAATTACAATTATCATTTATTAATTTTAGTTGAAGTATATGTTTTACACTTGTACAATGGTTTAATCCAATTTTTTGCATTCCATATGTTTTATTAACAGTTTTTTTTATAAAAGTAATTCCATCTCCATCTAAAATTGTACACTAATTAAGTTAATAAGACATTGCAGAGGAAATACTGTGCATGAGAAGAAATATCATCTGAAACAAAAATATTTCGACATAAATCTCTGAGTATTTGACTAAATTCAAATCATTGTTAGACCTAACATTGTTTTTAATATGACATTCCATAATTCATTATTAAATAATTATATTTCAAATAAGCTTAATAATTAAATACTTTATTAACACCAAAATACCAGCTTACCTCACTCTTATGTTTTGGAATCATTGGTGTTTCGCTAGTTAATGATAGTAATGCTCATTGAAAAAAACATTACCTGCAAATAAAAAATGAAAAGTGAAATAAAAATCAAGTACTTAACAGTTACTTACTTAGCATTGGTGAAATTTTCTAGTACTTATTACTTTTTCACTGCAAGCCAGCGCATTGGTCAGTGCATTGGGCTGGAGTCCCAAGGATGCGGGTTCAAGTCCCATCTAAGGTGCTATGGGTGAGTCGTTTTTTCTAGTATTTATTTATCTTAATTTAAAAATAGCATTGTGAAATGCGAACATTCTAATATTTAATAAGTATGAAGTTATTTATGACTTTATATACATCATTAACATTTTAACATTAACCTATAATATCATATTTAATTATTAAACTCTAAATAAGTAGCCTACAAATAGTTTGCTAGTTGATTGAATGCAAAAATTTCATGAAACGATTATACTTGAAAATGTTAAAGACGAAGAACCACCAAAAGGGAATTCAGAAATTTTGTTAAAAAAAGAAATCACAAACAAACCTTGCATGCCCGCAACAGTCTCCATGTCTACTAATATCCTGTACTTGATCCTGGGTGATAGTAGTTATGCTCCTTTTCTACCATGTACACTGGAATAATAACAATAAATGTTAATATTATAATACAGAACTTTTAAGGTTAACAACCAAATACTCAGTAGATTCTTAAAGTTATGGTCTGGTCGTATCATAAGTTGTAAGGTCTGACAGAAACACTATAGAAATGACAGCCTCATTGACCATGAGATGACAGCGATACCTCCCTTAACTAAAGATTTTAGGTAGGAAGCGTTTGAGTGTTCGGTAATAACTATGTTTTAACTATGTACCTTTACATCTTCAACTGACATTTTTTGCAAATATATTATTTGCAAGTTTATTGATTTTATATAAATTACTATTAAGATGCATTACCCTGTACCTTCTTAACTCAATGTGGCAGAAAAGTAGGTATGTAGGTACCTATTGTTAACATGGAGAGAAACACTTAACTTTTTTATTATTAAGATAGAAACTTACCTTCGGTAGTAAGTGAAACACCATACAATTTCCAATTTCTGCATTTGCGTAATTTGATTAAACAAGGAAAATGTATTTACGAATTTATATCGCCAACTTCTTCAAACTGAGTTTCGTCAAAAAGCTATACACAAATGCGTTTCTTTAGTAACTTATTTTTGCCGAGAGCAAAGAAAAATAGAATTAAAATACTAAAATAAGTTTTTTCTTTGAAATAAAACAACTGGACCGAAGAACTGTCATGTCTGTCACAGTCACGCACACACTGACAATACATACACACAGATAAATCCAATACATACAAGTCCAAACCACGACGCTAGCGCCAAAACTCTTGGGAACTAAAGCTGTCAGCCCCTTGGACACTACACTGCTTGGCGTTTCCTTGCATCCTCCTCTTTTCTGATTCCTTGCGTCGAATCAGAAAAGAGGAGATCCCTAGGAGGACTAATAAGCTGAAGTGGCAATGGGCTGGATACATAGCGAGAAAAACTGATGGCCGTTGGGGCGGAAAGGTTCTAGAATGGCGACAGCGCACCGGACGACGCTCCGTGGGTAAGCCCCCGACAAGGTGGACCGACTGTTGTTGTAGAAATCCTTGATAATGATAATGATATAATGATATTAATATAATAATAATGATGATGATGGAGTTAATTTAATAATGATTACTAAAGACCGGATTATATACAACATAAAAAGCCCAAAATATGCATGCAAATATGCAAGAGAATCAAATATGTAACATGAAATTATAAAAAAAGACTTTTTTAAAGGTATTTAATCTTACAAAGGTATTATTACTTAACGATAACGATCGTAATTGCTAAAATATCTATTACAAATATATTTGACATTCACCGAGGTGACTGGACAAAATTTAAATTTTGGTACCATATTTGGACATGTTACACATCTGAAAGATGAACGAGATAGCGCAAATATGCATGATTTCAATTTTTTTTGCTAAAATATGCAACTACCACTGAAATATGCAATATGCATTTGCATATGATCCGGTCTTTAATGATTACCTTCTGTAAGAGATCAAAAATCCATAGTCATTGATATAAGATTCTGTAAATAGCCATTTCACGTTAATATTGTATTCCTCAAAGCTTTGATCGCCCTTTGGAATAAGAGCGCTATTATTTAATTTCCTAGAATGTAGTTAATATCACGAAATTTCATACCTTTTTAGAAAATGAAAAATGTATTTGTTTCTGCAAGAAGACTTTATAAACTGAATACATTTCGTTACTTAATATAAATACCAGCGTAAGCTGAGAAAAATAAAATAATAACAATAATTATAATAAAGATTTTATTGCACAAGACAGAAAAAAAAACGATACAATCAGAAATACAATCAGAAAATCAGAAATACATAGCAATTTCTTCCATGCAACCTTGGTCAAAATAAGATAAATGAAAATAGGGGAATAGGTGCACTTTAAAGGATAAAATATGAATATAAAAAAATCTAAAGGATAAATACATATTTCCATGGTATAGGAGATTAATAACTAAAAATAAATCAGTAATGTTAATCGCGGGAACAAGAGAGAATGACTCCTAATTTGTTCTCTAAATGACTTTGGAGTCTGAACCTTTCTGATGCCCTCCGGCAGAGAGTTTCAGAGACGAACAGCAGAACAAAAATCTAGGTCTTTCCTGAATTTTTAGGTACAATATCCTTTCGTCGCGAAGTGAAAATATAACACCTATATTTATGACAAACGATGGCCATTTTTCTTTGTCGTTACCGTCCATCGATTTTGTATCAACTGCAAGCTGTTACTTATTATGCTCTCCTGCCTTTAACACCTTTAGATAGAAAAGAAAATAATGGTTTACTCGATCCATCATAAGATTTTCAGTTTTTAACATAAGATTAAAATAATATGTTGTTAAATATTAACAGCAGTGGAGGTATTATATTTTCTTTGTTCGAGTCGAGCGGCTGGTACAACGATTTCATGGTGTATTCTTACTACTAAACTACCAAATGCTGGGATATCATAATTTTCCTAGGCAGATCTCGATCGACCCAGTTCAATAATTGGCCCACGACAGATACACTACTTCCAATTATAAACAATGATAAACAAATAAACAATATTTTTCTAAATATCGTAACTTCTTATTTTTGGTAAACCGCCTCTGTGGTCTAGTGGTTCGCCCACCCGTGTAAGACACAGGTCCCGTGTTCGATTCCCGGGGGGGCACATTTGTACTCGGTTTGGTTGGTGGTAGGGCTTATTTCAAGTCAACCTGGCTATCTACCAACATCTTATCTAAGTCTGGCGCCATAACAACAATTTAAAAATTGTTGTGTTCCAGCAGTTAGAGGTAAGATAGCCAGTTCCTCAGTGATGAGGATTCCGGGTGTAGTGCGCTCCCACCTTCGGCCTTATTGTGAGTTAAATTTAAATTTCTTTGTGTAAAGATTATTATGCCTTTGGCAAATATTATGGAATCCAACACATAGCACCAATCACGAGAACTCAATTCAATCCGAGTGACCAGATAACATGTTTTAATTAAAAGCAGTGACAGCGTGTGATATGTACTCCTGATACCAGCAAATACTATTTCTCATTTCCTGATAGTGTGTTTGTCAACACATTTGCGGGCATCGAATTCAATGTATCGAGTTAATATTAAGAAATAGTAAGAGAAATAATCATAGTATTGGGAAAAATCTTTGGTTTAGCTGTTGCTGTTTTTATATAATATTGATTCTTTTTAATACTGAAACAATAAAAAAGTTCACAATTATATGAATGCCACTGTCATGTCATGTCTTAAGAGAAATTGTTGTTTTTACAAAACAAAGAAATAACTAACATACTTGAAGATGAGCAATCTAATAAATAAATATATACAACGCTCGTATCATAAAGTGACCAATATTTACAAAGGATGTTTTATTTTGTATCTGTTTTTGTGGTAAGTACTTAGTTAGTTCGATTTTTTTTAAATTTCGGTCCTAGGAATTATTTGATAGTTTCAAAATACTTCTATAAACTACTGTCTAAAAGTTTAATAATTTATTGTCTCATTGTCTTCTCTACGTTGTATAATTGTGGCACGACGAGAAAAGGTGTGCAGTTACTTTCAGAGATATTTAATGTTTAGTGTAAAATGATGCAAAACATTTTTTTTTCATTCTTATTATTGAAATACATGATATGTCCTCTGTTTTCTATTTTTATGTAAGTCAAATAGCTCAAAAACAATAACATAGTTTTTCGAAATCGCTTTTTTCTGAAAGTTAACAATTTCGATTACCGTTAAAAAATATCTTTGTAACTGTACGTCTTACGAAGATTTTTGTTTTTAATTGAATAGCTTATCAGTTGTAAATTACAGTAATGCGCATAGCTCAATACCGACTATAAGGTACCTACCTATATTTGCCGGTAGAGTGTCACAATTTTCTTAAGTTTATTTATTTACTTGGTTAAGGGAAACAAACAGCATACAATATTACCTTAAGAACTATGATTGATGACTATTACAAAAGCCAAAACAGTTTCCACAAGTTGTCACGTACAAACGAACATTTCAATCAAGTGAACTCAAAAAATATTAGGTGGGTTGAAACCGAAACTAAGGTTTTTTTTAATTAAGTGTAGTAACAACTACTTAATTTAATTCAAAGGGTAGAAATAACTAAACCCAAGGATAAACATTAAGGTAGGTAAGTTTACAACAAATATGGCTACAAAATAGATTCCCAAAATAATAACAATAATAATAGCTTGAATGAGCTGTTGACTCTACATTTCTACTATAAATAATGTATTCAGAGACTGTAATTAAGAAGAATTTCGATATAACTAACTTATACTCAGAAATTGCTTTTTCAAATTTACGATATTTAAGACCAAATATGTCGAAATGTTGGTAAATCTTATTATAAGTACTACATGATCTAATTATAAAGCGGTTCCTGGCATAATTGGTGCGACAACGAGGAAGTGCAAATGTTTGAGTAGATCTAAGACCTATCTTTTTACATTTATAGAAGATTTTACTAGTAAGGTAAGGTGATTCCACTATGCCATTAATTATTTTATATAAAAAGATTAGGTCGCGTTAATCCCTTCGCAGCTTTAAGGATGAGATATCATCAAGATTGAATTGCGGATACCTATATTTCTATCGCCTAATGAATTTATTTTGAATTTTCTCAATGGATGCATTCGTTTCGTTTTGATCGACTTAGGCAAAATTATGAAAACTGAATTGTAACTTAGTTTGACACTATTAATCGGTGTTTTCTTAGCGCTAAACTTACCAACTTGTACCTAGAACTTTCTAAGTTGCCATCTATTACCAACAGATTATAACCTTTGAAAAACAATATTTGAAGCTTTGAAGATAAAACTGATATTTAACGAAAAAAAATCATCTTTGTATGTTTTTTGTAAAAAAAATATCTTTATATTTATCTTTAGTCTTTTTCACATCAAGTAACATTTTTCTAACTGCTTAATTTTACTTTCTTCATTTTGTTTTACAAGCATAAACACTTTTTTTGTTAAAAATGCATTTCACGTACAAACGAACATTCTCGTTGGCAGTGCACTATTGTCACCGTTCTTGCACCAATCTCCGGTTTTTGTTTCATCTGCAGACAATGACGAGGCGAGGCATAGTTCGCGCCTCGAGGTCGCGGCGAGTACGCCTTGCATTGTCTCACAATCCTCACGCCTTTGGTAGAGTTGAGTTTCGCAAAGGAAATTGTGACGTTTTTCTTAGAATTTCTTGGATTACTGTCTGTTGCTTTTATTTGTAACTGAGAGTTTTTCATTTTTATTTTCATGTATGGATTGTTTGAGGTGTTTGACGGCGCAGTGGTTTAGCGCTTAGCCCAGCATTTGCGAAGGTTCCGCAAAGGTCGGCCATGGGATGGGTGACCAAAAAAATATTATTACAAGCTTCTCCGTGCTTCGGAAGGCACGTTAAGCTGATGGTCTCGACAGCATTTGCAGTCGTTAGCAGCCACCAATTCGCATTGGGCCCGCATGGTGGGTTTATGTCCCATCCTCCATATCCAACCGTAAGAAAGGCTTGTGCCCCAGCAGTGAGGATATTAAAAATGGTTGATGGTCATGGATTGTTTCTCGATTGACAAATCTAACTACAGAAAAAATGCAGTGGATTTTCTAAGTCCAACATAAGATGATCTGATCACCTTCATTATCATAAGCCTATCATCGTCCACTGCTGAACATAGGCTTCTCCAAGTGCACGTCACTGGGCATGATCCGCGGCTACACTGATCCAGTTTTTGCCAGTCACCTTACGAAGATCGTCGCTCCATCTTGTCTGAGGGCGTCCCACACTACGTTTGCCGATACGCGCTCTCCACTCAAGATTCATCTGCTCCAGCGGCCATCGGTCCTACGGCTAATATGGCCGGCCCAATGCCACTTCAGCTTGCTAATCCGGTGGGCCATGTCGACCCGATCTCTTAGAGGAACTCCGAGCATAGTCCATCCCATAGCTCGCTGAGCGACTTTAAATTTGTGAACCAGCCCTACAGTGAGTGTCCACGTTTCGGCACCACCTTGCACTGAGGGGCTAAATTTGTACATAACTATTAAATATTATCTCTAAATTACTTTACAACAAACCAACTATAACACTGCAGCACTGCAGCATCAATACTTTAAAGGAACCGCTTCATTGAAGTTTAATTATAAACTTTCGTAAAATCGAAAGCTTATTCGAACAGAACCAACTCGCAGAAAGTTTCATTAGTATTCGGTCTGAGTTCCGATAATCGAGAATCCTTGAAATTTCGAAATGTGCATGTAAGTAATAAAAATAATAACATACTTTTTGGAACCCAATGCGATATGGACTCGTTTAGTAAATATAAATGTAATTACAATGGGAATTTTTCGCCCGTTTTCATTTCGGTTATTTTTTGCAGTCATATTCATGTGGATGCTTTTAACATGCTTTTATTACTTGTTACATCGATTTTTGCCATCGGGGAAAATACACACAATAGTAAAAATTGGACGACAGAATTATTTTTATTTTTTATTTTAGTGTGTACTGTGATGTGGTGACATCATATTCGCCCTTTGCGGTAGCTTTGTGGTCAAATTTCATTAAGAAATAATAGTTTATGTTTCGAACGCAAAGCAGCCGTTCCCAGCCGTGTTTCTTTTGTCGAGGCATTCTTGCTTCGGCGCCGGACCCTTCTGGTCGTGTGTCGGATTTGTATTAGTACTTACTGAAAATATAAAAGCATTCAAAGTTTTAACATAGTTTCATTGATTTAGAATTCAAAGGCGTCGTCCTTACAGTACCTATCACTACCATCCACGTCAATGAAAACATATGTTTTTTTAAACTTAGTCCTCCGGGAATTGAATCCTGTTACTTTCTATTTACTTATCTGTAAAGGAATTTTTCAGAATATCAAGCTAAAAAAAGGATTCATTTAAAAGATTCGTGTCATATACCTACCATACCTACTTATTTATTTATTTTGGCTGTGGAGTATAAAAAATTGCTGAAATTAAATTTCAAATTTTATTTTCTGGCATTGAAGTGAACATAGTTAATTTTTATTGAATATTTTTTTACTATTTCTTTGCCATCTTTACCCATGTAAGTTCCTTACCAAATCTAATATAAAACATTTTAACATCCGGTTTCACCCTTCTAGAGCGGCGGTAATCTTAAAAAAAACCGGACAAGTGCGAGTCGGGCTCGCCCACCGAGGGTTCCGTACAGACCTACATCTATACATAAAATAAAGCTATAGAAAAGTTGTGTCGGTACAAAGGAAATATTTTGAAAAAAAGTGGTTGGTAGTTATTAGTTTTTTATATGAAAACTGTACTACGGAGAGT
Source organism: Agriphila geniculea (assembly GCA_943789525.1). Lineage (NCBI taxonomy): Eukaryota > Metazoa > Arthropoda > Insecta > Lepidoptera > Crambidae > Agriphila > Agriphila geniculea. Next base: position 4,149,588 of record OX038886.1, on the reverse strand, counting down.
TCAAGCTTTATCCCAGGTTCTACCTACCGGAATTATGTGAAAAATTGCTTAGTTATAAGTTGGACTCCAAGCTACCAAACTGTAAAAAAATACCATCAAAATCCGTTCAGCAGACTGCTATATATAGATAACCATTTGAAATCCTTTGTCGCCACGTAGAAAATAACCCTTCCAGGGATTACGACAAAGAATTGACCACGGGCGAAGTTTGAAATGGAATAGTACATTACTGCAGCGGCACTCAAGACAGGCATTGAAGAACATACGTTAGTCCATCAATGCCTAGTTGCGGCCAAGGCTTGTGTAGTACTTTTAAACTTTTAACTTTTTAGTTTTAAAAGTTTTAAGCTTTTTATTTTAATTTTAAAATACTTACAGTAATTGAAAAAAGAAAATGGAAAGTGGAATGTGCACATAAAGGCCTTTCATTTGATACACATATTGAAAAAAAATCCGGTTTTTTTTCATTTATTTCCAGTTTTCATTTCTTTTCCAGTTTTTTGGAAAGTGCTCATCAAGGCCTTTCATTTAATACCCATATTGCAAAAAAAATTTTTTTTTTTTTCATTTTTTTTGGAATGTGCTCATCAAGGCCTTTCATTTGATACCCATATTGAAAAAAAAAATTACCTTTCTTTTTTAATTTTTTTTTTTAGTTTTTTGGAATATGCTCCTTGATGAGCATATTCCAAAAAACTTTTCAAAAAACTTTCATTTGATACCCATAGGTATTGAAAAAAAAAATTTTTTCGTTTTTAATTTTTTTTATCTTTTTGGAATGCGCTCATCAAGGCCTTTCATTTGATACCCATATTGCACCAAAACAGTATTTTTTCGTTTTTTTTTTTCAATTTTTTGGAATGTGCTCATCAAGGCCTTTCACGTGATACCAGTATACCGAATATTAAAAAAAAAAATTTTGGAATTTGCTCGCTCATCAAGGCGACATTTGATACCTATATTTGTGTTTAATTGAAAAGTTCGCTCCATTTCTGAATTACACGTGTGTAATGAGTTTTAATAGAAACATTGCTGGACAGACGCCGGCAATTTTGTATGAAAATCCATTATAACACGTTAGTAATGGATTCTCATACAAATATTGACGGCGCGGTTTAGGTCTGTCCGTAAACTCTGATTTAGCACGAAGAAGGTTGTCAAAATAATGTTCGAATTTCCAAGCATTTTTAAGAAAAAATAAAATAATTACAAACCCACCGCACCTGTATAAAATACAAGTACTGTTGATTGTCAACAGATGGCGCTGTATATCAATAGTACACTGTATAATGTTCTGTGAAATGGTTTTATCTATCGCAATGTTATTAGAGAAAATGGGTGTATTCCAACAGGACCCTTTGGTTGTGTGAAGCCGAGACTTTTATTGTAGTGGTGGCTACCTCGGCTGACCTTACCGAGTAAACTGTCTTGATTATACTTGGTGCCAAATGCTCCAAACAACATTGGAATGCGATGCACCCGCATTTTAATGTAAACTGAAACAATCTACCACTGAACTATTCAACACTTGACACTGGCAAAAATTACTTCCAAGAAGAAAGTAGATTGCCAAAACAAAAATAAGAAGAAGAAGACCCCCTGTCATACAGCGTGATACACCGCCATGTTGCGAAAATATTTAGAGCCAAATTTATTACTTTTTAATTTTATTTTTAAAAGTAATTAACTATAACAATATTTGAAAGGATTTGAATAATTAATAATAATAAATATTGATATTTTTAAAAGAATTAGTGGCGCGATTAATCCAAAAGTAATTAGAAGTTAAACTATGACCGCGCAATGCCGCGCATACCGTTGTTTCACCAAGATGATTAATAATTACGTATTTTAATGACCATATTTTATTATGATTTAATTACAAATATACAGTTTTCAGATTTATTCCTGTAAGTGTAGTATAAGACGCTATTACCTGCCAAATTTCATAGTTCTAGGTCAACGGGAAGTACCCTATGAATTTTGATTCCTTTGAGAGTATCGAAAATGCGTTTTTTGCGCCCTAAACGGCAGTATCTTTTTTTTACGTTAATTTAGAAGTTTGATTTTTTTACAGCTTCAAGGGCCCGTAGACCTTAGTATATGGTTTAAATTTCAATTCGATACCTCCATGCGTTTCCGAGATAAAGGGTCTTGACAGACAGACGGACGGACAGACAGACAGACGGACAACAAAGTGATCCTATAAGGGTTCCGTTTTTTCCTTTTGAGGTACGGAACCCTAAAAAGACGATTAGAAAACACTTTTCGCACAAGTCATCTCGGAAATATGAAAATTTGGTGTCTTTGCATTCAGTACGATGCCCTCATCACAAATATATAAGATGGCAAGTGCGAAAGTGGTGGGGGTAGAAACTGTGACGTCATAAAGTTTTAAGTACAAAGAAATTTTTTTTCATACCATGTAGTATATCAAATGAAAGGGCTTTGTGAGTAGATTGCGAATATATAACACACTATAACATTTTCACTACTTGGTATAACAAATTATTAGCAAACGTCGGAAAATTTCGCAATTCAGAGTCGCCATTGAACAGGTCTAGATTGAAAACGACTGAATTGATTTTTACAAAATACATAACAAAAAACTCTGCACATACTCTTTTCGAATGTCTAAAGAAGTATGTAAAGTGTCAAAATTTGATTATTTAAACCTTCGTCTGTTTATCTTAACTTGTCCCAGTAAGGATAAACATACAAAAGTTTATTTATTTATTTTTTTATTAATTATTAACGGAATCTGAGAATTAATGAAAAGCAGAAATTTATGCTGTTATTAAAACTGATGTACTTTTCTTATTTTTAAATATCTTTGGTCAATTACCTTTAGACATTCGAAAAGAGTATGTGCAGAGTTATTTGTTATGTATTTTGTAAAAATCTATTCAGTCGTTTTCAATCTAGACCTGTTCAATGGCGACTCTGAATTGCGAAATTTTCCGACGTTTGCTAATAATTTGTTAGACCAAGTGGTGAGAATGTTATAGTGTGTTGTATATTCGCAATCTACTCACAAAGCCCTTTCATTTGATATACCACATGGTATGAAAAAAAAATTTCTTTGTACTGAAAACTTTATGACGTCACAGTTTCTACCCCCACCATTTTCGCGCTTGTCATCTTATATATTTGTGATCAGGGCATCGTACTGAATGCATCGATACCACATTTTTGTATTTCCGTGATGACTTGTGCGAAAACTAACCTCAAACCTTGCTTTACCGCCCTACTATTCGTTTTATTTGCCAATCTGTATTCATTTAATTAACTTACTTATACTTACTTTTAATCAATACCAAATTCATTATTACTATGTTTACACAAAGTATAGACAGAAAAGCAACTCGGTACAAGCGGTTTTTCATGCATTTAGATATTATGTAATGTACGGTCAGCAGCACATCAAGCTATACAAAACTGTCAAAAATCTCTAATGAATTTAGAACCACGCTTGCTTTTAAGTTTAATATTGATTGAACATACACTTTGTGGAAGCCCAGCAGCGTGCCGTTTACTGTACATACAAGACACCAGTCAATTTTAATACAAACGAGATAACTTTGAAGCCTTGGTTCTCCGCCGAGAATTGACCTAGCTGAGATCTGATGATGGCCATCTAGGAAGTAAATGGAGGAGATTCAGATCGCTATACACATCCAATTGATTTGATCAACATTCTAAAAGATATAAGGATATGATTAAAAAAACCGCGAAATTAGCATAAAAATGTATGGAAATCCTGAAACTAAAAACTCTGATCCTTAATGCTGATCAGATCAATTGGGTTTGTAAAGCGATCTGAATCACCTTCATTCATTCCATGGATGGCTTCATCAGATCACAGCTAGGTCAATCCTTGGCGGAGAACCAAGGCTTCAAAGTTTTATCTCGTTTACCTCGTTTGTATGAAAATAAATAAATAAAAAATTGTTAATTGCCAATAAAGTTTACACAGCTTATACAGGGTCATTTTGAACTTACCGTCCAAATTTTGAGGATGGGTTCAGTCCATGAAACTGAACAACTTTCTCTAAGGAACACATGGTCAAATATGTAAAATAAAAATCAACTTTTCATACAAATCAAAGAGATCACGTGATCTATTTAGTATGAGATGACCAAAATTTTCTGGCGAAATTTGTCACATGTTTCTTAGAGAAAGTTGTTTAGTTTCATAGACTGGACACATCCTTAAAATTTGGATGGTAAGTTCAAAATGACCCGATATAATTAAACTAACCCCCACACTAGGCTATGCCCGTCCTATGGGGGAAATATACGATTTACATAATATGATTTTGAAGCCAAAGACAAACAAAGAACAATTATCAGTTTTATACCTAAGTACTCTCAGAGTCCAACAGGAAAAAGGCAAAGAAACGTTAGTGTCGCATAGATCTGCGTCAACACTGAACTATTCTTTGCACATTTTCCCTCTCCCGTCCCCCAATACCTCAGCCCGCGCACGTCTGCGTTGTGAGACAATTTGTATTTTGACCAGCATGTCTAGTGTAGTATACACATATAAGTCTTTGGTAACTATCCATAAACCGAAAAAGTACGGTGGGGTCAGAATTGTGGTCTAAAAATGTGGTCTAAAATACAGCATTTCGAAATGGGAATTTGTGTATTCGCTCGGCAGCAATACGAGAGAGCGGGATGAACAATAAAAAGATAGACAACCTACGCGAAGTGTGAATAAAACTGAGAAAAAGCAAATAAACTTAGCTGTCACATGTAAACAAGCAGCTGTCAAAATAAATGCAATATTATAACCTAACTTTTCTACCAGATATGAAATTTACGTATGAAATTCAATAAAATTGTATGAGAGAGGATGAAACTACCAACATAATAAGAATCGCCGTAAATCTCTGATTATATTACTGCCGAGCAAATGCTTATTTTCAAATAATTTGGAAAGTTATGACCAAAAAACACTTATTCTCTAGGAAACTTAAACTAATTAAAACTAGCTTAAAAGTAAGAGTACAGGAGCGACAGGCAGCACGCTACATAATTGTGTGTATTTGTTGCAATGTAATATGTAGTGTATTGTGCTAAATAAGAATATACTAAGTTAATTTTAAAAACAAGAAATTTGGAAAAGACGAAAGTTAATTTGATGGTGTAGTTGTGTGCGTGCGTGCGCGCGCGTGTGTGTGTGTGTGTGTGTGTGTGTGTGTCTGTGTGTTTGTGTGTGTGTGTGTGTGTGTGTGTGTGTGTGTGTGTGTGTGTGTGTGTGTGTGTGTGTGTGTATGGGTACGCGTGCAAAAGCGAGTGCAACCTTTTAACTCTTCAATTCCCAGTGTCACCTGCAGGTGACAGTGTTTATTAATTTCGACTACACCACTATTTAATTTTTGGATGCTACTATTTTTAGTATAAAGCTAATAAGTGGAAGTATCTAATATAAATTTCTGTCAGCACTAACTCTACGTCATCTATCAAAATTATTCAGTTGTTTCGCGCGTAACTTTAGTTTTCTTACAATTTGTGATTTCGAATATTATCACCCGAGATAAAAATGCCCTGACCGTAAGTATTCTTTTTTTTTCTTATTGCATGTTATAAATGAATATATAAGGAATAACATAATTGCATTTCACAACAAAAATAACTAACACCATGGTTGCTACAACGGTCAAAACATGAGGTGTCACCTGCGGGTGACACTGGGCATTGGTATTACTTATTTCAATGTGCTATTCCAAGTGCAATGATTGAGTTATTGCATAACTTTTGTTTTCTGTTGGTCTTATGACTGTGTGATGATGCAATAGTAGAGCTTGTTTACGTTTTACAGATTGATCTTCGATGAGATTGCCGAGGAGTTGGAGACCAGTGAGGCATATACCAGCACTTTAGGTGCGGGCCGGTACTATTTGGCGCACATTTTTCGTGTATGTTGGTGACGATGTCCACAGCCGTCGCTGTGAGCAGTCGATTTCTGCGAACCTCACTTCGTTAGGCACTCTTGTCTGTGCTGGAGCCCCACAGGTGGAACCAGGGGTACAAGGCTTGCTTGCCATAAAGTATCTATATACTGGCGACCTAGCGTCTTTTTTTTCAAGGATCACGGTCATCAGGTCGTTTTCTGATTGCTTTTTGATAAGAAGAAATGCATTTTGACAAGCAGCATCTGTTCCAAACCCAAATAGAGGGTACTACCCGTTTCTTGCCACATAGACCCACTCTCATAAAGTCAACATTTGCGTCAAAACTGTTCATCAAAGGGCAATCAGCAAATGACTGGACTTGCTGTGGTTTTCAATTAGGTGTCGCTGCCAGCTGCTCACAGAAATATGATGGAGCCTCGGACCCATGATCCTGCTTGCGGGGTTCTGGTGCAGATTGAAGTGCCTGGCGAGGTATTATCTATCCTAGGAGCTGGGGGCCAAGTAGTGGTAGACTGTTTTCCATAACGTTGAAGATGTCATCACCAGCATGTGCGAGGGTGTGGGGTCACCCAGCGTGGCAGCTGCCATGCTGAGAGGTGACAGAGAGTGGGAGGCGGTGACCTCCTTCTGTGAAGACATCATGTCACAGAAGGAGATCGCCGAGAGGGTCCGCGAGGCGGATACGGGTGCAGACCCGATACGTCGGCGGAGACCGGGGGGAAGAAGGAGAAGGCACTATGCGCATCTCATCCCTCCCTAGTAGTAGTTCAGGGTCAGGGCGGCAGAACGGGGAATTCTGTCGTTCACTTAGGCCCTGGAGGTGGAAGAGCACTCGTGTGTTCCCGAGTGCCACATCGTAGGAGATGCTTGTCCTCAAGGAGAGGGAGTCCGAAGGGACCGGCGCAGGGCGGGGACACGGTGACTGCCACACCGATCCCGCTTGTCCTCGTCCAATGCGCGGAAGGAACACCCCGGGGTTTTTAGTGGATGCACCACATAACCGCCCCCGTGTTCCCCGCGCGGGGGTGGTATGCGAAGGCATTTTCCCCGGGACAAAAAAAAAAGTGTGGGGTCAGCTTGTGCCTGAAGTGTTGGTTTTTATGTGCCACAATAAATAAGTATTCAGTTTACTACATTATTCCAATTATCTTACGTGAATAAATATTATTGGAAAAAACCCTGATGTTTGACTTATAGAGACAATGCCCAGTGTCACCCACAGGTGACACCCCCATAAAAAAAAATTGGGGGTAGTCAAATTTTTTTTATCATATTTTTTGATGTTTACCTAATATATGTGTACAATTTATTCGAAGAGATGGTTAATTTTATTCGAAACACAGTCATGGGAATTGAAGAGTTAATACATATTTTTTAACAAATTTTCTGTTTCCATATACTTCCACTGAATTAGGGTATTTGTAACGATTTTTTTAGTTTCTCGGACAGAAAAGAGTTTAAAATTGCAAATGTTTGCAAGTTTATTGTAGATAAATGGGAAAATAAAAGCCTGGAATCGATGCGCAAAAGTAGTAGTGGTGAAGATATGAGGCAGCTTAAAGACACGTTTGCCTATCAGTTCCCGATATGCATCAGAGTTCAGAACAGTTTTATGAACAGCGGAGACTACTCTAACATAGTACAGCTTCCGGACACTCATAACCCCGGCCTCCACATATGAGCATCAGTTAAATCAACTGATGTTCATAATTATCTGGCCACCACTGTACCTAGGTACTAGTAATGTACATCATTGGTACAGTACAGCCAATCTCAGGCCGGGCTTTAGTCAGTACTGTAGCAGCTTAGATTATTAAAATAGATATAGTGTTGCGCTTTTGATGTATCTTCCTACTAAACCAAACAGGCAAACTTATTAAGGTTGATGCATTTTTAGCATCACCGCGTTTGTAATAAAAACTATAGCCGCGTCACACTACTTACAATATATGTGTGTGTTTTTATAAGATTGATATTTTTTGCGACACTTTCGTAGCTTCGACTGTCTATATATACTAACAATAAAAGTGTAGCAGTTCCCAAGTATTTCCTATCTCAAAAAAAAAAAACAAAAGACGGAAGTGTTTTCGTATACGGCCAGCCTAGCCTAGTAGTACAGTAGCCCGTAGAACATTTAAATCACCAAAAAGGTTACCGTTTGCCGTTTTGATATTGTTATTTATTACGAAATTATAGATACTTTAACCCAAGTTTTACAGATCGCAACCCGCCGTAACCTATATTTGTATATCTCCAAAAATGATATTTTTTTATTTTTCAAGGTTTACCACATGGTTTAGCTATTGTCGTGTTCTACAGCTGTGTTTGATTGCCACTTATCAGTGGCAATGATATATATGATAATGGCTATTATCATAGACTATGGAAAGTGATCATACACAGATTTAAGACCAGATAAAGTCCATTTTCATCAGGTCTTAAATCTGTGTATGGTTACTTTTTATAGTCTTATTTTTATCTGTGGCAATCAAACCAAGCTGTAGAACACGACAATAGCTAAACTATGTTGTAAAACTCGAAAAATAAAAAAATATAAATTTTGAAGATAAACAAATATAGGTTGCGGCGGGTTGCGATCAGTAAAACATAGGGTAAGTATCTATAATTTCGTAATTAATAACTATATCACAACGGCAAACGGTAACCTTTTTGGTGATTTAAATGTTCTACGGGCTACTGGTACTATTACGTATGTGATTTTATCAGATTGATATTTTTTTGTGACACTTTCGTAGCTCTAACAATAAAAGTGTAGCAGTTCCCAAGTATTTCCTAGCTCAAAAAAAAAACAAAAGACGGAAGTGTTTTCGTATACGACCAGCCTGGCCTAGTATACTCACCGCCATCACAGGGTAAACTAAATCTTCTGTGTGCCGCCAATGTACGATACATCTCGCAATGTGTGTATAAAAATCGCTCTAACGCCAGAAAAGTGTTTATAAATTTTTGTCACGGTGCGCATGCTGGGCCAGTGGCAGAGATCTAGATAGAACAACTTTGTGGATACAACCTTAGACGAATTAATTCGTCCAAGGATACAACATACATAATTTGTATTTTGTAATGTTGACAAACCTTTAATTGCAGCGTGCGGTACGCCTCAGACGATTGAGCGGCCATTTTATGTTCGTTGCCAATTTATTGCGCATTTTGTGATTGATCTCGTAAAACAGCTATTGGGAATGAATACAGTACTAAATTAGGGTATTTTATTTTGAAATATAATATATAAACTATACTTTTCTCTTGCACTAATTGGACATAGCACTATGACTAAAACTAACCAAACCATACCAAATTAGTCAGTGTTAACGACAACAGCTTTTAAATTAAAAAACACAATACCTACATTATAAAAAAAACGAATAAATAAATAAACAAGAAAGCGACCTAATAAAAACGTGTAAATAAAAAGTGGTTGGCAAAGCAATATGAAATCTCATCTTCTGTACCAAATTCTTCCAATACTTAAAGTTTCGTAATTTCAATGCCTAAAATCCCGTGCCAGTAATCAATATGCGATGGCACCTTGCCAATTCGAGTGGTGGGTGGCCATAACTCACGGGATATTGTGCTAAGAACAGTGAGTCGCCCGGACGCCCACTTTGAACTTACCTGGCAAGCAAGATAAGTGTATTGCATCGCTAAATTGCACAGCCAAGTCTTATACGATTTATTGGGTGAATCACAAGTGTATTAGAAAGTTTTGCGATCTTGTTTCCGAATCCAATTTTAAAATGTCGAGCACAACCCGGTCAAGTTGACTCGGCACCTGAGTCGAAGTGAAGCGCTTGGCAGCTTGATCAAGTTTGTTAAGCAACGCTCGGTCCGGCCAGATGTCGGATGGGTGACCATTAAGTGGCATTACAACTGAGCGTTTCTATCCTCCTCCTTTAATTCTCCATGACGCTAAGGGCAGATATCAGCAGAGGGGCATCATCAAAGAAAAAATAACTTCCCATCGGGGAAATCACGACTATCAGTAATGAGGATCACGACGCGAGGAGGAGGAGGAATCCAAATGTAGTTAAAATCCAATTGTATAATATAATAGTAATATGCTGTCACGCAGGTTTGCATGTTGCACTCGCGAGGTTAAAGTCACTCTTTTTAAAACATATTGTCAAAATTTGTACACGTGCAACCTGTGGAGCAATTTCAATAAAAAAGCCTTCAGTGCTCTTCGCGTCCAATATAATAACGCCTTCAAGGGATTGTTGGGATTGCCGTGGCGCTGTAGTGCCTCGGGGATGTTCGCGAGGTGGAGGACAGACGGCTTCCACAACGTACTGCGTAAGCGAGTGGCTTCCCTTTGGGAGCGAGTGCGGGCCAGCACCAACACTCTCCTGAGGGTGATCGCGAAAAGGGTGGATAGTCCTATCCTTATGCTAGATGTCCGTGCACGTCCAGTCTAATGATTTATATTTACTAAGACACTAACTTCATTATCTTACTAAAATATCTGTATGAATTTATAATCTGAAATAATAATAATAATGTATTTGCACGACGTCTCGGTCTAGTCCGGTTTTGGTTCCGCTCCGGTTCGTCTACGGTTGGCTCCAGTCAGGTTTTTGTCCACGCCCGGTCCGATAAAGACTAGACAGAAAGATCTTTTGAAAGTTCAAACCACATGAGGGGAAGAGTTACTTTGGCCACATATTAAAGAGGAGATGAGAGCCTTGAAAAGCTGGTCGTCGTTAGTGCAATAAGAAGCAAGAGAGCCCGAGGTCGTTAGCCAACCAGATGGTTTGACCAAGTAAGAGTACCAACCTCGAGCAAATTCCATTAAACAGTGATATTGTGTAGAATCTCGAATAGGTAGAAAAGAGATTGACAAGAACGTCGATTAATTCTTAAGGGAGAGGGGGGAATTCATGCGTGGTTTTGCAAATTGACACGACCTTGCGATGCAAATTCGAAACTTTTATTTAATACTTTTATGACAATGCCTCTATACTACAACAAATTTTGTTGAAGTTATAATGTAACTCAGACTCAAACTAAAATGACATTTGTTTATACCGTTTGCATTTCAACCACAAAACTATCATCTGAATTTGTTCCTCATGCGTAAACTGTAATATCCGCGTTGTGTAACGTCACCGATTTTCATTTCCTGGTCTCAGTTGCGATGTATCCGTGCATAAAAATACGTGACACACAAACAAATTTAGTATTTATGAGATTTGAAAACCATTGGAGAAGCTTTGGAGTTTAATATTTAAAACTCCGGATGTGCTAATAAGGCACAAAATGAAGTCTATAATATGTTTAAAACAGAAGAACCCATAGAAATAGAATGTCAAAGAACAACAATGTCAATAAACAGGTGATCCGAAAAACGAATGCATACAGTTATGTCACTAGTTTGGGATTTTTTGCACGTTGACAATAACAACAAAATATGCTGGATTTGTATGTATGTAACAACTAATGTAACCAAATTTTTGCAAATAAAGATATTGATTGATTGAAGACACTGAAGTCTGTAACACAGTTTATACTACCACGGGCTTCAGTGATACATTGTAATTTGTACAACTAAAGTTTATAAATAAATAAAGATTATTATTATTATTTTATATGAGATACGTAAAATATGACTTGGATACATAAAATATGACTATATATGGCAAAGAAAATTAATAAACTATGTTCCATACTGTTTTCTTCGTAGCAAAAATGTAGCGAAATTTGGTTTTAGAGAAATGTGTGGCAATATCTTATTTACCTGTGAAAAGTGTAATTTCTTGGATTGTTTCTTTTTGTCACATCACAATTACTTAGAGCACAAGACACCATGGCTCCACGATACTTTTATTTTAAATTCTAATTAAGATTATCAAATATTTTAAGCAAATCGTGATTGCTCCTTTGCAAGGCGTGCCGCTAGGGCCTCTTACTGTAAAAAATATTGGCACATGTCACTTGATCCTATTTGTCTCTTTTTTACATAGACCGTGTCCGTATGATGTTAACTTCACTTTTCCACGCTCTGTTGGTCTTCTTGAGCGCAGCGAAATTTTTTTTATGTCTATGGAAGCACCGCTAAGCTCCCGTAACATGACCGCTGCAACACGAATGTTATACAACACTTGACTGTCAAAATACAATGGATTTTGACAGCTAAGTAAGTGTGAAGACCCGATAAAAAGTTTCTATGAAGCGTTCCAGTGATGTTTGAAATGTAAACTCATTTAAAAGGTAAGGATGTATCAGAATACAGTCTTATGAGCTATTTAAATGGGTCAATTTTAGTCATCTGTGACGGTCGACTTTAGTCACCTAGCAAGTCACTTTCAAAATTGAATCACAGGTGATAGCGTCGCTGTCGTCTATGTAGTTGGGGGCGTAACCTAGGTAACAATATGTAATAACGTAGTTCCAGATTTGGCCATCGGATCAGATAATTTTGTTCAGTCACATGCGGTCTCGGCCGATTCGCCATTTACACGGTCGGTTTTCGCCGTGCGGCGAAAGTTGTGCGGCTTCAATCGCCTATGTAAATAGCCCATAAACTACTAGAGAAACTTGATGCACAAGGAGCACTAAGAAAGGAGTTTTAAACTTAACTCTTAAGGCGAAATGAAGTCACGGGCAGCTGGTAGTATGATAAAGCATTCCCAATGCACAAAGGGCATCGCAAAGCTTCCAGCGCCCTCAGTAAACCCGTGACCCCATAAATTGGGGCGTGCATATAATTGCGGCGTTTATATTCAACGTGCATTGTGACACTGTCAACTGTTTGTAATGATGTGTACACAACGCATACCGATGTGTACACACCACCTTGTGAACGTGGCTTTAAGATTGATGATATGGGATGTTGAAATTATTTGGGTTTCATGCTTGTTTGCTTCGATCAAGAATATCCTAGATAACGATTCACGAACTTAAACAGCACGTAAAAACGACGCCTCAAAATAGCGTTCCACTTACAACCTGGGCTCTTATTTGTATCACATCATATTTTGTACAAAGTCACATCTTATATCACTTATTTTTTGTACAAAATAAGCTTAATTTGTACAAAATCACATCTTTTATCACTTACTTTGTACAAAATGAGCGCCCAGTTTGTAAGTGGGACGCTTTTTGAGGCGCTAATTTTGAGACTGACCAGACATTTCGGGTATTCTTGATCGAAGCTTGTTTGTGAGGATTTTTTCGCCTGTTTGTAATTACTTGGGACAACTAGGGACAAACTGGAACACCCTGCATTTTCCCATGGCTATAACTTTCTGCTGCTATTCTGAAATATTCTTTAGGTACACGAATGAGAGTAGAATTGTGCAAACAATGGGGAATGACCGAAAAAAATCAAATTGGCTGAATATTTTTTTATAGATAGGAATAAGCTACCTTAGTAATAGAAAAAAATTCAGAATTTTCGGTAGCGTGAAAAATTAAAAAAAATTAAAGTCTCTTCGACTTCACAAATGTAGGAAAGTAACAGCAGAATGGAAATTATATCTTTGCCAACACCTGCCACTATGACAACAAGAATTAAAAACAAAAAGTTTTGACATTTTGTGTTGAAATTTTTTTAATACCATGTTGTGGTTGTGGCAGCTGATGGCAAAGGTATAATCTCCATTCTGCTGTTACTTTCCTATATTTGTGAAGACGAAGAGACTTTATTTTTTTTATATTTTTTCACGCAACCGAAAATTCTGTTTTTTAGAGAGCTTATTCCTACCTATAAAAAATATTCAGCCAGTTTGATTTTTTTCGGAAATTCCCCATTAGTGAAAGATAATTATGAGTGACGGAAAGCGTGCGATTATAAGGGGCTATGGAGCTGTATCTTAAACTGGAAATTCGTCATAAACAAGATGGTTTATAGTTTTTTTCCTACCCTAAACAAAAAGAAACCCAAGGTAACATTGATATCCATCTGTTGTATATCCGTCAATTGATAAAGCTAGTTCATTTTACTCAGGAACCTATAAAGATATCAAAGTTATAGTAAATTAAAATCGAATACCTAGGTAGGTATTAAAGTTTTACGGTGTCTTAAAACGCGATGTTGAAAGCCAGATCGATTAAAGTAAGTTATACCTACTATATTTTGATCAGGCTGGAAACACACCCCTGAATGTTCAACGATAAACCAACACTCATTAATACAGTGTGGCTTTCCACAAGGACATTGGCTTAATGTAGTTTCACGTTTCCATACAAATATTGACCTTCCACTTAGTAATCTAACAAGTGACCGTGGGATAATTTTGTGGCAGTTTCGTTAAAAATATGAAATTGACTATAGTATACGTTCCTTATAAAATAACTTTGTTGATATAGGAAAACGAATAGTTTCATTTTTAGGGTTCCGTAGCCTAAATGGCAAAAAACGGAACCCTTATAGATTCGTCATGTCTGTCTGTCTGTCTGTCTGTCTGTCCGTATGTCACAGCCACTTTATTCCGAAAGTATTAAGACTACACAATTGAAACTTGGTAGGTAGATGTATTCTGTTAACCGCTTAACGAATTTAATACAAAAATAAGAAAAATAAAAGATTAAGGAGGGGCTCCCCATACATGGAACTGAAACTGAAAAATTTTTTTTTCTTCAAACCAACACGTGTTGTTTGTCTATAGATAGGTCTTTAAAAATGACATTAAGGTTTTTAAGACAACTTTTTCTCAAAGTCAACCGTTTGAAAGATATTCACCGCCAAAGTGGTAAAATGTGTGTCCCCCCCCCCCCCCCCCTTTAACTTTTGAAATAAGAAAGTGAAAATCTAAAAAAAATATATGCTGTAGATCTTAATAAACACTTTCAACCAAAATTGATTTGAACGAGATATAGTAATTAGTTTTTGAGATATAGCACATTTTTCAAAACCGCAAATATAACTTTGTCATTCATACCAACACTGTGAAAAATAAAGTTATTTTTACAGACGAAAAATTATAGGTAGTATTAAATATGGTATGGTATAAGGTAGCTACGGAACCCTATGGCGCGTGACCCGACACGCACTTGGCCGGTTTTTATTTTATTTATTTTATTTTAGACAGCAGACGGTAATTTACAAAACATGTTGTATTGTACAGCAATCTAAAGGAAGACATTGTGTGCCTACAAATATTGGGTCATTTTGAACTTACCATCCAAATTTTAAGGATGTGTCCAGGCCATGAAACTAAACAACTATCTCTAAGAAACATGTGTCAAATTTCGCCAAAAAATTTTGGTCATCCCATACTAAATTGATCTCGTGATCTCTTTGATTTGTATGGATAGTCGATTTTTATTTTACATATTTGACAATGTGTTCCTTAGAGAAAGTTGTTCAGTTTCATGGACTGAACACATCCTCAAAATTTGGATGGTGAATACAAAATGACCCTGTATGTAATAATTATTTAGTGTAACAGGGCCGAAATAGATAAAAATTTAAACCGTTATATGATATTGCTAACATTAATATTGAGTGATTAATCTACATTAATACGAGTATACCATAGATTACATGGAGATACTATTAATATAATATAAAGGATTTACGGCAAAGAGTAATACAGAAAGATGCAAAAAGGGTCGAATTATACTCATTAGTTAACAATTTTATTGTTTTAAAAATCTATTTTGCATTTGCAAATATAACGCCCATTATAAGAAGAAGCTAGTAGATCTCTGCATGTTTTAAAATAGCCTTTTGATCAATAACTTTCAAAGAAACAACAGATAAAGTCTTTGGATTTGAACTCAACATCCCACACATTAATGCTTAATAGTAGATTATGCAACAAGTGAAAAAAGAGGGAATTTAGTTCGAGGGATACAAAGGACCGAGATGATTTTTTTTTTTCACCAGTTGTGTACTCTACATTTTACTATTGTGTAATAGAAGTTGGGTCAGGGTGGCGAAATTAAAATGCGGTTTTAAATTGAATCGCGTGTTCAGTCAACAGCGTTACAAACAGGAATGAATTAAAAGAAACTACATCCCGGGCCCCTAATATAATAATACAATCTCGAAACAAAGACCAAAACAAATGTTAGAACTACGCCGAAGTAATTAGTTAATATAAACAAAACACGAGTCGTAGGCTCATTACAAATATCAACGCAAGGCGGTCATTCCTTATCAAAACATATTAATGGGGCCCGGTGACGGGAGCTTTGTAGAACTTTATAACACTCGGCCATCCTGCAACCTCGTCGTGTCCACACGGCAGCGTTTAATGCGGTCCATCCTTGGTGGTGTCTGGACCCTGCAACAAAATGATCACACGCAGTATTTTGTCATTTGTAACTCGTTCGATATTTAAACTATCTATCATGTTATCGGACGAAGGATCACACAGCAACATATAGGTAACGGATATGTGATCATATTGAGTATTTTTATTTATTCACACAAAGTTGCACGAAAACCGATCAAAGCCACCGCAAAGTGTTAGATGTAGTCGTTATTTCTAACATCATCTAAGTATATTCCTTCAGTGTAGAGTTTATTCACACTTTGTAGAATCTATTTAAACAGCGTAGAATCTATTCACACAGCGTAGAATCTATTCACACAGTATAGAATCTATTCACACAGTATAGACTATTCACGTAGCGTAGACTCTTCTCACAGCATAGAATCTTTTCACATAGCGTAGACTCTATTCACACAGCGTAGAATCTATTCACATAGCGTAGACTCTATTCACACAGCGTAGAATCTACTCACATAGTATAGACACTATTCACACAGTGTAGAATCTATTCACACATCGATGGGCATAATAAAAATAAGTTTAGTCACACAGCCAACTACAATTTTAATCCAATCACACAGGCATGGCATACATCCCACAAATACAGGTTAATATTCCGTGAGGGTGGTTATATAATTGTGTATATTAAATCATATTTTTGCGACAACACAAAGTCCATTTATGAATTTTATTATTTATTTTAACTCATTGATACATAAAATTACAGCACTATTGTTTTAACTTAATATAAAGTCCCTATTATTTAATCATATTTAATACGATTAGCTTTCTAGCAAATCTATTAGGTCATCTCTATCTATTTCACGATCACTGTTAGTACTATCATCATCGGATACTGCAGGTTTATAAGGTCGAAGAACTTCACCTGAAACTACGGCATTAAATTTTCTATAACCTTTCATTCCTTTTATACTGGTAATTGTATAACGGTCTAGAGAGTGGTCAGCTACACAAATCTTATAAGGACCTGTGTAAAGGTCTTCTAGTTTCCTCGCAACTTTAGAAGCAGGATCTCTGGTTGTTCCGCCTTTCCATAAAACGAGTTGTCCAACTGTATACTTTTTGCATTTCTTATGTTTGACATCGAACCTATTTTTCATCAATGTCATATTACGGTCAATACGTAACTTAGCTGTAGCTCTACGCTCTCCTAATTGCTCTTGCTGCGTGCTATAATTATCTGGATTCGAATTAGGATATGCAGGAAGACGAGAGTTGCCGTGCCCGAACATGAGTTTAAAGGGTGCAATACCTGTAGTGGCATTAGGAGTATTATTTATACCCCATACAACATCTGACAGTTTTTCATCCCAAGTGGATTCACTTTCGGACATTGTATTAAGGCCACTAATAAGAGTTCGATTTACTCGCTCAACCTGACCGTTTGATCGTGGGCTAGCAATAGCATTCAAAATATGTTTGAACTGCGCTTCTTCTGTGAACTGCTTAAAATACCTACTTGTAAAAGCTTTACCTCGATCAGTAACGATTCTGTGAGGAAACCCAAACAAATTAAAAATGTCTTTAAGAAGTCTTATTGTTTCAATAGAACCACAACTCTTCGCAGGTTTGGCAAACACAAATTTTGTGAATGAATCTATTATCACAAGAGCGTAGTTGTATCCTTTTCTTGTCTTAGCAAATGGGCCGACGTGGTCAACATGTAATGTGTGCATAGGAATAGGTTCCTTGGTAATAGGGTGCAATTCTCCTTGTTGCTTGCCATATTCGCCTTTCCCATAAGCACATCGTAAACAAGAGCTAATATACTTGCGTATAAAACGCGTCATTCCTGGGAACCAGAATTGTTCTTTAACAACTTGCTCACAACGATTGAAACCTGGATGTCCTATTTGATCATGAAATTTCTGAAGCAAACTAAATTTGGCTGATTTCGGTATTACGAATCTTTCACCTGCCAATGTCTTTCTGTATAAAAGATCCTTCTTGATTACATAATTATTTGTGATATCGCGATTAGTCGTGCCCGCACGTAGCTGAGTCATTATACTTTGAATATTATCATCTTGCAACTGTAAAGTCAGTAACCAATCCGTATCATCAATCAATAATACTGTTTTAGCTACAGGATTTCTACTCAAGGCATCCACGTGTTTCATTCGTTCACCCTGACGATATTCTATTTCTAAATCAAAATCTTGAATAGTAAGCCACCAACGGGCTATGCGGGGAATTAAATCCTTTTTAATGAGAGTGGTACGCAACGCAGCGCAATCCGTGACAACTTTCACATGTATACCCGACACATAAATTCTGAATCGTTTCAGTGATTCTACCACAGCAAGTGTCTCAAGCTCATAACTATGGTAAAACTGCTCGTCTTGACTTGTGACTCTACTAAAGTATGCGATCGGTCTTAAACATCCATCAGATTCACGCTGCATAAGAATTCCTCCTAAACCTAATTTACTTGCGTCAGTATGTAGTTCTGTCTCAGCATTTCGATCATAAATACCTAATACCGGACGCTGGATAAGTCTCTGTTTTAAGGTTTCAAATGCTTGTTGCTGTTTTGGTCCCCATCGCCATTCGGTATTTTTTTTAGTTAATTCTGTTAATGGTCGTGCAATTTCAGCAAAGCCCCGAATGAATTTTCTAAAATAAGAAGTCAAACCAATGAATTGTCTTATTTCATGTACATTTCTTGGTATTTTGTACTCGGCAACACAATTTATTTTAGCTTGGCCTGGTTGTATCGTACCTGCTGTAACCTCATATCCCAGATAATTAGTGCTCTTTTTGAGAAATGAACATTTATTTAAGTTTAATTTTAAATTTGCATCTTTGAGCAGTTGCAGCACTTTTTCTAATACTCCTAATCCTGTTTCAACTGAGATAGATGGAATCATTACATCGTCTAAATATAGGGCTATATCTTCGCCAACACTTCGTAAAGTCATGCGTATTAATCGAGAGAACACAGCCGGTGCATTAGCAAGTCCAAACGGCATTTTCAAAAATTCAAACTGCCCCGAGGGTGAAACGAAAGCAGTTTTATGTACAGAATCTGCAGCCATAGGAACCTGATAATAGCCTTGTGCGAGATCAAGGGTTGTAAAAAATAATTTTCCACTTAGACGTGTCACTTGATCTTCAATATGAGGTAATGGAAAACGATCTTTTACGGTTCGTGCATTTAAGGCACGATAATCGATACACAACCGGTAATCACCTCCTTTTTTCTTAACTAACACAACTGGACTGGCATAATCTGATATAGACTCCTGAATAATGCCAGCATCGATGAGATCTTGAATTTTACTGTTCACAATATCATTTTCTTTATGCGATAGACGGTAAGGTTTAAAATAAACGGGTTGATCTACCGTTGTTTGTATACGCATTTCCATTAAATTAGTACAACCTAACTCTTTTGTAGAAAAAGCAAATGAATTTATATGTTTGTTAAGACTAAGTAAAAGTCTGTCCATATCCGCATCATCTAGTTGACCAACATCTATATCGGTTACTGTGAGCACTCTCTTCTCAGGTTCTTCTATTTGGTTCACTGTTTGAAGGTAAGATGATTTGCTCAAATCACTAAGTGAAACTAATTCTGCTCTAGCAATTAATTTGTTCGCCTTCCACTCAATATACTCATCGCCTACATTGATAATTTTTAAGTAGCATTGTTTCGAACTTATAATGGCTTGTGGAATAAAATAAGATAAATTCCCTAATTGATAATAAACAGGTTGTGTCATTAGTGTAACATCACTTTCACTGTGCGGACACTCCACATTGATTTCTACATAAGCATAATCTCGCATTGGCAAAATAGTATTATATTTTAAATAAATCGGAAACTTTGAAACACAGTCAAATGTGCTTAACTTGATATTTGATAACAGATTCTCCAAACCACAAGTAGATACAAATCTCACAGAGTTTGCTGTCGTAACCAAACTAACATTTTCTTTATTAATCATTGTTTGTCCAATAATCAAATCTATATCACCAAAACTATAGTCTGTTATTTCAACTATACCGTTTAACACAATTTCATCTACTTCGACATTCATAAATGATGTACCCATTGATTGAATATATGAACCTCCAAATCCTTTCATAACGACGTTAGATGGTCTAATTTTTAAATCCAAATTTGTTGCCTGCGTAGCCGTAATAATGTTCAATTTACTGCCTGTATCTACATAAGCAAGGATCTGATTTCCGTCAACATACACTATTCTTTTATATAAATCCTCATTTAAATTATGTGTAACAACCATGACATTACTGACCTTATTTGATTGTTCACGTGAAGTCCCTGCAGCAAACCAGCAGCTCGAAGCGACGTGCCCGACGCGCTGGCACACCTCGCAGCGTCGTGGCGAAGCCGTGCAGTCTCTTGCCTCGTGTCCAGGTTTTCGGCACACGTAGCAGATCTTCGGTAATAAAAGTTTCGATGTACCCGATGACGTATCCTTGTTCGTTGTTGTTGCAAAATAGTTGTTATTCCCGTAGGCGCCTCTTCTCCAAGTAGACTTCCGTATGGGACTAGCTGCTTCAACTCGCTTGTAGTTTTCAAGTGATGATAAGTAGCCAAAATATAAGTTTTCAGGTGTATTACATTGGTATGCCTTGGCGTTCGCTCTCAGTTCTATTGGCAAGCCTCGTATAACGCAAGAAATTGCTGCTTCTCCATCAATATGACACTTTTTAAGTAGAGACAATTTCGCGTGGTAGTACTTGGTCATTGTTTCCGATTCCGTCTTCGTTCTTGCTAACATTTCTTCCAGTCTGTTTACAAAGTCAGTTGATCGCGGAAAAGCGGTTTCGAGCGCTTGTTTCCATTCTTGCCAGGTCAAATCGTAGTTATCTAGGTCGTCATACCATTCTCGCGCAGACCCACGAAGACGAATTTGCATTATAAATTGCCGATCTTTACTGTTCCAGCCATAGACATCTCCGAGTTGGTCAATCTTATGTAACCAGCTTTTCACGTTGCTTGATTTATCTTCCGGACGAAACTTTGGTATAACTTCAGCATCAGTATGGGTAACTCGTAGTCTCTTGTTTGACTGCGGCGCTACGAAGTGTTCTTCCGAGGAAAAAAAATCATTTTCTTCTTCCGCTGACGATGATGTCGAATCTCTGCGGCAGCGCTTGCCGAGACCACGAATATAAGGCCCAGACATTGTCCCTTATCCCACTTCTGAAGTGTAATAGAAGTTGGGTCAGGGTGGCGAAATTAAAATGCGGTTTTAAATTGAATCGCGTGTTCAGTCAACAGCGTTACAAACAGGAATGAATTAAAAGAAACTACATCCCGGGCCCCTAATATAATAATACAATCTCGAAACAAAGACCAAAACAAATGTTAGAACTACGCCGAAGTAATTAGTTAATATAAACAAAACACGAGTCGTAGGCTCATTACAAATATCAACGCAAGGCGGTCATTCCTTATCAAAACATATTAATGGGGCCCGGTGACGGGAGCTTTGTAGAACTTTATAACAATTGACTGCGAGAAAACAAATAGCAGTACTTATACCGGTATTTATAGTTATTACATTTTTATTATTTAGGTAGGTAATCAGTAATATTTAAACATTAGAAAATAGTGAAACTAGAAGTTTTCCAATAATAAAACAACCACGCTAAGAGGGAAATTACATGATCGGTCTAGCATCAGTCCATTTCATCAGTTTGTATAGACTTTGAATTTTTACAGTCTGAAGATCGTACCAGACTGATGGAATAGACTGATGCAATGCAAGACTGAACATCTAATCTCCTTTTATTATATAGAAAAGAACCCAAAAAAGACACTAAAAAGAACCTAATTAATTAGGCGGGATATTTTTTTTAAAATAACCCAAAGATAAGACACTAAAAAGAACCTAATTAAAATTGGCGGGAGGCTTTATCTATGGAATAGCTCCATACTTTCAGCACGTTTTATTTTTTTTGTACATAATTCATACGATGCGCGCTTGTTCCAAATTCAAAATATTTTTATTCACTCGGTGAATAAAACAGCGTTTTACTCACTCTTATCGTTGAATTAAACGCACTTTTTCGAGTGGCGATGGTAAAAAATAATTTATTACTTAAACTATAGAAATCTACTGTGCTGGTGATCGTACTAAGTCCAGTCCCAACGCAATTAGTTACAACAATGATTAACTTTCAATAACTCGATAACATAAATCATAGGTATCAAACTCAGTCGTGGTGCGAACTGAGCTGCTCCATTAATTTTGTACACAATGTAGGTAATATGAAGCCAGCCACTGACAAATTAGAAACTATTGCTCTCTTAGCGATATCCGTCAATGTATTTAATCGCCATTTAGTGTTAAATAAGGACATATCTGTCAATTTTACACGTGTTTTTTGGTAGTGATTTTGATAAATCGCTAGGTGGCTATACTACCGAAAGTAGCGCCTTTAGAGGTTTTCTATTTAATAAGTTGTTCAGGCTCCGTTATGCTAAATCATTTGTCTCTGTCTTTTTCTTTACGTGTAAAGAGTATGGAAAATAACCTCACTTCTGCACTTTATCGATGTTTTTCGTTGTTTTTTCAGATAGATATATGATAATGATATCTTTAGCACAATTATCTTTCTTGAAAAACAGTTATTGGAGCAACTGCACAGTACGTTAAAGTGTATTTTGATGTAGAATTCAATACGTTTACGCTATTATTTATGCCAAAAATATGGCCCGCGACAAGCGCTTTTGATGATATTCTGATTTTTTTTTTACAATCATCTGTGAGGTTTATACTAAATTTAATGTTTGTAGCAACTAGATAAACTCTTTAGCTTGTCGTATGATTTTTTGGTGGCTACAACTTTACGTTTTCTATATAAAAATATGGCCCGCGCAAACCTTGTTTTCCTATTACCGCCCCTTAATAGAAATTGATTTTAATAAAAATTACGTGGAATTTTTAGGGCCCATGGTTTAGTATTTTTAGGAGGTATCACTATATTCCCTCTTAATAATTCGTAGAAGTAGATAGCAAATGTGTCAAAAACGGCCGCTTTTAGCAATTTTGCTATCTACTTCTAGCAGTGACTGCGAGGGAATGTAATGATACCTTCTAAAAATACTAGACTATGGGCCTTAAAAATGCCACGTAAATCTTTATTAAAATTGTGTGTAAGAATTTCACCAAGGCGGTGCCACTTTGGTCGTACAACCGCCTTAACGGTCTTTTTTCTGAATTCAACCCATTACTTTCACTGTGTGCGTTATAAATTGACAGTAATGAGTTGCAGTTATTTATTTATTATTATTTAGAAGCTTATAGTTATAGGTCTTATGCAGTTGTCTGCTAGTTATAACAATGTTATGTGGAGACCGCCTCCGAAAAATTAAAAATGTATATACTGTGTCACTTATGTCCAAACTTTTTTATATGACAATCTTATAAGTCCTACAACAACGCATTAGTGACATTAGATAATATAATAAAACACTATAATCGTACTTAAGTTCGACATTGGAAAAATATAAAATAAATGTTAGAACCTCACATTACATGTCAAATCCCTAATTGGTTACATTATTTCGGTCTAATAACTACCAAAATGGGCAGCAATGATATCAAAACGAAATTATGATTTTATCTGACTCTGTGGAATGCTCTGTCACAAAGTATATCAAGCATTATTTATCGTGGAGCGCCCGTTACAAAATGTATTATAGTTGGTTTGTTTTGTTTGTTTACTTAAGCGTTTTATTACGCCAAGTTGTTCCTGAAAATGATCACGGTATGTCTTTTTACTTAGAGCATTTAACTTGGTTAAATGCTCTAAGTCTTTTTATGTTTAACTAAGTTGACGTTCATAATTTATACTTTTTTCTTATGCTTAACTTCATTTTACATGATGTCGAGAAAAAGCATGTAATTCGCACGGCTAGATTCCAGGAGAAGGAATTTAGCAGGCTAACCTGCCGTATTTCATTACCTGCCGTAAACTTGAAAATTCCATATAATACATCGAAGTCTGTGATTTACATAAGTTTGCGACATATGATTTAACCATCATTGCTCATATTTAGGCTTTAAAAGTAAACGTAGTAATCAAACGAATAGAAAGTTGGCCATTTGAGTAGGGGGGCAGGTTCCAATGCTGCTCCCGCGTGCTGGCTGTAGTGGACGCGCGTGTCACTTCTTTTTATAATCTCCGGCGTTGATTATTCGGGTGATCACAGTAGTCTTTGTATATACTCGCGGCGATCACCTCGTAGGTATTCAAACTTGACCGATGCAATGAGGAGCACGAAAACTCGACTCAACGCTCTTGCACGAAGGCAGACTGGATCGGAAGTATTGAAATATGGCCGACGCGACCAGATATTGGTTTACCCCCAATAGGATCACGGATAAAAATGATATAAATAAATAAATAAATAATAAATAAATAAATGCTTGGACGATTTCACACGGCGTCATCTAGCCCCAAACTAAGCAAAGCTTGTAATATGGGTGCTAGACAACTGATATACTACATATATATTTTTTAAATATATATTTATTATACATAGTAACACCCAGACCCGTCACAGAAATTAAAATTCATCATTTCAATTTCTGCCCGGCCGGGAATCGAACCCGGGACCTCTTGCGTGGTAGGCGGCATGTTGACCACTGCACCAATCATGTCGTCAATATGAGGGTAGATTTTGGAGTTTAGGGATGTAGAATAGGGTGTGTCATTTTTTTCAACTTTCGAATATTCACATTTAATACCTCTCAAAAGTTGTCATCTTGAGTGTCATAAAGAACTACGTTCACAATTTTTTTTTAGATACCTACTTATGGCTCGCTCAACGACCTTGAAGTTTTAGAAAAATCGCAAAATAGTGTTCGAATTGAAAAATTATATTTCTTACTTTTACACATTTTAATAGTAATTTAATCATATGTTCCTAATACTAACGTCCTCAATAATGTTATAAAGTGAAAAAATTACTAATTTCGACATTCTGTTGTTTTTAATACCTACTTTTACATTAGCGTAAAAGTAGGTTTTACCCTCCCGTTTCATGCGTCTCAGCCAGTCGCGAGACTTGATTACAAGTGGTTGTGTTTATTTATTGGTTCATATATTATCACTTATTTGCATTCAATACGATTTTTACTGTGTTCTTAAAATTATGACTTAATAAAAATGACTTCAATGACTCGAAAAAAACAACGTTACGTATTATAGAAAGTTTCCCGAAAAGCTGAAAAGTAACAACTTATCAACTTATGAAGATGTTTTGAGACATTATAAATGGGTGCGTCATGAAATGAAACACTTAAATAATCAAGAACCTCAAGCAAAACGTATCAGTTCCGAAGTTGTTAGAGTCGTTATTAAAATATGAAAACTCTTTTTTTTTTGTTCTGATGCTCTCATCAATTCCAACTGTCACTGAGCTAAGAGTGACTTAGCTTATACTAACTTATTGCAGTCAATATCGACAGTTATTGAAAAACTATGATAGAAAATCAAGAGTCAGTCATATTTTGATAAGATACATAGTTTTATCACGAAATCCTTCATGTAAATGAAAAGACTTTGTTGTTTGCCAATGTGGGAAGAACAAGACTGTTCCTGCTAAATAACGTTCGATCCTTGTTGATCAGAGGACAAATTAGACGTATGGCTATTGGGAACATCGACGCAGAAGCTACTAAAAAGCTTCGGAAGAAACGTAAAAGGCCACAGAGACAACGAAAGTCTATTGAACCACAGGCCTCTTCCACCAAATAGATTTATATAAATCGCCTCGTCGGATAATGAGACTGAAACTTTAACTGAAGTTAGTATACCAACAAATTACTAAGGTATCAAATAAAGGTAAGAAGAGATACCTTCAAAGCTTTAGAGAAACTGACTGAAATAATATGTGACCGGTATGGAGTATCTAGTGGAGCAGGCGCAGCTATTGCTTCCGCCTCAAAAAAATACTTTGAGTGCGATAATTATTCGTATTATGATTTGACAGAACGTCCTATTGCGTAATTTGGAAACAGATGATCTTAAAAAATTGTAGATGAAGGAAATGTCCGGAAAGACTTTCCGAAGTTTCCATGCCTGCCACACGCAGACAAATCGGTCGAAAGATGTCTGAAGCTGCAGGTTGTGTGTAGCAAGTAACCAAAGAGAGTTTATTGTTTCCAAGCAAAATTCATGCAAATAAAGGTAACATTGAATAACAAAAAAAAAGATTTTAACTAACACCATTCTTCTTGAAAACTTCTTAAAAATTTACGTTTTTGTCGTTATTTTAATGTTAATTTTTATTACTAAATCTTGATGTTTTATCGTTTTATTTCCTTTTTCATAAATTTTTTAATGATAATAAGTAATTTAGTACAAAGAGATGTGAAGAAATTTCACTTAAACAGATTTTGAACTTTATCCTTAAATGATTTTTTTTCAGAAATTCATGTGGCTTGAGCGAGCCAAAAGTATATTAAAGTTCAAACTATTTTGACATTCTCTAGTTACTATTGTTGCCCTGCAACTTTTGAGTGGTATTACGCAAAGAAATAACACACTTTTTTTTTCTCCATACAAAAGTGACACACCCTAATGTAGAATCGGTACAAGTTTGAATCGAGTTTTAAGTGATGTGAAAATAACTAAATCTATGATGAATATAAATCTACCAGTGATATTTCTAATATTCCGTGCACGATAATTGCTATCTACTCTTAAGTGCTGTAAGCTAAGGGTTAAGCTGTTAACCCACCTGGCACCGTATTTTTCCGTAACTAGGTATATACCTAGGTATTAAGAGATACTTTAGCCATAATCTGTAAATAATAAGTCAAATTAAATAAAACGATGAAATCGGTTCATTAGTTCAGAACTAACGTGCCATTAAAAAAACAGGCTCCCAAAATTATGATTTACAAAAGCACGAATGGTGTTACCGCTGTTTTTACCGTCAGTTTTTTCATTCAACTCTTCAAAGCAGCCCCTACTGAAGTTAAAACTCCCATACACAAACAGACTCTTTAAAATAAACGTGAAAAGACGCGCTTTGAGCTTTTAAGCTTGTGAGAAATGTTAGTTCATGGAAAGGGTTGAAACAAAAATTAAAAGAACAGAAAACCGCTTGGTTCTGTACCTACATGCACACATACAAGGTGTAAGGGGAACACTTTCGAAATTAGAGGCAGGTGGTAGAGTTCCTAAAACAGAACAACTTTCTTCAAGGAACATAGGTCGATAAACGAAAAAACGTTTTATACTCCCATACAAAATGTATTGGTCAGCTGACCGACTTACTGTGCAAAGGCGAAAAAAGAATTTTTCGACCTATGTACCTTTGAGAAAGTTGTTTAGTTTTAGCAACTCTACACATACCTTTTTTTAGGAGTGTTCCCTCACTCCCTATATAAATTACGTACAGAAAATCTCGGACCAATCCAACCCATAGTCAGTACTGAAGCAGCTAGCACAACAAAACGAGTACGAAGTACTTTTGAATACTTCCAGAACCCTGGTTTTGTCTTAAACACAGAATATATTTCGTGCTATAAAGTCCATTCCACGAAACAAGCTCTCAAAGAAAATCGGTTCGTGACCATTGGTTGATGCGCGTGACCTCCAATAGCCTACCCTATAGCCCAGCTCTAGCCACGTGTATTGACCAATGAGCTGCGAGTATTTCGTTCCCTAGGAGTTCGATTCGTGGAACGGAGCAGGTATAGTAACGTTTTGAAATACCTAGATCGTGATCGTATGTCATAATTATACTCGTCTGACCTTAGTTAACTTTTATAACAATTGAACAAGTCATCACATTCATGATATTTTTTGTATGACCAACATTATGGTAGGTATAGGTTTAACAAAGACCTTACTACATACGCATAAAATAACAGTAAGACTTATCTCCTTTATATAAATGTTTTTGTTTCATATACTTGGGTAGGCTTCACTCTAGTCATTCATATTCATGTCTTGTCTGAAACAAAACAGCAGATGTTACAACTAGACATCACTTAGTATAATATCTCTCAGGGTTCGTCTCTTTATTTTAGGTCTAAAAAACTGATGCTATGCAGAATAAGCTTCTTTAAATAAAATACTTGAACGTATTGCAAGAACCAAAAATATTCGCTGCGCTCAAGAAGACCAACAAAGCGTGGAAAAGAGAAGTTAACATCATACGGACACGGTCTATGTAAAAAAGAGACAAAGGATCAAGTGACATGTGCCAACATTTTTTACAGTAAGAGCCCCTAGCGTCCCGCCTAGCAAATGAGCAATCATAGTTTGTTTAAAATATTTTTTAATCTTAATTAGAATTTAAAATAAAGGTATCGTGGAGCTATGGTGTCTTCTGCTCTAAGTAATTGTGATGTGACAAAAAGAAACAATCCAAGTAATCACACTTTTCAAAGGTAAATAAGATATTGCCACACATTTCTCTAAAACCAAATTTCGCTACATTTATTCGTTTATCGACAAAGAAAACAGTATGGAACATAGTTTATTAACTTCCTTTGCCATAATATAGTCGTATTTTATGAATCTAAGTCATATTTTACGTATCTCATATAAAAGGTATTGATTCGCTTTCGGATCACCTGTTTATTGACTTTGTTGTTTTTTGACATTCTTTTTCTATGGCAAGAACTGTAATATAAAAACTTTAATTTGTAAATGCAGATTTTTGATGAATATCATACTTTATGAGTATTTTATTTAAAGATGATGGCATCAATTTCATCGTAAGAGACAAAAACAAAAGCATTCCACAAGTTATTTAGTAGAAATGAGAATATTATTCAAACTATTAAGGAATTCGTATATGGCTACAGTTTAAGGGCCCATTACACGCTATTATCCCGATATATCCTTCGAGATTTCGTGGGATGTCGGGATTGAGTTGTGTGTTTGGAATCACAATCCCTGGGGAAAGATCCAGTCAATAGCCACTCCTTTTTTTGGGTATAGAGGGTAAAATAAAGTTATTCATTTATTTTATGAATGTCCAAAGATGCATTAATTGTAGATGTATCTACGAAATTTAAAACTATTTATAAATGACAAACATAAACAAAATGGAAAAAATAACCTATGAATCATTTAGCCCTAATAAGGGTGTCCCAGAAGTAAAGAGACTATATTCAATGTTCATACTGGTTACATTTTTGTAACTTTTTTTAGTTAAGGAAGAAGGAATAAAAGTTACCATCTTAACCACGGGCAACTAATTTGTCCAAATAGTTGGGGTTTTACAAATTTCTCCTTATCTTTCGAAACTGAAACGAGACAATCAAGAATCGTTTGCTCAAAGATGTTATTCATAACTATCAACGTAATGAGAAATCGGCGACAGTTCATAATTTAATTCAATAAGAAGTTACAAGAATAAGTATCTACAGAATCATAATACCTTATGTAGAAACAATTGAGACTAATTTTGAAAAGATTTCGGAAAGGTGATGTACAATAACAACTAATGGAAATATGAATACGGGAAAAAAGGTTTTTGTGGAGGCACCTTCAACATCAGTGAGGATTACGGTGAATATAGGAAAAATATCTTAATCAAATGTGGATGTAAATTATAGTTCGATAGTTAGGCTTGAAAACCTTTGTGAAATTAACCACCCCCAAATAAGTTAAAGATCAGGAAGCGCGTCAAAATACAATTTTTGGATGTCGAATTTATTCTAATCTAACAAAACAATGCTTATGTTCCTTTTAGCTCAGGTATCAATAAGTTTTGGGCATTGTCTAAAAAGTTATCAAAAAAGTATGCCGAAAAACCAAAAACATTGACATCTTTTAAACATAGATCGGTAAGATTAACCAATAGAGGTAGCCGCAGCTTCAAAAAAAACTGAAAAGCAGTAACAAGATAAGCAGAGATTAATTTAAAAAAATCGGCTGCAAAGTCATTGATCGTGCAAATTTAATTAAGATTGATAAAATTCGTATATTTAACTTTAATTTGTGTATTAAATAGAACAGTTTTCATTAAATTTTTTGTACAAAAAATAATAATTTATTTGGTCTCTTTACTTCTGGGACACCCCAGTATAAGCAGAGTTCTTCTTCTTCTTATTTTTGTTTTGGCAATCTACTTTCCTCTTGGAAGTAATTTTTGCCAGTGTCAAGTGTTGAATAGTTCAGTGGTAGATTGTTTCAGTTTACATTAAAATGCGGGTGCATTGCATTGCATTTGGAGCATTTGGCACCAAGTATAATCAAGACAGTTTACTTGGTAAGGTCAGCCGAGGTAGCCACCACTACAATAAAAGTCTCGGCTTCACACAACCAATATCGTGCCTATTTCTATTATCCCACATATTGTTCAGTTGCGTAGACACTTGTACCACAAAACTGCACCAATTTTAAGACAAAATATCCACTATGAATCAATTTGCGAATAATTAAAATAGTCACTGAACCGAACTCGACGAAATGGCGCCAAAAACTCTAAGAGAGTTTATACTATCGATCGTACTCGCTGGCAGAATACATTTTTTTTATCCATAACGGGGTAGTGCTTGGCCTTCACCTCTCCTGATGTTAAATGACGATAAGGCCGAAGGTGGAAGCGCACTACACCCGGAATCCTCACCACTGAAAAACTGGCTATTTCACCTCTTACTGCCGGAACAACACATCAATTTTCAAATCGTTGTTATGGCGTCAGACTTAGGTAAGATGGTAGTAGCTAGCCGGACTTGAAATAAGCCTAAACCGATTACAAATGTGCTCCCGTCCCCTAGGACGTACTTAATGGTTCAGTTCGAGACCTTCAGTCTTACACGAGTGGGCGAACCACCAGACCACAGAGGCGGTTTTTTTATATAATTAATGAGTTTACTCTTGACCCCAGTCTAGCCCAAAAGCAAAGACAGGGTCTACGATGGAGCGAGCTTACCCAGAAGCTTAGAATAATAACACCTAGAAGCCGTGTCCTCGTATGCAAAGTGAGGCAACTTATACCAAGCCAGAGTGGCATAGTTTTAAAATTTATATCCTTCATACGTTAACTAATCGTAACTGAAACCCGATAATATAGTAATTAGTCTTATAAATTTGGGAGAATTGAAACTGTTTTGTACTTAATCGGTATGATTAGGGAATAATGTAGAATAACAATCTGAAAACGGAGCCATTTTGGCGGTTTCAGTTACGATTAGTTAACGTATGTTAACTAATCGTAACTGAAACCCGATAATATAGTAATTAGTCTTATAAATGTGGGAGAATTGAAACTGTTTTGTACTTAATCGGTATGATTAGGGAATAATGTAGAATAACAATCTGAAAACGGAGCCATTTTGGCTGTTTTAGTTGCCTCACTTTTGACAGTGCGCTTTGTAGAGAACTATCGTTCTAGGTGTTATTATTCTAAGCCCAGAAGGTGCTTATTCACTCTGGCCTTGAATAGAGTCAGGTTCAGGTCAGGCGGTTAAATTAATAATATAAACAAAGTACATGGTCATCAAACAACGTAATAGCTAATGATTACAAATAAATACGCCAAAAACGTTTGATCAGCAAGATCACTAACATTATGTTACACAGCAGATAAACCCCCCTTTTCCTGTCAACAATTTATTTTGATATATTGTTCTGTTTTTTTTTTTCAGAGAACACGTTCTCATCGATAGTGAAGAAAACCCTGATAGCTACAGCACACTCCTGCATGGACAAAGTCGACGCTACTCAGGCGGATCTGGAATATCTTCGCTCTGACCCTCCGTACCCTGAAAAGGCGTCATGCATCATAAAATGCTTGCTTGAAAAGGTATGTATTAATATTTATTCTCGAAATCATAGTTTGAAGTTTTTAAAATGGCTGTAAAGGTGTGCGTCCACTGAATTGGAATTGGAGCGACCGGCGTGGACGTATTTGTTGCTTTGTATGGATTTCTATGGCACTGCGTGCACTGCATCGGCATTTCCGCGCCATAGAAATCCATACAAAGTGACAAATCCGTCCGCTCCGACCACTCCGTCCGCTCCGATGCCGTTGCAGTGGACGCGCAAGTTAATTATGTGTGAGTGGATGGATGGATAAGTAGAACCATAGTCCATAACCCCCCAATCTACAAATTAGTCAGTCCCAATACAGGTGCTAACAATTCTGAACGCTGCCGAAACCAACTGTTAGGCCCGCCACATACGACGGAATCTGGGGCCCTATTTTTGAATCACTCGACTCCAGTCGAGCGCTCGTTTCTACTGATTTTCGTTCGACATATGACTCAAAACAATGAGATGTCGAACGAAAATCAGTCGAAAAGAGCGCTCGACGCCTGCCGAGCGATTCAAAAATAGGGCCCCTGATTCGGAATTACGAAACAGAATATCGATAATGTATAAAAACTATCTACCGCATTTATGTGGTAGGTTCATAGATTTGTATGGATTTGCTGCGTTTAAAATGGTTCTGTTTCTGAATTCCGAATCAAAATTCCGTCTGTATGTGGCGAGGTGCTTTTTGAGGCAAGGAGGATCTTGGGAAGTTTAAAACAATTTTTCCCACCCTTGTGACCACACTTTGCAAAAATTGCAGGGTAATACTATGGAACCGAGGTTTTCTTTTAATATCTTGTATTTATCTTATAAAATAATATAGTACTTATGTCCACGATATAAGTATAAATCATAACTATCGTGGACAATACTTAAAAGAAGTTGGTGCAAAAAGTTGCCGGCAATTTTTTTTATATCATTTAATACTTGTTTCATTCGGAATCAAATTCCGAAAGTTCATTTCATTTTAAATTATTTAGTAAAAACAAAAATTTACCTTATTTGCATCAGATCCATGACAATGATTTCTCGTTTAGGTTCACGATCAAAAAGCAAAGCTATCTTATTTGTATACCAGAATAAATTATGAAATATAAATTATCATATTTGCAATGATAAATGATGTATCTAACCACTGTAATTTACAGCCAGTCCGGTCTGGAGCAGTTCGGCACATACACACCTTGTAGATACAGCACTTAATGACATATGCCGAATCATCACGGGCTGTCTAAAACCAACTCCTGTTGCTTTGCTGTATCTGCTGGCTGGTATTGCTCCCCCGGACGTTCGCAGGGATGTGGCTAGCTATCTGGAGCGTTTTAAAAAAGAGCATGACCCACGGCACCCCTTACACCACCACGTGCCGGTGACCCAGAGGCTTAAGAGTCGCCATAACTTCCTCAAGGAAGTTCCTCCTCTGGACGGGGAAGCCAAAGACACCCGTTTAAAGCTCTGGAAGGAGAAATACCTCACAGACCCAAATACTGAGCTGGCGGAACAACTCCCCCCTGGCCATGATCTACCTTGGGCAACTTGGAAGTCCTTAAATAGACTAAGGACTCAAGTAGGCCGAAGCAGGGAGAACATGCTCAGGTGGGGCTACAGCTCGGAGAGCGCATGTCTGTGTGGTATTTCCCCCCAGACAATGGCACATCTTCTGTCATGCCCTGCGTGTCCCAACACCTGCACACGCGAGGATCTTTACAAGGCCACTGATAATGCTATATCAGTGGCTGAGTTCTGGTCCTCACAAATATAATTATAATACCGGGTCGACACGTAAAGAAGAAGAAAAAGAAGAATTTACAAGTTAGTTATCTATTTGATTGACTGACATATCGCAGTTCTTCGATCTCATTCGATTCCGCTGCAGTTGCGATGACAGTGGTGCCTAATGAATGGGGAAGGCAACTGTCAAAATGGCGCTGCGTACGCTTGTTCCACGAGAGCTATGAAAAAAAGGGCTTTAACTTAAAAAGACAGTTTTTTTTACTTTAAAATGATTAAATTCTGTGTAAATGTTGTCACTTACGAATTTCCGAAAAATTTGGATGTAGAAAAAATGTATAAATTCCGTAAGAATAAAAATGAATTAATTTGGCTTTCAATTTCGGTATTTGCATTGTAGAATAGTCTTTTATTTCCATTTTGGGTCAATGTAAAAAATTACCATAAAATAAATACCTATTTTCCCATAGGTTTGTTCTGAACGTCTACTGTCTTAGGAACAAGCGTATGCAGCGACATCTACAATTAGCCTTGCGTTGCCAACCCCATTACTTTAAATGTTAGGTATCTACACCTAAATGTAATCTAAGTGGTAAAATAATCTGTACTTAAATGTAAATGTACTTCTGAATGGTAATTTTAGTCTAAAGCTCTTTATTATTGTAACATCTTTGAAATATTTGCCAGCTTAAGTTTGGTTTGAATGAGGGCTTTTCAAACTGACAAAAACCTGTAGACTCGATAGATGGCGTTGATAAAATATATGTGTCAATGTAGTTTTTTTACTAAGCTTCGAGGAGTACTCAGGTAGGCAGGCAGATGTTACCCTAAAATGTTTCTCTTTGGGCAGATGTCAGCCAGCGAGCGCTTACTTGCCTCTTTGGTACAGGCCGTTTATTTTAAAAGCCCATTTTGACACTTCTTTTTCCATCGACGCCATCTAGTGAAGCAAATAGTTACTATTTATATTTTTTAAATGTCACTTTGAAAAGCTCTCAGTTATTAGAATTCGTCCTTGATTGCTATTGTCCATATTCTTTCTTTTAGGTGGGCGTTGTAAAACGCAATAAATATTCCAAGACTGGTTTTATGGATGCCGTGACCCCGCTTGTGCTGAAAAACAAAAAGAAAATGGCGCATATGAATACTGTGTCGGAAAATTGCGAGAAAGAAGTAAGTTTCTTGTTTATTATGGAATCAGTATTCTGCAGATAATAATGTGCTTTTTAGGGTTTCGTACCTAAAGGGTAAAAACGGGACCCTTGTACTGAGACTCCGCTGTCCGTCTGTCTATCTGTCTGTCACCAGGCTGTATCTGATGAACCGTGATAGCTAGACAGTTGAATATTTTCACAGATGATGTATTTCTGTTGCCGCTATAACAACAATTACTAAAAACAGAATAAAATAAATATTTAAGGGGGGCTCCCATACAACAAACGTGATTTTTGTGCCGTTTTTTGCTCGATATTAATAACGACAACAGGTAGACAGTTGAAATTTTCACAGATGATGTATTTCTGTTGCCGGTATAACAACAAATACTAAAAACATAATAAAATACATATTTAAGGGGGGCTCCCATACAACAAATGTATTTTTTTTGCCGTTTTTTGGGTACGGTACCCTTCGTGCGCGAGTCCGACTCGCACTTGGCCGGTTTTTTTCGTAGTAACAGTTCGATGTCATTGTTGTGAGGCAAGGCGAATTTTTTAGTGAAGGTATTTAAAAAAATATTAATTAAGGCCCCCTGTGGCCTTCAAGTGGCAACTTAATTAAATTTATTGCTCGCTAAGTCCATAATATATCAAAATTTGAAATGCACAGGTTGAAGCTATGGTTCTGTAGTTTATTTACAAACAATAACCTCAGTAAAATATACTAAGTTGTACTAGTAGTAGGCAAAAGTTCCAATTAAATACACAATTTCATTTCATTTCAATTCTATTGCTCTTTTTCCTACTACTACCACAGAATACATAACTACAGCAAACTAAATTTTATTAAGGTTATTGTTTGTAAGTAAACTATAGAGCCTTAGCCTTGAGGCGTGGGAGGAGAGATACTCCGACTCACCCCAAGGCTCTCATACCCGCAATCTCCTTCCCACTATCAAGGATATCCAATCCCTCTTCTCGTCAACATCCCCTTCGTTCTATTGAACCCAGTATCTCACTGGCCATGGCGCACACAAATTTTATCTGCACAGATTTAAAATAATAGATAACAACACCTGCCCCTGTGATGGGACCTCCCCGCAGACCCCTGTACACTTGGTCGAGGCATGCCCCAAATTCTCTATGGCTAGGCATAATTACACCTCCCAATGTGGCAGTCTGGGCGGATCGCCCTTCACACTGACCGATATCATTAAAAAGCCAAAAATTGTAAAACAATTTGACAAATTTATAGAACATATTTTCGCTCAATTAAAATCATTCAACAACACGCCATAGTTCATCAGTTCTCTTCTTCCCTTTTGCTTCACAAAAATATTTTCAGCTGTAGTAAACACTGACATCAATCGAACCAACGAAAATTAATCGCCATAAGGCAAACCAATTATTATTTATAGCTATCACTTCCTTCCTTTCCTGTCTTTTCTATCTACTCTGTCTTTCCTCTCTTTAAAAAACATCCGTCCTCTACCCTTCTTCCACCACCAACCCCGAGGATTAGCCGGAATGCATGGAAACGGAATTCCGGCTCCAAAGGGTGGAAAACAAAAACATGGGACAACGCCCTGTCCCAATAATCATAAATCGGTCAACAATTTATAAATATTCGTCTCAAGTACTCCAATTCGGACAACAAAGTTAATATATAAAAAAAAAAGCTTCCATCTGTGCAAGTGAATTTAGATTTATATGTACTTAGCTAGCAATAACTTTAATTAAGATGAGGGTGCCACTTTAAGTGCTACAAGGCCCTTAAATTGTAATAAACCGTAAATGTAACATTTATTCCTGATTTTTTTTAAAATATGGCTTCCTTAGAGTAAGACGCGCTTCTAGACGAAGCCGCGATGCTCTAAGATGGCTTCCAACTCCTTCCATGCCATGAGTTTGTTTCATTTTTTTCGAATTGTTTTTTTTATAAAATTAGTAATTAACTATTACCACTTAGTATATCAGCGCTTTTTTTGCCTTTCACGGGGCAACCGCGCGCTGT
Source organism: Agriphila geniculea (assembly GCA_943789525.1). NCBI lineage: Eukaryota > Metazoa > Arthropoda > Insecta > Lepidoptera > Crambidae > Agriphila > Agriphila geniculea. The sequence continues at coordinate 4,112,726 of OX038886.1, read as the reverse complement.
TCATATTTTTAATAAGTATCTATTTTTAAGGTGACAGATGAAAAAAAGGAATCCTACAAGGTTAACTCTATCCTATTCTCTCTGCTTTGGGCACCGTTTATTCTACAACGACATTGTCACAAAATCCGCTGGGGATTTTCGTAATTCACAAACTTGCAGCGTACAATGCAATCAATAGTGAATGCGTCAGGACGAGCTTGTAGATTCAAACTGGATCAATCGAGTGTCGATGTGAATTTTCACAGAATATGTTTTATCTGAAGTACTGTGATTCCGTTGTACGAGTAAATATAATGATCTGATAGATATTTATGTCTTCTTCTTCTTATCGAATGAGGATTAGTGGCCACCTCTGGTGTTAGAGTTTATCAAGCCGTCTGTAAGGCCTCTAAGTTAGCTTAACGACTGTTATCAGATAACAACAGCCGGGATCGACGGTTTAACGTGCCCTCCGAAGCACGGAAGCGCTCAGTTGTAATGTCACTTTAACGGTCATCCATCCGACACCTGGCCAGACTGAGCGTTGCTTAACAAACGTGATCGAGCACGATCAGTCTATACGATACGCCATCCTACCAGTAAAAATAAACGGATATTTTCTCCGTTTAGTCCTACTAGTAGAACAAAACAGTAGAACTATACGGACTATATCTTTTTACAGTGGCTTATACCCGGCAAGGAACTATCAGTATGGTGGGTAAAAAGATGAAAAAAACGTGTTTAAACAAAATGCTAGTACTCTTTCTTTCTCCTAGAACCACATCTAAACAATATACTTAAAAATATGTTATATATTGTATCATACTATTATCATTATTCCGGGTATTGGAGACCTGGGGAGGTATTACAACCTCTTAAAACTTGCCAGGTTTTTGAATTGCTATAGTTACATCTCTTTCTCGCTGTATAGCAAATAAAAGAGATAGACTGATAACCAGTCAGAAAACTCCACATTACTTTTTAAACACTTACTTTTATACAATCTAACCTTTAATGTATGATCATTGGTTTATCGGTAGTTTAACTTTATCAGAGAGGCCCACATTATCAGGTTCAAAGTCAATTTTATTACTTTAAAAAACCAGATAATGCGGACCGCATTAACAAAATTAAACTTCCAATAAAGTACATAGGTACTTTAGAACCCGGGATGGCTTTACCACCTCAGATGTTTTAGTAATTTTAATTTTTCGTGGAATTTTTACGGCCCATGGTCTAGTATTTTTAGAAGGTATCACTACATTACTTCGTAGTCATTCGTAGAAGTAGATAGCAAATATGTCAAAAACGGCCACTTTTAGCTGCGCAACAGTTTTGCTATCTACTTCATGCAGTTGCTACGAGGGAATGTAATGATACCGTCTAAAAATGGGATCCCTTGTTTTCGCATAATGGTTTTATACCTAATTTGATTTGGCATAACGGATTTGGCTTAACAGATTTGATAAAAATATGCGTTAATAACATTATGCGTGTTTAAATTTATGTTAAAGAATATTATGCTTAGACATGATTATGCTTAAAGTAGTTATGCCTAAAAAATATATGCATAAGCTGTTATGACTAAGTATTATTATGCGTAAACATCATTTGGCGAAATCATATTATGCTATGACATATTATGCCTTATTTTTTATGCAAATACATAGGGAACCTCTAAAAATACTAGACTATGTATGTGTCCTAAAAATTCCACTTAAAGTTTTATTGAATTTGGGTCTTTTTCGGTCAGGGTCGTCTTAGCCATTAATGAAACTTATGATATCGCAAGTTTAAATCAGACTAAGGCGATATTTGCAATAATTAATGTTAACCGTTATTTAATATCAATACAAGCTTTGCTTATTTTGGCTCTAAATAATATTGAAAGTAATATTCGATTTTAATTTTTACAAAATAAGGTAGTCACTAAAAGGGCCTACTTAAATGGTTTTTCGTCGGGGGTCGAGGCTAGATTTTTGAGGGATCGGTCCATGTAAAAAAAACGCTTGACAAAAGAAGGTTTTTCTAATTATAAACTAATTATTAAATTTCTTATTAAGTCTTTATTGGGAGGGGTGGAGGGGGGGGGGGGGGCTGAACATTCCCCCTTCGCTACGCCCATGCTAGTAGAATAGAATGACAATGTTTGGGATTGACAGGAGCTAAGCGTTGGCTTATGGCATTCCCATACATTGTGATTCTATTCGTATTCTACTAGCGTTACATTTAGTATAATGGCCATTTGAGTAGAGGGGCATTTTGGAAAACTATTTTAAGAAAATAAAATACAATTAAAGACTAATACTACAGAGTGCATTTGTAATCACTCTCCATATTTTAAGGATGTGTTCAGTTCATGAAACTGAACAACTTTCTCCATGAAACATATGTTGAAATACGCCAAAAAATGTTGGTCATCCCATACTAAACTGATCACGTGATCTCGTTGTTTTGTATGAAAAGTAAATTTTTTTTTGTTACATATTCGACCCTATGTTTCTTAGAGAAAGTTGTTCAGTTTCATGGACTGAACACATCCTTAAAAATTAGAGAGTGATTTCAAATGCACCCTGTATATTATGGTGCAAAAGCACTAAACTTAAGAATCGCCTAAGTCTTTAAGTCGGGTGACGTCAGGAACGACTTAACGTTAACACACTATGTCAATTTCTTGTCCTTTTAAAATAGGTTTACGTATCTAATCAGTTTGCATTCTTTATAATTTTGTTCGTGTTGTGACTGTGAATCTGTGGAAGTGTTAGCAATAGTATTGTTCTCTGTTTTGCGGAGATATCAGCAAATTAAAATCAGCTGTGATTTGTTTTTTGTTTACTGGCGGGTGATCATTGAAGACCTTTTCATACCCAACCCACTAAACGACCCACAATCGATCGCTATTTTAACGCCATCTATCGACGAGTAGCGGAATTTCTATACTTATTTTAGTACGGTGCCATCTGTCGAAGTGCTGTTAATATGGTCAACTGTGGAGCCTGCGGCAAGTTCCTCTCGGCAGCAGGGGGCGCTGCCTGTTCACTGTGTTCTTTAAAGTACCATAAAATTTGTCTCAACATCTCCGAAAAGACGAACATCAGCAAAGACTGGGTCTGTCCTAATTGTAAAAAGAGCAATCGCAAGGGTGATAATAGCCAGACTCCAGTTAAGAGTATCTATGACTCACCCCCGCCGCCGCCGCCGTCGACGCAGGTATCGCCTCCGAACGTCGCAAAATGCGACGAAGTCGACACGAGGGAGGAGCGTCGTTATCGAGAGCTAGTCGAGTTTATGACGGAAATGCGGCAATTTCGGGACGATATGAATAAGCTGCGAGTGTCCCTATCTGCTCGTATGGATAGTATAGAAAACCGGCTGGATGCTTTGGAACAGCGCAAGCCGGATTCCGAGTCGGGTGTGACCGCTGAGCTGGAGAATACGATTAGGGAACTGAAGCAGGAGCTGAACGAGCGCGATCAGGAGGCCCTCCTGTCCGACTTGGAGATCGGGGAGCTCCCGGAGGACAAGGGAGTGAGCGTGGTGCAGACCGTGATGGTGCTGGCCGGGCGCATGGGGGTCGCGCTGGAGGAGCGCGACGTGGTGTTCGCGGAGCGCGTGGGCCCGCCGCCGGCCGAGGCCGGGGGGCGCCCGCGCCGCGTCGTGGTGCGCCTGGCGCGCCGCCACCTGCGCGACGAGCTGCTGCGGGCGGCGCGCGTGCGCCGCACTCTCACTTCGGCCGCGGGCGGTCGCGTTTTCATAAATGAACGCTTGACCCGCCTGAACCGCCAGATCTTCCACCGGGCCCGCGAGGAGTGTCGCAGACTGCAGTGGCGTTTCACGTGGACGAGGCGGGGTCGTGTTTTCGCTCGCCAGGCGGAGGGTTCGCCGATGCACCAGCTGCGGTCGCTCGCGGATGTTGATCGAGTGTTCGGCGTCCAGAAGGATTGACTCGCAACCTGTATTGTTAAACTTTTTTTAATATGTTTTTATGTTTGTGGTTCTCTACTCCTTTTATGTATTGTCAAAATGTTGTGTTCGCTTATAAATAATAGTACTTTTGATATAGCTGTTTTTATAACGTATCTTGGGAGAGTCAAGGATTTTAAAAATCCAACATTTAAGTTAATATTTAGTTATCATATTTCTAATTACTTATTAACCAAAATTAAAAGACATAACTTTGATATTTTCAATGCTACTTTAAATATGTTAATTATTAGACTAGCAATTTTATTTTTTACACATATTTTATTACGAAATCTCTTTTATTCTATAATTATTGTAGTGCAAAATCATGTAGGAAGCTACTCATTGGACACGCAACTTCTATGGCTTTATTTTGATCATATATTGTTAGACTTTTTATATCTTGGTAATATTATTTTACCTCTTGTTATTTACAAACTTGGGCATTACAGAATTCACAACATTTTAAAATCTGGATTTACAAATAGAAGGTTTTATTTCTTACTCAGTTTCACTGATTTACATAATCTTACTTGTTATGGCTAACAAATTTCTACGAGTTGGTTTGTTTAATGCTGGATCTCTAGGAACAAAACATGACGAGTTTTATCACATGATGGACAGTTTATCTGTTGACATTATGGCCATTAATGAGACTTGGCTCAGGGAGGGCGAGGAGGGTCGTGCCCCCACTGTGCCTGGTTATCGTCTGAGACACATCCCTCGACCCACAGCAGTTTGTCGTGGCAGAGGCGGAGGGGTCGGATTTTACATCAAAAAGGGAGTCTATGTGCGTACCTGTCCTTTTCCGGTTTCTCCTGCTGTAGAGCAGATGTGGCTGACCCTTAAGATAAACTCCCTCCAAGTTGCAATAGGCACTGCCTACAGACCACCATGGATGGACATGAACATATTTATTGATGCTCTGTCTCAGTCGATTTGCACACTTGCTCACCATGATTATATTGTCCTGTTGGGAGATTTTAATATCGACATGTCAAAAGGTAACGATAACAAAACTAAATTAATGCAAAATTTTCTGAAAACCTTTAACTTAGTTCAAAAAGTAAATTCCCCTACTCATTTTACTGACCATAGTGAAACTTTGATTGACTTGTTATGTACAGATGCCAGTGTTAAGAATGTGAATGTTTTACATATTCCCGAATTGGGAAAACATGCTGCTGTCTCAGCGGAGGTGTGCATCAGGAAGGAGAAGCCTGCCCCTCATTATGTAACTTTTAGGCCATACAGAGACATTATTCCTGAGCTTTTTGAGAGAGATTTGTATCAAATTGATTGGAGTTTTATAGAAAAATTACCTGATCTTGACTCCATGGTTACAGCTTTCAACTCACTTGTTTTGCAACTCTTTGAACTCCATGCTCCTCTTAAATCCATCATTATAAAAGAGCAATCATATCCATGGATTACTGACACTGTCAAGCAAATGATGTTCACCAGGGATGTTGCACATGCTAAGTGGAAGAAAACCAGGTGTGAATCACATAAAGTTTTTTATAAAGATATGAAAAATGTTGTTATATCAGCACTGTTTCAGGAGAAAAGTTGCTATTTTCAACAGGACATAAATAAAAATATTAATAATCTTAAAACTTTGTGGAAAAATTTAAAAAAACATGTTATAATAAAAAATAATAAAGAATAATCTATACCTGGTCTTGATCCTGACACTATAAATGATCATTTTCTAAATGTCCCTGGTACTTCTTCCACTAGTATCTCTGAGTTGACACACTATGAGTATCGCAGGCATGGCACAACAACATTCTCCCTTTCCCCGATTTCTGAAAAATCCATTGCTGATATCATTCGTGGCCTTCACTCGGATGCAATTGGCATCGATGGTATCTCTTTGCATATGATTGTCATGACTCTGCCTAACTCACTCAGTGCTATCACAGCTATAGTAAATAAATCTCTGACTGACTCACAATTCTCTGACTTTTGGAAGACGTCTCTTATTAAGCCCATACCTAAAAAATCTAACCCGTGCAGTGTCCATGACTTGCGGCCAATTAGCATACTTCCCTGTCTCTCTAAAATCGTTGAAAAGGCAGTGAGCATGCAAATGATCAAATACTTGGAATCCAATTCTTTGCTTCCACAGGCACAGTCAGGCTTCCGGAAGAAGCACAGTACATCTACAGCACTTCTCAATGTAGTTGATGATATACTCACTGCACAGGATAAAGGAATGGGTACAATTCTTGTACTCCTTGATTATTCACGTGCTTTTGATTGTTTAGATATTCCTCTACTCCTCTCAAAGCTTGCATTTTATGGTTTTGATGCTGCTGCAGTCCGATGGTTCCATAATTATCTTCTGAACCGCTCTCAGATCGTGGAGGTTAAGGGGAATGATGGTAGGGTCGCCTACTCTCAATGCAAGGCTGTATCCAGGGGCGTTCCACAGGGTTCAATACTGGGCCCTCTTCTTTTCATTTTGTTCACTGCAGACATTACTGAAAGTATAAAACATTGTCAGTACCATCTTTATGCTGATGATGTCCAGTTGTATCTCAGTTTACATCCTAATGAGACATCTTGTGCAGTGCAGAGGATAAATGAAGATTTACAGCATTTATCTAAATGGTCAAACAGGAATAGTCTGGTATTGAACCCAAATAAGACCAAATTTATGATCCTCGGATCAAACAAACAAGTTGCCTGTATCTCTGAACACCAACCACAAATCAGTATTGCTGGCCAGCCTGTTGAGAAGGTCTATGAGGCGAGAAACCTAGGAGTGATCTTCGAGTCCAACATGCGTTTTGAAAAATACACTCTTGAAGTTGTCCGTAATTGTTTCTACCGACTCAAGGTCCTCTACAGATATCGCCCTTTTCTCTCAGAGGACCTCAGGGTTAGATTATGTGAGTCTTTAGTGCTTTCAAAACTAAATTATGCTGATACAGTCTCTGGCCACTGTCTACTCTCAAGAACAAAGCATCTACTACAGCGTGTACAGAATGTATGTGCACGCTTCTGTTTCTCTATTCCCCCGAGAGCACATGTTACTCCTTTTCTCAACAACTCTCGTGTGCTCAAGATGAACTCTCGAAGAGAACTGCATTTTGCCACCTTACTCTTTGATATTATTCATACTAAAGCTCCTGAATATCTGTTTAGTAAACTTCAGTGGGCAAGGGATAACCATACTTACAGGACCAGAGCTGCTTCCTACATGATTCTGACACCCGCATACAAGACTGCTGCCTTTCGTGGGTCTTTCAAATATTCGGCCTCGAAGTGCTGGAACAACTTGCCTCCTCCTCTTCACTCATTGAAAACGCGTAAAGCCTTTAGTAAAGCATATAAGGAGTACTTACTGAAAACACAGCTGCTTTATTAAAATAGGTGAGTACTTACCTGGCTGTGATACATGCTGTGCGTTGAGAGTTGGGAGGCTTGTTTGATCACTTCGAGGTGCGAGATAAAGATGGTTCATTGTATATAAGTCCTGTTCTCGTTTATTATGTTTTGTTTTGTTACATGTATGTACTTCTGTGTTCTTTTTGTTTTTTGCATGCTACGTTGCATAGTATCATTAATAAGTCTATGCATAAATGTTATTTTTCTATGGCGGCTGATGACGTGTCCACCCACAACGTGTCCATTTGTCCACGTTTTAAAATAATAACTAGTGCGTGGAGGTAAATTTGTTTTTTGCCGAAAATACGAAAAATCCAATCACTAACTGTTTATACTGTTTAGTAGGTCTGTCACCTGTCAGTTTCGTTTGGTTTGCTGCGTTTGACCACAGACTAGCTAGACTATGCACTGCACAGATTAAATTAATTGCTGTGTGTATTTTCCCGTAAATGAAAAGGCAAGATCTCTGTGCTATTTTATTTTTTCTTGTGTATTTTGTAAAACTGTTTAATGTGTAAATATTTGTGTTTTTCGGTCCTGATGTCATTGCTGTGCTCGGCAGAATACCAGTGCAGCAGGCCTAGCCTGCTGCTTATACTGAGTCGAGTACAGTTTTGGCATCACGCGACGATGCGCAATGTTTCGTTTATTGGCCTTGTATGTGTTTAGTTCTTTGTACTGTCTTTGTAATGTTGTGTATCGTTGTGTGTTTTCAAAATAAATGATTTTTCTTTCTTCTTTCTTTCTTTACTTATCTATAACTAGACCAAGATAACTAGGCGAATGACAGCTACATGACGGCTAAGTTTATGACACCGTTTTAATTTGGTCGTGTTGTAGTTAGGAAAAGACTTAGGCGATCCTTAAGTTTAGTGCAATCGGGCGTTAGTGTCTTATAATCTCTGGACCCCAGAACTAAAATAAAAAAACCGCCCAAGTGCGAGTCGGACTCGCGCACGAAGGGTTCCGTACCAAAAAACGGCAAAAAAATTACGTTTGTTGTATGAGAGCACCCGTTAAATATTAATTTTATTCTGTTTTTAGTATTTATTGTTATAGCGGCAACAAAAATACATCATCTGTGAAAATTTCAACTGTCTACCTGTTGTTGTTATTAATATCGAGCAAAAAACAGCAAAAAAATCACGTTTGTTGTATGGGAGCCCCCCTTAAATGATAATTTTATTCTGTTTTTAGTATTTGATGTTATAGTGGCAACAAAAATACATCATCTGTGAAAATTTCAACTTTCTAGCTATCACGGTTCATGAGATACAGCCTGGTGACAGACAGACAGACAGACAGAAGGACAGCGGAGTCTTAGTAATAGGGTCCCGTTTTTACCCTTTGGGTACGGAACCCTAAAAAAAGGTTAAGTTTAAAGTTTAGAGGTTAAGGGAGCAAAATCAGTTGCAACCTTTCATTTCCAACCGAGTCTCGTCTTTCGTTGACCAAACTCTATATCACAATTATTTCGAACAGCTAGGCTGAAATAAAATATCATGAAACTGTTGAAACATAAACGCAGTACGTTACGATTATGATACAGATCAAAAAGCGTTTCGTTTTATCTACCCAGTTTATCTTTATGAAGCAATCTAATGTCGTTTGTGCGGCTCCATTGAAAAAGCGTTTAATTTTTATTCATTTCAACCGTAATAGCTTTAGACTGTCATATTAAAATATGAGTAAACTCCATTTAGATTAATATCTGTGAATGAAAAATTATGTGGCTCATTAAAGTCAACTTTTCTACTAATATTATAACCGTGAAAGTTTGGATTTGTTTGTTACTCAATCACGTAAAAACGAGTGAACGAAATGGGACGAAAGGACATGTCCCATCGCGCCTATGTCATTTGCCTCACTTATTATCTTATTATCTTCAAAAACAGCAGTTATTCTAAAGTTAGCCCTTGGGGTGAAATGTCTTTGCAGTTTTTATTTAAATAACTAGACGAAAGCCTCTCCCGCCAGCCAAAAGTGAAAATTATGGCAACATTCTCCATATTGCCATAATTTCGTGACAAAGTCATTGTAGAATAAATGGTGCCCAAATCAGAGACGATATAGCTAGCCTTGTCACTTTAAAAGTCGAATAATAGGACATAAGCTTCTCCCGCCAGCCAAGCGTGAAAATTATTGCAACATTCTCCATATTGCCATAATTTGTAACGATGTCGTTGTAGAATAAACGGTGCCCAAAGCAGAGATGATAGGGTAGAGTACCTTGTAGGATACATTTGTTCCACTTGTTCGTATAATATCACTATAAAAGTCGATTACAGGACATAAGCCTCTCCCGCCAGCCATGCGTGGATATTATAGCAACATTCTCCATATTGCCATAATCTCCGCGCTTGGCAGGTTGGAGATTGCAGTTTTTATCGGAAAACGCTGCTGCCCATTGTTTTGCCCTCGGAGGTGTTTTGCTACTTCTAAGCTATAACAAGTCCACGAAGGTGATAACATAGTCCACGGAAGTGATAACAAAGTCCATGGAAGTGATAACAAAGTCAATGGAAGTGATGATGAATTTTTTTTTTTACTTTCAGATAAATCATCATGAAGTCACTCCGTGTCAACTTGGCAACGAAGTGATTACTTGCATCTACAAGTATGCGCCGGAGTTGCATTTCAAATCATAATTTTACTTATCACATTAATATTCTTAGAACTGTTACTTTAATCACATTAAATTTTATTAAGACGTTCACCTGTTTTAGTTACTTTAAGAGTAAATGCTATAATATCCCGTAAGTAGGTAGTTAACTAAAGTAAGTAAGTAAGTAGGCGAACTAAAGTAACCGACATCGCTCGAAGGATTGCTCAGCTAAAGTGGCAGTGGGCTGGACACATAGCGAGAAGAACCGATGGCCGTTGGGGCGGAAAGGTTCTGGAATGGCGACCGCGCACCGGACGACGCTCCGTGGGTAGGCCCCCGACAAGGTGGACCGACGATCTGGTGAAGATTGCCGGAAGCCACTGGATGTGGGAAGCACAGGACCAATCGTCGTGGAAATCCTTGGGGGAGGCCTATACCCAGTAGTGGGTGTCGTGCGGCTGATATGATGAGGTAGTTATGATGCCTTGTGAAGACAGACCAATTTTGCCACGTATCACGCTCGATTGGATGGAGCGTAGACATGATAGTTACAGAGCTAGTGACAAAATACTGCAAGAGGTATCCCAAGGCCCATCATTAATTATGATATAGTGTTTAGGGTGTACATGAGTCAGCACCTACTCGCAAGGCCAAGAAGTGGAACACCTGGCGTCAGTACGGTTTCAAATGTCAAATTTTGATATGCTCAAGGCAAGAGTTATCCCAAGTTTCAAATTTGGCACTATACTAGAGAATAGTACAAAAAATTAGAAGATAGTCAGACCGCATTATCATGAAAAATGCCGAGTCAGCACGCCAACGAAAATTGACACAATTTCAAGGTCGGTGGAAGAGCTGTCTCAAGGCTGAAAATTTGTATACTGCTTAATAATTTATGAAAAAAATAGTCAGACTACAGATTCATGAAACATAGGCAGTCAGCAGTCGCTTCAAGCGCTTGAAAGCGTGCCGACGCCAGGTGTTCCACTTCCTGGCCTAGCAAGTAGGTGCTACTCATGTACATCCTAAACACTATAATCATATTAAATGATGGGCCTTGAGATACCTCTTGCAGTGTTTTGTGACTATCTCTGTAACTATGATGATGTGCAGATTTTAGTCGAAAATGACACATGTCCAATTGTCCATTGTACATGTGAGATTCGTCTAAGCGTGGTGTGCCGATTAAGATTAAAAATTAGATTTAGAAGAATATACTTTACAGTTCACTAAGCGATTTGCTTCAAATTTTGTCATCCTTACTGATAGAGAGTGGAACGCTTGCCTGAGTGTGCGTTTCCTGATACTTGATAGGTGCAATCTGGGGGCTTTCTTCTGTAAAATGGAGATTACTTTTGTAAAAGCGCGTTTTATCGTAGATCGCATTATCGCTTAACAGGCGTGATAGCGGTCAAGCGCATTAAGGCTGTATATTTGCATTTAAACGAAATTAGTGTTTTTCCAATGAAGTTATCTAAAGAATGAAAGCATTATTATTGATGTAAACTTAAGTTTTAAGAAGCAAAATTCTTAAATTAGTTACGTATAGAGAGAAAAACATAATAAATTGTCAGGTATTTCAAAACGAAGACAATCTGTTCAAGTGAAATTTCAAATTTGCTTGTTAGAGGTATTTTTCAAAAACGTTTCAGCTGTAACATATAAGAATACGACTCATATTTATTTTTTTCACTTATTGTTTGTATTGTCAAGGAGTTCTCTATAGAGAGAAAATATAAAAAAAACCGGCCAAGTGCGTGTCGGACCACGCGCAGTAGGGTTCCGTAGGTTCATTATACCATACCATATTTTAATACCGCTATCATTTTTCGTCTGAAAAAATAACTTTGTTTTTCACAGTGTTTGTATGAATGACAAAGTTATATTTGCGGTTTTGGAAAATGTACTATATCTTGAAAACTAATTACTATATCTCGTTCAAACTAATTTTCGTTGAAAGCGTTTATCAAGATAGCTTATATTTTTTTTAGATTTTTCACCCTCTTACTTTAAAAGTTAAAGAGGGGGGGGACACACATTTTACCACTTTGGCGGCAAATATCTTTCAAATGGTTGACTTTGAAAAACAATAGTTTTAGAAACCTCAATGTCATTTTTAAAGACCTATCTATAGACACCCCACAAGTATTGGTTTGATGAAAAAAAATATTTTCAGTTTCAGTTCCATGTATGGGGAGCCCCCCTTAATCTTTTATTTTTTTTATTTTTGTATAAAAATCGTAAAGCGGTTCACAGAATACACCTACTTACCAAGTTTCAACTATGTAGTCCTAATACTTTTGGATTAAAGTGGCTGTGACATACGGACGGACAGACAGACAGACAGACAGACAGACAGACATGACGAATCTATAAGGGTTCCGTTTTTTGCCATTTTGGCTACGGAACCCTAAAAATGCTTTTAATAACAGAGAAATAAAATATTAAAAAATGCTCAAATTGGTACACTTTGACATGTTTTTTACTGGTATTTACAGAATCTAAAATGATTTTTAATTTTTCTTATGAATAATGAGGTATTTGTCTAATGTATTGCATGTTTTGTATATACTTATGTCTATTTAATAATTTAATAGGAATTTTCAAAGTTCGCCCTCATAACGGCTCGCGCAGAGTTGTTTTGATCATTTGTATTAAAAATTTAAAAATGGAACGTGATGCGACTCTACAGCCTTAATAATTAAAAAAAAATACCTACGTTTTTAAGATGTGTATAAAATTTAAACAAAAATAGTTCTCAAGCTAACGCTAAGCTAATTTGCCAAAACTTTTAATAGAAAACGGAATAAAAATGCAGCTTCTGGCTTTTAATTTTAATCCTACTAATATTATAAATGCGAAAGTTTGAATGCTTGTTCCTCAATCACGTAAAAACGGCTGAACAGATTTGGATAAAATTTGACGCACATATAGTTTATAGCCTGGATTAAAACATAGAACTTATCCCGGTCAAAAGTTCCCTGACGATTTTCCGAATATCCACACGGACGAAGTCGTGGGCGGAAGCTAGTAATCTTATAAAAATCCATTTTCGCTTCCCAAATATGAACGCGCAATTGATCCAACAGTACCTCCAAACACCCGAAACAAATCTTCAGTTATGGAAATAAAAAACCAGCGCTCGTGAAACTTTTATAGCTTCAATCCCTTTTTTCAATCAACGGCCGACCAAAATCCGTTCCGGTACTCCGCGAGTGGAAAACGAGTTTTTTTTTCAATTTTTCAATCCACCTGTCCGCTTATGATTCTGAAAAATATTGACGGGAGAAGTGTGATTCGCAATTACGCAGCCACACCCAATATACTATCACTGCAAATTGGTACGATGGAATCTTGTCACGTTAACATATACGTTGACGTCATCTGCAACTAAAAATGACATGTCCATCAGCCATTTTAATGTCCCCACTGCTGGGGCACAGGCCTTCCTTATGGGTGGATAAGGAGGACGGGCCATAACCCACCACGCGGGCCCAATGCGGATTGGTAGGTGTTAACGACTGCAAATGCAGCCGGGACCAACGGCTTAACGTGCCTTCCGAAGCACGGAGGAGCTCGAGATTTTTGATCACCCATCCCATGACCGAACCTTGCGAACGTTGCTTAACCTCCGCAATCGCTGGTCCAGGCGCTAAACTACTGCGCCACCGAGCTCCTCAAAATGACATGTACCTAACAATAAAATTCTAACAAGTAATTTAATAGATTAATTATTCAGGCTAGTTGACAAAATTTGGAAAATAGTTTAAAAATAAAGTTTCATATCTATTTTACCCCAAAATATATTATTTTAAGAAAAATAAGTCATTTTACCTATGAATTTTGCGTTTTAAGAAATGAACTCAAAATGACATTGAAAAAGGCCAAAACTGTCATGGCGTCTTGAATGACGTCACGCCTCGTGAAACATTCGTGTTTGTTTATGACCGTCAATTGTTTTTATTCTAAAACGTCGTCGTCGTCGTTATCGAAAATGACAGCAACAACAAATGTTTCGCGACGCGTGACGTCACGCGTCGCTGATTGGTGTTCAATGTCACGTGATTAAATGGGCAATTTTGCCGATTTTATTTTCCGTAAATATTGGTAATCTTTATTTATTTTAATGAAAAAAGTGTTGTTTTGGTTACTATTTAATATGATTAATCATTAGAAACCTTATGCTAGCCGATTTAATTTTAATGGAAACAAGCCTATTGCTTTTCGTTCTTGAGGTTAAAAACATGGCTGCCAGGTTCAATACCAATTTACGGGGATAGTACAACCCGTTTTTCCCATAAAGATCAGCGGTTAGTTCCTTACTTAACAGGTTTTTAAAGTTCTCTTTAACTTAAGTGGTATTTAAATATATAGGTAGGTTGACATATTTTTGCAAATTATCTTTAAAATAATTAACCATTAATTTTGCGTAGTTTAAATGCGAAAAAAGATCTGATATATTTTATAGATAATTGTTAACAAATGTGTAGGGTGAAGATTGTTTACCGTTTATTGAGAAATAAAAACTATGTTTTTTTTTCAATACGGCTGTTCAAAAATGTGAGCTTGCGATGACAGTACAGCGGGTGGAAAGTCGATTTACTGTGCGTTTTTGATTACGAGTTAATTTTTTTCTATTTTTTTCAGTAGGCACCAAATAATGTTTTCTCGCAAATGTATTAAAAAACGTCGTATGGTACACGGTTGTTAAGGTTTTATAAAACTCGTGAAGCCTCTTCAAAATGATATTTATAAAAAAATCACGAGTTTTGGTTATTGGCGATAGATGGCATTGCAAAGATCAACTGTCAATATCTAATATTACTTAGTATTAGTAATACACAACAATATCTAACAATATATAAGTTCTATAACTTTGTTTGTTTACAACTTCGTTACAACGACGTCAACTACATCTATCGGAACTTTTGAAAACTTTTTATTTTTAAAATCGTTTTATAAACCTCCTTACTAACCTTGTATCATAAACTACTAGTAACCCATCTTTATTAGGGTTCCGTACCAAAATGGTAAAAAAGGAACCCTTATGGTGTGACTCAGTCTGTCTGTCTGTCTGTCACAGCTGGATATCTCAAGAACTACTAATGGTATCAACTTGAAATTTGGAATAGTTTAAGATGACATTTGCCCAACTATTTAGCAAATAAGAATTAATAAAAAAAATATCTTTTTTACAACAGGGGAAAAGGGGTCTTAAAATTTTGAAGTGGAGCTACTAGGGCATGTGGGGAATCATATAAAAGAGCGCCGTTTGCACGCTTTAAATCATTTTTTCTTTTTGTTTTAGGCCGCATAGTTTTCGACTTATGATGAAAAATGTAAAAAAAAATACCGTTCCCCCCTTATCTCCGAAGTTTGCAAAGAGAAAAATCTGAAATAACAGTTTATATAAAAATTACAGGAAAAATAAAACGATGTCTAAATATAGCACACTTTTTTAGAAATTATCCTAAAAAGTTAACATTAGTTCCACTATCGGTCAAGAGATGGCGCTGACCTAAAACTGCAATACTAATTTTATTATTCTACTCTGCAGTGTGGTTGATGGTGCAATTATGATGGTACGGAACCCTCGGTGCGCGAGTCCGACTCGCTCTTGACCGGTTTTATTTTTTTCTTATAATGCTACTGCTCCACCTGCGTTAACGTTAACGATAATGGTAGGTAATGTCCAACTACGCTTTAGCTAAGGCGTTATATAAATTTAGAAACTACTGTCGTTTGTAAATCAACATCATAAAGTCTTGACCACACCTGCGTAACATTTAGATTAACACTTTAAGCCATGCTTTAAGACGCAGGTAGAGCCGTACCATAAGAATGTTTCATAAACAAAATTATGTTTTTGCAACACTGCTGCCACCGTAGCATGTATGACGATATCAAAGATCAAATCCATTGCAAACATTGTATTTGCATATATTTCATGAGTATTGAAAAAGAATCCAATGTTTCAGTAAAACCGGTTGCCCGCAAAATAAGCCCGAGGCGGAACAATAAAGAAGTGTTTTATAATGCCATTTTTCATTTAATATTACAACAGATCGATTGTTGGAACAGAGACAAAATTTAACAATGTCTTAAAAGGAGATGGTATCAATCATAGAGGAAATAATCACTACGTTTTAGTATCAATATTAACCTAGAGGTGATTGTGTAAAGTCAATCGTATTCATTTGACAGTTCATATTATATCATAATATATGTCATCCCATACAAATTTCAGCCGATGGAATACGATATGAACTGTCAAATGAATACGATTACCTTACACAATTGCACATCAGAAATCTATACAAACAATCTATAATGCATATGCCGATCGATTGCTTAGAATGAGCGAAATAATCCTACCCTGGATCCTATCCTATCCTAACCTGGATTAAGGTTCTATGACTTAGTCGTAGAACCTAAATCCATGGGATATTGGAGGCATGTTAAGTCGTTGGTCCCAGCTATATTTGCAGTTGTTTACACCCACCAATCCTCATTGGGCCCGCGTGGTGGGTTATGGCCCATCCTCCTTATTCACCCATAAGGAAGGCCTGTGCCCCAGCAGTGGGGACATTAAAAATGTCTGATGGTTATTAACGAATACCAACGACAATCAAAACAAAATAAAACTTATGTATTATTGGTTTAGTTTAAGTTAAAGACGAGTGTTTTAATATATATTTTCCTACACCCATGCTTTAAATCCTTACTAATATTATAAATGCGAAAGTCCGTTTGTTTGTTTATTTTTTTGTTTGTTTGTTACGCCTTCACGTCTTAACTACTGAACCGATCATCATGAAATTTTGCATATACATTGTCAGGGTTATAGAGAAGGACATAGGTTACTTTTCATCCCGAAAAAAAGATTGTTCCCGAGGGATAGCAAAAAAAACTTTCCACGCAGACGAAGTCGCGGGCGGCTGCTAGTCTTCTATAAAAGGTTATAAAACAGTTAGCTTACTGCCAACATTATAACAACCAGTGTCATAGTAAGCACAATATCCGAGCGAGAGCATGTCGCGCTACCCACGCCCACACCCGACGAGTTAAATTATGAAATTCAGTACAACATTATAACACTCGTTTGGGTAATTTAATGACGACGAGGAGGAGATAGTCTAAAGTCAAAGTAAAAAAACCCTTTTGTGAGTAGATAAAGTATTGTATGCAACTGTACATAATTAGGTTTTATAGTACACAAAATAACTATTATAGTTATTAAAATTTCTTTTATTTTACTTAACTTCAATATAGGAATCATATAAATTGTAGTGGCGCGATTATACTGCTACATAAGCAGTTGACGCATGACGAAGGATCAGCAATAAGATTGTGATGTCGCACTACGTCAAGCTAACATCGAGGCAAAAATGTATGGAGACCTGACTCACGGTATCGAAGTTTTCTGAGCGCTTCGCATAAAGAAAACCAAAATTTAACGTCCAACCATTTGGATGGATGGGCATTGCTAGAAATGTTCCGCAGATATAGTGCCTTTCATTCACACCTTAGGTATGAGAAAGTGTTCCACATATTATTAGGGTATAAGAAAACTGGTAAAATGTATGTGTGATTATTTCGGATCGGATATCGATGAGCTATGATAGTAAATATTGTTCGTATCATAGTCATAAGGTGTGAACTGTGCGTAGCTATTTTCAAAAAGGCACAAAACTAGGCATCGGTTTAGTTTCTGGTCGATTTTATCTCCTGCAGAATGACTTTGTGGAAGCACGCATTGCAGAAGTTTGCGTTTGAATTTATAATATTAGCTGTAACTTAAGCTTTATAATACTAATGATCACAAAAATTTATACAATTTTACAAAGGATGGACTAAATAATAGTATGTTATTAACTGAGCGAGCGCGAAGTGTCTCCGTTTCAGCTTGGGCAAAAATGTTTTCGTGTGTTCGGCTGTCTGTCTGTTCTCCTCTACAGGTGGCATCAATCTCAACAGATTCTCGTGAAATTTTGTGAGCAGGTTCTATTCAAAACTTTTCAAAATGGCAGAGATGTGAAAATTATATTTCAGCCATTTCGGAAAGTGTCACAAATGCGAGGTCTACAGTTCACAGAGCAACAAGTTATTAAAGTAGAAATATTGCGCACAATCAATTACTTACTTACTTGGCTCATGGCTCAGCGACCCGAAGTGAGTCTTTGCCTCCGACACAAGGTGGAGCCACTGCTTCCTGTCTTGCGCGATCTCTTGCCAGTCGCTAGTCTCCAGGACACGTAAATCCCTGGCGACTTAGTCCATCCAGCGGTACTTGGGTCGGCCAACCGGTCTTCGTCCTCTGGGCACGCCCAAGTAAGCACGCTTCGTCGCCCGATCCTCCCCTATCCGTTCAACGTATCCAAGCCGCCGCAATCTGTACGCTTTTGATTCTCCCAATATATTGGGGGTCACCACTAGTTCCTCTATCTCACAAGCCTTCTTCATTCTCTAGCTTCCATCGTCTGCTTTTACCGGTCCCAGAATCTTCCTCAGCACTTTCCTTTCTGTTAACTAGGAGTTTATTCTCTTCTTTCTGTGTAAGTGTCCAATTTTCACAGCCGTACATCAGGATTGGACGGATGATTGTCTTATATATACGGATCTTGGTCGCTCTGTTTAGAAGCTTGGACACCAGTACCTTGGACACCATCAATAGGCATGTTGACTATTTTTTTTTATTTTATGTTACATAAATTACCCCTAAAAAAAAGAAACATTGGTATAAGAATTATTACGCTAGCATGAAAACTGCCCGAGATATCACAGTTTGAAATGCACAAAATTGGACTCACCCGAAAACGCTCCATACTAACGGCTACCAAGTTATGAGGTCACGCCTTCCTACGTTGTATGCAACGCGTTGGAAATTTGTTCGGCAGCTATATTAAATATTGTGTTTATCAAAATGGTTTCTTTGACAAATTTGCTAAAAATTTTACGGACTAATTAAATGTATTATTTATTTTAACAAATTTTATACTTTTTAAATGGACTTGTCCACCCAACTTTGAAGGGTCATTAAACAAATAATACGCAATATATAAAACCAAGAGGTATACAAGCTACTCCAAAAGTTTGATATGTTTACGATTTTTATTAGTATTTCGTTATTTTATTCATAAGTCGACATCCCTATTAGCTAAGTATAAACTATTCAAGACTTGTTTATTTTGGAAAAACGATAGTCATAAAAGTGCATATCATTTTAGACTTAAATTACATTATCTTATTTCATAAATAGATAAATGTAATTTAGCTAAGTTGCTTTAGAAATAATTTATGGAAAGGCATCCTACTGCTTTAAGAAAAACAAAAAAAGCCACAGAATTGTGGAGGAATTGAACTGAGACAAAAAAGGTGTAACGTTTTATAGGTCTTGAGTAGCGGCAGGTAGCAGCTGGAAATAGCCGTTATTGCTTCGAGATAAGGTTCAAAATTAAATAAAATAACCACAAACAGGAGTCCGTGTCACCTTTTAGAGAACACTGGTAGATAGGTTAAAACAAAGTTACATAAGTTTTTCCTATATGTAAATTTCATCTTTACATCTTTCCAATAAGGTTTAGAATGTTTAGATGTTATGAAAATTATAATTTTGTAGTGTGCTGAAGAAAATTGAGATAGGAAACTTTGACGTTTTTATATGTATCCGTACAAGCAATTTATAGTTTCTCACGAGTGTGCAATAAGTCATTTTCTTCCCTTAAAAAATCTCAAATCATTGTTGTCTTTAGATTACGACTTGCTTAAAAGTTTCAGGTAAGAAAATAAAAAACTCCTTTTTTTTGCACAACGGTGCACGGGCTTAGATTATTTATATGTCTAGATAGAGTCTTAGGCTTTTGACGTATTAAACAAAACAGGCCAACTTTTTTAAGGTGGTGTGCATTTTTAGCATCATCGCGTCCAAAGAGTATTGTAATAAAAACTATGGCCGGGTCACACTACTGACAATGTGTGCGTGTTTTGGTCACCCAACTGTTGGGTGATATTTTTTTCGACACTGTCGTAGCTTCGACTGACTATCTTGACATATAAATAATCTAAGTGCACGGGATAGTGCTTGGTCTTCCCCTCACCTGATGTTAAGTGACGATAAGGTGAAAGGTGGAAAGCACACTACACCCGGAATCCTCATTACTGAAGAACTGGCTATTTTACCTTTAACTGCCGGAACCCGGAACACAATAATTTTTTAATTGTTGTTATGCCGTCATACTTAGATAAGATGATGGTAGCTAGCCAGGCGGCCTTGAAATAAGCCCTACCACCAACCAAACCGAGTACAATTGTACCCCCCCTGGGAATCGAACCCGGGACCCCTGCGTCTTAACACGGGTGGGCGAACCACTAGACACAATTGTGATTATGCCTGTAGGAATAAAGGTATGGTAGTATGGAGAGAAGGTAGCCATTAGTAGGAAGGCCAAAGTGGAAGATTTTCCTCCGGGCTGGGTGGAAATGGTATTTGCCCGGGGACCGCGGTCCAACCGGTGATGGTTGAAGTTGTATATATAGTTTGGCGGCTGAGAAAACTCCGATAGCGAGATGTAGGTTTCTCCATATTGTCTCCATACTACGAAGTGCTATTCCTTACTAACCTTTGTGTTTATTCGACACTAGCGCCATCTAGTAACATGGTGGTTGAATCTTTTGTAACCGGGTGTTGCTATGTGCGGCGGTACGGTAGATGCCGCTACATGCCTAATTATTTTTATAATCACAAACAACTCTCAGTTGGATGTCGAAATGCTGTCTGACTGTCACATTCCGCAATATTCCATTAAGCCGGTTATGATTAGCGAAATACGATTTTGTGTCACTATTGCATTATTACGTTAGTGCGCGTTCTGAGTGGCACTTGACCTTTAATCAACAAAACATTAGGTTCGAAATCAACGAATAAACCAGAAACAATTCTTGAGCTCAATAAGGCTAAGATCCAACGCATCATCAGTGAGGTACAGCGAAATCTTTGCGAAAAAGTCATCGAAAATTTAATGAAAATAGCAAGTCTGTTATAGAGCTGCGGGGGCGCTTTGCCGAATATTTTTATTCCATACTTAATCGGAAAATATCTACTTTAGGTACATTACAATAAAAATATCACAACTCACTACAAAAATCAATTGCCTATCAATCACAACTCAAAACAAAAACCACTGCTCGGTGGCGCAGCGGTTTAGCGCCTGGCCCAGCGATTGCGGAGGTTAAGCAACTTTCGCAAGGGTCGGTCATGGGATGGGTGACCAAAAATTTATTATCTCTAGCTCCTCCGTACTTCGGAAGGCACGTTTAGCCGTTGGTTCCGGCTGCTTTTGCAGTCGTTAATACCAACCAATCCGCATTGGGCCCGCGTGGTGGGTTATCGCCCGTCCTCCTTATCCACCCATAAGGAAGCTCTATGCCCCAGCAGTGGGGACATTAAAATGGCTGATGGACTACAAAAATAAGTGATTTTATTTTTAAATTAAAAAGTGCACTCTTGGGACAACACCCTATAGATAACACGTATAGGAAAGGATCTCCATTTCAAACATGTTCATTTCAAAGAAATGATTTGACTATATCATCGTGTAAAAAACATTGCACAGATTGTTGTCCAGATTTCCACTTTTACTAATAGGTTTTAGAACTACAAATCAATGCGGTGTTCTATAATTTATATTGAACAGACCTGTGAGCCCATTTGTAAACTATACAAGTGATGTTGAGGAGCTCCGTAACCGAATCGGATATAAAAGTTTCAGATAATTTCGGATAGAGGCGGAGTTTAACGCTTCGCGTATATACTAAATCCGATATCGTCCGAATTTTGCTCGTACGTTATCGGCCGAGCTCAGCCGATCAAATCAAAGGTATGTAAAAGATTGAGAACGCGTTACACTACAATACAACCGACGGGACAGAAGCGCGTCTTACTCTAAGCAACCGACATTGCCGACTACGCGCTCATTTGTTTGTTTTGAACGGCCGACATTTTGGCCGATAACGGATTTAGTGTATCTGAAGCGTAACGTTATGACATGATCTCTGCCCGGCCGAGCCGATCAGCCGACATCTCAGAACACAGTGTGATCTGTGGCCGACACACTAGACACACGCGGCACGCACTTGGACTCAACCACTGAACGACGACTCATGATACAGTGAAACAGTCAACAGCGACAACACGGAACTGCGAAACCATGAAACTGCATCAGTATAAAACAGGAGCTCGAGGGGGAAAATATCCAATTTTTATATAAATATGATTATACTTTGCATCCCTCCGAAGATGATTACCAATTTACATGCAGCAGTACGTAGTATGGTGCCATCCTTGTCACACTGTTTAAAGCTACCAAATGACGAAATAGTCTGTCTCGCTCTCACACACCCGACACGGCGCGGCAGCTCACTCGGTCGCCCCCGACGCCATTACGTATTTTTGTGCGGTGTCCGAGTCACATCCGTCCGTTATTTTATTAAAAATTTTGCAGTTTTCTGTATTTAAATTAGATTCTGTGCAGTGAATCAGTAATTATGGGTGGTAAAAAACGTCACTCAACTCGAGATGACAACCATCTATTGAAGAAAATACGAAAACTAGAAGAAAAGGTCAGAAGGACGCGGCGTCATAGAAAAAGATCTACGTCCGAGTCCTCCGAAAGCATAATCGACGACAACGAGCCTCCAAACCCGATTGACTCTCCGACCCTGATTTCGGATAATAATGATTTAGAAGTAAACAGTAAGTAGCATTGCTATATCAGTTAGAATGTTTCGTGTGAGGCGACGCCATGGCGGCGTTGCCATTGTGTCGCGCGCGCACGCCGCCGGCCAGCCCGCCGACGCGGCGCCCGCCATCAGCCAGCACGAGGAAGCGCAAGGGGCGCAGGCCTATTTTTTAACGTAAATTTCGCTAAACGCTTACGTACAATATCACTGCGCTGCGCTGGCTTTATGCACCTAAATGCTTAGATGAAAATACGCACGTAAATCGTGTGATATTATTAAATAAAACTTCACTTAAATTGTGGTTGTGGTTAAAATGTTCTATTCTTTACGTAAATCGTGATGAAATAATAATTATTTTTTCCTCACTACACGTATATCGTGTTTAGTGATTACTTTACACAACTAAGCTCCACGTATACCGTGTTCGAGCATCAATTGTATTCTATATGAATACACATATAGTACATAAGTAACAAACATTTATCATGAGCTTGTTTGTTTAGTGCTTACTTTACACAAAAGCTCCACGTATATCGTGTTCGAGCGCCAAAAATTGTATTCTATATGAATACATATAATTGTCTGAGTGTAAATAATAGCTTATTTTATGGATGGAAACTTACTTCGAATTGTGTATTCTGATCCGACTTGCTATGAACACTTTTATTTGAACACATTGATTTTTATTTCAGGTGAAATTTTGATTGATAACCAAACTCAATCTCAACCAGAACTTGTTGATGGTGGTGAGGAATGTTCTGAATTAAATCCAGATATTTTGAATATATTGGGCGATGACTCCTGTGCAGAAAATGTATTCAGTGAAAACTTGCACAAAGATGTTTCTACCAGATGGCAACACATTTTATTAAATGGTTTATCTAAAGAGAATAGATCAGAGTTGCTGAAAAAATATTTACCCCCAGAGAACTGCCCAAACATGAGGGCGCCTAAACTTAATCTAGAAATTAAGGCCGCTCTCACGGAAATAAACAATAAGAAAGATTTATATTCTCAGACTAAACAAAATCAGTTAGCAAGTTGTCTATCGGCCTTGGGGAAAGCTCTTAACATGTCAATAACTAAAAGTAAAGATGATCTTTCACAACAAGAAATAATACAATATCTTAGTGATGCCAGCCGTCTACTGTGTGATTATCACTATAAAGAGTCTCAATCCCGCAGATATGCTATTATTAATACTCTCAATAAGCAAACCCGAGACACTATAAAGAACACCAAAATAGATGAATATTTATTTGGTTCCGGCCTTGCAGAACATCTTAAATCATCTAAGGCGATCTCTAAGTCTGGCCAGGAGCTCAGACCGAAGACTGATAATCGACCAAAACTTAAGGCAGTTACTACGGGTCAAACATCGACAGCTCGTCGCGGGACTTTAAACGCGAGGGGGGCGCCGCAAGCACCAGCCGCAGAGACGCGAGCGAACCCCGCACCGAGGAGGAATCATGCGGCTCCAGCTCCGGCGACGACGCGCCACCGGAACAACTACAGCTCCAAGTACACGCAGCGTCAACGAGGGAGGAGGACTTGACTTCGGCTCCAGAGGTACTTATTTCTGTTGCGGGTAGATTACAATATTTTTATCAACAGTGGACTAATATAACTGATGACCCTACAATCTTATCATGGATCAGGGGCTACAAAATTCCTTTTATAGAGAATCCTATACAACAAAACTTGCCACAAAATAAGCGCTGTACACAAAGGGAAGCTGAAATTATTGATGATTGCATTTCTGATCTTGCTAATTCTGGCTTTATTTCTCCTTGCAGTCCATGCGAAGGCCAGTATATTTCACCAATTTTCACAGTTCCAAAACCGAACGGTAAACACAGATTTATTTTAAACTTAAAAAGTTTAAATGAATACATTGACGTGCAACACTTCAAAATGGAAGATTACCGTACGGTTTTGAAACTAATTGAACACAATGACTACATGGCAACAATAGACCTCCAAGATGCTTATTTTTTAGTGTCAGTCGATATTGAAGACCGAAAAATGTTAAGATTTCAGTGGCGTTCAAATTTATTTGAATTTAATGTTCTACCATTTGGTCTGTGTACTGCGCCATTTGTGTTTACAAAACTTTTAAAACCTGTACTATGTCAACTTCGCTCTAATGGTCACCTATCTGTAAATTATTTAGATGACTTTTGTTGTATCGCTCCATCATATGATTTATGTATAGATAATATCACCGCCACAATAAACCTTCTAGAATCACTAGGATTCTTAATTAACTGGGACAAAAGTCAAATTATACCCAGTAGGTCTTGTAAATTTTTGGGCTTTGTGTTTGATACAGCCAACATGAAATTGTCATTAACAGATGAAAAGAAATCTCGAATAAAAGAAAAGGCTATTAAATTTCTTAATATAAACAATTGTACTATTAGACAGTTTGCTGAATTCCTTGGCCTTTTGACTTCAGCGTGCCCAGCTGTTCGCTATGGCTGGGTTTACACAAAATTATTTGAACGGGAAAAATACTTGGCTTTAAATCATTCCGATAACTATAATAAACGTATGCCTGTTAAAAACAATTTGCATTGTGACTTAAAGTGGTGGAAAAATAATATTAAAAATAGTTTCTCTCCTATTCATAAAGATGAATACAATATAGTTATTTACAGTGACGCATCCAGCACTGGATGGGGTGCTGCCTGCGATGGTGAATCAGCTGGGGGAAATTGGAGTAAATCTCAATTAACCAATCACATTAACTACCTCGAATTAAAAGCGGCTTTTTATGCATTAAAAATATTTGCTTCTCACCTTCATGACTCCAATATCCTTCTACGGGTTGATAATAGTACAGCATTAGCTTACATTAACAGAATGGGTGGTGTAAGATTCACCCACCTTAATGAGTTAGCTCGAAAAATCTGGCAATGGTGCGAACTGCGCAATTTACATGTATTTGCATCATATATAAAATCAGCTGACAACATTGAAGCCGATCGTGCATCTCGACAGTTGAATATTGACACTGAATGGGAACTTGCCGGATATGCATTCTCACAAATTGTACAAACATTGGGAAAACCCGACTTTGATCTCTTTGCTAGCATACAAAATCATAAATGCCATAGATATGCTTCATGGAAGCTAGATCCACAATCTGAGTTAATTGATGCATTTACTTTTAATTGGCATAGTATATTTTTCTACGCATTTCCCCCCTTTTGTTTAGTTACTAAAGTTCTTCAAAAGATAAAATTGGACAAAGCAGAAGGTATTGTTGTTGTGCCGTTTTGGCCAGCACAACCTTGGTACCCGATGTATCAAAAAATGCTTGTTTCTCAAGAGATTATATTCGAACCAAATGAATCATTATTACACTCTCCTTTCAGAAAAGTTCACCCACTTCATGCAAACCTTTCCCTGGTGGCAGCGAGATTATCCGGCAAGCTCTGATGAAACGAGGTGCCCCAACAGTATCTTTAAATTTACTTATGGCTTCATTTTCCCATAATACGCTAAATCAATATAATTCATCCTTAAAAACTTGGTGGGAATTTTGTGAAATTAATAATTATGATTATTGTGAAGCTAATGTGTCACAGCTGATACAATTTTTGACACAATTGTTCGAATCCGGAGCTAGCTATAGCACGTTAAATACGGCAAGGTCCGCTATATCCTTACTAATAGATGTATCAATATCCTCAAATGTTATAATTTCTAGACTAATGAAGGGCGTTTTTAAGTTAAAACCTCCCACACCAAAATATAATGTTACATGGGACCCAATCATTGTGCTTAATTATTTAAGTAATTTTTACCCATATGATAACATTAGCTTACGTGACTTATCATTTAAAACAATTACATTACTCGCAATAGCATCTGCTCAGCGAATGCAAACATTAAGTCTGATAAAAATTGAAAATGTAATCATAAAAATTGATTGTATATTGATTAAAATAGTTGACCTAACTAAAACATCCAGACCGGGGACCTACCAACCACTTATCAAACTACCTTTTATTAAAGAAAACCCTAAAATATGTCCGGCACTTGCTTTACAAGCCTATTTGAATAAAACTTTAAATATTAGAAAAAATAATTCATTAGGAAATTTGTTTATCAGCTTTAGAAAGCCACATAATAAAGTAGGATCGCAAACTCTTGCACACTGGGTAAAAAATACCCTTCATGAAAGTGGTGTGGATACAAGTCTGTTTGGTGCCCACAGCACACGTCACGCGGCCACCTCGGCCGCGCGCCGATCTGGGGTTAACTTGCAAGTGGTTCGTAGGACCGCGGGCTGGAGTGACACTTCCAACGTTTTCCTTAAATATTATAACCGAGATGTCACTAGTCCTACACCTGTTCTAGACAATAATGAGTTTGCCCACTCTTTGTTTAATTAATGTAAAAAATACATTTAAATTTGTTATCTTAGCATGATGATGCATAGTTTTCTTAAAATTATCTGATTCATTAAAAACACTTTTTGTTATCTGTAAACATTTTCTTTAGGAAAAAGAGATAATATAATAAGTGCTTTGATACATGTCTTTGGAATTCATTAGAACACCTAGTTAATCGAATCAATTTTTTATTATTTTAAAACTCTAAACATCTGCATGTAAATTGGTAATCATCTTCGGAGGGATGCAAAGTATAATAAAGAATTAAACGAACTTACCTTGTGAAGTTCGATTCTTATTATACGAGCATCACGTAGAAGATGATTACCATACTCCCGCCCAACCCAGTTCGGATACATTCTTCTTACCCTTTAAAAAAAAAAAAAAAAAAAAAAAAAAAAAAAAAAAAATTGATCTCGATTTTAGCTCTAAAATTAATGGCGTCGGGGGCGACCGAGTGAGCTGCCGCGCCGTGTCGGGTGTGTGAGAGCGAGACAGACTATTTCGTCATTTGGTAGCTTTAAACAGTGTGACAAGGATGGCACCATACTACGTACTGCTGCATGTAAATTGGTAATCATCTTCTACGTGATGCTCGTATAATAAGAATCGAACTTCACAAGGTAAGTTCGTTTAATTCTTTATTATTCTCATTCAAAACTAATTGAGTTTTTATATATTTTTTATTTACTCTTTGTTTTTTTGTAAACTACCTCATCTTATTTAAAAAAATTAAAGTTTCTAAATTATTTTGATTCTAATGTTTCTTCTTTATTTACACAGTAAGTACCTATAATATAATTATATAATTAGGTATTACATAGTGTTGATAATTATAACTTTGCATTTAAAAAACACAGTTCCGAGTTGTCGCTGTTGACTGTTTCGCTGTATCATGGGTCGTCATTCAATGGTTGAGTCTATCACTGCCACTTGCAGGTTTGTTTATTATTTCGTTGTGTGTGTTCTATAATATCCGTAACCGAAACTATCCGAAACTAACTAAAATCCAAAATATTGTAATATTTGTAACCATATTCGAAACCGGTATAATGTTATTTCTATATCCGTATCCAGATCCGAAATTTTATACCCTATCCCTGAACTGTTATACTGTCCTACAGCGCACACATCCGCTTGCATTTATTTCGTTCACGTTGCTCCATTTATTCCCCGTAAAAGGTTTTTCTGTAGCAACTCTGCACTTGCATATTGTATGAACATTCCTTTCGCCTCCGGGATATATGTGGTTTTAACACGTGATCGGGTGTCAAGTTTTATTTGTAAGCTTTTTAGTTTAGTCGGGAATTAAGAATTATTGTGAGAGGATATAGGTTAGTTGCTTGATAAGGCACATTTCTGGTCTATATTGTATTTCAAAACGTTTAACAAATATCTAAACATTAGGCTATCTTTAATTTTTCTCTTTGAAAAAGAAAATTGACCTTTCAAAACAGTATCAGATTGATATTGCTGTACCGTATTGCGACCTTCGGTACAAAGGTTTGATGCCTGTCGTGGTCTAATTTCGGAAATTATTTAGGACTAGAAAAATAAAAGATACTTGTGCGTTGAAAACCCTTTGGCGTCTATAATATTAGAATTTAGAAAATGTACAAGATCGAGGAGCAGGGTGAGGAAAAATGTATTGCTGCCAATGGCAGCGCCGCGACGGTTCGATTCCCACGTGACGCAGCGAGAAGGTGGTTGGGTGAAGACGATTTGCGCTTCGTTCTTGCTTCTAATCCACAACAACCTACCTATTCTTCTCTACCTACCTATTCTTCTTACCTGTTCTTCTCTATCAATAGCAAAAAAGTGAACAGCTTAAAGGTGCCATAAAGGAATCGCATAAAAAAGAAGCAAAATGGATTTTACAGTACAAACAAATGAGGATCGTAAAGCTAACAAAATAACTGTGGAATGCATTAAAATGTGTCACGTGACACTGAAATCACGGACACGGACTGAAATGCTGGGCCACATATGGTACTGCGTAATTGACACGGTGATTTATGGCGGAAAGGCGACACCGACACGTCTTTTTCTTTCTGTAGGCTGCGTTCAGACGATAACACACGACTCGCAGGCTAATTATCTAAATAAAAAACATCTAGCGACCAGTAATTATAACGGAATCGTCGCACATAGGGGTATTTTGCGTTTCTAGCCGGTAAAAAACATTTTTGAATTTTTTGATGATGTACTAGGATCTATATTGTGATTTGATTGAAACAAGTTATTTTCAACATACAGTGACATATATTTTTTTATTTTAGTAAAAAAATATATATAAAAAAAATTATGAATATAAGATTTTATGTCATTTTTATATGGTTTACAGATAATATCCTGCATTAATCAGATGATAGCAAGGTGCCCCTACAACAAAACAACAATACTGTTAATAACTAATTGACGAAAGTTAAAAAACAATATTTATTACTGTCACTACTAATGTGTAGGTAGGTTGAAAAGGGGCAAGAAGTGGAACCTAATTTCTATAACAGCATAATGTTGATGGACTATTCTATAAAACACAATAAAACATTTTGCCCCGAAATAGCCCGAAGTATAACTAATAGACTCGTTAACATAGAAATATGATAAAAAAATATTCAAAAATAGTGAATGATTCAAGGCGCAATTAATAGTGATAATCCAACAGAAAACAATATAAAATTATGACACAGATACGTGATCTTACCTGAACTAGAACAATCCATAGCTTTTTTTCTCCTTAGACTTAACCAAATAACGTATTATTAACTTATGTATCTGCGTAAAATTTTTCACAAATAAGTCAAACGAGCAGGAAAAAAACGGTTAACTTTAGACAAGTTTTGCGAGACGAACGACTGACGCAGCGGAGTGGGAAGAGTTGCCTATTGCTCACTAACTTCTTGGCTCGTAGCAGGTATGTGATTTTTCTCTTTGTGATAGTTTTGAGGAATTGGACTTTTTACCGGCTAGAAACGCGAAATACCCCTATGTGCGTCGCTGTCAAACTCGATTTTATACCAGCAATCGTGTTTCGTGCTGCCTTCAGCAAACAACCAAAGAACAAACAAAAACGAGTTCAGGTTGAGTTTGAGTTGAGTTCGGGTTGAGCGTGGGGCGAGTGCATTTGCATCGACAAAATATAATATAACGGAGCTTATGGCTAGGTGCGCACTGCGGCTTTTGGCCGCAGCGGCATTTCACAACTAGTGTGCGCGCACTGCGCGTTTCTTTGCCATGAGTACCACAAGCAAAATGGATTTCGTAGAAGTACCTTTGTTTGTGCACTCATGTTACGAAAGTGAAATAAATGTCCACGCAGACGAAGTCGCGGCTTCTTTACTATCTTTACTAATATTATAAATGCAAAAGTCCGTTTGTTAGTTTGTTTATTTGTTTGTTTGTTACGCCTTCACGTCTTAACTATTGAACTGATCATTATGAAATTTTGCATACACGTTGTCAGGGGTACAGAGACGGGGAAGAAGTGAGACAGCTCTTTTCGGAGTGTTTGCTGACGGGACAGTTTCCAAGGTCCTGGAAGAGGGGAAGACTCTGTCTTCTGAAGAAGTATGGTCGGTCCCCTGAATCTCCATCGGCTTACAGACCGATAGTCCTGCTGGACGAGCTCGGAAAAATGCTCGAGCGCATTATCGCAGACCGAGTCATCCAGCACTTGGACACCGTGGGGCCAAACCTATCTGAACGACGGTTTGGCTTCAGGAGACAGAGGTCAACGATTGACGCCATCATGACCCTAAAAGAACTGGCCCAGAGGGCAGTTGGTCGCGGGGAGAGAGTAGTAGCGGTCTCGCTTGACATCAAAAACGCATTTAACTCTCTCCCCTACTGCGTGATTCAAGACGCTCTGCGTCACCATAACATCCCCCCTTATCTCGTCCAGATAATTGAGCACTATCTGACGGATAGGGAGGTGATCTACCTTGCGGCAGACGGCCAGTTGATGTTCCGTGAGATGAAGTGCGGTGTTCCACAGGGGTCGGTGCTTGGGCCGCTCCTGTGGAATCATGGGTATGACTGGGTGCTTCGTGGCGTGCTTCTCCCCCGGATGGATGTCATCTGCTATGCAGATGACACTCTTGTCACCGCCCGGGGTCGAGACTTTAAAGAAGCGAAGTGCCTAGCCAAAATCGGGGCAGAGGCGATTATCCGCCGAATAAGAACGTTGGGCCTAGAAGTGGCAGAAGACACAAGGCATTCTCTTCCATGGCCCAAAACAGGGTCCTCCACCGGGGGCGTACATAATTATAGATGGGGCTGAAGTGCGTCTGCGCCCTAACATGCGCTATCTGGGCCTCACACTTGACGGTCGCTGGTCGTTCACCGACCATTTTGTCCAGCTTGCTCCCCGATTGGTTGCCGCAGCGGCAGCACTTGGCAGGATACTGCCAAACTTGGGCGGGCCGAACGGGAGCTGTCGGCAACTTTACGCTGGGGTCATCCGTAGTATGGTCCTCTACGGAGCTCCTGTATGGGCGGATGCCTTAAATGAGGCTAATAAAGCTGCTTAAAGACGGCCCCAGAGGATAGTGGCTCCCGCATGGTGCGAGGTTACCGCACTATGTCATGGACGGCGGCATGTGTTTTGGCCGGTACGCCTCCCTGGGAACTGGAAGCCCAGGTGCTTGCGGAGGCGTACAGGCGTAGGAAAGAAATAAGGGCGGCGGACAGCCGCCTTGCCCCACAAGAGTTTGCTGGGCTTATGCGCGTGGCAGAGGCGCAATGTCTTGAGGACTGGGAGCGGCAACTGGCAGAGCCAGTCGCCGGTCACAAAACGGTGGAGGCGATCCGCCCAGTCCTCAAGGAGTAGAAAGAACGAGCCCACGGGGCTCTTACATTTCGTCTGACACAGGTACTTTCCGGACACGGGTGTTTCGGGAGATACCTGTGTCGGATACAGAGGGAGGAGTCCCAGGTGTGTCACCATTGTGGCGCACTACAAGACACTGCACGCCACACACTTGAGGAGTGTTCGGCGTGGGTGGTGCAGCGCCACGAGTTGGTCGCTACGGTTGGGCCGGACCTCTCGCTTCCCAATATCACTGTTGCGATGCTGCGAAGCGAGGGGGGATGGCAGGCCGTGGTCTCCTTCTGCGAGGACGTTATCTCTCAGAAGGAGGCCGCGGAGAGGGTTCGCGAGGCGGACGTCGCAGCGAGCCAACTCCGACGTGCGCGGCGGGGGAGAATGAGACGCCAACGTGCGCGTCTCGATCTCCCCTAGTCGCAAGGGGGGGCGTAGTAAGGCCCTCTGCCCCCCATAGGGTGGAACCCTAACGGGTCACTATCCCCGGGTCAAGTGGAGCGTGCCACCGCGTACCCACAGACCTGGCGGAAAGGCGCAGGTCTTCGAGAGGAGTTTACTTGGTAGTGGTGCCTTCTCCCGTTCGCCCCATCTGGTCTGCCCACATAAGTGGGTAGCCTTATGGGGGGCTGGGGAGGAGGCTCCCTCCCTCTGTCCGGCCCCCTCTCGATCTTTCAAGATAGTTAGGGGGCGGGAGAGAGGTGAGAACCGCCCGGCCCTGACGCGAAGCCTACTAGGCTTGGCGGGAGGGCCGGGTGCGGCGAGGGACATACCACAAGCGTGACCGAGTCCAACATGCCGTTTGGTATGCCTAAAAGCATTCTCCTTCTTGATCCAAAAAAAGGGGTACGGAGAAGGACATAGGGTACCTCTTATCCCGGAAAAAGTACAGTTCTCGAGGGATAGAGAAAAAACTGTCCACGCAGACGAAGTCGCAGGCGGCCGCTAGTATGTCATAAAACTCAAAATTGTAAGCGATGCAGTTGAGTTGAGTTCGGATTGAGTTCGGGTCGTGTGTTATCGTCTGGACGCAGCCTTAGGGATGAATAAGAAATATTTCAGGCTAAGATTTTGAATGGTAGGTGTCTACTGAGATAGCTGGTGATTCAAAAGCTTACGCGAATCTAACCAATATGAGATTTTTGTGATATCAATATTTTTAATTTGAACAAAATTTGTAATGAATTCATAATATAAAAAAATATAAAAAGCAAATACATTGTACCTAAATAATTTTGCTGGAATACAACTTCACATCTGACAATCTTTCTTTTTGCCTTTTATTTTACCCTTATCAAATTAAAATAGAAGAAATTTTTTGATAACGATTCAAGTGAGTACTCGTCAAATATACTTTTTTTGCCTCTGGCACGTCACAAACAAGGAAAATGGAGCCCCAATGCCAAAATGGCCGAAAATTCTTCAACAAAGCGAAACATGAAATATCACTACGCCAGTAGGAACAGTAGAATACAAAATAAGCCTGACTCGGCTCGGTATGACTGGGACACAGTGTAAACACTACAGTAGATGAAGTGCTTAAAAATTAATTGAAAAATAACTTTATCTTGTGTAGTTTCTACACTTGTGTTGAAAGTTGATAGGATAACATTTTAAAGTCAAGTGTAAATAATCATTTATCAAATAAACTTAGACATTAAGCGCTTTGGAATCCTTACAGAAATACAGAATAAAAGTACCTTTCCCGAGGGAAAGCAAAAAAAAAAACGCTTTCCATGCAGACTTTGCGGGCGGTCACTAGTCGTCTAAATTTTCCTACCTGACAAGAAGATCGGGCGCAGGAAACGTATATAACAGTTTTGTAATGATATTTATAAACTTTAACTTTACAAGTTATTTTATAATAGATTAAAATAATTAAGT
Source organism: Agriphila geniculea (assembly GCA_943789525.1). NCBI lineage: Eukaryota > Metazoa > Arthropoda > Insecta > Lepidoptera > Crambidae > Agriphila > Agriphila geniculea. The sequence goes on along the minus strand of OX038886.1, from coordinate 4,078,936 downwards.
TTTACCGATTTAAGTGCTTCTTTTTTCCAGATGTAGATAAAATATGTTCGTTGCAGACTTTACATCAATTGAGTAAAGGCCAAGCCACACAGCGGGCGTGGCGTGACGGGACGGGATGGCGACGCGACGCTGAGCAGTTGTAATGTACTGGATGCTATGGACGACGTCACACAGGCCGGCGTGGCGCGACGTGTCGCGTCCCGTCGCGCCACGCCGCCGTCACGCCGAGCGTGAATACAGATCGGAAGCGCGGCGGGGCGGAACGTAGGCGAGATCACGCCCGCAGTGTGAACTCCCGTCGCGCCCCGTCACGCTCGCTGTGTGGCTTGACCTTGAAAGGTGGCTTTGTACAGGGTTATTTTTAAAACACAAACAATCTCGCAGGAGTACATTACTAACATCATAAAAAAGAACATTCGTTCTAAAACTTACCCGAAAACAGACAAAAATATCGACTTTTTATACAAAAGTCGATCAGCTATTCCGGACATTTGTATGGAGAGTTGATTTTTTGGTCGGTTTTCGGTAAAGTCGTAGAACAAATGTTGTTGTTTATGATGTTAGTAATCTATTCTTGCGACGTTGTTGGTGTTTTACAAATAACCCATTATATATATTTTGATAATCATTAATATTAGTAGCTTTTAAAGAAACTCTACTTAGTTCAATAATAATAATAACATTTAAACATAATATCAATAAGATTAGTATTTAAATTAGTATAAAAACAGTTATTACGACCAATTCTTAAAAAAACCTACTGGTTACAGCTTCATTGTGACGCAAATGCCCGAAATGCCAATTTTGCATTTTATTTCATAGTCTATTTTAGCGGGACATGAATCTATTTCTATATTATTTTAAGGGGGTGGAAACATGGGGTTCACGTTTTTACAAACCGCGTGACTGAAATGGCCGCTAATAAATGTATTATTAGAAGAGAGAACTTTGATGAAAACGCTAGAAACACGACAATTTCATCATACCGCCTCTGTGGTCTAATTGTTTGCCCACCCGTGTAAGACGCAGGTGTCCCGGGTTCGATTACTAGGGGGGTAACATTTCTACACCGTTTGATTGCTGGTAGGGCTTATTTCGTCTGGCTAGCTACCACCATCTAAGTCTGACGCCATAACAACAGTTTAAAAATTGTTGTGTTCCGGCAGTTAAATGTAAAAAACAAACGAACACACAAACAAACGAGAAAGCAACCTAATAAAAAACCGGCCAAGTGCGAGTCGGACTCGCGCACGAAGGGTTCCGTACCAAAAAACGGCAAAAAATATGTTTGTTGTATGGGAGCCCGGCCCCCATAAATATTAATTTTATTCTGTTTTTAGTATTTGCTGTTATAGCGGTACCAAAAATACATCATCTGTGAAAATTTCAACTGTCTACCTGTTGTCGTTATTAATATCGAGCAAAAAACGGCAAAAAAATCACGTTTATTGTATTGGAGCCCCCTTAAATATTAATTTTATTCTGTTTTTAGTACTTGTTGTTAGAACGGCAACAGAAATACATCATCTGTGAAAATTTCAACTTTCTAGCTATCACGGTTCATGAGATACAGCCTGGTGACAGACAGACAGACAGACAGACGGCCAGCGGAGTCTTAGTAATAGGGTCCCGTTTTTACCCTTTGGGTACGGAACCCTAAAAACGTGTTAATAAAATAGCCAGGTCTTTAGTGGTGAGAATTCCGGGTGTAGTGCGCTTCCACCTTCGGCCTTATCGTCACTTAACATCAGGTGAGGTGAGGCCAAGCATTGTGCATAAAAAAGAGAGTAGGTACGTTATCGAAGCCGCTAGAAAGCAGAAGAGGAAAGATTGTGAGACATGTGTTCCAACGCGACAATTTCATTAATCAAATTGAAGGAAAAGTGGAAGGCAAGAGGAAGAGGTAATGCTTAAAATTTCAAATATAGTACACACACCACTCTTGTCTTTTTAGGGTTCCGTACCCAAAGGGTAAAAACGGGACCCTATTACTAAGGCTCCGCTGTCCGTCCGTCTGTCTGTCTGTCTGTCTGTCACCAGGCTGTATCTCATGAACCGTGATAGCTAGAAAGTTGAAATTTTCACAGATGATGTATTTCTGTTGCCGCTATTACAACAAACTCCCAAACTCCCATACAACAAACTTGTTTTTTTTTTTTGCCGTTTTTTGCTCGATATTAATATCGACAACAGGTAGACAGTTAACATTTTCACAGATGATGTATTTTTGTTGCCGCTATAACGAAAAATACTGAAAACATAATAAAATTAATATTTAAGGGGGGCTCCCATACAACAAACGTAATTTTTTTGCCGTTTTTTGGTACGGAACCCTTCGTGCGCGAGTCCGACTCGCACTTGGCCGGTTTTTTATATTTTGTACGATGAGAAGTAATTATTTTTTAAGCACTGACCTCCAAAAGGCAAGTTGAAAATGAATCTGAAAAAGGACAATGTTTTCACAAAGTTTTTAAGAGTTTCCAGGAAGAAGGTTGTATACCTTCTGGAGGTCCCTGGAGGCTTATTGGTGAAAACAGTCTTTGTTTAAAAAAACTCACAAGCGTTTACGATAGCGGATGCAGGAAGTTTGGACTTATTGGGTTTTATCTACATTTGTAAAAAAAATACTGAGGTTTTTTAATCGTGGTTATTATTTTTTTCACACCACATGCTCGACAATGCCGAATTATATGTCATGTAAACCTTACCGAAAGCAAGACATTATATCTCTTGGCTTTAGCCGGATTATAATGTAATATTATAACCCGCTGGTCAATAATGTGATTTTCACTTTCATAATTCTTATTGCTATGTCTATAAAGTCTAATTTCACTAAACAGAATGTGTCCTCAGCGGGCGCGGCCAACTCGATTTTCGAAGACCGAGGCCGTGGCCCACTAGATTCGCTCTGAGACGAACATCATTTGTTTGTCAAATCGAGTAGGCCACGCCAGCTGAAAGAAGTTGCTATAGCCGTAGCCAGTAGTACTACTAGCTTTAGAAGATTCTAACTATCTACTAAGCCTGGTTTTTTATTGTCTCGCATAAAGTGAGAAAAGTAGAGTATACACCACCGGGATAAAGCTGTTTTATTCTTGGGCGCTTGAATCCCTCACTGCACTCAGGACTCAATCTTAATTCCCTCGCTTTGCTCGAGAATTAACTTATAACACCCTCGCTGCGCTCGGGAGTTAAATTTGGAGTCCTTCGTTACGTTCAGGATTCAATGTAGCGCCCGTGACATAAAACAGTGCTTTATCCCCTTGGTGTATAATCTACTATTATTTTGGCATTCACAATGTTATTTTTATATTTTATCATAAAATATATAAAACTAGGTATATAATGTAATTTTTGACCCACTTGCATTGATAGAGACGGTTTTGCTTTTTTTTTCAAGTTACCCTTAAATTACATAAAAGAATATTGTGGTCAATACAAAACAATGATACCTCTTCCACGATTCGAATTCGATGGGAACAACTCAAAAAGCGCGAAAAAATAACTTATTTCTTATTACAAATACAATATTATTTGGGCTTTAGTAAAATGTATGAAAGAGCTTATTTTTTTTTGCGATTTCAGAGATGTACTTATTCTGTTTGCGTATAAAAAGTTGTTCGTAAAGGTATGATTCCGATGTCAGCAGCACTGCTGCGCGACACTGCTGCGCGACACTGCTGAGCGACAGTGCTGCGCAGCACTGCTGCCGAGCTCGGAATGTAGTCTCATATAAACCTATAGATAATGTATGGGGACCAGTGGTGTTGCGGCAGCAGTGCCGCGCAGCACTGCTGCGTAGCAGTGTCGCGCAGCAGTGTTGCGCAGCAGTGTCGCGTCGCTTCTTCGCTCACATCAAATTGAGCCTTTCAAACGTAACATTAGGGTTCAATTTGGAGTGCACTGCTGCGGCAACACTGTTGCTGCTGCCGAGATCGGAATCACACCTTAATGATCATCTCGAAGCGCTTATGGCGGAACTTGACACTCTGATCGTACTCGATCACGTTTGTTAAGCAACACTCGATCCGAACAGGTGTCGGATGGGTGACCGTTAAGTGGCATTACAACTGAGCGCTACCGTGCTAAGGAGGGCACGTCAAACCGTCGGTCCCGGCTGTTGTCATCTGATAACAGTCGTTAAGCCAAGTTAGAGGCCTTACACACGGTAAAAACAGATTTCTTATAAAAAGACAAATTGCTTTGGATTAAGACATATTCATTGAATCCAAGAAAATGATCCTCTCCCTATTGGCTCCGTGCACCTTTTTAGCGCCACCTAGCGTGTTGCAACTTTGTTGGCTCTGACCTGACCGTTTTGACGTTTTGATATGTGATGGCGGCATTGTGACAAAATATTAAAAAATACTATACATATTGTGTTATTAATGTAAATTTCAAAATTACTGTGATTTGGGTGGACAAAGTGTTGTGAAATCATTTTTGGTCATTTAAATTAAATATGGCAAGTAAGATCTTTTTAAAAAGAGTGTTTTATTTTGATTATATTAGGGTTTGTTTACTTCTTTTTTAGTTGTAGATTTTGTAAAACAAGAAGGAAAAGGTACTTTAATAATTTTATTAAGTGATAATAAACATATATAATTGGTCCTGTATCGCTAGTAATCAATTAAATATCGTTTTCAAACAGATTACACAGACTTCATTATTTCTACTTTTTGCCACCATGAGCGCTGCGATCGATTATTATACCTTCGCACCCAGCGAATAGACGCTAGACAATTATTTCTTCGTAATATTAAAAAGTATTCGTAAAAATGTTTAGTTATTACAAGAATAATAAATTTAATCCAAGACATGTGTTGTTTCATTCAAGACACCGCTATTTAAAGTAAGTCAATTTTATCGATATTGAAAAAGTCTTGATTTAAAACTATTTCTCTTAATATTTAAGAAAAAAATTGTCTGAGTAAAAGAAGGCGGCTTGATAAACTCTAACACCAGAGGAGGCCATTATTCCTCATTCGATAAGAAGAAAAATTATTGTCTCTACAATTTTTTTTTAGGCTTTGCTTATCAACATTTATTTAAATGGCGCTCATTATTTACTTGGCGAGTATTTTTTTAAGGGCGCCGCCGCGTCGTTACTTCCTTATTCCCCTTAAGCTAATTTGAGTCGTCGCAAATCTTAAACTGCGCCCCGTAAAATGTATTCGGTACAAATGTGTGTACGGCTTAGTATCCACTTAGACGTTGGTTTTCCGCATTTGTTGCAAAACGAGTTGCCAAGGGCTGGGTAAAGCGGGCAAAATACGTATGAGATTTTTGAGAAATGGCAGGAAATATATTTCGCATGACAGCGAAAAAAAATATTTCCACAGTGTAAACGTCATCCACAGCTATTGATATAAAAAGGAAAATTCAATCTAGATTGATATCAAGTAGGTGCTAAGAAATGTTAAAAATCACTGGTTTTTGTAGGCAAATATTGTTTTGGGTGTCACAATCACAATTGACTTAAGTAAATTTGATAGAATTGTAAATAACATCAACAGAATTAAAATTATTAATTTGAATTTTGGGACATAGAGAGACCTTAATTAAACCTTCATAATATGAAACGAAAAAAAAAACTTAAAAATAAAAAAGTTGGGCTCAATTTTGCGCATGCCTGCAGAAACGTGATATACCTATATCGCGAGATGTAGCATTTTATCGACACTCAACTGTCAAAATCCATTGTCTTTTGACAGTCAAGTGATAAATCGGGTATTCTTTTACTTAGTTTTTGTGGACAAAGGGATCTAAGCAAATAGGACGACTTAGAAAATGCCGGTTCACTAAGTCTTAGATTGTAACACTTGGGAAAGACAATTGAATTTCTCATTATTAATGAATCAGCCTGTGGCTTTGTTCTTTATCTTAGCCCAATTCATGTTTTGTGCCCTGAAGATATTGAAACAAAAAGTATTTACGAGTAGGCAGAACTTCTGTATTTTATTACGTCTAACAATAGCTTTACTGTATAGTAATTTCCTTTTTTAGGGTTCCGTAGCCTAAGTGGCAAAAAAGGAAACCTTATAGATTCGTCATGTCTGTCTGTCTGTCTGTCCGTATGTCACAGCCACTTTATTCCGAAAGTATTAAGACTACACAGTTGAAACTTGGTAGGTAGATGTATTCTTTTAACCGCTTAACGAATTTAATACAAAAATAAGAAAAATAAAAGATTAAGGGGGGCTCTCCATACATGGCACTGAAACTGAAAAAAAAAATTTTCTTCAAACCAACACGTGTTGGGTGTTTATAGATATGTCTTTAAAAATGACATTGAGGTTCTTAAGATAAATTTTTGGAAAAGTCAACCGTTTGAAAGATATACACCGCCAAAGTGGTAAAATGTGTGTGTGTCGTCCCCCCCCCCCCCCCCCCTTTAACTTTTGAAATAAGAGAGCTGTAGATCTTAATAAACACTTTCAATGAAAATTAGTTTTAACGAGATATAGTAATTAGTTTTCGAGATATAGCACATTTTCCAAAACCGCAAATAAAACTTTGTCATTCATACCAACCCTACGGGGCGCGTGGCCTGACACGCACTTGGCCGGGTTTTTTTTTTATTCAAACAACTTATGTTGGCAAAGCGACTTAAATGAAAACTTCGAAATGAATAAGGCCTATGTTTCGCATGTTTTCTATTTCCTATCATAAATAAGAAATACCATGAAATCTCGGTCATTGATTTAATTTTATATCCTCTGATGTTATAAACGGAGATAAAAATGACATAGTAAATGTCATGATTGGAGTAAAAGAGAGAAAACATTTTATTAATAAATAATACAAACACGTATTAACTGTATTATAAATAAGTGGATGAACTAAGTATATTTTATATAATTAATTTATTATTATTAAATCTTAAACACACTTCATATTTGAATCCAAAAAGCCATTTTATAGAAATACTGTAAGTAGTATAGGAAAGGAAGTTTGTGGACCCCCACAGTAAATCCTCAGTAGACGAAACTTAACAGTATGATAAAGTATCATAAATGAAACATATTTTTTAAATAATCCAAATTGTTTATTTTTTTGGATATTTGTACATAGGTTTTGGTACATACTATATTACATTTCTGCAAAGTTTCATCGATTGAGTAATTAATGTTGGGGGTCTCCATACAAAAGATCGCTTCATTTCCTACACTAAAGTGTCTTGAAATAATAGTTATTTATGCATCTGTACTATAAAGAGGTGTATTAAAACATGAATGTGGGTTTATCACACGAGGCGAAGCCGAGTGTGATAAAAGTATCACATGAGTGTTTTAATACCTAATTATGTACAGTTGCATAAAAGACTTTTCAACACACTTGCTCGTAAAGTGAGCCCTAATACATCGTTTTTAGGGCCATAAACCGAGCTATAACAAACGCGTGCAATAATATATAAAACACTAGGTTGTTATAGAATTATCCCTACAAAGTTAAATTAGTACCTTACTGTAAGTTCTATGCGAGTAAACAGAGCATTCCAAATTTAACCGGGTAATACAGTTATTTTTTTTTAAATAACAACAAAAAAGTTTTATACCGCTGAAAATTCATATTCATTTTTGAAATAAATAAATGTGTAAGTCCTTAATTAAGTCAACCAAATATTTATTATTATCAAATTATTCATAATTCTCAATATTTTGCTATAAAATGCTAAAATATTTGCATTTTATCAATTAAAATTATAATTTTGAAGTAGGCTGTATGCTCCCTCACCTCTTTGTTCGCAAAATATTCTTACATTGGGCGTGTGAAAAAAACAAAATAAAACCTACGCGCCTTTTCCCATATAATTGTCATATTTTGTTTTTGTCGTATTTGTTGCTGTGTGGTAAATTACTTTGTATTTTCCTCGCAAATGTGTTGAAAAACGTCGTATGAAACTCGTGAGCTTTTGCTCATTGCACACTCGGCTGAGTTACGCCCTCGCCTGCGGCTCGGGCTGCAACCCGCAGCCTTGTGTGCAATGACCAACCTAAGCTAACTTGTCTCATAATGTACTATTATCTACACCCATTTTTTTATTTTTCTTATTTTTATTAGGGAAACAAACAATATTTTAATACATATGGATTAAAAACACCCATGATATTTATTTAAACCCATGATATGTATCCTCTATAAAGGTTTTGACTTTGACTTTGACTTTCCTCTCCCTCCTCGTCATTAGGTCTTCCGCAAGAGTGTTATAATGTTGTACTGAATTTCATAATGCGTTGCTCGCGCGTGGGCGCGCGGCGCTGCAGGACCAGCTCTCGCTCGGGATATAGTAATGATGGCAGTAAGCTAACTGTTTCAGAACCCCTTACAGAGGATTGAAAGCATGGATGTAGATAAATTCTTTTAAACACCTTCTCATTTAAAGCAGCATTCGCAGCCACTGCATAAAAAGGCTTCTGACTTTTGAAGCATTCTGTAAAGCTATTTAGCTTTTTAGCTCGAAACTAATCAAGCGTGCTTTAAACCATTCTTCTTTAAGTTAATGAGAAAATCTCTGAATAAAATTGTTTCACGAATTGTTTCGCTCAGAAAGCATTGAGTGTCCAAAAGTTTTAAAAAGTGTCCCAAAGTTTTAAAAAGTGTCCAAAAATTTTATGTTAATAGATCAAAATTGTGTCAGCCCTCAACTGCACCGTCCAAATAAATCTGGCAATCCGACGAAATTACCTCGAAAGTTGACAGAAACGTTTTCAATTATCTCATAGGTGGATGTAAAAAGGCACTGTAATGCCTTCCGTAATTGCCGGATTAGCTCCGGATTCGTTGATAATTCAGTGCCTTTTAAATGTGAGACGTGAGCGTTTAAAACTGGGTTTTATTAAATTATTAAACTTATTAAACTTCTTGTTTTTTGGTTTCTCTCAATTTTATTCTTTTATTAGTTCCTAAATATCAAAAACTTCGTCTAGGTGGTCAGTTATATATCTACACCCTAGGTGGTCAGTTATGTATCTAAAGCCCCTCACACACACTGTAAGATCTAATGATACGGTTAGTTCCTTTTGCAAATAAATAAATTAATACAAAAGACGGAGGTCGGCTTCCTCTCCAAGTTTTCTTTCGCCATTTCTTTCTTGGAGGGGCCTCCCAATTTTATGAAATGGTGGTAGTTTCAGTAGATTCTCTCTTTTTTTAGCATTAAATAATTCATAAAATTCATAAAAATTCATAAAAATAAAATCAACGTAAAATAATTAAAAATTTTGTTAAATTTTAATTTCTGAACGTCTAAAAAAAATCATCGCTTGAGGGTAGGCTCATGGGTAGCTTCAGTCCCCCGTGACCACGGCAGCTGCAAAGGTGCCGAAACGTCGGGAAAACCAAAAATCAAAACAAATACCAACTAAATACCAAAGTACATTCAATAAAACCGCGCTAGTATCCGTTAAAAAGTGTTTTAATTCATGTCTAGTGAGCGCGTAAGCTTGAGAAGTCTTATTTTATTTAAAATATATTTTGTTATGTACCTATCTTCACGTCTTAAAAGTCTTCCATCGATTTCTGCAAACAAGAATTTTTAGTTTTGCCTTTAGCTTAAGCTTCACGAACTAAAACAGCACACAAATGTGGCACCAACTGACAAAACAAAAACCGGCCAAGTGCGAGTTGGACTCGCGCACGAAGGGTTCCGTACCAAAAAACGGCAAAATAATTACGTTTGTTGTATAGGAGCCCCCCTTAAATATTAATTTTATTCTGTTTATAGTATTTGTTGTTATAGCGGCATCAAAAATACATCATCTGTGAAAATTTCAACTGTCTACCTGCTGTCGTTATTAATATCGAGCAAAAACCGGCAAAAAAATCACGTTTGTTGTATGGGAGCTCCCCTTAAATATTAATTTTATTCTGTTTTTAGTATTTGTTGCTATAGCGGCAACAGAAATACATCATCTGTGAATATTTCAACTTTCTAGCTATCATGGTTCATGAGATACAGCCTGGTGACAGACAGACAGACAGGCAGACGGACAGCGGAGTCTTAGTAATAGGGTCCCGTTTTTGCCCTTAGGGTACGGAACCCTAAAAATCAATTCAAAATTTTGAAATTTGAATCCGCACATGAATATTTTTTTCTGGGTACAAATTACTATTATTTCCAAATTCACCATAATTAACCTAAAACAAAGAAGAGAAAACTTTGTACAAAAAAAGAAGCTCCCAGTTTGAAAGTGAGGCGTTAAGACCTACTCAAATCTGACTGATATCCTGTACCGGTGGTCAAAGTCAAAGTTAAATAAGCTTTATCAAATAAACTTAATAATTAAGTACTTTTGAATCGTCTATATTTTTCTACCACCCGTTCCAGACTTTTTTAGCTGACAAAAAGAACGGCGCAAGAAACTTATCAGCTGTAACAACCATAAGTAACGATATTTACAAACTTGAATATATCGTTACAGTGGCGGTAACGATATCCCAATGGGTATAACGCGCTGTTCAAACCATAACAGAGTTTTACCGCTACTAGAGGCGGTAACGGTACTGGCGCGCGACGCGAGCATCGCGGGCGGGCGGTGCAGGGTGTGTCCGCGAGGTGGGAAGGAAAAGTTTTGCCGAACACGCGGTACGTGTACCACGTAGCCACGTACCCATCCGGTATGCGGTTCCAGTTTCGCAGCAGCTGCGGTATTGCCATACAAAATACCGGTCGGGATATTGGTCGCGTATACCGTTACCCACTGCGATGGCGGATACCGGTCAGGTTTGAGGAGGCCTTTATTTCGAGGTGCCGTTTTTGTGACTCCGTCCGAACTTTTAGGGCAAGGGTTCCTAAACTTTTTTCACCTTGGCACCCTTGTTGCACTAAAAATAATTCGCTGCACACCTACTCTTAAAGTGATTTGACTACTTAGGAAATTATGGAATGTGTTGGCACCACTGGCATACGCTGGCGGCACCCCAGGGTGCCGCGGCACCTACTTTAGGAACCCCTGTTCTAGGGTACTTATTATTCTAGTTCGAAGATCGATTTATTACGGAGTGATTCGACATTTGAAAATTCAGATTCTTACTTGGCGTGGAACCTTTTGAGACTTTCTTAACGCATTAAAAAGTCTTTGATACGTTTGACATGTATCAAAGAATACGCCTCGTTTTATTTTTCAATTCGCCGAGGCTTTTCGCTTGCATTTTGAGTGCGGCTCTCATCCCACGAGGACGAGTTTGCATACACTTAGCCGGGAATTTTAAAATGGAAGCCCAAGATACGTGGGAGAAATAAAATACTTTGAGACTTGATTTTATATGGTGCAGTCACGTCTATAATGAATACAGTTTGGAACAATATCAATGACAAATGACAACTACATCAAAGTGACAAAGTTCTTAACTGTATAGATATTTTTAGTCGTGACGTACCTATGTAGTGAGTGGTAAAATTGATGTTGATATGTAGCGAAAGTTTTTGATACACTTTGTCAGTTTTGGTGTTTTTTAGGGTTCCGTACCTCAAAAGGAAAAAACGGAACCCTTATAGGATCACTTTGTTGTCCGTCTGTCTGTCTGTCCGTCCGTCTGTCTGTCAAGACCGTTTATCTCGGAAACGCGTGGAGGTATCGAATTGAAATTTAAACCATATACTAAGGTCTACGGGCCCTTGAAGCTGTAAAAAAAACAAACTTCTAAATTAACGTAAAAAAAAGATACTGCCGTTTAGGGCGCAAAAAACGCATTTTCGATACTCTCAAAGGAATCAAAATTCATAGGGTACTTACCGTTGACCTAGAACTATGAAATTTGGCAGGTAATAGCGTCTTATACTATACTTACAGGAATAAATCTGAAAACTGTATATTTGTAATTAAATCATAATAAAATATGGTCATTAAAATACGTAATTATTAATCATCTTGGTGAAACAACGGTATGCGCGGCATTGCGCGGTCATAGTTTAACTTTTAATTACTTTTGGATTAATCGCGCCACTAATTCTTTTAAAAATATCAATATTTATTATTATTAATTATTCAGATCCTTTCAAATATTGTTATAGTTAATTACTTTTAAAAATAAAATTAAAAAGTAATAAATTTGGCTCTAAATATTTTCGCAACATGGCGGTGTGTCACGCTGTATGACAGGGGGTCTTCTTCTTCTTATTTTTGTTTTGGCAATCTACTTTCTTCTTGGAAGTAATTTTTGCCAGTGTCAAGTGTTGAATAGTTCAGTGGTAGATTGTTTCAGTTTACATTAAAATGCGGGTGCATCGCATTCCAATGTTGCTTGGAGCATTTGGCACCAAGTATAATCAAGACAGTTTACTCGGTAAGGTCAGCATAGGTAGCCACCACTACAATAAAAGTCTCGGCTTCACACAACCAAAGGGTCCTGTTGGAATACACCCATTTTTAGGGTTCCGTACCTCAAAAGGAAAAAACGGAACCCTTATAGGATCACTTTGTTGTCCGTCTGTCTGTCTGTCCGTCCGTCTGTCTGTCAAGACCCTTTATCTCGGAAACGCGTGGAAGTATCGAATTGAAATTTAAACCATATACTAAGGTCTACGGGCCCTTGAAGCTGTAAAAAAATCAAACTTCTAAATTAACGTAAAAAAAAGATACTGCCGTTTAGGGCGCAAAAAACGCATTTTCGATACTCTCAAAGGAATCAAAATTCATAGGGTACTTCCCGTTGACCTAGAACTATGAAATTTGGCAGGTAATAGCGTCTTATACTACACTTACAGGAATAAATCTGAAAACTGTATATTTGTAAGTAAATCATAATAAAATATGGTCATTAAAATACGTAATTATTAATCATCTTGGTGAAACAACGGTATGCGCGGCATTGCGAGGTCATAGTTTAACTTCTAATTACTTTTGGATTAATCGCGCCACTAATTCTTTTAAAAATATCAATATTTATTTATTATTAATTATTCAGATCCTTTCAAATATTGTTATAGTTAATTACTTTTAAAAATAAAATTAAAAAGTAATAAATTTGGCTCTTAATATTTTCGCAACATGGCGGTGTGTCACGCTGTATGACAGGGGGTCTTCTTCTTCTTATTTTTGTTTTGGCAATCTACTTTCTTCTTGGAAGTAATTTTTGCCAGTGTCAAGTGTTGAATAGTTCAGTGGTAGATTGTTTCAGTTTACATTAAAATGCGGGTGCATCGCATTCCAATGTTGCTTGGAGCATTTTGGCACCAAGTATAATCAAGACAGTTTACTCGGTAAGGTCAGCCGAGGTAGCAACCACTACAATAAAAGTCTCGGCTTCACACAACCAAAGGGTCCTGTTGGAATACACCCATTTTCTCTAATAATATTGCGATAGATAAAACCATTTCACAGAACATTATACAGTGTACTATCGGATATACAGCGCCATCTGTTGACAATCAACAGTACTTGTATTTCATACAGGTGCGGTGGGTTTGTAATTATTTTATTTTTTCTCAAATATGCTTGGAAATTCGAACATTATTTTGACAACCTTCTTCGTGCTAAATCAGAGTTTACGGACAGACCTAAACCGCGCCGTCAATATTTGTATGAGAATCCATTACTAACGTGTTATAATGGATTTTCATACAAAATTGCCTGCGTCTGTCCAGCAATGTTTCTATTAAAACTCATTACACACGTGTAATTCAGAAATGGAGCGAACTTTTCAATGAAACACAAATATAGGTATCAAATGTCGCCTTGATGAGCGAGCACATTCCAAAATATTTTTTTTAATATTCGGTATACTGGTATCACGTGAAAGGCCTTGATGAGCACATTCCAAAAAATTGAAAAAAAAAAGAAAAAAAACTGTTTTGGTGCAATATGGGTATCAAATGAAAGGCCTTGATGAGCGCATTCCAAAAAGATAAAAAAAAATTAAAAACGAAAAATTTTTTTTTTTCAATACCTATGGGTATCAAATGAAAGTTTTTTGAAAAGCTTTTTGGAATATCCTCATCAAGGAGCATATTCCAAAAAACTAAAAAAAAAAAAAGAAAGGTAATTTTTTTTTGCAATATGGGTATCAAATGAAAGGCCTTGATGAGCACTTTCCAAAAAACTGGAAAAAAAAAATGAAAAACTGGAAATAAATTAAAAAAACCGGATTTTTTTTTCAATATGTGTATCAAATGAAAGGCCTTCATGTGCACATTCCACTTTCCATTTTCTTTTTTCAATTACTGTAAGTAATTTAAAATTAAAATAAAAAGCTTAAAACTTTTAAAACTAAAAAGTTAAAAGTTTAAAAGTACTACACAAGCCTTGGCCGCAACTAGGCATTGATGGACTAACGTATGTTCTTCAATGCCTGTCTTGAGTGCCGCTGCAGTAATGTACTATTCCATTTCAAACTTCGCCCATGGTCAATTCTTTGTCGTAATCCCAGGAAGGGTTATTTTCTACGTGGCGACAAAGGATTTCAAATGGTTATCTATATATAGCAGTCTGCTGAACGGATTTTGATGGTATTTTTTTACAGTTTGGTAGCTTGGAGTCGAACTTATAAACTAAGCAATTTTTCACATAATTCCGGTAGGTAGAACCTGGGATAAAGCTTGAACTCTCCGTAGTACAGTTTTCATATAAAAAACTAATAACTACCAACCACTTTTTTTCAAAATATTTCCTTTGTACCGACACAACTTTTCTATAGCTTTAATTTATGGATAGATGTAGGTCTGTACGGAACCCTCGGTGGGCGAGCCCGACTCGCACTTGTCCGGTTTTTTCTTTTTGTGTTAGGCCGCATAGTTTTTGACTTATGGTGAAAAATGTAAAAAAATACCGTTACCCCCCTTATCTCCGAAGTCTGCAAAGAGAAAAATCTGAAATAATTCTATGTGATAGCAGTTTATATAAAGATTACAGGAAAACTAAAAAGATGTCTCAATATAGCACATTTTTTTTAGAAATTATCAAATTTTCTAAAAAAGTTAACATTAGTTCCACTATCGGTCAAGAGACCTAAAACTGCAATACTAATTTTATTATTCTACTCTGCAGTGTAGTTTGATGGTACAATTATGATCGTACGGAACCCTCGGTGCGCGAGTCCAACTCGCTCTTGACCGGTTTTTTTCTAATAACATTGCGATAGATAAAACCATTTCACAGAACATTATACAGTGTACTATCGATATACAGCGCCATCTGTTGACAATCAACAGTACTTGTATTTTATACAGGTGCGGTGGGTTTGTAATTATTTTATTTTTTGTCAAAAATGCTTGGAAATTCGAACACTATTTTGACAACCTTCTTCGTGCTAAATCAGAGTTTACGGACAGACCTAAACCGCGCCGTCAATATTTGTATGAGAATCCATTACTAACGTGTTATAATGGATTTTCATACAAAATTGCCGGCGTCTGTCCAGCAATGTTTCTATTAAAACTCATTACACACATGTAATTCAGAAATGGAGCGAACTTTTCAATGAAACACAAATATAGGTATCAAATGTCGCCTTGATGAGCGAGCACATTCCAAAATATTTTTTTTTAATATTCGGTATACTGGTATCACGTGAAAGGCCTTGATGAGCACATTCCAAAAAATTGAAAAAAAAAAAAAAAAACGAAAAAAAAACTGTTTTGGTGCAATATGGGTATCAAATGAAAGGCCTTGATGAGCGCATTCCAAAAAGATAAAAAAAATTAAAAACGAAAAAAAATTTTTTTTTTAATACCTATGGGTATCAAATGAAAGTTTTTTGAAAAGTTTTTTGGAATATGCTCATCAAGGAGCATATTCCAAAAAACTAAAAAAAAAATTAAAAAGAAAGGTATTTTTTTTTGCAATATGGGTATCAAATGAAAGGCCTTGATGAGCACATTCCAAAAAAACTGAAAAAAAAAACAAAAAAAATTTTTTTTTGCAATATGGGTATCAAATGAAAGGCCTTGATGAGCACTTTCCAAAAAACTGGAAAAAAAAATGAAAAACTGGAAATAAATGAAAAAAACCGGATTTTTTTTCAATATGTGTATCAAATGAAAGGCCTTTATGTGCACATTCCACTTTCCATTTTCTTTTTTCAATTACTGTAAGTAATTTAAAATTAAAATAAAAAGCTTAAAACTTTTAAAACAAAAAGTTAAAAGTTTAAAAGTACTACACAAGCCTTGGCCGCAACTAGGCATTGATGGACTAACGTATGTTCTTCAATGCCTGTCTTGAGTGCCGCTGCAGTAATGTACTATTCCATTTCAAACTTCGCCCGTGGTCAATTCTTTGTCGTAATCCCTGGAAGGGTTATTTTCTACGTGGCGGCAAAGGATTTCAAATGGTTATCTATATATAGCAGTCTGCTGAACGGATTTTGATGGTATTTTTTTACAGTTTGGTAGCTTGGAGTCCAACTTATAAACTAAGCAATTTTTCACATAATTCCGGTAGGTAGAACCTGGGATAAAGCTTGAACTCTCCGTAGTACAGTTTTGATATAAAAAACTAATAACTACCAACCACTTTTTTTCAAAATATTTCCTTTGTATCGACACAACTTTTCTTTAGCTTTATTTTATGTATAGATGTAGGTCTGTACGGAACCCTCGGTGGGCAAGCCCGACTCGCACTTGTCCGGTTTTTTTTATAATAAAATAACAATTATGTTCTGTTACTCTATTTTATTAGAAACAGTCTCTTGTTTAGGACATGCAGTTAAATCTATGTTAAATAAAAACCGGTCAAGAGCGAGTCGGACTCGCGCACCGAGGGTTCCGTACAATCATAAATAAGATATTTGGATATGTTACTTTAGTACAGTCTTTAAAAAAGTAGGACAAACGGCGGACAGGTGGAAAGGCGAACAGGCAGACAGTTAATTTACAAATCTTAACCACAGCTGCTTATGGTGACTGCAAAACGTTTCAGCCACTGTTTATATTACGAAGTAGGAACTTATTCTTCGTTTATTCGTACGGCAAATAGTAGGTAATTATATTAGAACCAGCCACCTCAGCGCCATCTGTTGACCGATATTGGAACTATTTTTTTTATTAAATCAGCATTCTTAGTTCAGCGCCATCTGTTGACTGGTAGTGGAACTAATGATTTTTGTTTTTTTTTTATTTCTAAAATAGTGTGTTATATTGAGACATCGTTTTATTTTTCTTGAAATCTTTACATAAACTACTATCACATAGAATGATTTTTCTGATCAGATTTTTCTCTTTGCAAACTTCGGAGATAAGGGGGGGGGGGGCGGTATATTTTTTACCATTTTGGTACGGAACCCTAAAAAGCAGACGAAAAAAAAATCCGTCGTCAGTGACTGCCGATGTCAAG
Organism: Agriphila geniculea; assembly: GCA_943789525.1. NCBI lineage: Eukaryota > Metazoa > Arthropoda > Insecta > Lepidoptera > Crambidae > Agriphila > Agriphila geniculea. The sequence continues at coordinate 4,061,663 of OX038886.1, read as the reverse complement.
TCTCTGTTATACTTTTTAAATAAAAAAATGTTTGTTCAAAGGAGACTAATGAAATCGAATAAGCTAATACCCTCGTATAAATTAAACTAAAAACATACTTATTTTAATATCAGTTCATTGAAAAATAAATTTTCATTATATCGTTCCTAAGAACAGAATAATTAATTCTACAACTTCTCATAATTAAGCTTTAACATAATAAGTCATACGAAGATAGAATTTAGAGTCTTATTAAATTCTGTAAGTAATATTTTGAAAAAAAAGTTTTTTAATAAAGCTATCTGCTGTTTAATAATTATTCTATTATAATTAGTCTTTCTACTGCTAAATGAAACAATTAATTTAGTAGACGCATTTAGCTACATATTCTATGTCAGTCATGTACAAATGCATCATTTACATATTATTATACAGGGTGTAACAAAAAGGGAGGAGTGTGAATAATAATAATATCAAAGGTGGCATTATCCACTCAATGTCAAAAATGACGTTTTATTAATATTAGGATCTTTACCTATGAAATTGCCGATATTTTGTCACATACAGAGAAAATAATAACTTCTATAATTTAAAATTATAACAAAATCGTGAATATTACATCGAATTATGATCATGATAGTTACTTACAGTAAAAATAAAGTCCATATTTTAGCTTTCGTGACATTAAAAAAAAGATCTTGAAAGTGACTCTTTTTTTGTGAGCAAAAAAAAGGGTGACCGAAGGGGTTGTAACTTAACCAAAACTTATTTTTTCGCTTATCTTAAATGGAAATAAGTTAGCATAGTGTTCAAACATTAGTACATAAAAGTTTTGTTACATGAGTGTTCATGGTTGTTAAATGAACAAAGAAAATGCTATTATGAAAAATGCAACTTCTTGAAAAATCTCCATACAAATCGGCAATTTCATAGGTAAAGACCTATTATAATTATGGACGTAGTTAATATAGGAAAACACATTATACTTAACTAGCTTCCGCCCGCGACTTCGTCTGCGTGGATAGTATTTTGTCTATCCCTCGGGAACAGTTCCTTTTTTAGGGATGAAAGGTACCCTATGTCCTTCTCTGTACCCCTGACAACGTGTGTTAAAATTTCATGACGATCGGTTTAGTAGTTAAGACGTGAAGGCGTAACAAACAAACAAATAAACAAACAAACGGACATTCGAATTTATAATATTAGTAAGGATGTGGCAATATCACTACATAGTATACAACAAAGACGCTTTTCGCTGTCTGTCCCTATTTATGCTTAGATCTTTAAAACTACGCAACGGATTTTGATGCGGTTTTTTTAGTAGATAAAGTGATTCAAGAGGAAGGTTTATATGTATAAAACATGGTGTCAAATTGAAAACTACACCGAAGCGAAGAAAGGGCGGGTCGTTAGGCTTTTACAAACTACAGTTTGTAAAATAGAATTCATATGTCCTGTACAAATCAATAAAAAAATATATAAAAAAACGTTTTACTTTAAATGTCATTGAGTGGGTTTGTCGCCTTTGATATAATATAATTCGTGTGTTTGGTATTATACAGTTCATAATTATGTTCCAACTAGCGGCCGCCCGTGGTTTCATCCACGTGGTTCCCGTTCTCGTAGGAATATCAAGATAAAAAGTATTCTGTGTTTTAATCTAGGCTATCTACTATATGTGTGCCAAATTTCAACCAAAACCGTTCAGTAGTTTTTGCGTGATTGAGGAACAAACATCCAAACCCACAAACTTTCACATTTATAATATTAGTAGGATTTCCAAAACTTAAAATGATTTAATCAATCTAGGCCTGCAAAAACTAGAGGTTCATTTATGGGGAAATGCATAGTAGTAGGTATGAACCTCTATACAAAAAAAAGTTGGGAGTTACAAGTCGTGATAAAGTTTGGCCACATGATAGAAACTGATCTGTAGGCTGTTTCTAACTAATATTGAGCTGGGCCAAACAATCCTTACATCGGCGGCGGGTTGAATAGCGCACTTTTTCCGGCTCCATTCTAAAAACTATAACAATTCAGGTTTAACTAATAGGTCAAATGTGGTATCATTTTTGGATAAATCAATATCGTAGAATTTATTTCTGGTATAAAAAAATGCAATTTATTACGCAGTTTCTGAAAAATTACACAATAACCAACATTTTTATACTTTCATTTTTTTAGTTTAGGTATTGGCACTTGTTTCAGTATTTAAAAAAAACCGGTCAAGAGCGAGTCGGACTCGCGCACCGAGGGTTCCGTACAATCAAAAATATATTTGAATATGTTATTTTAGGACAGTCTTGAAAAAAGTAGGATAAACGGCAGACAGGTGGAAGGGCGAACAGGCGGACAGTTAATTTACAAATGCTGCTTATGGTGACTGAAAAACGTTTCAGCCACTCCACATTGCAAAATGTTTATATTACTAGTCCATCAGCCATTTTAATGTCCCCACTGCTGGGGCACAGGCCTTCCTTATGGGTGGATAAGGAGGACGGGCCATAACCCACCACGCCGGCCCAATGCGGATTGGTGGGTGTTAAAGACTGCAAATGCAGCCGGTACCAACGGCTTAACGTGCCTTCCGAAGCACGGAGGAGCTCGAGATAATAAATTTTTGGTCACCCATCCCATGACCGAACCTTGCGAACGTTGCTTAACCTCCGCAATCGCTGGTCCAGGCGCTAAACCACTGCGCTTCCGAGCTCCTCGTTATTATTATATTATTATATAGTAATATATATAATTACTTAGTAAAGTATGAACTTATTCTTCGTTTATTCGTACGGCAAATAGTAGGTAATTATATTAGAACCAGCCACCAATTTATTATTGTAGTGTTAGGTTGCGCCATCTCTTGACCGATAGTGGAACTATTTTTTGCCCTTAGGTTAGCATGCTTAGGATAGCGCCATCTGTTGACTGGTAGTGAAACTAAAAAAAAAATGTTTGTTTATTGAATTTCTAAAAAAGTGTGTTATATTGAGACATCGTTTTATTTTTCCTATAATCTTTACATAAACTACTATCACATAGAATTATTTCAGATTTTTTTCTTTGCAAACTTCGGAGATAAGGGGGGGAACGGTATTTTTTCTACATTTTTCATCATAAGTCTAAAACTATGCGGCCTAAGAAAAAAGGAAAAAATGTTTTAAAATGTGCAAACAGCGCTCTTTCATATGATACCCCACATGCCCTAGTCACTTCACTTCAAATTTTTAAGACCCCTTTTCAGTCCCTGTTGTAAAAAAAATATTAATTTTATTATTTCTTTCTTATTTGCAAAATAGTTGGGCAAATGTCATCTTAAACTATTCCAAATTTCAAGTTGATACCATTAGTAGTTCTCGAGATATCCAGCTGTGACAGACAGACAGACAGACTGAGTCACACCATAAGGGTTCCTTTTTTACCATTTTGGTACGGAACCCTAAAAACGACTTTAAAGAAGCGTTTTTCAGGTTAATTTGTTTTATGCTTTTGTTATGTAAACTATATTTTATACAATTTGCGCCTAACCCAAGTAGTTGAGGTCCATTGTTTGCGGAGACACAGCTAGTCAAAAATATGCATTTTTTTACGAAATAAAAGAGGTTTCCGTTTCGTTCGAAAGCATTTCTCAGTTTTTTTGTTTACATTTCTGTAAAGTTAATTAAATTTTTTTACAATTTGAGCCTAACTTGAGTAGTCTTTCAAGTCAATTCGCTCATGGGTAAAGGTTATTATAAAGTAGACGATTATCTTAAAGATCAAAATGCGTGGAAATGATGTAACACATAACTTGCTACTATAAGTACTTTGTTGAAGTAATATAATATTGTCTATCTAGTCTATATTGTTGCCAATAATCCTGTCACCCTGTTGTAATTATCTGGTAACGATGTATTAAAGTTTGTAAATATCGTTACTTATGGCTGTTACAGCTGATAAGTTTCTTGCGGCCGTTCTTCTTGTCAGCTAAAAAAGTCTGGAACGGGTGGTAGAAAATATAGACGATTCAAAAGTACTTAATAATTAAGTTATTTGAATAAAGCTTATTTGACTTTGACTTTGAATCGTAAAAACAACATACAAATTATAAATCTCAACTATTATATTCACTTCTCAAGCTTACGCGCTTACTAGACGTGAAATAAAACACTTTTTAACGGATACTAGCTCGGTTTTATTGAAAGTATTTTTTTAATTAGTTGGTATTTGGTTTGATTTTTTAACAAACCGCGCTAGTATCCGTTATAAAGTGTTTTATTTCATCTCAAATATGATATCAATATGAAATTATATTTTATTAATTTTCTAAGAAACTCCGCTACTGATAAGTTAATGATTCAAAGTGTTTCATAATACAATGCTGCTCCTGTAAACTCCCTGTATACACAAAGTTTGTAAGTATTATAATACAAACTTTGTGTATACAGGTGGTATGTATTATTTTGTAGAATTGCAAGTAGCAGTCGAGACGTCTACTGAAAAACAAGTATTGTAATTTTAATACTTACACTATTCTTGACGTTCGCAATCTTGCTCCTAGATTGTAAAACGTAAAGGAAGAGATGAAATTTTGTGCCAAGCCTGAAGAGTGAACGATTTCATTTAAAGTATACGTTTCTTTTTTGATACCTATCCCAAACTCAAAGGTTATATTTATGTATGTTTAAAAAAAATCTAACATCTTTTCAATATCAATTAAAAGTTTTCAACAATACTTATTACTAATTGTTTTAACCTAACTTTAATTAAAAGTAAGTCCAATCGATGATCCAATTCCAGGATACTACGTTATTATATTTCACGTCAATGTGTTCCTGAATATTTGTATTTTACCGATTTTTTGTATAAAAGCTAATAGATTTTCGGTTAAGCAACTTTCGTTAAGGTCGATCATCAGATGGGTGGCCAAAAAATGTGTATCTCAAGCACAGAACACATTTTTGCAATAAGCCCGAACTGCATTTGTAGTTGTTAACACCCACTAATCCCCATTTTTCCCGCGTGGAAAGTTATTGTCCATTTTCCTTTTCCACCCATAAGAAAAACCTGTTCCCCAGCAGTGGAGACATTAACAATTGTTATCGTTGTAACGACAAAATGCTTTTTGTCGTAGCACGCATGCTGGGCCGACTAGGTCATAGTTTAATCACCTCATAGGGGACGAGCATACTACTAAAAGCTCTTAAGAACTTCAATAACTTACCTCCTTCCAAATATTATTATGACCGAAAACAGAGATGGTAGTTAAAATTTTGTACCAACACTAAAGTTGAATGATACATCGCTCAATAGCCATAAACAGGGAAATAAGCAGGAACTCCGCAAAGGTATACAGGGGAAAATGTAGTCCAAGTCTCGACGTCTCCCGAAGGGGTAGTATACCAAATGTGGATCCTACCGGGTCAAGGTTATTACTGGGAAACGTGTCCGTTGAATGGGGAGGTTCTCTCTACGGTATTGCCGCATTGAACGTGGATGTTCCTCATTAGGAGATTGATGTGATGAAAGAAAATCAGACTGTTTTGTTTTGTATAATGCTTAAGCTGGTAAGAAGATTTAGATTATTGCTTTTGGTTGGTAATAATAACTTACTACAGGTAATACAAAAGCATTAAACTGTTTTTACTCCTCTATAAAGAAAAAAGGGTTCGAACGATTTTGTTGTTTTGAACAATTGAATAATTTGGTGAACAGAAAATATATTTTTGGTAAAAAATTATAGCCAAACCAAAAGATTTCTTTGACAAGAAAATATTAGTCATAAAATATTGAATAAGTCTGAGCAATTAGGCTTGTATGATGGAAAGCAACAATAATGGCTTTTATGTTGGAGCACAAAGCATTTGTATAAACATTTTCGCATACCGGATTATGGGAAATATATTCTGTCGTGTTTATCTATATACTCAAGAAATATACCACCTATTACTCTCAGGGACGCATGAAACTTGTATAATAAGTGAGGGGTCCCTTATTTTTTATGGTGTCGCTTTGTTTACATTTTCTTCCTTTAGTGTTTTCTTCCAGTTATGGATGTAATATAAAAACTAGGTATTTTACTACTCTTGTTACTATCATATTGACTTTAGTTTTATTGATAGATTTTAGTACTCTTTCTATAAAGCAAATCTGAGCTTCATATTTTAATAATAACGTCTAAATAAAAATAACGAAGTGCTATCAGAAAAGGAGACGGTATATCTAACAAGATACCAGATTCTACTGTCGTATCCTAGTAAATAAGGTTTAAATTAAAACAGCAAATTTTTCTTGATCAGTTTATTTTCTTTACATTAGATATTTTGCTTTGAAAGAAAAGTTTAGAAGCTATCTGGTTGATCACTAGAGTGGAGTGTACAGTACAGCTTTATAATATACTCGTTAAGTTACAAAGAGAGACAAAACCAGCGAACTAAAATCTATGGAAGTGTAATTGCAAACAAATATTACTTAAAAAATAGCACCACGGGGTTAAAATAAAAACCCGCACAGTAATCGGGCGAGTCACGCGCCCGGTGGTGCACCCGCGTGGTGACAGACGTTAGTTCTTTACAGTAATTTAGTTTATATTTTAAAGAGAGAGTTTATTAGAAATTATGTCCTGTGTAGTCCAAAGAAGGCAAACATTTATAGGTATAACGTATCATAGTTATTAAATATTTTTCGTTTAAGTACGAAAAATAACTTTGTGTATACAGATTATGGTTGCTATTATCAAAGTAAAGATATTAGATAATATCCTGTGCTATTATGCAACCAGTATTCAGTCGCTTTGTGCCGCATAACTAAATGCCAGCATTTTAACCACACCCACTTGGTTGTAATTTTTGTGTGGTGCTATTTTTTGAGCGGAATGCTTGTTCCATAGATTTTAGTTCACTGGACAAAACAGACAAAAAGGGTCAGTCTTATGTTTGGGAAGATTGTATAATTTGAATAAATAATATTTACAAAAGTTGGGAAGACACTTATGCAAAAAGAGTTTAAATTAACATCTATGAAACGAATGTGACAAAATTACAGATTTGTTTCATTTTTGGAGACGCTTCTTTTAAATGCAAAACTTATTTAATTATTAACATTTACTATTATTACACGTGTATTTTTTTCGTTTTATTAAATGAGACAGTTGTTAGGTATAAATAAATAATGGGATTGTATTTATGTACCATGGGCAACAGCGTCGCTTAACCACTGCTAAGGTTAAAATCGCTTGCACGCCGCGCCCGCTGTCACATACGTTTAGTTCGTGCAGGGGTGATACGCACGCACACGAATTTTGTTGCAAATTGGTTAAGCGACGCTGTTGTCTATAGTACAACTATAAGGCTGCGAACGCACCGACAGGTGCCTAGATTTGTGCCTAGATATATCCAGGTTACTTGGTGACCGCACTGGTAGGTGAATCGCTAGGATAGTCGCCTTGGTTTCATAGTCTTGGTTGCAAGCCTCGCACCTACAATACATTCTAGGTAGTCGCCTGGATGTATCGAGGCACCTAGCGCGCAGTGCGACCGGTTGCAAACGTGAACGTGAACATGAAGGCTCGTTTTACTTGAATATGGTAACATTATGTTACCTAGATATCTAGGCTCTAGGCCCCTGTCGATGCGTAGGCGGCCTAAGTCCTTTAAACACGGTTCATGTAACAAGGGCCACTGTTTCTCCACAAATGAAACAAAAACACTCTTTAGACCACTCAGCGTCCCAACATATTAACAAGGTACTTAAATGCAACTTTAAATTTTAATATTGATAACAACCTTACGTATATCTCACAAGATGTCACACATCGTCCAAACTTAGCACACTAATATTTACAGGTACATAAATTAATCATGTAAAACTTATTGTAAATCGATTAAAAGTGGGGAATAATCTAATTGACTTAAAATTTGGTGGTACCAGGTCACCTCAAAGCAGAGGCGTCTAGTACCAGGGGCCTTTGCTAAAGGGAGACAAACTCCGGTGGTGGCGGAGGTAGGGTTAAAACTGGGGTTTCAGATACATGGATATTTTCTGAGCTAGCCCCTGGCAACGACCATGTAGAACTTCCAGTGGCTGTCACTCTAGGACCCATGTTATCATAAGCTGGAGCAGTACAGCATGTCCTACTTCGTCTAGGCAGTGTTGCCCCACCGCTTAACAAATCAGGATACTTCCCAGGTTCACCTCTCCCAGCCACTTGCACCGATATAAATATATTCCCATACGGAACAGGGACAGCAAACTCTGCTGGTGGTGGAGGAAATGCTCCAGGAGTTCCTTCTATGGTAATATGAACAGGGTCAAATCCACACCCCCTAGGTTGATTATCTTCTGACATGTGCTCAGTCAACTCAAAATCACATGGTGATGCCATGTCTCCAATTGATCTGTCACAGCTGACTACCACTGATGCGTCGATTAATCTTTTCTCTTGGTCCGTAAAGCTTCGACTAGGGGGCACAGACCGCCTTCGCAAATGCCAACAGGCCACGGCACCTATAAAACCAAGGGATGCTAAAATGCCTAATGCCCCAAATACTACTCCTAAAAGCTGAGGTATACCAGGGGCAGTACGAGCTGTAGCTGTTTGGGAACGAGGCAGCACTAGACTTATTACTGCTCTTGCCTCACCAGCTGAACTTCTAGCAACGCATGTCCACTCCCCAGCTGCACTTGAAGTTACGTTCAATATAGTAATATTCACCCATCTAACACTTCCTGGCACTCTGTCTTCTGATTCATCATCTATTATGGTTTCCGTTTCTTCCATGTCACAGTCAACAGTGCTGTTGTGTATATCTGCACCATCTAGTAGCCATGTTATCCGGGGTTTCGGAACTCCATGTACCCAACATCCAAAAGTTGATGCTACACCAACTTCAGCTCTCACAACTAAAGTGCTCGATCGCACTTCTGGCGCACACGCCATACTCTCACTAGAAACGTTACGCCACTTACTTCCAGCTTTTGTGGAAGGCTCAACACACACTAACTCTTCAGTACCTAACTTACTATCTAAAAACCAGTCCTTAAACTCACGTAGTCTACAATCACATCGCCACGGATTACCCGACAACGAAACAGTTTTTAAAGCCGGCAGTGAGAACGTGACTAGACGTAGGAATGTGAGCTGATTTCTACGTAAATCTATTGTCTCCAGCGATTTCAAGTTCCGTAAGCAGTTCGTGTGCAAAGATCGTAGTCTGCATCCGTCTAACAAAAGCATCCGTAAATGCGGTAACGGTGGGAATTGGTCTGCAACTAGGGTTGTCAATGGATTGTTGCTTAATACCACTAAGCGCAGTCTTTCGTTGCCTCTGAAAATGTCTCTCGGCAGATTGGATAGGTCGTTGTCAGCTAAATCGACTTCAATTAAGATTCTTAATTCTAAAAATGCATCGGGATGTATTGACCTTAAATGCGTCGCTTTTAAATTGACTTTTTGGAGGTTAAGTAGGCCAATGCTAGCGAATACTTCTTGAGGGAGGTTTCTTAGTGGGTTATCGTGTAGATCGAGAACTTGTATCTCGGATGAGAGTGAAGGCGGGCGTCGGAGGTCACTGGAGGCGCAGGTGGCTGTCTTCTTCCCCGAGGACCACTTACAGCGGCATGTGGATATGTGGGCGCAGTCTAGCCAATCGCTCGCAGTCCTGGCAGCGCACGTCGTGAATATAACGATCCAGTACCACCGTGCCCACGCCACACGCATACTCATCTCATTTCGGCTTTGTGTTTACATCGGCTGAGTGCCTGAAACAACAAGAGGGGTATTAATCAAAGATTGACTAAACAATGATCGGCGAAAATATTGAGCGGTTAACTAACGAGTTTTTGGTATAATAGTCTTTATAAAACAATTTTTCTTGAAAGTAAACAGTTTTAATTTACGACTCAATTGAGTATAATCTAAACTAAATTGAATCAGGTTCGCAAAAAAGTTGAATTGCTGAACCAAAAGATGAAAAAAAGCTGTAGTAGATTTAATGATAGCATAATCCATTATACACTTTTCAAGTAATGTTAAATGAATAGTATTTTTACAGTCATTACTTAAAAGACTACTCCATATTTATTAAAACACATAATCAGTTTGAAATCGCCAGCGGCGGGGTGGTGCGGTTTCTAAAGCTTGAATTTTAAAGGTGTTAACCTCGAATCACGCGTTTTGAAAGCGGCAAATGCTAAAATTCATCAGCTAAAACCGGGAGGCAATTCATCTGGCTGTAATTAAATTAGTTCGCCACTAGCGACCACTTCTGGACGGAAGCGTAAACATGGGCTTTTAGCTATTCAAGTAACGTCGTGCTTTCGAGAAATTAAGCCCCGTCTAATAATAGCGACGTGATACGTTTTTGTAAGGTAATTGCTGCCTGTTGTGTGAGGAACTTTGTATTTAGTAATATTATTATGATTAAACATTTTGAATCACCCATCAGCCATTTTTAATGTCCCCACTGCTGGAGCACAGGCCTTCCTTATGGGTGGATAAGGAGGATGGGCCATAACCCACCACGCGGGCCCAATGCGGATTGGTGGGTGTTAAAGACTGCAAATGCACCCGGGACCAACGCCTTAATGTGCTTTCCGAAGCACGGAGGAGCTCAACATAATAAATTTTTGGTCACCCATCCCATGACCAACCCTTGCGAAACTTACTTAATCTTTGCAATCGCTGGGCCAGATGATAAACCACTGCGCCATCGAGCTCCTCATGGATATTTTGAATTTTTGAATAAAACTGTATATTTAATAATAAATACAGAGTGTGTGTTTTATTTAATATTTTTCTTAATAAAAATAATAATTTATTCATAAATAATGATATTTTATAGAAAATGAAAGAGAGAGAGACTTAATTTTTCCGTTGCACACAGTTTTAGACGTTCATTTACATGAAAGCCAAATTTTCTTTATTTAAGTAGGTAATAAAATTAATGACAAACTTGGCTATAAAGCCTAATCGATGCGATGTTTAGTTTTCCTTTCATCTTGCTCGTTAAATTATTTAATTTCCAAAAGACTTGACAAACAAGCGCCAAACTCAAATAAAACCGATCATTGCCTACAATTTCAAATTGTTAAAGCTATCCATCTATTTGACTTACCAACTCCTATACTATTCTGTCAATAACCTTAGTTTATTACCAAACGTTTACTGCAAATAGGTACCAGAATTAGGGCAGTCAGTGAATGGATCTATAGCCATATCCTGACTTCAAACATCTATCTATTGCTAACCGGCCGGAACTATTGGACAAGACAAATATCTACTGGACTCCATTAATCTTAGTAATCTTGACAGAAAACCTCCGGCACTAGAGAAATGTGGACGGTTTCCATCAAAACCGTTTAATGTCCTGCTGTGTATTTCAGCTATATAAGGATTATAGCTATTATGTAACTGCTCGTAGATGACTTTATAATTTTTATTATTGTCATATAAATGTCACCTATAATTTAAAAATAGATATTCGAATAATTTATCAATCCCACATTTTTAGATACCTAAATACTTACATAGTAGTGATTGTGATTTAATTACTAAACATAACATTAGTAACGCTATTTTGGTTTCGATCCAAGCTAGCTTAAGTTCCGATCTGAAGTTTCAGTTAATGTATTTTGAATACTGAAAATACTAACAAGAAGATTCCCCTTGGTAAACTAGGAGCGAATGAGCTTCTAATTCCTTCGCGATTGGATAGTATGTTTTAGACTAATACAATACTATTTATTTCCAATACTTTTGGATGTAAAATATGTTCAATAGTTACGCTTCACCTAAAAAATCTTATGAATGACAAAGTAAAATTCAATCCAAACCAAAAAGTTTATAAAATGAAAATGACTTCTTAATCTTAAAAATAACTTTAACAACAAACATCAATTAAATCATCAACTACAAATTATAACAGATTCAAGCGTTAGAAAATAACTACTTTTAAAACTAATAAAAACAATCTGCTATAACATTATGAAACCCAATCCAACAATAAGAAATTCAATTCCATACACATTTTTCGGTTCACCAAAACCCTTCAAAACCGCTCTGCAAACATTTAACCGCACACAGGCAGTTTTAGTCAAACCCAGGCAATTTCTTTTGGTACACTAGCTCCCATCAATCTTAGCACACGAGCCAGCGATGTCTGGTATTTGCTACGCTACGTTCAACTAAAAAAACGACGGTAAAATTTATACGCACAGGAGAACTATCTATTACAAGCAAACGTTAGGTATATAGTATGGGTCTTGCTGGAAAATAGGGGAAAAGAAAAATGTACGAGTAGGTAACGAACTGAATAACAAAAGGTTGTAGCAAGTTGAGATAACACATAAGGCCTCCAAACTCTTTATAAGCGAGAACGTTTTAGAACTTGAATTTTGTGGTGAACCGTTTATCGTGGACTGAAAATATGATGTTGGATATAACGATTCGTGAAAGGGTTAAATTCGATATTCGACCGATAAAGGTATTTTAGAAAAAAATAATTTACAAATTGAGCTAGCGAAGCCAAATATTTTCGCTTCATTATTTCTCTATGCTGAATAACTGTTAACCTTCAAAGAGTTATGAGCTAAAATAATTTGAGAAACTGAAATTACCATTTCTTAATTGAAATATTCCACGAAATATAATTTGCGTCTAGACTCTTAAAAAGAAAGTACCTAATATCTGAAATGAAATATCAATGGGTTAACAAATGAAGTATTTTTTTCTCCGAATAGAAAAGTTAAATCCAAGAGAAGAAATCACTTGAAACGGAATAAAGGCAAAGCGAATAATAACTCCACTGCATTAGCGTGTAGCGAGCTAAACAAATGACGCGTGAATTCTCCTTTCTTAGGTAGAAGTTACATGTGAACAGCTGCACGGAAAACTCAACTGTATCTCCATCGCATAAAGAAGCGAATCCCTTAATTTAAAATGTAAAGATTTCCATATTACGTGTCAATCTGGAGTAAAATGCGCCATTTATGTTTTAAATTCAATGCAAGCACTTGTGGGTACGCTGTGTTGAATATATTATAAACGTTTTTCTGGATAACACCACGGAGTATTTCAATTGCTGTGGTAAAATACAGTTTAATAATAAGCCTATAATTATTGGTATTTTTTACTAAGTTTTCTCGTTCTTCTCGTTTGATACAAAAGATTTTCCAATTAACAATGACATAAAGGTGATTCTGTATAAAAATGAGTCTGATTTCAGAAAATAAGTGCTATACTTTTTCATACTACAGACACATAATGTTGCAAAAACGTTATTAACAATTCTAATAGCGTGAATTTGAAACAAAATCTTTGGTTGTCTATTTTTTTAATTACAGCGAATCTTGGAAATGACAACAACATCTCGAGTTTTATACTTTAAACCAAGGTTAAGTTAATTATATTAATAGAAAAATTCAAAAATGTGAACCAAGGTGTTCAAAACAATTTTACTTCTTCCATTTATGCACTTTTTAACGACTGACCAAAGCAAAAAGAGTGTATATGTGTTCAGGGTTCATGTATGTTTGTGGGTATGTGAGTTTCTTTATTCCACCATAACTTCTAAATGCCTGAACTGTTTTCGATAAATGGGGTATCGTTAGAATCCTTACAGCATCCCAAGCGACACTGGCTATATTTTTTTTAGAAAAAAATAATATGCTGACTGTACAACGCCATATTCAAATGTAAAAAAAAAAATTCTTCTATCATAACAATATGGGTATCAAATGAAAGGCCTTGATGAGCACATTCTAAAACTATATAATATGTCACTGAAATGTGTGAAATAAAAATAAATAAATTTAAAAAATATTAAAAACACGACTGCCCTGCCAAAAACGAACTTAAAAGTTAAACAACAAGTGTCATTGCATTTGGGGGACCTCTTTCATCAAAAATTGTTCCATATTAATGTCCCCCGACTGCAATGACACTTGTTGTTTAACTTTTTAGTCGTTTTTGACAGGGCAGTCGTGTTTTTAATATTTTTTAAATTTATTTATTTATTTTATAAAATGTAATCGTCAAATATTATCGCCTAAACACCTGTGACCGCATCTAACAACGTATCATCTCCACAAAATATAATCCCTATTCATCCCACAATAACCGTTAGCGTGAGCCGTAACGCACAAAAAAAACACATTTATTACAAACGTTATTAATTCCATTTTTCTCAAAAACAACAGCTCTAATTTTTAACGGCAAACGAGGAAGGCAGTTCGCGAAACAATCTCAACTTTTTATTGCTCTTCATTAAATTTTTCATTTGTTTGACTTCTAAAGTCCATTTTATGAGAGAAAAATTGCCGAGTGCTGTGTTTGTGATGGTAATTTCTTTATGCTGCCTGTTTATGTTTAAGTTTGTTGATTAGTACTATACCATCAGGGGGCCTACTCAAGTGGCCATTCTACTAACAATAACGCTAGTAGAATAGAATGACAATGTATGGGATTGACATATGTCACGTGATCAAGCGTAACGAATTTGTTAATTCGTACCCAAGTGTACAATGTTTCTATTTGATGAAATAAAACTGTGATCTTACCTTATATGAAACAAATAGTCGTCCATCGGATGCCTGTGACTGTTTAACAAACATAACATTGCATTATTGTTAATTTAAAACCCTAACTAATCCAAAATCAAGTCAAATCAAATTGCACAAAAACGTTTCTAAGCGTTCCTCTATACAAAACTCGACGCTTCAACGTTTTCGACACGAATTTCGTACCCAAGTGTACATTAGCATAACAAACGCTTGTTCTATTCTACAACCACAGAATACATAAAACTAAAACACGGACAGTCTCGTCTCGTAACTTCGGGTGCATTCTGACAGACTAGCCGCTGAGTCATCGGTCATTTAAATTCGTCCTAGTTATCGTAGTGATTATTTCCTCTGTGCTAGTTATTTTCAGCCCCTAATTTTTTCAGCACGCACTAATGTGGTTCGAGAAATAGCACATTACAGCCGAGAACCGGAAGCTATCATTCAGGGGCGGATGCAGGATTCAAAATGGGGCGGGGGGGAGGGGGCTCGAAGCCTCGGGCCTAGGGTTATCATCTATATAAGGGAGGATGCCTGTCTAGGATGCACAAAACAACAGATTAAAAAAAATTCTATAGTAAAAAAACGGCCATGCAGCGCGATTTTTAGTCAGTTTCATCCACTAATCTTGTCTGTCTATAGTAAAAAATATGGCCGCGCAGCGCCACTTTTAGTCACTATCATCCACCAATCTTGTCTTGTCTACAATAAAAAATACGACCGCGCAATGGCATTTTTAGTCAGTTGCATCTACGTACTCTTGCTTGTCTATAGTAAAAACCGGCCAAGTGCGAGTCGGACTCGCGCACGAAGGGTTCCGTAACAAAAAACGTCAAAAAAATTACGTTTGTGGTATGGGAGCCCCCTTAAATATTTATTTTACTGTGTTTTTAATATTTCTTGTTATAGTGGCAATAGAAATACATCATCTCTGAAAATTTCAACTGTCTAGCTAGCTGTTGTCGTTATTAATATCGAGCAAAAACGGCAAAAAAAATCACGTTTGTTGTATAGGAGCCCCTTTAAATATTTATTTTATTCTGTTTTTACTATTTGTTGTTATAGCGGCAACAGAAATACATCATCTATGAAAATTTCAACTGTCTACCTGTTGTCTTTATTTATATCGAGCAAAAAACGGCAAAAAATCACATTCGTTGTATGGGAGCCCCCCTTAAATGTTTATTTTATTATGTTTTTAATATTTTTGGTTATAGCGGCAACAGAAATACATCATCTGTGAAAAATTCAACTGTCTACTTGTTGTCGTTATTTATATCGAGCAAAAAACGGCAAAAAAATCACATTTGTTGTATGGGAGCCCCCCTTAAATATTTATTTTATTGTGTTTTTAATATTTATTGTTATAGCGGCAATAGAAATACATCATCTGTGAAAATTTCAACTGTCTAGCTGTCACGGTTCATTAGATGCAGCCTTGTGTTGTGACAGATAGACAGACAGACAGACAGCGGAGTCTTAGTAATAGTGTCCCGTTTTTACCCTTTGGGTACGGAACCCTAAAAAAGGGCCGCGCAGCGCGATTTATTGTAAGTTTCATCCACTAATCTTGTCTGTTTACACTAAAAAAGGGGGTCGCGCTACTCGCGCTGCGCCGTTTTTATTTATTCACTAATCTTATAATACGCGGTTTCATCCGGGCGGGCGGGTAGCTTGCGCAGCAAGGCTTGCGTGATTGGAGCATGTATGCGAGATTTCACAGCGAGACCCGCTAAATTAAAAAATGCCTGTCACAGCTTAGCGCCAGCCGCACGCCTAGAAACCTTGCTTGTCAAATGCGTCAAATGTCTGTCAGATAGAAACCCAACTCGGGCCACGTTTTATTATTAAAAAAAAAATTAGAGACACTGACACCACCTACCATAGACGTAGCACATCCCTTCGGTATAAACCAAATGAGCTCTTCGCCCCAAAACGAGCCGACAGAGAGGTCAAGTAGATGTGTTTGTCCTTTTCTTCATTAGTGTGACCAAACTGTATGGTTGGTCGAAGACATACTTATTACTTTAAACTGTTTAATATAAACTTAGGTAGTTCTATATTTACAATTAATACTTTTGCCAAGTTTTTAAAAGGTTGCTTGCTCGTTTGTTTGTGTTTTAGTTTGTTTGTTTGAGCACAAATTTTGCAAACGATTTTATACTAACTTCCCGATGAACTAGAGACTTGAAACTTTGAACGCAGAACTAGAAGGTAATGTAATATTATAGTATCATTGAGCTGATCTGACGATGGAGCCGGAAGAACGCCACAGGAACACTATGATGAAACCATACAACCCCATCGTGTTTGGGTTCGTTAGAATCGTCTCGGCAAGTACTCTGTTGGGGAATAATATCCAAGGGGCTGATGAAGGAGCCGGAAGAAGGCCATTGGAACTTTGTAATAAAATCATGCAACCCCATCGAGTTTGGGTTTGTTTGAATCGTATTGACGAGTACTCTGATAGGAAATAGTTTCCAGGGTCTAATGATGAAGCCGAAAGAAGGCCACTGGAATTCTGTAACAAAACCATGCAACCCCATTGAGTTTGAGCTCGTTTGATTCCCCTTGACGAGAGCTCTGATAGGAGGTGGTATATCAGTTTAGCTCGTTAACTAAAAAGCAGAAACTATTTTTTTTTTATAAACAAGTTATTTATCGCGTTTTTATTAATTTTTTTTGTTTTGATTTATAAATATAGTAAATATGGTAATATACAACGTAAACAATGTCAAAAGGTCAAAATAGCTACTAATTTTGTTTTCGGGTTGATTTTGATATTACTGGGTTGAAAAAAAAGAAGAACAAGAAAAACATTTGGCCGCCACCCTGAATTTTTAATATTTTTAACATTGTGTTGCTGTTTTCTTGTCAAAATAGTACCAAAACCCGAGTTTCATCGAAATCGGCGCCCACAAACAAAAAAGTTGCCAACCATCTTAGACTTTTTAATATTTTCAACATTGCGTTGTTGTTTTCATGTGGAAATAGTGCCAAAAACCGAGTTTCATCGAAATCGGCCCATAAACAAAAAAGTTGGCCGCCATCTTGAATTTTTTAATATTTTAAAAATGCGTTGTTATTTTCTTATCAAAATAGTGCCAAAAACAGAGTTTCATTGAAATCGGCCCACAAACAAAAAAGTTGGCCGCCATTTTGAATTTTATATACTTAAAAACTTACTTTGTAATTTTCTTGTCTGAATAGTACCAAAAACCGAATTTCATCAAAATCGGCCTACAAACTTAAAAGTTGGCCGCCATCTTGGATTTTTTAATATTTTAAAAATGCGTTGTTATTTTCTTATCAAAATAGTGCCAAAAACCGAGTTTCATCGAAATCGGCCCACAAACAAAAGAGTTGGCCGCCATTTTGAATTTTATTACTTAAAAAAATATTTTGTAATGTTCTTGTCTAAATAGTACCAAAAACCGAATTTCATCAAAATCGACCTACATACGTAAAAGTTGAACGCCATCTTGGATTTTTTAATATTTTCAACACTGCGTTATTATTTTCTTGTCGAAATAGTACCATAAACCGAGTTTCATCGAAATCGGCGCATAAACATGAATTTGATTATTAATATTAACTTTACTCCTCGCCTGCGACTTCCAGTTATTTCAATTGATAGAACAATTTCGTTTTTATGAAATCTGAAATGGTGTAGTATTTATGGTCACCTAGTTTTGTAAAAGAATATTTTCTGAATATTGAAATTCTAAAATTGAAATTCGGCGCCAAAGTCAAAATCGGATCGGAGTTGCCAGGATTGACAATTGAATTTATACAACTATAATAATGCTGATTAGCATTATTGTAGAAATCTAATTAAATCAAAAGAGTAAGTTCAGTTTTATTTTATAATTACTATGTGTTATTCTAAATTAATATTTTTCTAAATTAATATTTAAGTAATATATTTTCAATATTCCACTCCGAATCCTTAACTTTGATACACTACGTGATTGGTAACGTACATTTTTTTTCCTACTATCGTGGTATTATTGTTTAGTAATGGCAATTGTGCGAACGAGACACCGACCTCCATATAGTGTTGTTTCATTCACACAGTAGAGTCTTCAGTCAATGTCATCGATAGAATTTCAACTCTATGACAAAGGCAATAAAGTTGAATTTCTTTTAAACGAATAGTGAGAATTTTTGTATAGTACTCACTCCCTATATAAACCTCCTTGCCACCTACATAAAAAATTAAAACAATAAGAATAAATATTTTTTTTTTACTGTCATTTTCAATGACAAAATTGCAAAGGTACACCCCCCCTGGATCCGCCAATAATTCCAGTACAAGGCTTGTAAAATACTTTTCTGCTAAAATGCGAGAACATACAATTTTCTGAGTTAAAATGAGATTTTTTTAAATTGGTTCATGCGGCCATGTAAGGCCGGTTCCATAGCACATATTTTGCTCTACACAATCAACAAAAACAGCTACACAAAACATTGTTTCGCATGTAGGGTATTGTCGTAGTCTGTGGCAGGGTTGCCAGATGTCTTAATCAGTAAATCGCAGAAAATCAGCCCGCGAATCCATTTCTGATTGAAGTAGCCCAAAATATATAAATATTAAATATAAATATTGTATTAAAATTAAATCGAAAATTAAAAGTGTTCTGTTATAGGTTTTATGCTTAAACTAGGTTTTTAAAACAGCCAAATATTATGAATACTGTGATGACTGATGATGCTACGTGTATATGTTTTATTTAAATGTTAATGGAAGTTAACTGAATTTAAATTTCAATAATGTTTTTTAAGTGAGCTATTTTAGTATTAAGAGAAATAGTGCGTCCGTACACATATCGTTTGTATTTTAAATTGCTATCTGTAATTCATCCTCAAATTATCAAACAATCATACACTTAAGTAGGTACCGTAAACTGGGGTGATTAGCAACTTGGGTGGTGAATAATATACAGCTGGGTACATTTTCAATATGAAAAATTGAAAATGAGCTTATTGGGCCTGTTCTTAAAACACTTTTCTATAAAATTAATGTCATTTTGATCTTATTTACCTATTTTTTTTTCTATCAATAATGTCAACGATGTTAGTCACCACACCACGCATGTTGCTAGTCATCCAATTTACCGGTATGTCAAATCATTTTTCATAATTCCGAAAAAAATATTGATTTATTATTTTATTTTTTACTAGCGGCCGCCCGTGACTTTGTTTTTCATTATTTCCAAGCATCTCCAATACTTATTACGGAATAGTATATTTTCAATATTATTATTAATTAGGCATTAACATAAAACAACGTGTGTATCATTATATTCATAATATTTGGCAATTATTTAAATAAAGCTAATAAATGTTGCATTTTGTTTTACTCTAATAATTAAACTGACTAAACTACTACTAATAATTAATTTAAACTAACGGCCAAAAAAAATTACCACAACAATCCAATTGAACACGATTTAATTGGTTTTTAGGGTTCCGTACCCAAAGGGTAAAAGCAGGACCTATTACTAAGACTACGCTATCCGTCTGTCTGTCTGTGTGTTACCAGGCTGTATATCTCATGAACCGTGATAGCTAGAAAGTTGAAATTTTCACAGATGATGTAATTATGTTGCCGCTGTAACAACAAATACTAAAAACGGAATAAAATTAATATTTAAGGGGGGCTCCCATACACGTAAACGTAAACGTAATTTTTTGCCATTTTTTGGTACGGAACCCTTCGTGCGTGAGTCCGACTCGCACTTGGCCGGTTTTGTTCAAGTCACTAGTAGACATGAGGTGGGACCATAATTTTACTGACAGTTTGAGCTGTTAAATCATTGCACCGAATTAGGGGTCGGAGTATAGTGATTTCAATATTAATTATTGCTTTTTAGAGGTAGAATGGGGTTTTGAAGTCCGTTTTTTTGTTTTTCAAGACAATTTTTTATTTTTTTTATTTTTAGTGTAATTACCTTCTGCATTAGATATAAATATTATCTTGGTAGATAGAAAAATCGGTTTAGCCAAACGTGAGAAAATCGCGGACAACCATGCATACGGGTCAAACTGAGAAGAGAACCTCCTTTTTTGAAGTCGGTTAAAATACCAAAATATTGTCCTTATTTTGGTATTTTAACCGACTTCAAAAAAGGAGGTTCTCTTCTCAGTTTGACCCGTATGCATGGTTGTCCGCGATTTTCTCACGTTTGGCTAAACCGATTTTTCTATCTACCAAGATGTAACAAATACTTTTCTGAAAACCGTATCAAAATCGGTTCAGCAAAAAGCGAGATAATCGCGGATACACATACCTACATATTACGAGTCAAACTAAGAACCTTCTGTTTTTGAAGTTGGTTAAAATACTAAAACCTTCTAAGTGTAACAAATACTTTTCTGAAAATCGCATCAAAATCGGTTCAGCCAAACACGAAATAATCGCGGACAAACAGACATACATACATACAAACATACATACATACAGGTCAAAGTAAGAACATCATTTTTTGTTTTTTTGAATACGGTTAAAAATAGATTGACACACCCATTTTTATCAACGCCATCCACCGAACTTACAGTTTTTTGTCATTTTAAAAGCTCTCATTACTTTCCATGGTTAGAGTTTGGTGACCACTCTACGGTGATCGATGACTCAGCGATTAGTCTATTGGAATGCACACAATGTAATAAAAAATCACTACGTTTTGTCTTTGTCTGTCGTGTCGTTGAGCGTTGGCGACTTAATAATTATAACCAATTTTATATAAAACAAATCCTTGCTCAGTGCCCATGTGCTTTTTAAATAATATTAATACGTAGGTAATACGTACAAAGGCACTTAGGTACCTATATACTTACTGGGTAAGTAACTACTTATTACATCAAATCAAAACACCGCAATGGTTTTCAATAAGACTTATCATATGAACTTATCAATAAATTACTTACCTACCTATATTTTATTTCAGATATACAAAACCTATAAATAAATAAGTAATGGCATTGCGGAATATAATTGGCAAGAAATGTTGAACAAACAAAAGGCAGAGACTAGAGGTGTTTACAATTGGTTTACAAGTGATCATGTAGGTAAATAATACTAAATACTTAGTGGTTTTATTTAAACATTGTGGTACCTATTAAGTACATTACATAATAATAAGATCAAAATACCACAATGGTTTTCAATAGTCTATTATTTACCTAAACTGTTATTAACCCAATCTTGTAACTCAAATTGTACTTTATAATAATTTATCTATTATTTATTCCAGATACATACAATTCAATATAGGTTTAATGACTTCGCAGAATATAATAAACTAGTACCTCTTATATTGGCAAGAAAAGATGCCGGGAAGTTAGTACCGAAGAAAACCATAGTAACGAATATTTTACTCCAAGCGACAAGCAAGACTATGAAACTTTAGGTACTGTAATAATAATATAAAGGAGCATGCTGAAAAAATGACTGCTGGCTGTTGTGTACTTCGTACTTTAAAAATCATGTATTGTATTGGTTTAGATCTAATTATAAAATAAATATTGATTATTATGCTAACCTTTCTTCATTTTGTCTACTATCATATCTACCAAACAAAACTTAAGTAAATCTAGGCCCATGGCCAGGAAAACTCATTTTGAATGTAGTAGGTAGATTCAACATTTTTAGAACACTTAGAAATTTGTCCAGACTATGTTCGGCTTTGTAATTTGTCCGGCTATTGAGCGGTGTAATACTTGTTATAAAACATACATATCAATAGTGTTCGAAAGAAATGTCCCAAAATGTATGGAATCTGGCCCACTATTTACTTACCTATTTTATGGTATACTATACCAAAAAATAGGTAAAGACACGATAAACAGTTTCTAATCATACAATTTATCTAAAATAACTTTGTGTTTTGGAAGGAACATTTTATGTTGTGCTTTAAAACGTAAGCACACAACAAAAATAGGTAATCACATTACGCTGGAATACATCATTTTCAGTTAGTTGTTTTTGAAAAAAAAATGTCCGGACTTTTATTGAAATGTCCGGATTTTTGACAGGACTTTCAAAATTTTGAAATAGGATTTAGTAATATCCTTACTAATATTATAAATGCGAAAGTCCGTTTGTTTGTTTGTTTGTTACGCCTTTGCGCCTTAACTTCTGAACCGATCATCATGAAATTTTGCATACACGTTGTCAGGGGTACAGAGAAAGACAGGGTACCTTTCATCCCGAAAAAAAGTTATATTCCCGAGGGATAGCAAAAAAACTTTTCACGCAGACGAAGTCGCGGGCGGAAGCTAGTAATAAATAAATCAAAATGGTAAATGGTAGGTAGCCATGAACACATTTTATTAACGGTGTGAAAATGTGATGAAAACAACGAATAATACCTAATAATTAGTTTTCAAAATTAGAAAATGAGGCGCGTGTGTGCGCTAGCGTACGACTACATTCTGTATCTACAGGGTATCGGCGTTCGCTCCGCTACACAAGAATCGAATAGCTCAGTCGACAATCGCAGACGCTAAAACAGCCACTTGGGTACCATTTGTTTACGCAACGTTATCGTTAACCACAGATCACACAGTAGGTACACACAGAACAACGCAAACGATCGAAAAAAGTAGCGTCATTTCTGTATCTTAACCATTAACTTTTATTTATAATATTTATTTTTATTTAATTTATTATTTTTTCATTTATTTGCTATAAATAAAGAATATTGCAAAAAAGTAAAAAGAAATATAGTGTAATACTTAAGAAACCAAAAACAATATATCATGTCCTCTTTTATTAACCTATATTACTTTACTCTTTGAAATCGAGAGAATGAGCGGAGCGTTCATCGATAACGCCAGAGCGTTGAATGTTGTAGAAAGAAAAACGCTTGGAAACGTTTGCCACTTGAGTAGGCCCCCTGGTACCTTATAGAACACACTAGGTACCAGAATTTTTATGGAATTGAAAAGCTATTTCTTCCGAGAGTACTGTTTATAAATTAAGATTGGGTTTGAAATTTAAGAGCCTTTTTAATTAGATTTAAGATTTCAAACATACATGATAAATGTTTATTCTCTTCACACAAAAAATGCCTCTACCAAATTTATCAGATTTACCAGTTGAACAAACGGTTATTGGTTTATCAGGATTCATTTTTGAATATGAGATTTTAGTATTCACAATGCTATTTTTAAACAATACTAAATAGTGTATAGTGAGACTTTTAAAGGTCGCAGGTTCGATTCCCGCCTGAGAATATGATCTGAAAACTCGCACCAAGTTTTTTCTAGTATATTATTTAGTATTATCTGGATAAAGACCAAAAATAGACACACCATTATCATTTCTGTGGCATATTTAATTCACTGTTAATATTAATATCCAACTGCCAATACCACATTTTTTAATCGACGTCCAAATTGTTAATGAAATTGATAATTCTATCATCATAATGAAGTCGATTATTTGATTCAAAAATGATTGTACATTTGCGCCAGTGAATATTATTCGGGTAATCATTTCTCGGTCAATTAGTTTAGTAAATTAGGCCAGTCAACTACGCGCAATATTGATGCATATGCCAGTCAATATTATCAGCTTTGGATGAGATTTTTAATTCATTAGACCAGGGGTCAAAAAATGGCGGACCGCGTTCCGCATCCGGACCGCCGATAGGTACTCACGCCTGTTTCCCATGGGAGCAGGCAGAGACTATGGATCGCCACCTGCTACGATCCTTGCACACTTCTTTCGCTTCATTGACATCCATCAATCTGTTCATACATGCCCTGCAATTTTTGTCACTTCGTACACCAGCATTTTTTTAAGTATTTTTTAATCGGGTATCACAAATGCTGAATATAGCGAACTGAAACACTAAGTGGGCGACTGTAAATATTGAAAATGGATGACTTTAAAATTAACTAGTTATTCAGAACGGATGACCAAATTTCTATTTGGGCGACAACCTTAGGGTACACAAAAAACATTAAAAATTTGGCATATATTTTATTTAAAAAGGCGACTAATAACCTAATCGTGGTGACAAAAATACCATGTTGGGCAGCTAAAATCAGGGCTTAGGGGACAAGTCGTCCCCATCTAAAACTGGGACCAGGGACCAGTTGCCCCCGTTGAAATTTGATAATAGGCAAATAGGACCACATCGGTTAAGGCTTTGGGACGATTTGCACCTTTAATATTTAATAGGGGTTTATTGGTCCCATTGTGATTAGATGGCATGTAAGCCATAAGACCTAAGAAACTAACGTGGTATTAATTTTATATATTTTTTTTTATTATCCGAAAAAATCTATATGTTATCCGAGATTTGAAAGTAATTAATACCACCTATCATTTTTCGTCTGCAAAAATAACTTTGTTTTTTACAGTGTTTGTATGAATGACAAAGTTATATTTGCGGTTTTGGAAAATGCTATATCTCAAAAACTAATTACTACATCTCGTTCAAACCAATTTTCGTTGAAAGTGTATATTAAGATCTGAAGCATATTTTTTTAAATTTTTAACTCTATTATTTCAAAAGTTAACGGGGGGGGGGACACATTTTAATACATTGGCGGTGTATACATATCTTTCAAATATCATTTTTAAAACCTATCCTACAGACACCTCACACGCATTGGTTTGAAGAAATTTTTTTTTTCAGTTTCCGTTCCATGTATGGGGAGCCCCCCTTAATCATTTATTTTTTTTATTTTTGTGTTAAATTCATTAAGCGGTTAACAGAATACATCTACTTACCAAGTTTCAAGTTTGTAATCTTAATACTTTCGGAATAAAGTGGCTGTGACATACGAACGGACAGACAGACAGACAGACAGATAGACAGACTTGACGAATCTATAAGGGTTCCGTTTTTTGCCATTTAGGCTACGGAACCCTAAAAAGGGGGGATATCCGAATTTTTTGGATCACGGATTATCTGGATTGCATTCCCTAATTACAATGGGACCAATAAACCCCTAGTAAATATTAAAGGTGCAAATCGTCCCAAAGCCTTAATCGATGTGGTCCAAGTTGCCTCTTAACAAATTTCAACGGGGGCAACTGGTCCCTGGTCCCAATTTTAGATGGGGACGACTTGTCCCCTAAATCAAAATCAGTTATAGTTACCTACTTGGTATAATAGTCGCCCACTTAGTATTTTTGTCACTCATTTAAATTATTTATCTCCCACATGTAGTTGCATATTATACGTATTTTTATTCATCCACAGTTTGTCGTCCGTCAGTTAATATGCAGATTAACTAGGTAAAGTGCGGTATCTGCTTCTTTATGAAAAAAATCCACCTTAACGGAACATACCCGGTGATTTGCAAATTATCTAGTTAATTCTCATATTAACGTATTCCGTACTTCAACGGTAACATATAAAATTAAGCAACCGTTAAACAAAATATCATTTTCACCGTTAAAAGAATTTTAATTAAGATACCTAGCACCTTTCCACCTCGCAATTAGTGATATAATAAAAATGTGACTCTAATTGATTTTTAATGTGTTTATTACACCGCTCGTTCTGCAAGGGTCAACCTTAATTGCCCCGTATAATTTATCTTAACTAGTAGCTAGTTTGGGAGGTTTCAGAAATACAATTGAGTTTATTTCAGGATTTAATTCATCTATTTTATTTTATCACGACCCTTGGCTTTAAAACTCGTTAATTATTCAAATACAAAATATTTCTGAAGCTAATTCGGATTAGGAGCACCGGGTAAAAGCGGGTTATTTTTTACCCAAGGGAAGTAACTTTGGTCAAAATTGGGAAAAGTTTTTAGCTACCTACACTAGCTGGCATAAACTGTATCGTTAGTTATAATTATGCTTCGAATTGAACTGCAAGATTTACTTTACTGGCTTAGACTTGACGAAAAACTTAAATGGTTTTCCATGTTAAGACAAAGTTACCCCTTTAGGGTTGAAGTAACTCTCAACGGTATTTTGAAGCTTAATTCCTATACTTTAAAATTAATTTTGAGTACTGATCGCATTTGCAGTTAACTATCTTTTAGAAAGAAGAGTCTTTAGTTTTTAACCGACTTCAAAAAAAGAAGATTCTCAGTTTGACCCGTATGATGTATGTATGTTTGTCCGCGATTATCTCGTATTTGAATGAACCGATTTTAATGCGGTAATCAGAATAGTATTTGTTACATTTAGGAGAATGTTTTGGTCTTATAACTGACTTCAAAAAATGAGGTTCTCAGTTTGATCCGTATGTATGTATGTTATTCCGCGATTATCTCACGTTTGGCTGAATCAATTTTTCTACCTAAATAATACACCAACACTACCAAATACATAAATTATATATAAAACTAACTAAAAAATATTTTAAAAACAAAATACCGACTTAAAAAAAACTACCTCTAAAAAGCAAGAAATAATATTCAAATCAATAGGTACTCATTATCATTGTAATAATAATAATAATAATAAAACAGGTCTATTGAAGTCGGGTGGGGCTTTTAGAATAAAAAAAGGAAGTTG
This sequence comes from Agriphila geniculea, assembly GCA_943789525.1. Classification (NCBI taxonomy): domain Eukaryota; kingdom Metazoa; phylum Arthropoda; class Insecta; order Lepidoptera; family Crambidae; genus Agriphila; species Agriphila geniculea. The sequence continues at coordinate 4,034,653 of OX038886.1, read as the reverse complement.
TACTCCAGCCCCACCCGACTTCAATAGATGTGTTTTATAATTACAATGATAATGTGTATGTAGTGATTTGAATATTTATTTCTTGCTTTTTAGAGGTAGGTTTTTTGAAGTCGGTTTTTTGTTTTTAAAACATTTTTATGACTGCTTTACTTTCTTTAAGTCTTGTAATTTTGCTACAGTATTAAAAATTCTCAGTGGAACTAAGGATTCCCTAGGAATAGAGAGAACTATACACGAGCAAATTATTATGAATTGACTAGAATTGAAAGGTCAAAATGATTTCAAAATTAAATCTATTTAACATAAACATGACCTCGAAAGTGATTTTGTCATTATCGTAGTTTCAGAATGACATTTAGATAATAATCGACATTTCAAGCCGTCAATAATGTAGTACATATTTATACGAGGCGAATAGGCAGGCGAATTGCTGGTCAATTTTAGTCGAATCTAGCGCTTTTTATCGAAAATCGCTTGTGAAATTGTAACGCCACGTCACTGGAATTAGGTTTGCGATTAAATTTTACAAGCTATTGTTGGTTAAAAGCTCCAATTGACTAAAATAGACCAGCAAGTCACCTGCCAAGCAAACACGTGTAAATACCATACAATTTACCATTATCATAATACTTGTTTGCCTTAAATTCATTCTATTTAAGTAACCCGCGTTCCATAAAACAGCGCAAAGCAAAACTTTACAACATCTCTTTGTCTACGTTTCATAAGCGAATGAACAGGCTTTTTCCACCCGACGCAAATTCTCACATAAATCCTAGTTATTTGCAGAAATAAGTTGTAGAACTCATTTGCAAGTCACAAGGCCTCCGTCCGATAATTCCACTAACTTTCTACCATTCTCGGAGACGGCTTACTACTAAGAATATGTTATTTGGAACAAAAGGGTGATATTAGATTTTCTCTCTTTGTGAAGGACTTGATCTGATTTGCAAATTATATCGGTGAAATGCTTTGACGGCTTGACGAATTTAACATTGAGACTCGAAATTTTAGTAAACATTCGTGCATTCTTAACTTTAGTGATAATACTTAAGTTACGTTACTATTTTAATACGTTACTTTAGTGACATAATGAAGTAGGAATTTTGTTTAGTAGCGCACATACTTTCGAAAATACCTAAATTCATTTCTTAAAGGCATTTTAGCCTTGCTCCAGGTAACAACATTAAATTACGGTCCGCCGAAGTAGTTGTTAATCAGTTTAAAAAAATACCTAGATGTATTAGAAAGGAAACACTTTTTACGGATTACAGCGCGTATATTGGTATTAATTCAGATGTTATTTTAGAATGGTTTAGTTTTGATTTATTGTTTTTTTTTGGGTTCCCTGACGTTTCGACACTTTTCCTAGGTCCGTGGTCACAGGAGGGCTAAAGCAAAATAAAACCGGTCAAGAGCGAGTCGGACTCGCGCACCGAGGGTTCCGTACCATCATATTTGCACCATTAAACCACACTGCAGAATAAAATAATAAAATTAGTAAGTATTGCAGTTTTAGGTCAGCGCCATCTCTGGACCTATAGTGGAACTAATGTTAATTTTTTTAGAAATTTGATCATTTCTAAAAAGGTGTGCTATATTGAGACATCGTTTTATTTTTCCTGTAATATTTATATAAACTGCTATCACATAAAATTATTTCAGATTTTTCTCTTTGCAAACTTCGGAGATAAGGGGGGGGGATGGTTTTTTTATACATTTTTCATCATAAGTCGAAAACTATGCGGCCTAAGAAAAAAAGAAATAAATGTTTTAAAATGTGCAAACAGCGTTCTTTCATATGATACCCCACATGCCCTAGTCATCTCACTTAAAATTTTTAAGACCCCTTTTCAGTCCCTGTTGTAAAAAAAATATTTTTATTTTTATTTCTTTCTTATTTGCAAAATAGTTGGGCAAATGTCATCTTAAACTATTCCAAATTTCAAGTTGATACCATTAGTAGTTCTCGAAATATCCAGCTGTGACAGACAGACAGACTGAGTCACACCATAAGGGTTCCTTTTTTACCATTTTGGTACGGAACCCTAAAAAGCTACCTTTTGACTGGACGCGCAGAAGTCGTAGAAGTTTACCAAGAAGTAATTTTTATTTAACATAAGTAGGTATGTATTGCACATATAAGAATAAAACATACAGCCTCGATTACTGTAAATGCACTAGTAGCAATGTTTGATAAGAGATCGACGGAAAAAATGCTTTATGTCCTCTTTATAAATAAACCCCTTTAAATTGAAACTTCGTGTATTCCCCTTAAGTAACTCAGCAGCCTGTTAATTATTACACTAAAATTGGTTTTGACTGAAATCATTCTCAGATTGTCGAAGCAAGCCACGCTCAAATAGAAACGTGACATGACCTCTCAAAAGTGTCTGCGAAACATCATTTGAGTCAAAATTTCATGTACGTGACGTCACGTTATTGTAGCATGTCACATGTCGCTACAGAACATATGAGCATAAAAGCGAACAGATATAAAATATATGTTGCTTTACACGTCAAGACAAAGAAAGGGCATTGTGTTTTGCTTTTTTTAGAAATGACGTTGACATTTATTTCATTGCAATAAAGTTGAAATTGTAAATGACTTTAAGAGGAAACACCACGGTCGAGAGAATTGAAAAATTCCTATACAAAGTTGACAAAATCAACGTTTCGTAGTCCCCTGTTTCCTCCTCCAAAACTACACCGATTTGAATACTTATTTCTATAAAATATAAAGAAAGGGTTTGGCTGTGTTTCTATGTTTTCCTTTTTTTCATAAATTAATTATTAAAAGAGATATTAATCTTCAAAAACCTGAAAAAATTGCCATTGTTTAGACATCCAGCAATCAAATTTGACGAAATTAAATAAAAAAAGCAAAACATAGGAACACAGCCAAAGCATTTTTTTAAATTTTAATGGAAAAAGTATTTAAATCGGTCTGGTTTTGGAGGAGGAAACAGGGGACAACGAAACGTTGATTTTGTCAACTTTGTATAGGAATTTTTCAATTCTCTCGACCGTGGTGTTTCCTCTTAAGGGCCCTACTACTTTTTTGTTAATTGTCTTTGTTATGTTAATATATGCAGATGGTTGTTGTAATGCTACAACTACACGGTGATACGACACGTTGCTACCTACCTACGTAACTACCTATGTGTCAAGACAAGAGCTCCTAAATTCATGTACTAAAAGACCGTTTCCCATTATAAACATAAATTCCGGATCCACTCTACAAAGTGGATTAATATCTAAAGTAGGCTGAGAGGTTTTTTCTGTCTCATCATATTAGCCGTACGACACCGACTGCTGAGCAAAGGCCTCCCCCAAGGATCTCCACGACGATCGGTCCTGCGCTGCCCGCATCCAGCGGCTTCCCGCGACTTTCACTAAATCGTCGGTCCACCTTGTCTTTTTAGGGTTCCGTACCTCAAAAGGAAAAAACGGAACCCTTATAGGATCACTTTGTTGTCCGTCTGTCTGCCCGTCCGTCCGTCTGTCTGTCAAGACCCTTTATCTCGCGAAAGCGTGGAGGTATCGAGTTGAAATTTAAACTATATACTAAGGTCTACGGTCCCTTGAGGCTGTAAAAAAATTAAACTTCTAAATTAACGTGAAAAAAAAGATACTGCCGTTTATGCCGCAAAAAACGCATTTTCGATACTCTCAAAGGAATCAAAATTCATAGGGTATTTCCCGTTGACCTAGAACTATGAAATTTGGCAAGTAATAGCGTCATAAACTACACTTACAGGAATAAATCTGAAAACTGTACATTAGTAATTAAATCATAAAAAATATAGTCATTAAAATACGTAATTAAATCATCGAGTGAAACAACGGTATGCGCGGTCATTGTTTACCTTCTTATTGACTTTTTTGATAATAGCGCCACTAATTTATTTTTTCAGTCTGTATTAGATTAAATCGATTTTAAGCACATGATTTTTACAATAAAGTTTGATCAAATGGTTCCAGATTGTGAGTCACCCCGTGTGAATTTAATTAGGTTGCATTTTTTTCAACTAGGTAGGAAAAAATTTACGGTGACTATGACTCATATGATTTTTGTTTCATAATTAATTCATAAACATTAAAAAAACAATATTTATGTTTTATGCGCAAAACGATATAATATAATAGAAAGGTAACTTTAAAAGTCAAGTAATACCAATAACATCGTTACAATATTATGGAAACATGTTTAAAATCGAAATTGAATCGAGAGGAGCTCGGTGGCGTAGTGGTTTAGCGCCTGGCCTAGCGATTGCGGAGGTTAAGCAACTTTCGCAAGGATCGGTCATGGGATGGGTGACCAAAAATTTATTATGTCGAGCTCACCGTGCTTCGGAAGGCACGTTGAGCCGTTGGTCCCGGCTGCATTTGCAGTCGATAACACCCACTAATCCGCATTGGGCCCGCCTGGTGGGTTATGGCCCGTCCTCCTTATCCACCTATTCCCACATTCCCACATTAAAATGACCGATGGACAGATGCCTCTGTCCGATTACTTACTCCTGTGCTAGTAGCTACATTTTATGAACCATCTCTTAAATGTTTATGCGCCCCGTACACGACCTCCGCTTGTATTTGCGTGACGCATTACGCCATTTCACTCGCCACTATTTTCTTAACACAATGGCGCAGCGACCCATTTCTTTAGTTTAGGAGATAAATGAAATTCTGCTCATATATTCGCTGAACAAGAGATTTTTTTGTATACTAGCTAATAGTAAACGGAAAGGAAAGATTTATTTATTGTAATAAAAATATATTCAGTATTCAATACATTTTTCTCTTATGAGACAACATCACATACCTACGTTGCTCAGGGGGTCTATTACAAAAAGTTTAATGCGATACACGCAGCTGTGTCCGTGCTTCGTTTTGATTGTTTCCTATTACAAATCACTTTCGTATGCAATATTGCGAAGTGATTGCGTGAGTTTGACAGTTTCTCTGTAGCATATTCGACATCGTTCGTTCAATAGTCTATGGACTACGATAGCCAAATTCAAAATGTTTGTTATAACAAAAATTATAACATTATAATGTTTGTTATAACAAACATTATAACGACAACCAACGGGTTGTAGTTATAACTACAACCCGTTGGTTGTCGGGTTGTTTGTTGACTGGCGGTCACGATAGTCGTCCGCAGTTAACAAACTGCGGACGACTATCGTGACCGAAGTCACTGTGTTACGCAATTGCGTACGTTATTTTTGTAGTAGACCCCCTGATCCCACAATAAGCCTACCTAAAAGGTAAAAAGACTATGAGGGAAAAATGACCAAAACACGGAATGACTAAAACGCAGAATGATTAAAACGCAGAATAACTAAAATGCAAAATGACTAAAACGCAGAATGACTAAAATGCAGAATGACTTAGTAACAAGTACCACTAACACCCAAACACCCGACACAGAGTAGAAAAGTTATTAACAACAGTCAAAGGTCATGAGGCATTTTGTACGGACGTTTGACCTATGGCGTAAACAATAGAAATATGTAGATAGTGTCTGCTACTCAGTGATATGGGTCGCATATTGCAAGCCATATTTCATTTTTTATCATTATATCATAGCATTTCTTTAAAAAATAACATAAAATAAATAAATAAAGACAATACAAACATTTATAATGCTTGCACCACACATTTTCACAATTCCACAAAGCAAAAACTGCTGTTTTATTAACAAAAGTTTAATAACATTATACATATACTCGCACACATTATACTGTAAAATAACTTTTTTCTGCCGGTCGGTACATAAAAAAATAATACATGTTTTGAAAAGTGGGACTGAATTCTTCAATTTAAAACTGGTTTGGTTTCTGTACGCGAACTTTCATCAAGCAGTTCAAATATGCCCAAAGACCTTTCTAAATGTTGTTCAAGCCACTTCACAAAAAGACGAACGTCATTCGATAACAACGACTTATTCATTTTCTAATTACCCCTCCGATTGCATGTTTTCAAAAATACAGGAAAACTGAGTCTTTTTTTATGCAGCGTGACTCCATAACAGCAGAAAAGTTAAAGGAGTTTTTTCCCCAATTCGTTCCTCACAATGGTTCGTTGGGAAGTAGAAATAGGCGTTAGAGGGACCTCCCGCTTCAAGGGCCTTGTATTATGTTTATTTAGGTGCTCTCCCGAATCTGTGCTGACCTCTTTAATATCCTCCTCGGAAAGTATGTCAAATGTCACTCTGTTTACAGAGTATTTACGTGCCCCCCTTAGGATACTAGTCAATTGGCCTGAGTACAGTTGAAAGTATTCATTGTTTATATAATTACTCTCATATTTAGGTATCCGATATGTAGAAAGGTTAGTCGCTAGCAGGATTGGCGAAATTTTTTAATACTTTTCACGGGCCTACAGCGGAGACGTGAAAAGTATTAGAAAATTTCGCCAATCCTGCTAGCGACTCGGTAGCATAATGGTTAGTGCATTGGGCCGGAATCCTAAGGGTGCGGGTTCCAGTCCCGTCTGAGCTGCTACGGGTGAGTCGATTTTTTCTAATATTTTTCAATTATATTAATAATCTTAATGAAGGCATTTTTCAATTTTGACGACTCTGTATGAAATATACAGGGAGAAAAAAGCACAGCCCTTGACGAGTTTTGTCGGTTCTTTTCGTTACAAGGTCTCCCGCTTAGGGTTTGGGAACCAATGGTGTAGTTTCTATGACATTAACAAGTGCGCGTAACAGCCTAGACTGAATAAATTATTTTGAGATTGAGTTTATTACTTATAAATATAAGGACAATGCTATTTACATTACAGAACATTATACCTACTCAAGGTGACATACTAAAGCGCTGAAGTACTCAGAGGTATACTTACTTCATGAATTTTTCATAAAATACTTATCAGTCTACTATTAAGGGGTTATTCCATGAGGATCTTATTCCCCGAGAATCATGTCCCGGAGGATCTCGAATTGTTTTATCTTCATGAACTTAATCAATACACTTTGAGATCCTCTGGGACATGATCCTCGGGGAATAAGTTCCTCAAGGAAAAACCCAATCAAAGTTACATTAATAAATCAAACATTATGTCGGTTATTATAGGTTATTATAAACTTTTCTATATAAAATTAATAACTTCTCTTTTTATCCGTATTTAAAAAGGTGAAAACGTTCAAGGCAAATACAGTTTTGTGTATGGCTGCGTTCAAACGATAACGCACGACTCGCCCTCAACCCGAATTCAACTCAAACTCAACTCGAACTCAACTCAACTGGAGCCCACTCCTTGAAATACAGCGCTTACAATTTTGAGTTTTATAACACATTAATAAGCTCCATTATATTTTGTCGATGCAACTGCACACGCCTCGCCCTCAACCCGAACTCAACTCAAACTCAACCCGAACTCACCTCAAACTCACCTGAACATTACACAAGAGCTTATTAATGTGTCATAAGACTTAAAATTGTAAGTTGGACTGCGGTTGAGGTGAGTTTGAGTTGATTTCGGGTTGAGGTCGGGTAGTGTGTTATCGTTTGAATTCTTATACTTTCACGTTCTTTTTAATTAAATATAGTACTCTATAAGTTATCCTTTCACCTTTCGGCTGCGGCTGCTGGTTACCTAATTTAACCCAAAGAAAAGTGTATCAAAGTGTAGTAATGAATTCACACTCTAAAATTAATCAATGTGCTATAATGTTATATCGACTGTATCCTACTAATATTATAAATGTGAAAGTTTGTGGGTTTGGATGTTTGTTCCTCAATCACACAGAAACTACTGAACGGATTTGGTTGAAATTTGGCACACAGATAGTAGATAGCCTGGATTAAAACATAGAATACTTTTTATCCCGATATTCCCACGGGAACGGGAACCACGCGGGTGAAACCGCGGGCGACTGCTAGTTATTTATAAATGTGTCTCGGTTCTGGCACGATTTTAAGTCATCAACATTACTAGGGATTTAAATTTATTATCACAAAGTGTTATTAGGCTATAAAAGTTCATTAATATCTTTTTAACTGATTTACAAAGCTATTTATTAATCAACTGCTTTTATTTCAATTTAATGCTAATAACTAAGTATAAAAAGGAATTTGTTTTTGAGTATTTTTTTTCTGGTAGAGTTCTTATTCGTATACTCTTTGCACCTATGTTTAAAAATATGCTACTTGTTGTCATTCGATAAATTAATTAATTAATAAAAAAATTGTGATTGCGTTTGACTATTCTATTTAATTTAATTTAAGAATCGTTGTTACAAAACGAATTCCAATCTGAAATAAAACACTTTTTAACGGATACTAGCGCGGTTTTATTGAAAGAACTTTGGTATTTAGTTGTTATTTGGTTTGATTTTTAATTTTTCCGACGTTTCGGCACCTTTGCAGCTGCCGTGGACACAGCAGCAACTACCAAAGTACTTTCAATAAAACCGCGCTAGTATCCGTTAAAAAGTGTTTTATTTCATGTCTAGTGAGCGCGTAAGCTTGAGAAGTGAATATTTCCAATTTTGTATCTTTCTGTTTAAGGAAATAGAACTTCTTAAGACTTTTCCCAAATAAACCTTTTTAGAATTCCCCTCTATAATCGTCATAAAATCGAAGGGTAGAAAGGTGCGAATCGTCTCGATCCTTTATTCGCATTACAATAGAATGTGTATTGAGCGTTCCTATTGAAATCAGATACGTGGGTAATTTGTTTCGAAAATGTTCACCTGAAAGGGTTTCAGGGGTTATTTATTATCATGAATCTATTATAATGGACTATGTGCGTTTTTTTGAGTGCACTTTATTTACTTTTGTGAATAATTAAGGTTCTTTCAGCGAACATAAGATTTATGGTTACCTACTACAACAAAAGAAAGAAATTGTTCACAATACCTTTTTGTATTGTGGAAGTTAGTAACATACTCAGTAATAACAACAATGCTGTGGCTAAATGGTGTTAAAGTTATCTTTAAGAAATAAAATTAGTGAGTTTAACTCCAAGATAAGTGTCAATGCTTGGACAGTTCCACAAAATAACAGACAACCGAGACAAATTGGGTTTCGTCGTCGATCTAAATAATACCATAGGTCCATAGTGAATAAGTAATCATCACGCTATAATAAATACATAGACCATATTAATAAATACTATACAGACCATATAAAATACTGTAAAGTCAGTGGATAAATACTACCATTTTTATCGTAATATAAGCCTCTTGATACTGACTACTGGGTAAAGGGCTCCCTCAAGAATTGCTCCTTCGCTGAAAGCATCTAGCGGCTTCCCGTGACCTTCACCAGATTATCGGTCCACCTTGTTTGTCCACTGCCTCCAAATCTGAGTCGTCACGAGTACCAGAAGACGGCGCCAAAGTAGCGATACCAACATAATTAAGCAGTACGCAAGCTACCCGCCTCTGGAATAATCTCCCTAAAACTATCAGGAGATCTCCTAGCAAATTCTCATTTAAAAGAAACGCTCATGCTTTTCTTTTGGAAATGTGAATGATCATTGTCTCAAACTTATTTCTTGTTATTTTTGTTTTATAATTATAATATATGTATTTATATATTAAGGTTTATTTATTTTTATATTTATTATTTATCTATGTATTATTCAAATATTTTTAAGGTTCTGTAACTCCTTTGTATGTACCGCAAATTCATGAATGTTTTTTATAGATGGTTGACTAGTATAGAATGCTTTTAGCATTAAGTCCGCCTTTGTACCTTACTTTGTGTATTGTTGTGCAATAAAGATTAATAAATAAAATAAAAATAAAATATTTTTTTACGTCACCGGCAAATCAAAACGTTTATTCATTCAAAACTTGACGGTGACGTAACCGAGCTATGTGAATGATACTATGGCGGGTCCACAGCAAACCCGTCATGTGATCTTAATCTCATAAATCTCATTAATAAAACTCCGGCGCCGTCATTTCGTTCTCGTGACGGCTTACCCACGGAATATCATTTGGGGCTTGGTAAAATATAATATTGGTACAAATAAGCTTGATAAACTATGATCTACATTTAACCACGAAGCATCCACGTTAAAATAACCCAGATTTATTAGACAACGTTAAATTTAGTCTAGTTAGCCGTTGCAGAATTGGCTTCCGCATAATTCTCATACTCGAATAACTCCGATAATCACCGACTAATGTCTACGTGAAGCTTTGATCAAAGATAAACATCAAAGGTTAAATGTTCAATGTTTATAAACATCAAAGGTATTAACCAGACAAATACGGAAAGCTATTTTAGTTCTAAATCAATCTCTGTATTTGTAATACAGTGATTTTGAGAAGTACGATGTTGTATGCGATTAAAAAGGTTAAAGAACTTTAGTAAAAGCAAAATGTAATAATATTGATGTTAAGAAAAATTTAACTACAATCCTGCTGCATCTGAAGTAGGTACTGACTAATTACTTTAAAAAAAATGAGAGAATCAATAAAGATCCTAATTTGACTTGGGATTTGAGATAAAAAAGTTAAAACACATTCATTGGATTTGAATAATAATCAATTTATACAGGGTTATTTGTAAAACACCAACAACCTCGCAGGAGTAGATTACTAACATCATAAACAACAACATTTGTTCTACGACTTTTCTGAAAACAGACAAAAAATTCGACTCGCCATACAAATGTCCGAACAGCTGATCGAGTTTTGTATGAAAAGTCGTCATTTTTTTGTCTCATTTTGGAAAAGTCATAGAACAAATGTTGTTATATGATGTTACTAATCTAAACTACAGGTATTTTACAAATTACCCTGTATATTCCTATTTTTAAATTTTAATTCACAGACAGACAAAACTAAGGTGATATAGGTAGTTTATCTGTGGGCTCAAACTTTTACTGGCCTAGACAAGAACTTTCTCACTTGTTTATTAAGTAATGGTTCACAAAATAATTGTAAAGCTAAATAGTTTATTGTGAAAACTATGAAAAACAGCAATAAATTCCTGCGAAAAATCAAAATGTTTCCAGTAACTCAGTTGGCAAAGAAGCTAGAAAATATTTCTTACTGTCATTTTAAGCCTTCTGGATGTTTTCCAGTTATTTCGTTACAATCCTTTCTTTCCATTTTTGCTATGACGTTTCCTTTAAGTTTTGGTCTTACATTGAATAAAAGAACTTGTAACAATATTACGCTGAATTTATGTCCAAATGATTTATGAATTTCATTTTATTTTGGATACAAACAATTCCACGATACATTTTAACTAGTTACTTTTTATACTGGTTTATATTTTCAAATAATACTATAATGGGTTGCGTATTTATTTTGTCTACTCTACTATTGCATTGTGTGTACTGTACCTTATAAATATAGATGTATGTTTTAAATAAATTAAAAAAGAGCTATTATATTCGGTAACTTATATCAGTTACAACTTTATAACTTGATATTCGTAACATCTCTACTTATAATTAAATCACGTTTTTTGTTTATAATACGGAGGCAGGAGTCAAAACAAACTATGGAACTATAGAATATATATATTTAAAATCATGACATTTGAATTGAATATATACTTTAAATACACCAATTGCCAACATCTTAATATTAAGTTCAATAAAATATTATTGTTTTCGATCTTCAAAACTAAACTTTATCTCGTAGAGCCAGATGAAGTTTTGAAGACCGAATCGAAATCTAAATAAAATATTCTAAAGTAAATACTCCTACGTTAATTTACTCTTTCATAACATAATATACAATCAACCAACATAAAAAGTTAAAGTTCCAAATAATAAAGTTCACTCGACTTCACATAAAAACATTGACATACTCGTAAGTACGATTTCTTTTAATGTTTGATAAAGCTGTCATTTATAGTTTCTTTGATAGTTTGATATGAGTGAACGCTTTCATCAATGACAAGTGAACTATCAAACATCCAAATCCCATCCCACCGCGGAAGCTTATCTCATTGATCTCCATACAGTTAACTGTGCATATTTAGCCTGAGTTGAGCAATAGCACGCCTAATGTGCTCAACATTAGTTCCAGTTCTGGCACCGTTCCATATTCCTGGTTATTCTCATCACGGCCTATTTTCAACCGTCTTACCTAGAAAACAATGCGTTTTATTACAATCAGACAATAAGCTAACTGTGACCTATTTTTCTTGATTATTTTTGGCAAGGTCGTTTGTGATGGAGGGATTTTATGGCGTGTGAAACTAAACGCTACTGTCAAACGGTTAAAGTTGATACGGCCGTGTTTTAATGGGGCGATTAAAACTCTTTGTTTTCATCGAATTTGATTTTATCGCTTCAGGTTTAATAGTTTAAGGCCCGTATTTATAAACCGTTCTCTCAACGTTGAGTGCTATCTTAAGATCATACTTGAAAATGTTCTTCTTATAGCTCTTATTCGCAAAATAAGGGCAACTAAGCAGCATAAGGGCAACTTCACAAAACGGCAATGTGGAATGTCTGAAAAAAATCAATTTGACTGAATATTTTTTTATATGTAGGAATAAGCTCCCGTAGTAATAGAAAAAAGTTTCAGAATTTTCGGTTGCGTATAAATAAAAATAAAAAATAAAGTCACTTCGACTTCACAAATATACGAAAGTAACAGCAGAATGGAGATTATACCTTTGCCACCACCTGTCATAACCACAACATGCTATAAAAAAAAAGTTTCAACACAAAGTGTCAAAACTTTTTTTTTAATACTTGCTGTTGTTGTGGCAGGTAGTGGCAAAGGTATAATCGCCATTCTGCTGTTACTTTCGTACATTTGTGACGTCAAAGAGACTTTATTAAAAAATTTTGGCGCAACCGAAAATTCTGAAACTTTTTTCTAAAACTAAGGGAGCTTATTTCTACCTATAAAAAAATATTCAGCCATTTTTATTTTTTTCGGACATTCCCCATTTCTTATAAGGAAAAATTCGCATGAACAGCATCTCAGGTAAGATCTCAAGATAGCTCCAACATTGAGAGTGGTTATAAATACGAGCCTAAATGCTTGTAGGTTTTAGTTCAACATGACTGTGTCGGTCTTGTTAAGATTTATCGATAAATATGAGGTTAGTTCAGGTTTTTTGTGATATTTTTAAAACGATTTTACACAAAATTACTGGCAGCCTATTTTTTAGTTAATTTTGAAATTTAAAATAGACAAGACGTCGACAAAATATACATTGGACGGCGTTTAACCAATCAATTAAAAATATATACAAAAATCAGCTGATTTTGATAGCAACCATACCTTATAAACTTTTTTTAATTCATTCCATCGGCATCATTCATATCGTCCGATAACACGAAGCTGTTTGGTAAGCAAAACCTTTTTCATTACCATGCCGGGTCTGGGTTCACAAAATTTACATGTTCGTGTTTATTTGCAAATTGTACCAATCCGAAGGATTCCGGGGAATCGCTAGCAATATCTGAATGTGCGTGTGTGTAACTCTGCCTTTAAATATAGGGATGTGCCTTACGGTACTAGCTACGAGACTCAGCGACAGGCAACAGACGGTGACGGCGGGGCGCGGCGCGGCGTGTCAAGCGAATTTCAAATACGATAATATAATTCTAAACAAATTCTAGGCTCACAAATGAGCCAATATGTTGAGGTGAGAAATTACACAAAAACATACGGAGCGAATTCCTTAGCTTACACAGCCAGCCTCCAAGGTGTTCCGGGATCTGCCTTCCTCTCATGCAATCAGAGAAGGTCCTCAATTATGTGGCAAAAGATGAAAAGGCGCCATGCGGTCGGGGATATGGTGTGTGTTGCGTATTATGTAATCTGTGGTGTTGCTAATATTGATTGCTTTGCGGTAAGTGGTTCGGAATTAAAATATATATTTGTCGCTCGCAGCGCCACTAGTCGCACTGTTTCATGGCCAGCACAGAAATTGATATTGATATACAGTGCAGACTGAGAGCCGTGTTGAAAATAAAGGCAAGGGTTAGTTATATTTTTTATCATTTTTAATTTTGAGTCAAATAATTTTATAATAATATACTTTGTACTTGGTTACTCAATATATGAAACAGTTGTTATGTTTTTGTAACCCGTGATAGTAAGTTGTTTTATTTAAAAAATATATATGCCTGGAGTTATATAATGTGAATGCCAGTTTGACTAAAAATTCCTAATATTATTAAACGGTAGCCCTACGTAAATTAGAATTCAACAAATAGGAAAGGGCAAATGTGTTTGGTTTATGGACTGGCTGGCTTAAATCATCATGTCATGTTTGGGCAAATATTGGAAGGTTTGAATTAACTTATTCAATTATGTTATGAAGCATTAAATTTTAAGAGTTTTTGAATGAAATTAATAAAATTATTTGTATTTATCATTTTCATGCATTCAATTTATGGTCTGTGATGAAAACCTTGATGACGATAGCAAAAAATAAACATAAATGTTGTTAATAACTATTAGAGTAAGCTTTTTCAATTTGCGATTACGGAGGGTTATAAATTACCAAGGTTAGTCACGCATGGGATGGGTGACCAAAGAACTTAATAACCGCCGCTATGGTTTAGTGGTTCGCCCACCCGTGAAAGACGCAGGGGTCCCGGGTTCGATTCCCTCGATTCCCTGGGGGGGGGGGGGGGGGGTACAATCTATACTTGGTTCGTTGGAGGTGGGGCTTATTTCAAGTCCGCCTGGCTAGCTTACTATCTTGTCTGACGCCATAACAACAATTTTAAAATTGTTGTGTTCCGGCAGTTAGAGGTAAGATAGCCAATTCCTCAGTGATGAGGATTCCGGGTGAAGTGCGCTTCCATCTTCGGCCTTATCGTCACTTAACATTAAGTGAGGTGAAGATCAAGCACTATCCTGTGCACTATCCATTGTGCATATAATGGTACATTATGATACAAGTTAGCTTAGGTTGCTTATTGCACACAAGGCTGTGGGTTCCAGCCCCAGCCGCAGGCGAGGGCGTAACTCAGCCGAGTGTGCAATAAGTAAGAGCTCACGAGTTTCATACGACGTTTTTCAACACATTTGCTAGGAAAAACAAAGTAATTTACCACACAGCAACAAATACGACAAAAACAAAATGATAATCATGATGAGAAAAGGCGCGCAGGTTTTTTTTTGTTTTTTTCACACGCCCAATGCAAGAATATTTTGCGAACAAAGGGGTTAGTGAGCATACTGCCTACTTCAAAATTATAAATTTAAGTGATAAAATGCTAATATTTTAATATTTTATAACAAAATATTGTAAATTAGGAATAATTTGATAATCATCAATATTTGTTTGACTTAATTAAGGATCTACACATTTATTTATTCCAAAAATGCAAATGAATTTTCAGCGGCATAAAACCTCTTTGTTGTTTCTAAAAAAATAACTGTATTACCCGGTTAAATTGAAAATGCTCTGTTTACTCGCATAGAACTTGCAGTAAGGTACCTATTTAACTTTGTAGGGATAATTCTATAACCAACTAGTGTTTTATATATTATTGCACGCGTTTGTTATAGTTCGGTTTATGGCCCTAATAGCGATGTATTAGGGCTCACTTTACGAGCAAGGTGTTGAAAAAATAGTTTTCATTTTAGCTGTAGTACTTAGCTCCTATCTATATTATTGAAACACGTTATTTCTTAGTATTTTACGGTATATTTAATATTAAAGGATTGAGGAAGATCTTTGCCCCTTTTATCGGGTTTATTTATAAGCCTAACTAGCGGCCGCTCGCGACTTCGTCTGCGTGGAAAGATTTTTTGCTATTCCTCGGGAACAATACTGTTTTTCGGGATTAAAAGTACCCTATGTCCTTCTCTGTACCCCTGAGAACGTGTATGCAAAATTTCATGACGATCGGTTGAGTAGTTAAGACGTGAAGGCGTAACAAACAAACAAACAAACAAACAAACAAACGGACTTTCGCATTTATAATATTAGTAAGGATGAGCCCAGGCTAACGTCAAGGATTGTATTTTTTTTTTATAATTTCCAATATTAAATAAGTACCATAAATAAAAGCACCCTAAAACTTCACATACACTAAAGGAAACAACTCTACAGACCTTGTTGACAATTTGTATCACGAAAAGAGGAAAGCCTTTGAGATAAAAATATATTTAGTGGCTGCCCAAAGCTGTCTGTAGTCGGCAAGTTACGAGCAGGCGAATCCGCGGGGATTACAAGTTTATTCGATTACGCCCCTGTGGGGCACATTTATCTACCTGAGTCGTTACTATGTGTAGTGGTACAAGAGGTAGAAGTTATTACGAGCGAAATGTAGTTTTCTACTTTCTTTATAAACAGTATTGCTTTGACTTTGTATATTTCTATAACTTTTTTCTCGATATCCCCCAGTGTGTTCAATTTGAACCCACTGGGGGATACCTTTAAGGTAACGGGCCTTTTAAGGTAAAAGGCCCTTTTTAATTTAAAAAAAAATGTAAAAAAATGGTTGACAATAATAATAATTATAAAAGTTAGACTGAAAATGAATTGAAAATTGAAGAAAGCCAAAGTGTGTTGAAAAAAAATATATATACGAAAATACGCTTACGACATCAAAAAATTGATAGCAAACAACTAAATTATAGGTCTACATTTATACTAGCGCCAAGTTGGCGGTAGAGTCTGTCTAAATAGTCAGTTTACACGAGAAATTATTAAATTATTTATAAAAACTTATACTGGTAACCCTGTTGGTGCTGTCAAAATTCTAATTGTAAACATAGCTTTACTCAATTTTATTTAGATGGGTATGGGTGGGGTGGATGGGGATTTAGGTTGGTTTTAAAATTACCTTTGAAATTACTCATGTAAACTGACTTTTTAGACAGACTCTAGTGCGTCAACTAGTGGATAACAGCCAAATTATCCTGCCATTTCAAGTGGATGCGTTGTAGTAGTTAAAGCCAGTTCCTTAGTGGTGTATGAAATGACAGTTTAAATTGACAGCTGACAGCTTAAATTAAGCTTGATATTAAATGAGAGGAATTCACTTAGTACCAGGTAGAAGTAAAGTAACTCTGTAAGGAAGGTGGTTTGTTACTTTCTTTTTGCTTTCTGTAGGAACTGTAGAGAAATCAGCAATCAGAAAAATAATTTAGGAAAGAAGCTATCGTGAGCGAAAATATAATTTAAATCCCATTTCTTAATTTTTTCGAACTTTATGATGGCTTTGCACTACCCATTAAACAAATATATTAAATACAACAATAATGATAAAGATGCATCAGCTTGCTGCTAAAGTACTAAAGTATATCAGCCGCACGACACCCACTGCTGGGTATAGGCCTCCCCTAAGGATCTCCACGACTATCGGTCCTGCGCTGCCCGCATCCAGTGGCTTCCCGCGATCTTCTGGTGAAGATCGGTGATCTGGTGATCGTCGGTCCACCTTGTCGGGGGCCTACCCACGGAGCGTTGTCCGGTGCGCGGTCGCCATTTCAGAACCTTTCTGCCACAACGGCCATCAGTTCTTCTCGCTATGTGCCCTGCCCATTGCCACTTCAGCTGAGCAATCTTTCGAGCGATGTCGGTTACTTTAGTTCTCCTGCGGATCTCCTCGTTTCTGATTCGATTTCGATCACGCAGGAAAACTCCGAGCATGGCTCTCTCCATCGCTCGCTGGCTGACCTTGAGCCTCCTTATGAGATCCATAGTTAGCGACCACGTTTCACTGCCGTAGGTCAGCGTGAATTATTGTATTGTTATGAAATTAAATTATTTTTGTCCGATAATTTAAAAGTTTGTTCCCTCCTATGCTCAGTATATCACCGCATAAAATTACATGTAATTGCTGATTTTTTCCTCACACACAGAGGCTCTCATATTATCTATGTCAATAAAGATGCTTCAGATACTTGTTATTATTTCGAATTATGATCATGATGGCCCACTATCAGCAATAAAAAAAATCTGTTTTGTTTTCCTGAACATTAAAAAAAGTATCTTAAAATTAATTCTTTTTTCGTTACACTTATATCGTTGTAAAGTCTGTCCATCTTTACTTGTCTTATATAAGATTGGTGAAGATTGTTTACCATATGGTAAAGAATCTTCACCCAACTCTTTATTGAAACAATCATTTATAAAATACAACAAATGGTTTTACACACATAGATTACGAAATAACATGTAAATAAATTAATAACAATTTAATAAAGTTACTAACATATTTTTAAATAACGATTTAAGTTTAAAAGACGTATGACAACTGTTTACTAAATAAGACAAGTAATGATGGACAGACTTTAGCTTAGCCGAGTGCTTAAACATTTGTGCATGAAAGTTTTAAAACATTGGCGTTCATGGTTGATAAATAAATTAAGACAATGTTAGTATGTAAAATGCAAACTCTTAAAATTATCCATTCAATATATATAAGCCAATTTCATACTGAAACCCCTATTAACTTTACTATGCAATTCAATGTCAAATAAATGTCAAATAACTAGATACCTATATTGAATACATCAATTTGACTTTGATATGAGCATTCTCTCGCTGTAAAATATATTCAGGATCACAAGTTTATTAGAATAAGGTTTCCATTGTTTGTATTTGTTATATCTAGCTATATAGACGCCATTACATTCCGCGCGTGCTTTATAGCGTTATATATTTTCATTACTCAGTTCCAGATAGCAAATTGGAAAGCGAATTCCAGTGGGAAATGTAACTTAGGAGGAATGTAATATGCTTAAGGAAACTCTTAGTGGTGTAAAAGTTATTACACATCAAAATAGTTTGTCTCTTGCTTATTAACAATGTATGTACAAAATTACGGGGCTTAATTGGGTGAATCAACTTTTGAATGTAAGGAAAAAATCAACTTATGTGTAAATTTTTATAAATTAAAACGAAATTAGATAACTCTTTTATAAAAAATATCTATTTTACGATATTTAGATTCATAGCCAATAAAACATACTTAGTTTTGTACAAAAATAATCAATTTTTTAAAGAAAAACATGGGTGACCAAGGGGACAATGTTGTCCCCAGCTTTTATATGAAAAATAGGAGTTGTCTCCTGGGTCAACTAAGTTTTTCTTAAAAATCACGTAAAAAAATTACATGTATTTAAAATTTTCTTTTAAGATGCTGAGAGTATTTGCAACTACAGATTAACTTCATATAAAAATGGTTCAAGTAGATATTTTAAGAAATGCCACAAAACAAAAAAAGTTGATTCACTCAATTACGCTATAGAACTTTTTTGTCTTTTAAAACCAGCCCCAATACACAAAACACGATAATATGATATAAAATAGATTTGGATAGTTTTTAATCGAGTAACATTAAATTCCCATTTTGGGAATCAAAAATACTGAATATAGCGTACTGAAATACTAAGTGGGCGACGACGGACTGAGAACGACTACAAATGTTGAAAACGGGTGACTTTAAAATACAAATTGAGTAACTAGTTATTTAGAACAGGTGACCAAATTACTATTTGGGCGACAACCTTAGGGCACACAAAATATTATAATTTGGCATATATTTTATTAAAAAAAGGTGACTATTATACTAATCGAGATGACAAAAATACCATGTTGGGCAGCTTAAATCGGTTATATAGTAACCTACTTGGAATAATAGTTGCCCATTCAGTATTTTTGTCACTCATTTAGAATTTTCACTGCTAACTTAAATTATTTATCTCCCACATGTAGTCGCTCGTTTCACATATTTTTTGAAATCCACAGTTTGTCGTCTTCGTTGAAAGTGTTTATTAAGATCTACAGTATATATTTTTTTAAGATTTTTCACTCCGTTATTTCAAAAGTTAAAGGGGGGGGGGACACATATTTTACCAATTTGGCGGTGTATATCTTTCAAACGGTTCACCTTGAGAAAAAAATTAGTGGCTGTGACATACGGACGGACAGACAGACATGACGAATCTATAAGGGTTCCGTTTTTTGCCATTTAGGTTACGGAACCCTAAAAAGTAAGAACTCAGAGGGCCCGCTTGGCGGTTTTCGCGGCACATGCATGCTTCCGCTGCCGAATACGGCGGGATAATAATCCCGAGATGACCCGAATCTGACATTAGTTGAACATAGACAAAAAATCGCGATTTCTTCAGACTGACTATTTTGTGGTCTGGTGGTCTACCACCAGACTTTACCAGGGCTTTCCAAAATGACAAAAAACTGTAGACTGGATAGATGGCGTTGATAAAAATGTATGTATCAATGTAATTTTCTTTTACTTAGCTTCGAAGAGTACTCATATAGGTAGGCAAATGTAAACTTTTTTTTTTCTATATGCCGAGGAAAAACGCATTTACGCGCTTCCCCTCCCGCAGGTGAGCGAGAGGGGGGTATGTGGGACTCGCCAGGAGGGGACCGCAACTTCGGCGTTGCAGCTCCCTCCACGACTGCCTCCCGTAATTCCACCAAGTCAAAGCTCGGTGGAATCCCAGGAGGAGGGAGGGAGGGAGGGAGGGCCAGGAGGAGAATACGCACTAAAAAACCTCGGCACCTGCCCACTCGTCGCCAAATGTCGACAGCCGTCGACATTTGGCGACTATGTAGGGCTGTATGAGGGTCTGTGGGGACAATCTCCTCAACGACAGACGGCCTGCTCGCATCCGGGCCTCCTCCGCTGGGAAATGGCCGGGCAAGTTTAGCCATTTCCTCCATCTCATCAGGACCATGCAAGGCGGGCAGTGGTTCACCTCCCACTGCCCGCTTGGCCCCGACTTCGAGTGGCCACCTCCGAAGAGACTTTCGCTCCCCTCGCGCGTACTGTTTAAATGGACTTAGACCTCCGCATTCGTTCGAGTTGTGAGCTTCCAAGGGAAAATAGTGCGCCATCTGCGCTTTCCCTCAGTCACTCGGGTGCGTACTACCCGGTGGATACGGTAATCATAAAATTACCAATCCTCCTGTGTTTCCGCTCCCTCAGTGGGTTTAGTACTACATGTCATCAGGCAGATGTAACCCTAAAATGTTCTCTTTGGGCAGATGTCAGTCAGCGAGCCCAGGTACAGGCCGTTTATTTTTAAAAGCCAATTTTGAAACTTCTCTTTCCATCAACGCTACCTAGAGAGGCAACTACTTACTATTTTTATTTTTTAAATATCACTTTGAAAAGCCCTTATTAAAGGTTTATTTTGACATTTGCAGTGCCTATTTTTATTATAGTTTCAGTAGCTGGCCACTTTCTGTTTCGTAGAGCCCATTATACCGAGACGAGCATTATTTATTCATATTTCACACATTTTAGTGACAAATCATATAGTTTTGGAATGTGCTCATCATGGCCTTTCATTTGATGCCCATATTGTAATAATTTAAAAAAAAAATTCTTCACATTTCAAAATGGCATCGTACAGTCGCCATATTGACTTTTTCCAAAGAAAATATAGCCAGTGTCACTTGGAATGATGTAAGGATTCTAACGATACCCCATACATCCAAATCCGTTGACCCATTTAGTAGTTATGGTGGAATAAAGAAACTCACATACCCACAAACATATATTAAACCCTGAACACATATACATTCCTTTTTGGGCAGTCGTGTAAAAAAAATAGTTCTGTTGTGACAAGATTGAATAAACATTTGTATGTGAAAAAACACTGATAGGACTGATAGGATAGTAATGATCTTTATTTGCCATACTTATCATAATACGTGCTTTTACACATTTTTTATAAAACGAACCTATCGAAAACTTAAATTAAATTAGTAAAATGAGAAACGTGATATTTAGTTCAACTTTGACTGCAATAACGTTTGTTTATCTAAATCGTGTTAGTTAAATTGGGCCCAGAGATAGTCTGTGACAAAACCGAGTGCGTTATTACGCCAGGACACATTTCCTTGGTCTGTAAAATTGCCTCTGTTGGGTATCCTATGTAGTTTATGGGAGTACTTACTGGAACACAACAGTCTTTTGTTTTATTATATTTTTATTGTTTGCTCTGTGAGAATTTGTCTCTTTGTCTTCTGTATATCGCGGTTAGTGTTTGATATTACACGTAATGTTGGGTTATACGAGTTTTATGTCCTCGCGCAGTAAGTGCTAACATTTAGAGCAAAACTTTCAGTACTTTCGTTCTTAGGAAAAGTGCTATATACTTTTATAGCTGGAAAACTTAGAAACAAAGTTATATTCAGTTTTATTAAAGCCTTGGGACTTGTGTAATCAAATGAATGTCAAAGCTCCAAACTAAAAGTGTGTCCTAAAACCCTAACTTAATTTATCAAACAATAAGGCACTTTTTGTACTAAGCCCTGGTATTTGATGAAGTTAAAAAAGAATGAGGGGATGAATTGAGGTCGTGAACTTGAAGGTCTAATAAAAATGTTTTTGGGGCAGGGAACGAACCATAAATAAAAGTTCAATCCATCAACGTTCCTCCATGGAGCGATCTCTCTGAAGTCGAATTAGCGGTTTGCTGCTAAAGTTTAAATTTCTGTTCAGTAATTTGTTGGGAGCTAAAAACTCTTTGATCGTTAACTTTTTATGATGTGCGTTAATTGATATGAAGACATGTGGTAGGGGTAACAGCTTCGTTTTATGAATTGGAACGACCTGTTTTTAAAACATTAAAGCGACATGGATGTTATAGTGATGGCCTCTGTGGTTAAGTGACTTGTACACCTTTTTTCATAGTGTCACCATCTCCAAAGTCCCGGATTCGATCACCGGCTGGGTCAATTGTAAGGCTGCGTTCAAACGATAACGCACGACTCGCCCTCAACCCGAACTCAACTCAAACTCACCTCAACTGCAGCCCACCTTGAAATACATCACTTACAATTTTGAGTCTTATGACACATTAATAAGCTCTTGTGTAATGTTCAGGTGAGTTTGAGGTGAGTTCGGGTTGAGTTTGAGTTGAGTTTGAGTTGAGTTCGGGTTGAGCGCGTGGCGTGTGCAGTTGCTACGACAAAATGTGATGGAACCCGGGACCTTAGAGGTGGCAACACCTTGACCACCGACGTACAAACAGCTCGACCATAGAGATAGTTGTCTTGTCTCTGATTTGTTTTAGCTGAGGTACCTACTTAGTTTGGAATCGGAACAGGTGGTATATAAATATACAAGGTCATTTTGTATTCACCATCCAAATTTTGAGGATGTGTTCAGTCCATAAAACTGAATAACTTTCTCTAAGGAACACATTGTCACATATGTAAAATTAAAATTGACTTTCCATACAAATCAAAGAGATCACGTGATCAATTTAGTATGGGATGACCAAAATTTTGTAGCGAAATTTGACACATGTTTCTAAGAGAAAGTTTTTTAGGTTCATGGACTGGGCACATCTTTAAAATTTGCATGGTAAGTTCAAAATAACCCGTTACATATGAGGTGATTTTGTCTAGTATTTATTTATCGCAAAGAAGTCGCATTTTAAATACAGCTGAATGACTCGTTAGGTATGCATTCTTTTTATTCACTAGCTTTCCTCGCGACTTTGTCTGCGTAGACAATTATAAAATCCCTAGGGAACCATTGACCGGAATAAAAAGTATCCTATGCATCGACGTCCATTATACAAGTACGCTGGACAGGCGAACGTCACCAGTCGTTGGTTCCGATTTGAAAATCGCCATATTGGCGCTGAGAGCGGTAGATTCTATACTACGGCAGTAGTGAGTGTACTTGGGACTGATTAGTTTTAAGTACACTCACTATGGCAGTATAGTAGAATCTACTGCTCTCAGCGCCAATATGGCGATTTTCAAATCGTCACAAAAAATTGCTGTCATTTCATGACATTAGCCTGTCCAGCGTACCATACCATTACCATTACATTACTATAATGGACGTGAGTGATCCTATGTTAAAACAAAGGAAGACATGAAATAAATTTCACAATTTTTTTGTCATGTAAACGACGTAAACGACGTATCAAGAACTTTTATTTTTGATATTAATTTACCGAATGATCTTTCTAAATACCTTTTCACCACCATCATTGTCATATTATTCGCACGATACCCTTCCCCAAAGATCTTCACAACGCTTGATCCTGCCTGTCTGCATTAAAGTTATTTTATTTAAAGTGCATCTCATAAAGTGGCGTCCTCAGAGGTTTTTATTTAATATAAGTTGTTAATAGAGAAGGATTTAAAAAAACTTAACCTTCCAAAAATAATAAACTCAAGCATTTTTAGAAGGTATCACTACATTCCCTTGTAGTCATTGGTAGAAGTAGATATAGCAAATGCGTCAGTTTTATCAGTTTTGCAATACATACATACAAATAGCAATGACCACGAGGGAATGTAATGATACCTTTTAAAATACTAGACTATGGGTCTTAGAAATTCCATGTAAAGTTGTTTAAAATTGTGTATTTTAATACAATCCCACTATCCCACTAATATTATAAATGTGAAAGTTTGGATGTTTGGATGTTCGTTCCTCAATCACGCAAAAACTACTGAACGGATTTAGTTGAAATTTCGCACACAGATAGTAGATAGCCTAGATTAAAACATAGAATACTTTTTATCCCGATATTCCTACGGGAACGGGAACCATGCGGGTGAAACCGCGGGCGACCGCTTGACCGCGACGCCACTTTCAGATAGGGCACGCCTTAAGAAAAAGTTTTGTTTCAGTACATTAATTAATGTATGCTAAAAACAATTCGGTAGGTATATATATATATAGATAGAGGCACCGTTAGATACTGAATATCACCAGTCTACCTACATCAAGTAGGTAAAGATACACTGTAAACTTGCCTCAGTTGGCTCGTTACCGTAACGTGGGTTCTGCTATGGACCCCAGGGGGCCATAGAGGTACCTTTGTAAACATAAACGACAATGGCAGTTGTGATAAAGCCGGTTTATAGGCCTAATGCGAAGTAATCTGATAACTTTAGTAGAGATAGGACTTTGAAGCAGTTACGGAAATATTATAGTCAACATTGAGAATGTTTTATATAAAATCTTGGTTAATTTATTTAAAAAAAGAGTACCAGATGTACCAAGCGAATCGAAAGTGAGGCCTTTCTCTTGCAAATGCTCACCACTAAACTACAAAGACTTTACAATATCTTTTTAGGGATTTTATTTTCGTAGCAAGGTATTTAAGCTATGACGTAAATTTGAGTAAAAAAAACACGAGAACGTCCCAACCAACATTTTGGCGCTAATTTCCACCTTTCTTAACGTTTGTACTGGTTTAATGGGTGTATAAAAGCGTCCAGTAAAACTTTTGTTTGTTCAATGGTCATGACTATAACTTAATAACTCATCAAGATGAGTAACAGTAGCAAGAAGACATAATATAACTTAGGTAGGTATTAAAGAGAAAAGCTGAACCACAGTAACACTAGGTATTGTAACTTCAAGTAACAATAAGTACCTAAGGTAATAGTAAGGTTTCTAGTAAGTCTCACTATTTCCAAGTGTTCTTAAAGAGTGCTAAGTAAATGTTTTATACCACTTAACTAAGCAAGGAAACGTAATATTACTTAAGGAGGTATAAACGGTATAGTCGGAACCATCATAGCACCTGCTTTTATAAATTCAAGTATCAGAAAATACTTAAAGTAATATTATAGTTTCTTATAACTCTTTCTACCGACAAGAGCTCTTGAAAGTAGTTAGATAATTTTATTTATCACCTAAGTTGATATAAAAGTATTAATCGCAACCTATTTACAGCTACTTAATTTAGTAATCAGTAACCCCTATATATGATAGCAATTGGTATTATGGAGTTACTATTAGAGCCCTAATCGTTAGAGCGGGGTTCAAATTTACTTTTATGCTATTTTAAGCAATATTAACATGCAATATAACCATTGTAACTCTTATTTTCACTTGAAATCATAAAACATATGAAATATTACTTTTATAGATGTATAGTGTCACTAACCTCTAAATGTTATATTCTCTGATCTGATTACATGCAAATTACAGTGATACCTAGAAGTAGTCAGAATTTTTTGATTTTCGCCATGAGTTCGTGAATAAAACGAAATTGTCAGTGTCAGTCAGCCAGTGAACAGAAACGTAACCCTAAAATACCACTACCTTTACATCCAAATCGAACCATAGTAAAACCAAACACCTTAAACTTGTACTCTTATTACTTTTAAAACCCTGTTCTGGTATTACAAGTGTAACAATAGTTCTAACTGCAGGCCATCTAGCACTTCTTGTTTATTAATAGTAATAATAGGAACCTAGGGTAATAAGGAATAGACGCCATGTTAAATCAAACATAACCTAAAAATAATTCAGAAAAAAAACTAGTTTAAAACACATTTTTTGTATAATTTTCTCATTTTAAAATGCAATATTATTACTACAATACACAATCACTGTAAAAGACAGAGCCAATTTCCTGTTTTTATCTAAATGCATATTGAGTGTATGCCCCGCGTGATATAATACAAATTAATTTTTAATCAAATATCACTTATTTTCAAGGCCCTTCAAAATTGAGATGCAACACATATAATATTCTCTCAATAAAGTAGCACGCGCAATAAATGTTAGCCATATGATGAAGAAATCAAACTTGACTGACGGAGTTATTGACAATCTTAATTACACTTCCTTAGTTGGCCATCATATTGAGACGATATCACAAATTGAACTGAATGAAATCAAGTAACACTTTAAGAACTAAAATAATGAAAACTAATAGAAGAAGGAAACTCCCTGCAGCTCTGAGTTGCTAATCAACACTGATCAAGATACATAAAGCAACTCCAAGAAAAAAATGAACCTAAAAAAGAACTAATATATTACTATAAAAGTTATACCAGCAGACTTTAGAACTTGTGTACCACGTATAGTTTTTATTATAACCATAATACAGACTTTAAAGTGCTTGAGGTAGCAAGATTTATATTATACCACCATTATAGATACAAAAAATTCTTTGCCACTAACGCCACTCTATAACTGTAATGTAACTCTCAGTGTTAAAAGAGTGAGCATTATAACCATTCCATTACTTATAGCGCTATAAGACGTGGGCCCAAATAAGAGGTTGTAAGGGGTTAGAGCGTGCTCTAACACCAATTGCTAAAACCTTTGTATAACTCTTGCTTGCCAAAATCACCTTTAAATAACTCTTTTAACACCAATTCTTATTACCAAAATGCTAGTTGGGGTGGGCACTTTTGCTTTGTTATCAATTTATTAAGTTTTTTTTTGTTATAGGAATAAGTATTATGCCGCATTGTTTTGCTACTGGGTGTAATTACATGTCCAAAAAGAGAAATTTGCTTTTTTCGGATGTTTGTTTTTACCCAAAATGATAAACTCCGCTATTATGTGACGTCACATTTTCACGATCTATTCAATGTTACATGGTATTTTTTTAATTTATGCATTTACAATGCGTTAGTAAGTAAAATTTTATTTTGGAAAACAAAATTAAGTGCCTTATTCATTGTGTTAAATTTTACAATTTGTTTTATTGCAATGAAAATATGCAAAATTTCCACGTGAGAGTGAGTGAGTGAGTGCGTGAGTTTCCAATTTAAGAGTGCAATTTTTAAAAAGCGATCGAGATCAGCGAAGAACAACAGCAAGAAAAAACGATTCATACACAAATATCTTCCGCCACTCAAAATAAAAAGCGCAAGTAACATACACGGTGTTAATAAAATAAATGATCGCTAAGTGACTACCAGAAACTCGTTGCCTCTGAAAGCAATCTGACCGAAATCTCGGCTTATATAGAACTATTGGCTGCCTCTCACAATATCAGTTCATCAAACCCAATTTGGCCGCAAAAATAGAAATCAGAGGAATCTTGGGCGGCGAGCCTTAGGGAGCCCGCCCACGAGCGATAAGAACTTTTAGAGTTCAAAAAGTCACTCATAAACAAAATCGCTGCACCCCGGGCGACGAGATTGTCGCTGTCAAATGGAACGTTTTGACACAGTATATACAACCTGTATTTTTTGATATCCCATAACTCTGAGGTTATCCCATAACTCTGATTCTATAGGTCAAAATAATAAAAAACCTCCTTGAACATGTGGTCCAAAAATGCATAGTTTTGGAGGATTTATCAGTTTTAATTTAATAACTAAAAAAGTTATTACCCTTAATCTTTATTTTTGCATACACATACTTTTTTACTATTATCAATGATCACAAACGTAAAGACGACGTTTAGCTTTTATTGACAAATACTACGAATTTCATTGATGACTTTATTCATATTTAGAAGTACGGATATGCGACGTTGCCATGTTACACATAATGGAGTCTTAACTTTATTAAATTATTTTGTATGAAAAATGAAAATTAAAAAAAATGAAAAATATTTCCTAAACCATTCGATTCTGTTTCATGGTCTCATTAATACCCTAGAGTTATGGGATATAAAAAAACACGTTGTATATTAGTTTTCTGACTAGATGGTCACCGACAATCGCCCACGTAAAGACGTGCACCTCCCACGAAAGCCAGTGGCAATGTGACGGACGTGTGCGTTGAGTTGCTCACAAAATCGCTGACAAAAGTCATCGAAAACCTCGCCGCGATTATCGCAGCTACAAAAAGTAGTACGTGGGCGAGCCCCCTAATCCAAACATTTGGGCGATCAAATGCGAAGCGATACCAAGTGAATTACCCCAGCTTTTTCAACCGCTCACTATAAGCGAAATGTAATATTAAAGTGGGGATGAGTAAGTAAAAGCGAGTTTTTATTTACAGTTGACTAATAATTTAATAAAAAATGCTTTGAAAGAAACGTTGATATTTCATAATATGTTGTAATCTTTTTATCAATAGGGAATATGCATAAATTACCGATTTTGATAAATTTGAGCTTGATCTCTGCGGACACGTATATAAAAATATGATGGAACAGAAAAAAATTGTATTAGGTATTTTAATTTTATCACACGTTGAAATCAGGGGAAAATAACGATATTTTTTTTTCATTTTCGGTATAATGTAACAGTCAGAATATCGAATAAGAAATAATATTTTGTATCACACACATGTACTTAAACGCAAAATTTAGGGAGGTAATTGAAAATTCTTGGCTAACTCCATAATAAACGCGCCTGAAACACACCTGAAACGTGACAAGTGACGTCACAAATCATGACGGTTTTCTATTAGAGCGTTTTTGGCGGGTGCTGCTGCGTGCTAACTTCAAGTAACTATATCACGAGAAAAAAAAGCAAGAGAAAAGTTTTAGAAAAGATTAAAGTTGATTTTCTCACGCATTATAGTTTTGATTTTGATACAAAAAATTGATGCATATTCCCTATTATACAGTCAAATGACACACAGATGACAAGGGTCCTAGACACTGTTCTTGACTTGTGCATAATGGGGTATTTACATGAGTGTCTAAAGCTACACAACTTTCGCCGCACGACGAAAATCGACCGTGTAAATGCAATTCGGCCTAGACCGCAGTTGACTGAACAAAATTATCTGATCCGGTGGC
Source organism: Agriphila geniculea (assembly GCA_943789525.1). NCBI lineage: Eukaryota > Metazoa > Arthropoda > Insecta > Lepidoptera > Crambidae > Agriphila > Agriphila geniculea. Next base: position 4,005,276 of record OX038886.1, on the reverse strand, counting down.
TAAAACTGGAATTACGTTATTATTCGGCCTCTATACTACTCGCGAAGTTGATCAAAGTTGGGCGAAGACGAGAGTGTAGAGAGGCACTTCGAATAACTTCGTGCATCCTCGGCTCGCAATGGGCGACTTCCGACTTCCGATCATTGTCGGGCTTTGTGCTCGAGTCAAAGGAACAGAGTCGGGCGAAGACGAAGTGGCTTACCACACTACTCGGCTAAAGCCCGCCGGTAACGATCAATTGCGATTGTCAATTTTTCCGTCAATGCCATTGTTGGAGCAATTGACAATCGCTTCAATTGCACGCGTAAACGATAATTTTTTCCGTCAATGGGCGTCAATTGCGGAAAAATTGACAATCGCAATTGATCGTTACCGGTGGGCTTTACTTCAGTCAAAAGAAAATAGCTTTTTGCACGTCATCCATGTTGTCTAACACGTGAACGATTGAGGCCCTCTCGAAGTTGGGTAAATAGTGTAGCGACGCACTTCTTACTTGGGTAACTTCAACGATTACTTCGGCGAGGAACTTCGCCTTGTAGTGTAGAGGCCGCATTACATATTATTCCCTAGGTTACACAATAAACTACATAGACAACAGCGACGCCATCATCTGCGAATCAATTTTTGGAAGTGACTTGCTAGGTGACTAAAGTCGACCGTCATCATATCGGCCGCACGACACCCACTGCTGGGTATAGGCCTCCCCCAAGGATCTCCACGACGATCGGTCCTGCGCTGCCCGCATCCAGCGGCTTCCCGCGACCTTCACCAGATCGTCGGTCTACCTTGTCGGGGGCCTACACGGAGCGTCGTCCAGTGCGCGGTCGCCATTCTAAAACCTTTCCGCCCCAACGGCCATCGGTTCTTCTCGTTATGTGTCCTGCCCACTGCCACTTTAGCTAAGCAATCCTTCGAGCGATGTCGGTTACTTTATATATTTATAATAAATTACTGGTGACCCATCCTATGACTGACCTTTGCAAACGTTGATTAATAATTTCATTTATACCAAACATTAATTAGATAACATGCTTATTAATCGTATTAAAGAATCAGCATAATACTTACAATTATGTAATTAGAATAAAATATATTTGATTTGTTATAATTAACATTAAAAAGCTATCATTCCCGAACTAAATACTTACTACACATCAGCGAACTAAAATCTATGGAAATGTAATTGCAAACAAATGTTGCATAAAAAATGGCACCACGGGGCCGAAAAAGTACAACCCGCTCAGCTTTAGTCGGGCCAGCCACGCACCCGGTGACTGACGTTAGTGTTTTTTTCAATAAATTGCAATTTATATTGTAGAAAAAAGATAAAAGGGAGAATTTATTAGAAATGACGTCCTTTATAGTCAAATGGTGTAAAAGATGCAAAGAATGCAGTAAAAAGATGCAGAAATAACGTATCTTCTTTTTACGTTTAAGTACAGAAAAGATCTATAAGTATACAAGTAACAGTTGCTAATAAGCAACCAGTGTTCAGCTCCTTAGGGCTGCATAATTAAATGCCAGCATTTTTAGCTCTATCCACTTAGTTGTACTTTTCGTTTGGTGCCATTTTTTGAGCGAAATGCTTATTCCATAGCTTTAGTTCGCTGCTACACATACTGTACACACGAGAACCTATGTAACGTTTTCTTGCAGCACAAATTTCCTATTAATATAAAATGACAAAAGCGTATTTCATACTGAAACTTTATGGAACTTTTCTGGGCAAATTGAATAAACATGTTTTGATCAAATATCGGTATGACCCCGAGATTTTTCCGTCGAAGGAGAGCTTACCCAATAAAAACACATGTAAATTATAACTTCGTAATACGTACTTTCATATTGTAGCTTTTTTGCGAAGAAAAAGTAGGTTTCTGCACACTTTGTTGATTTTTTTCAACAGGGAGTTGATTAACACGCCCTTTAGCAATAAATTATATATCATTAGAAAGCTCTTTTAAAGAAAAATACTTGCTGTTAATATACTTTATATCAAGATTTAATACTTTTGGAGTTAAAGGTTATTAAATTATAAAACTGGTTCATCGTCTATAGGAGTTGATATACCCCACCTCTAGCAATGAATTATATATCATTAGAAAGGTTTTCATATGACAAATATTTGCTGTAAACATACTTTACATTAATTGTTAGTATTTTCGGAGTTTAGGTTATTAATGTTAAAAAATTTGTTCAAGTTCAGAGTGATATAACTCTCAAAGTACTAATAGTGGACTTATTGACATACGATAAAGTGTTTCAAATTTAAAGATCTTTCCAGTGATGTAAAATTTTAATGCTAGAGGAGGCCTAGATCAAAACGCTCATCGTACTAAAGGACCCCCGAAAAGTTCAAACAATTTGACTCAAACCTTATGTCCTAATAAATAAATAATAATAATAAATATAAAATATTTTTTGAAATAATCTTACATCACAATTTACAACTAGTTTAAACATAGATAATATAGGAAAAACAAATAATAAATAATAATTAAAATAATATTATAAATTGTGCTTGACCACGTGCGATGTTACCGTTCTGCTCACTACAGGGCTTGGAAAATATAGAAGGCTATGGTAGAACTGTTACGTATTAAAATCTCTAAATTTGAATAGCCTAAGGTCATAACACCTATGGACGAAAGGCCTAATTTTAAAACACCTAATCGTCCTAAAACCTAATCGTTGTTAGACCTAAGTTTAGAATGCCTACGTTTTATGATACCTAATGGACGAAAGGCCTAATTTTTAAACACCTAATCGTCGTAAAGCCTAAACATTGTTAGACCTAAGTTTAAAATGACTCAGTTTAAATAACCTAACGATGAAAAATTACTTCATTTGAGTCATTGATAACATAGATAACCACGAAAAGTTTTATTAAAATCCTATTAATAACTTAATAAATAAAAACCTCTGAGGGCGCCTCTTTCGGTCAGGGAATCGCCTTAATCCTAAAAGTGATAGACATAATACTTTTCAACACACTTGCTCGTAAAGTGAGCCCTAATACATCGCTTTTAGGGCCATAAACCGAGCTATAACAAACGCGTGCAATAATATATAAAACACTAGGTTGTTATAGAATTATCCCTACAAAGTTAAATTAGTACCTTACTGCAAGTTCTATGCGAGTAAACAGAGCATTCCCAATTTAACCGGGTAATACAGTTATTTGTTTTAGTAACAACAAAGAGGTTTTATGCCGCTGAAAATTCATATTCATTTTTGAAATAAATAAATGTGTAAGTCCTTAATTAAGTCAAACAAATATTTATTATTATCAAATTATTCATAATTCACAATATTTTGTTATAAAATATTAAAATATTTGCATTTTATCACTTAAAATTATAATTTTGAAGTAGGCTGTATGCTCACTCACCCCTTTGTTCGCAAAATATTCTTGCATTGGGCGTGTGAAAAAAAATAAAAAAAAACCTATGCGCCTTTTCCCGTAATTGTCATATTTTGTTTTTGTCGTATTTGTTGCTGTGTGGTAAATTATTTTGTATCTTCCTCGCAAATGTGTTGAAAAACGTCGTATGAAACTCGTGAGCTTTTGCTTATTGCACACTCGGCTGAGTTACGCCCTCGCCTGCGGCTCGGGCTGCAACCCACAGCCTCGTGTGCAATAAGCAACCTAAGCTAACTTGTCTCATAATGTACTATTACATCATACTGCTCGGTAACTAGGATTTACTAATATAGTATGAGGCTGTGTAAGTTGGCATGTGCAACACAGTGCATTGTTTAGATATAACGTTCCATTTTCAAATCACTTTGCAACTCAAGCATGGTGAATGCTTTAACTGTAAAGTACACTTTACAATTCAAGCATTTAAAACTCCTTCGTGAATCAATTTCTTTTCTTATATTATAAATGACGAAACTTTTTACTGAAAAAAAAACAATGAAAATGGCGGCATTTCATTTTAGTTCAAACTATGCAAAACTCCTTGGTCAAACAATTATTTTTTTCATAATATCTCGGGTGCACTCGATCCATTAGCGCCCTTTGCGAGCTGCTTGTTCTGTAATAGCTCACTTACGTCCCTTGTGTAACAAACTACTATTACGAAATACTTCTTCATAAAACGGGTTCTTAGTTATTATGAACATAGAACAAACGACCGTTAGGTGTTTTGAAATTAGATATTTTGTTTATAGATCTATTGTCCTTAGGTGAACCGACTTTAGGTCAAACGTCCATTATTTGTTTCAACTATTATATATTATTGAATTAGGTATTTTGTCCATTAAGTGTTTTTCAAATTAGGCTTTTCGTCCATAGGTGTAATGACCTTAGGCCATTCAAATTTAGAGATTGTAATACGTAACCGGTAGAACTCATCATAGCTAGCATAATTTTTATAAAACTTTATGGTTGCATGACTGGTCATTTAACATGGTCACACGAACCAATCAAAATTGGTTGTCTGTAAAGTTCGTTTAGGGACGATAATTATTTTACGTGATAACGTCATAAGATAACATTGGTATTCCCATTAAATATTCACTTCACTTTATAAACAACGCAAGCGCTCTCGCTTGCGGAACGTGACAGCGGAACGTGAGAATTTTCAGGGTTCCGTACCCAAACGGTAAAAACGGAACCCTATTACTAAGACTCCGTTGTCTGTCTGTCTGTCTGTCACCAGGCTGTATCTCATGAACCGTGATAGCTAGACAGTTGAAATTTTCACAGATGGTGTATTTCTGTTGCCGCTATAACAACAAATACTAAAAACAGAATAAAATAAATATTTGAGGGGGGCTCCTATACAACAAACATGATTTTTTTGCCGTTTTTTGCTCGATCTTAATAACGACAACAGGTAGACAGTTGAAATGTTCACAGATGATGTATTTTTGTTGCCGCTTTAACAACAAATACTAAAAACAAAATAAAATAAATATTTAAGGGGGGCTCCCATACAATAAACGTGTTTTTTTGCCTTTTTTGGTACGGAACCCTTCGTGCGGTAGCACTTGGCCGGTTTTTTTCATGCATGCAGCCAGAGTTCATCGATTTATAAGACGTAATCATGTCAAAAAATCTCATTATTGCTCTAAAGTAAATTAATTTGATATTATTAACTCAGTGTTGACTTAATAGATTAATCCACAGTAACTCAAATGTGTCTTAGCTGAAAGAAATTTAATTATTTCCTACATCAAAGCAGAATCTCACAACTAATTAAATTCCAGTCAAGAGGTTTACTTATTCATGATAATTGGCATATTTCTACGAAAAGCCGTACAAGTTTCTAGGAAACATAATAAACTCTGGCTCTTAGTTCACAGAAACTGGTCATAATCGTGAATTTCTTTAAAACAGTAGAGACAAGTAGTATTTTTTATATATGTTACGACTAATACCCGAAGTTCGGCTAAACCTAGTTTTAGCCGGTTAAACGAGGTGTAACCGATAGCTGTTGGCTAAAACTAGATGTAGCCGATTTGCTCGCGGCTAATACTAGGTGTAGCCGGCTAAAACTAGGTGTAGCATGGGATAATAAGAAAATTATTTCTGTTGTTATTATGTCTGTCTGTTATGTTGTTATGTCTATGTAACTAGGTTTAGCCGCACTTCGGGTATTAGCCGTAACTTAAATAAGTAATAAAAATGAATTGTAAATACAAAAATCTACAACGAAATCACAGTATTTAACCGCCTCTGTGGTCTAGTGGTTCGCCCACCCGTGAAAGACGCAGAGGTCCCGCCGGGTTCGATTCCCAGGGGGGTACAATTTGTACTCGGTTTGGTTGGTGGTAGGGCTTATTTCAAGTCCGCCTGGCTAGTTATGTATGAACAACTTTTACTATGGGCCCAACCACGAAACGTGAAAAAAAATCAGCTGTTCCATACATTACAGTCGAGTCGATGTTGTACTTTTCTATGGAACAGCAGATATTTTTTTTTTGCGATTTCGTGGTTGGCCCCATAGTAAAAGTTGTTCATTTACGTGGTCTGAAATCCCCATTTCATTTTTAGATATAGTTAAAAATTAACCGTGTATTTTCCGTTCAGCTAATATTAAAAACTTACTACTTACAACGAATAATACTGAGTTTTCTTCTTTCTGAAAATTCATGCATTTCATTTCCAAACGCTCGCGAGAAGCTATTGAACAGCTGAGCAAACAGTCAACGCCCTTTTTCTTCAAGTAATCAACACAAAGCTTTGAGTAAAAGAGTTTCCATTTACTGTTACACATTTTTACAAATACAATTTATATCTTTTCTTCTATTGCAATTGTATTTAAAAAAATATATAATGAGAATTGTAAATACTAATTTATCATACATACTACAACTTATATAGGCCAACTAGTGCCGCCAATACATTTATTTTTATTATTCGTAAACCAAGCAAATATTTTAAAAAGGGTAATAACCATGCCCTCTTAAATTGTCTCTAATATTTATTGAATAACTCTTTAATATTTTACATTCATTGTACTAGTTTTAAAATGCATTAAAATGACAGTGGTCACTTTTGGTTAAAATGGATTTTAAAACTTATAGAAAGAATGAAAACTGTTGAAGATTTATTTAAAAAAATATTAGAAACAATTAACGCGGGCATGGTTGTTTTTTTAAATATTGACCTGGTTTACGTATAATAAAAATAAATGAATTGGCAGCGCTAGTCGGCTATGAGGGCCTTCCTTACAACAATATAAATGTAAGTCATCTATAAATTAAATCTTTTTGACTAGTTTTATATCTCATTAGAGACGTGATTATGATCAAATTGGTAACTGCCCAGTTCCCAAATACCATATCTAGGAAACAGATTAAATTGTATTTAAAATAGAGGACAGGCGGGAGATTTATCGGTGCTTCCTAATTTTGCCCAACTGCCCCGGGCTGCACGTGATCCAATTATGGGATTGGAGGCAGCAGAGGTACTGGTATTAGTTAGTCTACGTTGTCCTACGCTACGCTGTGGATATTAAAGGACTAATTAGTTTAAAACAGATGTACTATAAATCTAAAACTGTAAATTCTTAATGTTTTTGCCGGCATCACCCAAAAACTATTTAACGGATTTTGATGGACTTTTCACAGTTTGGTAGCTTGAGGTCCAACTTAAAATTTAAGCCATGTTTTATCTAATTCGGGTAGAACCAGGGCAACAGCTTGAACTCTCAGTCAGTCAAACCTAAACTGGTCACCATATTCTTATTTTTCTACTTTCTAGGCTAGAAAATACTATATTTCAATCGAGAACGGGAAGTTAGCATTTGCATTGTCGAGGATGGTTTAAAGCCCGAGCCGTAGGCAAGGGCTTTAATTATTCGAGGCAATGCACAAACCTTCCAATACAAGGCTTGTGTAATGCTTTTCTCAAGAAATGCAAGGAACTAAAATGTTCTTATTAATAAAGACGTAATTTTTTAATCGGTTCGATTGACCAGTCATGCATGCTGCCATAAAGTTTCGTAAAAATAACGCTAGCTGATGAGTTCTACCCAATGACATGAAAATTTTTTTTTTAATTTAACTGGACTGGCTGTCTGTATGATTTGACAGCTAAGTTTTGGTGCCTATTTGAAACGCCACTAGCGTGCGTCTAAAGAACTAATTTTGACGTACAATATGAAAATGGTTGCCGTGATGGTCTCTCCAGACTTCAAACTTTAGTACCATGTCCCTCACGCTATGCTCACGCTACGTCCTACAGCGCCAAAATGGCGGAAATCAGATAGGCACAAAAACAGTTTGACATAAGCCTGTCCAGTGTAAATATATGCAGGTCAGTGGTTCTACCATTTTGAATTTGGAATAGGTATTTGATCGTGAAGTATTGAAATTGATTCTCCGCACTGAATTTCAAATTTAGAACGTGATGAACTAGTCACAACGAAAATGTAGAACACCCCGCATTCCTTTTTTACATTTCAGTGCATAAGTGAGAAAAATAATAATAAAATACTGAATTGTCAAAAAGTTGTACTTGTGAATGGTGAAGGGTTTTGGCACAGAACAAATTTTCTTTGTTCTATGTTTTAGTATGCCTACATAAAATTGACGTAAAAGAGTAAAGTTTTGTTTAAAATAAACAAAAAATAAAATTTCAGAATAAAAATCGATAATAGTTAAGTTATCTTAGTACTTACTTTGTGAGAAAAAATATGAATTATATAAACCGACCTAGTTAGTTGAACACATGTATATCTGTTAAAAGTAAACAAATAATACAATGAAAAATAAAAGTACAAAAATATGCTTTACTTACAGAAAACTTTGTACAGGTTGTTATTTTCGTAAATAAAGTTAAATATTTCTCCAATGTAGTCCAACATATTGCAATTGACAGCTGTCAGAAAGTTAACCTCACCCCACTCGTTAACAAAATCTACGAGTTATTGAGAAATATTTCACCATCTGCACTTAAAATACAACTCTGTATGTATCGGCGAGTAGAAAATGAATATAAAATTAAGTGAGTGATGAAAACAACTTAAAATAGTAGTCTATGATACAAGGTGCCAACCTTGTATCAGGAGGTTTTTAAAACGTGTTGACACGAGATTTAAAAAATCTTAAACCGGGTACCATACAACGTTTTACAATATATTCGCGAAAAATAACTAAAGGTAGGTACCTACTGAAAAAAAAATACATGATGCTCTACAATATTACATGTCTGACATAGCTTTGCTCACCAAATTCTTGTGTAAAATTATTTTAGTAAAGTAAATTGCCTTAGTAACGATAATTATTAATTTTAAAGATAAAGCCCGAAAATTTGAAGGTAATATTGTTTCAAAAAGTTTCCAAAGGATGCCTTTGAAGTTCCCGTACTTACAAGGTGGATTAAAATTAGAACGGTGTGGTATATTTTGTAATCACTTTTGCCCAGAAAGTAAATTTAATATTTAGGGTGTGCCTTGTCAAAGTTTAAAATTTTGAAATAAAAAGAAAAACTAAATTATACCTGAAGTGTTGTCACGGATTCTTAGAGCACGTTCACATGACAAGCGCTTAACGCGCGTCTACAACTACATAAAAACTACATACATTTTATTACCCGACTGCAAGAGGGTTATGTTTTTCGCGCGTATCTTGTATGTTTGTATGTGTGTTTATTATGTAATATTCTTTATTACCTCATATCTTTTAAACGGCTGAACGGATTTCCATGATTAATATATCGTTAGATTTGTCTTGCCAGCCCAAGTGTTTTTAAGAAAGTGGCGTTATAAAAAAACCAACATGGCGGCTGTACGGTGCTATTATACGTAGGGGAAAAAAATTTTTTTTTTAGAATACTGCAATATGGGTATCAAATTATAGGGCTTATAAGGATTTCAAATTTTTTTATCATGATTGTAATAAATAATAACTAATACACATGCTAACGCGCGTTTTGATAAAGCACCTGCGCTAGCACTTCTGTTTTCTGCGCGCGTCGACGCGCGCTTTGAGATCATTGGTTTTCTACGTTACTTACCGTTCAGATGAGCGCGCGTTTTTCACGCGGAAACACGTATTTTATGGTTCGCTCAGTTCATTCAGAAATCGTCCGAAATGGAAACGGAAGCTTTTAATACCGAATTATCGAATCTATATCGAATTACCATACAAATCACCGTTAAAACTGTTTTTATGTGCATCTTCGACTAATGTAGAACTCAAACTGAACCGGGGCAGGGCAGCCGCGGCAACGCGCGTTCAACGCCTGACAAGCGCGCACCATGTGAAAATTTAACGCTTGCGCTAGTCATCTGAACGTGCCCTTAATATATTCAACCTTAAAGAATAAAAGAACACTCAGTCCTCAATAGAATGAATGAAAATCAATAGGTAAGTAATTGAAATTTATGACTCGGGATACAATTTATTTTACTACTGCGGAGGGCCTAGTCAAATGGCCATTTTACTCAAATTAGCGCTAGTAGTATAGAATGACAATGTATGAGATTGACAGGAGTTAAGCGTTAGCTCCTGTCATTCCCATACATTGTAATTCTTTTCTACTAGAGTTATAACAAGGCAGGTTTTCAATTTGAAATTTCCAACATTTTAATTTCACAAACTGAATGAACATTGAGACGAAACTTTACATACTGTATTTTTGTAATGCTGTGGAAAAAATAACGTTTGAATATTATTCAACGTACAAGTATGTCATAGCTAAAAGTAAATTTACGATAAATGAAAATAAAAGATCCTATCACCCCTGATTGCTTGAATGGAGAAAACTGAGTGCACGTCCTTGGCATACAAACAAGAAAACTCCGGATTAGATAGACAAACAATTGTTTGATATTCCAAGTCTGCTATTTGAACTGTATCTTTATTGTGTTAACCGTAAAGTTTAACTTTCAATGATGTTTAACTTCGCTCTGTTTGCGGGACTCTATTTGTCGTAACTGGCTAAGAGAGATAAGATTGTCACTTATCGTTGCTCGAATTTGTCGTGACCACTGTTTTTTTGAGTTAAAGATTGTTAAGAAAAGAAATAGAAAAGTCCGACAGATATTGTACAGAAAGATAGACATAGAAGATGCGAAAGATTATAGGTATCTTTAAAAATAAAACCGGTCAAGAGCGAGTCGGACTCGCGCACCGAGGATTCCGTACAATCATAAATTTATTTGGATATGTTACTTTAGCACAGTCTTTAAAAAAGTAGGATAAACGGCGGACAGGTGGAAGGGCGAACAGGCGGACAGTTAATTTACAAATAATATAATAACCACAACTGCATACGGTGACTGAAAAACGTTTCAGCCACTCCACATTGCAAACTTTTAGTACGGAACCCTAAAAATGGTCCAACCCACGGAACACGAAAAAAGGAAGGAATGTCCGTTTCATACTGAAATTAATTTGAAGGTATGTCAAGCTATGTTATTTTGAATTATTTATTTTATGAACTTTATTAAATACTTATAAAGTATAATTATGTAGAATTTCCATAAAAGTTCTTTATTATTCTATGTGACGAGATTGGACATGAAAACGAAGGACATGAAAAACAGCAGAAATATAATGAATAATTGAATGTCCAAACAACTTCAAAGGTTAATAATTATGAGCAGAAAATGTTATGAAAATAAAAATTATATCAAACAATTTTAAAATACACACGGCATAATGCTAGATTATTTATTACTACAAATCTTTAGGTTCTTTTAAAGTCAAAGAGAAAGTCAATTAAGCTCACAAAATAAGCATTTTCGAATCGTCAATTTACTCTAAAATTAAGTTTTCTAGACCCTAACACCCTAGTCAAAAACTTTCTATTAAATTGAACCCCATAGTTAATTGAAAGCTTAGAAATATCTGTGCAATAAAGTATAAAATGACATAACTTAAACTTAAGTCGACAACAATCATCGATGTATTGTGTGGAATTGACAAGCTTATGTATACAAATATAGCAAACTTTAACAAAATTTAATAATTTTAACACTAAATTTACTACTAAAATTTTAGTATGCAAGGGCATAAATTCTTAAAGGATCTTCCTTTGTAAGTTAGTACTAAAGATAAGCGCTAATGTTACAGCCTACATATCAAAAGCTTTTAAACAAAAGCCTATATTTATGACACAGTATAACTTAGATTATCACTACCAGTATAACTATTGTGAACAGTAACTTTGAAACTTGAATGAAAATAACTTGTTAACCGCCTCTGTGGATAAAAAAAAAGCTTTTGCTTCAAACGTGATGATATCACAATGTCCTTCAGAATCCTACGCTACGCCTACTTGCTTGTTTAATTGACATAAGTTTTGATTAATGTTAGATTAAAGAAAATGAGGTTACTTTTCAATATAATTTGGGCTTTTCTTTATAAAATTGTAGTCTACTATATGTATAACTAAGTATAATACCTTCGTTTATGATGACTAGTATTGTAATTGTGATTTGTTTCTCTTAACGAAACAGTTCAAGTTAAAGATGAATGAAAGAATGTTCAATACCGATAGCGGAGATGACGTAAGTCTGTGTTACTCACGTGACTTCTTCTGTCTCGGAATGCTATACCGGTGCAGTATATAATGGTACCATAGTGAGATAAAAGAACTATTACAGTGATACTTTTTGAATTTATACAGGAAATGTCCAATACGTCTTGTGAATCAATATACCGCCCGCTTCAATACTCCATGCATGATTTTAAAGTTCTTGCTCTATGTCTGCACTTTATTCTTTTTCTTTTTTCAAATATCGATGGTCGTTCGAATTGAAAGCTCAGCCATTTCACAAGTAGAGTACTGTTACCGTAAATTTCCCTAAGCTGAGCCGACTGTCATTTGTTATGCCCAGCTGGAGTTCGGCCAAACTCGCAAAGGGCCATTGACCTCGCCTGCCAATAATGAAAGACGTAGCTTCGACGTTACTAAATAGTGTTTTGTTTCAAAATGTATTGTGGAGATATTAAACAAAAAAAGGTTGGATTACATTATTATCAATCGATTAGATGTCACTTGAGTTTCGTTTGAAATTCGAACCAAAATGAAAAGTTTTGAAAGCAACGCGATTGCTATTAAATTGATAATAGACAGTGATCCGCGGCAATTTCACTCAAGAATGTATGACTAAGTGATTATTACAATTAAAATACATCGTTTTATACAGTAAGCGCTCTGAAGTTAGTCACTTCTGTAGTACATTGTTAAATTAAACGCATTTGAGTGTTTTGTTTTACTTCACTCAAATTCAGTCACGAAATCGACACCAAAAGAACCAAAAACGGAATATATCCAAATTTTAAGGATGTGTCCAGTCCATGAAACTAAACAACTTTCTCTAAGAAACATGTGTCAAATTTCGCCAAAAAATTTTGGTCATCCCGTATGGGATGGGAATTTAGTATTAAATTAATCACGTGATCTCTTTGATTTGTATGGAAAGTCGATTTTTATTTTACATATTTGACCATGTGTTCCTTAGAGAAAGTTGTTCAGTTTCATGGACTGATCACACCCTCAAAATTTGGATGGTGGATACAAAATGACCTTGTATAATGGTGGCCAGATAATTAAGGACACCAGTAGATTTTCATACAAACGAAGTTACTTGGAATCTTTGGTTCCCCGCCAGGGATTGATGGATCTGTGCTCTGAATGGAGGAGATTCAGATCGCTATACACACACACACCCAACTGATCAGCATTCTAAGAGATTTAAGGTTAGTTTCAAAAAAACCGCGAAAATAACACTAAAATGTATGGAAATTCTGAAACTGAGAACTCTGATCCTTATATCTCTTAGAATGCTGATCAGATCATTTAGGTATGTAAAGCGATCAGAATCACGTCCATTTACACCCTCGATAGCCATCATCAGATCACAGATCGATCCATCCTTGACGGAGAACCAAAGTTTCCAAGTAACTCCATTGTATTAAAATCGATAGGTGTCCTTCACTACCTGACCATCACTGTATGTTCAATGCTTAATATACGGTTTGTTTCCACACAGTAAATAAATTGTCTCTGTGCTTTTTCTTTTTAAAGGTGTAGACGCGCATCACGTTCCATTTTTAAATTTTCAATACAAATGATCAAAACAACTCTGCGCGAGCCGTAATGAGAGCGAACTTTGAAAATTCCTATTAAATTATTAAATAGATACAAGTACATACAAAACACGCAGTACATTAGACAAATACCTCACTATTACTAAGAAAAATAAAAAATGACTTTAGATTCTGTAAATGCCTGTAAAAACGCATGTCAAAGTATACCAATTTGAGCATTTTTTAATATTTTATTTCTCTGTGATTAAAATCATTTTTTTTAATTTTCTCTCTATAGGGAACTCCTTGACAATACAAACAATAAGTGAAAAAATAATATGAGTCGTATTCTTATTTGTTACAACTGAAACGTTTGTGAAAAATACCTCTGACAAGCAAATTTGAAATTCCACTTGAACAGATTGTCTTCGTTTTAAAAAACCTGATAATTTATTATGTTTTTCTCTCTATACGGCACTAATTTAATAATTTTGCTTCCTAAAACTAAACTTTACATCAATAATAATGCTTCATTATTTAGATAACTTCATTGGAAAAACGCTAATTTCTTTAAAATGCCGATATACAGCCTTAAGGCGTTTGGAAATTATTTTGTACCTACACATTTTTATTACATAGGTCTATTTTCCTATCCGCTAGCTTAGCACAAAGTTCCAATACCGACCGTCTAAGAGTGGTCCGTAATTTTTACGTCCAATAAAGTAGAGAGTGGAAATTAGAATGGGCCAGCCAATCGCTCCCCGAAGACGAATTTGCGGACATCTATCTCAGAGGAGGCAATGCCACTAAAAGCCTTAATCACCTCCAACGCTTAATTGCGAACGTGTGAGAAAAAATGAGCCGCATTGTGTACGAAATCTGAGCTTTTCGCCGAAAAACCTAGAAGGTTGTTAGAATGTTTTGTGCATTTAGATTAAGAAATAGGGGTCGTGGTAATATTATAATTCATTGAAATCAGATGACATTTGTGGCATAAAACTGAACATTACAACACTGTTATATAAAAAAAACATAATATTAGAATAGCATTGTGAATGCGAGAAATATAATTTTCAATACAGTTGCTCGAAAATGTAAGTTTACGATGACAGTCGAGCGTGCGGTAAGTTGATTTTACCGCACGCCGTGCGTTTTTGTTTACGGATTAGTACAGCGTGCGGAAAGTTGATTTTACCGCACGCTGGCGCCGTGCCTTTTTGTTTACAAACTTTTTTTTAATTTCTACTAGCTTCCGCCCGCGACTTCATTCGCGTGGACAGTAGAAAAATATAGCAACCAGTTTAAAATGACCCCTTTAGTGTATGAAAGCTAGTACTACGGAGAGTTCAAGCTATTTCCCTGGTTCCACCCACCTGAATTTGATGAAACATAGCTTAGATTTTAAGTTGGACCTCAATCTACTAAATTGTGAAAAATCCATCAAAATTCATTTAGCGGTTTTTGCGTAATTCGCGCACAAATATTTAGAATTTACTGTTTTATTATATGTATAGATTATAATTTCAGTAGTACCTATAATGTTTTCTCGCAAATGTATTGAAAAACGTAGTATGGCACACGGTTGTTAAGGTTTTTTAAAACTCGTGACGATTATAAACCCTCGCCTGCGGCTCGGGCTTATAAAACGTCAACTCGTTTTAAAAACCTCCTTACCAACCTTGTATCATAAACTACTATTAAAGGTTCACCCTATTTACCGTGTTTCATAAAACAATAAAACGCATATGAAACTTATTTCAGTAAAAAAGTGTTTTATAATTTGAGGAACTCGGTGGCGCAGTGGTATAGCGTCTGGCCTTGCGATTGTGGGGGTTAAGCAACTTTTGCAAGGGTCGATCATGGGATGGGTGACCAAATATTTACTATCTCGTGCCCCTGCGTGCTTCGGATGGCACGTTAAGCCCTATCTTCTTGTCAGTTAAAAAAGTCTTGAACGGGTGGTAGGAAAATGGACGATTCAAAAGTACTTAATAATTAAGTTTATTTGAATAAAGCTATTTTTGAGTTTGACTGATCCCGGCTGCAATCGCAGTCGTTAACACCCACCAATCCACATTGGGCCCGCGTGGTGGGTTATGTTATGGCCGCATGCAGTGGGGATGTTAGGAATAGTTGATGGTCATTTTTTTTTCTATTATAAACTGAGTTTTAATGAAAAAGACAAAAGTAATTTTAACTAAAACAGGTTTAATATGCGTTTTTAGGGTTCCGTACCCAAAGGGTAAAAACGGGACCCTATTACTAAGACTTCGCTGTCTGTCTGTCTGTCTATCTGTCTGTCACCAGGCTGTATCTCATGAACCGTGATAGCTAGAAAGTTGAAATTTTCACAGATGATGTATTTCTGTTATAACAACAAATACTAAGAACAGAATAAAATTAATATTTAAGGGGGGCTTCCATACAACAAACGTGATTTTTTTGCTGTTTTTCGCTCGATATTAATAACAACAACAGGTAGACAGTTGAAATTTTCACAGATGATGTATTTTTGTTGCCGCTATAACAACAAATACTAAAAACAGAATAAAATTAATATTTAAGGGGAGCTCCCATACAACAAACGTATTTTTTTTTTGCCTTTTTTTGGTACGGAACCCTTCGTGCGCAAGTCCGACTCGCACTTGGCCGGTTTTTTTTATTAATAACTCAGTTAGCCTTTATTGATTTTCTAAGACTGATTGTACGATGAAAGTATGTGAAAGATAAATATTTTATAAAGATCGCTATTTAAATATTGTGATGAAAATCATATACTTTGTGTATTAAAAAACAATATTCACTTAATAAGGAGAAATAATAATCCCGTATTTTAACTATTTATAACTTAGGTTAAACCCTATTGCTTAGCTGTCTGCAGTTTGTAACTAGCCACATTTCACCCAATTAAGGAACCACATTTCGGCTAGTGATGTGAACAGTTAAGCCGCAAAATGGACAAGTACTTATGTTATTTCTGTTGTAAAAAAAAGTTTCTCACTTGACAAATTTTTGAATTTCAGACTAATGCAAAACTGCTCCTAAACGAAGAAAAACCAAATTATTACCCAACCGCAAAACTTTTTAATAAATAAGTGTATAAAATTCTGTCAACTTAAGAAACATGAATCTAAAAGTTCACAATACATCATGACAAAATATCTCTTCTTAAATAGTATCCTCTAAAATGTTCACTTTATTGAATAATTTTGTATGATTATTTTATCACGAAATATTCAATCAGCTCGAAAAAATCTTTCTTAATGCGAATACTTTGACCGCTGAGCTACCTACTCACTAGTGGCATTGTCGAATTTTTTCTAGTATGTCCCGCTCTTACACTGCAAGCCAGGGTTATTTCACCAATGTGAGGAATTACCTCGACATTCAATTGAAATATCTTTCCAGATATTTTGACAATTAATAATTGAAATAGCTATATAATTTTTAAATTTGAACAATGCTATTTTATACAATACTAAATAATATATTAGAAAAAATACGACGACCGGATATCCAAAGGTCGCGGGTTCGATTCCCGTCCGAGAATTGATCTGGTGCGATTCGTATTTTTTCTACTATATTATTTAGTATTGTATAAAAAGAGCATTGTGAATGCGAAAATCTCAAATTAAAAAAATATATGTCTATTTCATCTTATTCAATTGTCAAAATAGCTGGAAAGATATTTCAATTGAATGTCGAGGTAATTCCTCACATTGGTGAAACAAAGCTGGCTTACAGCGTAAGAGCAGTATATACTAGAAGAAATTCGACGATGCCACTAGTGAATCGGTAGCTCAGCGGTCAGAGCATTGGACCGGATATCCAAAGGTCGCGGGTTCAATTTCCGTCTGAGAATTGATCTGGTCCGAGTCGATTTTTTTCTAGTATATTATTTAGTATTGTATAAAAATGAAAAAAGTGAATGCGAAAACCTCAAATTCAAAAACTCAATTAATATTATAAAATGTAATAGACGCGTTCATAAATTAATGACAGGTATTTACAGACTGACAATGTGGTACATGCAGAAACCGCAAGTTTGGTATCAATTACGCCTTTAAATCGGCAATGCACCACCATGTCCCCACTCTGTCGGCTGCCATGACAAACCGTAAATGTAGAATGTGACGATTGTGACGTATGCTCTCGAGACAAAGGCAGCATACGACATACTGCCATACTTCCTATACTCTCAGTACACGCAATACTATCTACCTACATTCCATCCGTAGTGTAAATTCGACAAAATGCTAGAGAACTACAAAAATACAAACAAAGAGTACAACACTACTACTCGGACCAAATGAGGTTAATCTTTTATTGACTCCATAAATCCTCTTTCTAATTGACTGCCTATTTCGTTCGGAACATTTCTAGCTCTAATTTACTGTGAATTAAACGAATCTTGACACGAATTCTATACTTTGTTCTTTTCTTTGAACGAAGATCAGAGGAACTGGACTCCAGCAATTCGTTTAATTTCAAAGCGACGTTTGTTCTTCACAGAGTGTTGATTGAAAAGGATTCATTAGTCTTGAATGTTAGAGTTTATTTTGGGTTATTTGATAGTTGAATAAATAGGATAGATTTGACTACGATTAGATTAGGATAGATTGATAAATAGTCGTTTTGAGGCACAAAATGAGAAGATAATATGATGAAATTACTAAAATAATTTAAATCTTGTGATGAATATTTTAAATTTAGAAAATGTTTCCAAAAGACGCTATTATAGCTTTTGAGGAATATAAAATTAATGGGTATGGAGCATTTCTTCAATTACTTAAAAAAGTAGGTTCGATAATTATACAGATTTTTTTTGTCGAGCCAGTTTTCGAAATTTTGCGACAAAAATTCATCCATTCGAAAAATGTCCAAAATATTCTTATTTTGCGCCATCTAGCTTCGAATAGATATAATAAAAGAATATCTAACCTACCAAATAGCACATTTACTGCTTTTTAAAAGCAGTGTCAACTTCATGGCGACATCTATTAGGTTATTTTTAAACAACATGCAATTTAAGCGAGATCTACAGATCACTGAACCACTAATATTTACATACACATTATCATTATTACATATCATATCATTATTACATATTATTTATTGTCATCATTACATTATCGGACATAAATTCAAATATAAAGTCCTCACAACCTAAATAAGCTAAACAAAACGTAAATAGTCATCGTCCAATGAATTTGGACATAAAAATGTAAACACGCTGCTATTACCAAGACACATCGACAACGTTTTAAATTTAAAAATAGAACAGTAATGCACTACAGACGGCCGATATAATTTATAGGCGACGATAAAAACGGATTTATAGTGAAACGGAACGGCGGCGACGCGCCCGAACGGTGTGTGTTGCCAGTTCTAGTTGGAGAAACTCCGAAATGGGATACTACTAACATTCCCCGGTATTGTCCGTGACGTCATTAATACACTCGTATTGCACAGTCAGCGTTAGGTATTATGAAGACAACGATAACGTTTTCCAAGTTAAAAATATCTGAATTTATCCATAATTCTGAGGAATTACAATTTGTGTCGACGATGTCAAAAGTTAGCATAAAGCTCATAAAAAAAAGAAAAAATAGAAAATAATGAGGTAATATATTTGTTCACTTAGCAAGAACAGCTATTGAAAAAAAAATAACGCGCGTAATTCGATAGAGTAATTTTGAATCAGAAATTTGTTCAGCGCCATCTACCGCCGAAAAACGAAGTGAAATCTCTCATAGACAATTATTACTCTATCGAGTACTTTTACGTGCGTTTTTTTCTGGATATCTGTTCGCTAAGGGCCTGCCCTTTGCACTATAAATATAGAGTGTGACCTGTCACACTCTATATTTAGGAGTGCAAAGTACACTACTACACTATGTGAAGATATCAAATTATACTATTACATTTTATAGTAAAAAATATATTTCACAATGCAATGGCTTTTAATATTATATTCAAATTGATCTCAATTAGTGAAACACAACAAATCACATTATTCCAAAAGTGTTTAATTTCAATTAATTTCGTACTCAATTGTTCTATCATCATCTCGTTTGAGACAATTTAATATCCATCAAATGTATTTATGCTCAAACAAATACCCTCTTAGCTTTTACATAAGTAGAATATCACAAAGGAGGAAAAATAATTTATTCCCAGAAAAAAAACGTCGATAGATTTTTTGCTATCTTCCACACAATGGACTACTGACAGGAAGTTAATAGGTTTTTATCTCACAAATTACCTGTAAGATAAAAACTTACTTTACTTAAATCTCCTGTAATATTAGTTTCTTATTCATTGATTACTTTTTGCATTTTAATAATAATATTATTATTTTATGAATAAATTAGTGACAAAGAAGCGCATATCGTCTCTAACTTATTTACTTATTTACTCTCACGATTACCTATCTGAATGTAGTAGATATTTAATTTTAACCTACCTACCCATTGTGTGTAACCTTTTGATAATTATTGTGATGGAAAATGACCTCACTTTAAATGTGGAGCTCATTTTTCAATCTTGACGACTCTGTATGAAATATACAGGGAGAAAAAAGCAGCCCTTGACGAGTTTCTTGCCGGTTCTCCTCGTTACAAGGTCTCCCGCTTAGGGTTTGCGAACCGATGGCGTAGCTTCTATGACATTCACAAGTGCTTGTAACAGCCTAGACTGAATAAATTATTTTTGAATTTTGAATTTTGAACTAATCAATAGTATAGCTTGATTTAATTCTCTTCTGTTTAAAAAGCTAATAATAATTTAACTTTACTTCCTTACAAGAGATCCTTTCTTATTCTTGACAATAAAAAATACATTGATTGCACCATCCATTGTAGTTATAAGGACACTTCAATGTACTTAAGTTCAGAAGCCTTGTAACTATATTGAGACAGAGGAGAACACAAAAGTTTTTAAAGGTAAGAAAATACCTATACCGTAATCGGTAAACAATACGACTTTATTATCGGAACCAGCCAAGCATTTAACCAAGGGGTCGTAAAAACTGAAATTCAATGTCACAACCGGCGGGCTCACCTTAATTGGAAATGAAAATGGTATGTAGATTTTAAATCCAAATGTCCACAAGTTTTACAATGCATTTTACAACTATTATTACGAACAAACAAAATTCATCAATTCGACCAAGACTTTAATAATGTATTTTTGTGTTTTTTCGTATTTTGTCGTACAAAAAGGTTTTGCTAAATAATACCTATATCTGGTTTCGTTCTAAAACTAAATAGCTTTTATCTATTGACGAGGGACGTGTCTAAATATATATATATATTTAGACACGTCCCTGCACAGAAGAATACCTAGCAACGAAGAAATTTGGATAACAACTAAGGCGGTTAAAAACTAGGTAGGACTAACAAAGTATGACTAGGGTGGGACGTAGACGGGAACAGGACAGGCACGCAGAGACGTGGATCCCGGTAGCAGGGGTAACAGGAAGCAGGCACGAAGCAGGCAGGCAGATATGGAGTCCCGGCGGAGCACAGGAGGGCACGTGGTTCAGCGTGACGGCGCAGGGGTGGCACGCAGTCAGACCCCCGACGTAGCGTAGCGCCGTAGCGTAGTATTAGCGGGGCGCGCTGATGGGCACGGGCGCGTGTCCGTGTAGACCGACGTTGATGGTGGCGCGGATAGTGCACGGATAGTCCAGGGGAGAGCTCCCTCTGCAGGTCAGGCGGAAAGGTGCACGACGTCCTGGTGGGTGGAGGACACGTCCGGTAGTTCGTGCCGAAGGTCGAAGGTCGAGGACCGTGCCCCGAAGAAGCCGTTATTTACAATTATAGAATAATAGAATGTATATTTTTGTACAACTATAGAACGGCAGCTATAATAAATATATCCGGACAAGCTCGTGGAAAGACTGACTCACCTGAGCTGCCGACCGCGCTTTTATACCGTCGGTATTTATTTTTTTAAAATTCTACTCTACATTCAAATATGAGAACACAGAACAATATTGTACAAAGGTTCTTATCTATAGCTAGGCTGAAGACAAGCTGGAAATCTATGGCTTTGACATTGAATTAAAAAATTAGCGCGTTGCTATGGCAATTATAGTGACAGACATATGTTTACAAATAAATAATTTTCTCAGCAAAGAATAAAAATTGTGTTAAATACGATTCCAACCGACATAAGAATACAAAATGCAAAATACAAAATGCATGGGAAAAATCTCACGGCCCTGTAATGGGCCGTTCCTATGATACAAGGTTTATATTCTTCCTCACACCGTTTCTTAGCTTTATTTACACTAGATTACCTATTTATCTTATTTATACATATGGTTTTATAGTTTCCTTCAGTTTACGTTCTTGGGAACGTTTGCAAAGGACCTCCTAAAAGTAATAACATTACAATGGTAAATGGTGCTGATGAATCAAACTGAACAACTTTTACTATGAAATCGCGAAAAAAATCAACTGTTTCATAAAATTTGATATAATTATTTTCGTTATTATTTTTTGTATGAAACAGCTGATTTTTTTTCTCGATTTCATTAACGATCTCGATGACTAAATTTTCAATTAAGCTATCGTGGCATTGGTTTTCAATGTAATTAATTCTTATTATTAAAATTAAGCACTTCTCCAAATAACTCTACAAAAAATTGTTACTTTATTTTTTATGTTCGCCCATTTTGTGGAAAAAGTCAAACTTTACAACATGAAGATGCTGTTAATTTTGACCTTTAAAAGTTTTCTTGTATTACGAAAAGTTTTTTTATTAACTTAATATTTGGAATTTTTTATTAGTACAGAGCATTATAATTTTTAAGCTACAATTATGTTTTTATTCTTGTAGGTGCCTAAGGTATATTTTTTAGAAATAAAAATTACCATAACGTAATTTTTATTTATTATTTAAATCAAAATGCAAGAAAATACTGATAAATTTTAATAATAAGTTTAACTTCAGTCACACCCCGGGCACTCCATACAAACGCCGCGTTTCAACTACCTATCACACAGACGCTACACAGTGACGTTTTTGCACACGCGCAACTGTGTGTGTGAAGTCTAGGACTATTGAATGAGCATACGAACTGGCCTACGAACTCGCGGGGCGCGGTGAGGTAAATGATTGCGGGGCGGGGCGGAGAGTTTCCTTTCTGTACGATAGTACTTATCTATTCTGTGCATCAGTTTCAAATTCTTTTGATCTTCTTTTGATACTCCCATTCTTCCGAAAAACATAGGTATATTTGTGTAAGCTCACACGTGCAGGTTAAACCAAAAAGTTCAATTTCCATAATCCTTACGGGCTGAAGGGTTACCCATAGTAAAGTTCTGTAAATTTCACGCGCACTTCGAATATGTTCTGAACATAATCTGTGGAAGATTCTCACTCGCGAAATAATTATATCCGCGCTGTCGTGCGTCGACGTTTATAAACTTTGGTGATTAATCACGTGCCCTCGAAAGTGTATTTTATTACAAAACGGTTAACAGCCTTGTTCCAGTGTCGAGGCGAAGCGATGGAAAGTTATACGATACGTTTGTAAAGATTTACTTTTTGAACATTCAGAGTTCCATACATAAACGCCCACCAGCTACTTTTTGTAGCTGCGATAAACTCCGTGTTAAATCACGGCTATAATCGCAGCGCTTTAGTCGCTGACTAAGTAAAACCTTTGTCGTGTTAGCGTCCCCGCTGACGGGCGATTAATCGCTGAGCGATTTTTTTTCGCTGAGGATAGAACATATGGAGATTTATACGTAAATGCCCACGAGCTACTTTTTGTAGCTGCGATAAACGCGGCGTTAATCGTGGCGATAATTGCGGCGCTTTTTTGTCGCTGGCTAAGTAAAACCTTTGTGGTATCATTTCGCGGGCGATTATCGCCGCGATTAACGCCGCGATTATCGCAGCTACAAAAAGTCGCCCGTGAGTGGTTAGCGTCCCCACTCACGGGCGATTAATCGCTGAGTGATTTTTTGTCGCTGAGAATAGAACATACGGAGCTCTATACGTAAACGCCCAAGAGCTACTTTTTGTAGCTGTGATAAACGCGGCGATAATCGCGGCGCTTTTTTGTCGCTAGCTAAGTACAAACTTTGTCTTATCATTTCGCGGGCGATTATCGCCGCAATTAACGCCGCGATTATCGCTGCTACAAAAAGTCGCCCGTGAGCGGTTATTCGTGGGCGATTAACTACAAAAAGTAGCTCGAGGACGGGAGCCGTAAAGCACATTTTTATTATAGCTTTTGTTTCTTTTCGCGTGCTGTAGAAAAATACCTAAGTCTCAGGTGACGACACATAAATTTATCTTTAATCTTTACAAAGGCTTTGATAGAATATCCTGTAACTAAATCGGGCCCTATGGATCATATTTTAATTTATTATACGTTATTTAGTTTCCTTTTGCTTAATTTGGGACTGAATTTTAATTGTTAGTGAGAAATCTCTAGTATTTTTACAATAGTCGACATTTGATTATAATTTATTACTGAAAAATTAGGGGAAAATAACACGTGTATTCACAAAGACCGAAAGTGGCGCCCTCAGAGGTTTTTATTTAATAAGTTATTAGATTTTAATAATGTTCATCGTGGAGATTTTAGGGCCCATGGTCTAGTATTTTTAGAAGGTATCACGACATGCCCTCGTAGTCATTCGTAGAAGTAGATAGCAAATGTGTCAAAAACGGCCACTTTTAGCAGTTTTTCTATCTACTTCTAGCAGCGACTACTAGGGAATGTAACGATACCGTCTATACTAGACTTTGGGCCCTAAAATCTCCACGATAAACATTATTAAAATTGTGTATTAGAATTATAATATTAAACAAAATTCACCGCGGCGCCACTTTCGCTCACTACCTTAAATGACCTTTGACTACGCAAACGCACTGCGTTGAAATCAAGAACTTTAAATTGAAGAATATGAATTTAAACTTCTTGCATAAGAATAAATGCTTCTTGGTTGAAATAAAGCTCTGTTAAGAAATTCAAAGTGACATTAAAAAATATAGTAACTATTTACCTCGGTAGATGGCATGGTATCCCAAGGATCAAGCGTTAAACCCAAAGAAATAGAATGTCAAAGAACAACAATGCATGTCAATAAACAGGTGATCCGAAAACGAATGCATACATTTTATATGAGATACGTAAAATATGACTTAGATTCATAAAATATGACTATTTACGGCAAAGGAAATTAATAAACTACGTTCCATACTGTTTTCTTCGTCGATAAACGAATTAATGTAGAGAAATTTGGTTTTAGAGAAATGTGTGGCAATATCTTATTTACCTGTGAAAAGTGTGATTACTTGGATTATTCCTTTTTGTCACATCACAATTACTTAGAGCACAAGACACCATGGCTCCACAATACCTTTATTTCAAATTATAATTTAGATTTACAAATATTTTAAACAAACTGTGATTGCGCATTTGCTAGGCGGGACGCTAGGGGCTCTTACTGTAAAAAATGTTGGCACATGCCACTTGTTCCTTTGTCTCTTTTTTACATAGACCGTGTCCGTATGATGTTAACTTCTCTTTTCCACGCTTTGTTAGTCTTCTTGAGCGCAGCGAAAATTTTTCTATGTCTATGGTTAAACCACTGCGCAATCGAGATCTTTATTTTATTGGTTACTTATCGAAAAGTAAACCAATTGACGTTCAAAAGAGAATCGGTACTATCAAAGTATATTTATTATTTAATTAATAACCAGTACCTACTGATTTTAATCTCATTAAAAATCAAACAGCAAAGGTGTGCAAATAATTATTCACTGGTAACGCGGTTAAATAAAAATGACATCAAGTCTTGTCTTCACTTCACAATTTTCCGTGTAAAAACTTTCAGCCACCTAAATTAATTCCATATTACACTGCCTACGCTCCGTCTTATATTACAAGGGAAATTGTATCGTAGCCTCCGTGCAATAAAGAGTATAATACCTTAACAACCCAAGTCATTAAGGGTGGGTAAAGAATTTTTTTAACTGAAAAAATCGTGGAACATTTTTGGTGGAAGCTCGCGCTTTACCAGGATTACTAATAAGGTTCAATTATTTTGTCTGCCAGTTCGTAATCACGTTATAAATTTGTCTGGAAGAAACATAGCTAATTGTCATTCTTGTATACCTACGCTTTTGTAGAGTAAAAATTGTGATTTTGGAACAGCCTGTGGATTTTGTCATTTGTTGTCACACCAATTAGCTGTCACACTGTGATTAATTGGGAATTTTTTATTAAAAAAATCCCAACGAGTCACACCTGTTACTCGATGGGAATTTTTTATTAGAAATAACCTGTAACAGTATGACTGGTTGGGAAATTTCTTATAAAAAGTTCCCATCGAGTAAAAGGTGTGGTGACTCGTTGGGAATTTTTTAATAATATTCCCAAGCAGTCACAGAGTGACAGTTGATGACTCGTCGGGAACAAATGGTTTTTGCATTTGAAGATCTCACTTCGAACCTCACTTCACTTCTCATGAATTTGTTATTAGAAATTAACTGAATATAGTTACTTTACCGATTGCAAAAGGTTTTCGGTAGCTACCTAGGCTCTTTAAAATCTTTTGTGATTAAAAAAACAGCCTATCTTTAACTCATTTATGATTTAAAATTCCCGCACAGTGAAGCGAGATTCGAAGTGAGGTTCGAGTTTGGTTACATAATTGACAGGCTGTTATTGTTACTGTGATTGGAATATGTTAAAGTGAAAGTGAAAATTTCTTTATTCAAATAAGCTCACAAACATAAGGATTTTTAAATCGACTATTCTTTAACCCTACATTACCACCCATTATGACGTCTTTTAGCTGACACAAGAAAAATGGGCGCAAAAAACTATACATTTACATGTCTACTTCTTGTCTCAACAAAATACCTACTGAAATAACTGAAAGGTTACAAATTACAAACTTTCACTCTTCACTGAACATCTGAAACTAATTGAAACGAACTTTACAAATTACTTAAAGTTCAATACCGAGCTCGGTTTCAGCCTATTTAACAACAAAACGTTATATTACGTAAACGATGGAAGCTTGACTGAAGCCGATTTTTTATGTAAATAATGTATTGTTTTTAAATTATTTATTAATGTTTTGTATTATGGATTGTCAATGTATTTTAATTTTTTTTTCATAACTTTCAATTTTAATCAATTTTTACTAATTTTTTTTCAATGTTTAATTATTTTTAATCATATTTTTAATCCTTTCTTAATCAATTTTTTTCAATTTTTATTTTATTTTTAGTTAATTTTATTTTTTATTCATTTTAAATCTGATTAATCTAATGTTTTAAGTGATGTACATGTTATTTATGACTTACCTAGTGTAACGTACTTTGTTACAAGGTTAATAAAAATTTGATTTGATTTGATTTGATTTGCTTAAATACGAAGAGAATATCTTAAAAACTGGTTTTACTTAAAGATAAAAACACACGTGCAATAAATTGGTCTGTGTGTCTTGGTCATCCAAAGATATATCTTTGGATGACCATATTGGTGCAATAGCAGAATTCAACCTCTATCCAATAACTCATAAAAGAATATAGTTGTCACTATAATGCATTAACATAAATTAAGTAGTACACCTTTTTATCTTGGTTAAAGGTTCCTTAGGAATTCACCGAAAGTCAAGGCGGACGAAGTCAGGGGCAGCTGCAAGTGTAATATAACTTGCAACTTATTGTAGCATTGTAATAGTTATTTATGCAACTGTACTATAACGAGGTGTATTAAAACACGAATGTGGGTTTATCACACGAGGCGAAGCCGAGTGTGATAATAGTATCACATGAGTGTTTTAATACCTAATTATGTACAGTTGCATTCAAGACTTTATCTACACCCATTTTTTTATTTTTTCTTATTTTTATTAGGGAAACAAACAATATTTTATTACATATGGATTAAAAACACCCATGATATTTATCTAAACCCATGATATGTATCCTCTGTAAAGGTTTTGACTTTGACTTTGTCTTTGACTTTGACTTTCCTCTCCCTCCTCGTCATTGTGTCTTCCGCAAGAGTGTTATAATGTTGTACTGAATTTCATAATGCAACCCTCGCGCGTGGGCGCACGGCGCTGCAGGACCAGCTCTAGCTCGGGATATTGTAATGATGGCAGTAAGATAACTGTTTCAGAACCTCTTACAGAGGATTTAAAGCATGGGTGTAGATAAAATAGTGTAGTATCGCTAAATGTGACTACAATGCAACATAACTCATAAAATAACAATAAGTGAGGCAGTACTTTTTATCCTTATTAAAGATTCCTTAGGGATTTACTGAAAGTCAATGCGGACGAAGTTGCTTGCAGCCGCTAGTATAAAATATAAATTGCAACTCATTGTAGCATTGTAATATACTGCTTTTAACGGTTTTGTGTTTCGCTGAATGTAACTACACCGCAATATAACTTATAGAATAACTGTTATTATTAAAATGCAATGAAAATAAAGTAGTACTTTTTATACTAGTTGGATTCCGAAGATTTATATTAACAACCTACACAGACGGTCACGGGCGGCCGCTAGTATAAAATATAACTTGCAACTCATTGTCGCAATGTAAAATACTGTTTTTTAACCCTTCTGTGTCGCTGAATGTAACTACACCGCAACATAATGCATATAATAACAGTGTTTTTAAAATGCAATGAAAATGAAGTAGTACTTTTTATACTGGTTGGATTCCTGAGATATTTATAAACAATTTACACGGATGGTCACGGGCGGCCTCTAGTATAAAATATAACTTACAACTCATTGTATCATTGTAAAATACTGCTTTAACCCTTTGTGTATCGCTGAATGTAACTACACCGCAACATACATAACTCATAGAATAATAGCTGTCATCAAAATGAAATGACATAAATGACGCAGTACTTTTTATCCTTAGAGGTTAAAGGTTTCTTAGAAATTTATATAAAGTCTATACGGACAAAGTCACGGGCAACCGAATATGTAAAATATAACTTGCAACTGGTTGTAGCATTGTAAAATACTGCTTTAACCCTTTTGTGTCTCGCTGAATGTAACTACACCGTGACATAACTTATAGAATAACAGTTGTTATTTAAATGCAATAACATACATGAGGCTGTACTTTTTATCCTGGTGAAAGGTGGGTTTACCGAAATTTCATGCGGATGAAGTCGCGGGCAGCCGCTAGTATAAAGTATAACTTGCAACTCATTATAGCATTCTAAAATACTGCTTTGAACCCTTCTGTGTATCGCTGAATGTAACTACAAAGCAACATAACTCATAGAATAACAGTTGTCATTAATATGCAATGAAAATGAAGTAGTACTTTTTATCTTGGTTAGGTTCTTAAGATATTTATAAAAAATCTACACGGACGGTCACGGGCGGTCGCTAGTGTAAAATGTAACTTGCAACCTATTGTAGCATTGTTAAATACTAATTATGTTGCGGTGTAGTTACATGAGCGAGATACACAAGAGTGAACTCTTGTGTATCTCGCTCATGTAACTACACGGCAACATAACTCATAAAATAACAGTTGCCATTAAAATGCAATAACATAAATGAGGCTGTACTTTTTATCCTGGTGAAAGGTGGATTAACCGAAAGTTCATGCGGATGAAGTCGCGGGCAGCCGCTAGTATAAAATATAACTTGCAACTCATTGTAGCATTCTAAAATACTGCTTTTAACCCTTCTGTGTATCGCTGAATGTAACTACACCGCGACCAACGAAACTTCAGTCCGTTGCTGGAAACACAGAAGTTTCACCAACAACGTAGCAACTTTTCAGGCTATTCATGAATACTTGCAGGTAACTTTGTATAAAGTCTGAGAAGAATCACCGGGAAATTCTTTGAATGGTCGTTATGAATAATGTTTATGTCTTTAAGAGCGTTTAGTATTCACACTAACGCCGCCATTGAGAAAAAAAAATCGTAGTTCTTATACAAAGACTAAATTGTGAATTGTGTTCTTCGAGTGCACTCCGAAGAAGCTATGCGGTGCTTACTTATTATCTAGTTAGCCTGTCTTTTATTTAAATGGATTTTTTTGCGAAAAGTGGCTCTATTAATAAGAAAAAGTGAATTCATGTTTGATCTCAAAGCTTATAAACGTGCTTTTTTAAAATTACAGATTATTTGTGCATAAAAATAATGTGAAAAGTCAAAGAAACAGATATTTCATAATTAATATTTTCTAAGACCAGATTATAATATGTCTATCTTAATTAAATGCTTTATGTGGTAAATCCCTGTAACTAGTTTTTAATACAAATCTTTAATGTAAATCACTAATAATTTTATGTAAAAAAATGCGATGTTGTCATATTTCACGTTAAGATGTTGTAAGCAATAAATAAAAAAGGTAAAATTATGAAATTGCCGATTTTATCTCACACACAGAGGCTCTCATACTTCTATGATGATAAAATGCTTCGGTTACTTGTTATTTTTTCGAATTATGATCATGACGGCCCACTATATATTTTTTTCCTAAACGTTAAAAAAGTTTATTTTAAATTTTTTTTTAAGTCTAACTTTTCACAGCCTAAAGCTGGTTTTACCTGCTTATTATTATTATTAATGTCTTAAAAGTCTTAAAAATTACTCCGTTTTAATTACCAGATATGACCAATTATTTCGTTGAAACTTAGCCGATACTTTTTTTCACTTAATAATAGGTACATGTGGCATTAGTTAGCTGAGTGTTTAAACATTTAGTTAAGTTAGTGTTAGTTAAGACAATGTTAGTACGGAAAATGCCAATTGTTTAAAAACAAAACGGCAATTTCGTACCTAATAATATTTATTGAAGAAACTACAAAATGCTGTGACGATATCACCAGTGACATTTTTTTCAACTCCTAATGTGAACATGGAGTAGAGTAATTTTAAAAGTTGACTGTTTGTTTACGAAATTAGACCGTGTGTGTAAATGCGAAATTAAAATTCAAATAGAAGGTTAACAGCTTCATTCGATTTTACGGTTTTCCTGAACCCTTCAGGATGAAAAAGGATCTTTACAGCTACCCATGTAAGCCTTTACAAATATCTACTTTGGTAAATGTTTACGGTTTTATTTCAATCCGGTTATAATAAACCTTTATTATAACCGGAAAATAGTCTAATTACTGTTGCATCGGAAGTAAATTAAAACTACATGAAATATTTTTTATTTTCATACACTTATTTATTGTTGTGTACGTTGAAATTATTTTTAAAAGGAAAACTTAGGTGAATAGAAATATCTCACTATATTGTAAACCGTAAAATACAACATATTTAATCAGAAAAAACAATATCTTGAAATTTTAATAGAATAATTACAAAAATAAGTTAATAAACTGTTGAATATAATGAAATGTTTCTCAATAATGTAATTTATTTTTAAAATTATTTACATATTTGCTAATTACGTAAATAATTCATAATATTCTAGTTATACTTCACTCATATTTGTCCCTGAGAAAAAATTTTTTGAAGGTTCAAACATTATAAAAATACTACTCATTCAATAATTATCACAATTACAATTTAGTTATCAAATTGCAAATATTAAAAAGACTACAAAATCACAATTACAATTTCGTTATCAAATTGAGAGTCATGAAACCAACAAAATACCAAAGGTTTTTTTCACAGTTTCCCGACAGCACCTATCTTCGAGTTTAATTTAAAAAGTAGACAGTATTTATATGAAACAAGCTGCCCCGAGAGGTTGTCATGTCCAACTTGCAATAAAGAAAAAAACGTTTATACCATTCCCCCTTTAAAGAGCTTACTTTATTCACTGAAAACAGGGAATAAAAAGCACTTTTAATCACTGTTTCGATGTTTGAATTTGAACAATGTTCGGCCTCCATCTCAGTGCTATACAACCTCCTTGCGCAAAAATTACTCGATACAAACTCCTTGTGCAAAGAATACTCGACATACGAGTACAAACTTCTTGTGCAAAGAATACTTGACATGCGAGTACAAATTCCTTGTGCAAATAATCTGTCTTTTTCTCGTAGTTATGGTATAAATAAAGTACCTACAGTAAGTATAGTAGGTACTATTCCATTATCATAAACAAAACAAAAATATTTCACGCTTGAGTCCATACAAAGATCTCATGAGAAAAAACTGCTCAAATTTTCCTAACTTAAAAAATATCTGGGAATTTATTTCCTAAAATCTTACTAGTAGGAACATTTAAAAACAGAGTGATGCACTTAAGAAGATACAGCATTTAATTTTTATTTATATCAAAGTCTAAATTGATTAAGTACTTTTGAATCTATGTAGATTATGTGTCAGGTATGATACCAAACTGAAATGTATTTCAGGAGAACTAAAGGCGAGTTTTACAGGTATTTCATACATAAAATATCTGTAAAACTCACCCTTAGTCCTATAGGATTATTCAATTAAAGCTAATTGATCAAACCATAAAATTTAAGCGAAATCATTTCCGTTAAAATATCCTTTCAGCAAACGGGGAATTCAAAATCCTAAAAAAGGAAATCAATTTTAACGACATATTTTGAATACTCCATCGGAAAACATTTTTTACTGGTAAAAATAACCTAAAGATTTAAATTTTCCGCATTCAGTTCACCTAGTGAAAAATGCATTTAAAATTGATCTATTAATGTAAGTACATTATATTTAAATACGATACGGTTATACGGTAAAATTAAAAAGATGACTATAAGATTAAGTGTAAGTTTTTATTGTTATCATAATAATGTGTTAATGAATAAACCAATAACTGACGAATAGTTTTTGTTTAAAATATATTTTATAAGTTTTATTGATGCGGTTATGTACAAATAGCACATAAATATACTGTGTCCACCACATTCCAAAAAACAATATATATGTAACACGAAATAATCCTGTAATCCTAAGAAAAATATTATCTTCTTGGTGATGCCAAAGAAGTTTATATAAAAATATAAAAAGCACTATTTAAAATCAGGAGAAACTGCGGCTTACAAATTATATTGAGTGAAAATTGACGTTCAGATCGTTATGAAATTAAATCTTTCGTAAAAGGTTGGTGGTTAAGCCAACATGAAAGTTTTATTTTAATTTAAGAAAAAGCACTATTGATTTGTTTTTAAGTAGTATAAAAGTTATATAGAGTAAATTATACCATTCTTTACCTTTTTCAGTTGTTTTCAAATATATAAGAGTCTTTTGGTACTGAAAATATGGATACGTATACAATAATCAACCAATTTGTATTCGTAAAGGACGAAAGCAAAACGGCAACCCGATTTAGCAGGTCCAAACCTCAATATCAAAAACTATAAACAAGATACTCACCATTTAACGAAACGACGGTTAAAAAAACACGCCACACTTCCATTCCATGGGCCACTCACAAACACAGCACTAAGTCACAGTAGCATGTTTCATAAACCGTGAATTTACGAGATATTCGACTTCGCTGACATTTGGATTTTCGTGCACGTAGAAGCGACGTGACACGAGCGCACCGCGCGGCGACTAGATCGCATTTGGAAGCTTGAAAGCTACTGCGTATCCCCACCCCCCTTACCATGGTATCAGCAAGACCCACCATAAAAATATTTATATTTCCAGCCGTATTGTGACCTTTTGCGCCTCTAGTTTATCTACGGACAAATGAAAACTCCTTATCCGTTACAGTGGCATTGAAAAATAACACTAATTAAGCGAAAATTTCGTTTAAAAGCGGGCGTATAATAAAGATTAATTAAAAGAGTACTGGAAAAGGGCTGAAAGTGAGACGTGGAAAAAATTCTAATCAGTTTTCAGTGGGAAAGTGTCACGGTACCCTCTTTCAGGAGATTGTACCAACGATTTATTTTTAATTTAAGCTTTTTTGTATTAGGGAATTAAATGATACGCCTTTATTGAGTTCCGGCTCACGCAATTCGAATATGAAAGCGGAAATCTGAATTCTTCTATTTAAGGTGATATTAAGGGATCATTTTAATTTTCTCGTTTTATAATAATGGAGAATAACCTGATCTCTTCAATTCTGACATTCTGATTTTTTTATAAAGAAAATTGAATTGGGTTACTTGTGTCATAGGTATACTTAACTTTGAAAGGCAAAAAAACATTCGGCGTCAGCTATTTTATTGTCCCCACTGCTGGGGCACATGCCTTCCTTATGGGTGGATAAGGAGGACGGGCCATAACCCACCACGTAGGCCCAATACGGATTGGTGGGTGTTAACGACTTCATTTATGCAGCCGGGATCAACGGCTTAACGTGACTTCCGAAGTACGGAGGTGCTCAAAATAGTAAATTTTTGGTCACCCATCCTATGACTGACCCTTGCAAAAGTTGATTTACCTCGAAATCGCAGACTGATGCACACAAACCACTGCGCCATTGAGCTCCTCTTGATTTTATTGTTCACATCATTTGTTGTTTAGAATGTCATTGCAGACAAAATATTTTAGACGCACTGGGTACGACTTAAAAAAACCGGCCAAGTGCGGGACTCGCGCACGAAGGGTACAAAAAAACGTACGTTTGTTGTATGGGAGCCCGCCTTAAATATTAATTTTATTCTCTTTTTAGTATTTGTTGTTAGAGCGGCAACAAAAATACATCATCTGTGAAAATTTCAACTGTCTACCTGTTGTCGTTATTAATATCGAGCAAAAAACAGCAAATAAATCACGTTTGTTGTATGGGAGCCCCCTTAAATATTAATTTTATTCCGTTTTTAGTATTGGTTGTTATAGCGGCAACGGAAATACATCATCTGTGAAAATTTCAATTTTCTAGCTATCATAGTTCATGAGATACAGCCTGGTGACAGACAGACAGACAGACAGACGGACAGCGGAATTTTAGTAATAGGGTCCCGTTTTTACCCTTTGGGTACGGAACCCTAAAAAAGCATCATTTATTTCTAATTAAATCATTGAAAAAAAGCGGCCAAGTGCGAGTCGGACTCGCGCACGAAGGATTCCGTACCAAAAAACGGCAAAAAATTACGTTTGTTGTATGGGAGCCCCCCTTAAATATTAATTTTATTCTGTTTTTAGTATTTGTTGTTATAGCAGCAATAAAAATACATCATCAATGAAAATTTCAACTGTCTACCTATTGTTATTATTAATATTGAGCAATAAACGGCACAAAAATCACGTAAGTTGTATGGGAGCCCCCCTTAAATATTAATTTTACTCTGTTTTTAGTATTTGTTGTTAAAGCGGCATCAGAAATACATCATCTGTGAAAATTTCACTATCACGGTTTATGAGATTAGTAATAGGGTCCCGTTTTTACCCTTTGGGTACGGAACCTTAAAAAAGTAGGAACACCTTTTCCTATTCCTTCAAAGCAAGCCAGTGGTAGATTCAGGGTTTAGTGCGCATATAAAAGTCTTTGGCGCATACACTTTCAGCCCTATCGTCACTTAACATAAGGTGAAAGCCAAGCTCTATCCTGTTGTGAAAAAAAAAAAACATGTACGTGATACCTTTACAAAACTTTTAGATCGTCTATTGCTTAAAATAGGCAATAAGACTTAATTACCATCTGAACTTTAATTTCTTCAGTCGGGTCATATAAAATCTAGCGAACAAAAACTGAAATTAGATTTCTCAACTTAATATTTCTAAACAGTTAATTCATAACATATTTAAAAGTTAATTATTGTCTATACTCTGCATTATTCCAATTAATCTATATGTACTACTATATTACTCCAATTAATAAATGAAACTTTTTAATATTATCATAAATCTTAAATTAAGATAAACAAAGTTTTCAAATTTCGGTATTAGAATAAGCTATTATCTGATCAAATATCTTAAGTTTCTACTCTGAATAAGTTGTTTTAAATATTGAAGAGAGAACAATCTGATAATTTACATACCAAGAATATCTTCAATCTAAGTTCGATTTAGACGTAGTTCACATTAAAGTTCATTGATAATTTCTTAACTCACTTTGTTTCTTAGTTAACTTTCATACGAAAATGAAAAAGCTATAATAAAAAATTGATATTAGTATTTAAATAATTAAACATTGATTTTAATATTCGAGGAGCTCGATGGCACAGTGGTTTAGCGCCTGGCCCAGCAATTGCGGAGGTTAAGCAACTTTCGCAAGGGTCGCTCATGGGATGGGTGACCAAAAATGTATTATCTTGAGCTCCTCCGTGGTTCGCAAGGCACGTTAAGCCGTTGCTCCCGGGTGCATTTGCAGACATTAACACCCACCAATCTGCATTGGGCCCGTGTGGTGTGGACATTAAAAATGTGTGATGGTCATTATCCTACTAATTATAAATGTGAAAGTTTGTTCCTCAATCACGCAAAAACTACTAAACGGATTTGGTTGAAATTTGACACACAGATAGTAGATAGCCTAGATTAAAACATAAAATACTTTTTATCCCGATATTCTCACGGGAACGGGAACCACGTGGGTAAAACCGCGGGTGGCTACTAGTCATTAATAAAGCTGATCGATTCAACGACAATTCGAAGGGAAAAAGTATTTGAGTCATACCTAAAATCGAAAGTCAATAACTTAATTTTTATTTTTTTCCTCATTGAGGAGGATTTTGGGTGGTAGTGCGCATGTAGTGCGGCCTTATCGCCACTTAACATCAAGAGTGAAAGGTTGTGATTTTTGGTGTTTTAAGTAAATCAATAAAAGAAAATATAAAAAATACTAGCTTCCGCCCGCGACTTCGTCCGCGTGGACATTCGGAAAATCCATAGGGAACCTTTGATAGGGATAAAAGTATCCTATGTTTTAATCCAGGCTATAAACTATCTGTGTGTCAAATTTTATCCAAATCTGTTAAGCCGTTTTTGCGTGATTGAGGAACAAACATCCAAACATCTAAACCCACAAACTTTCACATTTATTATATTAGTAGGATAAAAATAAAGATAATGACATTTAAAAAAAAAACTATATGATTTGTAAAAATGCAACAGAACCTTAAAATGTGTGAATGACTCAAATGATAGGAAGAGTGTCAAACGACAAAATGGCCACAAGATGAACGATGAAACATATAATTAATTATGTTTAGAATTTGTATACTAATTTGTATATTAAAGTGAGCTGTTTCCGCTTACCATATTTCATAATTTATTTGCTAGACAAACAATCGTACGAGCTCATAACGATACAAATAAACGGGAATCGTTGAAAACGTAAATAACTTTTCAAAAGAGAATTGGTTAACCAACTCATGCTCGGGATCTGAGTGACTTTTGTTCATTTATTTATTTTTTGATCCGAGTTCATTTAGGAAGAATGAATATTTAATAAATATTTGAGACATATTATTATTAACCCTTAACCACCTACCATACGTCTCACAGACCCAGCCGAGTGAATATTTTTGCACCCCAGTTTCGTATTGACTTGTTCGTTCCTGTACCTTTTCGCCACACCCCTCGGTACCGGACAACGGCTCGCCGAGGTTGGACCTGCACACGTTTAGCTCCGGTGAGTAAAAATGTACTGCTAGGGGGGAGGGGAGCCAACATTTTTTTATTTTTTTTTTATGAATATTAGTTTATTTCTGAGTTTTTTCTTTATCTAGTTTTAAAAAAATACTAAAAAAAAGTTCCTATTACGTAAGTTTTTTTGTGGATATCATTTTCCAAATGTGTTAGTCGGTGAGCCTAATATAAGAGTTTAAGACATTTGCCTTTAGTTTATTAGTGATTAAACCAAAAATATTGTTGATTTTCATGTGAGTTTTTTTCATTAAATAGTTTAATATGTTCTTAATCAGACTTTTAATTAAAAACAAAACCTTTCTTTTTTATTTTTTCCAATTGTGAATTACTTAAATCTTGGGGTCCAACAGACGTATGACAGGAGGTTGTGTGACCATAATATATGGTAGGTGGTTAAGGGTTAAGATCTATTGGTTGCTTTCCTTTTAATATTGTGGTTTAAGTGTAAAAAAGTTAAATGCTTTAATTAAATTCTAAAACTTAATACTAAATAATACTAAATGAAACTTAAATTAACACTTAATTAAAACAACAGGAATTAAACGCGTACGTAATAAACTGATGATAGGTATTTTAACACGTAACTATTTTTCCGACGTTTCGACCAAGTTGCATCGGCCGTGGTCACGAGTAATCCAATCAAATTAGGCATTTATCGTTGCATTAAATTAAGTATTTTTGGTTTTTTTATATATTTGTTGGTAATGTGGAGGCAATGTTAAATCTAAGTTTTCGACCTCGGCAGATGACTGGGTCATACTAAAAAAAAAGTTTACCTTTATTTAGTTTTTGACAATTTTGACCTGAAAGGACTGATTTCCATCAAGATTGTGTAACAAGATTTTAAAGTAGGTTAAATTTGCAACAATTTGAGGGTAAAACGGTTTTAATATGATCGAAAGTTTCAGAGACACAGCTTTTCAAAATTTGGCCAATTTTTATAAATACGTTTTTTTACCAAAGTTTCATGTTTTTCAGAAGTATTTATGTTTCTGAAGCTTTATTTCTAACTAACCTCCACCTGCGACTTTTTCCGCGTGGAAAGTAGCAATATCCCCAGTAGGTATCCCTTTTTCCCGCGACTTAATAACACGTCCAGTTTAAATGATCTCCTTAATGTATGAAAGCTAGTACTACGGAGTGTTCAAGCTGGTTCCCATGTTCTACCCACCTGAATTAGATAAAACATAGCCAACATTTTAAGTTGGACTTCAAGCTACCAAACTGTGAAAATCTCATCAAAATCCGGTCAGCAGTTTTTGCGTGATATGCGCACAAACATTTAAAATTTACAGTTTTATTATATGAATATAGATATATAGATAATCGCTAATTCCTCGAGTTAGGTTTTCCTACTGGCGTTTTCATCGTTTATTAATTGCCGTTTTTTGGGACCCAAGTGACCCAAGGTTTTTTTTTTTTGAGAATGACCCGGTCGTCTGTCCACGTCGAAAACTTGGATTTAACATTGTCTCCACATTACCAACAATATATCCAAAAACCAAAAATACCTGATTTGATGCAACCATTACCCTTTTCTCATGTCTTATTTTACTGTAGTAGAGCTTAATACAACTTGTCTATGCCGAAACTTACGTCATTTTTTATTTTCACATAATTAATTTTCCATTTATAGCAACATTGTAATTTTTCACAATACTCAACCTATAACTTTAATTTTTTAGACTATCTGTGGCTATGCTTTTGTCTTTTTCTTTTTTTTTCTCACACACGCACTTTTGGCGCGATACATGAAGTTTTCTTTTGTAAATATTTTCTATTGTTTTCCTAATCTTCAATTATATTATTTTTATACCGTAAAATACGTCTTATTTCATCTACTTTCATCAACATCACTTCGTCAAATCCTCCGCGGCTACACAGCTAAACCACCGATCAAAGTACCTCAGAAATTGCAATATTTTTTTAAAGTAGCTGGCATTCAAAACTTTTAATTTCGTGTATTTTTAAAGCTGCGCAGTCTGCACACTAGCGCCGCCACTAGAAAAAAAAAACATAGTGCTTCAATAAAGACAAATTTGTAAATTATCTCTCTGGAGTGCATTCCGAACAAGCTTTGTGGTACTTTTTATCACTTAAGCAATATTTTCTAGCCTGTCGATTAGTTTAATTGACTTTTATTGTTAAAAGTGGCCTCTTTTCGCAATAAAAGTCCATATAACTAAACTTAAATATTGCTTAAGTGATAAAAAGTACCCCAAAGCCTGTTCGGAGTGCACACCAGAGAGATAATTCATAATTTCTTTTTTATTTAAGCACTATGATTTTATTTCCAATGGCGGCGCTAGTGTGCAGACTGCACGCTCTTAAATGAATAGAAACAAAATGATAAAATTCAAAATTAAAATTAATTTATTCAGTCTAGGCTGTTACAAGCACTTGTGAATGTCATAGAAGCTACGCCATCAGTTAGCAAACCCTAAGCGGGAGACCTTGTAACGAGGAGAACCGGCAAGAAATTCGTCAAGGGTTGCTTTTTTCTCCCTGTATATTTCATACAGAGTCGTCAACATTGACAAATGACCACCACATTTAAAGTTAGGTCATTTTCCATCGCAATAATTAACAAAAGTTTACAAGCAATGGGTAGGTTGAAATTAATTACCTATCGGATAGGTAATTGTGAGAGTAATAACTTTCAACTAGTTGAGAAATCACTTCTATCTGCTACTCGAAAGTGCACTTAATCGTATGCAATATTTACCAAAAACACCACATACAAGATATAAAAAACAAAAAACGCATTTTTACAATATAATATGCGTACTCAGAAGCAAACCCATTCCCACTGGCAGCACCCGTTCACGAGCATGACGCATGAACCAGCCATCGTTTCGCTCAACCATATTTAATAGTACAGTAGCCCGTAGAACATTAATAAATAAATATATCACAACGGCAAACGGTAACCTTTTTGGTGATTTAAATGTTCTACGGGCTACTGTACTATAAGGGAACGTAACGACCCGCCTTACACGACACCACCGCAGAAATGATTAAGAGAGCATGATATACTTAGGCTACCCATCCTAAGGCACTGAATTGAAAACTAATATCCAAAAGCTTTTCATATGCCTTTTCTTACAAAACTACCGACTATAGAAAGGATTTCAATAAAAAAAATGAGAAATCAAAACAAGGTTTAGTTATTAATTTTATGTTTTGAGTAAGAAGTGCCATACATATTGATGATATTATACAGAAAAAAAATTATATGACGCCCTTAGTACAAGCAGACAGAAGCAGACCCGGCAGCACCCGTTCACGAGCATGACGCATGAACCAGCCATCGTTTCGCTCAACCATGTTGGAGGGAACGTAACGACCCGCCTCACACGACACCATCGCAGAAATGTTTAAAGTGAGCATGACATACTAAAGCTAGAAAAGATAAACCTTACCTTTTCACCAAAGAGAAGTGATAATAATCCGAAACCATTCATGATAATCGATACTCGCCGATAATGGAGGGATTCTGTAAATCGAATCACGACCTCATCACTCGATTGATTCGATTCGGCTAATCCGAGTACGAAATTAATAGACCCATTCTCGGGTTAAACCTGAATGTGTGATAATTATTGTATTATGATTTCTATATGAACTACAATAATTACAAATAAATGATTTGTAGAGACAAGTTAATTATTTTATCATTGAGATTTTAATTATGAATTAATTAATTGGAAAATAAATTATTGAAATTGAAATCTGTTAATCTGATTTGTATAATTTATTGTATTTGTTGTCTTATTATGTTTTATTTTTTATTATTATTTTGTGATTGGTAATTGTTGATTTGTATGGAAACTGTCTGAAATAAAATTATGTTATTTATTTATTGTCAACTATAATTTATTCTAGTTTCTGCTTGTGCGGACATTATACAGGGTGTAACGGAAATGGTGTATCAATCCAAAGGTACTCGTGATTCTGAACACCTTCCAACAAAAAAAAAATCAATTAAAAAAAATGATTGGACTCTCTATAGAAAATTTGAATGTATAGCCAACATTTTATATGGAGAGTTCAAAAAAAAATATTTTTTTCTGTTGGTAGGTGTTCAGTTTCACGAGTACATTGACCTCCTTTCGGATGAATACATCAATTCCGTTACACCCTGTATAGTCTATTTATCTTTAGGCTGCGTTCAAACGATAGCGCACGACTCGCCCTCAACCCGAACTCAACTCAAAATCAACTCGAACTTAACTCAACCGGAGCCCACTCCTTGAAATACAGAACTTACAATTTTGAGTTTTATAACACATTAATAAGCTCCGTTATATTTTGTCGATGCAACTGCACGCTCCTCGCCCTCAACCCGAACTCAACTCAAACTCAACCCGAACTCACCTCAAACTCACCTGAACATTACACAGTAGCTTATTAATGTGTCATAAGACTCAAAATTGTAAGCGATATATTTAGGTGGGCTGCGGTTGAGGTGAGTTTGAGTTGAGCTCGGGTTGAGGTCGGGTCGTGTGTTATCGTTTGAACGCAGCCTTACTTGTCTTATTTGGTAAACAATCTTCACCCAACTCTTTATTGAAATAATCATTTATAAAATACAACAAATGATTTTCCACACAGATTACGAAAAAATATACATATTATTAATGACAATTTGGTTTAATAAGGAATCATATTTTTTAATAACGATTTAAAAAAAAGACGTATGAAAGCTGTTTATTAAATAGGACAAGTATAGATAAACAGACTTATAGAAAAAATATTTCTATTCATAATCATATTATAAAGGATTTCTGAGTTTACATTTCCATTAACCACTAACAATGGACTTACTATAAAATTACATCTTTTGTTAAGCCAAACGCATCGTGCTCAGAAGTACTATCTTATTGTGACATTTTAAAACAAAAATTATGTAGGGGTGACAGAGTTATCCTTGCGGTCGGTGCTAATGAGAATAATCCATTTTTACTAATGAAACATTTAAATATAGCCCTACACAGACTTCAAAATATTAGAGTTTTTGTCTTAGGGGTCTTAAGCAGTCAGTATATGCAGGAAATTAAACTGAATGAATACTTATCATCCATTTCTAAAACATATACAAACACTAAATACTTGCAATGTAAAAACAATTCACTACAGTATTATTCGCTTTTAGAAATTGCAAAGAAAATTAAGTTTGAAATTGATGTCGAGGATTATGAAAATACATTTTTAGATACAAAAAAAATAAAACAATTTCTAAATAATAACAAAAAAAAAGAAACGCCTAAAAAAATTATTAAAGGGACGATTCCCTACTTTTTTAACAAACAAAAAAACAAGCAAATAATGCAAAAACATATTGAAACTAACGTTAGTACACATTTAAACAACTCACCTATTATTCCGGCTAAAAAAGGCACCATTCCATATTACTTTGGAACAAAAACCAAATCACCACAAAAACACTTTTTTCGATAAAAACAATAAAACTTCGAACTCCAAACTCAATATTCTACACCAAAATATCGCAGGACTCGTAAATAAAATTGATTCATTACACTTATCTTTGTTACAATTACAACAAAATAGTAAATTGGAAATTCACATTTTATGTCTCACGGAAACATTTGTCATGAGCGGCTGTGAGAAAAATGTTGTTATGACTGGCTACAAGCTAGCCGCGCACTACTCGAGACAAAAAGAAAAGCGCGGAGGTACCTGCATTTTAGTTAAAAAAGAGCTCGATTTTAAATTAATTGATCTAACCACAGAAATAGCGTGTAAGAATTATTTTGAGTGCTGTGGCATTGAATTACTGACTTACAATATTATCATAATATGTATTTATAGAACACCGAAAAGTAACACGTCAGTTTTTTTCAACAAATTAGAGTGTTTATTACATAAATTGACATTAAATAAAAATAAAAAAATTGTTTTGGTTGGAGATTGGAACATAGACATTTTAAAAAGTGATTCGTCAAGTCGTGAATTATTAGGCTTATTAAATAATTTCAATATAGATATACATATTAAAAAGGCAACCAGAAACAAAGCATGCTTAGACCAGATAGCGAGCAACATACCGAAGGTCAAGTCTGATGTGCACTATCTTTGTCTTTCCGATCATGAGACTGGACAAACTTTATCAATTCCAGTAAAGACTCAAAAACAGTGCACACCCTTTTGGTTTGAATATAAGCGCGACTTTAGTGTTCAGAACATGACCAAGTTTGTCACATGTATATCCGCTTTGAGTTTTTCTGATGTTTACGAACAGAATAAATTGGATGACTGTTACGATAGCTTTTATGAAACGTATAAATTATTCTATAATTTATGCTTTCCTATGATTAAGGTAAAAATAATGAATAATGGATTGAAGGGGAAATGGTTGACTAAGGGAATAAAAAAATCAAGTGTTATAAAGAGAAAACTATACATAAATTATAAATATACAGGTTCAAACAAACAGCTTAATAAAACTAAATATAAGAATTATTCTAAAATATTAAAAAAGTGTATAAATAAATCACAAAAGATACAAAATAGTAAATATGTAAAATCTAACACAAATAAGTGCAAAG
This sequence comes from Agriphila geniculea, assembly GCA_943789525.1. Classification (NCBI taxonomy): domain Eukaryota; kingdom Metazoa; phylum Arthropoda; class Insecta; order Lepidoptera; family Crambidae; genus Agriphila; species Agriphila geniculea. Next base: position 3,961,703 of record OX038886.1, on the reverse strand, counting down.
CTACATGGAATATAATAAATGATAAAATTAATAATAAATCCGCACATAATAATATTGACATAATTAATTTTAATAATAGGACATATGAGGACCCTAAAGATATTGCTGACATTTTTAATGACTTTTTTATAAATATTACCAAAAACAAACCAATACAAAAATCTGGAGTGAGACATCCAATAGAAGAAAATCCTAATTCAATTTTTCTTTATCCTACTGATGAACAGGAAGTGTATAAGCTGATAATGTCACTAAACAATAAAAAGTCTGTAGGGGACGATGACATCAGTACTGCGTCTTTAAAAGCATGTGCGGCACACATTAGTAAACCGCTAAGTTACATTATAAATTTGTCATTTACTACAGGAGGTTTCCCAAGTAAACTTAAACTATCTATAGTTAAACCTCTATTCAAAAAAGGTGATGCTAAAGATGTTAATAACTTTAGACCGGTAACACTCATATCCATCTTAGCAAAAGTTTTTGAAAAGGCCATGTTAAAAAGAATTAGCGACTTTTTCGAGAAGCACAGTATTCTACATCAGCAGCAATTTGGGTTTCGGAAAGGAAGGTCAACACAAATGGCTTGTTTTGACTTAGTGAAAGCTGTAACAGAAAGCCTTAATGATAAAACTCCGGTTGCAGCAATATTTTTAGATATGACTAAGGCTTTCGATTTTGTTGAGCATTCAATTTTAGTAGATAAGCTGTGCAAATATGGTATAAGGGGGGTAGCACACGATTGGATCATCAATTACCTCAAAGATAGGAAACAATGCGTCGAAATAACAAGTATAATACAAGAGGATAAGACACCTGTAAAGACTGTCTATAGGTCAGACTTTAAAACAAATAGTTCTGGTGTGCCACAAGGCAGTATCCTGGGACCTCTCTTGTTTTTAAGTTACATAAATGACATTCCCTCGGTAACATCCGAAAAAACTATTTTATTCGCGGATGATACAACACTAATTATTAAAGATAAAGATAGTGATAAATTACGAGACAAAATAACTAAATGCGTACATGACATTAACAATTGGCTAAATGATAATAATTTAATAATAAACATACAAAAAACTAAAATGATACAATTTAAGACATATAAACAAACTGAAATTAAATTAGACATAATTTTCAACAATGAACATATTTGTTCAGAAACAGAAACTGACTTTTTAGGCATTACGATTGACCAACACTGTAACTGGAAGGCACATATTGACAAAGTATGCTCGAAATTAAATAGATTTGTATATGCATTAAGGCGCCTAAGACAAACGGTATCCGTAGAAGCAGCTACTAGTGCATACCATGGATACGTCTCATCGGTACTGAGCTACGGACTGCTGTTATGGGGTAACTCGGTAGACATTTTGCTAGCTTTTCGATTACAAAAAAAATGCGTACGGGCTATATGTAATGCATGGAGTACTGACAGCTGTAAACCACTGTTTAAAGACTTAAAAATACTCCCACTCGCGTGTATGTATATTAAAGAAATCTGCATATTTGTGAGGCAGAACGCAAACTTCTTTCCCAAACATTCTGATGTGCTAGCACGACACACAAGGCATAAGGACAGATTGTATCTGCCGAATTGTAGACTTGATATATTCAAACGAAATGTTTATGTTCAAGCCATAAAAATATTTAATAGACTTCCTAATGATATAAAGAATTTGCCATTTAATATATTTAAACGAAAACTATCGCTTTGGCTGTTACAACATTGCTTCTATACTGTAAAAGAATATTTAGATTTTAAAATTAAGTAATGTTTGTATTCTTATAATGACATGTGGTATTACGAGTACGAGTAATTGACATAATACAGAATATTTTGGACATGACTGAATAGTAGTTTTAGGTTAAAATTATATTATTATTACTTTGAATTGACATGACTTGATAATTGTTTTTGTGACGTAATTAATATTTTGACATGATTTATTATTATTATGTACTGTTTTGATAACTGTAATTAAATAAGCATGTATAAACATTTGATTATAAATTAGCAGAGGATTAGTGCGCACTTACAATATTTTTTTTTTCTGTGTAGCTTCTTTAACATAACTTGTACCGAATATTTGTATGCCTTTGTTATGGGTCAAATATGAGAAACTTTATTTACTGTTGACACATCAAATGTACCATATTTGTGACAAATAAATATTTTCTATTTCTATTTCTATTTCTATGGATAATTGAATAAAATATGATAAAATCAAAAGATAAGTTCTAAATTTAATACGTCAAATCCCTCTGACCAAAGAAAAGTATCCAATATTCATATTTAGCTCTTTGCGTTATTGTTTTACAAACAAACTTTAATATTTATTTAGTAGTATATCAATGTTATTATTTACAATCTAATAAGGGAAAGGCTGAATTTACGTTTTTTCCTCGTCTCTTATAAATTTCTCTTTTCAAATAGATTAGTTGCAGAGTAAACGTACGAAAGCAGTAAAGAGTGTAAGAAAAAATGCTTTTATGTACGACTTTTATCCTAAAATGTGACTGAAACTGACTACAAACAGTTTAAATTAAAAAAGGATTTAAATTAAATTAAATTACACTTTTTATTTTTTTTTGTCTGCAAATTAGTCGAAATAAAGGGTTATTTGGAATTCTCTCTTTGCAAACTTATACGCTTATATAAAAATTATAATGACATCATACAAGTAAGAGTAAAATTTTAATATTAAAAAACGTGAAGATATGATTAAAATATTTATTTTTAACTAGCGGCCACCCGCGATTTCATCCGCGTGGTTCCCGTTCCCGTGGAAATATCGGGATAAAAAGTATCCTATGTTTTAATCTAGGCTATCTACTATCAGTGTGCCAAATTTCAACCAAATCCGTTCAGTAGTTTTTGCGTGATTGAGGAACAAATATCTAAACATCCAAACCCACAAACTTTCACATTTATAATATTAGTAGGATTTAATCAGGGAAAATTTAAGTGTGAAACTTTTCAAATAACGGTAGACTTATTCCTTCACAAAAATATTTCTAAGTTAGACACAACTTAATTTTTAGGGTTCCGTACCAAAATGGTATAAAAGGAACCCTTATGGTGTGACTCAGTCTGTCTGTCACAGCTGGATATCTCGAGAACTACTAATGGTATCAACTTCAAATTTGGAATAGTTTAAGATGACATTTGCCCAACTATTTTGCAAATAATAAATAAATAAAAATACCTTTTTTACAACAGGCACTGAAAAGGGGTCTTAAAAATTTAAAGTGCGGCTACTAGGGCATGTGGGATATCATATAAAAGAACGCCGTTTGCATGTTTTTAATAATTTTTTCTTTTTGTTTTAGGCCGTATAGTTTTCGACATATGATGGAAAATGTAAAAGAAATACCGTTCCCTACCCCCCTTATCTCCGAAGTTTGAAGAAAAATCTGAAATAATTATATGTGCTAGCAGTTTATGTAACGATTACAGGAAAAATAAAACGATGTCTCAATATAGCACACTTTTTTAGAAATTATCAAATTTCTAAAAAAGTTTACATTAGTTCCACTATCGGTCAAGAGATGGCGCTGACCTAAAACTGCAATACTAATTTTATTACTCTACTCTGCAGTGTGGTTTAATGGAGCAATTATGATGGTACGGAACCCTCGGTGCGCGAGTCCGACTCGCTCTTGACCGGTTTTTTAATGTAGAAAGAACACTTATGAGAATTTTTTAATTGGAAATTTTAGCATACACAATGGTATATTTTATAATACTAAATAAATAATATACTAAAAAAAATTCGACTCGTCATTTTCTCAGGTGGGAATCGATCCCGCAGGCTTTGGAATCTGGGCCAACGCTCTTCCAATTGAGAAAATGAGGCAATTTTTTGCTAGTATATTATTTAGTATTATACAAGCATTTACTGCTTACTGCTTACTGACACAAAGATCTTTGCTCGTGAGTTACCATTAATTTAATTTTAATTTTCCTCTTTACTTAATATAAGAGATCATTAGCCAAGCTTTGTCAATATAACATTTTCAATTCTTCAGTAAAATTAAAACAATACCTACTCGGTTGAAGAATTCCTTAATAGACAAAATTAATTCTAGTTCGTATAATAAAAGGGAGATTTCTCAAAAAAGGGTTCCACCATCAGGAATCGACGCCCTTAATGGCGGCCATTTTTCCTACAAAATGTATCTCCCATCCCTTTAATGAGGAAAGGGTCTATTACAAAAAAAAGAATCGCGGTAATTAAACGATGTTCGTCGTTCGATTTACTAGATTTTTATATACATGATTAAATAATTGACAATTTGATGACCTCCATGTCGAGCGACATCTTTGAGGTCCCGGGTTTGATTCCCACCATTGTTTCTAAAAGTGCTTTAGCTACTTATTTTGGAATCGGAGCAATGTATGTATGTTGTCCAATATTTATTTTAATTTAAAAACCATGTTAAAAAGACGCTCATGGGTAAAGTGTTATAAAAAGTTGATGATTATCTGAATGATCAAAATGCGAGGAAATAATGTAATACATATTTTTCTAAGTATACTTAAGTACTTTGCTGTCTATAATCATGTTGTACTGTATTTAGTAATAGTATATTTGTAAATATCGTTTCTTGCGCCCGTTTTTCTCGTCAGTTAAAAAAGTCTGTAAACTGTAAAGTCTGTAAGAAAATATAGACGATTCAAAAGTGCTTAATTATTAAGTTTATATGTAGCCATTTTGACTGTATAACTTATTATTTTTTGCATGAACGAACATCGTCCGAATTTATCGCATATTTTTTTAATAGACCCCGAGGTCTTGAAATTGATGCTTCGTTATAATTTGACGACTCGACGAAAGTGGCTCTTGAGTTTTGACGCGCAAGAATCAAAGTGGTGTAGAAGAATTTTTATTTGGGTGCAGTTCAATGACCTTTAGGTAGTTTGACAGCTGATGGAAAACACGAGTAGAGTTTGCGTATTGTATTATTCATATTAAATGTTAGCGTAGAAACAGTTAGCATTGCAATTGTAACTCAATGTTAAATATTTTTTTTGGAAAACTCTGTGAGAGTTTTTTAAATTTGAGATTTTTGCATTCACAATGCTATTTTTAGACAATGCTAAATAATATACTAGAAAAAATTCGACTCGGACCAGATTAATTCTCGGACGGGAGTTGAACCCGCGACCTTTGGATATCCGGTCCAATACTCTGACCGCTGAGCTACCGAGTCACTAGTGGCATCGTCGAATTTCTTCTAGTATATCCCGCTCTTACGTTATTTCACCAATGTGAGGAATTAAAAATATTTTTCCAGATATTTTAACAATTAATTAAGATGAAATAGCTATATAATTTTTAAATTTGAAATTTTGCATTTACAATCCTAGTTTTAAAAAATATCCAAAGGTCGCGGGTTCGATTCCCGTCCGAGAATTGATCTGGTACGAGTCGAATTTTTTCAAGTATATTATTTAGTAATGTCTAAAAATGCATTGTAAATACAAAATTCTCAAATTTAAAAATTATATAGCTATTTAATCTTAATCAATTGTCAAAATATCTGGAAAGATATTTCAATTGAATTTTGAGGTAATTATCCTAACATTGGTGAAACAACGCTGGCTTGCAGCGTAAGAGCAGGATATACCAGAAGAAATTCGACGATGCCACTAGTGACTCGGTAGCTCAGCGGTCAGAGCATTGGACCAGATATCCAAATTTCGCGGGTTCGATTCCCGTCCGAGAATTGATCTGGTCCGAGTCGAATTTTTTCTAGTATATTATTTAGTATTGTCTGTGAGACTTGTTGGAGCTGATATATTGGCGCGGAAAGGGAACGGCATCGCTATTATTTTGATAAAACTCCCTATTACATAGCAATCTGCAATGAAACGGCATCGCCTCGCCTCGGTAAAGATAGGGTTTTCTAGGATGACGGTACCGTTATATTACGGCTGTAATTTAACGGCGTAGAACGTTGTTTATGTAAATCGTATGTTTACACGTTCTGCGTCGCTAAATTACGGCCGTAATATGACGGCACCGTCATCCTAGGAAACCCTAGCTTAATCATGAACTTGTACAATTAGTTATTCTGTGAGCATGGCTACCACAACACGGCATGGTGAAACGTGGTCTACTCTTGCCTGTTTCTCTGTTACCATTCATATGAAATCAAACTCTTTGACTCTCATATAATACCTGTAACAGATCTATAAACTATAAGATTGGCACGACCGGCACATAACTTGCCAAGACAAAGATGAGACAAAAGATGCGCCGAATTGAGTTTTTGTAGTTGCTGCGCATCTTTTGTCTTGCCAAATTATATGCCATTAAGTATCTGTATTTCAGTGAAAATAAAGTTCATTTATCTTTTTAACTTGAACTGTTACGTTTGCTATGAGAAATAAATCACAATTGAAATGCATTATTTATAATATTTTTTAATGAGTGATGGATAACAGAAAAAATCCTTCATTCTTTATTTGCTATATTGGTAGATCTCTGGATGACGTAAGCCTGTGCAGTGTCATTCAGAAAAGATCTTGTATTTTGGATCATGGCAGTACCTACACATCAGCTACCTACAAATAGTAAAAAAAAAACAGTTCCTGCGATTCAAATCCAAACTTCTTCTTCTTATCGAATGAGGGTTAGTGGCCACCTCTGGTGTTAGAGTTTATGAAGCCACCTGTAAGGCCTCCAACTTGGCTTAACGACTGTTATCAGATGACAACAGCCGGGACCGACGGTTTAACGTGCCCTCCGAAGCACGGAAGTACTCAGTTGTAAATGCCACTTAACGGTCACCCATCCGAAACCTGGCCGGACCGAGCGTTGCTTAACAAACGTGATCGAGTACGATCAGTCTGTCAAGTTCCGCCATGAGCACTTCATCATCATCATCATCATCATATCAGCCGCACGACATCCACTTCTGGGTATAGGCACCTCCCCTAAGGATCTCCACGACGATCGGTCCTGCGCTGCCCGCATCCAGTGGCTTCCCGCGACCTTCACCAGATCGTCGGTCCACCTTGTCGGGGGCCTACCCACGGAGCGTCGTCCGGTGCGCGGTCGCTATTCCAGAACCTTTCCGCCCCAACGGCCATCGGTTCTTCTCGCTATGTGTCCAGCCCAATGCCACTTTAGCTGAGCAATCCTTCGAGCGATGTCGGTTATTTTAGTTCGCCTGCGGATCTCCTCATTTCTGATTCGATCACGCAGGGAAACGCCGAGCATGGCTCTCTCCATTGCACGCTGGGTGACCTTGAACCTCCTTATGAGACCCATAGTTAGCGACCACGTTTCACTGCCGTAAGTCATCACTGGCAACTCACACTGGTCATAGACTTTCGTCTTGAGACACTGAGGTAAATCGGACACGAAGATTTTTCGGAGCTTCCCGAATGCTGCCCATCCGAGTTGGATTTGACGAGAGATCTCCTTCTCAAAGTTGGACCTACCTAACTGGACTGCCTGTCCTAGGTATACATAATGGTAAAATAGATTTTTGCGTCATCCATGTTGCCTAACACGTGAACGTTTGAGGTCCTTCCGAAGTTGGGCGAGTAGTGTAGCGACGCACTTTCTACTCGGGTAACTTCAAGAATTACTTCGGCGAGGAACTTTGCCTTGTAGTGTAGAGGCCGCATTACATATTATTCCCTAGGTTCCACTATCAACTACATAGACGACAGCCGCGTCATCACCTGTGATTCAATTTTGAAAGCGACTTGCTAGGTGACTAAAGTCTACCGTCACAGGTGACTAAAATCGACTCATGTAAATAGCCCCTAAGTACGTACTATATTTATATCATCATCATTATATCGGCCGCACGACACCCACTGCTGGGTATAGGCCTCCCCCAAGGATCTTCACGACGATCGGTCCTGCGCTGCCCGCATCCAGCGGCTTCCCGCGACCTTCACCAGATCGTCGGTCTACCTTGTCGGGGGCCTACACGGAGCGTCGTCCAGTGCGCGGTCGCAATTCTAAAACCTTTCCGCCCCAACGGCCATCGGTTCTTCTCGCTATATGTCCTGCCCACTGCCACTTTAGCTAAGCAATCCTTCGAGCGATGTCGGTTACTTTATATATTTATAATAAATTACTGGTGACCCATCCTATGACTGACCTTTGCAAACGTTGGTTAATAATTTCATTTATACCAAACATTAATTAGATAACATGCTTATTAATCGTATTAAAGAATCAGCATAATACTTACAATTATGTAATTAGAATAAAATATATTTGATTAGTTATAATTAACATTAAAAAGCTATCATTCCCGAACTAAATACTTACTACACATCAGCGAACTAAAATCTCATCATCATCATCATATCAGCCGCACGACACCCACTGCTGGGTAGTGGGTATAGGCCTCCCCTAAGGATCTCCACGACGATCGGTCCTGCGCTGCCCGCATCCAGTGGCTTCCCGCGACCTTCACCAGATCGTCGGTCCACCTTGTCGGGGGCCTACCCACGGAGCGTCGTCCGGTGCGCGGTCGCCATTCCAGAACCTTTCCGCCCCAACGGCCATCAGTTCTTCTCGCTATGTGTCCTGCCCATTGCCACTTCAGCTGAGCAATCCTTCGAGCGATGTCGGTTACTTTAGTTCTCCTGCGGATCTCCTCGTTTCTGATTCGATCACGCAGGGAAACGATGAGCACTTCAGACTTCAGAAATCCAAACTCAATTAAAAGTACCTACCTACTTATTTTGAGCCCTTTGCTTGGATGAATTAATTCGTCCAAGGACCGCCCTTTGTTAGCGCTTTGCTTTTAAAAAACATACAGCTTTCGCATGAAAAAGCTCTCGTGCCAGCTTTTTCAGATAAATGTTTATTCTCATTAACCACAGCGTAGTAAATTAATACTGTTGGTGTTCCAAAATAAAGCCAGCGATATACAGAGTGTCCCAAAACTTTGCCACTCGGAGGGAAAGTACCTTAAATATTGAAGACAGGAAATTTTACTGAAAGAAAACTTCATTTTGTCTTTAAAAAGAAATGAAACTGCATTTAGCATCCCATTTAGATTAATCATTTTTTGTTGCTGAGAATAGAACATATGGAGTTCTATACGTCCACGAGCTACTTTTTGTAGCTGCGATAAACGCGGCGTTAATCGCGGCGACAATCGCGGCGCTTTTTTGTCGCTGGCTAAGTAAAAGCTTTGTCGTGTCATTTTGCGGGCGATTATCGCCGCAATTAACGCCGCGATTCTCGCAGCTACAAAAAGTCGCCCGTGAGCGGTTACGCTTAAAGATTTAAAAAACAATTGATTACGATTCTATACAAATTGATAAAATCCGTAATAAATAAAAATTTAAATGTTTAATTACAAGTTATTCCTATTGTTTAAGATACTGTGTCACTTAAGAAAAAATAATCCTTATGAGTAACCCTTTCGATTGGTATCATAAAGATGAACAAAATTTTTTTTTTGCAGTTTTGGTGGGTTCGATTCCTGGTTAAGGCAGGCGATCTTTCAAAATCTTTGAATGCAGTTCCTATTATTTTTAAAACCGAAGTAAAGTTTTCTTTAAGATACTTTCGGAGTTTTTGGCGGGATTTTGTCAAGTTCAGTTCGGCGACTATTTTAATTATTCGCAAATTGATTCATAGTGGATATTGTGTCTTAAAATTGGTGCAGTTTTGTGGTACAAGTGTCTACGCAACTGAACAATATGTGGGATAATGGAAATAGGCGCGATCTTGGTTGTGTGAAGCTGAGACTTTTATTGTAGTGGTCGCTACCTCGGCAAAACTTACCGAGTAAACTGTCTTGATATACTTGCTGCCAAATGCTCCAAGCAGCATTGGAATGTGATGCATTTTAATGTAAACTGAAACAATCTACTAGAAAATCTAGAAATACTGAACTATTCAAAACATGACACTGGCAAAAATTACTTCCGAGAGGAAAGTAGATTGCCATAACAAAAATAAGAAGAAGTAGATACTTTCCCTCCATGTGTCACAGTTATGGGGCACCCTGTATATATATGTATACACGCACTGAATTGCCGGTTTGTCCATTTATATTTTACACTCTCCGTCTCAATTTATTTTTACGCATACATTGATTGATGAAAATGTAAGCATTCGTTTACACATTTAACAACAGATTCTGTATTTAAGTCTTTTCGCTTCATTATGTTAATATGAAATGACATTAAAATAACATCCTACGGCCAGATTGTATGCAGACTTATTTGTATTTAAAACGTTATGATGTAATTGATTTTTGCACTTGCATGTCTTTAATATAAATTAAGTTGCTTTGTTTATTGATAAGCAAATATGGATTTTTAGGAGTTTTTTTGAAAGGCCGTTTTTGCATGATACAAACTGATAAATATAAAAAAAAACCGGTCAAGAGCGAGTCGGACTCACACACCAAGGGTTCCCTACCATCATAATTGCACCATTACACTGCAGAGTAGAATAATATAATTAGTATTGCCGTTTTAGGTCAGCGCCATCTCTTAACCGATAGTGGAACTAATGTTAACTTTAAATTTGATGATTTGTAAAAAAGTGTGCTATATTGAGACATCGTTTTATTTTTCCTGTAATCTTTATATAAACTGCTAGCACATATAATTATTTTAGATTTTTCCCTTTGCAAACTTCGGAGATAAGGGTGGGGGGGGTTTACATTTTTCATCATAAGTTGAAAAAAATGCGGTTTGAAAAAAAAAGAAAAATTTATTAAAAACGTGCAAACGGCGCTCTTTCATATGATACCCCACATGCCCTAGTAGCCCCACCTAAAATTTTTAAGACCACTTGTCCCTGTTGTCAAAAAGATATTTATTTTTTTATTTCTTTCTTATTTGCAAAATAGTTGGGCAAATGTCATCTTAAACTATTCCAAATTTCAGCTGTGACAGACAGACAGACAGACTGAGTCACACCATAAGGGTTCCTTTTTTACCATTTTGGTACGGAACCCTAAAAAGTAAATTACATTTATTAAAACACAAGCTTACTTTGAAAAAATGCGGTTTCAGTATCGTTATTAAAAACCGAACAATCAACATGAAATACAGCAAAAAAAAACAATAGGCCATATTTGACCGCATCACGTAAGCATATTTCTATTATGCTGTGTCACGGGCTCTCGATATAAAACGAGTGACCCATGTCTGCCCATGTGTCACCGCGCCGCAATCAAATCAAACCTTGTACCACATTTGGTACCGTTGGCATAATATTATAGTAATGTTTACATGTATTTTTGTATGAAATAAATAATAACTAAAAAATCGGGTTGCACACCGGGAGTGCCGGCAGAAGTGAAAACTTGAATATTAACGTTGTTCATTTTTGATAATTTGAAATTAGCGGCAAAGGATTAAAATTATTTCTTTCCTATTACTTTACAGTGACACAATTTAATCAGTTTGTAATTAGAAAAAAATTCTAAAGATTTCGCGCCAGTGGCCTTTTTAATTTCTACATGCACGCATTCTACGATTTAAACTTAAATATAGTCACAGATTATAAATAAGTCTATGATTTCACCTAAGAGATCGCTGCTATTAGTTCCATTTTCAAAATTAGCGCGTTGCTGGTGAAACAAGTGTTTACGTCTTAAAATGACGCGCCGCCATTTTCAACGCGTCCCGTAGAAAGAGAGGGGGATACTTCCGCCGCCAGCTATCTACTCTCCATCCGTCACATCCGTCTTACGCATTTTCGATCAGCCACGTGATTCTTACTGACGCGAGTTTAGCATTTTTTTCCCATTCCAAAAAAGCGTACAACGCCGCTAATGAAGTTTTCACTTCAAAAATTTTTTTTTTCAATCATCTTTCAAATCACACTCTTACAGACTTCTTTCTTGTAGTTCTAGATATTTCTATATTTGATTATGAAAATAGTGACATTTAAACTCTTCAAAATAATATGTTAACCCAGTAAAATGCACTCTTTTAGCTAAGCAGATTCTGTTATGGATTATTCCGTATAATACAGTACTTACTTGTAATCAACGCTTGTCAAGATTGGTAAAGATTGACAGCTGTATAATACTATACATATTATACTGTATAGAATTAATCGTGTCACAGTACGATCTATCTCCAGCCGGTTTATCAGTTAATTAATTGTTAAGAAACTCGGTGCCGCTTTAATGGGGCCATAGCAATTGCGATTTTGATATTATTTACTTACATCTTTTTTTACAATTACAGAGCTAAACAATAAAGCGAGGGGTGAAGCCCCCCGTCTCGTAGGTTATGTTAGGTTAGTATTGCGACCAAAAACGCGCGAGCCGAGCGAGTAGAGCCAGCGTGCCACGGCAGACGACGTTTTTGTACGTGAAACTTCTCTGCTCTCGTCTTTTACACACAAGCTGACTGCGCATCCGGTATTGTATACAATGCCTAGGTAAAGTATAAAATGAATAATATTTCATACATTTCCTGAATGTTTCAGGCATTGTATACAATACCGGATTATACACATTGCCGGTAACATAAATATGTATATGATGGTACGGAACCCTCGGTGCGCGAATCCGACTCTCTCTTGACCGGTTTTTTATCTTTCAAGATATCAAAACAATTTATGGCATTCAATTAAATGTTATATTCTTGTGAATATAATGCCCCTTTCGTGGCCCAACTCTAAAATGGAGGTACACTAAAACAAGTGTAGGAACTTTATACATGTATTCCCAGTAACCGCTCCTTCGAAACGTTTTAGTTGGGAAGTGCTGTTTTAAAATTATCCCAGAAATGTTTCGATGTGGATTTATTGAATGAAAATGGTGGATATAAAACCGAATAGTCTAGTGCAGTGGTGAACCTAAATAACTAGTGGTGTAAGTTTAAATGCCGTGTATGCAGCATCTTGAGGCATTAAAAGAAAAAGATTTTGGTCAAATACAAAAAATAAATAATATGGGTGTAGATTGTATAAAAAACCGGCCAAGTGCGTATCGGGCCACGCGCCGTAGGGTTTCGTAGTTACCTTATACTATACCATATTTAATACCACTATCATTTTTCGTCTGCAAAAATAACTTTGTTTTTTACAGTTTTGGTATGAATGACAAAGTTATATTTGCGGTTTTGGAAAATGTGCTATATCTCATAAACTTCAAAATGGTATGTCGTTCAAACCAATTTTCGTTGAAAGTGTTTATTAATATCTACAGCATATATTTTTTTTAGACTTTTCACTCTCTTATTTCAAAAGTAAAAGGGGGGGGGGGGGGACACATTTTACCACTTTGGCGGTGTATATCAATTAATGGTTGACTTTGAGAAAAAAATGTCTTAGAAACCTCAATGTCATTATTAAAGACCTATCTATAGACACCCCCCACGTATTGATTTGAAGAAAAACATTTTTTTCAGTATCAGTTCCATATGGGGACACAAAAATAAAAAAAATAAGGTTAAGGGGGGGCCTTAACCTTATTTTTTTTATTTTTGTGCTAAAATCGTTAAGTGGTTAACAGAATACACCTACCTACCAAGTTTCAACTACGTACTCTTAATACTTTCGTAATAAACTGGCTGTGACATACGGACGGACAGACAGACAGACAGACAGACATGACGAATCTATAAGGCAATCAAATAATAAGATACTTTCACTGCAGGCAATAAAGTATAATTTAAAATTGCACAGCGTTGCGCACCTATTATTATAAGTGCCTCTAAAGCACTTCTCTTTCTGTCGCGTAGCTCTGTCTCAAGCGACACAACATGACATCCCTCATGCGCTGGCTCGACTGAGACAGCCGCGAGTAGTAGGCTAATAAAAAGTTTAAGCGCGGAGTGAGTCCCTGCTGATATAGAAGTGTTTGTTACGCCTTCACGTCTTAACTGCTCAACCAATCATCATCAAATTTTGCATACACGTTGTCAGAAGTACAGAGATATTATCGTATTTTGATTTCAAAAACAGTACTGTTCATGAGGGAGAGAGAAATAACTGACCGACCACTTAAATGACTTCGCAAGCGATCGCTAGTATATTATAACAAACAGTCTAAACAAAATGTAAGGTTACAGTCATCATGATCATACCAGCCGCAAGACATCCACTGCTGGGTATAGGCCTCCCTTAAGGATTTTTACGACGATCGGTCCTGCGCTGCCCGCATCCAGTGGCTTCCTGCGACCTTCACCAGATTGTCGGTCCACCTTTTTGGGGGGCCTACCCAAGAAGCGTCGTCCGGTGCGCGGTCGCCATTCAAGAACCTTTCCGGTCAACGGCCATCGGTTCTTCTCGCTATGTGTCCAGCCCACTGCCACTTTAGCTGAGCAATCCCTCGAGCAATGTCGGTTACTTTAAGTTAAAGTAAGATCACAAATATAAATCTAAATCAAAAAACCGCAACTAATAGGTCTGCTAAATCATGAAAGAATCCTACCAATAAAAAAGTAATTGATGTTTTAAGCGAAAACCTGTAGTAATTAATCTTAGTCCAGCCCAAGACTATGAAAAACAAAATCGCATTAGGCTAAGAAAAATGATGGGCCTTTAATATAGTGAAGAAACAAACTGAGGGGCTGTTACAAAAAAGCATCGCGATAAGCGTACGATTTTCGTCCCAATCCGTGACACTATTGACTCACGAATAAGGTTCAATATCAAGTAAATTGAACGACGAATTGCGTCCGATTATCGTGATTCTTTTTTGTAATAGGCCCCCTGAAGACCGAGTCGGCAAAAACAAATTGAAGTGAAAAATCATGTTTCCAATTTATAACATCTATACAAAAGTGATTTTAAGCTCTATGAATTAGTTTTCGAGTTTCTATTTTATTAAAATCCTATAACCTCTTTAAGGTGACGAATAAAATTAGAAATTTTGGCGGCAGAAATGTCGATTTTTCTAAGCATTTACAAAACATAAGAAAGTGATATTTGATAATCTGATTCTTTATTTCATTGACTTCATTTTGTCAGTTGCAGAAACACGGTTCATTAATTTTTGTAACAGAAAATATCAAAGCAACCTCTTCAAATATAGGGTAATGAATGATACACCTTTTTTAATTCTTATAATAAGCATTTTAATTTGATACCCATATTGCAGTATTCTAAAAACAATATTTAAAAAAATAGCATGTAATAGCCGTATGTTGGTTTTTAACGTCACTTTCTAAACAAATCTAACGATATATTAATTATAGAAATCCGTTTAGCCGTTTCAAAGATATGAGGCCCGGATGGTTATAAAGAATATTACACACAAACATACATACATAAATACCCTATCCTTGCAGGCAGTCGGGTAAAAAGGCTTTTAGAATAGTATTAGTTCTTACTATCACCTCTCCCTGACTATTTTTAGGTGTACCTATATATGCTATTAGTAGTCGATTAATCACGTCATCCGTGAAGGTCTAATGGTAAAATAATTATGGTTAAGAACAGCTGGGATGCTTTTATTTATTATCAAGTTCAGCTACATACACAAACAAACAATAGTTTGACTGGTAAGGGAAAAACAAAAATTTCTATAGTGTTTATTGTCTCTTTGATATGTTAATTTCGTGAAAATTCGATGTCAAAGTAAACAAAAACTATATTTTTTTAGTTTATTTCAGCAGTCCTGTGAACAATCAATATCAACAAATTCGCACAAAGTTAGCAGCGTCGAATTCATCGCTGGGACAGCGCTGTCTGGTGACACAGAATATCAACGTGTTGAAAAATCCCTAAAGCCGAATATGGTAGATAGGGACCATCAAACTGAACAACTTCTACTATGGGACCAACTCTGAAATCGCGATAAAGAAAATCAGCTGTTTCATTCATTTTGATGTTTTCGTTATTAATTAATAATTATACAGGGTCATTTTGAACTTACCATCCAAATATGTGAAAAACCGAAAAATGGAACCATCAAACTCCCCCGTTCCCCCGGCGGGCGTCGGGGCTACGGACGGGGACTTTTGATATGTTCACCTCCTAACTAGTCCAAACAAAGTTTCGAATTTAAAAATTGTCTTCCAATCAACCAAAAAAAAAAAAAAGAATCATTTCCCTCTACACCTTTTCGTTTACTGGGGTATGATAACAAACTTAATAATATTTTTTAAGGATAATTAATGGTTAAACAAACTTACCTGAGTGATGTTTGACCATAATTATGCTAGCCGTTGCATCCGAAGAGATTTATTTATTCACTATGTAGTCCACTCCTCAATGTACCGGGCAACAAGCACAATTTCAGAGCTAAAAAAAAAGCTAGAACGAAACAAGTAGTTCCTGCCATAGGTGGCGCCATCTCGCGCCATCTTGGTTCATTATTTTAGAGCTTAATTTCGCAATATCTTATTTAATGGGTTTATTTTCTTTATAGCAAATCAGGGCATGGGAGGGTTATAAATCTCTTCGGATGCAACGGCTAGCATAATTATGGTCAAACATCACTCAGGTAAGTTTGTTTAACCATTAATTATACTACGCCGTTGCATCCTCGAGATTTATTTATTCACTATTATAATGGACTGTATTAATTAAAAGCTCTCTTCGATATTTTCTTCTTTATTTGGGTCTTCCTGTTTACAATGTTGCGTGGTTGAACTGCGATCTCGAACTGTGCTCAGACATTATCCGGCCCTATTTTTATACCTGCGCGCACCGAGCGCCCGGCCGGCTCCGGCCAATCACAAGTCCTACATTTATTGCCTGACCAATCGCAGGCCCTACTTTAATTTCTAAGCGCTGTCTCGTTCCTACCGGTGCCTCTCTGTCTCGCAGTGTTATCTCTGTCTAATATATACTTTTATTTCTTTCTTTCTAATTTGTCCTACCTCGGATAGTGTGCTGAGCTTACAATTTTTAATTTGAACTTATCTAACAACAATATCTTACTTTGTGTACTTATGCCTATTTTTACATATCTTTTCCTACTTATTCTTACTTATGAACTAAATAAATGTGAACACCGTTTTGGAATTCTTTAATAGAAACTCTTACGATCTAAGTTTATACATATCGAAAAACACGTGCTATTTATTTACATGTTTGCTAAGCTCGCCGTCCTCAACATCCTCCCCCCGGCGTAGCTTGCGTAGCCTCTTCCACCGGGAGCACGGCGAGTTTACTGGCGGGACGCTTGAAGACCCCAGTCCTAGTCTTGACTTCGGCCACTCGTACACCGCCGTCTGGTCCCTCGTACACCCGCTCGATGATACCCATTGGCCACACGTTGCGGGGCAGCGTATTGTCCACCACCACGACGACATCACCAGGTTTCAGGCGTCGTCTCATGTTTGTTGCTTCGCCTCGCGGGATCAGGGTTGGGAGGTATTCGTGAACCCAACGCCTCCAGAAGTGATCCGCTAAGGCTTGGCTGGCTCGCCATGTCCTTCTGTCGGCTTCGTCGCACGGTCCCGTGGAAGGCAGCCCAATCGATGAGCCCAACAGGAAGTGGTTGGGTGTGAGCGCCTCCGGGTCGTCTTTGCTCACGCTGACGTGGGTCAGCGGTCTGGCGTTGATTGAGAACTCCGCTTCGGTCAGCAGAGTCCCCAGGACCTCTTCTGCGGGCGCCTTTTCACGCATGGTGACGCTAAGCGCAGCCTTCACCGAGCGTACTAGTCGTTCCCAGGCTCCTCCTTGGTTTGGAGCCCCTGGCGGTATGAATCTCCACTCCATCCTATGTAGCAGCCCTTCCTCATGCAGAGCTGGCGCCCATTCAGTGTAGGCAGCTCGTAGCTCCTGGTCGGCCCCTCGGAAGTTTGTTCCATTGTCCGAGTACATCATCTTTGGCCATCCTCTTCTGGCCGCCATACGTCGTAGCGCCATTATTGCGGAGTCCGTTGAGAGCGACGAGACGAGCTCTATGTGGACGGCGCGCGTGGTGAGGCAGGTGAAGATCGCTCCCCATCTCTTCTCTCGGCGGCGCCCTATTTTAACCATCATTGGCCCAAAATAATCCACGCCACAGTTAGTGAATGGGCGGTGAAAAGGGTCCAGGCGGGCACGTGGGAGGTCCCCCATCGTCGGTGGTCTTGGTCTTGCTTTCTCGATCTTGCATTTCGCGCAGTCTCTCTCGAAGGCTCGTACTGTGGGTCGTAGGTGGATGACCCAGTACCTTTGTCGCAGGTCGTTGGTCACGCGTTCTCTGTTGGCGTGACCTGCAGCACAGTGTTCCCGTAGCACGATGAGCCTCGTTATTCGATGACGTCCGTCCATGATTATTGGTTTCTTCACGTGATCGGGCGCGGTGGCGGCTTGGATTCGACCGCGCACCCTTATGATGTCGTCCTCCAGCACTGGATCTAGCTGAAACAGGCGACTGCTCCTGGTTATCGGTCGTCCCATCTTCATTTTCTTAATGTCTTCTTTGAAGCTTTCACGCTGTGCTCGCTTGATGAGCTCTTGTTCTGCTCGTTCTATGTGCTGATGTTCCATCCGCTTGGCTTTTCTTTTGCATATGTCGATGAAGGCCAATACCCTTGCCGTCGCACGCACCAACGTTTCATACTTCGAGAAGCGTGCGGGGTCTGGTGTCCATTCTTGCTCGTGTTCTTCTTCGGTCACGTGTAGGACTTCGGATTCTTCTTGTTCTTCTAGGGCTTTTGCCATAGGCCATTGCTCCTCTGGTTCATATAAGAATCGAGGTCCTTCAAACCATCTGCTGTTGGCACTTATTGGTTCGTCCGACAGCCTGGTAGCGTCGTCTGCGACGTTCTCCATGGTCGGGAGCCATCGCCATTCTTCATGATGTGTGAGCTCGGATATTTCCCCCAGTCGATGAGCCACGAATGGGGTGTATCTCTTTTCATCGTGACGTATCCAATGGATCACCGGCGTCGAATCGGTCCAATAAGTCGTGCTTGCTATCTTCAACCGATGTTCGTTCTTGATCTGCTCGGCGAGCCTCGCTCCGATGACCGCGGCTTGAAGTTCTAGCCTTGGTATTGTTTGCGTTCGTCGTGGCGCCACTTTGGCTTTGGCGGCCACGAGAACCACTTTGATCTGCCCGTCGCTGCTGATCATCCTCCAGTAGGCCGCAGTTGCGTATGCTTGTTCGCTGGCATCGCACAACACGTGTAACTCGATGCGGTCGTACTTCTGCGTCGAGTAGCACCTTTGAAGCCGTAGTTTTGCTATATCTTCCAGGCGCGCCAGCCACCTTGAGAATTGTTCTTGCTCATCCCTCGGGATTGGTTCGTCCCAGGAGATCTTTAGGCTCCACAGGCTCTGTAGTATTATCTTCGCTCTTATGGTGAAATGGCTCAGCAGGCCCAGCGGGTCGTAAATGGACATGACCGCACTGAGGGCTTCCCTTTTGGTCGGCGCGCGCACTTGTCTTCTTACTTCTTCTGGGACCTTGTTCATTGAGGTATTGAAGCCCAGCTCGTCGTTTTCCGAGCTCCACATCAGCCCGAGGATCTTGTTTTCTTGTTCTCCCCCCAGTGGAGTAGGGGATGTGGCATGTAGCTCCGTCGGCACGTCACGTAGCACTTCTTGTCTGTTGGTACTCCATTGCCGCAGCGTGAATCCTGCTGCTGCGTGCACCTTCCTTGTTTGGGCTATGGCGGTCCGAGCTTCTTCTTTGTTTTCATAGCTCGCCACATAGTCGTCCATGTAATGTGATGTTGTGATGGCTTCCAGCGCCAATGGACATTCCTCTTTATGTTGCTCGGCGTTGAAGTTCCTCACGAAGTGTGCCATGAATGGTGAGCTTGCCGCGCCGAATATCATGCTCGTCATCTTGAAGTGTCTTGGTGGGCTTATTCTATCTTCACCGCGCCATAAGAATTGTTGCGCGGGCTGATCTTGCTGCCGTATCTTGATTCTTAGGAACATCTCTTGGATGTCTGCTGTGACGGCGACTTCATTTTCTCGGAATCTGAACAGGATTCCAGGAAGAGAGAGTAGCAGATCAGGTCCCTCCAGCAGGTGGTCGTTCAGGCTCACTCCTCGGCTCTTCGCTGCCGCATCGAAAACCAGTCGCTGCTTGCCGGGCTTATTTGGGTTCTGCACGGCGAAGTGTGGGAGAAACCAGCAGCGGGAACTGTTCATCTCTGACCCATCGCAGGGCTCCGCGTACCCCTTCTTCAGTAGGTTTTCCATTTGCGCAGTGTACTCGGCCGCGAACTCAGGTGATGCGTCCATTTTCTTTTCTATACTTTTCAGTCTTCGGAATGCCGTGTCATAGCTCGGTGGCATCTTGATTTGATCGTGACGCCATGGCAGACCAACTTCGTAGCCCCCGTCAATTTTCTTAATTGTCTTCTCCACTGTTTCGATGGCTCGCTGGTCCGCTTCACTTATTCGTGGTTTCTTCGAAACGCCCAGTGCCTCAATCTTGAAGTGGTAGTCGACGAGGTCGTGGAGTTGATTGTCGCGTCGCTCATCGATGTTCGAGTGCCGCTCACGTTCAGGTTCATAGATGTGTAGCACTCTTTCGCTTGTCTTCATGATGACGCTTCGTGGTACCGTTCCGTGTACCACCCAACCAAGTTGTGTTTTAGAAGCAGCTGGCTGGTCTGGTCCCCCGGTCCTTAGTTGCCTGGAGACTATGTTTTCCCAATGGTCGGTGCCCACTAGGATGCCTGGCCGCGCCTTTTCATAACATATTTCTTCTTGTTTCATGTCTCGAAGATGTTCGTATTTCAATAGCTCTTCAGGTATAGTTTGTTGATGTAGCCTCAAATTCTTCATGGTTCTGGCGTTCAACTTGTAGGACTTGTTTTCGTTCTTGCCCCGGATTCTTACTGTGACTATCTTGCTATTGGTGCTTCTTGTCATGTTCACGCCGTGTAACTGCAGTGTATGTGCCGGTCCCTCAGCTCCAACTTCACTGGCTATGTCTTCGTCGATGAGGGTGATGGTTGCTCCTTCATCCAAGAGTGCGTAGGTGTGCACCTCCCCCCGTGGTCCGGCGACGACCACTGGACACATCTTCAGTAGCACGGCGCGTGGGCCCGTGGCTTTGTTGGTAGCCACAGACAACACAGTTTCATTGTTCGACGGTGCTTGCGTGTTCGGTGTCGCTTGCGTGTTCGGTTGTTCTTCTTGTTTTTCAGTATGCAGAGACTTGTGATGCGGACGCTTGCATTGGTTCACGCCACATGGCTTGGCGCGACAGTTCCCTCTTCGGTGGCGGGAGCAGGCACACTTGAAGCATATTTTTCTCTCTTTCAAGAAGTCCCATCGGTGCTCCGTTGTCATATCTTGATATTTCGGGCACCGGGGAAGTGCATGTGCTTGTCCACAGTTCGGACATGAATCATTATCTTCTGTCTTCTCTGACATGTTGTAGACGGTACCGATCTTCTTTTTCGGTTGCAGGACAGCAGGTCGGAGTTCCTTCTTCGTGTTCGTACTTGTAGTCGGCGTCGGAGCGTAGGTGTATCTTAACGCTCGGTCCGCCTCTCGCATAAGGAAACGCGAGAGCATGATGATTTCAGGTTCCGCCGTCCCTTCATACTGGCTTGCGAAGTCACACCATCTCGATCTGATGTGTGGGCTCAGCTTGTCTAGCACTTCTCTTGCTAGCATTGGGTTGTAGAGGTAACCGCGCTGGTCAATACTCTTCAGGACGCAGACGGTGTTTTGAAGGCGCACAGCGAAGCTATTTAGGTCCGTCGCTGATGAGCTTGGTTTCGGCATCTTTTTCAAATCTTCAATTGCCCGATCGATGATGATTTCTGGTCTTCCGTAGCATTGCTCGAGCGTGCGCATGATAATCCCAGGGTCGGTGGCCGTGTGTAGTAATGCAGACACTACGTTTCTTGCTTCACCCTTGAGACAACTTCGAAGTCGCTGTAGATTTTCTGCCGCCGATATTTCATACATCTTCGTGCTGTCATCCACTGCAGCCTTGAACGGTAGCCACTCGTTGACGTCACCACTAAATATTGGCAGGTCAGTGTGACGTAGTCTCGGCCGCGCCATCTTCTCTAATGTTTCGGCAAGTTGTTCAATTCCGTTCCGATTTCTTGACGGCGTATGCGATTGTGATTGCGATTGCTCCTTGCTGACAGGTACTTCGAAGCGTAAATGTCTTGGTTCTTCCCGTTGATTCGTTGCTCGTAGCCATTCATCAACTCGTTGTTCTTGAGGTTCTTCGTGCAGGCTGTCGTTGTCTTCTTGAATGATTGAAACCTCCGCAGCCAATCGCTTCTTGACTAGATCGGCTTCGATTTCAAGTTCTTTTCTTCTCAATGTAGCGAGTTTCTCAGCCGCTTCTAGTTCCGCCAGACGAATTCTCGCAGTTGCGCTGGCTGTCGACCGCTGAGAGCGCACAGAGTGCGCCGGTGACCGCGCACGTGGTGTTTTTTCAACGGCGCGTGGTAATTCTGCAACGGCACCCGCACGTGGTATTTCTTGAACCGTCGACGTTCTTGCAGTATTCATGTTTCGTGGGTTTGCTTCGTTTCGCTCTGTACTTTGTTGTCTTGAGCTCGGCGAGGCTGGTGGGTCTAGTGATAGCCGCCTTTTTCGTTCGTAGTCGATCCGCTGCCTTTCATAGTCTCCGGGTGCTGCGGCGTGGGCCCTTTCTTGAGCGCGGCGTTGCTCTCCGGCATCGCTTTGGCTCCTTGTGATCATGGCTGGTACCGTAGCGTGTAGCGTTTTTCCTTTGCTTCACTTCCGGGAGGCAGGAACCGAGGTTGCTTGATGTAGCGGTTTCTTGATCCGTTGATCCGGCGAAGTACAGGACCACAATATAATGGACTGTATTAATTAAAAGCTCTCTTCGATATTTTCTTCTTTATTTGGGTCTTCCTGTTTACAATGTTGCGTGGTTGAACTGCGATCTCGAACTGTGCTCAGACATTATCCGGCCCTATTTTTATACCTGCGCGCACCGAGCGCCCGGCCGGCTCCGGCCAATCACAAGTCCTACATTTATTGCCTGACCAATCGCAGGCCCTACTTTAATTTCTAAGCGCTGTCTCGTTCCTACCGGTGCCTCTCTGTCTCGCAGTGTTATCTCTGTCTAATATATACTTTTATTTCTTTCTTTCTAATTTGTCCTACCTCGGATAGTGTGCTGAGCTTACAATTTTTAATTTGAACTTATCTAACAACAATATCTTACTTTGTGTACTTATGCCTATTTTTACATATCTTTTCCTACTTATTCTTACTTATGAACTAAATAAATGTGAACACCGTTTTGGAATTCTTTAATAGAAACTCTTACGATCTAAGTTTATACATATCGAAAAACACGTGCTATTTATTTACATGTTTGCTAAGCTCGCCGTCCTCAACAACTATGTAGGATGTTTAGAGTCTATTGCGAAATTTTATTAAGGGTATGACAATCTAAACAAAATTTTGATTAGAAATCAAAATATTTATTGATGACATAATAATCATAAACCGTAATAATAACTTATCATTAATTATTATTAAGGATAATCATATACAGCTTCTGTAAAGGCGCTCTCAGGGAAATTGGAGGTTAAGTCCCGATTATAGAATTTCGCGAAAACTAAGCTGTTTCCTGACCAACCAGCGCATTTTTTTATGAGGTCTATTGACAAACCATGGCGATAAGCTGCTGAGGTAGATGCGTGGCGTGTACTATGTGCGGAAAATACCTCCGTATTTACCCCACTTTCGCCCATAATATCTTTAATCCATCTGCCTATTGTCGAAGAACTCGCATTATGAACCGGTTTTCTGGTCGTCAAGAACAGACGTTCAGTATCAGCTGAGGATCGAAAGTGCGTTGTAGTCTCCATGTATGCTAAGAGCGACTTTGCAGGGCAAACTTCTACCCTATCTGGGAAAAAAGGAATGACCAAATTAGGCATAACTCGATTTGGAGCCGACGTTTTTATTACGTCATTGATAACAATTTTGATATTAGAATTACTAACTCTAATATTTGACAATCTTACTAGGGACAGTGTCTGGATTCGTTGTCCTGACGACAATGCGAGCAAGACTGCTGTCTTTCTAGTAATTTGAGACAATGTTAATCCTTCATTAGGGTAAAGTTTTGAAACAAAATCAAGAACAATGTTTGGGTCCCAGGTAGTCTGATATCTTGGAAACGTGGGTCTAGATCTAAATACACCTTTGAGAAATCTGACAACTAAATCGTTTTCACTAAATGTTTTGCCAAATATTAGAGCTAGTGCTGAGCGATAAGTATTTAAGCTTGAGAAATTAGCACCACGGTTATATTCGTTTGTTAGAAACTGAAGTAAAAATGGTACATTATTCACAAATGGGTCAATATTTTTGAAATTACAAAAAATCCACCATTTTTTCAATGCTACATTATATTGTTTTAAGGTGTTCGCTGAAAGTGACGAGATCATGATATCAATCGTTTCCGGATTAAGAGAATATTTTAGGTAGGTCGCCCTGATAACCGACATGATACCAGGGTAAGAGTTCTCCAACGTGGATGAGGTTGTCTGAAAGGAGACAATAACAATGTTTCGTCAGGGTGAAAATACATAGGTTCCTGACATGACAATGATTGAAATAATGGGAACCATGGTTGGCTAGGCCAATAGGGCACTACCATAATTCCGGTTGCCTTATCGTTTACAATTTTTCGGAGGCATTTTAAAATTTGTGAAAAAGGAGGGAATGCGTAGAAAAAATATGAACTCCAATCTAGAGTGAATGCATCTACATTAAAAGCGGATGGATCCCTCTTCCACGATATATATTTCTCACATTTGGCATTTAAACTTGATGCAAAGAGATCGATTTCTGGTTGTCCGAAGTTGACAACAATATCTTCGAATATCGTGGAGGACAGATTCCATTCGGTATCAATGTTTATGCGTCTGGACTCCTCGTCAGCCTCCGTATTTTCCTTAGATCTAATATACGAAGCAAAGACATACAGCTGCCTATCTTCACACCATTTCCAAATATCGCGTGTGATATCGTTTAGATGATCATATTTGATACCCCCCATTCTATTAATATAGGAGATAGCAACCGTATTGTCTATGCGTAACAGAATTTCAGAATTACGCTTATTATGAGCAAAACATTTGAGTCCATTAAAGGCTGCCTTCAATTCTAATAAATTAATATGGTCCTGAGTTTCATCTAAGTCCCAAAAACCATTTGATCGCTCACTGTTACACATCACCCCCCATCCCGTTAAGGATGCATCTGAAAATATCTCGAGTATGTAATTATGATTTCGAATTGGATTATAACACGTCATTATTTGTTGTTCCCACCAAACAAAATCTAAATTTAAACTTTTATCTACGGTCATTCTACAGTCATAATTTTCATTACTTTGTAACAGTGCTAAATATTTTGATCTTTCGAACTGTTTTGTATGACCCCAACCATATGCAACAGCTGGACAAGCGGCAGTAAGTACTCCTAAAAATGTAGCAAAATCTCTGATTTTTATATCACTTTTGGAAGAAATATCTCTGACAAGATCTAGTATTTTTGTTCGTTTCTTCAAAGGAAGACCTAATGTCATGTCACAGGAATTTAGTTCAAAACCTAAAAACTTTTGGCACTGACTTGGCACTAGTTGACTTTTCTCGTAGTTGATAACGAAACCTAGATAGATTAGTAAATTAACTGTTTCTGTAACGCAATTAAGGCACTTTTCGTATGAATCTCCTATACAAAGGAAGTCATCTAAATAATTGACAATTATAAAACCTTTACTTCTGAGAAACGATACAACTGGTTTTAGTAACTTAGTGAAAATAAATGGTGCGGACGAAAGTCCAAAGGGAAGACATTGAAATTCATATGTTTTCTGATCAAATTTGAATCGAAGGAATTTTTTGGAAGATTCATGCATATTCACAAGAAAATATGCATCCTTTAGATCAACACTAGCCATGTAACAACATTTTGACATAAGCTTAGTAGCTGTCCTGTAATCCTCCATTTTGAAGTGTTTAGTCTCCACAAATTCATTAAAAGATTTAAGATTTAAAATAAATCTGTGATTACCGTCTGTTTTGGGTATAAGAAAAATTCTGGACAAGAACTGACCCGGTTTATCATTACAAGGTATTATTGCACCAATTTGACAC
Organism: Agriphila geniculea; assembly: GCA_943789525.1. NCBI lineage: Eukaryota > Metazoa > Arthropoda > Insecta > Lepidoptera > Crambidae > Agriphila > Agriphila geniculea. Next base: position 3,935,707 of record OX038886.1, on the reverse strand, counting down.
AACTTTTCTATTTCTAACTTTAAATTAATAGTTTCTGCTTTAGAAAAATTTGAATTGTTAGGTATTGTCTCTTGAAACGCTGGTTCAATCAGCGGAATTTTATAACCTTTAATAATATTTAAAATAACCGGGTCGTTAGTAATTGATTTCCAACAATAGAAAAATTGTTTTAATCTACACGAATGTTCAATTACCTCTATTGAGGCTTGGGATTCTGCCTCGACCGTGTCTTTGGCGGAGCCTGGTAGCGGTCGCTCGCTGGAGCAGACCTTTTGGTGGGCTGGTAAGATGGACGACTCTTGGCCCCGCCTCGTCTGTTCCCACGCTGCTGAGTGTGACGAGGTGGGCCTCTCCAGTTTCCCTGCTGAGTCTTCTTTGTAGCTGGAGTATCTGCAGCTTGCACCTTCTTGATTTGGAGGCCTGATTTTTCGGCCGATTTCGATGCCTTTATTTTATCAGAGAGGTTCTCTCCAAATAAAAGTGAATCTCTGTTCACTTCTTCTACCAGGTCTTGAAATTTTTTATCAAGAGAATATGATATTAATTTTCTGCGATTGACTGTACTTTCATAGTGTAAATCAAGTAACATTTGATTTGATTCGGAAAGTTTTTTGATGATGTCCATCTTATCCATATCCTTGTCAATTAGGGATGATATCAAGCTTGTTAAAGCCGAAATCCCTAGGCCTAGTTGATTCTGAGCTTTCTCTAAGCGTTTGTCACGATTTCTAGTAGATTCAATCAGTACAGCTGCTATTTCTGGATTTAACTTAGGCGCTTTCACCAGTTTGAAGTTTTCAGGAACAAGAATTTTTCCAGTCAGATCTTTTTTCTGGTCTTTATTCAAGCCTTCGCACAGAATACGCCCCCATCGTTTAGAGATCTCCTCTTGGATTTTTGGGCCAAAAACCTCCTGCTTTCCTTTTGATTCTCCCAGTACGTCAAGTATATCAGCAGGCATGCTGGCTGATGTTGGATCTACAACAGAATCATTAGTAACGCTCGTGACCGGAGCGGTTGTAGATGGTCCAGGATCAACAGGCGTTGATGGAGCAGCTGCTGAAATCGCAGTATCTGGAATATCGCATTTCGTAATTGCAGTTTCATTGTGGTGGACGTCTACAGTATGTATAGACGAACGAACATTGGTATTCACATGAGGACTGGAGGTTTCGGAGTCTGATAAGACTAATACTTCATTGGCTTCCTCGTAAGGTGAATGTGCAGGGCTCCAATCACAATGGTTGTGGCCTGCCGAGAAAAATCAATTTTTTCGTCATGATCGCATCATGAGAAGCTTTAACATTTAGACCGTGATCTCGTCACGGTACATGATTTAAACATGACTACGATCGCATCGTAATACTTATGTGCACGACTATGATCGCGTCATAGTACCAAGGCACTCATGTGAGACTGTCAACATATTAACAATACCCAAAAACGCATTGGAAACGCGATACATTAGTTCTTAGGACTGAACTTATGGAAATAAGGTAAAGCCATACAATTATAGTCTTTAACATTGTGTCATTTCATATTTGGATACTGCTTTAAATACAATTGCATGTTTAGTAAGGTCACTTACTTACTTTCCAAAAAAAAGAAAAAATAGTGGGTAGTCTGCGAACTGCGACTGTTTTTGTCGTTATCGTAAATGAACTAAACTAGGTTTTTACTTAACGTATTATTTGTTAATTGATCTAATCTAGTTAACCACGTAAGCATTCGACGTAAAAAAAAACACAATGAATTTTTTTTCCCATATCAGGAATAATGAACTACGACTTAGTTCGAACATTATTCAATACGTATTTATGAACTTAAATCAAATAAACAGGAACGGTAAACACTCACCTTCGCTGCTACTATCTGAACTTTCATACCGTCGCAGACGTTTTTCGTATTTTCGTAACTTTTTCTTGATATGTTCGTAAGAATCCTTATGTTTTCGTTTTCCCATGACACTAACTATCGAATTATCACCAACACACGAACTAAACTATAACTTTAGTCCTTAAAGGAAATTTTATTAAAATTTTCCGTGCTATGATGCCCGCACAAAGAAAGTGAATGAACCAAGATGGCGCGAGATGGCGCCACCTATGGCAGGAACTACTTGTTTCGTTCTAGCTTTTTTTTTAGCTCTGAAATTGTGCTTGTTGCCCGGTACATTGAGGAGTGGACTACATAGTGAATAAATAAATCTCGAGGATGCAACGGCGTAGTATAATACAAACTTTTACCTATTAAACTTTGGATGCAAGGAATAACATTGTTTATTGATCACATAAAACAACCTCGGTCCACTGTTTCGAAAATCGATTCTTATTTGTTGAATCGGGTAAAAAAATCGAAACATACACAACACTATTCTCTTAATCGGACGGAGGAATTAAGAAATGCTCCTACCATGACATTCAGTGGACGCAATAGTATCGACAGCTGCGATTTTCATTGCGTGTTTACAAGGCACGCAGTAAACATCGCGTCATTTATAGCCCGCAATGAAAGTTTACGCGTAGCTATACGTTCACTATGTAATTATCATGGTACAAGTGATACTAATCTAAATTAATTCGTTTAAATATTAAATCAGGGGTTATTTGTGTTTATAAATACTTGCCCGTGAAAGGAAATATCACCATTTTCTCGGCAAACAGTTTTTGATGAGCTCTCGCATGAAATCACTGCACAATTTACCATTTTCGCTTTTGAGTGACACGTGTTTTCACGGCAATGGTCTCAAGCGGACTAACTTAGGTCGGACAAAAGTTTGACCGTGGATCAAACTTTTTACATGCGAAGTACGTACACTTTTACCATCTATCTCGATATATATCTGTGGGTTAAGGGCACCTTTAATTCAAAATAGTCGTCAGATTTGACAGAAACTCCATGAAACTGACAGCTTCCTTAAAGTTGAGGAGACCTTAACTTAAGATTTTAGCTAAGAAGCCTTTGAGTATTCGGCCGTAGACTAGAGACTACAGACTCGCAGACTACAGACTTTCTATCGGCCGATAGTTGAGTCCGACCGTTTTTAATATGAAGAATCGGCATATACCAAATCATTGTAATGTACGCACTTGCATACTTCTTCATACTGATAAAAGGCCCGACCCATCTATCGGCTAAAAGTTTGGTCTGTAGTTTGCGGGGGCTCTAATGGGTATGTGACCTCTGTCAAAAACTCGATCTCTTTCTTATCGAGTAAGGATAAGTGGCCACCTCTGGTGTTCCACCTCCGCCTGTCTGTAAGGCCTCTAACTTGGCTTAACGACTGTTATCAGATGACAATAGCCGGGACCAACGGTTTAACGTGCCCTCTGAAGTACGGAAGCGCTCAGTAGTAATGCCACTTTAACGGTCACCTATCCGACACCTGACCGGACCGAGCGTTGCTTAACAAACGTGATCGAGTACGATCAATCTGTCAGGTTTCGCCATGATCGCTTGTCAAAAACTCGATGAATCGAAGGTAGCCAATAAAACTCTCCAACGTATTTTCGAAACCCCAATAAAACAACCGACATCACAAAAACTGACTTAAACTCAAGCCAAATAAAGTATTGTTAACCAGACTTCGCATCCCAAATTAAGTTTCAATTCGGGAATTGGTTTCAATAAACATCACAAACTCTTCGAGCCTTAAAAGACAATTAATTCCTAATCCTCGTTCCAGTTCCCGAAGTTACAAATCAGGGTTCCCTCTCGTAATGTCGTTTGGCCCGGATTTTAGAAAGTTCCTTACATCTTATACGTATAGGCTACTTGATGAATATTTAACTTGGATTACCCCTTTTGTTGTGTTATAAAGAGACAGTGTTGCGGCATATTTTTGTTTATGGTTGTGAGTGATGCGAGTTTAGTTGAATAAACTGGTTGAAAGTATTTCAAGCCTTAAGGCGATTCCATGACCAAAAGTGGCACCCTCAGAGGTTTTTATTTAATAAGTTGTTAATAGAAAAGGATTTTAATAAAACTTATCGTGGAAATTTTAGGGATCATAGTCTAATATTTTTAGAAGGTATATAAATACCCTCGAGGGTATATATTGTTTTCACTTTCCGTCATTAAAGCACCTTAATAGCTTTCTTGTTTTTAGGGTTCCGTACCAAAATGGTAAAAAAGGAACCCTTACGGTGTGACTCAGTCTGTATGTCTGTCTGTCTGTCTGTCACAGCTGGATATCTCGAGAACTACTAATGGTATCAACTTGAAATTTGGAATAATTTAAGGTGACATTTGCCCAACTATTTTGCAAATAAGAAATAATAAAAAAAAAATCTTTTTTACAACAGGGACTGAAAAGGGGTCTTAAGTTGAAGTGGAACTACTAGGGCATGTGCGGTATCATATGAAAGAGTAAAAAAAAATACCGTCCCCCCCCCCCTTATCTCCGAAGTTTGCAAAGAGAAAAATCTGAAATAATTTGAAATTGTTTATATTAAGATTATAGGAAAAATAAAATGATGTCTCCATATAGCATACTTTTTTAGAAATTATCAAATTTCTAAAAAAGTTAATATTAGTTCCACTATTGGTCAAGAGATGGCGCTGACCTAAAACTGCAATACTAATTTTATTATTCTACTCTGCAGTGTGGTTTGATGGTGCAATTATGATGGTACGGAACCCTCGGTGTGCGAGTCCGACTCGCTCTTGACCGGTTTTTATTTAAAGCAATTCAATGTTTAATGATAACCAAAATCTTTACCTTAACAACAATATTTAGGTATTTACATATCAAGAAGACTGCTTTAATTGGCATAAAATTAGTTAATAATAAACTTGGAAAATAAAATTTGTTTATTGAGTGAAAGAGATTTCAGTTCTAAGAAAGCGTATAAACGAAGTAAGTACTCGTATATGAAATAATATTATGAGTAATTAAAACAATAATATTTTTCATGTAATTTTCATTTCACCGTTATATTTTTAGGGTTCCGTACCCAAAGGGTAAACTCCGCTGTTCGTCTGTCTGTCTGTCTGTCTATCACCAGGCTGTATCTCATGAACCGTGATAGCTAGACAGTTGAAATTTTCACAGATGATGTATTTCTGTTGCCGCTATAACAACAAATACTAAAAACAGAATAAAACAAATATTTAAGGGGGGCTCCCATACAACAAACGTGTTTTTTTTTCCTTTTTGGTACGGAACCCTTCGTGTGCGAGTCCGACTCACACTTGGCCGGTTTTTATTTTAGATAAAAAAATGTAACGTCTAAAATAAGTTAGACATTACGAGATAGTTTTGAAATCACATTATGTAGGAGTAGGTTTACTATACACGTTGAAATTTTAGTCATTTGGTTCCCGCAGGGGGATGGTTCCACTCATGACTAAAAGCACAATAGAGCCAACTCTGAAATCACGAAAAAAAAATCAGCTGTTCCATACAAAAGCACAATAGCTACTCAACCTAAATGAATGGAACAGTTGATTTTTTTCGCGATATCAGAGTTGGCTCCATTGTAAAAGTTGCTTGTAAACATGAGTGGAACCACCCCACTGTGGGAAACAAATGATTAAAGTTTCAAGCTGTTTAATACACTTTGAAACTTCCGCGTTTCATTGTAATTATTTAAAAATTACAATGCACCACGGTCGAAACGTCGTCGGGAAATCAGGTAGGTGTGAAAATACCTATCATTAGTTACATACGCTTTTAATTCCTGTTATTTTACGAGTAACTAAGTAGGAGTAGGATTTTTTAGTCACAAAACATTTGCATGTTTTCAAATAATGGACCCTTTGAATGCCACTAACTTTTCTCACTGATTGTACTATGCTCTTCAAAATGTATTATTTGGCTTCTCAAATATTCTCTAGTCAATCTCGTTTGTTTCGGATATGGGACCGAATCGAGAATATATTTTCTCCACTCCGTTCGAGTGATGGCAAATGGCTTTGCCTTCGCTGTCAGTGGAGGGAAAAGATTAAGTAAGTGCCAGAAATTAAAAACCTTATTCGGTTATTTTCGAACCAGCAATTTCAAATAAGTTTTTTTTTTTATTTCTTAGAAAATGCGACGCCAAATATACACATCAACTTTGTCTAGGGATACAGGTGTTATTTTCATATAAACGAGGTAACTTTGAAGCCTTGGTTTACTGCCAGGGATGTACCGTGCTGTGATCTGATGATGGCCATCCAGGGAGTGAATGGAGGAGATTTAGATCGTAATACACACCGAACTGATCTGATCAGCATTCTAAAAGATTAATGGGTCAGAGTTCTCAGTTTAAGGATTTTCATCATTTTCACGCTGTTTTCGCGGTTTTTTAAACATGTCCTTTACGTTTTTAAAATGCTGGTCAGATCAGTTGGGTCTGTATAGCAATCTGTATCTCCTCCATTCACTCCCTGGATAGCCGTCATCAGATCACAGCACAGTACATCCCTGGCAGGAATCCAAGGCTTCAAAGTTACCTCGTTTGTATGAAAATAAGACCTGTATCCCTAGACAATGTTGATGTGTGTACGGTGTACTCATCACTCGACCTCAGAGACAGTTCAACTGATAATTTGTAGTAATATCGATTGTTAGTAGGTAATAATTAGCAACATAATCATAATAGTTTTTTACATACAATTTGAGAGTCGCTTGATGTGAACGCCCCTAATAGGCTATTTGACTAATTTTGGAAAACCATTTTAAATTATTCCTTATTACGTAATAAGCGCACCACATTGATATTTCAGGAAAAATCAATGTATTTTATAAAAAAAATCAATGTTAAAGTTTAAAATTTTAAAACCGCGCCAAAAACGCTATGGCGCTGGAAACGTCACTTGTTGACGTCACTAGCTTGTAAACATTGTAATATCCTTAGCCATTTGACAGCCATCAATCGCGGATCCTTAGTCTATGGTCGTGTCAAACGCCTGAAACCATATTTATTTACAGGCAAGTGACGTCATCAGTAATCTTAGAGCGTTTTCGCCACAGAAAAAAATCAAAAATTATTGCATTTTTCTAGGTGAAATTAATCAATTAATAGGCTTAATTTAGTCTATATAATAGTTGAATATGTTTTTTACGCTATTATCTGTTAGGATGCCCACAATTTGCAGAATATTTTCAATGTTGTCAAATACCCTATTGTATAATTTCAAAATCTATCTCAATCGCTTTCATTTAACAGAACATTGATACTTCTTTTTAGCACAAATAAAAACTTACCAAATAATAATAATTGACAACGTAACGATTTTGGTAAAAACCAAAATCGTTACGTTGTCAATTAGGTTCGTTCAGAATTTGCGCGATTGAGCCCCTGATTTAGTGCACGACAGAATGAGAGACTTTCCAGGCAACGTTCTTTAAAAATGTACTAGATGGCGCTGTCCAATTCCCAACAACCTAGCTTGGTACTATGGTATATGGATGTGCTATCTACCTATATAATCTATAGTAATAAAGAGTAGGTACTTCTCTTTGGTCAGACTATTTGTACCATAAAGTTAATATACCTGCTAGGTAATATTAACTTTATGATTTGTACCATGTTCATACTACACTACCAAGGAATTGGACAGCGCCATCTAGTAAATTTTTAAGGAACGTTGCCTGGAAAGTCTCTCATTAAGAAAGAAGATTGAATGTGCGCATTCTGGTAGGGGCATAAAGGCGTTTGAAGTAAACGTCATTTTTGTTCGAATAATTTAGTACTAGCGGCCGCCCGTGGCTCCATCTGCGTGGACTATCCATTAGAAACAGTACGTTTTTTGGACGCAATACACCCTATGTTCTTTTTTATACCCCTGACCACCCTGACAACGTGAATACAAAATTTCTTAATGATCGGTTGAAGACGTGAAAGCGTAACAAACAAACAAATAAAATTACTTTTGCATTAATTATAATATTAGTCAGGTTGGAAAATGTTATGGGTATGTATTGCGGAATTGATTTCCCTCCCACATATAATGGAAGTGTCAGTCTGCACGTTGCACATTCTATATCATGGTGACATCTCCGGATTGGAGCGGTGTGTTGAGTGTATGAAGATGTAATGGGAAGTTCCGGGGCTTCTGTATGACGAGTTTGAAACCCATATCTCTTAGGAAATGATTTTCTTACGAAGAAGAAGGAAATACTTATAATGGAGTTTGTGATGGGGATACAAAAATTGAATTCAACTTTTTTAATTTTGACTCTACTATAGAGGTATGCTAGAGTAAAGTATGCAAGTTGTTTGTGGTAGGTACCCATAGTAGGTTGTAGCCAGCGAACTAATGGAAATGTAATTGCAAACAAATATTGCTTAAAAAATGGCACCACGGGGCCGAAAAAATACAACCCGCTCAGCTTTAGTCGGGCCAGCCACGCACCCGATGACTGACGTTAGTTTTCTTTTCAATAAATTGCAGTTTATATTGTAGAGAAAAGATAGACAGGGAGAATTTATTAGAAATGACGTCCTTTATATTCAAATGGTGTAAAAGATGCAAAGAAGGCAGTAAAAAGATGCAGAAATAACATATCTTATTTTTCCGTTTAAGTACAGAAAAGGTCTATAAGTATACAAATTTTGGTCGCTAACAAGCAACCAGTGTTCAGACGCTTTATGCTGCATAATTAAATGCCAGCATTTTTAGCTCTATCCACTTAGTTGTACTTTTTGTGTGGTGCCCTTTTTTGAGCGGAATGCTTATTCCATATCTTTAGTGCGCTGGTTGTAACAATTTCTAATGTAGATAAGACCACCCACCTACTCTTTAGTGCTTTTATATTTTATAATAAGCTGCTTTCATAATAATTACGTAATGTACCTATGGTTGTGCAAATAAAATAGTTCATTCATTCATTCATTCAAAGATGTGCCGTTGCCGGGAATATTGCTTTAGGGTCGGGAATATTTCCAATATTGCCGGGAAAATTCAAGCATGGCACATTTATATGCTAGAGTAAGCAGTAACCAAGAACCTTATATTCATATTCTATGTATATAAGGTTCTTGGCAGTAACCAAAGAATATAAATATAAAAATCATTAATGTGACCACTAGATAAAAAAACCGGCCAAGTGCGTGTCGGGCCACGCGCCATAGGGTTCCGTAGTTACCTTATACCATACCATATTTAATACCACCTATCATTTTTCGTTTGCAAAAATAACTTTGTTTTTCACAGTGTTGGTATGAATGACAAAGTTATATTTGCGGTTTTGGAAAATGTGCTAGCTATATCTCAAAAACTAATTACTATATCTCGTTCAAACCAATTTTGGTTGAAAGTGTTTATTAAGATCTACAGCATACATTTTTTCTAGATTTTTCACTCTCTTATTTCAAAAGTTAAAGGGGGGGGGGACACACATTTTACCACTTTGGCGGTGAATATCTTTCAAACGATTGAAAAAGTTGTCTTAGGAACCTCAATGTCATTTTTAAAGACCTATCTATAGACACCCAACACGTGTTGGTTTGAAGAAAACATTTTTTTTCAGTTTCAGTTCCATGTATAGTGAGCCCCCCCTTAATCTTTTATTTTTCTTATTTTTGTATTAAATTCGTTAAGCGGTTAACAGAATACATCTACCTACTAAGTTTCAACTGTGTAGTCTTAATACTTTCGGAATAAAGTGGCTGTGACATACGGACAGACAGACAGACATGACGAATCTATAAGGGTTCCGTTTTTTGCCATTTAGGCTACGGAACCCTAAAAACACAGACAATAAGCTTGTCAACTGATAATGCTTTTAAAAAAAACTTTAAGATAATGCCACAGAATACATAATAGTACAACGTAATAATGCTTTTAAATTTCGTGAAAAAATAAGATGATACTCTTTAGTTTCTTTGTGTAACAAAATTAACTTAGATGTTAGGCAATAGTCCTAGGTAACTTTGAAGGTAGACAAGAAAGTTTTCTTGTTTAAGTTAAAGTCCGCAGAATCTAAATAGACAAACATATACAGTATTATGTAAGTTTTAATTGAGGTCAATTTGGTTATACACACGCACTACTGTGAACTTGGGACGGTAGTTTGAATTCAAGTAATATTATGTTAGTTATGTTATCATAGGATGCCGGAAAATAATAATGTTGATGTTTAAGACAGATGACAGATGTTTTAACTAGCGATGGGCGATCACTACTAAAAGTAATCGAATTAGTCGATTGTTCAGTTTAGTCGATAAAAGTCGATAACAATCAATATCAGTCGATTGTTATCGACTCACGGCGCGCGGCACGCAGTCATAGTCGACTGCGTGCGTGCGGTGCGCGTGTCAACTTTTTAACTACTAATTCGTAGCGCAGCGCACGCGTACTACTAAATCAGTAGTTACAAAAGACGGTGCGTGCGTGCGCTGCGTCGTGCAAGATCAACGGTAAAACGTCCGTAAGCCTCTATTTAGGACTGCAGTTACTAAACGATGGGCGCTTATAGATTTTCTTCTGAACTTCCATTCGTAGTGTAAGTTGGTACTACCTACATTACGAATAGATGGGTAATTTGAAGGAGTTTCTAACTAAATAAGACTAGAATAAGAATAAAACAAAAAAGTGATATAGTACCTATATTAATAATAATCTGAAATACTTAAATTAGTAATGACTAATTTAAGTATTTACACTATGAAAAACATATTGATGGATCTCTTTTAAACCAATGGGCTTAAAAGAGATCAATAAATGTAGGTATTTATTTAAATTCTAATCTACCTTAATAAACGATGTTATAGGAACAACTAAGAAGGTAAGGTATTGTCTAGTCCAAAAAGATTGGTACAGCTTTTTTAAGTAAAACAAAAATTAAATACACTGATCTTCTCAAATCAACTAGGTAGATAATAAATAAACGAAACAAAAAAAAATATGAACCACAAAAAAATGAAACAAAAACAATTATTCTCTTACATTTACCTATCTATCATTCAACTTTATCTTTCGCACACCGCAGTTCACAGCACGTACGCTTACTTGCCTGCATAGCGGATTTGTCGCCTGTAAGGCCTCTGACTTGGCTTAACGACTGTTATCAGATGACAACACCCAGAACCGACGGTTTAACGTGCCCTCCGAAGCACGAAAGCGCTCAGTTGTAATGCCACTTAACCGTCACCCATCCGACACCTGGCCGGACTGAGCGTTGCTTAACAAACGTGATCGAGTAAGATCAGTCTGTCAAGTTCCGCTATGAGCGCTTCATTGACTGTAACAATTTTGGAATTTAACCAGTGTCGTAGCTAGGGGCTGCACTGCCAGGGTCGCAAGCCTCAGGGAGGTGCGCTTTGCTAGCTCAAAACTAGCAAAAAGGTCTTGACAGACAGACAGACGGACAACAAAGTGATCCTGTATAGGTTCCATTTTTCCTTTTGAGGTATGGAACCCTAAAACTCTATAAGTGTTGGGGTGCAAAATTCAAATCTTGCCAGGGGTGCTCATGGCTACGACGCTGAATTTAACTCTCTTGTTAAACAGCGTAAACAAAGTAGTGTACAAATTAGTAGTTCAGTTAGTAGTTCGTCGATTGTTATTCGAATAATCATGACGAGGAACTACTAAATCGACAATCGAATGTGCAACTGCTCGATTTTCGATTCAGTCGATTTTTATTTCGCAAGAATCGCCCATCGCTAGTTTTAACGTAGTTATCCATATATTGCCGCCAGGATTTTTTTTATTAATACCCTTTCCGGTTGACTGTTAGAGATTGCCCTAACTATGGTAAAATTTTGTAATGTTACGTTTCCCGCCCGATGTTGACTGCTCTAAAGAGGTTTAGTATTAAAAAAAAAACAGCATAAAACAAACTTTTTTAGGGTGGAATTGAAACATAGCCTTTTCTGAACTGAAGACAAATATTATTGCTTGCAATAGACATAGGTATTTTAAACTTAAAACACGGCCTATGGATCAAACATTCAGTTCAAAGTACAAAAGTGCTTATTCTCCCTTTAACAACTCAAAATTATACCATGTTCTTTTGATAGGGAATGAATCAAAAAACATTCGCGGACATAAATCAAAGAATGTCGATTTTCAGCCGAGCGCTTATTGGCCCGTCAATCAAGTTCCCGGGAAATAAAAAAAATCTTTAACATTGTTTTATTGGTGGATTTAGATAGAAGTGTCACAATACACATAAATGCAATGTATGCGTTTAAATGGTTGTAATTTTCTTGTGAAATATTTTCATTTTCATAGCTTAGATCGAAATTTTCATGGTCTTTCTTTTCAGTTCAAACTGCCAATAATCAATATGGGAATCAGGGCTGATTTAATAAAGCGACTATTTGAATATGAATACAATGTTTTACCTACGTTATTACTATACATTTATACTGTGATATAACTCATCCCTACAATCTGTCTATTCTAAGAATAGAATACTGACACATGTCAAAATCGACGTGGATAGACGCATCGATGTCAAAAATTTTCGATTCTACGTCGTATTGATATTGATTCTGTGAAATCGATAATTATTAGGTTTTATTATAAAGAATTAAATAAAAAGGGAAAGCATTAAATAAAAGCTCTAAATATACGAAGATAAAAAACCGGCCAAGTGCGAGTCGTACTCGCGCACGAAGGGTTCCGCACCAAAAAAAGGGAAAAAAAATCACGTTTGTTGTATGGGAGCCCCCCTTAAATATTTATTTTATTCTGTATTTAGTATTTGCTGTTATAGTGGCAATAGAAATACATCATCTGTGCAAATTTCAACTGTCTACCTGTTGTCGTTAACTTCGAGCAAAAAACGGCAAAAAATCACGTTTGTTGTATGGGAGCCCCCTTAAATATACATTTTATTCTGTTTTAAGTATTTGTTGTTATAGCGGCAATAGAAATATATCATCTGTAAAAATTTCAACATTCTAGCTATCACGGTTCATGAGATACAGCCTGGTGACAGACAAACAGACAGACAGACGGACAGCGGAGTCTTAGTAATAGGGTCCTGTTTTTACCCTTTGGGTACGGAACCCTAAAAATTAGATTTTAGGTACTTACAGGTAATAAAAAATTCGCTGATAAGTTCGATTACCGAGATATTCAGACAGACTATTCAATACTTTTAGTTCTCAAAGTGTCACAACATTACGGTAAGTCACGTGGAAGTACGACCACGACATTGTAATCACGTCACTGCAACATTTAATTTTTTAAATATTTAGTTATTTTACGAATAGATTTTGGAAAAAAATTAGTGACAATAAAGATACCTTGGTATGACAGCCAAACGATGACATAAATAATTGGATTTATTAAAATGTGTGTTTTAAATCGCAAATGTCCATTTTAAGGCGCTTTCCTGACCGAAAGTGGCGCCGCGGTGAATTTTATTTAATATTGTAATTCTAATACACAATTTTAATCAATCTTCTCGTGAAATCAGGGCCCATAGTTTAGTATTTTCAGACAGTATCCTTACATTCCCTCAAAGTCACTGCTAGAAGTAGTTAGCAAAACTGCTAAAAGTGGCCGTTTTTGACACATTTGCTATATATACTTTTATGAATGACTGCGAGGGAATTTAGTGATACCTTCAAAAAATATGAGACTATGAGCTCTAAAAATTCCACGAAAAGTTTTACTCAAATCCTTTTCTATTAACAACTTATTAAACAAAAACCTCTGAGGGCGCCACTTTCGGTCAATGAATCGCCTTAACAAGATTAGTGTAATTCGAAAAATGGAAACGTCACAATTCAATTATTGTAATAGACATACTGTAAATTTCAGAATTTTAAGTTTTTTGTGATTATTGTTTTAATTTTGACATCAACTGAAATTATTACAGTTTTTTTTACTATGCACATGATTTTGATTCCGAAATTGACTACAAGAAAACTTGGTCATCGACAACGAACTAAGGATACTTTCATGGCCATCAAACCACATCCAACCTTTTCGAAATCTGTTCAACTTTAACGATCATTTATAATTGTACAAAATTAATCGGTAATAATTCGATTCCGATTTCAGTCCCCGGAGTGTCGTAATCCACGAAGCCTTTATCAAGGACCATAAATGTTAATACTCGGCCTTCATAAAATAGGCCGGGTATTGCCATAATGCTTACGAAATACCACGGAATTTGTTGTAATTGCTAAATTGTATATGGACATTGATATTGAAAGTTAAGCATTTTTTACAATGGCAGGGTTGATGGGTGGCCAAAGATATAATTTATCGGAACGCATTTTAACTCTAGTTATATCATTGCTAAAACCAGAATAAACTCAGTTTTGACTCGGGAGCAAATGCTTACTTATGCTCATCGCATAAACATTTTTGCCCACTGGCTTTTGAACCCAGGACACATAATAAATAATAGTCACTGACGTCCATTGTACACGCTGAACTTGTCATGAAATGACAGCAATATTTTGTGTTTATTTTTCTTCAAATCGGAACAAACGATTGGTCACGTTCGCCTGTCCAGCGTACTTGTATAATGGACGTCAGTAATAATAGTACTAACGTAGGTACAGAAGTTGATCCGCGCGAGGACAATCAAATAATAAGCTACTCTCGCTTCACGGCAATAAAGCACAATTTCAAATTGCACAGCATTATAAGCACTCTGTCTCAACCGACATAACTCGTCAATCGTTAAGGTTGCTACTCGCTACTTACCGATATCTTAGAAAACATCCGTTATGCCGATAAATATATAATAAAATTACCTACTAACATAAACCTACCTAAAGTGAGCTGAGTATAATTATTTCTAAGTAGTTAGTTAAGTAAGTACTGAGTTACTTGTGTGAAAATGATATTATTTGGAAGTAATGTTAAGTGATGAATAAAGCTCGACATTTTTACTTAAAAAATTGTAAAGAATTAAGTACTGAATCGTTCGTGTCGTTCGCGCGCTCGTCGCTCGCAGACAGCGCGCGAGTCGGCGCGGTGATATCCCTCGACCATGGCTCGACTGACTGAGTCGCGAGCAGTAGGCTAATATAAAAGTTCAAGCGCATAGTGAGACCCCCCCTGCCCAGGACTTCTAACCTGCCTACGATCCCTGTAACCGATACCGCTGCACTAAGTGGAGATAGACACACAAGTACCAATAAAAGTTGCTTTATTATGACGCAATATGCACATAATCTTAACTAGGGTTCCAGCATGATACGTTTTTGGAACCCTAAATACAAGTAAGTGTTATTACTAACCCATCTTTTTATATTAAAAATCAAATGTCATTTAAGGTGGCACCCTGAGCGAAAGTGGCGCTGCAGTGAATTTTATTTAATATTTTAATTTTAATACACAGTTTTAATAATGTTTACGTGGAATTTTTAGGGCCCACAGTCTTGTATTTTTAGACGGTATCGTTACATTCCCTCGTAGTCACTGCTAGAAGTAGATAGCAAAACTGCTAAAAGTGGCCGTTTTTGACACATTTGCTATCTATTTCTACGAATGACTACGAGTGCATGATACCTTCTAAAAATACTAGACCATGGGCCCTAAAAACTCCACGTAAAACATTATTAAAATCTTATTCTATTAATAACTTATTAAATAAAAACCTCTGAGGGCGCCACTTTCGGTCATACAACCGCCAAGAATGTAAATTAAGAAATTTAATGAATGTAAAAGTATTGGTTTCAATTCATAATTTGAAAGAATGTGACAAAACACATTGCATTAGCTAAATAGTATTCAAAAGTGTTCATTATTTTTATGAATAAAACAGTAGGCTGATTATCTAACTTTGTTGCAATCAACATGGACTGAAATCGCAGTGACATCGCTGCTTTTTAGTAAGAACCAATGTGACAACTATCTTACCTAAAGCAGCAATGCAACTACGATTTCAATCGAGAATTGTTAGCAACAGACTTACGTAATTCGGGGTCAGGTCTCTACCAAAACAAAAATCCTGCGCGTTAAGGTATAAATTCGCATGTCACCGATTCAAAGCGAACGTCTTATGATAATTCGGCAACTGATTGAGCGATCGTCGAATCACGCGCGTCCTTCCGGTTGATTTGCTCCTTTGAAACTGATACGAAAACGGATTTTCACCGGAAAGATTTTTTTTGTGGAAATACAGACATTAAACAAAACTTTGGAAGTTGTTTAGAAGAATTTGCTTGTGCGGGAAGATTTTATTTGTTGTGTTATAAAGTTGCTTCTGAATTTTTTTACTAAAATTGTAGAGTTTTTATATACGCAAAAAAATTAATTACCATTTGTAAATAATTTTAATTTAATTCACAAAACAAACTTTTTACCGACACGGGCTCAATCTGGCGATTAGAAGAGATACGGCACTAAGTACAAATATTTCTTCTCAAATATTTCTAGATTTTTAACACTTTATGATGTAATATGCCAAAGGGCGTTAAAAGTTCCTAAGGATCTAAAATTAAGTTACTTAACTTTCTTTATATCTTTATACAGACACGTATTGAACCAGAAACACATTCGATGATTGGGCTCGATATATTTTAATTTCGAATGCTTTCGATTTAAGAATTTTAAGAGGTATTTATCTCAACTTTCAATTCAACCTGAGTCAAACACATGCAATATTGCCTCTAACCGTGCGCTTTCCTTTTTAACTTTCTGCCATATATAGGGCATTGGGCATATTTGACCTACTTGATGAAAGTTCGCGTACAGAGACCAAACAAGTTTTAAATAAGAGGCATTTACCTCAACTTTCAATTCAACCGTCAAACACATGCAATATTGACTCTAACCATGCGTTTTTCTTTTTAACTTTCTGCCTTATATAAGTCATTGGGCATATTTGACCTACTTGATGAAAGTTCGCGTACAGAGACCAAACAAGTTTTAAATTGAAGAATTCAATCCCACTTTTCAAAATATGTAAGTATTATTTTTTTATGTACCGACCGGCAAAAAAAAAGTTATTATACAGTATGTGTGTGAGAATTTGTTTGATGTTATTAAACTTTTGTTAATAAAACAGAAGTTTTTGCTTTCAGCGTTGTGTAAATGTGTGGTACAAGCATAATAAACGTTTGTATTGTCTATATTTTTTTTATTGAAAGGATTTTATTGAATGATAATAAATGAAACATGGCTGCAAGAATGCGACCCATACCACTGAGTAGCAAATACATTTATCTACATACCTAGCCCTATTTCGTTTGTGTACGACGTAGGTCAAATGTGCGAACATAATGACCAATGACCTTTGACGTAATCTATATTAGCCTCCAAACCATATGCTTTTTCTTTCAACTTTCGTTTTTTTGAGAAAAAGGGCATGCGCTATTGAATGTAATGAGGCATGCTCCGTTGAAAACGAAAGTCTAACGGGAAAGCGACTGTGACAAGACACACCTTAATTCTACCTTCAATTTTTTTATGTTGAAGATATATCATAATGCTATGTGCTAAAGAACAATGACCACTGCCCATACAAGCATATAACCTGTCAAATAAGTTTTTTAAGTTAATGTTTAATTATAATTAAATTATATTTGAAAAGTTGCTATGACCGTAGAACACTAGTGTTTATTAAATTTTAATTTGGCAATCATAAAAATATACAATTACAAAATCAATTGTTCTAGTTTGTAATTATTGTAAATTTTCTCTATATCTGTATTTCCGGTTTTTATTTTAGTTATCAGTTTATAAATAACAATAAAAATGCAAAGGATCATGCCGCATCCTGGGCCATGATGCGCATTAACCATACATATCTGTGACAGACTCATGTCATGTCAAAAAGGGGTAGATAACAAAATGTCATATAATAGGAAAAGGTAACCCCAAACGGCATTTTTTTCCCGCATTATATTTTAATGATATTCTTCCCACGCAATCACTATAAAATTACTATAGTATTTTGGTAATTTCATCAAAGCACATCATGGCCTAACTTGTATAGTTAAATCGGCATAATCCTTTATGAGCTATATTACTTCCCTATACGACAACACTAATAGACGATAACTGATAAAATAACATTTTGACAGGTCAAAAATGGGCATTCTTCTTTAAAAAAACATACATCGAGAGTTGATGTGTTATCCATGTTCCGATATATTTCTTTTTTGGGTTCCGTACCCAAAGTGTAAAAACGGGACCCTATTACTAAGACTCCGCTGTCCGTGTGTCTGTCTGTCTATCACCAGGCTGTATCTCATGAACCGTGATAGCTAGACAGTTGAAAATTTCACAGATGATGTATTTTTGTTGCTTCTATAACAACAAATACTAAAAACAGAATAATATTAATATTTAAGGGGGGCTCCCATACTACAAACGTAACTTTTTGCCGTTTTTTAGTACGGAACCCTTCGTGCGCGAGTCAGACTCGCACTTGGCCGGTTTTTTTAACTTCGATGAACCGAGTAACATAAAATACAACACATTTTACTACCTATCTGCAGTCAAAACCTCTTTTTTGCCTTCTTAATATCTTAAACCAAAACAAAGGCCGAGCATCCAAAGAGGTCGTTGTAGCAAAAAGTCTGGTCCCTTCATCCCTTGCCAGGCCATTAAATAATCGCGCTATTGGCGGGTTGACATTTGAGCGGTATATAAACAGGCCATGAATGCGTAGAGTCCATTAAACAGGAGAGCCTGATGTTGTGGGTGGGGTTAAGACTGCATAGAGTTATGGGAAAGATAACTCAATAACGTTTCATGGCAAGAAAAAACAAGGAATATTCATATAACTGAAGTAGATGTTGTAGTATTTTTATTGACTGAATAACTTTTAGAGCTCGGAGAAACTCGATGGTGCCGTGGTTTAGCGCCTGGCCCAGCGATTGTGGAGGTTAAGCAACTTTTGCAAGAGCCGGTCATGGAATGGGTGACCAAATTTACTATCTCGAGCTCCTCCATGCCTTGGAAGGCACGTTAAGCCGTTGGTCTAGGGTGCATTTGCAGTCGTCAACACCCACCAATCCCCATTGGGCCCACGTGGTGGGTTATGGCCCATCCTCCTTATTCACCCATACGGAAGGCCTATGCCCTAGCAGTGGGGATATTAAAAATGGCTGATGACAAATATATTTTGGAGGCTAAACTAATAATGTGCGTAAATTAGTTGTTTTTTAAGTAAGCGATTAATCGCTGAAGAGACCATACAGAGTTCTATATGTAAACGCCGACGAGCTACTCTTTGTAGCTGCGATAAAAGCGGTGTTAATCGCGGCGATAATCGCAGCGCTTTTTGACGCTGGCTAAGTAGAACCTTTGTCGTGTCATTTCGCAGGCGATTATCGTCGCGATTAACGCCGCAATTATCGCAGCTACAAAAAGTCGTCCGTGAGCGGTTACGCTTAGCGTAGTAGCTCGTGGGCGTTTACGTATAGAACTCCGTATGTTCTATTCTCAGCGACAAAAAATAGCTCAGCGATTAATCGCCCGTCAGCGGGGACGCTAAGGCAGAAAATAAAAAGGTTACATAATTAAAATTATGTAATCAAAATTATTGCACTGTTAAATTAAGGTTATACCAACGAATACATAATAATGGTTACACAAATGTTTATTCTCTGTAAAATAAACGAACAAACTTAAATTTAATAGTATTCTTACATCTTAAAATGAAAATATGACCATAATAATCTCTCTGAAACTTCACAAATGAAAATTAAATGAAAACTAACATCTCCTGTTTACGTACACAAAGACACTAACTTAATTTCAGCTAGCTACATTTAACGTAAAACATAAAACTTAACAAAACTCTGTTGCTGAGGAGAAACTAACTCATAATAAATAAAATTAACTGAATAATCTTTGTTCATAGTAACAAAATGTCTGCTTGCTCACTAAGAGTCGGAACATAATAAACTCACCTTTGAATTGTAAACATTTTCATTTCATCTAAGATTGAACACTGAAAAGTCACTTAAAATGTAAGTTGAATTTAACTATATTTTAAGGGTTTAAAGTATGAAATGGCCGTTTTGTATGGAGAATTTTGAAGAATTCGCATTTTGCGAATCCTTTAAAATGACCATTTATAAATGACCAAGAGCGCTAATGGTTTGAAATTTTTAGGCAAAAATGTTTAAACACTCAGGTAACTAATGCCACAAGTGTAATATGAAAAAAAAAATGTATCGGCTAAGTTACAACGAATTAAGTGGTTATTTCTGCTAACGAAAAAAATGAGTAACTTTTTTTACGCTCAGGAAAAAGAATCAAAAATATTTTAATAGCTGCTAGTGGGCCATTATGATCATAATTTGAACCGTTACCAAAGCATCTTTAACATCATAGAGAATATTCTCATATTCTTGTGTGAAAAAAATTGTCAATTTCATACTTTAACCCCTATTATTTATTTTGGCGTCTTTATGTAGTTTTATATTTATTAATTTGACGATTCATTTTAGTGACGAAGGAGTTTTCTTGAATTTCAGAATAAGATTTTTCATTTTTAAACTAGAATGTTATTTTCGCTCAGCTCAATTTTCATTTTATATTAATAACTAGATTTTGCTCGCGACTTCGTCCGCGTGGATATGGA
This sequence comes from Agriphila geniculea, assembly GCA_943789525.1. NCBI lineage: Eukaryota > Metazoa > Arthropoda > Insecta > Lepidoptera > Crambidae > Agriphila > Agriphila geniculea. The sequence continues at coordinate 3,915,258 of OX038886.1, read as the reverse complement.
TCGTGCGAGGCTCACCACACGCAGCAAAATTTAAAGTTGTAATGTCAATTTATATTATTTTTCCATACAAAATTTGAACCACATTTTCACCCCTCTAGGGGTTAAATCATGTCCACCATGTTGAACTCATGTCATTTTCGCAATCTTTATCCCAGAAAACCCCAATGACGACATCAATATCTATTTTTAGGTTTATTTACCCCATTTCATCCCTATAGGGTTTAAAATACTAATAATAACAATTACCGTTGCGTTAGATTTCCATCCAGAAGGCTAAATTATAAGTATAAAGTATATATTTACAAAATTTCAAGTCTCTAGGTCCAGTGGTTTGGGCTGGGCGTTGATATGTCAGTCACCCCTTCACTTTTATATAAGAGATTCATAGTAATATACACATCAAATTTGTCTAGGGACACAGGTGTTATTTTCATACAAACGAGATAAATTTTTGAAGCCTTGGTTTTCTGCCAGGGATGTACCGTGCTGTAATCTGATGATGGCCATCCAGGGACTGGATGGAGTAGATTCAGATCGTTATACACACCCAACTGATCTGATCAGCATTCTAAAAGATTAATGGGTTAGAGTTCTCAGTTTGAAGATTTCCATACATTTTCATGCTATTTTCGCGGTTTATTTAAACATGTCCATTACGTTTTTAGAATGCTGGTCAGATCAGTTGGGTGTGTATAGCGATCTGAATATCCTCCATTCACTCCCTGGATAGCAGTCATCAGATCACAGCACAGTACATCCTTGGCAAATAATAATTTTCACTGGGATAAGAAGAGCCATCTGTAATCATTCTAATACTTTATTTGCAATAAGTTACAAGCAAGGTTACAAGTCAATTACAAGTATAGAAATTTACACGAAATTCCAATAGATGGCACATACAGTCCAAAGAATGTCGTTTAATCAAAAGACGTGCACGGCTTGTAACAAAGTTATACTTAGAAGAGACTTTCTGAAGTGTAAGCTATGCCAAAGAATCTTTGATTTGGACTGTGCTCGCGTATCGGTAAAACTCTTCGATTTAATGAAAAATAAGGCTAATTGGCAATGTGAATTATGCAATGGGAATAAAACCAAGCCATCAAAGCTTATCAAACCTACGACACCCTGCTCCTCTACACCAAAATTACAAACAAACTGCGTGAGCAAAATAACACCAAAAGATGCAACCACTTCAACCTTTTCCAAGTCTTTGCAAAGCGATATTAAGGCAAATGACCCTACCCAACTGGAGGTATGCAAGGATATTAACACCGTCTTATCGCCATCAATCCAAAAACAAGCTAGTATAACCGAGAATCAAGAAAAAGATGATCATGATTATGTTACCCAAAGGAAAAAGCAAAAAAGGAAGTCAGACGATATCTCACATAGATCATTACCAGATGCAGAATGCTTTTCATCGACATCGGCTCTATCAGAAACTAACTCAAGCTGCAATATTCACATGAGTTTACCAGACCTATCCACACTCCATAACAAGGAAATTGACGAGTATAAACAAGAAATTGACGATTTAAAAATGCAGTTGTTGTCAGCTAATAACTTAATTGAGGAAATAACTCTTGAGAAGCTGGCTATGCAAAGAACGATAGATGAACAAGACCGAAAAATTAAACAATTGCTACACATTTGTTCGGATACACCAAAAATTAATGAATCGATGAAAACCAAGACGAAGAAAGCGATCAAAAACAAAAAGAGTAAAAATAAAAAATCCAATTATAAATCAAAGAACGAAATGGAATGCCTATTAAGCTCTGATATGACAAATATAAGACCAGAAGACTTATCTCAACCGGACATGGAGTCTGAAGAATTAAAAACAAAAAGTACAGATGAAAACATCAAGGTAACGGCACCCAGGAATAAGAAAATTTTCATATTGGCAGACCAGCAAGGACGTGGTATGCAACAGGCGTTACAAAAACTAGTCGGTACAGAATACGAAGTCTGTTGCTATTGGAAGAGTCAAGCGAACCTTAGTGATGTAATAAATACGTGTAAAAGCGAAATGAACACCTTAACAAAGCAAGACTATATAGTTGTGATCGGAGGTTCCAATGATAGGAATCCGTTAGAGCTGAAAACTAACTTACTTGTATGGCTCAGATCACTTACTAATACTAATTTAGTGATATGTGGATTATTTTCTTACGCAATAATGTATAATTATAACATAAATTATGACATAAGAATGATATGTCAAGGATTTAGAGACACCACGTTTGTAAGAATGAATTATAAAAATTCTCGTCCAGGACTTAAATTTTTCGTGTCAAATGTTTGCTTTGCCATTTATAGAGAGATATTACATTCAAATCAGGTACAATCTGAATATCAAATCAATGTACATAATATTGAACATTTAGATGAAAATTGTATTAATCATAGTCAAAAACTTAATTCGTCTTCACAGACTTCTAATTTACAAAATGAGTCACATAAAGTTCCCGAACAAAACACTTTTTTATAAGTAATAATGAAATTAGAATCATGCACCAAAATATAGCTGGCTTTTTATGCAAAAAAGAACTGTTAGAGATAACTTTGTATGAATTATCTAGTAATAAGCAACCGATAGATTTAATTTGCCTCTCAGAAACTTTTGTCCAGAGAAACCATGAATTGAATATACGATTAAAAAACTATAATCTAGGTTCTGCCTTCTGTAGGTCTAAGAAGCGAGGTGGTGTATGCATCATACACCATAACTCTATCGCAATAAAGCAGCTACCATTTGTCGAAGAATTGTCATCGGAATTGACTTTCGAATGTTGTGGTGTAGAAATAGTAAATTATAAAATCATTTTAGTGTGTATTTATAGAATTCCTAAGTCTGACACACGTATATTTTTTGAAAAACTGTCTATTTTACTTGCTAAATTGATAAGAAAAACAAATAAATCTATTATAATTACTGGAGATTGGAATATAGATACATTGACGGATTCAAAGTTTTCACGCGAGTTAAAAGAATTGCTAGACAGCTATAATTTAGCCTTACATATTGACACGCCTACGCGACGACAGTCCTGCTTAGATCATTTCGCAAGCAACATCAAGGAGGCACTTGGTTATACGTTACCGGTTTCCCTGTCCGACCACGAAACAGCACAAATATTGACAGTGCCAGTTAAGGGTCGAGTAGAATCTTATCCGTTTTTTTACAAAACAATTAGAGATTTTAGTTCGGAAAATATAGATAAATTCAAGCAGTGTGTAGCAAACTATCCATGGTCAGATTTGTATAATTGTAATGATACCGAGAAAGCATTTAATTTATTTCATACTGAAATATGTCTCCTTTACAACTTATGTTTCCCGAAATACAGAATTAAAGTAACGAAGAGAAAGCCGGGGCCAAATTGGCTTACAAAAGGTCTGAGAACCTCTTGTGTAACCAAGAGAAAGCTACGTTTATCTTTTTATAAAAATAAATTAGACTCATTAAAAATAAATTAGTGAAAATAAAATATAGAAACTATTCGAAATTATTAAAAAAATGTATAATAGCGGCTCAAAAATCAAAAAATGATAAATATATAGATCATGCCAAAAATAAGTGTAAAGCAACTTGGGACATTATAAACGAGGATCAAAAAAGGGTTTCAATAAATACTATAGAAAATTTGAAAATTAATGAAAATGAAATAATTACTGATACCGAGCAAATTGCATCGATATTTAATTCCCATTTTATTAATATATCAAAAGTTATCCCAGATTCTAATACGAGAAATTATCCCGGCAGTCTAAAACATTGCAATTCCACTCTATTCCTGGCACCCACTGATGAAGTCGAAATAAAAAATGTTATCAAATCATTAAATAATACTTGCGCTACAGGATATGATGAAATAAGCACCAAAATTATTAAAGCATGTGCAAATGAGTTGGCACCTTTATTGACGTATTTAATAAACTTATCATTCGCCACCGGAGTATTTCCCTCTTCATTAAAGCTTTCTATAGTGAAACCGCTGTACAAAAAAGGAGACAAAGACAATATTAATAACTATAGGCCTATTACGCTCATCCCTATTTTATCAAAAAATTTTGAAAAGGTATTCTATAAAAGATTGTCATCATTTTGTACAAGATTTAACATTATAGATTCAGAACAATATGGATTCCAAAAGGGGAAATCCACGTCTATGGCATGTTACCATATCGTCCGTCACATTTCATCCATGATGGATAAGCGTATTCCCGTTTCAATGATACTTTTTGATCTAAGTAGAGCCTTCGATCATGTTTGTCACAAAACTCTACTAAAAAAACTAGAAGCATATGGTATCCGTGGGCATGCACAGGAGTGGATTAGATCATATCTTGAAAATAGAGCCCAAAAAGTAGAACTTAACAAAGTTGACAAGTCTTTACATTTAACCACTTGTCACTCTGATTATTCAAAAAATAATTTTGGTGTTCCCCAGGGAAGTATCCTTGGACCTCTCTTGTTTGTTTTATATTTAAATGATCTTCCGTCTATCACTGGGTATCGATGCACACTGTTTGCTGATGATATTTCCATAATTATACATAAAATTCCTAATACTGACTATGAAACTGAAATAAATAATACAATCATTAATGTAATAAATTGGTTGAGGCATAACAATCTACTAGTAAACATAACAAAGACTAAATTTATACAATTTTATAATAAAAATGGACGACCACAAAAAGTATCTGTGATACATGATGGTGAACAAATCGCAGAGTGCACTGCTGCTAAATTTCTTGGCATTGAAGTAGACAACAATTTAACATGGAAAAATCACGTTTCATGTGTTTGTCAGAAAATTAATAGATTTACTTATGCTCTATATCGTTTAACGCGGTTAAGTGGACAAAAGACAGCACTTACTGCTTATCATGGTTACGTGTGCTCAGTTTTGAGGTATGGTCTTATTTTATGGGGAAACTCGGTTGACGTTGACCGTGCCCTATTGATTCAGAAGAGGTGTGTTAGAGCTATGTGTGGTGCAGGACCCATGGATTCCTGTCGACCATTATTCAAAAAACTGAATCTTTTAACACTTCCATCAATGTATATTTTTGAATTATGTGTCTTTACGAAAAATAATTTGAATCTGTTTAAAAAGAAGCATGAGGTATGTACATTCCTAACCAGATATCCAAATCAATTAGTGTTGTCATCTTGCTCAACAACGTGTTGCCGAAAGAATTGTTATTTCATGTCAATAACATTATTCAATAAACTACCAACGGCAATGAAAGACTTACCAATGAAACAATTTAAATGTGCGTTGTATCGATTCCTGACTGACAAATGTTTTTATAGCGTTAAGGAATTTATTGATTGCAAAATTTAATACTATCAAACCATTTTTTTGCAATATATTATTATGTATTAGGTATTATTTTTATTATGATAATTCAATTCGATTACTATTTGGACATGTTTTAATTATTTTTATTTAATTTTATTTATGATTATTTTTGACATTGTTAATTTATTATATATTAGTCTTGGCCTATCTCTAATTTGCATACCAAAGTTATTTGGTTAAATGTGAGAAACAAAACTGATAAATGTTATAATCTTGTACTGACCACATTTACAGCAATAAAGAATTATTTCATTTCATTTCAGGAAACCAAGGCTTCAAAGTTACCTCGTTTGTATGAAAATAACACCTGGTATCCCTAGACAAAGTTGATGTGTGTACTTAGCTTCAACCTACTGAAAACAAAGAATACTGAATCAAAAAGTAAAGTTTAAGTTTTGGTTAAAAATAAAAAATTAATAAATTAAAAAATATTAAAAACACGACTGCCCTGTCAAAAACGAACTAAAAAGTTAAATAACAAGTGTCATTGCAGTCGGGGGACCGTTTTGTGGAACAATTTTTAATCATGGAGGTCCCCCGAACGTGACACATTATAGTGTGGAATGTGTTTTAGTCATTCTGCATTTTAGACATTTTGCCCTCTTAGTCTATTTGCTTTTTAGGCATTGTGATCAGGAAGGCTCATTAAGGCCTTTCATATGATGCCCATATTGTAATAATTGAAGACCAAAGTTTTTTTCTCATTTGAAAGTGGCGTGGTACAGTCGCCATATTGACTTTTTTGAAAAAAAATATATCCAATGTCACTCGGAATGATGTAAGGATTTTAACGATACTCCATACATTCAAATCAACTAATCCATTTAGAACTTATGGTGGAATAAAAAAACTCACATACCCACAAACATACATGAACCCTGAACACATATTATACCCTCCTTTTTGGGCAGTCGTGTAAAAATAGCTATTGATGCTTTGTTATTAATCAAAATGATTATCCGACAAGTAAGTAATTCATGTTAATCCATGCTGAGCATTTTGGATTAATTTAAGTTGTTTGAAGTAGGATTGATATGGATTGACACAGGGTTATAATCTGTTTAGATTTAAGAGGCTCTTAGACAGTTGTACTTTATATTAATTTCAGCTCGATACTATATTTGGGCTGATTTGCAAATCTTAGATAACATAAATATCAATCAGTTAAATTATTAACTAAATAAAATGAATAACACAGACAAGAGACAAATACACTGACAAATACAGACAAGAGAATGACAAACATTTTTGATTTGGCGGTTTAATACCACGTTATTAAGCGAATAAAATTTCATACTTATAGGCATTGAAAAATCAGCTCTAAATGAAGGGCCCGGATGCAAAAGTCCCTTAGGCCGAAAACTGAGTTTCTCAATAAATCAAATTTAAACAGAAAAAAAATCACTGAAATATTTCTATGTAGGTTATTGAAGAAAATGAAACTTCACTGTGTTAGACATTATCATCCCTTTATTTAACATAAAAACATAACAAATTGTTATAATACTTTTTAATAAAATCAACATTATACAACTGGACTTAGGTCCCAAATTCTTGGACTTAGTCCCTTTTGACCCGTATTCTAAGGACTTAGGCACTTTAGTAACATATTTGGTGAACTTTTAACAAAATATTGTAGACTTAAGGCTTTAGCACTAAATTAAACATTGAAACATCTGTCGGACTTAAGGACTTTATAATATTAAATAAGGTAACTTAAACCACAATTTGTTGGGACGTAGTGTTTTATTAAGCCAAGTTACTTTTTTAACTCAAAACCTTGTATTAAAAAAAAGTTTTTCATTTCGGCTTAGGTATTTGTTAGCAAAAAAATGTGATTATATGCTATTTGAAACGTTCTACAAGTTGGTGTTATCAGATGAAAAAGTACCTAAGTGGACTTAGGGACTTCTGCATCTAGGCCTTTCAAATATTACACACGTTCATGAGAAAAAGAGTTTTGACAGAGAGACGACCGAACATATGCAATCTAAAGATTCCATTTTTTCCTGAGGTACTATCGGCAACACTTCCGCTTTACCATTTCTAAGGTCAAAATTGCTTGCATGCCGCGCCGTCACTAATATACGTTTAGTTTGTGCAGGGGCGATACGCGCGTACACGAATAGGCTAGTAGACAAAATTTGGAAAATAGTTCAAAAATAAAGTTTGGTATCTATTTTACCCCAATATATTATTTTAAGAAAAATAAGTCATTTTACCTATGAATTTTGCATCAAAATGGCATCGAAACACGCAAAAACTGTCATGGCGTCTTGAATGACGTCACGCCTCGCGAAACATTCGTGTTTGTTTATGACCGTCAGTTGTTTTTATTCGAAAACGTCGTCGTCGTCATTATCGAAAATGACAGCAACAACAAATGTTTCGCGAGGCGTGACGTCACGCGTCTCTGATTGGTGTTCAATGTCACGTGATTAAATGGCCAATTTTGCCGATTTTATTTTCCGTAAATATTAATAATCTTTATTTATTTTAATTAAAAAAGTGTTTTTTGGTTACTATTTAACATGATTGATCATTAGAAATATTATGCTAGCCGATTTATTCTTAGTGGAAACAAGCCTAAATTCTGCAAAGTGAAAGAAACCCTTAAAAAGGCGCTTAAATTCAATATTCAAATTCAATGTTCTGTGTAAATTAATATGATTCCACAGTATCACAAATGAACTGAAACATTTCACCAACAATACCAGTTCAACCTGTGACATAAAATTAGTATAACTATTCATCCTATGCTAATATTTGCTACCATATTTCTGTCCCCTAACTTGTATTTACTTGTACAATGCTTTGACAAGGGTTCCGTATGTATGTATTGTATCGAATAATGAAATGTAAGCTATCCCCAATTATATATTCAGTGGACAATATTGTAATACCGGGAATATCATTCGATACTAGGTAATGTTGTGGTAACTTATAGATGAATATTAGGAAGTGGTCATATTGTGTAACTTACATAATAAAACTGTTCTAAATATTTGATTGGTTTAATTATCATTCCAATTTTGAGTTTGAGATTCAAATAACTTTACAAGTATAAAACTCTTTTCTTTCTAGGTTTAAAATACAAAAGGCAAATCTCCCACTCTTTTTAGGGTTCCGTAGCCTAATGCCAAAAAACGGAACCCTTATAGTTTCGTCATGTCTGTCTGTCTGTCTGTCTGTCCGTATGCCACAGCCACTTTATTCCGAAACTATTAAGATTACACAGTTGAAACTTGGTAGGTAGATGTATTCTGTAAACCGCTCTAAGGTTTTTACATAAAAATAAAAAAATAAAAGATTAAGGGGGGGCTCCCCATACGTGGAACTAAAATTAAAAAAATTTTTTTTCATCTAACCTATACGTGCGGGGTCTATGATAGGTCTTTAAAAATGACATTGAGGTTCCTAATACTATTTTTTCTCAAAGTCAACCAATTGAAAGATATACACTGCCAAAAGTGCCAAAGTGGTAAAATGAGTGTCCTCCCCCTTTAACTTTTGAAATAAGATAGTGAAAATTCTAAAAAAAGTATGTGCTGTAGATCCTAATAAATACTTTCAACGAAAATTGGTTTGAACGAGATATAGTGATAATTTTAAAAGATATATCACATTATCCAAAACCGCAAATATAACTTTGTGATTCATACAAACACTATGAAAAACAAAGTTATTTTTGCAGACAAAAAAATATAGTGGTATTTAATATGGTATGGTATAAGATAACTACGGAACCCTACTGCGCGTGGCCCGACACGCACTTGGCCGGTTCTTTTAGCTAATCCAGTACCACAATATTTCAATCTCGTCAAAATTTCTGCAATCTTAAGGTTACATTTTTCCTATTTTTTATTTATTATTAATTTATTTGATCTTAAGAAAACCAACAGCGCTTACAATAGGCAACATGCATAATTTTATTTTGTATCAAAATCAAAAGTATAATGCGTGAGAAAATCAACTGTAATATTAAAACTTTTCTCATGCGTTTTTTTCTCGTGATATAGTCACTTGAAGTTAGCACGCATCAGCTCCCGCCGAAAACGCTCTATACAAAAAAGTCAACATTTGTGACGTCACTCATGTCACGTTTCAGTGCATTAGTATGGAGTTAGCCAAGAATTTTCAAATATCTCCCTAAATATTGCGTTTAAGTACATATGTGTCATACAAAATATTATTTCTTATTCGATATTCTATCCGACTGTTAAGTGCATTATATCCGAAAATGAAAAAAAAAATCGTTATTTTCCCCTGTGTGATAAAACTAAAATATTTTTTTTTTCTGTTCCATCATGTTTTTATACGTGTTCGCAGCGACCAAGCTCAAATTTATCAAAATCGGTAACTTATGCATGTTCCCTATATTATTACATCAAGTATTATCTATATGTATAGCCAATTACAGGTTTTCCCATATTATTAAAAAACAAAACAATGTTTCGTTTTTTATCAAAATGCTGATGGTAATGGTTTCATAGTACACTTTATCTAAAACCGTTAGCGCTCTATCGCACACGGGCAACTTTTGTCTCCGCAACTTTTTTGTGTCTCACGTGATTTGTATGAAAAGTTGCAGACGACTGTGTCACTTCGTGTGCGCGCTTCCATATAAACCCGTGGACTTGATGAGAGAGACAAAACAGTTGCTGGGAGACTAAGTTGCCCGTGTGCGATAGCGCTTACATAAATGTATTTCCCACTGATTTCGCATAATTCTTCCTTTTGCATATCAATGTGCGTCAGTCTTTACTTTCTCGTTCCAGCGTCATCGCTGTGTTACGATGTCATATCGGATTTAGCTTGTCGCGCGGATTTGCCTGTATTTTCCCTGCTTTATTACAAAGGATACAGGCTTATTCTATTCTATGTGAGAAAGTCGTGAGTTAGTGATACTTTTTATTTTCCCCCCAAAATGAGATTGCAAGCCGTGAAAAGACAGGTATTACTGTAATGAAATTTACGTATTCAAGAGTTGATTACTCGTCTATTTAATTTTGTTGGAAAATTATATCAAAGGAAGTCAAAACCTTTACAATAAGTTTAACAACCTTTATAAGTTAAAGATGTTTTTCTCTATTATTATTAATAATAATAATAATAATCTTTATTGTTCTAATTGTGGTTACATAAGATCTTATTAAGCTAAAATTATTTAGTTGGGTCTCTCACAATTAATCTATTAAAGGCATACATTGTACGTGTCATCAATCAACATTCATACTAATGAAATTTTACAATTTTAATCATGTCTTTAGGTCAAATAATTCCCGCACATCATAAAAGTTATTTTCATTTAACAATTTAAACAATTTGTTTTTAAATACAGTATTAGAACTAATTTATTATGTTTTTTAATATGTGTTTTAATGTATTATGTTTTTTTTTGTAAAAATGCATTCTTTATCATCATGGGTCTGCTTCTGAGTACCTATCTTAACGCATATTGAATTGTAAGAATTGCGTTTTTACTTTTTATGTCTTGCATCAAGTGTTTTTTGGTTCGAGTAGCAGACAGAGTGATTTCTCAACTAGTTGAAAGTTATTTACTCTCACATTTACCTATTTGAATGTAGTAGATATATTTAATTTTAACCTACCTACCCATTGTGTGCAAACTTTTTTTTATTATTGTGATGGAAAATGACCTCACTTTAAACGTGGAGCTCATTTTTCAATGTTGACGACTCTGTATGAAATATACAGGGAGAAAAAAGCAGCCCTTGACGAGTTTCTTGCCGGTTCTTCTCGTTACAAGGTCTCCCGCTGAGGGTTTGCGATCCGATGGCGTAGCTTCTATGACATTCACAAGTGCTTGTAACAGCCTAGACTGAATAAATTATTTTTGAATTTTGAATCGTATCAGCGGCACGTCACCCACTGCTGGGTATATGCCACCCCCAAGGATCTCCACATTGATAGCATTATGAAAAAAAACCCTGTACAATATTTCAAATACGCAGTTCTTGTATGAAAAAGTGGCATTATATACAGTGCCTTTGGTCTTGAACTAGCAATAATTTAAAGGCGTGAAATACACCTAATTGTATCGATAAAAACACCCACATGTTGGGGTCTATCCCCACTCCTGTTGAAATGGCCGCCATTTTAAATTTGACTTTTTATTTAACATGACCATGCGAAAAATTATTAATATCTCCGGAATACTGTTCGAAAGCTAATAATACCACTTATTGAAAAGATGTATAAACTTTCAACTCAATTACGTCGTAAAAAATTACTAAAGTAAAATTTTATACAAAATTTGTGAGCTTTTTTCATTATTTTTTACATTTCTCTAAAACTAGGACATTAATGTCCATTTTTTGCATTATTCAAATACACAGGGATATATTATCTAATAAACGATTCCAAAATTTATTACTCTATGTCGCATATTTTGAGAGTTATTTTTGTTTGAATTATGACTCTTATTATTATTATTATTATTTTAGAAGGGGGGACACCAGCGAAGCCGGACGGGTGATCAGTCACCTTGATTGGAACCATTTCACCCATTTCCCCAAATCCCCACAGGGGGGAGGCGGGTTATCATTTACCCCACCGGCGTCGGACCCTCGAACCTACCTGTAAGCTTACAGTACCTGTTGAGTTGACTTATCGTTAACTGCTTTAGATCCTCTTCCTTAAGCTTGTCCGCTCCAAAGAGCTCCCAGCGCAGTGATGCGTACATCGGGCATTCTGCCATGAAGTGGAAGCTTGTTTCTTCTCTTTCTTTGCATTGCGGACAGATGGGGTCCTCTGTCCGTTTGATCACTGACAAGTGTCTGTTTAATGGACAGTGTCCTGTCAGTATTCCTACAATCGTTCTTATATTTCTCCTGCTTCGTTTCAGCAGCTCTCTAGTTTTCTTCTTGTCAACAGATTTAATGAAGATCTTAGACTGTCTACAGTCCTTTTTTTTCATCCATCTCTGGTTAGTTTCTTTGATTGTTCGAATTTCAATAATGTTCTTAGTAATTCTATGTGTGATTGGCAGTCTTGGTTCGGGCCCAATGAAAGGTTCATCAGCCCCTGTCCTGGCCAATTCGTCGGCTTCCTCATTGCCTTTATTACCTTCGTGTCCAGGTACCCAGGCAATTTCCACCTCAACCAAGTTTGCAAGTTCCTGGATGCTTTGTTTGCATTCCTTCACCAAGGCTGAGGTAGTCTCCGTTTTGTCAAGGGCTTTGATGGCTGCTTGACTGTCGCTATATATTATTATTTTTCCTACGTTATGATCGCTTATCTCACTTTTAATCATATGCGCACACTCCAGTATCGCGAATACTTCCACCTGGAATACGCTGGCGTATCTGCCCAGATTGAAAGTAGCTCTTTTAGTGTTGGGTTTAGCTATGTATATCCCAGCTCCCGATAGCTTAGTTGATTCTTTTCTTGACCCATCAGTGTAGCATACTGCGGTGCTATCCAGATTGTCTTGTTCTAGGTTCCAGTCGTCTCTGGATCTGATGCTTATTCTGTACTTTTTGTCGAATATCCTCTCCTTTTTTATTAGGTCATTATTAACCAGTATCATAGAAAGGTTTTCTTCGTACTTCTTCCCTATTTCTGCGTGACCTTTATCAGTGTGCCTTCCTATCCATAGGTTAGTGCTTTTCAGCTTAAACCATTGTTCTGTAGCTCTCTTTTCGATTTCAAGATCTATAGGACTAAGGCCTAGTATCATTTCTAAAGCGGCCGTGGGAGTTGTTCTCATGGCTCCTGATACCATGATGCTAGCTAGTCTTTGTACCTTTGTCAGTTCTTTTCTGTTGTATTCTAGTTGTGCCTTATGCCACCATACTAGTGCTCCGTGGAGAATTCTCGGTAGGATGATTGACCTGTAGATCCATTGGACCACTTCGGGTTTCATGCCCCAATTCCTGCCAACGGCTCTTCTGCACTGCATGAGGGCTGTCATTGCCTTTTTGCTAGTTTCTTTTATATGTGTTCTATAACTTAGGGTACTGTCTAGGACTATCCCTAGGTATTTAAACTCCTTTACTATCTCAAGTTCTACATTCTCAATGTTTATTGGGATCATTCTATCAATCTTTCTTTTATTTGTGAACAACATTAGTTTAGTTTTTGTAGGGTTAAGGTTCAGTCCCTTGTCCCTACACCATCTCAGTGTTGTCATAATTCCGCTTCTCATTATATCTCTGACCACGCTTAGAACTTTGCCTCTTACAAGTAACAGGCCGTCATCCGAATATGCTTGGATGTATATGTGCATAGCAGTGATCTTTGTTACTAGTTCATCTATTAAGATACACCATAGCAGTGGAGACAGACAACCTCCTTGGGGAAAGCCTCTTCTAGCTTTGATGGTGTATTTGGTATCTGCTAGTTCTGCTTGTATGGATCTGTGTTGTAACATGTTGGTGATCCAACCTGATATTTTCTTTGTTATACCTTCTCTGTTTAGGGCTTCCACTATAGATTTCGCAGACGCTTTGTCAAAGGCGCCTTCAACATCGAAGAAGCACGCTAAAGCGTATTCTTTGTTTGAAGTTGATCTTTCTACTCTGACTGCCATGTTGTGGAGGGCTGTCTCGATGGATTTTCCTTCCATATAAGCATGTTGGTTGTCATGTAGTGGTCTTTTACTATTGTCTATGGTTTCTCTTATATGTCTATCTAGTATCTTTTCCAGTGTCTTCAGTAGGAACGAGGAGAGGCTGATGCATCTAAAGGACTTCGCCTCTTGATATGTGGCCTTCCCTGGTTTCGGTATGAAGACAGCCCTAACTTTTCTCCAGCCACTAGGTATATAGTTTGTTGCTAGGCTGCTTCGATATAGAACTAGGAGATCCTCTTTTATAAACCTTAAAGCAGCTTGTAGCATCTTTGGGAAAATGCCGTCTGGCCCCGCTGCCTTGTATGGTTGAAAGGAGGCAATACTCCACACTAACATGTCTTCTGTAATTACTTTTCTGACCTCTGCCTCCCCGTCTGAGAAGAGTTCTGCCGACAGAGTATTCATCTCCTCCTCTGTATGCTCTATGCAGTCCGGGAAGTGAGTGGCCATCATTTCCGTAAGTATTTCTTTGGGGTCCACTATAATAGTGTCATCTTTTTTAAGGCTTCCCAGTTTACAGGTGTGGTCTTTTGTTAGCATCCTCATTAACCTGGCCGACTCAGGTTGTCCAGAGATGCCTTCACAAAAGGCTCCCCATCCGTTTCTGCTTTCTCTTCGGCTTTTGTACTTGAAGTTGTTTCGTTCTTCTCTATACTTGTTCCAGCTCTCATCGTCGTCCTTTTCTAGGGCAATTCTGAGTGCCTTTTTGGTTCTTTTCCTTAATTTCTTGAGTTCTTTATTCCACCAGGGTTGTCCCTTCCCTGACTTAACTTGTTTCAGCGGACAGGCTGATAGATAGGCTTTAGTAAGGGCCTTTTCCAGTCTATCTGCTTCTCTTTCTATTTCTGTAGTGTTGCTAATTAACCTATCATTACCTGGTTTCCATTCATTCATTTCTTGATCGAATTTTTCCCAGTTAGTTTTCCTATTATTTCTATAGCTTATGGTTTCGACTTGGCAAGTCAAAGTATAAGTAATTCTGCGATGATCCGAGAAGGAGTGTGAGGTGTCAACCCTCCAGTCCTTCATCAGATGACTTTCTTCTTTGGACATTAGTGTTATGTCTAATACTTCTTTCCTTGTTCTTGTGACGAACGTCGGTGTGTTACCTATGTTAATTATTTCTAGGTTAGTACTAAGGATATATTCAAGTAATAAGTTACCCTTATTGTTGCAGTCTGTGCTGCCCCACATGGTGTGGTGTGAGTTTGCATCACAGCCCGCCACAATAGGGATGTCCATACCTCTATATCTCGCTATTGTTTCTTCTAGGTGCGTCCCTGGTGGCTCATAATCCGTCTCACTCGGGATGTAGACCGACATGAAGACCATCCTTTTTCTGCGCCCATCTGCTCCACATATTGTGACTATGGCTGCTGTAAGATCTCTGTAACATTCAACTTCTATTAGTCCTAATGCCCTTGCCTTTTTGCTGACGTATATGCATGTCCTTGGGTTGGACTCACCATCGCGACAGTAGATGGTCGTCCCTCCCAGACATCCAATGCCAACCACTCGGCCTTCAGTGCTAACATAAGGCTCTTGTAGCAGGGCAATGTCTATGTCATTTGTGACCACAAACCTGCAAAGCTCAGTCATGGCCTCGCGGCAGTGGTGCAAATTTAACTGAAGTATCTTTATATTTTTTTGTTTTTGTGTTTGTGTTTTGTGTGTGTTATTGTGCATGTTGAGTGTTACTGTTTGTGTATGTGTGTTCGTGTGTGTGTCTGCCTGAACCCTAATGCTTTGCCACCGAAGTGTCTGGCACAGGGTCCGGGTTCCTGCTTGTGTCATGTGGGTTGGATCCGCCGACGGCCGGGGAACTGGACCGCAGGGGCTGAGAGACGCGTCTAGACGCCTCACAGTTGTCCCCGCAGTCTCGGCCCTGACCCCCAAGCAGCCCACATGTATGTGCCTCTGTTTGTGTGTAAGCGCTTGTAGTTGGGTGCTCTGTACGTGTCACTGTGTGTGAAGCAGAGCACCCCGTCTGTGACTCGACTTTTTTACCTGCTCGTAGAGCCCTTGCCTGTACCCGCGTGAGCTGGTAGTGGAGCCAGGCATGGTCTCTTTCCTCTCCAAACACTCCGTTTGGGACTCCTAGAACCAGCCGAAGCCCCGTTGCCAACTTCTCCTTGTAGAGGAGGGTCCACTCGTGCATCCTCAACTCTTCCTGGTGCTCGTTGGCGAGTTGCAGAAGCATTAGAGCGTCGGCGTGGTCCTCTTCGCTACCGGGCAGCCACACGGCTACTCGACTTCTGTTAAGGGGCTTAATCTCTAACTTAGTGCCTTCATACTCACCCAGGTCGCAAGTTAGGATCCACTCCCTTGCCTCAACCGTGTATGGTGTCACAAGAAAAAATCCTTCCGACACCAGACCGGACGTAGCGAAGGCAGTGGATCGTCCCTTGTCCCCCTCGATCCGGGCTAGCAGTCGCTCCTTGATGAAACCCACCAGCTTCTTCCTGATGTGAGCCGCCGCAGCCTCGGTCACCCTGGCCCCATCCCCTCGGCACACGATGACGGCGAGATCGCTCTGCTCCTTGGCGGAGCCTCGCGGTCCCTCCACCCAGTCGCCGCCTCGGTTCTGCCGCTTGGGAGGACGCTGCTGCGACGGTCCTTCATCAGGATCCGTCCCCTGTCTTTTTACCTTGGGTGGCCGTTGTCGCTTCTCGGTCCCAGAGCCCGCCGGGTTTGTTGGCGGGACCTGCGATCCAGAGGTTGTTTGGCCCTCCTGCAGTCTCTTTATGAGTTTGCGCTTTTCTCGTTTCCACTTACTTTTGGACACTGCCAAGTTCCACTCTTTGCCTTTGCCGGAACCTATATCCTCATCCTTTTTAGGGGACGGGGTTGGTGACTCCAGCAAGACATCTTCACTTATCTTTTCACTGCTAGATAACCTAAGAGACGCGTCAAAAGCTGTAGGAAGTGACTCCTCACTTTCAGCGCGTCTAAGTTGAGTTTTATTTTTTTCTTTATTAACTTCCATTTTGGTCCCACGAAAAGCAAGGGAACTAAACGGTCCACCCGAGCAGAGCCCCGCATACCCGGGTAAGGCTGCTTACTACCCCAGGATTGCCATCTCACTGGAGAGACACCGTTTGAGACCAAGCACCCCCTTGGCCACGCATCCTTCGGCACGGTCCGTCTTACACCTTGGATTGGGTATGGAAGAAGTAGGACGGGATGGGTTGAGATGGGATGGGGTTGGATGGGATGGGATGGGTGGGGAAGGGACAGGAGTCTCCCGCCGTGTTGGAGTGCACTGGCGGGATAGCGTTACTTCCTTTAGCTACACGAACCCCAGGGTGGTAGGTAATGTGTGATGCCTGTTAATGGTCCGAGTATTACCAGGGTGTGCGGCGTGGACGCAGGAGTAACACCTGTTGGTAGACATGCAGCGCTCAACATCACACACTTGAGCACACATCAGCCAACCTACACCCCAATTATGACCCTTACGTAACCAAAAAATAAATATTTTCGAAAATGGACATAATTACAAGCACTTTGAACATAATATTTTAAATTAGGTTGATATTTAATTTCATCTGAAAACACATCAAATGATAAAATCTAGTTTTTTGGAGGTTTGATTTTATTCTCCCTCCTCCCTACTCCCACTGGCTTGACATCTTAAAAGATAAGTACACCTTGTATAATTAATATAAGAATACAAGTAAGAATTTATTAGAAAAAAACGTTTGTTTTATTATGTAAAGTTAACATATGATATTTTTCGATGTATTATGATAGGTTGTATCTTTCATGGTATGTGTAACTCTGGATGCTCATACTAATCAGACTAAACTGAGGAAAGGTATCCGAAATAAATTATTCATGTGGTGGTAAGTCATGCATAATTTAAACAACATGGGATCTTGCGAAAAACAAAATTAGTTTGCAAATAAGTAGGTATTCATTTGACAAAGGGATAATCTTTCAAGGAAAACGGGAAACGTCATGTTTATTGTTTTTAGGGTTCCGTACCAAAATGGTAAAAAAGGAACCCTTATGGTGTGACTCAGTCTGTCTGTCTGTCACAGCTGGATATCTCGAGAGCTACTAATGGTATCAACTTGAAATTTGGAGTAGTTAAAGATGACATTTGCCCAACTAATTTGCAAATAAGAAATAAATAAAAAAATAAATATCTTTTTTACAACAGGGGCTACTAGGGCATGTGGGGTATCATATGAAAGAACGCCGTTTGCACGTTTTCAATCATTTTTTCTTTTTTCTTAGGCCGCATAGTTTTCGACTTATGATGAAAAATGTAAAAAAAAAATATGGTTTTCCCCCCTTATCTCCGAAGTTTGCAAAGAAAAAAATCTGAAATAATTCTATGTGATAGCAGTTTATATAAAGATTATAGTAAAAATAAAACGATGTCTCAATATAGCACACTTTTTTAGAAATTATCAAATGTCTAAAAAAGTTAACATTAGTTCCACTATCGGTCAAGAGATGGCGCTGACCTAAAACTGCAATATTAATTTGATTATTCTACTCTGCAGTGTGGTTTGATGGTGCAATTATGATGGTACGGAACCCTCGGTGCGTGAGTCTGACTCGCTCTTGACCGGTTTTTTTGAATAAATTCTGTGAAACTGGCAAAGAAATACCTTTCTAGTTAGGAGTAGCTGACCTCATTAGATAATGTTAGGTTTTCGACATGCTTCTACTATAATCAATAATATTCTTAACTAAGTATAGTTTTTTATATTTTTAAGTGTATATTTACATGATAAAGTCTTTTATGATTGATTGTCCATCAGCCATTTTAAAAATCCCCACTGCTGGGGCACTGGCCTTCCTTATGGGTGGATAAGGAGGACGGGCCATAACCCACCACGCGGGCCCAATGAGGATTGGTTGGTATTAACGACTGCAAATGCAGCCGGGACTAAAGGCTTAACGTGCCTTCCGAAGCACGGAGGAGCTCTAGATAAAAAAAAATTGGTCACCCATCCCATGACCGACCCTTGCGAAAGTTGCTTAACCTCCGCAATCGCTGGGCCAGGCGCTATACCACTGCGCCACTGAGCTCTTCATTTTAATTTATTTATTTCATCCTAATTTCATCCTAAATTACATTTAGATCTAATAATATAGCTGTGATATTAGGTACTGTACAGTATATAAGTAATTATAGTTCAACATATTTAATTGTGAAACGTTATTTTATTTTATCTACACCCATGCTTTAAATCCTCTGTAAGAGTTTCTGAAACAGTTAGCTTACTGCCATCATTACAATATCCCGAGCGAGAGCTGGTCCTGCAGTGCCGCGCGCCCACGCGCGAGCGTTGCATTATGAAATTCAGTACAACATTATAACACTCTTGCGGAAGACATAATGAAGAGGAGGGAGAGGAAAGTCAAAGTCAAAGACAAAGTCAAAGTCAAAACCTTTATAGAGGATACATATCATGGGTTTAGATAAATTATCATGGGTGTTTTAATCCAATGTATTAAAATATTGTTTGTTTCCCTCATAAAAATAAGAAAAAATAAAAAAATGGGTAAATTAGGTATTAAGACACTCATGTGATACTATTATCACACTCATTCGTGTTTTAATACCCCTCGTTATAGTACAGTTGCATAAATAACTATAATTAGTCAACTATCATACTTTTACTCACAACACTTAACAAAGTAACACAATAATATTCTGCGTAGGAGTTGATTGTTGCATTGTTATAGAAAGTTTTTCTTAGGCGAGAATGACCACAATTCTATTTAGACTCTCAAGGAAGAATGGGTTATTTACAGGCGTTATTTGCTTTTTTTATTATACATTTATATTCTTCAAAGAAACTGAAATAATACATAAAACATCAGCCCACGCAAAATTGCTGATTGTATGAGCCCTGAAAGTTTCATACGCGTGGAAAACTCTTCCCTTTGTTGGGAGCGAATTTGTGATTTCACTGTTACACGACGATGATAGTGATGTGCTCCGAGGAACTGTTACTGGTATCATATCAGTGAAAGTTGCTTCGTATACTAAATCCATGAAATTAAATGATCATAACTATTATCATTTTAACCGCCTTTGTGGTCTAGGTCGCCCACCCGTGTAAGAAGCAGGGGTCCCGGGTTCGATTCACAGGAGGGGTACAATTTGTACTCGGTTTGGTTGGTGGTAGGGCTTATTTCAAGTCCGCCTGGCTAGCTACCACCATCTTACCTAAGTTTGACGCCATAACAACAATTTCAAATTGATTGTGTTCCGGCAGTTAGAGGTAAGATAGCCAGTTCCTCAGTGATGAGTATTCCGGATGTAGTACGCTTCCACCTTCGGCCTTAGCATCAGGTGAGGTGAAGGCCAAGCACTAACCCGTTGTAAATAAAAAAAAATGTAACGATGAACTCACATCAAGACATAAACATTTTAGTATTGGTATTTTATAAATCATTATTTAAATAAAATATCAATTTGTACGTTCCTACTAGTGTAAACGTACTATTTGAGAAACGTAGTGTATTTATTTTATACACATACAAAGTTTCAACTATATTTCGTAAGACTAACATTATTTTGATAAAAATGCATAAAAATAAATAAAAATACTTATTAAATTAGAGAATATACAATAAAGATAGTTATTTATGCAACTGTACTATAACGAGAGGTATTAAAACACGAATGTGGGTTTATCACACGAGGCGAAGCCGAGTGTGATAATAGTATCACATGAGTGTTTTAATACCTAATTATGTACAGTTGCATACAAGACTTTATCTACACCCATTTTTTTAATTTTTCTTAGTTTTATTAGGGAAACAAACAATATTTTAATACAAATGGATTAGGATGAAGGGTACCTTTCATCCCGAAAAAAAGTATTGTTTCTGAGGGATAGCAAAAAAACCAATCCACGCAGACGAAGTCGCGGGCGGTCGCTAGTCCTCTATAAAGGTTTTGACTTTGACTTTGTCTTTGACTTTGACTTTCCTCTCTCTCCTCGTCATTATGTCTTCCGCAAGAGTGTTATAATGTTGTACTGAATTTCATAATGCATTGCTCGCGCGTGGGCGCGCGGCGCTGCAGGACCAGCTCTCGCTCGGGATATTGTAATGATGGCAGTAAGCTAACTGTTTCAGAACCCCTTACAGAGGATTTAAAGCATGGGTGTAGATAAAAGATTTAAAAGAACTTTGTCATTATCTGAACATAGAAATAATAAATTTTAGCATAAATCATAATTTAAGGTGGTTCGATGAGCTCAGTAGCGGCCAATGGAAATAAATCATTTAAGTTTTATCAGGGCTTAGTATAAAAGTTTTGATTATTTTGCGCAAATAGAAGAGTAAAGTGCAATTTTTAAATATTTTTCATGGTATTCAATATAAGCAATAAGTTATAAATCTCGATATTGCTAAATGTGGCCACTTTAGGCACTGAAACTATATTTAGAAAATGCATTTTATTCTTTTATTTCCACAAAATTATCAAAACTTTTATTCTTGATAAAACGTAACTGATTTATTTCCTTTGATGGCGCTACCGATCTCATAGAAGGAAAGAAAAAAAGAAAATACATTTATTTTTGGAACCACACAACGATACACAAATTATAACAAAAAACGGAAAAATCAAAAATAAAATTAATAAAAAATCATCGAACCATCTTAAAGGAATTTTCTTTTTACAGGTCCCATCGTTCTCTTTTTATTTTCGTGACGACATAATATCAGATATCTCATGCGATTTTTCCAGTATCGTATGACACGGGCATCGCCCCATCCCTAATTGGATCCGTGATGGTAAATTGCACGGAAATTCAGTAAAGATAACCTCTAAACAACTCTGCACACTCCGCCGCTGTTTTTATTTTATATGTATGTAACAACAGAATATGAAACCGTAAAGAAAATTTGTTATTTACCCACCAAATAAGCTCTCACAATAATAGGTACCGTAAAATGGGGTTACTTTGATCATTTTTGAAAATCAAATGGCCGTATTTACTTAAAAATAAACGTACCAAAAACGAAAATAAATGGGAACATAGGTTGTTAAATATTTTTTAATTATGGTTATTAAGGGCTTTCTTTCGAATTCCGTTATAAATATAAGGTGATAAAAAATCGGCTGATTTGTTTTCTGAGAAACGAATGATGAAAACTTTTTTATTCACTATTTAAAACAAATCAGCAGATTTTTGATCACCCTATATTTTATAACGGAATTTGAAAGAAAGCCCTTAATAACTATAATAAAAAATAAATAAAAAATCATCCTGCAGGTTTTCACGCTTCAACTAAGTATATGTATATTGGGGTAATTTTGATAAAATGATAAAAAATAATATTGAATATAAGTAGTAATGGTAGAAACTAAATCTTGATCAGTTAGGTATAACAAATCAGTCTTTCTTTAGACTAATGAAAGAAAAATGAAAATAAAATCGAAGACTATTTTCATCATAAAAATTATTATCATATCATAATCAACATAACAACATTGTGACCACGGGGTGACATTAATCATTGTTCAAAATAAACCCGTATCTCTGATATAAGACACCCTTTATTATTTTTGAACCTTTGAAATAAGTACAAAATCAACAAAACTTACTCAACTGTTTGACATTCCTAAAAGTATATAGTTTAGGTAAAACAAACAATAATAATCGAAATGTGATAGTTTTCTAAGTGTATTAGGAGATTTTTTTACCTTAAACATAGCTTGCCACCAGTGCTCTTCTAAAATAATTATATTTTATCAAAAAACAGTTGCAGAAAATAAACGGTATGGACGCCATTTGCTTTTCGCACTGCCAGTGCCGCCAGCCTCATAAGAAAACCTTTCAAATACGTTCAGAAACCAGCAAACATGAGGCTTTTTTACTGTAAGTTGTTAGGGTGTCTCTTGACTCGCCTAAAATCATTGGTCCTAATTTCATTTGGCTGAATTTCTTTGGCCTAAACTCCTTAGGTACAATTATTGTTTGGTGTAATAGATTTTTTCGCATTTTTGTCGATTCGCCTAAACGTTAAAATCCCTAATTATAAAAACCACTAATGTTAATTGTCCTAAAATTTATTAGTATACATATCTTTTGACATAATAATTACCACGCCGAAGTATTGTTAACCCTAATATTGTCTTGCATATATAATTTTTGGCATAATAATATTGTATTGCATACAAGTTAGTGACAAAAAATCGTCAAAAAACGGGCCTGAAGCCCCCCGCTATAAAGAAAAACTTTGAATGCGAACACCATTACGTTAGGTTAGGTTAGTGTTTTGAACACTTCCATAATTCTTGTATGCGTGTTGCATGCTTTGCACGCTGCATGCTTGCATGCTGCATGCTTGCATGCTGCATGCTTGCATGATTGTATGCATGCATGCTGCATGCTTGCATGATTGTATACATGCATGCTTTTTCTTGCATGCTTACTCACATGTATGCATGCATGCTTGCTCGCTTGCATGCCTGTATGTTTGCTTGCAAATTGCTTGCCGGGGGGTGCAGGGGGGCTGGATCCCCTTTTCGGAGGGTCGAGGGGCTTGAGGCCCCCGCTATAAAGAAAAATTCTTTATGCAAAGACCAATAGGTTAGGTTAGGTTAGTTAGCGAAGCGAGCGGAGCTCCCTAATCTTTGCATGCATGCTGCATGCTTGCTTGCATGCTGCATGCTTGCTTGCATGCTGCATGCTTGCTTGCATGCATGCATTCCATGCTTTTGTTTGCATGCATGCATACCTGCTCTTGCTTGCATGCAAGTATGCATGGCCTTATTTGCATGCATGCTATTTGATCTTGATTCATAATTCATAATTGTTTATTTGCCATAAATAGGGTGTAACAGTGATGATCAGATATAATATAATGTTGCTTAAACCTATTTAGCCATACAATGATAGCATGCAAATATTAATATTTAAACTAAAATGTCAAATTATATTTCGGTCCAGTAAAATGGGATAGAAATTCCATGCATCTACCATAATCTCATATATTTATTTTTTTACTTGTTTATGTTGCAAGAATTCATCGACAGAGTAAAAGACATTTTCGAGTAACCATTCGCGCAGGACTATTTTAAATTTTTTGAAGGGTAGACATTTTATGGCGTCTGGTATATGATTAAAAATGGTAATACACATCGCATAACAATTTTTCAAGTAGTACATTGATCTAGGTATATTGTCTAATACTAACCTATTAGGATTTCTATTACTTCTACTTGTCAAATCTTTAGAGTTTGTAAATTTATTTATATTTTGATATGTGAAAACTCCCACTTCAAAAATATAAATGCATGGTAATGGAAGTATTTTTAAGCATTTAAAGTAGGGTCGGCAAGGTTCATCTGGGGCTATGTGACATATTGCACGAACATACCTTTTTTGTGCAATAAAAGCTTTTTTAGTTTCTGTTCCATTTCCCCAGATAAGTAGGCCGTATCTAAGAACAGATTCCACATAGGCAAAATAAGTGGTTAGTGCGGTGTTTCTACATGCTATCATACTTAGCTTATGTAAAGCATAAGCAAAGCTATTTAACTTGTTGCATACCTTTTGTACATGTTCTTTCCAGTTAAATTTTGAATCTATAATAATACCTAAGAATGTCACATTTTCAGCCGTCCGTAGAGTTTGTCCGTTAAAAGTTATGTCAATGGAGTCATCTTTAAAATTATTGAAATTTATAAAATTAGTTTTGGATAAATTGATTTTAAGATTATTATTTTGTAACCAGTTAGTCATTAATGTCAAAGTTTCAATTATGATTGTACTTGTATTGTCATGTTGGCTTGTGTGCATACTTGCTTGCTTGCTTGTATGCGTGCGTGCTTGCTCACTTGTATACTTGCATTCTTGAGTGTTAGAAAAATATAAGATTAGAAGACAACGACAGGTTTGTCTGTTCATTCTTTATTTTTAATTAACAACAACATATTTTTTTGTTTCATATTCTAAATCACGTGCAATTGTTATTAATTGTTGGTAAAATTATTCAAAAGTGTTTAATTAAATTGTGTAGTTTTCAATTTACAAGTAGTAAACAAAACGGATTAAGAACGGTTATTCCTATAATGATTATGGGAAGTGAACATTCGGCGAAAATATTATTAAGCGTTACACAATTGTGCAAATCGTTATTTAGTACTTTTGAACATTAGGGACTATGAATAGTTATGCTTAATGATGAATTTGGGAAGTAAACATGCGGCGAAAAATTTTTAGGCGAAGTGAAAATAGGCCAAACAAATTTAGGTTAAATGAAAATTGCGCAAAAAGTATTTAGGCCAATAATTAGTGTGCCAATGACAGTTAGGACAAAAAATTAGGCATTCCAATATATACCAAAATTGTTATTAATTTAACCCCGTAATGTCAAAGTACCCCCATTTTACGGTACATTTTCAAAATTATTTAGCTAAACACTCACAGTTGATCGCATTAAACACTAGTTTTGAGAATTAATGGAAACTGCTAAATAGTTTGTGTTATCACCATGTTATCACATAAAACAAAGACTTTAATGAAAATAACATATGAATTGTTATAAACGAATAAATTTGAAGAAGGAATATCATTAATGTCCAATATTCCTTATCCAAGCGTAAAACTGACTCAGCTTTTTACAAATGCTATTAATGAGAATCATTTTAAATCAATTCCGTATCGATCCTAATTTCGCGCCAAAACAAACAGTTCTCGCGGATCTGAAATTCAAATTCGCCAACTTAGCTCTTAGAATATAGCTTTGGATGTGTACTTACGTTGATCTTAAATTAAATCCCTATACTTGTGTTTCTCCAGCTTAGACATTTGGCCAACGTTGCTATGCAGACGCCACGACAAGTTCAGGTTATGACATGAACTTGTCGTGGCGTTTGGTTAAGCGACTCTGTTGCCCATGCATAGTACCATAGTACTTAACCGTCGGTCGCTTAACCAGTTAGCAACATAATTCTGTGTATGTATGTTGTGACGGCGTGGCGTGCAAGCAATTTTAACCTTAGGAGTAGTTAAGCGACGCTGTTGCCCATGTTACATATAGGTACAGCTTAAACAGTATCGTATTGAAAATCTCTTATTACTGTTCCCTTTCTAAATTATGTGTGTAAAAATGTTTCAGATTTTCATACTGTGGCGTTCTTGAAATAAAACACTTATTCACTTTCAACGTGTGGTGAGCCACAGTTGCCTTGGACAGACTCGTCCGCCCGGTAGCTAACACATGACTGACTGGCGCGGCATTGCCGGTCTCTTATAACCTGTGCGTTGTCTATGGCCATAGCATAGACAACGCACGACACAGACCATCCGTGACAGGACATAGCATTGACAACGCTCGACACAGACTATCCATGGCATCTATGGCTGCACACTCTTCGTATTTGGATACGTCACACATACGTTCAAAATTGTGTAATATATATATTTTTTATATTGCCTAAAAATTATGCCTCCTCCATAAAACCTTATTCTTTAAACCCCTTGCCCACCTGCTTAAGGAATGCAAAATTAAATCAATGGTGGAACCCTTCGGCTCTGCTTTAACTTCAAAGGAGTAACGAGCAAAGTTGAGGACAAGAATCTCGTATTTTATGGCAAATTTGAGAAATTGAGATTCGGGTATTCTGTATATTATTATATTAAGGTATGGACAAGACGAAAGTACACTTTTCATTATGCGAAACTTGCGGAAGTAAGAAAAGTGGTCATGGGAAAATTATAGAGCGTAATACGTACCTACTACAAATCTTTTTGAAAATGCAAAGTTCAAAGTTGAAAATTTTTATTGCACTTTTTATGTTAGGTACAGTTAGGCTAAAAAGTATTGAAACTAATTAGGGGTGCCACTTTGTATATCATTAGTGTTAATGTATGGGAACACACGAGTACTTTTGTATGCAAAAACTACATATAGTTTTTGCATACAAAAGTACTCGTGTGTTCTATAAATTTAGAAACGTATAAAAAAATTAACTAGCATTACATATAATGCTAGTTAATTTTTTTATACGTTATAAATTTCCTTGCTCAGCTGTTGTTTTATTTCATTCCTTACGGTCAAATACTGCAAACGATTTTAATGTTAAGGCCACCTTAAATTTAAAATAGTTGTCAGATTTGATAGAAACTATGAAATTGACAGCTTCCTTAAAGTTAAGGAGACACTTAACTTATGATTTTAGCTAAGAAGCCTTTGAGTATTCGGCCGTAAGAATGTTAAAATTAACGTCATTTTTCAACTCTAAGAAGATCACAAAGACAATATAATATTTTGGCAAAGAAACAAGATGTCGACATTTTCTCAAATAAAATACAAGGTTTTAAACGCTGCGTTATTAATATTATTAATGATTTGTAATTCTTTCGTAACCCTATTTTTAACCCTTTTTTGTTTGTAAAAAAAGTTTGTAAAAAAAAACATACCTAAGTGTTGATGCGCTGTTTGTATTTTTTTGTAGGTTTTTTTGTAGCTATTATATATTTTATTATGTATAAGTAAGTATAACTATGTTTATATTAAAATCCGAATTAGTAGAATTAGAATTATGGTCTTCGTTCATCCATACTTACCTGATTGTAGATTCGTTCATTTTCTATTTCTCTTTTTAAATAGTGATAAATATTTTTTCTAAAGATTTTTACAATGTTTATGATAACACATGTCGTGACTGCCTTTAATTAAGAGAGCACTTAGCTTATAAATTTACTTGTATTTTTTTAAATTGTCATGTTGTATGTTTTGTTGGCGGTCCTTACAAATAAAATAAATAATAAAAAAAATATTAAAAAAATATTAAAAACACGACTGCCCTGCCAAAAACGAACTAAACAGTTAAATAACAAGTGTCATTGCAGTCGGGGGACCGTTTTGTGGAACAATTATTAATCAAAGAGGTCCCCCGACTGCAATGACACTTGTTATTTAACTTTTTAGTTCGTTTTTGGCAGGGCAGTCGTGTTTCTAATATTTTTTAAGTTTATTTATTTTTATTCACACATTTTAGTGACAAATTATTTGAGGCCTTTCATTTGATGCCCATATTGTAATAACTGAAGAAAAAAATTGATAAAATTATAGGATCAGGCATACATAATTAAGAGCACTAAGTCACTGTTTAACAAGGATATATTTTAGTAACCGAAAACAACACTAGCATTATCGAGGAAACAACATCTTTGACCTTATTAATCACTATAATATTCGAATAACCAATACTAAGCAAGATTTAACAAGAAAACATCATTAATCTTATTAATCACTATATTTTAACGTAACTTTTATAATCACTAACATTCTAAATTGTGTAACTAATAAAACAACACATAAGACTGCATAATTCATAGTGAAATTATTAATAATCCATTTTACATTAATTGCCAATAAACAACTCATAAAATATTAATCATGAATAAACAATTAAACCTTACTTTTGTAATCACTACTATTTTAAATGAATTGTATTACCAATGAAATAACACATTAGTCCTTATCATTCATTGTAACGAACATTGCATTAAATGCCAATAAAACCACACATTCAATCAAACAAATTAATCATAACATCATTCAGCAAAGGGGTCTAAACAGAATAACATCTTAGACGTTATACTCCATTAATCAAGAATAACACAGTTGTTCAATACTTATCTTATTATTCGGCGAGGCACAAAATCAGACTGACCCGTTACACCATTTTGATTTCACTTTTAAGCATTAATTATTGGCGGGAATTGACACTTCTTTCCCGCCATTACTGTTCATAGTCAATGTCATATCTTTTTACTGTTAATCATTAATTTCCAAGAAAGTATACGTAACACAATTTTAAAATAGACAATAAGAATTATTTAAATGTTAATAAACGCTAATAAATGTGCCTAGTTACATGTATAAATTTAACAATTTAACTTTTCCGCAAAGCCAATACACTTCTGTCAATTCACATACTTTTAATCAGCTAACTAAAATCTTATAATTTACACATTTTTACACTACTACAGTTTATCATATTTTTGTGATTATTCTTCTAAATTCTAAACCAATAATTTTAATAGAATAACAATTAACTATTACATAGTCAAATAATTCAAACCGGAAACCAATGATTTTGTTGATAAATTTTAATAATCAATGTTTCAATTTATTCAATTCCTTTTAATTTTGCGTAAATATTAATTTAACTCATAAAAATTACTATAGCTCATAATTTAACTTAGAATGGTTTAATAACATCATTATGATAACTTAACTATCAATTTGTTACCCAACCGGAACACTCGATATTCAATAAAATATTATTTTCATATTTGGAAATTGTGTTGTAAAGTCGCCATATTAACTTTTTTCATAAAAATTATAGCCAGTGTCACTCGGAATGATGTAATGATTCTAACGATACCCCATACATCCAAATCCGTTGAGCCATTTAGAAGTTGTGGTGGAATAAAGAAACTCACATACCCACAAACATACCTGAAACCCTGAACACATATACACTCCTTTTTGGGCAGTCGTGTAAAAACGACGCATCGTCAAAGTAAAGGGTCTTGTAAACTGGTTTTCGTGGCGTCACAATTTCTGAAACGTCCCAGGTTACAAACTAACTTTACATAGTCACCCGTAGACCCATCTTTGTTTATTTTTTTTAACAAGTGCTTTTGTTATTTACTTTAGGATAGTAGCAATGTACCTATGTGATATTTTCTTAAATCTAAAATGAACTACCCGATCTATTTTAGAAACATCACTTAGTAAAATTGCCGCAACAGCCTAAAAGGCTTAAGTTACAATAAAGCTAACAGAAGTACAGGCCAAACGAACAATTTAGGACTAACTTAATCCCCTGGGATCACGCCTGTCGGCCGTCACTTTGTAACTTAGCCGCAGGAGAAACCAACTTGAGTCTTTAAGTCAGCCTATGTACTTAAGTAGGTCGTCCTAGGCGACTGATATTAGTATTAGTAGTTAGGACTAGATGTTAATTAATTGCTGGTATTATCACCAGAGATTTTTCCTCAAGTCTGTAATGGAGTAGGTATTGAAATTGGTAAAATGAATTGAGCATCGGTAATTTTTAATGTTCCCACTGCTGGCAGTGGCGGATTTACAGTCTTGGCCGCCCTAGGCCGAATAGTACCACCCGCCTCTTTCTCAGCTCCCATCATGGAGGGAGAGCTCGGAGCCTTGGGTAGGGTTACCATCTATGTGAGGGAGGATGCCTGTCTAGGATGCACAAAACTACAGTAAAAAAAAAACGCGATTTTTAATCAGTTTCAACTACTTATCTTGTAATCTTGCCTGTCTTTAGCAAAAAAAATTGCCGCGCTGCGCAATTTTTAGTCAATTTCATCCTTTAATATTGTAATATGTCTGTCAAATGCGGCAAAAGCCTTTCATCAGTCCTATCATCAGTCTAATTTTCGCCACGCTTGGCCGCCCCTAATATCTGGCCGGTCTAGGCCGGTGGCAAATCCGCCACTGACTGCTGGGGCACAGGCCTTCCTTATAGGTGAATAAGGAAAATAGGCTATAATTCACCACGCGGATCCAATGCGGTTTGGTGGGTATCACCAACTGCAAATGCACCCAGGACCAACGGCTTATCATACCTTCCGAAAGACGGAGGACCATGAAATAATAAATTATTGGTCACCCATCCCATGACCGACCCTTGCGAAAGTTGCTTAACCGCTGCAATCGCAGACCATGCACTAAACTACTGCGCCATAACATACATGCCACTATAAAAATTCGAACTTGAAATCTCAGTGTCGATTCAGTAAGAAGGATCACTGCTGTTGCACGAAAAGCTTATATGGATTGTGTGTAAGATTTGTAGGCGTGGTAAATTAAACATGGACTTGGAATTACAGTTCTTTTATTGTATAAAAAGTGTTATATTATTTAATTCATGCAGAAAAGGCGTGGAGCGCGAGTTACATTTTTCACAAGGATCGATCACAGACTATGTAAAAACAAAAACGTCAAGTGTCAAACCACAGAGTAGGTAATTTAGTATGTAAATACTAAACAGATTGGCAATGAATGAAATTAATTTTTATCACAAAAGTTCGTCATTAGCTACTAATAAATAAATAAAAATTTAAAAAAAAACGACATTTAAAAGCTAATGTAGCGTTCTCCCGATGTCTATTTTATTCATTACTTGATGACATCATTTTTAACTTTTTAAGAGTTAGCTTTTTGTGTCGGGGGTTTTTTAAATGTTCAATTAAGTTTTATTTGAAACTTTTTAAACTTAAATTTTGGTGGGCATTTTTTTGCTGCTTTTTTGTTTTTATTTATTGCACCTAACCCAGAGTGTATATTATTGTAGTCAAAGCATCACCTCTGTCTCTTTTTCCGTTTCGGCTGGCAGTTCACCATGTCCATAAATGGCTGAATGAACTTTAATCAAACGTGGCTATAAACCGTCTCGATTAATTTAGCTTTCAATTAAAAAACCGCATTGAAATCGCTTGATCCGTTTAGGCACTACGATGATACGCACAGACATACGCGCGTGCTGCGTTGGGGTAAAAAAAACCGGCCAAGTGCGAGTCGGACTCGCGCACGAAGGGTTCCGTACATAAAAACGGCAAAAAAAATACGTTTGTTGTATGGGAGCCCCTCTCAAATATTTATTTTATTCTGTTTTTAGTATTTGTTGTTATAGCGGCAACAAAAATACATCATCTGTGAAAATTTCAACTTTCTCGCTATCACGGTTCATGAGATACAGCCTGGTGACAGACAGACAGACAGACAGACAGACAGACAGAATAGAATAGAATAGAATAGAATTATTTATTTGCAGTAAATAGGGTAGGTATTTTACAATAATGTTGGTCGTCATTTGTTAAGTGCTTAAAACCTATTTAGCCATATGAGATAGCATGCAAATATGGGATTTTCATTGTTGATTTTATAAAGTTTAATATTTTAATTTATATCATTAATTAACAAGAAACAGTTTATGTCAATACCTACTTTCTTTTGTTTTAAATTTAGACGGACGGACAGCGGAATCTTAGTAATAGGGTCCCGTTTTTACCCTTTGGGTACGGAACCCTAAAAATAGTAAATGAAGAGATACTAAAAAGGCATTTAACTGTTTTATTTTTTTATTTATAAGTACAACTAAACTAAACTGTGTAGGTATTAATTTTTAGTTGGTAGAAACTTAAAAGGAATAAGGAACACTCTATGCAAAATTAACATCACCCATATTTCACATTTTGATGAAAGCGTTCATCCTTAATAAAGGAAATTAACTTAATTGCCACCAGTCCTTAACTTGAGAGACACTTAGGTGCCACTTAAATAGAAAATGGCGCAAATATATTAGATTACAGTCGTATATACATGTATCATAGATAAAAGGAGTCGGGATTGATATTGAGATGAAAATGTTGGCATTTCATCGCCTCTGTGGTATAGTAGTTAGCCCACCCGTGTAAGACGCAGGGGTCCCGGGTTCGATTTCCAGGGGGGGTACAATATGTACTCTGTTTGATTGGTGGTAGGGCTTATTTCAAGTCCGCCTACTACCACCATCTAATCTAAGTCAAGAAAAAAAAATGACCCTAATAAGCACATTTCAAAACTATATAATTTGTCACTAAAATGTGTGAAATAAAAATGAATCAATTTAAAAAAATATTAAAAACACGACTGCCTTGCCAAAAACGAACTAAAAATTTAAATAACAAGTGTCATTGCAGTCGGGGGACCGTTTTGTGGAATAATTTTTAATCATAGAGGTTCCCCGACTGCAATGATACTTGTTATTTAAATTTTTAGTTCGTTTTTGGCAGGGCAGTCGTGTTTTTAATATTTTTTAAATTTATTCATTTTTATTTCACACATTTTAGTAACAAATTATATAGTTTTTAGTCAGTAGGCGGGAGGGGAGCGACACAACCAGCAAACACGGTGGCTCGGTTAACACTGCTTTATTTTTAAAAAGGCGGGACGCAGCCGCGCCTGACATATCTAAGGATACCCACATACACAACAATTCCTCCCCTTATACTTAAAAACTAGAAAAAGACCTTATAATTGACCTTCTTGCGCTGACGTTTAGATCTGACATTGGCTGTGATCAGAGGTTCACTCTCAACCTGGCTTCCGGCCATGACACCACTCTCTGTAGCTTCGAATTCGACACTAGTGGAGCCTTCATCTGACATACTGGGTGCCTCGGCGTTATCAGCTGCGGCGATGCTATTGGAATCCACATCCCTCCTGGGACTCTCCGAGTCCTCCCGGCCTGCGCCTTCACTAATAAGTGGTGTGACGGAGTCCTCTTCGGCTGCTAGCGTAACATCAGGACTGACAGAGCCGGTTGGCCTCGATAAAGCCAGTGCACTATAGTCATCTGAAACTAACTCCGGGTCCCAAGTATGCTTGTTGGCCTGAGGCGGCTGAGGCAGAGCAACCACATCTTCCCTACGCAGTCTTATTTGGTCAATATGTCTTTTCACCTCCACCTTTAGGTCTGGCAAGTAAACATTGTACATCACTAACCCTAGTTTTCTAACAATAACACCTTCAGTCCAAATAAACTTTTGGTTTGGTAAAAATTTTTTAACCCATACTTTATCATTTAACTTAAATTCAGGTCTAATCGTCCCTCTATAACGGTTAACCTGTAAGGACTGATTATGCTCCACCATATTAGCGGATTCTGTGGATGACGGAGTGACTTCTAACGGGTTCAACAGGTCTAACCGTGAACGTAAAGGACGTCCAAACAACAACTCCGACGGAGATTTACCAGTGGTGCAGTTTTTGGAATTTCTATAGTCAAACAGAAACTTTGATATTTTCTCTGAAGTTAATTTATTATTCGAGTGATTTTCTAAAATACTCTTTAACCCCTTTTTTACTATCTTAACAAAGCTTTCTGCTTGACCGTTGCTATTAGGGTGGTAAACCGGTGCGAAAACCTGAGAAATGCCGTTAAGTGAACAGAAATAACGAAATTCTTGTGATGTAAACGATGTACCGTTATCGCTTACCAAGGTATGAGGAACACCAAATCTCGACATTAATTCGGAAAGTTTCTCTATTACAGCCTTAGAGCCATAAGAACTATGCATATTATAAACTTCGACCCATTTTGAGTAGGCATCTACAATTATTAAAAACATTTGGTTATTAAAAGGTCCGAAAAAAATCCAAATGTATTCTATAAAAACTATACGGAGGATACGGCCAAGGTGCTAGAGGGGCGCGCGGCGGAGAGGGGCGCAATCGCGCGCACACGTCACACGCGGCTGCCAGCTGTTCAATGTACTTATCTACGCCGGGAAACCAAAAGCGCCTGCGAGCCTCGGCTTTCATTTTCACTACTCCAAAATGTGACTTGTGCAACTCTTTACATATTTGTTCCCGTAATGATGTAGGAATAACAACCTTATGCCCTCTCATTACGCAGCTGTTTTCTACAGATAGTTCAAACCGGCAAAGGAAATATTTTTTTAATTCAACATCTTTAACTAACCTAGGCCAACCATTCATTACGTAATGCATAACCTTACTCAGCACCGGATCCTTAGCGACCTCCGCGCGCAAGCGTTGGAGTGTGACTGGCAAGCATCCCTCCACAACGAAATTGACATACGCTGCTCGATCCTCAAGGTCACACTCCTCTGCCCGGCGGCGCCCGATTATCGTATTGTCCCCTAGTACAGGCGCGCGAGAGAAATAGTCGGCGTTGTTGTCAGCGCTACGCACGTATTCAATAATATAATTATACGCTGATAAAAATATTGCGTACCGCTGTAACCTATTTGCCGAAATTTCTGGAATGCCGCGGTATGGGCCAAAAATTGTAATCAGGGGTTTATGGTCGGTTCTCAAAATAAATGGATCGTGTCTACCATACAAGTATTGATGAAAACGTCTGACACCAAAAATGATAGCTGTGGCTTCTTTTTGTATTTGAGAATATTTATTCTCAGCCACTGACAGCGTTCTAGAAGCAAATGAGATTGGTCTTTCGACTCCATCCCTGCCCTTTTGCGATAAAACTGCTCCCAACCCGGTTGGTGATGCATCTACTGTTAATATCAATTTAGAATTTACATCAAAATGTGTTAAAACTTGATCTGATGCTAAAATCTTTTTTATGCTTGTAAATGCTTCCTAATGGACCTCTGACCACGTCCACTTAGTATTTTTATGCAATAAATTATACAGAGGGCTTAAAATGGAAGAAGCGTTAGGTACGAAATTCCGATAATAATTGATTAATCCTAGAAACGCTTGCAGCTGAGCAACATTTGTAGGTATTGGGGCTTCAATAATAGCCTTTACCTTCTCTGGCGACTTACTTATACCATTTCTATCTATGATGTGTCCCAGGTACTGAATACTATCTTTGAAAAAATCACATTTATTTGCCTGTAACGTGAGACCCACTGATTCTAATCTTTCTAAAACCGCTAAAAGCCTATCTCTGTGCTGGGTTTTATTCCCACTTATTAAAATGTCATCTAAAAATACGACTGTGCCTTCTATGCCTCCCAAAATGCTTTCCATGACCCGCTGGAAAATAGCCGGTGCACTGGACAACCCAAAAACTAATCTGGTATATTTGAACAGCCCGCGGTGAGTGCTGATACATGTTAGGTTCTGTGACTCTTCGTCTAACAACAACTGATTGTAAGCCATAGAAAGATCTAGCTTTGTGAATAATTCACCTCCATGTAACTTAGCAAATATCTCTTGTACCGTCGGTAAGGGGTATTTATCAACTACTAGCTGTTTATTAATAGTTACCGAATAGTCTGCACATAGCCTAATTTGACCATTTTTTTTCAATACTGGGACCACTGGTGACGCATATTCTGAGTGATCTATTGGTTTTAATACTCCTAAACTCAACAGTCTATCTATTTCCTTATTGACCTTGGCTTCCAAAGCAAAAGCTACAGAGCGAGGTTTAAAAAAAATTGGTTTAGAATCAGGTTTCAAGTGTAGTTTCACTTGATACTTATTGTAACATCCTAAGTTATTTGAAAACAATTTTGGATATTTTTTTATTATATCTTCGGTGGAAAGATCATCGCGGTCTGAACAAAAGAAATTCGACACAGGAGCCAGTTCAAGGTCAAATGCACATATGAAATCGCGTCCCAGTAGTGGTGGCCCTCCGCCGGCTATCACAAACACATCCAAAATTCGTGTTATTCCCTCATAACTAACTGGTAACCGAACAAACCCCACTAACTCCATATTGCCACCTGTATAATTCATAAGCTGCTTATTTGTGGCTGATAACGGTACATTGTTAAAATATTCCTGATAGGTTTTGTTTGAAATCACGGTAACCGCTGCCCCACTATCTATCTCAAATTCCAAAAACTGACCGTTAATGAGTATTCGTTCAGTCATGGGTTTACCACTAGGACATCGAATATTGTATAACGACTTACCGTCATCTCCGTCATCCACGATCTCATCACTTATGAAATTAACTTTATCTTTAACCGTACACACACGACGTAAATGACCGGTTTTACCGCACTTCCTACATCTATAGCTTTTAAAACGACACTTTTCGGCTTTATGATTGCGAAACCCGCACACACTGCATTTCTGCTCACTGGACATTTTAAAAATGGTCGCCGAGGCCACGCCATCAGCCACCTTCGATGCCGTGCAGCTGTCGCCAGCCCCGCGCGCCGCCGCTGCCGCCGCCTCGCGCGCACAGCGCACGCTCTCAGCCAAGTCGACTGCCTTGCCCAGCGTTAAATCCTGCATGTTTTGTGCAAATAATTTGTCTTTCTCGTGTCCCGCTGTCATACCCATGACAAATTTATCCAACATAGCTTCTTCTACGTTTTTAAAATTGCAACACGCTGCCAGTCCTCTGACCCTGGCAGCCCACATTGAGTGTTTTTCACCTGGCTGCTGTACCGCTGAGTAAAAGTGAAATCTTTCTGCAAACCCGCATTTTTTCGGAGTAAAATGCTCATCCAACAGGCGGATGATGTTGTCGTATTCCACTTTCTCCAACTCGTTCGGCAAAGCCAAGTTGCTGGCCAATTTGTATGTCGCTTCGCCAAATGCACTTAGCAAAATCGCCCTCCGTTTAATCTTACTTTTGTCCTCTGTGTCAGTCACATTATTAGCAATACACCATTGCGTCATTCGGGCTTTGTAAGTATTCCAATCTTGGCAAGTGTGATCAAAAGAGCCCAAAAATCCATACGACATGTTGCTTGCCGCCATCTTGGCGTGGGTTCTCGTCGTCACGTAGTCAGTAGGCGGGAGGGGAGCGACACAACCAGCAAACACGGTGGCTCGGTTAACACTGCTTTATTTTTAAAAAGGCGGGACGCAGCCGCGCCTGACATATCTAAGGATACCCACATACACAACAGTTTTGAAATGTGCTTATTAGGGCCTTTATTTGATGCCCATATTGTAATAATTGAAGAAAAAATTGTTTTTTCACATTTGAAAATGGCGTCGTACAGTCGCCATATTGACTTTTTCAAAAAAATTATAGCCAGTGTCACTTTGAATAATGTAAGTATTCTAGCGATACCCCCCCCCCCCATACATCCAAATCTGTTAAGCCATTTAGAAGTTATGATGGAATAAAGAAACTCACATACCCACAAACATACATGAACCCTGAACACATATACACTCCTTTTTGGGCAGTCGTGTAAAAAATACTTTTGTCAATCAAAACACGGAAACGGAAACAAGTCGCAATCTTTAATCAAGAAAAACTCGCAAAGTTAACAAAAAACTTCTCTAAAAAACTGCGAACAAACAAAGATACAGAAACTCATATTTTTATCACAAACTTTACCCAACAAGTTTCGCTTAACGACTCCACTGACTTCAGAAAAACAAATACTCTACCTCATAGCAGAGGGGCTATTATATAAAAAGAAATTATATTCATTCCTAGGATGATGTTAGTTCCACTTCGTGTCACGTAAGCTTCAATAAAAAATACACTAGATTTTAAAATTTGTGATTTTAGCATTCATGCAATAATAGTATAATAATAATTGTTATAAAAATAGCATAGTTGGACCTGTCTTGCCTGAGAAATGATCTGATGGTGAGTCGATTTTTTTCTAGTATATTATTTAATATTTTAAATGTACTACATGTCCTGTTAGAGTCTTAAAAACGGCAAAAAAAATAGCCTCACTTCAGAGTGGGGTATCATTTAACACATACAAAACTAAATTGGTTTAAAAAACATAAATTACTTACATTAAAAACAGGTACAACTTGTTTTTTTTTTCATTTACGTGTTATAGTGTTCTGTTTAAATTCCTTAGGCGTTATCTAGTGATATTGTTGAAGCTTTTAACTCACGGGGTTTACACGGGTGACTAAAGCCACACGATTTTTGCCGAACGTCGAAAATCGACTGTGTAAATGACAATTCGGCCCGACCGCAGATGACTAAAATCGACTATTTAACAAACTTTTTTGTAGGGTGGCCAAAACTGGAACTAAGTGTTATTACATTACATATTGGTACCTAGATTATGCCGTTGACTACATAAATGACAACGACGTCGTCACCGATACGCCTGCGACAAGCGACTAACTAGTTTACTTAAATAGACCGTCACAGTCGAAAATTAAGTAAATACGATGAACATCACACGACGAAAATCATCCGATTATCGTATTCTTTTTTTGTAATAGGCCCCGCAGGAACGCCATCATTCATACAACGGACAGAAACAAAATGCCTCGATAAGTGGCCGTCAAAGTTCGTAACTGGGAGATAAAAGCGGAAGCGGGTCACGGCAGCCATCGCACGATGCCGAATAAACTGTGCATGAAGTGAGCGATAAAGGACCTACAGACGTTACCATAGGCCTGGGAAAAGGATCCTTTTCTGCCACTTCTCGAGGCATTTTGTTCCTGTCCGTTGTATGAATAATGGTGTTCCTAATAACGTATTATAAAAAAATAATGTTATAATAGAATTTATTTTATTCACCTAGTTAAAAAAAATCAATGAATTTAAACTTTACTTAACCCACCAAAAGCATTTAGTTCTCCAGGATTAGTAAATGATCACCCAATCCTAAACCACAAAGTGTGATTTGGTGATAATTTTCTAATCCTGGTGGTTAGGTTAGGTTAGTAAGAAGGCTTATGACCACCATGGTCATAAGCCTTTTTCGCGCCTTTTTCACATACGTAACGTATTATGTTATGTTTACATGGAGAAACTTTGCAGGCGACTTAAGTCAATTAAAGCTTTTTATCGACAAACGCTCGTAAAATCTGTTGACGATCTGAGTGATGCAGTGAGTGGTCAACATGCCGCCTACCACGCAAGAGGTCCCCGGTTCGATTCCTGGCCGGGCAGAAGTGAAATGATGATTTTTTTATATCTGTGACGGGTCTGGGTGTTACTATGTATGATAAGTATATATTTAAAAAGTATATAAGTAGTATTATCAGTTGTCTAGTACCCATATTACAAGCTTTGCTTAGTTTGGGGCTAGATGGCGCTGTGTGAAATTGTCCAAGCATTTATTATTATTATTATTATTAATCTAATCGCAAACCTAATTTCAATGAGGTGGCGATTCGATATTACTAGCGAGAGTCGATAAAAAACGCTAATTGACTAAAGTCGCCTGCCAAGTTGCCTCGACACGTGTAAATACCCCCTAATATTTGAAGACGAATCACCACACTGGCACTAACGAATGAATGAATGAATACCTCCGTGGTCGAGTGGCTTGTACACCAGTTTTCAAGGTCACCATCTCTGAGGTTCCAGGTTTGATCCACGACTGAGTCAATTTAGAAAACGAACTTTTTTATATTGATTCAGGTCAAGGTGTTTGTAAATAGTTCCACCGTTGTCTTTGATTACTATAACACAAGCGCTTTAGCTACTTTGAATCAGATCAATGTTTGTGATATTGTCTAATATATATATATTAAAAAAAAGAAATATATGTAGCTTACTTCCGCAAACAATATGTGCAAGATGCACCGCCCGCCCGCCCGCAAAAATATACACATTCACACCACAAAATATCTGTGCACAAACCTGCATTTAGCAAGACAGCAACACACGACAGAAACTCGTGTAGACTAGCCTAATTAGTGAAGGTGCAAGGTGTGTTGCTGTCTGGCTAAATGCAGGTATTGTGCACTGATATTTTGTGGTGTGCATGTGCATATTTTTGTGGGCGGGCGGGCGGTGCATTTTGCATATATTGTTTGCGGAAGTAAGCTACATATTTCTTTTTCAAAAACAAGCGCTTTAGCTACTTTGGAATCAGATCAATGTTTATGATATTGTCCAATATTTATTTATTTATTGGCATCACATTTAATAAAAGGCCTTTTTAGAATTTAGAACTTCGAAAAGATTTATCCACGTCTCGAAAATATGCAGGTATTTGAAGTCAAAGGCCGTTACCCTTATTATGGCACAATCGTTTGTAAATGTGAATCAATATTTAATATTTTCTTCAATAACTGTTCGTGAAAGATTAAAATTGGAAATAAATAATATTGTGATCGAAATATAAACGAGTTTTGTAGGTGACATTGTTGATATCATTATTTTTCTATATTAAAAAGATTGAAAAGGCCTAGACGTTTTACCAGCCTTTTTATAATCTTTGAAATTTTTCAGATTTCTAGAATAATTATTATAAGATTGTAGTGAGCCAGCAACGATATCAACTTTTAATGATTACAAAAAAACGAAATAAATGTAAAATCAATAAGTGACCGAGAGCGCGAAGCGTCTCTGCTTCAGCTTGGGCAAACTTTCTTTCGTATGTCTATTAAATAACTAATGACCGCCGCCCGTGACTTTGTCCGCGAGATATCCCTCAGGAACAGTTCTTTTTTTCTGGATGCAAGGTACCGTATGTCCTCTTCTGCACCCCTGACAACGTGTGTGAAAAATTTCATGATGATCGGTTGAGTAGTTAAGACGTGAAGGCGTAACAAACAAATAGTTAAAAATTAGTGAGGAAACTTTTTTGCTACAGGTCATTCTTCACTTTTTTTAACAAAGATAAATTAGGTAAGTATGTTTTGTTTATATAATTTATTTTTATTATTCACCTTTTTAAACCTTTTTAGGGTTCCGTAGCCAAAATGGCAAAAAACGGAACCCTTATAGATTCGTCATGTCTGTCTGTCTTTTTTTTTTCAAAGTCAACCGTTTGAATATGCCGCCAAAGTGGTAAAATGTGTGTCGTCCCCCCCCCCTTTAACTTTTAAAGTAAGAAGGTGAAAAATCTAAAAAAAATAAAAGCTATAGATCTTAATAAACACTTTCAACGAAAATTGATTTGAACGAGATACAGTAATTAGTTTTTGAGATATAGTACATTTTCCAAAACCGCAAATATAACTTTGTCATTCATACAAACACTGTGAAAAACAAAGTTATTTTTTCAGACGAAAAATGATAGCGGTATTAAAATATGGTATGGTATAATGTACCTACGGAACTCTACTGCGCGTGGCCCGATACGCACTTGGCCGGTTTTATATACCTTCCCATGTAATAGTAGTTTATGAAACTGATGCATAATGAGGGGTATTAAAACATGAGTGTGTGTTTAAAAACCGAGCCGTAGGCGAGGTTTTTAATAGTATCACACGAGAGTTTTAATACCTAGTTATGTACAGTTTCATTCACAACTTTATCTACTCTCATACAATTTGTGATTGAACCTACAAAATAAAATATCAATAATAAAAAGAGTAAGCAGTTTCTCGACTTTGATTTAGGTAGGTTACTTACCTATGTAAAGCAAGACGTTTTTCCGTCGCAGCATCTAAAATATCGGGGAGTCTTTTTTCACACTCACTACTATCAGACATCTTTAACCAAAAGTAAAAATTAAAATTAAAAAATGGCGCGTATGCTAGGTATTAGAAAAAAATAATGAAATGAGTGAATTCCAGCAGACTAATCGTTACACTAAGCCATCGATCACCATAGAGTACATTTTGATCATGGAAAGTATATGAGAATATCATTTTTTTTTTAATATCGCGGCACTGCCTTCTTCTTGGATTTGCCCTGTATCGTAATGAGAAAAAAAGTTATTTTATAGCATACTTTAGTATAGCGAAGGTATGTAATAATAGTACATTATGATACAAGTTAGCTTAGGTTGCTTATTGCACACAAGGCTGTGGGTTGCAGCCCGAGCCGCAGGCGAGGGCGTAACTCAGCCGAGTGTGCAATAAGTAAGAGCTCACGAGTTTCATACGACGTTTTTCAACACATTTGCGAGGAAAAAACAAAGTAATTTACCACACAGCAACAAATACGACAAAAACAAAATGATAATCATGGTGAAAAAAGGCGCGCAGGTTTTTTTTTGTTTTTTTCACACGCCTAATGCAAGAATATTTTGCGAACAAAGGGATACAGCTTACTTCAAAATTATAAATTTAAGTGATAAAATGCTAATATTTTAATATTTTATAACAAAATATTGTAAATTAGGAATAATTTGATAATAATAAATATTTGTTTGACTAAATTAAAGACCTACACATTTATTTATTCCAAAAAATTGTCAGCGGCATAAAACCTCTTTGTTGTTACTAAAAAAATAACTGTATTACCCAGTTAAATTGAAAATGCTCTGTTTACTCGCATAGAACTTGCAGTAAGGTACCAATTTAACTTTGTAGGGATAATTCTATAACCAACTAGTGTTTTATATATTATTGCACGCGTTTGTTATAGTTCGGTTTATGGCCCTAAAAGCGATGTATCAGGGCTCACTTTACGAGCAA
This sequence comes from Agriphila geniculea, assembly GCA_943789525.1. Lineage (NCBI taxonomy): Eukaryota > Metazoa > Arthropoda > Insecta > Lepidoptera > Crambidae > Agriphila > Agriphila geniculea. Next base: position 3,872,496 of record OX038886.1, on the reverse strand, counting down.
GTGTGTTGAAAAATAACTTTTTATTTTTTTTTCGGTATTGCGTGTATAAAGTATACCAATATAAATTCGTTTTGAAATTCATAATTCAAATTTTACGATATGAGAGTAGATAAATCTACTTATGTCATGATGACCCTTGATTGCAAAATTATAATTGGGTTATTAAGAAGATAGGAAGATTTAACTTGAATGGAGAAATCTACTTATAAGCTAACGGAAAATTAATTGCCCACTTAATGACTGCAAAATCATTCTCCTTTAGATATTTTTTTTACTAAATAATGGATAGAATACATGAATGAGGTACAACCTTTGAACATTTATTTTTTATTTTTACAATATTTTAATTAATACCTTCCAGTTATTTGGTTATGGCACAAGCCTATATCTTTTAAAATACTTTTACGGTAGAAATGAATTTTGAATGAATATTCGCTATTCATTCGATAATGAGTTCTACCACATGTTCGTCTAATTTAATTAATGAATGATGATAGTTTTCATAAGCTTTTTTTTTCAATTTTAAAAGCGAGGAAAATTAATGTAATGTTTTTTTTGTCGTAATTATCTATATATAAAATTCAAACCCTGATTAACTGACTGACTGATGAAACCACTGAACCTAGAGCACAGAATAGATGTAAGTACTACCGTACAGAAAGGAAACTCTCCGCCCCGCCCCACAATCAATTACCTCACCCCACCGCGCGAGTTCGTGTGCCGATTCTTGTGCTCATTCAAAAGCTCTAAAATTCACGCACACAGTTGCGCGTGTGCAAAAACGTCACTATGTAGCGTCTGTGTAATAGGTAGTTGAAACGCGACGCTTGTATGGAGTGCCCGGGGTGTGCCCTAGAGTCTTGAAACTTCAAGTTTGGAATACTAAGAAAGGATTTTTGGAAATTCCACCCTTATGGGTGTTAAATAGATGAAAGTTTGTATGAAAGTCCGTCAGTTTCGAAGTTAGGATCTTCAAAGTTTATGTACAAGCTGACGATTGAAAATTAATATTTACGAGTCTTAGCGTTTTTATATTTCTATCCCCGAAGGGTAGAAAAGTGATGTATGGAAAGTCCTTCATTTTCAAAGTAAAAGGCGTTTTTATTATGTGATTGATTAGGTGGGTCCAAGCGAGCCTCGTGCAAGGCTTGCCACACGTGGTAAACGTCTCGCTTGCCTCGCGAGGCAGCGCGCTTGGTGGGGAACCGCCTAATCACGTAAAAACGGCTGGTCGGATTTTGATGAAATTAAAACAAAAAATACTTTTATCCAGATAAAACTCGCGGGCGGAGCCTAAAATAAGTCTATAAATTTACTATGAAATAGAAATAGAAATAGAAATTCGTTTATTTGCATTTGAACAAGGTTACATTTTAAGATGGTCATAATAAATTAGATTCAGCTTATTCAGCCATCAACAAATAGCATGCAAATTTAAAAAGAGAAAATTATATCTATAAATAAAATCATTGGATTTATCAAATTTAAACATTATTATCATTTATATATAAACAATAGCTCTTAAGTAATAATTATTAATAGGTTACTAAATTTACATAATGTCAAAAGAAATAAGAATAATAGTGAATTAATTGGTAACATTTATAAGTCAAATAATTAATATGTATGTAAAATACCAACAAATAAGAAAAGGTCAACAATTATTTAAATCTAAATAGTCATTTACAGAATAAAAACACTTTTCCATTAGCCAATTGTATAGGGCTTTATTGAATCTGTTCTTAGGCAAAACTTTAATGGGTTCTGGTATCTTATTATATATTTTTATGCACATCCAGTAGCAGTTTTTTCGGAAACGCGCACTCTTTGGATACATTTCAGAAACCAATCTACATGAATTTCTGGTATTTCGCAAGTAAACATCTTTGGCTTGACTGAAATAATGTGGATTTTGCCTAACAAATTTTGCTATTTCAAAAATGTAGAGACAAGGAAGAGGCATAATTTTCAATACTTTAAATAATGGCGTACATGGTTCGTCTGGTGGAACGCCACATATTGCCCTTACACATTTTTTTTGTGCTATGAAAACCTTCTTTACATCAGTGCTATTGCCCCATATGATTAACCCATATCGCAGAACTGATTCTATATAAGCAAAGTATTCTGCAAGAGCTGTACTTTTAGATGCTACTTTTGTCAACTTATAGAGGGCAAATGAGAATCTATTTATTTTATTACACACGTTTTCTACCTGCCTTCTCCAGTCTAGCTTTTGATCAATATCTAACCCTAAGAATCTAGTTGTGTTTGTGCCTTTAAGTTTTTGTCCTTCAAAATTTATGTCAATAGTTTGCAAATTTATCAATATAAATATATAAATATGTCAATAGTAGTCAATATTTATAAGAAGATTATTATTTCTAAGCCATTCTACTGTCGCTATTATTGTTTTGTTTATGTCATTAATATGTTCATTTAATGTCAATTTATTGTCTGTTTTTACAACTACTGATATGAAAGATTTGAAAGCTTTTTGTCATTTGTTGTTAACGTTTTGTGAGAGAGAAAAAGGCTGTCTGTTCTCCTCTACAGGTCGTATTTTTCAACCGATCCCGGTGAAATTTTGTGAGCAGGTTTGATAAATATACATAATTTTTTTGTCGAGACAGTTTTTCGAAATTTATTTAAATGACGGAGATATGTCAGAAAAAAATTTTCAGTCCGGCTTTCCAGCTGTTTGTTCTCCTCTACAGGTTGCATTTCTTAACCGATTCTGGTGAAATTTTGTGAGCAGGTTCGATAATTATTTAGAATTGTTTAGTCGAGACAGTTTTTCCAAATTTATCTAAAAATATTCACTTATTTCGAAAAATGATCTAAATAAGAAGCACCATCTAGCTGCGAATACTTCAATATACCAAACAGCACGTACTGTGTGCTTTGAAAACCTCATTTTATTTTTGTACAATTTGAGCCACTTTTTATCGCGAGATCTACAGCTCACGGAGCCACTAGTAATATACTATAAAATCTCTCATTAGTAAAATGTCTCATTCTGTAAAAAGATTTGTGCCTTTTTCAGTTGCCGTATTCCGAGCATGATAAAATTCATAGCTTGACATAAATACTCGCAACACCAGTGAAATTCCCAACTTTATGCTGAGATTTAAATTTTAATCCAAAGTAGCGGTGTAGTGAGGACAAATTTTATTTCCTAAATAAAACTCCGGAACAAATGCTTAAACACAAAACACATGACGTGTAATAATATTATTTTATTTGCATTGCATTGCAGCATTGGTTAAGATAACGGATGACATACGCCAGGGTATGGAAAATCGGAATCATACTTTGTTAACCTTACTTGACTTAAGTAATGCTTTCAAAAAAGCAATCATGTCGTACCCTACGAGAAGCAAGGCAAAGGAGAGAGGCGAAACGTCAACAACCCAGAGCGATCCTGCACACACGGAACCCGCAGACTCCGGGGTAGCCACGTTCGTCCGCCCACTCCGATCGCCGTCGACGGTTAACACCAAGGGATACCTGGTTAAAGATATATCCCAGAGATTCCGTCTACCGGCATTGGTAAAAAAGTGGTGGATTTCACGACCAGAGATCCAGATCAAGAAGCAACGCTGACCGTGAGCACCGTACAAGCGCTCCGAAAAGATCCAAGTGTCACGTCGTCCCGTTCCAGTCGCGCACACCGAGAAGCGACACAGAAGAGAATCGAGTACGAAGCAGAACTTGAAATGTGCGCAGCACAACAGCGTCTCGCTGAGAAAAAGTAGGCAATGCAACTGGCGGAACTAAACGCAGTAGAGGAAGAAGAGGACGAGGTCTTAGCGAGAACAGAACCACCTAAAGAAGATCGCATCCAGGAGTGGATCCAGAAGTCACCTTTTGAGCCCGCTCGTGAGAAGACCCCATACTCTGGTCGAGATGGACGTGACTCATCAAGGGGACGTCGACAGCCCGGAAAGACGATTGAAGTGTTGGCCGAAACCCTACGAGACATGGCCAAACCACGCCCTATGCCACGAGCTTATTATGAGTTGCCTAACTTCAGTGGTGATCCAGCGGACTGGCTTGCCTTTAAGAAGAAGTATGAAGATTCCACTGCCCAGTACGAGTTCCGGCCATCAGAAAACCTTGCGAGACTACAATCAGCAATACATGGCAAGGCGAAGCAACTTGTTGAAGACTTCTCCGCTCCAGCTCTGATCCTGGCGAGATCCTGAGATGCTTAGAGCGCACCTACGGCGATCCAAACCTTCTATTGAAGAGCGCTATCGGGAAGATTCAAGCACTACCCAAGACCGCTGACAATGACAATGGCCTTCGTGTCTTCAGTGCCACCGTCCGCTCCTGCATCTCCACACTCAGAAACATCAAGGCGGATGGCTTCATCAACAACCCGCAACTTGTGAGTGAGCTGCTGGAGAAACTAACGCCGACCTAACGCCACGAGTACTCCAAGTTTGCACGGAGTCAAGCCATCGCCGGTGGAGTCGATCTGCGTGTGTCGCCAACGCTCATTATCTTCGTGGACTTCTTGGAGGAGCTCGCCGACACCGCAGCTTTCGTGCTTTCTGGCGACATCATCGGGAGCAGACCTGCGGCTGCGCAAAGGCAGGTGTCGCCGCACAGAGCGTAGAAGTCGCGGGCGGAGACTAGTAGTTGTATAAAAATTCTAGAGGTATAATAATAAAATAAAAATTTGGTGGTTGGTCAAAGCCCAAAAGCATTTGAACAAATCCTCAAGAGGTTTGTATGTAATGAATGAAGATTGCACGTTCCACAAAAGATTGTTTTAAAAAAGCATAACTTTTATAAAAGCACTCCATTTTTTATAATTAATGGGTTTGCTCTCGACCCCAGTCTAGCCCGAAAGCAAAGACTAGGTCTACAATGAAGCGAGCTAGCCCAGAAGGTGCTTATTCACTCTGGCCTTGAAAAGAGTCAGGTTGTATGCGCTCAGAAACACAGACGCCGGCAAGGAGTTCCATTCCATAGAGCGGCAAGATTAGCGTATTCAGTCCAAATTCAGTCTAATCACTGACTGAAGGAACAAGCAAGTTAGGAGATCAAGCAACTTTCGCCAAGCAACTTTCGCCAAGTCAATAATCGACGCCGAGTACCGAAAACTTATTAACTCGAGCTCTTGCTGCGGAATGCACTTAAGCTATTGATCTTAGCTGGATTATCAGCTGTTAGCTGTCATAATTGGGGCCTATTCCCGTTGTTCCCCACTTGGGGATATACTTGCGGAAAAAAGTAATAACAAGTATGTAAAAAAAAACATTTTTTTTCCTTTATTCCCCAGTGGGGTAAAGGTGGGGACGTGAATAGGTACTTGTTGTATGGTTTTTGTCAAAAGTTCATAATTGGGCCAGAGTGGTGATTATCCCTGTACTTAAAATACTATCAGGAATAGATGAAAACGTAATATAAGTATCAGGAAAACCTAGTCACGCCATGAAAAAAAAAATGTGTTGCACTCCGGGAGTGCTGGCAGAAGTGAAAACTTGAATATTAACGTTGTGCATTTTTGATATTTTGGAATGGTTAGTGAATAATTTTGCACGAATTGCTTTAATTATCAGTATAAAAGTGCTATCATTTATGAGGTAGAATACAATATTTATTTATTGCGCTATCGTACATAAACATGACAATTTATAATTATTACATTAAAAAGTTTATCTCTCAGAAAAATCAACGCGCCGCCATTTTCGCCGCACCGTAGAAAGAGAGGGGGATACTTTCGCCGCCAGCTGTCTACACTATATCCGTCTTACGAATTTTGACTGACGCGAGTTTATCATTTTTTACCCATTACAAAAAAAATTTACAACGTCGCTAAAGAAGTTTTCAATTCAAAATTGTTTTTACTTTATTTATGCGAGTCATTAAAATAATATATGAAAACGGTAATATATCAGGAAAACCTAATCACGGCATGAATGACTTCATTTTCACTAGAATTTTGCGAGAAACTAAGTTGTGCAAGCAAATAATCGAATCAGGTTTTTTTTTTTGGTAACTGGGCAGGCATTTGACCACCATTTTGCTTGGTGAAGGGATGTGGTCTAAGATGTAGCATGTTTGCCCACCGAAATGCCTATACACTCTTGCCTTGAAGAGACTAAGGTTGTGTCTATCAGAGAAAACATTCTTTAGCAGTTCGCATAAGAATTATATTGGCAAAGTGCTTGGCCCTAGGAATATCTACATTTGGTGTCTGTGTATGTTTGATTTCTTTCTGATCTGTTGTAAATAAACATTCGAATTAACAAACATTACAAAAAATATTAACACCATCCAAATTTCAGTCATGAGCAGAGTATTTCATTAAATTAATAAGTTAAAATGATAACAGGAAAATTAACTGAAACTTAAAATTACGCGAAAAGCTTTGAAGCACACTCTAAGCAAAACCGGTCTGACCTCATTTTAAGTTGAGCTAACAAGTCAGCTCAGTCCACGCGCGGTAAGCAAAATTATATTTATTACTAAGTTCGGACACGCTAAGCCACAGTTTAAATTTGTAAACTAGTTAGTTACTTTAAACTTTGGTTGTCGATTTTTGTTCCTCAGCATGAAAAACTAATGGGCGCGATGCAAGGAATGTACTACATGGTGCGAAGCGAATCGAATCGAACAAAAATATATTCATTTTTAGGATTCCGTACCTTAAAAGGAAAAACGGAACCCTTATAGGATCACTTTGTTGTCCGTCTGTCTATCTGTCTGTTTTTCTGTCAATCAAAACCCTTTATCTCAGGAATGCATGAAGATATCGAGTTGAAATTAAAACCATATACTCAGGTCTACGGTCCCTTGAAGCTGTGAAAAAAAACCAAACTTCTAAGTTTACGTAAAAAAGATATGGCCCGTTTATACCGCAAAAACGCATATTTCGACACTCTTTTTTATGCAAAAGATATAATCTTTATATAAGTACCAACGAATTGGTACGGAACCCTCGGTGGGCGAGTCCGACTCGCATTTGTCCGGTTTTTTTTGTTTTATCATATCAGCCGCACGACACCAACTGCTGGGTTTTTACAGCCTTTTTAGGGTTCCGTACCCAAAGGGTAAAAACGGGACCCTATTACTAAGCCTCCGCTGTCCGTCTGTCTGTCTGTCTGTCTGTCTGTCACCAGGCTGTATCTCATGAACCGTGATAGCTAGACAGCTGAAATTTTCACAGATGATGTATTTCTGTTGCCGCCATAACAACAAATACTAAAAACAGAATAAAATAAATATTTAAGGGGGGCTCCCATACAACAAACGTGTTTTTTTTGTCGTTTTTTGCTCTATATTAATAACGACAACAGGTAGACAGTTAAAATTTTCACAGATGATGTATTTCTGTTGCCGCTATAACAATATATACTAAAAACAGAATAAAATAAATATTTAAAGGGGGCTCCCAAACAACAATCGTGTTTTTTTGCCGTTTTTTGGTACGGAACCCTTCGTGCGCGAGTCCGACTCGCACTTGGCCGGTTTTTTGTTTATCTTACCTGAAATAACTTAAACATTATAACGATAAAATAAACATAATATTAAAATAGATATCAATGTTATTACGATATATGAATCTAAATTAAGGAAGTTAATACAGAGGTCAGCAATTTTATTACGTAGCCAGAACTAGGGCAGAACTTGCAGTGACCACAGTATGGCTACCGGCTTCATTCGATTTATCTATACCGTTTTACCAGGCTTGCACCACTTAAAATACGGAAATATGCTGGTAAAAGCTATTATTTAGAACTTAAGATACAAAATATGCATAGAATTATAAAAGGTTATCTTCATCAACATAAATATCAGTCTTGATATGACCTGCTTTTTAGGGTTCCGTACCCAAAGGGTTAAAACGGGACCCTATTACTAAGACTTCGCTGTCTGTCTGTCACCAGGCTGTATCTCATGAACCTTAATAGTTAGACAGTTAAAATTTTCACTGATGATGTATTTCTGTTGCCGCTATAACAACAAATACTAAAAACAGAATAAAATTAATATTTAAGGGGGCTCCCATACAACAAACGTGTTTTTTTTCTTTTTTTGGTTCGGAACCCTTCGTGCGCGAGTTCGACTCGCACTTGGTCGGTTTTTTACCCACAACGAGATAGTGCTTGGCCTTCACCTCACCTGATGTAAAGTGACGATAAGGCCGAAATGTAAGCACACTACACACGGAATTCTTACCACCCTCTAACTGCCAGAACACAACAATTTTTAATTTGTTGTTATGGCGTCAGACTTAGGTAAGATGGTGGTAGCTAGCCAGGCTTGCAATAGGCCCTACCACCAACCAAACCGAGTATAAATTGTACCTCTCTCCTGTGCATCGAACCCGGGACCCCTGCGTCTTACACGTGTGAGCGAACCACTAGACCACAGAGGCGGTTAGACCCCGCTGCTGGGTAAAGACTTCCTCCAAGCATCTCCCTGACGATCGGTTCTGCGCTGCCCGCATCCAGCGGCTTTCCGTGACCTTCACCAGTGCCCTGTTTATCAAAACTTACAAGCTACAAGTAAAATTTACATGAAAAATTTAACAAATTATGTCTTTTTCCAAATAATTTAAGCAAGACACTTGTAAAAAATTATCAGACGGAATGGAGAGTCGCCGGATACCCTCAGAAATACTCAGGATTTTCCATTGACTTTTTTACAAGTTGTAAGTTTTTTTTACAAGTTTTGATTTTTCTGATTAACAAAATGACTAATATAAGGGTGAAAATATTAGTTAAATAAACAAATACATTTGTAGCGTTTAATTTAACGTGTTTTGATAAACGGATTTGTGGAATAATTATTTTCATAAGGAAAATGCTTTTTTTTTTAAAGTACAAGACTTGAAGTTTTGATAAACAGGGCACTGATCGTCGGTCCACCTTGTCGGGGGTCCTCGGAGCCGTCGCCATTCCAGAACCTTTTTGCCTCAACAGCCATTTGTATAAGTATACTCTTTTAAAGGGTTTTTTGTTTGAAAACTAGAGATTTACCAATAAGTGAGAAAAACCTTATTCCTTTTGATTAACCGTAGACAACAGTCGAAAGTCAAACTTAATTTATCAACTTGGCTAAAAAAAATATTTGTTTTGTACCTTCATTAATTTTTTTCTCGCGTAATCAAACGGGCCCTACCCACAAAGACATTAATTCGTATCCTTTAATGAAAACGGCAAAAGTTGAAAGTAATTTGCATCAAAAAAGGAAGATCCCCTTAAAGTGTTCGGAAAGTTGCAAAATTAAAATTAAGATTTAACGTGTTTTTCGCTGGAAAAGTTTTTTGTTTCGTTATTCGGTCGCCCGCGCAGTACTCTACACTAATGTAATTGTCCTTTGACTTTCTTGATAAGTTTGTTTTTGTTTGACTTTAGAATAAGTTAAGATCTGAGCGTCTAAATATTTTACTTTGGTTTAGCTTTGAGAATTGTAATGAGATGACATTGTTACACCTCAAGGCAATTCACTGTGACTAAATTAAGTTTAGATATTTCCATTTCTGTAAGCTGATATTGTTTTTAGGGTTCCACACCTCAAAAAGAAAAAGAGAACCCTTGTAGGAACTAGGGTTCAATTTTTCTCTTTTGAGGTGTACTTTGTTATCTGAATGAAATTTGGCAAGTAATATTGCCTTATACTACAAGTACCTATAGGGAAAAATCTGAAAACTATATATTTGTGATTAAATAATAAAAAGGAGGCTTTATTTAAGTACCTACAAAGTACGGAACCCTCGGTGGGCGACCCCGACTCGCACTAGTCCGGCTTTTATTAATGAAACTTATTTTATTAGCACGAAGAGCGTGAGAATGATTTTGTCCACATAGCAATGTCAAAAAAATAACATCAAGGCGTATGCACTTAAATATATCAATCATAACTTAACATAACATAACCTTTTGTTTACATCAATCATAAATTACACTTAGATGAAAACAATTGACGGGTTCGCCTGTTTGGGAATTTCAATAGAACAGTGAAATAACTTTCTCATGTTTTATGGGACTATCACATTCCAATGATCAAAAATATATATAACAAGGCACTCGTAGGTATTCGAATTTCAAATGAACGATCATGCGTAACCCTACGAACTTCTTACGAGTGTGGCAACAAAGGAAATGGGACATTTTTGACCAATCAATCGGAAGTTTTTGACCAATCACTAGGATCGATGGATTTACAAGTGCTTGGAAGGGTTAAAGGTTAAGAGTTTCTTTTATAAAGTATTGATGTTAATATGCGTATTTACATTCAATACAAGGAAGGGTACAATTTATTTTTTTACTCAAATCTGAGCCGCTTGCACTAAGAATTTAGTGGTATTTTTTCTACTGCTTTATAAAATGAGGTTGCAGTCTGAATTACTATTTGTGTTAGCATAGTATTGCTTGCTTAAGAAAACCTGTAAGCACTAATGTATTAAAAACTATGTAAATTAATTTTACTTAAGAACAGTTCATAAGCAATAAGTCATAAATAACAGAACATGGATCTAAACACATGACTTACGGAAAAATATCACAACCACTTTCATCAACAATATAATTAAATTTAAATCAAACTCTGCTTTTCTAAAAACTAGAATTTAATCAGACATTTCTAAAAAGGCAGAATATAAAGCACCGTTTTCAATAAACCTTAATCAAAAACACCCCAAAACACCCCCAACAAATACCACCTACTTAAAAAAACATAGGACGAGAAATTGCAAGCCCATCACGTTCCGTTGCACACAACGCTAATTCGCCGTATAAATTTTCTATTAATAAGCGACTTTTGTCCGATCCAGGGTGTTGGTAAAATAAAATGGTAATTTATACAGACTATATATCTCCCAGGGAAAACGAAGACCTTTAACGAGACACCGGGAGACCTCCATTTTTCCTCCCAATTTACCGTTATAAATAGGCTTCGGCTCTTGTATATTTTATACCTTTGTTTTCTTATCGGCAACTAAAACTATTTTATTTATTTGTAACTCTTGTTTTTGTTTTAATAATATATAAATTGAAAAACAACTCGAGAAAATAATATCCTATAGACCAGTGCTTTTCGAAGTGGATAAGCGCCCCCTTGTAGGTGTTGGAAGCCAGCTGGAGGGGCAGTAAAGGGCACAGAAATTTTTTTTTAAAAGTGAAAAGGTTATATTAATAATATTTTATGTGAAATAAAACAATTTTAACGGATACTAGCGCGGTATTATTGAAAGTACTTTGGTAATTAGTTGGTATTTGGTTTGATTTTTGGTTTTCCCGACGTTTCGGCACCTTTGCAGCTGCCGTAGTCACGGGGGACTGAAGCTGCTCGTGAGCCTACCCTCAAGCGATGATTTTTTTAAAGACTATATTAATTTCTGAACGTCTTTAAAAATTCATCGCTTGAGGGTAGGCTCACGAGCAGCTTCAGTCCCCCGTGACCACGGCAGCTGCAAAGGTGCCGAAACGTTGGGAAAACCAAAAATCAAACCAAATACCAACTAATTACCAAAGTACTTTCAATAAAACCGCGCTAGTATCCGTTAAAAATTGTTTTATTTCATGCCTAGTGAGCGCATAAGCATGAGAAGTGAATAATTTATGTGTTATAGTTGTCATTTTTGGGAGAGGGGCACTAGAAAATAATTGATTCTCAAAGTAGCGTAGTACGCCTGCAGACAAAATAAGTTTGAAAACCTCTGTGTGTAAGTGCTTGCTAAAACAGAAGCTATAGTTAGTTTTTTTTTATTTATTTATTAAATTAACAATAACAATACATTATAACATTTCTTAAGACAGTGTCACAAAAACCTATTTAGGTTTGACCGTACACTGTCTGCATTCATCATCTTGTACGATAATTAGATTTAAAAGTTAATCTTGAATTCATCTTTAACAATTAATAAAATTGTAGGGTATACATTAAAATTTGCTTCCGAATAGTACATTTTTCTACCTGCCCAGTTCGACCAACGCACCAACGACCGCGAGTGCAAGCTCACGGGTGGATTTCTGAGCATTCTATCGAGCAAATTATATGACTATTAAATTATTTTTTTATTGGAATTAGAAATAGTTATAATTAATAAATTATGCACTGAAAAGAAAAAAAAACTATTAAAATTATTATTATTATATTTAATGACATTATTACTTCAATAAGTTAGGTAAATATATTTTTTATTGAATATTTAATTAATTTAAATTGAATTATTATTATTAAAATTAATATTACTTAGTAATAAATAAATTAAAAAACAAATAACTATTTATCTGTTCTGCAGTAATAAAGATAAGAAATATTTTTTTAGTTTAGTTTTGATGTTGCTTTCATTAATTTCTTGTTTTAGAGATATGGGGAGATCGTTTATTAATTTTGGTACTTGGTATTGTAGCGATTGCCTGCCATAAAGATTGGTAAACCTTGGAACTATTAATGTAATTTTACTAGCATTGCGTGTCTGTCTGTTACCTTACAAAGATTCCTGTTGAAGAAATGATCTGTTAATAAAAGATATTTGACCTGACTGTGTATTGGCAGTACAGCACAGTGGTGCAGTTGCTGTGACAAAGTAGTCAGTTATTCAGTAAGCCTGTATCACAATACAGGCAGGCTTTAATACAGGCGCGTTGCATTTTAATTCAACCTTTTAATAATAATAATACTTTTACAAACCAGAAGTGAAGATGATTTTTTTAAAAAGAACGGTCTACAACAACCTAACGCTTTTATTTTATTCAAAATAACTTTAATCAACACAACAAAATCTTTAACTCAAAATGAAATATGGAGAAGCACTATAACGCCACAAAGAAACGTCCGTCGCATCCAAACGCCGCGCGCAGAGTGAGGGCGCGTGCCTAGTGACACCGCCTTTTATACAGCGCCGCTCGGCCCGGGCTTGTGAGTGGGGGAACTTGCTAAGACAGCCGTTCCTGACAGCGAGGCGTCCTCGACCGCCCTTGCTGTTCCACTCGACGTGTCGGCCATGTCCTGGTCATCATCGGTTTCGTCACTTTCTGCAATGTGGAAAGGAACAACACGTTAAAACTGGTTCGTAACCAACAAGGTTTGATTTGACCTTCAGTTATAAATTTATATGAAAAGCAAAATTAAAAGCAAATAAGTTGTTGAAGGTCACAGCTATGGAAAATTCTAAAAATTTTTACTTTAACTGATCCCTTGCTTATAGACGCAAGCGTGCACTCAAGCGTCCACAAGCAAAGAACCGTAAGCAAATTGAGAAAGCTAAGGAAACTGTTTACTCAAAAATATGTACAAGTAACAAGCTAGAAGTTAGCACATAAATTAAAACAAAATAAGAAATGTAAGCGAGTAGATTCGAATGATGGAATTCCGGACTTCCATCAGTCGAACACCCGTAAAATTAAAGAAAAATTCGTATGAAGTGTATAATTAACTTATACACTTCATAGTCTGGTATGACAGAAGCCCCACGTTTGCATGTCACCCTCATGAACGCATACATAGGCCCCACGTTTGCGTATATGGGTTCATGAAGTACAAAAGCATGTACGATGTCAGAGGCCCCACGTTTGCATGACAAAGACATGTACAGATGTCAGAGGCCCCACGTTTGCATGACATAGATGTAACCACGACAGAGGCCCCACGTTTGCTTGTCGTCACTCACCACACTCAAAGAAAGCGGTGCAAGTTTCCGGCGTCCACTCGCCGCGCCACATACCCATGTGTTCGGCAGCAGCTTGAGTTTTCTTGCCGTACGAGCCGGCCAGCAGCTCGAGCTCGTAGCGCTGATGAGGCAGCGCACGCAGAACCTTGTAGGGCCCGCGCATACCGGAGTCCAGCTTGCCGGTACTTTGTGTGGCCTTGCTCACGAACACTTGATCACCCACGGCGAAACTGCGTGGCTGTTGGCGATCTTCGTTGACGTAGGCGTCCTGACGCTGTTGATTGGCAGTCAAGAGTTCAGTCGCCCGCTGTCTTCTGAGGGTCATAAGAGCTTCCCGATTAGGTTGGCAGTCACTTAGCGCTACATCTCGCACCAGTGTCCTGATGGCAGGCGTCGCAGCATCAATACCCACCAACAACTGCAGGGGTGAGGCTTGTGTCGTAGCTTGCCTCGTGATGTTTAACGTGAGCTGCATCTTCCACAGGACTTCTGACCAGTCGGAGCCCTTGTTACCCACCTCGACGCGCAACATATTAAGGACGGTTCTACAGTAGTGATGGGCGTTAAGGCTATTTAAAAATAATTTTTCACCGTTAAATTAATTGTGAAATAGCTTTTTTCAATTAACGCTATTTTTAACGTGAATTTTAACGATCGTGCGTGCATCATGCATGAATGACTACTTTCAATTATTATCTTAGACAAAGTTAATTTGTCGTTAATTCGCTTTAGTTTTCTTTATTATATTTATACCACAAACCAAATCATATCTGAAAAATCAAATTAATTATTTAGTAAGTATGTTTTTTTTTAATGAAAAGATATTACAGTAAATTAATTGAGCTCAATTGAGCATCTTGTGTTTCTCGATGCAAATTTTAAAAAAGTGCGATTGTAAGTATTTGTTATACTTTGTGTTAATTTTCTGTAATATCTTTTCATTAAAAAAACACGAACACACGAACCCGAAACACCTATGCGACGTGACCAATTTCGTTAATGATTACTTTCACACTGGCTGGATGGAGTGGCTAGTGAAAATCGCTTCTTCCTTCCTTCACGTTAATAAACTAAACGGCGTTAAGGCTAGAAGTTGTTAAAATTATTAACACAATTTCAATCCAAAACTGAACCTTTGGTGTCATATAATAAAGACCACGGTAATTTCGTTTTCTAAACTCAGTGCTCTACAGCAGGAAGCAATAAATCTCAGAACAATGTGTCTTACTTGCAAAGTTAGTTTTATTAGTGTTATGCAATTTAAGGGACACCCCGCCTTTGTTATTATTCTGAACAAAAAACAATACTTACAATAGATACCGTTGTCTCGGCCCATGACCGAACTATGCACGTGTTCAACACGTGCGGTGGCGGTCGAGCGAGGGACCTTAGCTTTTTTGGAGCTTACTTCACGTTAGAATCGTTAATTAATTTTAGCAGAATATTTCATTTAAAATTAATGAGCTAATGCTAAATTCTTGATTAGTCGTTAAGCGTTAAAGCTAAGGCGATAACGACACATCACTATTCTACAGTACCGTTCTGCTTGGCCGTTTTCACGGTGCATACTCGGAGTAATAAAGTGTACTTGGCAACCCTGGTCACCACACCAACTTTGAAATGCAGTGCTCTCATACATTCTGCCCCGATCACAAACTATCATGCTTGGGGTACCAAATAAAGATACTGCGTTTGTAAACACGCGTTTAAGTTCATCGGCGTCTTGTCGGTATAACGAATAAAGTAAACAAAATTTGGAAAAAGCATCGACAATAATCAAAATGTATTTAAAACCGTGTGACTCCGGAAGTGGCCCAAGAACGTCAGTATGAAGTGTCGAGAAAGGGACATCTGGTTTGGTCCAAGATTGAATGGGTTGAGAAGGGGCTCTAGGTACCCTTTTATGAGATAAACATATAAGGCAGTGATTAACATATTTCCTAACAAAAGACCTTAAATTTGGAAACAAAAAATGTCGCAAAATAAGTTCAGTGGTTTTATCGACGCCAATATGGTCGTGGTCATCATGAAAGACCCGAAGCAGGCTCAACCTGTGACCCTTAGGGATGAAGCACAAGAGACGCGGCTCTTCACCAGTAGGTGTATGTTTATAAAATAAAAGTTCATTTTTAATAAAATACCTGTTTTGATCTAATTGCCCTTCCCTTAGTTTAGTCATCAACTCCTGCGTCTCCACATCAGCAGTCTGAGCAATCTTTGCCCAATTGACTGGACTGCGTATGTGGGAGACTTGTGCTGGAGGATTCCTACTTAAATAATCAGCATGCTGCATCATACAACCTTTCCTATACTCGAGGGTGAACGTGAAATCTTGAAGGTAAACCCACCAGCGTGCAACCCTTGGCAACAGATCTTTTTTATGCTCAGTCATTTTTAATGAGTTGCAGTCCGTCACTATCTTAAAGTTAATACCAATAAGGTAGTGGCGGAAGTGCTGAAGTGCTCGAACTATGGCCAAGGTTTCCAGTTCGTAACTGTGGTATTTAGCTTCAGCACCCTGGGTGGACTTGCTAAAGTAGCCTACGACCCTCTTTCTTTTATTAGGATGTTCCTGTAGCAACACAGCACCAAGGCCGATAGCACTGGCATCAGTGTGAAGCTCGGTGGGTAGTTGGGGGTCAAAAATAGCCAAAACAGGCTCGTTAGTAAGGCAATGGATTAATGTATTCACGAGCACGGTCTTGCTCGGCGCCCCAAAGGAATGGCTCCCCTTTACGGAGTAATCTAGCTATGGAAGCAGTCTTAGAGGAGTAGCTGGCAATGTAACGCCTGAAGTAACCTGCAAGTCCTAGAAATTGGCGGACCTCTCGAACGTTAGTAGGTTTTGTCGATTTTACTAGGGCTTCTATTTTCACAGGGCTCGGCCGTACCTGACCGTTACCTATGAGACGGCCTAAATATTCAATTTCGGTATCTAAAAAGGTGCACTTTTTCAAATTTATAGAAAAACCAGAAGCAGTTAAAATTTTAAGGACATCTACTAAATTTTGCAACCCTTCTTCAATCGTATTTGCCAGAATAAGTACATCATCTATGTAAGTTAGGACCTTACCAGCGTCTATTAGTGGCTTAAGAGTTCTAGAGATGATTCTTTGGTACACAATCGGCGCATTCGCTAACCCGTAGGGCATTTTGAGGTACTCATAGTGCCCCTCGGGTGTCACGAAGGCCGTTTTGCTGATAGAATCATCATCCTTCATTGGGACTTGGTGAAAACCAGTAGCCATGTCTAGGCTGGTAAAGTACCTAAACTTGCCAAGCTTATCGATGTGGTCATCAATAAGCGGCAAAGGAAATCTTTCTTTGACGGTAATAGCATTAAGTGCTCGGTAGTCGACGCACATCCTATCACTCCCGTCCTTTTTCTTGACGAGAATGATAGGACTTGCGTAGTCTGACTGGGATTCTCTGATAATGCCCTTAGTAAGCAAGTCATTAACTATACCGCGAACTCTGTTTTTCTCATCCACGGAGAGCTTATAGGGACGATGACAGATTGGAGAATTGGAGGTCAATTTTATTTCCATACTGCCCGTGTTCACCGTGGAGGTGGCTGTGCCAGTAATAAATGAACTAGAAAAAGTTTTAATTATTTCTAAAAGGCGATTTTTATCATGCCCGACTAAAGGCGTCTTAACAGATTCAACTTCCACGGTGTTCACGTGCTGCACTATGGCAGGATCATCCGTTCTTACTAACCGTTGCTCATTATTAGTCCGTATGTACGTCAGTCCCTTTCGGTTTAAAACATCAGTCCCAATTAAAATTGGCGCACTAATACATTCACCAGGTACAACATATAAATCAACTTCTAACGCAACTTCGGAGAATTCTAAAATAGCAGTGACATAAGACGTTGCCTCAATCTCCTGGCTTCCTATGCCACGCATTAAACGATAGGTTGGAATTATATTAAAATTAAAATGTTTCAAAACTGATTGTTTAATAAGAGAAATAACTGAGCCGCTGTCAATCAAAACATCAACGGGTACCTTTTTAATAAGAGCTGACATCACGTTGCTTTGTCTGGATTCGGGTTGGAGCAAAAATTTACTTCACTTGAATTTTTGTTTTCACCGTCAGAACGTTGCTTAAGAAAACACGAATCAATCAAATGACCGTTACGTTTACAAAAAGTACAAAATTTGGTTGACCTATTATTGTCATTGGATGGTAAAGGAATTGTTTTAAATGAAGAGGAGGTAGCTTGAGTGCTAGTCGTATCAGTTTTAGACTTCTTAGGGCACTGCCACTTTTTGTGACCAAACTTGCCACAAACGAGACACTTAGAGTTGTCTCCAAACCTAGGCGCATCTCGCTTACGCGAATGCATTGGCCCTATGTGGCTTGACGGACGGACAGCATTGTTGGAGGCTCGAAAATCATGTTTCGGTTTAACATATACCGACAAAAACTCTACTAGGTCCTTTGACAGTAGCTTAGCATTGGTAGCCGCGGCCTTGACCTGCGGATCGGCAATACCTCGTATCACAATAGAGACTTTAAGCTCGTCAGATAAACCTTTAACAATATTGAGGCGTAGCAGTGACCTACGGGCGTATTCCGCATAGGTTGGATATTTATTAGAACTAGTACACATCACTTCAAAAAGTACAGTTGCAAAATCGATGTTTCGAGGACACAGTGATCGAAATTCAGCTTTAAAATTGGTCCACGTACGGTCATTCGTGGTCCAATCGTTCAACCAAGATTTTGCGTCACTCCGCAGGCACCCAACAATACGCCCGAGGCATTCTCGATCGTCCCAATTGTTTAATTGCCGACCGCGGTCTACCTCCGCGCACCACATATCAAAATCATGTATACTCGGATCAAATGAGGAAATATAATACTTATGAGACCTTACTTGTATCAAAGAAGAAAGAGCTCCAACAATCCTGTCCGCCACGCCCTTGTCTGCACTGGTACTAGCGTCAGCTTCACGCATCGTACCCATAGTCGCCCCATCGGTAACGCCGGAGCCCTGCTCGCTGGCGAGGGTTGGCGCCGCGATGAGCGATGGCGGCGGCGTATGATTAGCAAGAAGATGCGACGGACTATCAACCGTTGGCGTTGTTGTAGGTTGTTGTAGCCTATTTTCAATAGCATCTAATCTAGTGAGTATTCGATCAAACACCACATCTTGCAAGCTCTCGCGGCGGTCACTTGAGCTGTTACGGCGATCGCGAGTTCTACTTTGCGAGCTATGCGAAGCATTATGACGTCTATTCGACCTGCTCCTATAGTCTGCAGAACGATCATCACGCCTACAAAACGGCGGCGTATTGGAAGAACGGTGACTACGACGTTCACGAGAGACATCCCTAGAACGTCGGTCTTTATTACGATGATCACGCTCTACAGGTCTAGAGGAACGTCCCGACATGTTTCAAGAAAACAATTAACAAGTCACGACACGAACAATCACGAGACTACTTTTAAAAGACACGTGGCACACCGTTTTTAACAAATATTAACGAAAACTTTTACAAAACACGTGGCACTTTAATCGAATACTCACGTAAACAACTTTCACAAAACACGTGGCACTTTTAAAACACACAGAACTTCACTTTAAACACAAAAAAAATACTTTTGGATGGCAAATCAAGCTAGTAGAACGCGTAGTGAATCCCACTTCTGATTTTACAAACCAGAAGTGAAGATGATTTTTTAAAAAAGAACGGTCTACAACAACCTAACGCTTTTATTTAATTCAAAATAACTTTAATCAACACAACAAAATCTTTAACTCAAAATGAAATATGGAGAAGCACTATAACGCCACAAAGAAACGTCCGTCGCATCCAAACGCCGCGCGCAGAGTGAGGGCGCGTGCCTAGTGACACCGCCTTTTATACAGCGCCACTCGGCCCGGGCTCGTGAGTGGGGGAACTTGCTAAGAATACTGTTATTTCTCCTAGTTCAAGAGGAATGTGGTTCTGAAGCTAGAGCTGACAATCTACTAATTATATTCATTTATTCATATTATTATTAGTTTTTCAGTATCGGGTATTCTCTCTTCTCTAGTCTATCTTTAGAGTGCTATTAGACTATCATAGAAATATGATCATATATGTATGAGTCATTTTTATATGAAGAACATATGACGGTTTAATAACTACATGTGATTCATATTGTCTTTGATCATAGTTATGGGATCCTATTTGACAGCGAGCGTACAAGTAGGATCATATTCGTTGCCCCAGTAGTAGTGATTCTTTCTCTATTCGCCTAACTTCAACAAATGGCGTCTTCAAGTGCAAGAATTTTGACTGTAATATTGAAATTACTCTTTACGAGGAAAATGAGTGTTTAAATAATAATCTTGTTCCGGATAACGAAATACGTTTTTACAAAACCCAAATATCTACGTCTTTTATTTTTTGCTTTGTTCTTAACAGTTTTCTTCTTTTTTAATGCTATCAATAAAAATTGCACTCATAGCAACGGAAAACACAGCTAAATCGTTATCCATCTTGATTTATGACATTGTTTATATGATCATAGGTGGATCATAAGTGTAATATGTAAAAATGAAGGACAGCATCATTTAACTATGATCATAGAATTTGACAGATATGAAATCATATATAAATGATAAATATATGATAATGTAATAGCGGCCTAAACTTATTTAACTTAAGATAATTTTAGATTTGCTACTCTGTCTGACCTGACATTACATTGTCATTTGTTGCCATGCAGTGTCCACAGACCATACAAATACTACGTATTCAGCCAGTTTTGTATTCAAATAAAACGACCACGAAATCGGTTAACTTTTTACGAAAGTCTGAGCAATGCGGCTTCCGTTGCTCCAAGGGTGAAGTCCACCATTTTCAAACGTATTATGAGCTATATGCTCGCCTCTAAATTATAAAAAACCGGAGAAGCATCCAGCATAATCTATTTCTTGCATATTGCTTTTTGCGGCGCCGTCTCGTTACGAACTTGCATCATAAAAACTTTGCCCAGACCAAAGTTCATAGTTCATCATGACCAAAGAGCAGATCATTTGTTACAAAATTTACTATCACAGGCCAAGTTTCTTGAAGTAAATAAATTATACTCAGAGCTTTTAGAAGTTCGCCAGTTGGTCGAAGGAAAAATGGGGACGCCTAATGAAATGTGAGAGACAGTAAGTCTTTTATTGGATGAAATGGTTTTTACACGACTGCCCAAAAAAGAAGTGCATTGTGTTCAGGGTTCATGTATTTTGTAATTATGTGAGTTTCTTTAATAGTAACTTCTAAATGACTCAACAGATTTGGATATGTGGGGTATCGTTAGAATCCTTACATCATCTTGGGTGACAGTGGCTATAGATATGTTGTAAAAAAACTGGCGCGTGCATGACGCCATTTTGTAATATGAAACATTTTTTTTACTTTAATTATTATATATGGGTATCAAATAAAATACCTTGATAAGCATATTCCAAAACTTCATAATTTGTTACTGAAATGTATAAAAGGAAAATAAATATTAAAAATTATACAACTGTCCTGCAAAAAACGTACTTACTAAAAGAAAAAAATAAGTGTTATTACAGTCATCCCTGACTACAATACCACTTGTAAAGTGCAAGTCCCCCGACTTCTTAAATTAAAAGTGTTCAACAAAATGATCCTCCGACTGCAATTAACACGTATTTTTACTTATTTAATGTGTTTTTTTTTTGGCAGGACAGTCGTGGTGTTTAATTAAAAGGACATAAAATATCAGAATTTGTGGCCACTAACCTCAAATAACCCTAAGACCCTCAACGAAGCCGAAGTCCACACATTCCACCCATCATCAGGATCATTTTTGTCTTTTAGACTATACCTGAGAAACCAATAGCTACGAAGTTATTGAAGGTCCAAGTAAAAAAAAAAACATTAGCAATTAGCAAATTCTTTTGAAAAAGCAACTCATCTCTAATTTTTAGACGGGTTTGAACTTGAAGGGTTCTAGTAGGTATGAAGTTTAACCCTTCAAAATAAAACGTTATTTAACTGTTTTATATTTTCTTAAAAATAAACTAATTGATTGTTATACTCTTAATAATTTTCTACTGCTTTAATATACACTGTGGTTTCGCTTTCACGACTTACTGTATATGCAAATTTCATTTTTCATACGAATGGGCGTTGGTGTTATAAAAAAATGTAGGTACGATGAGGTAAAACATAAACTGAGAGGGGAAGCCGAGCAAAATTGTGTGGGAGAAAGGGTTTGTTTGGTTGAGTGATTGTTTTTGTTATATCCCATACGATATTGAGGGAAATATGAATCACTAGCTTCCGCCTGTGACTTCATCCGCGTGGACATTCGGAACAATTTCTAGGGAAACTTTGACCGGGATATAAAGTATCCTATGTTTTAATGTAGGCTATAAATTATCTGTAAGCCAATTTCATCTAAATCCATTCAGCCGTTTTTGCGTTATTGAGTAACGAACATCCAAACATCTAAACATCCAAACTCACTAGCAGCCACCCGCTACTTCGTCTGCATCGGAAGTTTTTGGCTATCTCTCGGGAACAATACTTTTTTCGGGATAAAAGTTACCCTATGTCCTTCTCTGTGCCCTTTACAACGTGTATGCAAAATTTCATGATGATCGGTTTTGTAGTTAAGAAGTGAAGGCATAACAAACAAACAAACTTACTTTCGCATTAATTATTTTAGTAAGGATAAGTGTAAGAAAGACTGTTTAAGAAAATTATAATTCTCCAAGAATCGTCATTAAAAACAAAAACATTTCTTCGTTACCACTTTGAGAAAGATAAAAGGGAATAAAGACCGTCTTTATAAAGACAATGCAAATAGTTACCTAATTATCTTACAGGACTATAATACAGACAAACGTCTCAAGCTTACGCGCTCCCTAGACTTGAAATAAAACATTTTTTAACGGATACTAGCGCGGTTTTATTGAAAGTACTTTGGTAATTTTATTTATTTTTATTTATTTATTTAATCTTTATTGCATATGTATACATATGCAAAATACAGCAAATGGCGGACTTAATGCTAAAAAGGCATTCTCTCCCAGTCAACCAGAGAGGATGTGATAGTTAAAGTGTGCAGGCAATAAAGCGAATTGATAAATATGAATAATAATAATATTCAAATTATATATAAGTACTATAACATAGATTAAATATATATTATAATATAAATACATATATATATACATACATATGCAATACATATATTTATTTAAGTAGGTAATAGAAGAGGTTAGATTCCAAGGGAGCTAGCGTAGAGAAACAAGATAATGTTCACGAACCAGTTTCTTAAAAGTGAACTTGCTGGGGGCTTTCCGTATATTCGTGGGTAAGGCATTCCACAGTCGAATAGCCGTAAGGGTGAAAGAGTAGGAGACGAAACCAGAAGAATGCGCAGGAATTAGTTGGTATTTGGTTTGATTTTTTATTTTCCCGACGTTTCGGCACCTTTGCAGCTGTCGTGGTCACGGGGGATTGAAGCTGCTCGTGAGCCTACTCTATTTGCTTAGATTATTTATTAAATAAGCCTACACGTTAAAAAGTGTTTTATTTCAATACAGACAAATAATAATGTGTACTGTACTTAAGATATTAATATCCTATTATCTGTTGGATGATCAATACTCATTTAGGTAATTACTATCCACGTTCGTTGATTGTTTCATTTATGAAAAAAAAAAGGTAACTTATTAATTTTCTTACACAAAAATTACATTGTACATACAGTGTTAGTGATCGAGATACACGGTAAGATTTAAGCATAGACAGAAGAAGGATGTCAACGTCTTTGTGTACGCCTGAAAGAAAATTATTCATTATTTTATTTAAATTTATGATAATTAAATAAATAATAACTGCTTGGATAATTTCACACAGCGCCATCTAGCCCCAAACTAAGCAAAGCTTGTAATATGGGTGCTAAACAACTGATACACTACTTATATACTTATTAAATAAATACTTATTATACATAGTAACACCCAGACCCGTCACAGAAATTAAAATTCATCATTTCAATTTCTGCCCGGCCGGGAATCGAACCCGGGACCTCTTGTGTGGTAGGCGGCATGTTGACCACTGCACCACTCAGGTCGTCGTTAGTGTTAGTTTCATTATAAACTATAATTAGTTATCTAAAATAATATTTTGTAAGAGACTGATGCCTAAACTAGATATATAAATGCCTGTATGTCAGGTCATCAGGTTCCCAATCTCTTATAATATCATTATCTATGATATTATTGGTAAATTCTTGCCTAAGTCTTAAAACTCGAAAATAAAAAAAATATATGTCTTAATGGCTCTACGATATTATTAACAACAGATTTTTCCCAAATTAACATATAAAACAAAAACTTTGATTTGCTTTCAAACCACACAAAGGACCAAATTAAATATTTACAGCAAAATTAATTAAAATATTAATTGTTGAGTTAAAATATAACAACTAAGCTAAAAAATTATGCAAGTACTCTTAAATCCAACGTTGTAAGACCTTCTAAAAGCTATTTCTATCAAACCAAAGTACCAAAGTAAATATTTACAGCAAAGGCCATTGGGCATATTCGACCTGCTTGATGAAAGTTCGCGTACAGAAACCAAACCAGTTTTAAATTGAAAAATGTAATCCCAATTTTCAAAATATGTATTATTTTTTTATGTACTGACCGGCAGAAAAAAGTTATTTCACATTATGTGTGTGAGTATAATATGTAATATGTTTAATTTAATTAAACTTTTGTTAATAAAACAGAAGTTTTTACTTTCAGCATTATAAAAATGTGTGGTACAAGCATAATAAACGTTTGTATTGTCTTTATTTAGGTATTTATTTTATTTTATTGATTATTGAAAAGCTATGATATAATGATAAAAAATTATACATGGCCTGTAAGATTGCGACCCATACCACTGCGTAGCAGATACATTTATCTATATTCCTAACCCTATTTCGTTTGTGTACGCCGTAAGTCAAATGTCCGAACAAAATGCCCAATGTCCTTTCAAACTCATAAGATTTTATACATTAAGTAATTCAAATTAATTATTTAGTTTAAAATATAACAACAAAGCGATATACTCTTAAATCCAGCGATACCTGTAAGGCCTTCTAAAAGCTATGAATAACTTTCGAAAAAGGTTTAGTATCTTTTTTCTTTTATAAAGCAAGGTGTATACGGGTTTCGTTTAAAACGCTTCGGATAGTATTAGGGCAGGCAGGTGTGGGCGGCCCTAATTTCGAACGAAGGACTTCGTACGATACCCTTTATGAAAATTGCCTCGCGTTTAGCCTACTGAATCGCTTACCGAAACACTGTGGGACAAAATAAATGGACTCTCTTCTCCATCACTAAATTATTTCAAGTTTTCATTAGCAATTATGTGGTAGATGGAAAATCTGGTAAAGGCCGCAGGAAGCTGACTGATTAGTGTGGTCCATGGGATCCCCAACAGCAAAGCAGTAGCCACCAGCTAGTGTTGATGATGACGAGGCAGACAAGTTTATGGCAACTGTAACCCACACACACTTTTTTATATTTTTATTATGATGTTAATAACCTTTTTTACAGAAAAGCTTATGAAATACTAGCGGCCGCCCGCGAGTTCGTCTGCGTGGAAAGGTTTTTTGCTATCCCTCGGGAACAGTACCTTTTTTCGGGACGAAAAGTACCCTATGTCCTTTTCTGTACCCCTGTACGTGTATGCAAAATTTCATGATGATCGGTTTAGTAGTTAGGACGTGAAGGCGTAATAAACAAACAAACAAACAAACGGACTTTCGCATTTCTAATATTAGTAAGGAAGTAAGGATGTAGTTTTCATTTAGAAAAAATAATCCTATGGAAAAAAATAATTATATGTCGTTTTATCGTTTTATTTCCTCTTTCAAATAGTTTTTGAAATAATACAGGGTGTTTGGTAATAGCCTTATAAAGGCGAATATGGTAGATAGAGACCTAGATAGAGAACTGTTTCATACATTTTGATATTTTCTTTATTAATTTTTATATGAAACAGCTGTTTTTTTCGCGATTTCAGAGTTGGTCCCATAGTAAAAGTTGTTCAGTTTGATGGTCCCTATCTACCATATTCGGCTTTATAAGGCTTTTACCAAACACCTTGTATATTTCTTTTCGTGTAGGTATATTTTTTTGCCCCGATTTGTACTTAACACTCGCACCGACCGCGGCTATCACGTCCGCGCATAATATTGGAAATTTCTTATATTTTTATAGCTTTCCTTTACCTTAGCGAAAAAAGGGAAAATACCCGAGCTTTAACGAAACAAAATAGCTTATAATAACGGAAGTTTATTAAGCTGCTTATTTTCTTTAGCATATTTTCCCGGTTTTTATTTCAACGGTTTTTCGTGGATTCCTTTATGTTTAGTTATTTAAGTTACTTACACAAATCAAGTTAAATAGTAAAAATATAAAAGATTATATTGTGAACAGTAGTAAAATAAAAATATGAAGAAGAACCTAATTTTGCATACGTTGTACATTGCTGCTACAGTAAAAATCAACGTGACGACTCTGTTAAAACCCAGCCATGTACTATACTAATTTATCAAACTCGATTGTATACCGAAGCCGTCAGAGTTACAAAATGGATTACGGTTTTTCCCACAGAGCAGAGAAATAAAAACAAATAAATCTCTTTTTAAAAAAACTCTGTTTTGTAGTTTCTCAACACTTTGCTCTAGTATACATAATAACCTTTCTCTTCTAGGTTTGTTCCTTTACAGTCCTTTTAACTTTAAGCAGTCCTATAAAAGAGTACAGTAGTACAGCAGTCCGTAGCTAGCATTGAGATTAACTACAAACTTATGCAAATCAGCTGGGACAAACATTTGGCTCAGGGTTGTCAAAAATGTCGGAAGGCAAAAGTCATGGACGTATTTGTACGCTGGATAAACACTGTGCTATCACTATAATTTTATCTGGCTCGGTGCTTCAATATTTTTCTGCAAATGCATCATCCTAATATAAAGTTCTATTCTATTTAGAAAAAAACTTTATGAAGTATCTGATATCGGAACAGATCTCACTGCATATCATGCTTACGCTCAATTCTTAGGTATAGTGTCATTTTCTGGGGGAATTCTTGCCTAAAAGAAGATGTATTCAAAGCTCAAAAAAAGTGCATAAGAGCAATGTGTAGAATCCAACAAACAGACAGTTGTAAGCCCTACCTTGAGAATTTACAAGTTCTTACTTTACCTTGTATATTTATTTTTGATGTTGCCATTTATGTAAAGTCCAATTTGCACTTATTTAAAACATTTAAATCAGCAAGGAGAAATAACAACTTGGTGCTGATACCGAGCAAGAGTGCACTTTATAGAAAAAGTGTATTCTGTATGGCACCTAAAATCTATAATCGCTTGCCACAGACCATTAGAGACATTAGAGATTTAGATTAGACCATTAGAACAGCTTTCAGTCTTTAAAACCAATTTAAAAAAATGTTACTATACAAAGCATATTATACAATTAAAGAATATCTGACAGACAAATCATTGTAAATTATAAAGATTTAAATGTATTTTATTGTAATTATCTTTGTTATTCCTTAAAATTATAAATTTAATTTGAGAATGTTTTACTTAATTTAAATTTGGTATATAGGTAACTTTGACTTCAAATATTAGACAAGATCACAAGAAAAGTGCTTTGTTAAAGCACTAATCTTGTGTTAAAGAAATCAGAGACAACGGTGATAAGATAACACAAACAGACATACATAAGCAAAATAGAAAAGTTCGTTTCCTAAATTGATTCAGCTGGGGATCGACCCCTGTACCTCAAAGATGGCGACACCATGAAACCGTTGAACAAGCCACTTGACCACGAAGGTCGTCAATTTTTTTTTGTTTTTAGTGCCAACCCTACAAGCGACGGACGTTTTACGAAACACCTGCCGCGGATGAAATTTACATAAATATAGCGGCCTATCGCCACAGCCTATAAATATGTAAACTATCCACTTTACCCAGAATACAATAACTGTAATGTCGGTGGAATTTATAGGCTTCTCGAATTTAGGCGGCAAAGAAAATTATTCAGCATTTCTTACAGGTCGTGACATGGGACCTTATGAAAACGTGTTAAAGAATAAAATCAAAACTAAGAAGCCATTTTCACTCAAGATGTTTTCTAAACCTTAACTCTAACTTAGTGAAGTTAGGTTAGATTGTAAATGCATATGTTAGCCGATAGCTGTTGGCTAAAGCTAGGTGTAACCGATCTGCTTTACTCCTGTAGGTCCCGGGTTGGGTATGAAATTTAAAATTTAGAATTTAAAAGCCTTAAATTTCGAGGTCATTTTTTTTAACAGGCAACAGAAAAAAACTTTCTTTATATCCCATGCTGGACCTAGTTTTAGCCAGCTACACCTAGTATTAGCCGCGAGCAAATCGGCTACACCTAGTTTTAGCCAACAGCTAGCGGCTACACCTAGTTTTAGCCAGCTAAAACTAGGTATAGCCGCGCTTCGGGTATTAGCCGTAACACATATAACAAAATCGGGTTTATTTACACCAAAAAAACTCAAGAACGGCTGGACCCATTTGGATGAAATTTGATTGGTAGACAGATAGAACCTGAATAAAATAGAGGCTACTTTTTATACCGGCCGGATCCGATTCCCGAGAATGGCAGGATAATTTTTCTGATTCACAAATCATCCACCAGTCGGCGCACTACCGCCAACTTGGCGCTAGTGTAGATGTAGACCTGTCATCTTGTTGTTTGTATGTGTTTCTATCAATTTTTGGATGTTGGAAGCGAATTTTCGTAAATATAAATTTTTCTTCCAACATACTTTGATTTGATTGAAGTGAAAAATTCTTTAGCGGCGTTGTACGCTTTTTGTATGGGGAAATAATGCTAAACTCGCGTCAGTAAAAATCACGTGGCTGATCGAAAATGCGTAAGACGGATGTGACGGATGGAGAGTAGACAGCTGGCGGCGGAAGTATCCCCCTCTCTTTCGAGACGTACTGTGTCACCAGCAACGCGCTAATTTTGAAAATGGAACTAATAGCAGCGATCTTTTCGGTGAAATCATAGACTTATTTATACTCTGTGACTATAAGTTTAAATCGTAGAATGCGTGCATGTAGAAATTAAAAAGGCCACTGGCACGAAATCTTTAGAATTTTTCTCTAATTACAAACTGATTAAATTGTGTGACTGTATAGTAATAGGAAAGAAATAATTTTAATCCTTTGCCGCTAATTTCAAAATATCAAAAATGCACAACGTTAAAATTCAAGTTTTTACTTCTGCTGCCACTCCCGGAGTGCCAACCGATTTACTTTCCGACGTCCATAATAATTATTTATTAGTATTAAGCATTTTAGATTATAATTGAAAATAAATTGTAAAATCTGGGGTTAATGCCCATACAAAGGTCTCCAGCAGCAGTAGCGCCACCAAGCGGGATTTGTGACATCTCCCTATTAATTTCATCGAGTCGTATTTTTTTTCTAGTATATTATTTAGTATTGTAAAAAAAAAGCATTGTGAATGCAGAAATCTCAAAAAAAAAAAAAAAAAAAAGTTGCCAACGACACTATCCAGTTGCGCGTCTTTATAATACCAAGCAAAGAATGAAGTTTTTTTTTCTGTCACACTCATTTCAAAATTATTTTAGAGCATTTTAATTATTTTTGTAATTTGTTTCTCTTAGCAAACGAAATAGCTCAAGTTAAAGATGCATGAATGTAATTTTCAATACCAATATAGCGGAGATGACATTGGCAAGAGTCCACGTGACTTCCTCTGTCTCGAATGTAATTGTACCTCTGGGACCTGGCGCAGTATATTATTGTACCACTAGGATCTCATCTTTGACATTTCGATAAAGGCCAAACCCTTCTCGAAGTCTTCATGCTATAGAGGCTACAAATTGGAATGTGTAATGTTTTTTTTATGCTCCTCGGGATACTGCTTGGCACAGACCTGTATGGTCATACAACAAATACTTTTTGGCCTTCACCTTGCCTGATGTTAAGTGACGATAAGGCCAAAGGTGGAAGCGCAGTACTCCCGGAATCCTCATCACTGAGGAACTGGTTGTTTTACCTCTAACTGCCGAACACAACAATTTTTTAATGGCGTCAGACTTGATAGCTAGCCAGGCGGACTTGAAATAAGCCCTACCATCAACCAAACCGAGTTCAAAATTAAATGCACCCCCCTCCTGGGATCAATCCCGGGACCCCGTCTTACACGGGTGGGCAAACCACTAGACCACAGAGGCGGTTGTATTGAAACACTGGTGAATAAACAACAGCTGTTTTATTTATTAACCTGAAGCGGCGTCCCCACTAGAGCCGCGCGGCTCCGTGAGGCTTAGCCGCGCGGCCCCGTGAGGCTTAGCCGCGCGGCTCCGTGAGGCCTAGCCGCGCGGCTCCGTGAGGCCTAGCCCCGCGGCTCCGTGAGGCCTAGCTGCGTGGCTAAGCTTTGCAAGTTTTGACAAGTATACACTTGCGAGGCTCAGCTACGCGGCCCTATAGTGTAGTCAAATTAGGTCGAATTTGCGAAAAGATTGGAAGTAATTCGTGTAGTTATAATTTTTATGGAATCATTAGAAGACAAGAATATAAGTTTTCTTCGAATTAGCACCATTCCTGCTATGTACGGAACATCGTTTAATGTCAGGTATTAGCATTAAAGTCCCAATATTTTTTTAAATATAATACCTACAATAACAGTTTTTTTCCATGTTTTGTTACAATTTTAATTACCTTTCATTGTATACCTAACTTGCTTAAATCAGATAAAAAGTTACTGAGATACTTGACAAAATCTAAACCTAGGAGCGCCACCTTTGTGACGTCGTAGGTACTTGTTACACTACTTTAGCGAGTGACCAAAAATGATTTGATGATCAGTAACGCGCGCGCAATGCGAAAGTAGTGGAACAAGTACCTACGACGTCACAAAGGCACCTCCTAGGTTTAGATTTTGTCAATTATCTCGGTAAGTTTTTATCTGATCTAAGCAAGCTAGGTATGCAATGATAGGTAATTAAAATTGTAACAAAACATGGATAGAAACTGTTATTGTATTATAATATCTGGTCATTTTGAATTTACCATCCAAATTTTAAGGATGTGTCCTGTCCATGAAACTAAACAACTTTCTCTAAGAAACATGTGTCAAATTTCGCCAGAAAATTTTAGTCAGCCCATACTAAATTGATCACGTGATCTCTTTGATTTGTATGGAAAGTTGATTTTTATTTTACATATTTGTCCATGTGTTCCTTAGACAAAATTGTACATTTTCATGGACTGAACACATCCTCAAAATTTGGATGGTAAGTTCAAAATGACCATGTATAAAAAAAAATTGGAACTTTAATTTTAATACCTAACATTAAACGATGTTCCGTACATAGCAGGAATGGTGCAAACTCGGAGGAAACTTATATTCATGTTTTCTAATGATTCCATAAAAAATTACAACTACACGAATTTTTTCCAACCTTTTTGCTAATTTGACAATAGGGGACGCGCCGCTTTACCTATGAGATATTTACTAAAATACCCACATCTTTCCCTTATTTATAAAAGTTCAAATTACTATGAAGACAAAAGGTTTCTTAACATCTTAATACTTAGAAACAGATAATATGCTTAAAGTTACTTTTATTAAAATACCCACAGAATGAAAAGACTGAAAGTGCTTACGCTGTGGCAAATCTTTGGGCGTATCCTCCTATTTCTAGTCGCCCACGACTGTCCAGGCTCATAATTGTCTGCAATTTCGTGGAAATACCTCCATCTACTGTAGAATTTATAGAAAAACATGTTATCTTAGTATGCATAGGTGTTATTGCTAGAATTTTCTATTTGGACTAGAGATAGAAATAGAATGAAGACAGTGGACGAAGTATGTTCTGAAGTACTTCTGAAAATAAAATTGAGAAAATTTAAGAGAAAGTATTTTTAATTTTCATTTTGGTAGGTACTTATGGGATTCGTAAAAGAATACACTTCTTGATGTAATGCCATAGGTCGCTGAAAGATCCTGCAGATCTGAAATTAAGATATATATTTCTTTATATCTTTCTCCAGATACGTATTGAAACAGAAATACGATTCAGTAATTCTGGCTCGATATATTTTAAGTTCGAAAATACCTCTTAAAAATTCTTAAGATTGAAATTACTTAGAAACAACGTTAGGTATTCAAGTCGAAATTGCTTTTGTATCATCAATATTCACAATCGTTGTAGGTACTTATAAGCATATCGTTATTTACTATGAATTGATTTCGTGATTTTTTTCGCCTAGTCTGCCAAATAGGTCTCTCTCGTTTAATTCTGAATTAATAAACAGCGTAAGTTTTATGTATCAGCAAGTTACTACTATAACTCGCGCAGATGATGGCAAAACAGTGCAGCAGTTATCGTGCTGTTTTAATCATACTACAACTAAAACCAAATGATAAACTGCGTGAGATGGCACGATAATTGCCGCCATTTTAGTTTCCTTCCTTTAATAGCGCGAGTTATATCTATTATATCAAAATTCTGTGGGCCCCTTTCACAAAATCAAAATTGAGAACAATAACTGTTTTGTGACACTGTGACAACAAAAAATAATTATGAAGCTATTTTTAATGATTCATTGTCAAATAACATTATCTCCATTTGATAATATACAAAACATGTTAATCATATCTTTAAGAAACAGCTTTATTATTAAATAATAATGATCATGTTTAAATCCTATAAATTAAAATGTACTTTAAATGTCACAATGTTTAATGTCTAACTTTATCGTGCCGAAACTTGTAATATAAGGAACTGTTAAATTTTAAACCCTTTTTAGCGCTGTTCTCTCCCTAAGTGACTAATAAAAGACTTTTTGCTAACTTAATGTCCAGGGTCGAAGTTAGGGACTGAAATATTGCTGAATAATTAAAGTCGAGTGGGATTTTTTAAGGTTTCGTTTATTTTTAGAATTCTTAATAGCAATGATATTATATTATTCATTGACTAGATTTATCTATCTACATTGTAATCTCTTGAGAACAACTGCGTGCCTTATATCACGAAACTCAGTAATAATGAGACATCCGTCATACATCCTTACTAATATTATAAATGCGAAAGTCCGTTTGTTTGTTTGTTACGCCTTCACGTCTCAACTACTGAACCGATCATCATGAAATTTTACATACACGTTGTCAGGGGTACAGAGAAGGACATAGGGTACCTTTTATCCTGAAAAAAAGTATTCTTCCCGAGGGATAGCAAAAACCTTTCCACGCAGACGAAGTCGCGGGCGGCCGCTAGTATTGTGATAATTTAGCGACATTCAACTCTCGGCGAAAAGACAAAAATTTGATGTTTTGGATGTTTGTTTCTCAATTCTCAAACACACATATAGTTTAAAGCCTGGATTAAAAAACATATAGGGTACTTTTTCTCCCAGTCAAATGTTCCCTAGGGATTTTCCTAATCTCCATGCGGATGACTTCATTATATACGCTATATATACACGCTAATTTCATTATATACCTAAGATAATTCTATTTAGAGATTACCTAATTAAAGACGTTGTCTTTGATGTTGTATTCTATTTTTCTTACTTCATTAACATAATACTGATACTGAAATTATAATTTTGACACAATTATTTTTATCTTATATAACAAATAACTAAGAAACCAAACCAAAATTGATAAAGTTACCACCAAACGAGTAAAGGTTTTTATTTCAGTAGTTTGTAGAGAAAAGCTTAAATGATTAAATAAACAAAAAAACCATTTATATCCGGCTGCCGCGGAAGTGATTAGAGTATCTATTAATTTAGATTCTTCCTCAAGTGCAAAGTTACTTCACATATATTGTGGTTACTTCCCCCATGGCCGTTTACATCAAAGTTCACTTGATTCATTTTTTGAGAATGTTTCGGATTTTTTAACGAATCGTCCTGATGATGAGTTTTTTGTGACTGGTGATTTCAATATTTCTTCCGCGTTATGGTCTCAATCCGACAATCATAACAACCTTATCAATTTCTTTTGCGACGATCCCTCTATTCAATCAGTAAACAATTTCTTGAATTTTTCAAATATGAAACAGTTCAATTACGTACCCAATTGCAATAATAGACAGCTTGACTTAGTTATTAGTGGATTGCAATGTGTCGTAAAGTGTTGCGTTTCTCCATTAGTACCTGAAGACACACATCACCCTTCTTTAGAGATAAAGGTTCAATCACTCCAATTTAGATCACTACAACCACTGCCACGTGTTGTTAAATTATTTCGAGCTGCTGACTACGATGCCATCAATTGTGAACTCTCAAATATAGATTGGCCTAGCCTTTTAGATACTGATGATATATCTGTTGCCGTGGAGAGATTTTATAATGTTATAACTGAAACTATCTTATATCACGTTCCTGTCAGGTCAAAGAAATTCGGCTCTTATTACCCACAATGGTTTACTAAGGCTTTAATCAAGATAGTCAATGAAAAATTGAAGATTCATATGAAATGGAAAATATATGGCAGATTAAGTAATTATGAGGCATTTCGCTCTCTTAGGGAGAGACAAAAGAAGGTCCAAACTGAATGTTACAATAATTATGTCTCTAATTCAGAGAACAATATCAGTCAAAATACCAAAAAATTCTGGTCTTTCGTCAAATCAAAGAAATCTAGCTCTGGCATTCCCGATACATTGTTTCTTGGTAGTAACGTTTCGTCAAAAGGACAAGTAATCTGTGACCTCTTCAACAGGTATTTTCATTCAGTTTTCGAGCCACAATCTGATGGTGATGGGTCAGTCGAGGAACTTTGTAATATTGACAAAAGTATATCTATTGGTAGCATCTCTATTTCTGAAGCTACTGTTGAAAAGTATTTGTAAGAAATTGATATCGACAAGGGTAGCGGCCCTGACGATATACCACCGTTATTTCTAAAAATGTGTCGTAATTGTCTGGCTTTACCTCTATCCATCTTATTTAATTTATCCCTGAGATTGGGAGTTATGCCTCGGACTTGGAAACTATCTTATGTCGTCCCTATATTCAAATCCGGAGACAAACACGATATTCAAAATTACAGACCGATCTCTAAATTAAGTACAATACCTAAACTTTTCGAGAAAATCGTGTATGACACGCTGTACCCTTTGCTTCGACCTCTTATAGTAGACGAACAACACGGTTTTGTTGATAAAAAGTCCACTGAAACTAACTTGTGTGAATTTGTTCATCGAGTTGCTACTGCAATGGATCAGGGCCACCAAGTTGACGTCATATACACTGACTATTCCAAGGCGTTCGATAAGATCTCACATTCTATACTTTTACGAAGACTTGCTCAAGTTGGTATTCACGGTGATTTGTTGCGATGGTTGGCTTCATATATAAAAGACCGTAACCAGGCTGTTACAGTGAAAGGGTTTTGTTCCACGTTCTTGCCTGTTAGCTCTGGAGTACCCCAGGGCTCTCATCTCGGACCCCTCTTATTCAATGTCTTTGTAAACAGCGTTGCCTCAATTTTTCGTCATTCATCAGTACTGTTATACGCAGACGATATGAAAATTCTCAGGGTGATAAATTCTCCTTCAGATTGTTCTTTGCTTCAAAATGACCTTGATGCGCTTACTACATATTGTAATAATAATTGTTTACATGTGAATGTTCAGAAATGTAGTGTTATTTCATTTTCTCGAAGCCGCAACCCCATTAAACACGATTACAGACTGAATGATAATGTCTTAAAGAGGGTTTCGGAGGTGAGGGACCTGGGCGTCTATCTTGATGAAAAGCTGACTTTTGTGGCACATATCAATTATATTTCTTCAAAGGCTTACCGAATGCTTGGCTTCATAATGAGAGTTGGAAAGGACTTTAAAAGATGTTCGACACTGGTGCTTCTATATAATGCCTTCGTACGGTCAATTTTGGAATATGGATCTACTGTGTGGAACCCACATTATAAAATACATATTAACAATGTTGAACGTATATATAAAAAATTTTTGAAACATCTAGCTTACAGGTGCGTATGTTCTGACCACCCTCATCTACTTAATCTATCGCAGCGACGTACTCAACGTGACATTTTATTATTGTTTAAAATTGTTAATAATTATATTGATTCTCCTTTCCTTTTAAATTGTTTAAAGTTCAGGTGCCCTCGAGCAGGCTCACGCAATAAGGAATTGTTTAGTATCCCTAGGACTAAAACTAAACATTTATCTAACACTTTCATTTACCGATCGTGCAAACATTATAACAAACTTCCGTTTAATATAGATATTTTTAACAGCACGATCGCTGCTCTTAAGCGTAACTTTAGGAACTTTGTCTCAGAGTAGGTAGTTTGTTTTACTTTGCTTTTAATGTTTACCCTTAATTATTATTTTTTGTCTGTATTTACTTTTGTCCAATACTCAAACTTGTGTTTTAGTAATAAGTGGAAACTTTGCTGATTTATGTTATACCTAGTTAATTTTATATTTATAAGATCAATTTGTATTATTTGTTTCCCAAATAAATTAAATTAAAAAAAAAAAAATAATATCATGTAGGTTTTTATTTTGATCCATATTTTGCTGGATCCGCGCTGGATCCAGCTGGATTCAGGCCAATCTTGCAAAAAATCAGCTGAATTGAAAATGCTGCTGGATTGCAATCCCTAATATTGATGTTGAGGGCTGGAAAGTAAGAGGAAGACCGCAGAAAACATGGATGGATTGTGTATAATGATATGAATGTGAAGAGAGTGGATGAAGAGATGACGAGTGACAGGGAGGAATGGAAGAGAAAGACGCACTGCACTAACTCCAAATAAATTGGGATAAGGGTAGGGGAATGATAGTGATTTAAAAGCATAAATAATCCTTCTTAATCCTTAAAAAAATTGCAACCGATACAACAATTCCACTATCAATTCCAACAAAAAACCAAATAAATCCTCTTTGACTATTTATATTGGGGCAAAATTTCAATTTCCGCACATAACTTCCCCGTGTACAATTAATTGACTGGGCACCAGCCAGCCGACTGATTTGTATCAGCTAATTGAATTTAATTAAATCTGAAAAGGGTTATAAATCGTTCGTGACTTTGTCCAAATCACTCACTGAATAAATGCTTTGTCACAATTTGTACGAGCGTTAATGTTTTGCACTGTCTAATTTATTAACGAATTCACATTTATAGTACGTACCTATCTTCACTAAAATAATAGAATAGGATTGGTTTATTTAGTACAAACAGGACACAAAAAATGCATGTGAATACGAATAAAAAAACAGTAGCACCATAATATACTTCGTTCAGTATCAAACTATAACAACGTCTGTCATCACGGCACGGGTTTTCTGTAGATATGCCAAAAAACAATGTAGTGTGCTATATTTTTAATTACGACAATTATTTTCATTGATTTTCCTGTGCTGTTTTGTAGAATAACGCGGTAACCTGGGGCCTATTGCATAACAAATTACAAGCTAAGGGTGGGTACCCACTTAGGTTCGCGAACCTCCGCGCTCCGCGAACCTGCACCGAAAATATCGTTTATCCTCTGCTGAAACAGGGCGCCGAGGTGTGTACGTGAGGGAACTCGTATGCGAAGCTGATTCGCACAGGCACACACTGTAGCCAAAGCAAAAATATTTGTTTTTGCTATGGATCACTGTTCTAGGTTCGCGGAGCGCGGAGGTTCGCGAACCTAAGTGAGTACACACCCTAATATTATTAGTGAATTTGTATGAAAAATCGCTAATAATATTAGCTTGTAATTTATTATGCAATAGCCCCCTGTAATCACTAGGACTATAAAATGCATTGAGCTGCGCACGCACCGACAGGTGACTTGCCTAAGCAAGCTTAGACATGTATTGAACAGGGATTGAAATACCGTTAAAAAATAACGATATAAAAAAAAATACTTTAAAAATACCGTTCAAAACATTTTATCGGTAAATTTACCAGTAAAAATAACGTTAAAATTATTGTACCGGTAAAATTACCGTTAAATATAGCGTTAAACATTACCGGAACGATAGTACCGGTAAAATTATCGGTCAAAAGTAACGTTATTAATTGAAATAACGTTAATTTTAAAGTAACGGTAACAAAAAGTAAGAAATAACGTTAAAATTAACGTTATTAACTGAAATAACGTTAATTTCAATGTAACGTTATCTAAAGTAACGTTATTTATTGACATAACGTTAATGTTAAAAGTAACGGTAAAAAAAGTAAGAAATAACGCTACATTTAAAAATAACGCTATCAATCCCTGACCCCGAATTACGTCTGTTGCTAACAACTCTCGATTGAAATCGATTGTAAGCGCAGTTATATTGCTGCTCTAAGTAAGATACTTCTCTTAATGATTCTTACTAAAGCAGCAATGTAATTGCGATTTCTGTCAAAGTTGATTGCAACAAAGATACGTAATTAGCCTTCGATCATTAGCCCTCTGGTATTGAAGTAAAAAGAACGTTCATGAATGTTCGTAACCGGCCGCACTACGCGCTTGTCATCTCGCTAGGCTAATCGCCTACTAAATACATTCTAGGCGCTAGGCGATAAGAAACCAAAAACTCCCATTGATGTAGAAAATAAAAGCGTTATTACGTGCAAGCTTACATTTATACTTAAGTATTCAATTTGTATAATAGTAGTAGTATTGAAACATTTCAATAATTCATTTCATTAATTTGACTTTGATTCGGTCACAACTAATTTAAATTCCCATCGTCAAATCAAATCAAAGTCAAATTAGAAGCAATAAGAACCTCAAACTTTTTAACTCGTTTGAAAATAGGATTCTTCCATACAATTTGTTGCTCATTTCAATTTTCTCCGCCATAAATGAAGGGTCGCAATTATGCAAAGCAACTTTCAAACATTCAACTGTAACTTCACAAGTTTGTGGGAGCGTTTTTCGAAAACTTGCAAGTTACGCCATTTTTCATTTTCTTGTGCATTCTAGTGTTGGGGGTATTTTTAAGTATTTAAAAAACGTTTTTTAGAATGGTGTATGTCTGAAATAGCCGCTTAAAAAGTTAATCCTTTTTTACTAGTTTATAAAATCTAAAAACGTCATATACACTTAATTTCAGGACCACACCTTATATGGAGTGTTGGGAGATTATGGCCATGGGTTTTATATTGACACCATAAAAATAGCACTATTGTACCACAATAATTTCACATTGTTGTGTTCCGGCAGTTAAAAATGTTAAGATAGCTTAGTTTTATTGCTTAAATTAAAATCTAATACGATCACTTTTAATTTGGCAATCGTGTGCATCCATCACTGGATCTCAAAGACATTCTGTCACATTGCCTTCTAATGCCACAGTAATGGTAGTAGCATTCGTTTCAAATTGGAAACGATTGCGAAAGATTTTGAGTTAGACAATTTGGTGGCAGTTCCTCAGTGGTGAGGATTCCGGGCGTAGTGCGCTTCCACCTTTGGCCTTATCGTCACTAAACATCAGGTGAGATAGAGGCCAAGCACTGACCCGTTGACGATATAAAAAAATAAATCTCATTTTAGTCAATTCGATATGGTATCAAAACTAAAGACTAGTTTTAACAGCACTAGTAGACAAGGTGGATGAAATTGTCAAAGTTGGTGGAACCGTTCGCAACGCCCGTTGAATACTGAACGACCTTCTCGAACAGTTGTATACAGTATACAGGGTGTTTCATGACTATAGGTACATATTATACGGAGGCAGTGTTTTCAATTTGGAATATAGGAACTTTGATTGAAAGAAACCTAAGTAGCATATTTTTGAATTCGGTTTAAATACATTATTTATTCTAAATATCACAAGTATGAAATATAGAAAGAAATCTAATTTCTATTTTTGTTAAATCAATAACAACGGGTGGAACAAGATCCTCAACGAAACTGAAGTCCACGCATTCCACCCATCATCAGGATAATTTTTTCTTTTAGACTATACCTGGGAAACCAATAGCTAATTAAAAAAAAATGAAATCTTATTTTATTCGTTTTTTTCCTAATTTTTGTCCAAAGAAACATTATCAAAATTTAAGTTTTTCGTAACAAACAATGACTTAAAAACGTCATTACTTAATGTATCTCATGAGCACGCACATAAATGCTGCCTTTCAACTCGGCCGCACGCAGCTGTGTAGCATACACTCGCAGGCGCGGTCGGTCTGTTGTCCGCGTTATGTTGCGTGGTAATGTATGCAATGCTTTTTAATACCAAAAGTTAAAATAATTTCCCAGCAATAATTTCGGACAGAAATGGTCCTGATGATGGGCAGAATACGTAGACCTCAGCTTAGTTGAGGGTCTTGTTACACCCGGTATAAGGGTGACTTATTTTATTATTTTTTAGTCACAAAGTGTTTTAAATTAACGTCTTAAAAGACTAGCGGCTGCCTACGGTTTCACTCGCGTGGTTCCCGTTCCCGTGGGAATATCGGGATAAAAAGTATTCTATGTTTTCATTTAGGCTATCTACTATGTGTGTGCCAAATTTCAACCAAATCCGTTCAGTAGTTTTTGCGTGATTGAGGAACAAACATCCAAACCCACAAACTTTCACATTTATAATATAAATAGGATTTAATTTTGATCGGTAAGAAAAGAATCCAATATGAAAATTCTTCTTCCAGTAAAGCTACATTATTTAACAAAGTAAACTGGTTGGGCTTGTGGCACACCCTGTATAATTCATTTTATAGTAGTTGAATGGTCAAGCAATTGGTGGTTATGTAATATTTTATTTGTTCTTCAATAACGTAAACAAACAATGCGATTGAAAATGTTAGGAGTTAGTTTCTTGGAGAACATTTTAGTAGCAATCGAGAAAATTGTATTAGAAATGAAAATATTAACCTGGTTTCGTTTCTTGAAATATATTTTAGGAGTTTTCATAGAAAAATCTTAGTGTAGATTTAGATCTTGAGAAAAAAAGGGATATCTGTGGTTGCCTGTCTTTTTCAAAACTTGTTAACAGTTTTCATTTTTATTTTTTTTTTCATCTCGCAAACTTGGTCTTAATTTTTAATATTTACGAAATAATCAAGTAACTTACGGCAGTGAAACGTGGTCGCTAATTATGAGTCTCATAAGGAGGCTCAAGGTCACCCAACGTGCAATGGAGAAAGCCATGCTTGGCGTTTCCCTTCGTGATCGAATTAGAAATGAGGAGATCCGCAGGAGAACTAAAGTAACCGACATCGTTTGAAAGATCGCTTAGCTGAAGTGGCAGTGGGCTGGACATATAGCGAGAAGAACCGATGGCCGTTGGGGCGGAAAGGTTCTTGAATGGTGACCGCGCACCGGACGACGCTCCGTGGGTAGGCCCCCGACAAGGTGGACTGACGATCTGGTGTATGTCGTGGGAAGCCACTGGATGCGGGCAGCGCAGGACCGATCGTCGTGGAGATCCTTGGAGGAGGCCTATACCCAGCAGTGGGTGTCGTGCGGCTGATATGATGATATGAATCAAGTCTACAAGATGCTAATATTTAATGCTTAAAATTTAAAATTCACAGAATGCTATGTTAAAAGAGACAGATTGTTTTTAAATAAGTATTTTAAAACAGCTAAGGATATAAATATGTTAGCATATTATTGTTAAAGCCTAAATACAGACAAAAGGAATCCCCTAAGACAAGGATTCAAAATTTTATCACCTCTATTTTATAGCCTATGTTCAGCAATTTTTAAATTTATTTTATCTTATTGAGACACGATTTTTAGTGATCTGAAGACGATATTATTGCCTATTTTACGACACCAATTCATTTATTGTTAGACGTTCCCGCATTTGATTGATATTAAACTCATTCGGACCGTTTTATTAGTTCGCCGATACAGGGGGCCTATTATACAAAAAAGAACCGATCCTTAGACGATATTCGTCGTTCGGTTTCCTTGATTTTGAACCTTATACATGAGTTAGTAGTGTCACGTAGTGAACGAACATAGTCCGATTATCGAATATCTTTTTATTTAATAGGCCCCCAGCTTATTGCCTGGAAAACTGTCTTATTCCTCAGATCGAATGAGAGATTTTATTCGTATCGAATCTACTGTTGAATTGTATTAGAATTCCTTATATAGGTGGAGTTGTATTTTAGCTGTGCATTATAATATTAAACTATCAATCAAATAAAATGTGGACTAATTATTAAAACCTTTTGCTAGAGTGAGTAATGTTTTTTTTAATTGAGCTTGTTAGCGCTTTGGAAAACACGTTTGGCCGTTGTTGGTCCGGCTGCGTTTACAGTTGTTAACACCCACCAATCCACATTGGTCCCACATGGTGGATTATGGCCCTTCCTATTCATCTTTAATAGGTTTGTGATGGTTATAAACCTTCTTATGAACACCAAATTATCGTTGTGGCGTGCGCATTTATATTTTTGATATACAGCTGTAGGTATTGCATAATTTTGGTGCTCAAAATGAAATTTCCCTCTAGGATGTAAGTAATATAAGTTCTGAACTTACCCAGCATTATCTATAAATTCGTAGTTTGGGAATGCAAGTATCTTTTACGACATAAGCCACATACGTATGCCTCCGCCTCCGTAGCAACTCGCTACGAAATTGCTACGAAATCGCTACGAAGAGCACCACACCTAATTTCGTAACGGGTCGCTACGGATCTAACATAGTGAGAACGCAGTACATTTAAAGCGCATTCACTTAGATAGTGTCGCCCTTTTATCGCGCCGCCTTTGCACGTGCCGCTTCTTGTCAAAGGATGCCGCCGCATAAACAAAGGATACCGCGTGCGGCGTACACCCGCAAGTCAATTTGTATTTTGGCTGTTTGCATCGAAGCGCCGCCGCGCGCCGTAGTGAAAGCTTGTGTTTATTGACTCTGCTACGTATGCTGAAAATATTTTTTCATCCTTGGAAGGACAGTTAAGTGCCTCAAGATGAAACTTTAAGTGAACCAACAAAAAAATACGGGTGTTTTGTAAAACATGTAAACAGCTTATGATCAATGTCCATCGGCATTGCGTTGAAATCAGTTTGTCTGCACCTATCAGAGATACTTCAAAAATAGTGGGGATACCAAGAAATAGCGTCGGAATAATTTTAAAAATAGGCCCATTAACACCAAAAAACGTAAAAACGGAAGAATCCCACTATCGAAAACGGACGACTTTGAATGTGATGTAGTACGTCCGAACAGTATACAGATTTTATGCTAATAAAAAACTTCCGACACTAGACACGATTCTGAAAAATTTTCAAGCTAATAATACGGACTTTCCGTATAAACGTACGACTCTGCAAAATGTCAATACATTTCTAAAACTTGGATTTAAGTATAAAACACTTAATAAGCTAAAACTATTGCTTGAATCATCGCTATTTTTTACCGTTATCAGTAACGTTATTTGTATAACGTTACCAAAAACTTGCCGGTATCTGTCTCTGAACACAAGTGCTTGCGGGTGTACCGACACTATCTAAATGAATGGACTTTATTTATGCCAGATTGAATTTTTTATATGTCATCTTAAGATTGTAAATACCGTTAGATTATAATCTATCTCGCGAGATTGTAAACTGTCGAAAAATTGTGATCAGTACCATACTGCTTACAATTTAACGACAGATTATAATCTATCGAAGTGAAATAGTTGAATCACAATCTGTCGCACGTTAAGTTTGTCAACTGTCCAATGGCTGTCCCTGATTGGTCGGTCTTGCGGTAGGTTTTGTTGATGGACAGGCAATATCTAACATTGTGAATATTATCAAATAAGATATAAAATGAGTTCACACAAGTTTACGCGCATAAAAAAAAACAGAAAATATAACTTAGGTTATGTTTGGTGACTAACACTTATTGATCATGTAAACTGCACTTTGGTTTATCAGAGATTAATTAAATCTTTCGAGTTATTTTCAAAACGAAATCAATTTAAAATCACCAAAATACTGTTTACATTAGACAACCAACAAATTGCCAACCAAATATGGTGGCGCGGGGCACATGACATTCAACGTTCAACCAATCAGCGCGCGAGATGCGTTCCGTCGCATGCCATATCATAATTTGATGGTTTGACTTCGATAGATTATAATCTATCGAAAAATAATGTGTTAAATTGTAAGCAGTATGTTACGGATCACAATTTTCTGACAGTTTACAATCTCGCGAGATAGATTATAATCTAACACTATTTTAAATTTTACGGTGACGTATATATAGATAGTAAATTGAAGGAAGTAATGTTTTCTAATTTA
The DNA here is from genome assembly GCA_943789525.1 of Agriphila geniculea. Classification (NCBI taxonomy): domain Eukaryota; kingdom Metazoa; phylum Arthropoda; class Insecta; order Lepidoptera; family Crambidae; genus Agriphila; species Agriphila geniculea. Next base: position 3,828,575 of record OX038886.1, on the reverse strand, counting down.
GTAGTCGGTATTAATTAAAAACTTATATTGGACGGATACTGACTTAAAACCTCTGTGCTCAGGCACTTTCTCTTAAAGTGAATTTATCAGTTAAAACTCTTTTCGACGTGTATTCTTCGTTTTGCTCTAAATCTACAAAAACTACTCTAGTTTGGATAGTTTTTCAACCTCAGTTTTTCATCTGTTAAAAGGCACACTTAACTTTTTGGATACAGTTAAATGAACTGTTTGGAGAGAGTTAAACGATAAGGAGTTTTCTTAAATTAAATCTCTTTGGATATCTTATTTTAAATCACTCGACTTTTTTCGAGTGTTTTTGTTCGAATAATATTCTTTGAACAATCAATTCAGGTTGCTTCGATTTTTTTACATTTTGTTTTATGTGTCATGTTATTTTAAACTGATATAATATACATATATTAACAACATCGTGATATTAAGACGGGACTTGAAAGTTCGTGGCTTTACACACTCTCAGTGCCAATGTATAATTTTTATGCAAATACTTGTTATCACAGTATGTTTTTCAGGTGTGTATGTATCACAGTAAGTTTATGTTTTAAAATAAGTGTAAGCAAGTATTTTTAATCCTGATTGAATTGACTCAAATCCTATCGTCATTTGAGGACTGTTTTTTTAGGTAAGTAAGTTTTAAGTCCCTGTTATTTATTTTGTAATTCTAATATGAAAATAATATTATTTTTTTATATTTTTCTATCGATTCATTATTAAGGTCTAAATCCTTTTTTTAATTAAAAAGGACGTCATGGCGTACCAAGAAGTCCCGAAATTCTTAATTAGCTAGCTTAAAAGCTACTACGAATGGATTCCAGACATTTTATTTTGCTTTTATAACCTTTTTTCGCTCTAAAGCATTTGGGAAAATGGCGTTTAGACACGTGAGCGTATTTGTGAATGAATTTAAGTAGGTACCCATAACCGAGTCAAAGAACGGTAATGAGAAAGTACCTCTACCTAAAAAATCAACATTTAGTAATGTTGTGTCTCTGTAAGTGAATAATGGCATTATTAGATAAAAGTTTCCATTTTGCCAATGTTAACAGAATCATCGTACCCCAAAGTTGTTTTTTTTAAAGCACATCGGGAAAGTGCTTGGCCCTCACCTCAACTGATGTTAAGCGATGATAAGACCACCTGGAATCCTCATCACTGAGGAACTGGCTATCTTACCTCTACCTGCCGGAACACAACAATTTTTAAATTGCAGTAATGGCGTCAGACTTAGGTAAGATGGTAGTAGCTAGCCAGGTGGACTTGAAATAAGCCCTGCCACCAACCGAACCGAGTACAAATTTTACCCCCCTGGGAATCGAACCCGGGACCCCAGCATCTTACACGGTTGGGCGAACCACTAGACCACAGAGGCGGTTAAAATGTTTCAATAATATTGCTTTTTTACACAGTTCTTGTAACTAAAACACAAAAAACGTGTTAAAAAGCAACAACACTGAGACACATTGATTCAGTTACCATTAGTGAAATTTAGGCACTTATCTAATATGTTATTTCTAAAAGTGTTATTTGGTAACAACCAAACATGAATAATCAAACATGATTAGGTAGAGGTGCTCTCTCAGTTCCGTTCGCTGTTTTATTTAGCCGCCTCTGTGGCAGTAGTCCCGGGTTTGATTCGCAGGAGAGGGATACATTTGTACTCGGTTCGGTTGGTGGTATTATTTCAAGTCCGCCTGGCTAGCTACCACCATCTTACCTAAGTCTGACGTCATAACAACAATTTAAAAATTGTAGTGTTCCGACAGTTAGAGGTAAGATAGCCAGTTCTTCAGAAGTGAGGATTCCGGGTGTAGTGCGCTTCCACCTTCGGCTTTATCGTCACTTAACATCAGGTGAGGTCAAGGCCAGGCACTATCCCATTGTGCATAAAAAAAGTTATAAATACACAAAAAAGAACTTCATATTTAGTTAAGTTTATGACTTAAACGTTTTCTAAGCAAAATATATGTTGAGTATTTCTGAGTTTACGATAAACAATTAACACTTTGGACCATTTTTTTTAAATAATTGTAACTATGTAATCCTTTGTAACTGTTGTCATAGTTAGCAAATTTAAATGCGGTTAAAATAAGAATGAAATTTAAAACATTCACTTTTTACATATTTTTTTCGAATGAAATGTTAAAAAAGTGCATAAAAGTTGTTTGGAGTTGTCACTATAAAATATGAAGGTAGATATTTTCACTTGTTGAGTGTACCGCCAACCAAAGTAACGAGATTTCACGGGAGATGGGTGTCTGACTCAATTTCTCTGCAGACATTAAATAAAAACCGGTCAAGAGCGAGTCGGACTCACGCACCAAGGGTTCCGTACCATCATATTTGCACCATTAAACCACACTGCAGAGTAGAATAATAAAATTAGTATTGCAGTTCTAGGTCAGCGCTATCTCTTGGCCGATAGTGGAACTAATGTTAACTTTTTTAGAAATTTGATGATTTCTAAAAAAGTGTGCTATATTGAGACATCGTTTTATTTTTCCTGTAATCTTTATATAAACTGCTATCACATTCTTTTCTCTTTGCAAACTTCGGAGATAAGGGAGGGGAACGGTATTTTTTTTACATTTTTCATCATAAGTCGAGTAGTTCTCGAGATATCCAGCTGTGACAGACAGACAGACAGAGTCACACCATAAGGGTTCCTTTTTTACCATTTTGGTACGGAACCCTAAAAAGTGGTGCAGACTTGTTTTGTATAAAACGAGGGTTCTGCGACTTTAAAAATATTTACTTATTCTGAATGTAAGTAGGTACGTAATATTATTTACAATACAGTTGGTCGAACATGTGTGGTTTCAATGACAGTAGGTACAACGTGCGGAAAATTGATTTTACCGCACGCCGTTCATTTTTGTTTACGCCTTTTTTTAATTTAGTAGATCAATGTTTTTAGGGTTCCGTACCAAATGGTAAAAAAGGAACCCTTATGGTGTGACTCAGTCTCGAGAACTACTAATGGTATCAACTTGAAATTTAGAATAGTTTAAGATGACATTTGTCCACCCATTTTTTTGCAAATAAGAAATAAATAAAAAAAATAATATCTTTTTTACAACAGGACCTGAAAAGGGGTCTTAAAAATTTTAAGTGAGGCTACTAGGGCATGTGGGGTATCATATGAAAGAACACTGTTTGCACGTTTTGAAACATTTTTTTTTATTTTTTTAGGCCGCATCGTTTTCGACTTATGATGAAAAATGTAAAAAAATACCGTTCCCCCCCCCCCCCTCTTATCTCCGAAGTTTGCAAAGAGAAAAATCTGAAATAATTTTATGTGATAGCAGTTTATATAAAGATTACAGGAAAAATAAAAAGATGTCTCAATATAGCACACTTTTTTAGAATGATCAAATTTCTGAAAAAGTTAACATTAGTTCCACTATCGGTCAAGAGATGGCGCTGACCTAAAACTGTAATATCAATTTTATTATTCTACTCTGCAGTGTGGTTTAATAGTGCAATTATGCTGGTACGGAACCCTCGGTGCGCGAGTCCGACTCGCTCTTGACCGGTTTTATTTTGCTAATGTAGGTACTTATTGAAAAACGTCATTGAAATACATTTTGGTTACCCATTCCATGCCCGACCCTTGCGTAAGTTGCTTAATTACCGCAATCGCTGGACAAATACGCTAACCCACTGCACCAACGAGCTCCTTAAGAAAAAACTAGCTTAAATGTAAATTGCAATTTCATTTATTCCCATTTTTCACGTGCTCAAGGAACCATGAAACGGGGCTAGGTTTTTTCAGATTAAAGCGGTTGAGAACTGCTTATTTTGTGCATGAAAAATCTTAAACTTTTCTTGTCTTTCTTACCTACAGCTAGTTATACAACATGTTACATAAAACCCATAAAGCCGAATATGGTAGATAGGGACCATCAAACTGAACAACTTTTACGATGGGACCAACTCTGAAATCACGAAAAAAAACTTAAATTTTATATAAATTATTCCGATAAAATCTACCAAAATGAATATTTCAACAATGTTCGTCCCCAAATTAAAATAATATTAGCACAATAATGTAGGATAAAATGATTACAAACTATTACAAACAAAGACATAGAAAATTAATAATTTATGCAATAAGTATGCAAATGTATGCAAAATATTAGGCTTTCGTCCGCTATTAATATTTGACGTATGGCGTTGGAGACTAGCGATAATATATAACCGACAGCTTATAGAGTAATACAATATCAGGCGAGTTTAACAATTTCTAAATAAGTTCCAAGTAATTACTTGACAATTCAAATACATTTTTAAGTCACATGGTTTTACAAAGATAGTACTTATAAGTTAGGAAGATCTCACATTTAGTCAAAATTTGGCATGCAAATAATATTAGGTTAGGTGTAAAAAAATTAAGTTTGCACAACATGGAATGTTCCTAATTAAATGGTATACATTACTTCTTACCATGTCAGTGAGAATACAAGGTGTTAAAAACAATAAGCACAGAAATAATCCAATAAAATAAAACTTAAAAGTTATTTATCAATCATTTGTTTTACGTTTCGTAGAAATACAGAGTTTTTTTAATTACTTAGTAATATCGTATTGTACCCATGACATATTAATTTTTGTGCAAGCTTTTTAGGGTTCCGTACCCAAAAGGTAAAAACGGGACCCCATGAATAAGACTCCGCTGTCCGTCTATCTGTCTGTCGGTCGGTCTATCTGTCTGTCTGGCTGTCACCAGGCTGTATCTCATGAACCGTGATAGCTAGACAGTTGAAATTTTCACAGATGATGTATTTCTGTTGCCGCTATAACAACAAATACTAAAAACACACTAAAATAAATAATTAAGGGGGCTCCCATACAACAAACGTGTTTTTTGCCGTTTTTTGGTACGGAAACCTTCGTGCGCGAGTCCGACTCGCACTTGGCCGGTTTTTTTTTTAATTTCCCCTGTCCGGTATTTGTTTGTCTATCTGTTATCAAATTTTATCAGCCCGCGGCCTAGCTCGTACTATGTACCTATAGTAAGCTGTAATTTTACATGAATGTGAAAATAAATTACGCCAAAAAAGTGGTAGAATAAAAATTTTGATATTTTTTTTTTCTTATTTAAAACACACAAACCATTTCACTTATTAAGGAACTAGCGGCCGCCCGCGACTTCATCTGCGTGGAAAGTTTTTTTTGCTAACCCTCGGGAACAATACTTTTTTCACTTCAAACGGACTTTCGCATTTATAATACCGGGTGTATCAAGGCCCTCAACGAAGCCGAGGTCTACGTATTCTGCCCATCATCAGGACCATTTCTGTTCAAAATTATTGCTGGGAAACAATTTTAATTTTTGGTGTTAAAAAGCATTGCACACATTACCATGACGATGACACGCGTCCAAAAGACCGCGCCTGTGAGTGTATGTTACTCAGCTGCATGCGGCCGAGTTGAAAGGCAGCGTTTATGTGCGTACTCATGAGGTACATTGAGTGATGACGTTTTGAAGCCATTGTTTGTTAGGAAATACATAAAATTGTGATATTGTTTCTTTACATAAAAATTAGGAAATAACGAATAAAATAAGATTTCATAAATATTTTGAAATTATTTTTTACTTTGACCTTGAATAACTTTAGCTTTTGGATTCCCAGGTATAGTCTAAAAGACAAAAATGATCCTGATATGGGCGGAATGCGTGGACTGGCTTCGGGGTCTTGTTACACTCAATATTAAGTAAGGATTCAGTTAGTTGTAATTGTAATACAGTCTTTATACTGAGAAAAGAGGCTGTTTTCTTTTCATATTTTCATGTTTAGTTTACGCAGATTTTCTAGGAAATTGTCTATTTAAGAAGCTAATTGGACTTTCAAACAGGCTCTTATATTTCATTAGGTTTCTACTATTACTTACATGATTACTTACTTGTTGAGTAAATACATAATTAGGCATCGTCAAGCAAGCCCAGTTTCATTACACCATCCAAGGGATATAAATTAACAACCCCACAAATGCCAAATGAACTCGCAAACTACCGGAGCAAATGAAAATTAACAAGGTCCCATCTTCACTAGCGTTATCAGCTGTAACGCAGTCCACTACACCCTTGTCACAGTGGCCAGTTAATATTTAAAGCCAGGCTGTGTCGGTGTAAATCTTACTTAGAGGTCCCTTGTCCTTTGATTTTGTACGCTCATTTAATGAAGTATTGTTTAGTGGAAAGAGTTTTATTTGCCTCGCATCTGAAACGAACTCCTGATTTATTTAAAAGTATAAGTATAATGAGGGCTTTTAAAAATGACAAAAAACTGTGAGCTCGATAGATGGGGTTGATAAAAATGTATGAGTCAATGTGTTTTTTTTTTTACTAAGCTTCGAAGAGTACTCCAGTAGGCTGGCAGATGTAAGTAACCCTAAAATGTTTCTGTTTGGGCAGATTTCAGCCAGCGAGCTATTACCTGCCTCTTTGGTACAGGCCGTTTATTTTTAAAGGCGAATTTTGACACTTCTCTTTCCATCAACGCCATCTAGTGAAGCAAATAGTTACTATTTTTATCTTTTGAATGTCACTTTGAAAATCCCTCATTATTATGCTTCCATACTCTGTGGTCTTTGGCATGGATTTTTATTTATTAGAAGGACTTCGTACCTTTTTACTACCATCATTCATAAGAACAATTCAAAAATATTGGAATTTTCTTTTAGCCACATCAAAATGTACCTTGTTTTTCGAAACTGTACGATTATTTTAGGCTTCATTAGATAATATTCTTCGGATTTTTTTACAAACCTTGTGTAGTGTCAAAATCTGTCTTAATTCTAAGTAGATACAGAATTTTCATACGACTTTAAATTTCGAGACTATTAGCTGTAGATAAGGGTATATTAGTTGCGATATGTCACTCATATACCTACAGGATTTTTTGGACAATAGAGAAATTACATATAAATTTTTAGTTCTTTCATTAATTGAAAAAAAAATGGGATTGAACAAAGCCAGATCGCAATCGCATGATAAATATTTTTAAATAGTACCATTCTTATACAGGCTTTTTTTGGTCAATATAGAAATTCAGTTTCAGTTCTTTCAGTAATTTAAAAAGTTGAAATATATGTAATTGAACAAGCCATCCACAGATTGCTATCTCATGATTATGTATTTTGAAATAATAGTAATTTTAATACTCTCTTTCTCTAAGAATTTTTCAAAGCTACTTTTTGTACAGAGCAGTGAAATAAGCTACTATTCACTCACCCACTCTTGTGACAAGATAAATTTCAAGGCGTTAGAGCTCAGTGCAAACCTAATTGCCTGCGAATATTTTAGTCTGGTTCTTTGACTATATTCAACAAGTAGTCAAGATGGAATTGAGGCAAAAACCTTGAGCGAGACCTTAGGGAGAACAGTTTTTGCCTTAAGTATTTCATTATTTAGTCTGCGCTCTGGAATGATGTAGGGGTTGAAGTTGGGACGACTCTAGAATAATGTAGGGATTAGGATGGACTGTCAAAAAGATGTAGAGCATTTGTTTATTTTATACAATTACTTTTTTAGGCAAATGTGAATTGCATGTAATAAATATTCGACGACATTTCATAAAGTATTCAGTGATCTAACTCTTAAACCAAATAGATGACAGGATGGTAAATAAAAGTACTTAGTAAAAACATAATATTATTGCTTATAATGAAAATACTTTTTTACTATTCATAAATAGTCAATCAACTCTTTTACGAAGTTCATTGAAGTTGGAATTACTTGTTATAAACTTCTCAAAGTCAAAGAAATAATGTTTTTGCTAACAGTTGTCAACATTTGCAGGTAAATCACCATTGAATGGTTAATTAACCTAATTGAATTATTAAAATAATTTATAATTTCATAGAGTTTTTATAGTGAATTTTTAAAGCAGCACAAAAAAAAATTAAGCTTCAATGATTTTGACTAAACTATTCGACATGTTTTTATTCTATGATTCAGACCACATCAGCAAAAGCCTGCATAAAAACCCTCAGATTACGTTTACGACGGGTCGGGTGTTTCGTAAACATGGCTCTCCTATCTTTTACGGCCTAACTATTAGCCCAATAAATCATGCATCTTCAGTGTCATAATGTGCTCCGTGGATTCAGGATTCATAGTCCGCACTTGGGGCTGCCTGGTATCAATCAAAGTCAGCACCAGGGGTCGAAGGGGACAGGGGACAGACGGAGAGACGGAACGACGAACATGTTGGGGAGCATACAACTGGATTGTTAAACTGTGATACAACGCTGCAGTGTACTGATGTCGAAGTGGTCTTACTGATGTCAAGAAAAAAACCAAAGAAAGTAAAAATAAAAGCAATTGAGGATGAAAGAGGTTGAGTAAAATTTTAAGAATATGAATATAAAATTCTTGGTCATCAAGACGTAATAAATCGAACTATGAACATCGGCCGATATAGCGACTCTTTTTCGTAGTATGCTCTCTGATATTGAGAGATTGAATTGTTCACTTCTCAAGCTTACGCGCTCACTAGACATGAAATAAAACAATTTTTAACCGATACTAGCGCGGTTTTATTGCAAAGTTGCCGAAACGTCGGGAAAACCAAAGATCAAACCAAATACCAACTAATTACCAAAGTGCTTTCAATAAAACCGCGCTAGTATCCGTTAAAAATTGTTTTATTTCAGATTGAATTGTCTTCACCCGGTCGCTTTGGCTTTTCTTTTCCATTTCGTCTATGTTATTTTACCGTCTTGTCTGTTTTTTTTATGCCACTTATGTGGGTTTAGAAAGACTACAACAGCATTAAATATAAGTGTAGATCAGTGGCGAAGGGTGAAATTGTGGCGAAGGTACTACAAAAATGATATGACCTGCATACTGAATCGGTTGGTGGGGTGGGATTTCTAAAAGGTAAGCCGATGAAAATCGGCTTGATGTACCCTTCAACACTGGTGTAGATACTTGTCAATATCATATTTTATAATAATACTTCTGCTTTCAATTATTAGTTAAATTACCTGCATACGTCAAAACACTACCAATCGATGATGGCGGCTATTTTTACGAAGAAACACACTTATCGATATATTAAAGTTTACTTTCACCGGTTTTTCTAGCCGTGTGTATCATATAGCTGCCCACGGCATTTGTGGCTTTTCCGTGATGAATCTAGGCAAATGTGCGACATCGTCCATCCGAGGAATGAGGCGGATGTATCACACACGCCATGGGAATTGTAGCACGTTTTCTTTTGTAGAATATTTTGCGGTGCGATTTCATTGTCTTGTATGACATTTTAAGTAGCTGTGTAGAATATAATAGTATTTGACGCATATATAGAGTTGTTAAATAAGTATCTTCAAATGATTTTACCCACAGTACATACATTTAATTCGTGTTTTCTTTTCATTTCCGATTCCCCAAATTTCTACTATTGTACTAAATGAGAATAATGAAAATACTGTATTTTTTCACATTGTATGAAATCGTTGGTTTTCGTGGTTACCATGAAAATATTTTTTGAAGTAAAAACTTCTATAGAGGCGTTGTACGCTTTTTTGTAATATGGAAAAAATCTTAAACTCGCGTCAGTCAGTCAGGATCACGTGACCCTGATCGAAAATTCGTAAGACGGATGTAACGGATGGAGAGTAGACAGCCGGCGGCGGAAGTATCCCCCTCTCTTGAAAATGGCGGCGCGTCATTTCAAGACGTAAACACTTGTGTCACCATAGCAACGCGCTAGTTTTTAGGGTTCCGTACCCAAAGGGTAAAAACGGGACCCTATTACTAAGACTCCGCTGTCCGTCTGTCTGTCTGTTTGTCTGTCTGTCTGTCTGTCTGTCACCAGGCTGTATCTCATGAACCGTAATAGCTAGAAAGTTGAAATTTTCACTGATGATGTATTTCTGTTGCCGCTATAACAACAAATACTAAAAACAGAATAATAATAATATTTAAGGGGGGCTCCCATACAACAAACGTGATTTTTTTTGCTGTTTTTTGCTCGACATTAATAACAACAACAGGTAGACTGTATTTTTGTTGCCGCTATAACAATTAATACTAAAAACAGAATAAAATTAATATTTAAGGGGGGCTCCCATACAACAAACGTATATTTTTTTGCTGTTTTTTGGTACGGAACCCTTCGTGCGCGAGTCCGACTAGCACTTGGCCGGTTTTTTAATTCAATGTCAAAACTCTAGATTTCTGTCAAGCTATGGATAAGACTTTCGTACAATACTGTTCTGTATTCGTAAATTCAAATGCAATGCAGAGTAAATTCGTAAGACGGTAATTCGTGCAAAATTATTCCCTAAAATATCAAAAATGCACAACGTTAATATTCAAGTTTTCACTTATGCCGGCACTCCCGGAGTGCAACCCGTTTTTTTTTAATCCACAAATTGGCTTTCACCTCACCTGATCTTAAGTGACGATAAGGCTGAAAGTGTAAGCGCACTACACCCAGAATTCCACCACTATGGATGTACATCGAGATATCCAGCTGTGACAGACAGACAGACAGACAGACATACAGACAGACAGACTGAGTCACACCATAAGGGTTCCTTTTTTACCATTTTGGTACGGAACCCTAAAAATGATTGTGTTCCGGCAGTTAGAGGTAAAATAGCAAGTACTTGCTATTTTACCTCTAACTGCCGGAACACAATTAGAGGTTAGAGGTAAAATAGCAAGTACTTGCTATTTTACCTCTAACTGCCGGAACACAATCATTTTTAGGGTTCCGTACCAAAATGGTAAAAAAGGAACCCTTATGGTGTGACTCAGTCTGTCTGTCTGTATGTCTGTCTGTCTGTCTGTCTGTCTGTCATAGCTGGATATCTCGAGAACTACTAATGGTATTAACTCGAAATTTGGAATAGTTTAAGATGACATTTGTCCAATTATTTCGCGAATAAGAAATAAATAAAAAAATAAATATCTTTTTTACAACAGGGACTGAAAAAGGGGCCTTAAAAATTTGAAGTGGGGCAACTAGGGCATGTGGGGTATCATATGAAAGAGCGTCGTTTGCACGTTTTTAAACATTTTTTCTTTTTTTTTAGGCCGCATAGTTTTCGACTTATGGTGAAAATTGTAAAAAAAAATACCGTTCCCCCCCCTTATCTCCGAAGTTTGCAGAGAGAAAAATCTGAAATAATTCTATGTGATAGTAGTTTATGTAAAGATTACAGGAAAAATAAAACGATGTCTCAATATAACACACTTTTTAAGAAATTCAAAAAACAATCAATTTTTTTTTAGTTTTACTACCAGTCAACAGATGGCGCTGTCCTAAGCATGCTAACCTAAGGAAAAATATAGTTCCACTATCGGTCAAGAGATGGCGCAACCTAACACTACAATAATAAATTGGTGGCTGGTTCTAAAATAATTACCTACTATTTGCCGTACGAATAAACGAAGAATAAGTTCCTACTTAGTAATATGAACAGTTTGCAATGTGGAGTGGCTGAAACGTTTTTCAGTCACCATAAGCAGCTGTGGTTAAGATTTGTAAATTAACTGTCCGCCTGTTCGCCCTTCCAACTGTCTGCCGTTTATCCTACTTTTTTAAAGACTGTACTAAAGTAACATATCCAAATATATTTATGATTGTACGGAACCCTCGGTGCGCGAGTCCGACTCGCTCTTGACCGGTTTTTTAAATTGTTGTTATGGCGTCAGCCTTTTAGGTAAGATGTTGGGGTAGAGGCGGACTTGAAATAACCCCTACCACCAACCAAACCGAGTACAAACAAAATGATACCCTCTTTTTGGGAATTGAACCCGGGACCCCTGCGTCTTACACGTGTAGGCAAACCACTAGACTACAGAGGCACCATGCAAATGCTTTCAAAACTTCGAACCAAAGCTCCCACGTATTTGATAAAGTAACAGACGGCGACTATCCAAATGTATTTCTCATTCGTGATACATCTCACGAAAGCAAAGAACCAATATATTCCAAAACATTTTATTCAAATGCTGTGAATTTGTGTCTGATATTTCACTCCGATCTCAGGCCAGGCGTTCAATAAACTTTTTCCCAGTTTAGAACTCCCATTTATCCGTCTAGATCTAAATCCCCTAAACTCTAGAACGTTTTAACAAATCTCGATAGCGGCCATTTTGTCGCGTCATCCATCAACAAAATGGATGATGCAGCGTTTTCTCTCATTCCTATTTCAAATTTACGTACATAATTGACATGTAAAATCATCGAAATTGGTCAACACTTGGTTTTTACCATAAAGTTAATATAGCTGTCGGAGGTAATATTAACTTTATGGTTTTTACCTAAATCACTTCTTACCCAAACTTTTTTTTGTATTTTAAAGTTTCGTACCTCAAAAAGGAAAAGAAACCTTTATTAAGATCACTTGGTTGTCCTACTGTCTATCTTTCTCTCTGCTTGTTCGAGATATCTCGAAAAAGTCAAGAAATCGTAGAGATAGCAAAGACTTTCGACTTGTAATGTCGAAAATCGCTGAGAATATGCAATAGAGATTTTAATGTCATTTTAATAGAGATTTGTGATTAGAGATAATCTCGAATTCGGGAAATGTCGCAGTGCGCGAGAATCGGCGCCCTGGTGTTTTGGATTTCCTAGTCTGTAAGCTTACATTATAAATAAAAATAAAACTGAGTTTACGTAGAATAACTTCCAATCAATTTGACATACTTTTTAAGAGCTGTCAAGATGCAATTTTTCCATAAATTTTGCATGGCAATAGTGTATTTGTTTCGTCACTCATTTGCCTTGCCAACACAATTCACTAACAAATTTATTGACTTCAAATCAAATAAAAAAAGTTTATTTGCTGTTTATTCGAGTATGTTTTCGAACCTTAAATAAAGTGTAGAACAAGTTCATGGTGTCAAAAACCTAATTCGCTGATGATGAAGGTATCCGAATTTCAAATAGTTCGAATTCCCGATACGTCAGTTCCTGTTTTGTCACGTCATCTATCAGCGGAACGGCCAACGCGCCTAGCGCTCTTATTTCAAATTCTAATTTGCATGTGAGCGATCGCAACAACAGTGATAAATTGTCTTCGAATTTTTTCCCCATCGGATACGGAATTGGACTGTTTTGTACGCTTTACGAGCGCTTCTGATCTCGTTGCTTGATTTGTGTAAGCTTTCCCTATAATTTGTTTGTCGGCAATACGGTCGAGTTTCGTTTAAACTTAATTACTTTCAACGATATGATTTCGATGGTGATTTTGTTAAATTGTTGTTATTAAACAACATGATAATCACAATTCAACAAAATCAATACAATGATAATTCATTGTATTGTTTGACCTTGTTCATTATAAAATTATAACTTGACATTAATTTTATGCTTTCAGTTTCGTTTCATACATTAAATTTAACCGTCTCTGTGGTCTAGTGATTCGCCCACCCGTGTATGACGCAGGGGTACCGGGTTCGATTCCCAGGGGGGTACAATTTGTACTCGGTTTGGTTGGTGGTAGGGCTTATTTCAAGTCCGCCTGACTAGCTACCATCTTACTTAAGTCTGACGCCATAACAACAATTTAAATATTGTTATGTTTCGGCAGTCAAAGGTAAAATAGCCAGTTCTTCAGTGATATCCTTTTGTGTTTAAAAAAATATATTTAATATAATTTAATTTATTTATTCAATTATACATTACATATTTTCACATTTTTTATCTCGCCAAACTGCAGTGCAGTTTGTTGGCAAGTAAGTTTACACCCATTTTAACATAATGTATAGTTACACATAGATTTTTTTTTTTAAAGTCTATATTAAACAAGATGCATGCATACACATTATTGCTTTTCGAGATTTTCAAGCAAAATAGATTTAAGTTTCTTTTTTAAAGTAAATTTACAGATATTATTAGTATAATTTTTTCTTAAAAAGTCTATCCTATTATAAATACTTGGCAGTACATATTTATTTGTTCTTTTACCGTAATAATTTATGACCTTAGAACACACATATTTATTTTCCCTTACCCTTCTTGTATTATATTTATTCATTACTCGGTTCATAAAAGTATTATTGTGATAATTTTCCATTATTACTAAATATTCAAATTTGGCATTAACTGGTAGTATTTTACAGTAGGTAAACAATTTATCATAGTCTCCATTACATTTCGTTTTTGTATTATTACATACTAAATATTTAAGAAATCTTATTTGTAAGTTTTTAACATCTTTGAGGTATGTATCAAAGGTTCGTCCATAACAGCTCAATCCGTAGCTAAGCAACGAATCAATTAATGCATGATAAATCATTCGCAAACTACGTCTATTTAACACTGATTTCAGATGATAGAATTTTCCCAACAATACCCTTAGCTTCGTACATACCTCTCCGACGTGTACCTTCCAGTTAAACTTACGGTCTACATGTAAGCCTAGATATTTAAACGAGTCAACAAACCCCAGGCGGGCGCAGCGGCAGGCGCTCGCGCCACCATGCAGGCACTCGTAATTGTGACACACTAAGTTAATATCGTCGAGATTCAGTGACGTCGCAGACCGGTTGTAAGGCGAGTGTATATGTATGCATTTTGTTTTAGTCTGGTTGATTATGATACCATTATCATGCGCCCATTTGGTTATGTTATCCAAGTCAGCTTGCAAACAGCTTATTATTTCCGAAACGTTCTTAGATGAATAAAGTAAACACATATCATCCGCATACATATACACCCGGCAATACTGAACTACTCCAGGCACGCTATTGACGTGCATAATATAGCCGATCGGCCCGTAAACTGAGCCAGTGGGAACACCTAGCACGACATTGCGCTCGGCACCCTCCACGCCGCTGACCACCGTACGAATAGTTCTATTGCTAAGATAATTTCGAAACCATTTATTAGTCGGACCGCGTATGCCACATTCGTCCATGGATTGCAATAATATTTCGTGGTCTAACGTATCGAACGCCTTTTTATAGTCGATAAAAACACATATAACTTGCTTACCGCTGTCCAGGCAGGTGTTAACGTCATCCGTAAAGGCCGCCAGCGCCGTGGAGGTGCCGCGCCCCTGTCTAAAGCCGTGCTGCGCATTCGTTAATGTGTCATTTTTTTCTAGGAAAGAGCTCACCTGGTCAACTATGACTTTTTCCACCAACTTGTTTATCACTGAAAGAATTGCTATGGGCCTATAATTAGTATACTCATAATGACTTCCCTGTTTAAATATAGGACGTATGATCGACTTCTTTAAGTCGTCTGGATACATACCCTGAGTAAGGCATAAATTTATAAATAATGCAAGTACTTGACTAATATTCTTTTTTATATATTGGAGGTCTTGCACACGAATTCCGTCCAAACCTGGTGACTTTCTCATTCTAAGGTTATTTATATATTTTTCTACTTCCCTACTAGTAACTTTTTTATATCTAAATGATACATTACACGGTTTTACATATTTATCTCTGTCTAAGAATTTAGTACAACAGTTGTGCTTAATTTTTGTTATTTCGTCAGTAAATGTATTCGAAAAATTTGTACAAACATCATATAAATTACTTTGTTTACCTAAATATTTTAATATTATTTTATCTAAACTAATTTTATTCCGTCCTATCCATTTGTTAATATTCATCCAAATCTTTCTTATGTCACCATTACATTTCCTGATTTCCTCCTGTCTATATTTATTTTTAGCCTTACTTATTAGTTTATTAACCTTATTTCTATAGCGAGTATACATTAAGCGATTACACATATTACTAGGACTCGACTTCCATATTCTAAACAGGTTATCTCGATGTTTAATCATATTAAGTAATTGCACATCAATCCAAGGTTGCGTAATCCTTTTCTTTCCAATAGGTTTTTCAATTTTACTGTCACTATAGATTTTATAAAAAATATCATAAATAGCTTTATATAAGAGTAAAGGGCACGTGAAAGATAACAATTGCTGCCAATCTACTTTGTCCAAGTATTCGGTAACTAGTTTATCACTTATCACCATATGTTTATTTGAGTCCGCACACAGTTGGTCAAGGTCATCGGAATGCATCGGTTTTAACGAGACGCCGATCATATGATGGTCCGACAAGTAACACTCGACGACACACGAAGCGTAGCCGGTAGTCTCTCTCGTTCGCACCCACACGTGGTCAATGCACGATCGCTGGTATTCGCCATCAACAATAGCCTCTCGCGTTATCTCGGTGCACGGTATTGCTAAACACAGGCCCTGTTCACACAGCATGTTTTTATAACGCGTTATGGTTGCACTCACTTTATTGTTTAAAATATCTATATTCATGTCACCGATTAAGACAAGATCGACTGACGCTGGTATTTCCTTAATTAAATTGGAGATCTCTTCCATAAATAAATATTTATTTTTCTTTGGTGGTCTATAAACGGCTACTATATGCACGACCGTACAGTTAATTTTAAGTTGAATATGGGATAATTCGTTGGCTTTGCAATCAAGGCTTTTAACCTCCACATTTAAATCTTCTTTGATTTATATGATATACTTAGCTCTCATTCATTCATCAATTTTATCCAATCAATTTTATCAAATCAATCAAAGTCCTTTCATTATCTCAAACAATCAATTTACTTTAAATATATTCTCAGGTAATTCTATATTCTATGGTAGGTAATTCTTAGGTAAATACAGTTTGATAAGTATTATGATTTTGTATCACGCTACATGTTTTACATTTACGCGCAATAATTATGCTTGAAACATTATATTATAATAATTAATAACAGACAACGCTTCATAACAACTTAATGAAAGATGTGTAGATACGTCTAATAAAACTGAGTTTACTGTTGGGAGATAGATCTCTCAAAAACAAACTCAGTTTTTTTGCATTAATAATAATTCCAAAAAAGAAATTCCTCATCAAATAGATAAAACAAACTCCTTAAACAAATGGACTAATTATTCATATTATTTAACTTGGCTGTTAATTAATGCAGTGTTGGTTCGTTCACCTTCTTAAGTGGAAAATTGTGTCTGCTAAGAGAAAATTAAATAAGACCCGACTGCACTCCTGAATCAGCAAAATCATTTAAATGTTACATTTGAATAAATTAAGAATTTCACTTCTGTCCGCCTTGTCCGCCTCTAAAGTTGTTTGAGTTTCTCAGGCAAGTTATGGATAACGAATGGAAGGAAAATAAAATCTTATAGCTGAAATGATATGGCTAGATAGTTACTGATACATTAATAAAGCATACTTCAAATGTACAGCATTCAAGCGTAAGGCTGCGTTAAAACGATAACACACGACCCGACCTCAACCCGAACTCAACTCAAACTCACCTCAACCGCAGCCCACCTTGAAATACATCGTTTACAATTTTGAGACTTATGACACATTAATAAGCTCTTTTGTAATGTTTAGGTGAGTTTGAGATGAGTTCGGGTTGAGTTTGAGTTGAGTTTGAGTTGAGTTCAGGTTGTGTTCGGGTTGAGTTTGAGTTGAGTTCGGGTTGAGGGTGAGGCGTGTGCAGTTGCATTGACAAAATACAACGGAGCTTATTAATTGTGTCATAAAACTCAAAATTGTAAGCGCTGTATTTCAAGGAGTGGGCTCCGGTTGAGTTGAGTTCGAGTTGAGTTTGAGTTGAGTTCGGGTTGAGGGCGCGTCGTGCGTTACCGTTTGAACGCAGCCTAAGTGCAAAAGCGCCTTACCAACCTCCTTATTAATAAACGAAGATTAAGTAGGTTAACCAAAAAGTTTGCTTAGGAATACGACGTATTGAGACGTCAAACGTAAGGAATAATTTTGCTTCGCCTTTTTGATTAAACCAGGTGTGAACTAACTCTTAGTTTATTAATACGGCCTATAAGAATCTTGACACAGTTGCTTTCCCGTTTCTCTTGCGCTTTCAACAGAGGCATGCTTCATTACATTTAATAGCGTATGCCCTATCTTCTCAAAAAAAAACGTCAAAATATGGCAGAAAGTTAAAAGGAATAGCACGCGGTTTGGAAGCAATATTGAAAACGTCAAAATTGTATGGCAAAAAGTAAAAAGGGAAAGCGCACGGTGAGAGGCAATATTGCATGCGTCTAACTTAAGTTGAATTTAAAGTTGAAGCGACTCAGGGGGCCTACTCAAGTGGCAAGCGTTTTTCTTTCTACAACATTCAACGCTCTGGCGTTATCGATGAACGCTCCGCTCATTCTCTCGATTTCAAAGAGTAAAGTAATATAGGTTAATAAAAGAGGACATGATATATTGTTTTTGGTTTCTTAAGTATTACACTATATTTCTTTTTACTTTTTTGCAATATTCTTTATTTATAGCAAATAAATGAAAAAATAATAAAATAAAATAAAAATAAATATTATAAATAAAAGTTAATGGTTAAGATACAGAAATGACGCTACTTTTTTTCGATCGTTTGCGTTGTTCTGTGTGTACCTACTGTGTGATCTGTGGTTAACGATAACGTTGCGTAAACAAATGGTACCCAAGTGGCTGTTTTAGCGTCTGCGATTGTCGACTGAGCTATTCGATTCTTGTGTAGCGGAGCGAACGCCGATACCCTGTAGATACAGAATGTAGTCGTACGCTAGCGCACACACGCGCCTCATTTTCTAATTTTGAAAACTAATTATTAGGTATTATTCGTTGTTTTCATCACATTTTCACACCGTTAATAAAATGTGTTCATGGCTACCTACCATTTACCATTTTGATTTATTTATTACTAGCTTCCGCCCGCGACTTCGTCTGCGTGAAAAGTTTTTTTGCTATCCCTCGGGAATATAACTTTTTTTCGGGATGAAAGGTACCCTGTCTTTCTTTGTACCCCTGACAACGTGTATGCAAAATTTCATGATGATCGGTTCAGAAGTTAAGGCGCAAAGGCGTAACAAACAAACAAACAAACGGACTTTCGCATTTATAATATTAGTAAGGATTATTACCTATTTCAAAATTTTGAAAGTCCTGTCAAAAATCGGGACATTTCAATAAAAGTCCAGACATTTTTTTTTTCAAAAACAACTAACTGAAAATGATGTATTCCAGCGTAATGTAATTACCAATTTTTGTTGTGTGCTTACGTTTTAAAGCACAACATAAAATGTTCCTTCCAAAACACAAAGTTATTTTAGATAAATTGTATGATTAGAAACTGTTTATCGTGTCTTTACCTATTTTTTGGTATAGTATACCATAAAATAGGTAAGTAAATAGTGGGCCAGATTCCATACATTTTGGGACATTTCTTTCGAACACTACTGATATGTATGTTTTATAACAAGTATTACACCGCTCAATAGCCGGACAAATTACAAAGCCGAACATAGTCCGGACAAATTTCTAGTGTTCTAAAAATGTTGAATCTACCTACTACATTCAAAATGAGTTTTCCTGGCCATGGGCCTAGATTTACTTAAGTTTTGTTTGGTAGATATGATAGTAGACAAAATGAAGAAAGGTTAGCATAATAATCAATATTTATTTTATAATTAGATCTAAACCAATACAATACATGATTTTTAAAGTACGAAGTACACAACAGCCAGCAGTCATTTTTCCAGCATGCTCCTTTATATTATTATTACAGTACCTAAAGTTTCATAGTCTTGCTTGTCGCTTGGAGTAAAATATTCGTAACTATGGTTTTCTTCGGTACTAGCTTCCCGGCATCTTTTCTTGCCAATATAAGAGGTACTAGTTTATTATATTCTGCGAAGTCATTAAACCTATATTGAATTGTATGTATCTGGAATAAATAATAGATAAATTATTAAAAAGTACAATTTGGGTTACAAGATTGGGTTAATAACAGTTTAGGTAAATAATAGACTATTGAAAACCATTGCGGTATTTTGATCTTATTATTATGTAATGTACTTAATAGGTACCACAATGTTTAAATAAAACCACTAAGTATTTAGTATTATTTACCTACATGATCACTTGTAAACCAATTGTAAACACCTCTAGTCTCTGCCTTTTGTTTGTTCAACATTTCTTGCCAATTATATTCCGCAATGCCATTACTTATTTATTTATAGGTTTTGTATATCTGAAATAAAATATAGGTAAGTAATTTATTGATAAGTTCATAGGATAAGTCTTATTGAAAACCATTGCGGTGTTTTGATTTGATGTAATAAGTAGTTACTTACCCAGTAAGTATATAGGTACCTAAGTGCCTTTGTACGTATTACCTACGTATTAATATTATTTAAAAAGCACATGGGCACTGAGCAAGGATTTGTTATATAGAAAATTGGCTAAAATTATTAAGTCGCCGACGCTCAACGACACGACAGACAAAGACAAAACGTAGTGATTTTTTATTACATTGTGTGCATTCCAATAGACTAATCGCTGAGTCATCGATCACCGTAGAGTGGTCACCAAACTCTAACCATGGAAAGTAATGAGAGCTTTTAAAATGACAAAAAACTGTAAGTTCGGTGGATGGCGTTGATAAAAATGGGTGTGTCAATCTATTTTTAACCGTATTCAAAAAAACAAAAAATGATGTTCTTAATTTGACCTGTATGTATGTATGTTTGTATGTATGTATGTCTGTTTGTCCGCGATTATTTCGTGTTTGGCTGAACCGATTTTGATGCGGTTTTCAGAAAAGTATTTGTTACACTTAGAAGGTTTTAGTATTTTAACCAACTTCAAAAAAAGAAGGTTCTTAGTTTGACTCGTAATATGTAGGTATGTGTATCCGCGATTATCTCGCTTTTTGCTGAACCGATTTTGATACGGTTTTCAGAAAAGTATTTGTTACACTTAGGACAATATTTTGGTATTTTAACCGACTTCAAAAAAGGAGGTTCTCTTCTCAGTTTGACCCGTATGCATGGTTGTCCGCGATTTTCTCACGTTTGGCTCAACCGATTTTTCTATCTACCAAGATAATATTTATATCTAATGCAGAAGGTAATTACACTAAAAATAAAAAAAATAAAAAAATGTCTTGAAAAACAAAAAAACGGACTTCAAAACCCCATTCTACCTCTAAAAAGCAATAAATAATATTGAAATCACTATACTCCGACCCCTAATTCGGTGCAATGATTTAACAGCTCAAACTGTCAGTAAAATTATGTTGCCACCTCATGTCTACTAGTGACTTGAACAAAACCGGCCAAGTGCGAGTCGGACTCACGCACGAAGGGTTCCGTACCAAAAAATGGCAAAAAATTACGTTTGTTGTATGGGAGCCCCCTTAAATATTAATTTTATTCCGTTTTTAGTATTTGTTGTTACAGCGGCAACAGAAATACATCATCTGTAAAAATTTCAACTTTCTAGCTATCACGGTTCATGAGATACAGCCTGGTAACACACAGACAGACAGACAGACAGACAGACGGATAGCGTAGTCTTAGTAATAGGTCCTGCTTTTACCCTTTGGGAACGGAACCCTAAAAACCAATTAAATCGTGTTCAATTGGATTGTTGTGGTAATTTTTTTTGGCCGTTAGTTTAAATTAATTATTAGTAGTAGTTTAGTTAGTTTAATTATTAGAGTAAAACAAAATGCAACATTTATTAGCTTTATTTAAATAATTGCCAAATATTATGAATATAATGATACACACGTTGTTTTATGTTAATGCCTAATTAATAATAATATTGAAAATATACTATTCCGTAATAAGTATTGGAGATGCTTGGAAATAATGAAAAACAAAGTCACGGGCGGCCGCTAGTAAAAAATAAAATAATAAATCAATATTTTTTTCGGAATTATGAAAAATGATTTGACATACCGGTAAATTGGGTGACTAGCAACATGCGTGGTGTGGTGACTAACATCGTTGACATTTTTGATAGAAAAAAAAAATAGGTAAATAAGATCAAAATGACATTAATTTTATAGAAAAGTGTTTTAAGAACAGGCCCAATAAGCTCATTTTCAATTTTTCATATTGAAAATGTACCTAGCTGTATATTATTCACCACCCAAGTTGCTAATCACCCCATTTTACGGTACCTACTTAAGTGTATGATTGTTTGATAATTTTGAGTATGAATTACAGATAGCAATTTAAAATACAAACGATATGTATACAGACGCACTATTTCTCTTAATACTAAAATAGCTCACTTAAAAAAACATTATTGAAATTTAAATTCAGTTAACTTCCATTAACATTTAAATAAAACATATACACGTAGCATCATCAGTCATCACAGTATTCATAATATTTGGCTGTTTTAAAAACCTAGTTTAAGCATAAAACCTATAACAGAACACTTTTAATTTTCGATTTAATTTTAATACAATATTTATATTTAATATTAATATATTTTGGGCTACTTCAATCAGAAATGGATTCGCGGGCTGATTTTCTGCGATTTACTGATTAAGACATCTGGCAACCCTGCCACAGACTACGACAATACCCTGCCCCTCGACCCGCGCAAAATGTTTTGTTTGTGTACGTGTTTTCCAAAACAAAAACATTGTTTCTCTACACAAAAATGTTTCGCGAAACAATGTTTTGTGTAGATGTTTTTGTTGATTGTGTAGAGCAAAATATGTGCTATGGAACCGGCCTTACATGGCCGCATGAACCAATTTAAAAAAATCTCATTTTTACTCAGAAAATTGTATGTTCTCGCATTTTAGCAGAAAAGTATTATACAAGCCTTGTACTGGAATTATTGGCGGATCCAGGGGGGGTGTACCTTTGCAATTTGTCATTGAAAATGACAGTAAAAAAAAATTTATTCTTATTGTTTTAATTTTTTATGTAGGTGGCAAGGAGGTTTATATAGGGAGTGAGTACTATACAAAAATTCTCACTATTCGTTTAAAAGAAATTCAACTTTAATGCCTTTGTCATAGAGTTGAAATTCTATCGATGACATTGACTGAAGACTCTACTGTGTGAATGAAACAACACTATGTGGAGGTCGGTGTCTCGTTCGCACAATTGCCATTACTAAACAATAATACCACGATAGTAGGAAAAAAAATGTACGTTACCAATCACGTAGTGTATCAAAGTTAAGGATTCGGAGTGGAATATTGAAAATATATTACTTAAATATTAATTTAGAAAAATATTAATTTAGAATAACACATAGTAATTATAAAATAAAACTGAACTTACCCTTTTGATTTAATTAGATTTCTACAATAATGCTAATCAGCATTATTATAGTTGTATAAATTCAATTGTCAATCCTGGCAACTCCGATCCGATTTTGACTTTGGCGCCGAATTTCAATTTTAGAATTTCAATATTCAGGAAATATTCTTTTACAAAACTAGGGTGACCATAAATACTACACCATTTCAGATTTCATAAAAACGAAATTGTTCTATCAATTGAAATAACTGGAAGTCGCAGGCGAGGAGTAAAGTTAATATTAATAATCAAATTCATGTTTATGCGCCGATTTCGATGAAATTCGGTTTATGGTACTATTTCGACAAGAAAATAATAACGCTGTGTTGAAAATATTAAAAAATCCAAGATGGCGGCCAACTTTTACGTATGTAGGCCGATTTTGATGAAATTCGGTTTTTGGTACTATTTAGACAAGAACATTACAAAATATTTTTTTAAGTAATAAAATTCAAAATAGCGGCCAACTCTTTTGTTTGTGGGCCGATTTCGATGAAACTCGGTTTTTGGCACTATTTTGATAAGAAAATAACAACGCATTTTTAAAATATTAAAAAATCCAAGATGGCGGCCAACTTTTATGTTTGTAGGCCGATTTTGATGAAATTCGGTTTTTGGTACTATTTAGACAAGAAAATTACAAAGTAAGTTTTTAAGTATATAAAATTCAAAATGGCGGCCAACTTTTTTGTTTGTGGGCCGATTTCGATGAAACTCTGTTTTTGGCACTATTTTGATAAGAAAATAACAACGCATTTTTGAAATATTAAAAAATTCAAGATGGCGGCCAACTTTTTTGTTTATGGGCCGATTTCGATGAAACTCGGTTTTTGGCACTATTTCCACATGAAAACAACAACGCAATGTTGAAAATAATAAAAAGTCTAAGATGGTTGGCAACTTTTTTGTTTGTGGGCGCCGATTTCGATGAAACTCGGGTTTTGGTACTATTTTGACAAGAAAACAGCAACACAATGTTAAAAATATTAAAAATTCAAGGTGGCGGCCAAATGTTTTTCTTGTTCTTCTTTTTTTTCAACCCAGTAATATCAAAATCAACCCGAAAACAAAATTAGTAGCTATTTTGACCTTTTGACATTGTTTACGTTGCATATTACCATATTTACTATATTTATAAATCAAAACAAAAAAAAATTAATGAAAACGCGATAAATAACTTGTTTATAAAAAAAAAATAGTTTCTGCTTTTTAGTTAACGAGCTAAACTGAAAATATACCACCTCGTATCAGAGCTCTCGTCAAGAGGAATCAAACGAGCTCAAACTCAATGGGGTTGCATGGTTTTATTACAGAATTCCAGTGGCCTTCTTTCGGCTTCATCATTAGACCCTGGAAACTATTTCCTATCAGAGTAGTCGTCAATACGATTCAAACAAACGCAAACTCGATGGGGTTGCATGATTTTATTACAAAGTTCCAATGGCCTTCTTCCGGCTCCTTCATCAGCCCCTTGGATATTATTCCCCAACAGAGTACTTGGCGAGACGATTCTAACGAACCCAAACACGATGGGGTTGTATGGTTTCATCATAGTGTTCCTGTGGCGTTCTTCCGGCTCCATCGTCAGATCAGCTCAATGATACTATAATATTACATTACCTTCTAGTTCTGTGTTCAAAGTTTCAAGTCTCTAGTTCATCGGGAAGTTAGTATAAAATCGTTTGCAAAATTTGTGCTCAAACAAACAAACGAAAACACAAACAAACAAACGAAAACACAAACAAACGAGCAAGCAACCTTTTAAAAACTTGGCAAAAGTATTAATTGTAAATATAGAACTACCTAAGTACCTAAGTTTATATTAAACAGTTTAAAGTAATAAGTATGTCTTCGACCAACCATACAGTTTGGTCACCCTAATGAAGAAAAGGACACACACATCTACTTGACCTCTCTGTCGGCTCGTTTTGGGGCGAAGAGCTCATCTGGTTTATACCGAAGGGATGTGCTACGTCTATGGTAGGTGGTGTCAGTGTCTCTAAATTTTTTTTTAATAATAAAACGTGGCCCGAGTTGGGTTTCTATCTGACAGACATTTGACGCATTTGACAAGCAAGGTTTCTAGGCGTGCGGCTGGCGCTAAGCTGTGACAGGCATTTTTTAATTTAGCGGGTCTCGCTGTGAAATCTCGCATACATGCTCCAATCACGCAAGCCTTGCTGCGCAAGCTACCCGTCCGCCCGGATGAAACCGCGTATTATAAGATAAGTGAATAAATAAAAACAGCGCAGCGCGAGTAGCGCGACCCCCTTTTTTACTGTAAACAGACAAGATTAGTGGATGAAACTGACAATAAATCGCGCTGCGCGGCCCTTTTTTAGGGTTCCGTACCCAAAGGGTAAAAACGGGACACTATTACTAAGACTCCGCTGTCTGTCTGTCTGTCTATCTGTCACAACACAAGGCTGCATCTAATGAACCGTGACAGCTAGACAGTTGAAATTTTCACAGATGATGTATTTCTGTTGCCGCTATAACAATAAATATTAAAAACATAATAAAATAAATATTTAAGGGGGGCTCCCATACAACAAATGTGATTTTTTTGCCGTTTTTTGCTCGATATAAATAACGACAACAAGTAGACAGTTGAATTTTTCACAGATGATGTATTTCTGTTGCCGCTATAACCAAAAATATTAAAAACATAATAAAATAAACATTTAAGGGGGGCTCCCATACAACGAATGTGATTTTTTGCCGTTTTTTGCTCGATATAAATAAAGACAACAGGTAGACAGTTGAAATTTTCACAGATGATGTATTTCTGTTGCCGCTATAACAACAAATAGTAAAAACAGAATAAAATAAATATTTAAAGGGGCTCCTATCAGTGGCGAGGAGTCGAAATATGGCAAAGGTAAGCCGGACCTATAATTTCCCCAAAAATTCTCTTAACTGTATGGTGGATTGCTGGGCTAGAAATTCTAAAAGGGAAGCCGATAGGAATCGACATGTATGGACCCTTCGCCACTGGCTCCTATACAACAAACGTGATTTTTTTTGCCGTTTTTGCTCGATATTAATAACGATAACAGCTAGCTAGACAGTTGAAATTTTCAGAGATGATGTATTTCTATTGCCACTATAACAACAAATATTAAAAACACAGTAAAATAAATATTTAAGGGGGCTCCCATACCACAAACGTAATTTTTTTTTACGTTTTTTGTTACGGAACCCTTCGTGCGCGAGTCCGACTCGCACTTGGCCGGTTTTTACTATAGACAAGCAAGAGTACGTAGATGCAACTGACTAAAAATGCCATTGCGCGGTCGTATTTTTTATTGTAGACAAGACAAGATTGGTGGATGATAGTGACTAAAAGTGGCGCTGCGCGGCCATATTTTTTACTATAGACAGACAAGATTAGTGGATGAAACTGACTAAAAATCGCGCTGCATGGCCGTTTTTTTACTATAGATTTTTTTTAGACTAGACAGGCATCCTCCCTTATATAGATGATAACCCTAGGCCCGAGGCTTCGAGCCCCCTCCCCCCCGCCCCATTTTGAATCCTGCATCCGCCCCTGAATGATAGCTTCCGGTTCTCGGCTGTAATGTGCTATTACTCGAACCACATTAGTGCGTGCTGAAAAAATCAGGGGCTAAAAATAACTAGCACAGAGGAAATAATCACTACGATAACTAGGACGAATTTAAATGACCGATGACTCAGCGTCTAGTCTGTCAGAATGCACCCGAAGTTACGAGACGAGACTGTCCGTGTTTAGTTTTATGTATTCTGTGGTTGTAGAATAGAACAAGCGTTTGCTATGCTAATGTACACTTGGGTACGAAATTCGTGTCGAAAACGTTGAAGCGTCGAGTTTTGTATAGAGAAACGCTTAGAAACGTTTTTGTGCAATTTGATTTGACTTGATTTTGGATTAGTTAGGGTTTTAAATTAACAATAATGCAATGTTATGTTTGTTAAACAGTCACAGGCATCCGATGGACGACTATTTGTTTCATATAAGGTAAGATCACAGTTTTATTTCATCAAATAGAAACATTGTACACTTGGGTACGAATTAACAAATTCGTTACGCTTGATCACGTGACATATGTCAATCCCATACATTGTCATTCTATTCTACTAGCGTTATTGTTAGTAGAATGGCCACTTGAGTAGGCCCCCAGTGAAGACAAATGAAACGCTGCTGCAACTTCAACACTTCTTTACTAGTAACTAAATGCTCCAAGTGATACCGTGTATCTAGTTATTTGTTCTCACAATTACCTATCCGATATGTAGACAATTCATTTTAAGTAAACTTTTGCTAATTTTTGTGATGAAAAATGACCTCATCATTTTTCAATTCTTGACGACTCTGTATGAAATACAAAAAGAGAAAAAAGCAACCCTTGACGAGTTTCTTGCCGGTTCTTCTCGTTACTAGGATTTGTACCGGATTCATCAAGTTCCTGACTCGTCGTATTCCAGATTCGCCGAATTCCAATTTCCAGATTCGCCAATATAAGTAATAGTTTAAAAAAGATTGTTCACAGAAGTATAGACTTTAGTTTCAAGTTTTATGAATTTGTTCCCTAATTAAACCTAACCTCATTCTGCTGGATTTAACTCTATATCATCTGAATAAATGACTTTTAAATTTTGAATATCTATGCTATTTTTTCACCTATTAGAGTGTAATCTTTTACTCTCGACAATAATTCTCCAAACACAAAAAGACGCAATATAGAAGCTATAACAATTAATTGTGTTATTCAATATTATATTATCAAAATATTCCCTCTCGTTATATTTCAAAACGTCTGAATCATAACGAGGGGCGGTATAAATGTCTAATTATTTTTTATTGTATCGAATAGCATTTAAGGGGTTCGACAAGTGTCTAAATGATCGAATAAAAGTGTTATTTACGGCGGAGACGATCCAATAATTGTCGCGCCGATCCGTAATAGGGATTTCCGTATCTTTTTTATGTTCAAATTTTTTGTTGCGAAGCGAAACTCAGTTTTTCAAAGGTCGTTTAGGACTTTTAGGCTGGTCATTGGAGCTGGTGTATAAAACGAATTTTAATGACTTATTGTAATAAAAATTTGGTACTTACTTCAAACTTTTTGAAAACTACTTGTTTCACTGATTTCGGTTAGCACATAATCTTCTATATTTTAAATAAAAAATTGATCAAATTACATGTTATTTGACAATAGAACCGTGTATTTGTACTAATTTATCCGTCAGGTATGATATCTTGAGCATAATAATAATAATAATAATAATAATACTTTATTTCAGAATACAAAGTTCCATAGTCATTCATTCAATAAACATAATCGAAATAATAATAATAAAAATGTCAATTTAGAATTTTACAAATTAAATTAAATAATATAATTAATAAAAATACGAAATGATAATATAATAATATAAAATAAAAATAATTACAATTTAGTTTAACTTAACCAATACATTCGTCCAGTGGTGGCTAATAGGACACTCGTACCTACCTCCCACAGCTCTCAAGATGCTATTGCTGCTGCCGCACACTCGGTTCATTAATGAGGCTACTTTTTTGCGCATTATAGCATAAAAATCATTAGTCCGCGCCTCAGCAAACATGCCGGACGCGCTGCAGCGCCACGGCAGCCCCAACAGCATCCTGAAAGCATTATTGTACTGCACACGTAGAGCGTTGTAGACCTTCTGCGTATATCTCACCCAAAGGCTGCCGGTGTAAAAAGATTGGCAGAATGATTTAAAAAGAGTTATCTTAACTTGTTCTGAAGACCGAGCAAACCTTCGGGCGATCATGTTGCTTCTGACCGCTAACGCCCTACGTTCACGTTCAATGTCTTGGTCATCCTTCAGGTCTTCTGTTACAATGTGGCCCAGGTACTTGTACTTTCTAACTCTCGACAACTCTATTCCATTTAGCAAGACAGGAGGCACGTCTTGTGGAGAATTATTGCCCGCGGTGAAAACCAAGATCTCACTTTTCTTATTGTTATATTTCAAACCATGCGTTTGAGCGTAGGTCTCACACACGAGCAACAACTTCCGGAGTGCGCTGATCGACGGGCTCAGCAGCACCATGTCATCCGCGTAACTTATACTATTGACGTTCACGCCATCGATAGAACATCCTGCTTGCATGCTGCTGAGCTCGCGGACCAGCTGGTCTACATAAAGATTGAAAAGTCTAGGAGAGGTCAACCCCCCCTGCCTCACCCCACACTCCAACCTGTACTCCTCAGAGTGCTCATTCCCCCATCTCACGTAGTTTACCTGATTTTCATACCAATGCCTGAAGATGCCAGTGAGCTCAGACGGGAGACTCACGCCGTTCAGTTTTTCCCATAGTACTGGATAAGACACCAGGTCAAAGGCTTTGGACAAATCTAAAAAGCACGCATACACAGGCGTGCTTCTGTCCGTATAGTACCTGACGGTGCTCTTGAGCGCCAGGATAGCACTTTCTGTTGACAAGCCCTCACGAAATCCGAACTGAGCATCATGTAGACTAATGTGCTCATCCAAACGTTTATCAAGTACACCATCAAGGACCTTAGCTGTGATTGTCGCCAATGAAATGGGTCTGTAGTTTTTCTTGTCGGATGAATCTCCCGTCTTGTCTTTTACAATCGGTACAACAATAGTTTTCATTAACTCTAACGGCAAGTACGAGTGTCGTATGCAAAGATTAAATAGTAGTGCTAAGACCCTGGGTAAGTGAACACCCGCATGCTTAAAATGTTCTATGCTAAGACCATCATGGCCAGGAGATTTTCCCCTGGCCATGTGCGCAATAACCTTTGCAACCTCTTTAGCGGTAATGAGTACTAGTGGTACATCCCGTACATCCGCCTCTCCCCTCTTTTCATTAGTCTCATCACAGGTCTGCCTCGTAACCATGGGTTGCGCCGGTACTTTAAAATGTTCCTTGAACGTGTTAGCAATGGCTGTGTGCTCACTCACCCCGTCAACACTAACAGGCAGACGCGGCTTGCCCTTTAGCTTATTGATTTCTTTCCAAAAATCCTTAAAATAATTACTTGTCTCTTAACCTAAGTATAAGTAAAAAATCCAGCTGGCCTATTACATAAAAATAATCGCGATAAGCGGACGATGTTCATCCCACTCCGTGGCACTATTAACTCGCGAATAAAGTTCAATATCAAGCAAATAAAACTACGAATTACGTCCGCTAATCGTGATTTTAACACGTTTTTATTATTATGTAATAGGCCTGCTGGTTTTTCAGAAGTCACTACGATCCATTTAATACCATGAAAATTTGACTTAACGTTATAATTTTTTAGAACGAAATCATTTGCAATGAATTTACTAACCAGATTTAAAGACTAGCTCAAAGTTTGTTCCACTGACACAGATGAAACAAAGAAACGCCACAAGCTTCATCCGCTTAAACTTAAAGCCGAGTTTCTAGTTTGCGCCTTTCCACTTTTGAGTGGCGAAACAAACCTGCAAGACTTGTGTTTTTGTCCTATGCTTTGGACGGCACGAGAAAAGAAACGGTTGCCTTGACGAACGTTTGGTGCAGCGGTAGTGGATCCAACTATGCTCAACCTGATAGTGCTGCCTTCAGGCCGAAGGTAGAAGCGCATTACACCCGAAATCCTAACCACTGAGGAACTGGCTATCTTACCTCTAACTGCCGGAACACATTTTTAGGGTTCCTTACGAAAATGGTAAAAAAGGAACCCTTATGGTGTGACTCAGTCTGTCTGTCTGTCTGTCACAGCTGAATATCTCGAGAACTTCTAATGGTATCAACTTGAAATTTGGAATAGTTTAAGATGACATTTGCCCAACTATTTTTCAAATAAGAAATAAATAAAAAAAATATCTTTTTTACAACAGGGACTGAAAAGGGGTCTGAAAAATTTGAAGTGGGGTTACTAGGGCATGTGGGGTATCATATAAAAGAGCGTCATTTGCACGTTTTTAATCATTTTTTCTTTTTGTTTTAGGTCGCATAGTTTTCGACTTATGATGAAAAATGTAAAAAAATACCGTTCCCCCCCTTATCTCCGAAGTTTGCAAAGAGAAAAATCTGAAATAATTCTATGTGACAGCAGTTTATACAAAGATTACAGAAAAAATAAAACGATGTCTCAATATAGCACACTTTTTTAGAAATTATCAAATTTCTAAAAAAGTTAACATTAGTTCCACTATCGGTCAAGAGATGGCGCTGACCTAAAATTGCAGTACTTAATAATTTTATTATTCTACACTGCAGTGTGGTTTAATGGTGCAATTATGATGGTACGGAACGCTCGGTGCGCGAGTCCGACTCGCTCTTGACCAGTTTTATTTAAATTGTTGTTATGGCGTCAAACTTAGGTAAGATGGTGGTACCTAGCCAGGCGGACTTGAAATAAGCCATCCACCAATTCGAATTTTAGTATGTTATTACTTGGTTTTGTGACAATTTGTCTAAGACGAAAGACGAATCATGGTTAGGCAAATCTTAGTTTATAATTAATTATCCATGTTCTATATGTGCTTGTAGTCAAAGTCTAGAGGTACAATCGTGGTGGTTGGCACTCTGCCACTTGGCAAACATAATCCTTTGAACCTTTTTCGTCAGTTAAGCGCGTGCGCATTGGTTACTACGTCGTTAGCACAAATACTGTTGGTCGATTTTCCAGGTGGCTTGCTAGGAGACTTTATCGAATAGAGCTTTTTATCGACTATCGCTTGTAAAATAAAATCTCAATCCTAATTTCAATGAGTGGAACATCGATCTGTGTAAGTTTGTAAACCCATAAAACATAAGGGGTGACAGAGCGCCGCCTTTCCCGACTGTACATTAGGAATCTCAAAAAAGTCTTGTATTTTTATAAACTCATTGTTTAATTTAAAAATGTAGATCCTTACTAATCGAGTGTTTGCATTAGCTTTGACTGAAAACAATATTTCATTTAGATAACTAATTTAATAGAAAAACACTAGAAAAGCAGATCGTCTGAGCTGCTACGGGTGAGTCGATTTTATATTATATTTAGTATTTTTTCTATTAAATTAATTACCTAAATATAAAAATAGCATTGTGAATGCCTAAAATAAAAAAATTCAATATTTTTTTTATTTTTGCGACATTTTAAAACTGTTTTTACACAGGAGAGTGGGTACTTTAAATCTCGAATGCTAAGTTACAGCGGGCAAACTAAAATACTCAAACATTTTGTGCGGCGAGGCGACTCGTTCCCAAACTTTTGGAACATTGTCTTGGGAATGATGTGATACTGTACAGTTATTACAGTTTGATGTTACTTGATAAGCTGAAAATGTGTTTAATACTTTCACAGTCATTTAAGTATTTTCATTATTGGTTTCGTTGTTATTTAATAGTTGTTTTATAGTTATTTCTTTAGAATAAATTAACTTAAAAAAAAATATGAATATAGTTAAATAATTTCAAAAAAATCCTCTGACTAAAAGTAATACATATTTATCCACCTATTCTCATAAATTACAAACGCTAGAAAAATCTGTCGGGGTATGCCATTGCCATATCTCTGTTTTCTAAAAGTACATTCCCAATACAAAATTAACTTTAATTAATCACAAATGCTAAATATTAGTTCATTTTGGGGCAATTCAAGGCAGCCCTGATGGATTTTTCTTTGGTTTGCTATTTATGATTACGTGGATAAATATGTATAGTACCTATCTACATCACTTTTAAATCGGAGCATTTTGGAAAAAAATATTAAATATTTATCAATTAAGATTAACTATTTCCGAACTCTTTGTCAATTAAGAATAAGAGAGAAAATATTAAACATCTTCGGTTTTTTATTAACAGTCAATAATTTTAATCATATTTTTCTCGTAGCTGTAAAACTATTCTCGTCCTTTCTAATAGTTCTACAACTTGGCAAAAGAAAAAACTAGTTTCCAAGTTTTCGCATTATAACTGAGATAATAATATGTTAATACCTTAGTCTGGCTTTCTGAAGACTATAATGGTAATACATTAAAAGTTAAATCTCGTTTTTGAAGTTATATTACTTTTGGCTTTGGGTTGAAATTAGTTTTTGCTAACGTTCTATTCGAGGAGTAACTTATTTTCAAATACATATTTTTAAATATTGAAAAATACTTAGTACAGCTTTTTAAACCTTTGATTTATAATAATGTCATAATTATATTATAATGATGTCATCATAAACATCTTTTCTTTATTAATGTGTGCAACAAAGAATTTTGCAACCTAATAAATTTTAAAAATATACAGCATAATACAAGCAATATTCTTTTCTCACAAAATGTTCTGAAATATTAGCATTACAATTGAAAAAAGAATGCAGGAGGTAAAAGTGTGGCGGTCTGGTAAATAGTGTTAAAATGAATTTCAATACTTACTTCCCGTAAACTTTCTATTTCCCGCATTAGTCATACTTTAAATATTTTTTAATAAGATCATTTTATTTTCTCGTATTTTTTTGAGAAAAGCACTATGCAAGCCTCTAGCTAGAAGCTAGTGCAGCGGCAGCACTGGCCAGTTACCAGCAAACCTGCGACAAAGAAAATATACACTAACGTGAAAAGAAAGTGACGCTTCTTTTTAAATTGAAATAAAACAAATTTTTGAACTGCTGTTTTAATTAATTAATTATTTCTAGATGTAAAATTGTAAAATATGTGACGTCATACTAGGGGGGGGGGGTCCTCGCAAATGTGACCAGCTGTGACAAGGATGGGGGAGGGGGTCAAAAATCATGAAGTTCGTGTGACGTAATTGATGGCCCCTAAATACTAATATTACCAATATACGAGCGGTAATCCGTAAAAAGCATTTCATTTCTAATGAACTGCGCGGCAATTAATCTTAGAACTGTGTAAGTAATTGCAGAAGTTGATATTATAAAGCAGGCAAACGAAAAAGAAACCTTGAAATTGTTACAAATTAAGAAATCATATAAACTATAATCCATATAATTGTAATGTATTGGCATTTAAATTAATATAAAATCAGTACAAATTTATTTCATCAAACTTTCGTTTTATTATTTCGTTGCATTAATATGTAATGATGCTAATAGCCAACCCTATCACAAGGCGTGACGCGTCCGACGTAGCCGCCGCCAGACTGGCGCCAAGCTCACACATACAGGGAGTGACGCCGCTGTGCCTGCGACGAGCTCCGTTTGCTCTCTACGGATATGACAGCGTGTGTCGTGCTTCGCTCTTTTGTTCCTCACGTTTTGCCTTTTGCTCTGTTCAATAAGAAAAGTTACAATTTCCTACATTTTATGTTTGAATGTCGGCGAATACATTCCTGTTTCAACCAACAGCCGTTTTACTGATATAGCAGCTCCCTAGGACCTCTATACTAGTTACATTGCTTCGACAACATAAATGCTAACTTTCCGTTCTCGGATATAATGTTATATTACCAATTGCTAACTTTCCGTTCTCGGATATAATGTTATACCTATTACCAATAATTTACGAGAATCGATATTCTTAAGAATTACACTCCATACATAATATCTCCAGAAATAACATCACAGAGTGCGTCTTGAATCTAACAAAACATTTAAGTTTATATTTTTCTCGTTTGTTCAGAGTTTCCAACTAGGTGGGGATCATTATTAAGTTTTAAAAGTGTTCAAGTAAGTTGTTACTTGAAAGCCGCTTAAAAGCGTACGTTGTGGCAAAGATTATGAACAATGAATTTGTCTTGAGAAGTTTCGACAACAAGTTACTTTAGCGAGTAAAATAAAAACAATCATTTTTATATTTTTCCACATTATTATTAACGGTATAAGCGACAAGTCAGTTTTTATTTGTAGTAAACGATCTTTATTATTAATTATAATAATGCAGTAAATTGTTATTTAAATAATGCGGCCTATACACGCTGAAATTTTAATCATTTGGTTCCCGCCGTAGGGTGGTTCCACTCATATTTACAAGCAACTTTTACTATGGGACCAACTCTCCTGCTCGCAAAAAAAAATCAGCTGTTCCATACATTAAGGTCGAGTAGGTACTGCACTTTTGTATGGAACAGCTGAATTTTTTTGCGAGCAGGAGAGTTGGCCCCATAGTAAAAGTTGCTTGTAATAATGAGTGGAACCACCCACGGCGGGAACCAAATGATTAAAATTTCGGCGTGTATAGACTTTACATATACAACGTGTTAAAAAAAAAGCCGAATATGGTAATAGGGACCATCCAACTGAACAATTTTTACTATGGGACCAACTCTGAAATCGCGAAAAAATCAGCTGATTCATACAACGTGTTAAAAAAATAGCCGAATATGGTAATAGGGACCATCCAACTGAACAATTTTTACTATGGGACCAACTCTGAAATCGCGAAAAAATCAGCTGATTCATACATTTTGATATTTTCGTTTTTTTTTTTGTAAGAAAGAGCCGATTTTTCTTTCGCGATTTTAGAGTTGGTCCCATAGTAAAAGTTGTCCAATTTGATGGTCCCTATCTACCATATTTAGCTTCAGGGGTCTTTTGTAACACCTTGTATAAATTGGTAGGTAACAAAGCAACAAGCTAGTCCACCCAGTTTTGGCTTTTTAATATTTAAACACTTGTAAATATCGTTACTTATGGCTGTTATAGCTTATAAGTTTCTTGCGCCCGTTCTTCTTGTCAGCTAAAAAAGGCTGGCACGGGTGGTAGGAAAATATAGACGATTCAAAAGTACTTAATTATTAAGTTTATTTGAATACTTAAAGCTTATTTGACTTTAACTTTGACTTTGACTTGGAGCTTATTTTCGGAACCAAAAACAGCAATCACAACAGCTAATAAATAAATATTATTAAATTTTTATAAAAAAATTATATCCATCTGTTATTTTTTTCTAACAAAAGAAATGTTAAACAAATCAGCTCATTTGATCCCGCACCGCCCGCCCGAGGGTTTCCTGTCAGAAATTCATAATTTTCAAACGAGCGGGCTTATTTGATTTTATCATTATTATTATCCCACTGAAGTATATGTTCTACATACAACGTACTAAAACAGTTGAGCTCACGGGCGTAGCCAGAATTCTGTATCGGGGGGGTTTTAAGAAAATAAAACTACAACAATGTACCTAAATGAAATGAAAAATGAAGTACCTAAATGACAAATAAATGAAATATTTTTATTAAATGAACCCATGGGCATTAGAGGACCGCTCGGAGAAATAAATATTTAAAATTAAAAATGTAACTGAAATGCCTGTATATAGTAAAAAAACGGCCGGGCAGCGCGATTTTTAGTCAGTTTCATCCACTAATCTAGAAAGTTATGATCTTGCCCGTCTATTGAAAAAAAAAAGGCCGCGCAGCGCGATTTTTCTTCAGTTTCATCCACTAATCTTGTAAGTTGTGATCTTGCCTGTCTATTGAAAAAAAAACGGCCGCGCAGCGTGATTTTTAGTCAGTTTCATCCTCTTATCTTGTAAGTTGTGATCTTGCCTGTCTATAAAAAAAAAACAGCCGCGCAGCGCGATTTTTAGTTAGTTTCAACCACTAATCTTGTAAGTTGTAATCTTGTCTAACTATTGAGAAAAAAACGGCCGCGCAGCGTGATTTTTAGTCAGTTTTATCCATTAATCTTGTAAGTTGTGATCTTGCCTGTCTATTGAAAAAAAACGGCCGCGCAGCGCGATTTTTCTACAAAGTCAAAGTCAAAGTCAAATAAGCTTTATTCAAATAAACTTAATTATTAAGTACTTTTGAATCGTCTATATTTTCCTACCACCCGTTCCAGACTTTTTTAGCTGACAAGAAGAACGGGCGCAAGAAACTTATCAGCTGTAACAGCCATAAGTAACGATATTTACAAACTTTAATATATCGTTACCAAATAATTACAACAGGGTGACAGGATTATTGGCAACAACATAGACTTATTATTATATTACTTCAACAAAGTACTTATAGTAGCAAGTTATGTGTTACATCATTTCCACGCGTTTTGATCTTTAAGGCTGCGCAGTCTGCACACTAGCGCCGCCATTAGAAAAAAAAACATAGTTCTAAAATTAAGACAAATTTGTAAATTATCTCTCTGGAGTGCACTCCGAACAAGCTTTGTGGTACTTTTTAGCACTTAAGCAATATTTTCTAGCCTGTCGTTTAGTTTAATTGACTTTTATTGTTAAAAGTGGCCACTTTTCGCAATAAAAGTCCATATAACAAAACAACAGGCTAGAAAATATTGCTTAAATGATAAAAAGTACCGCAAAGCTTGTTCGGAGTGCACTCCAGAGAGATAATCCATAATTTCTTTTTTATTTAAGCACTATGATTTTATTTCCAATGGCGGCGCTAGTGTGCAGACTGCACGCTCTTAAGATAATCGTCTACTTTATAATAACCTTTACCCATGAGCGTTTTTTTAACATGGTTTTTAAATTCATGCAAAGGAAGATCAATCACTTGTTGTGGAACTTTATTAATAAAGGCTATGCCTTTCCCCATAAATGAACCTCTAGTTTTTGCAAGCCTAAATCTTGGAACGGCAAGTTTATCTTTATTTCTTGTATTAAACTGGTGAATATTGCTGTTCTTAGCAAATGAATCATAGTGTTTCCTTACATAAACTAAATTTTCATAAATGTATTGGCCTGCCAAAGTTAAAATATTTATTTCTTTGAACAATTCTCTCAAGGTATCTCTCCGCCGTAGATTGTATATGGCGCGAACAGCTCTTTTTTGGAGTACAAAAATATTTTCAATACTGGCAGCTGAGCCCCACAATAGCAGTCCATATGACATTACACTATGAAAATAACTAAAGTATACTAACCTTGCCGTTTCAATATCAGTTAAAAGCCTTATTTTCTTAACAGCGAATGCCGCTGAACTAAGTCTACTTGACAAGGCCTCAATATGTGGATCCCATTGCAGTCGAGAATCTAGTGTGATACCTAGAAATTTTGTACTCTCAATAAACTCGACTTCATCGTCATTCAAATTAATATTTAATTTTGTCTGCTCAACATTAGATAATGAGAATTTAACACATTTACTTTTTTTGGGGTTAAGTGCTAAATTATTACTATTAAACCAGTATGAAACTTTAGAGAGGGCACTATTTACTTCGTCCGAACAGTTATTACCTCTGTTTACTTTAAAAACTAAAGAAGTATCATCCGCAAATAGTACTGTCTCACATAAATTATTCGCGTAGTTGGGAAGGTCATTTATATAAATTAGAAACAACAATGGGCCCAATATTGATCCCTGTGGCACACCCATATTGATGGGGGCTCCGGTAGATTCAGTTCTATTAATCACTACTTTCTGAGTTCTATTGTACAAATACGATTTCATAAGACTAACTGATTTATCAGAGACACCATAATGTTCTAGCTTCTTTAATAGTGTTTGATGATCAACACAATCGAATGCCTTAGAAAGGTCACAGAAAATGCCAATTACATCTTGCTTTTCTTCCCAAGCGTCAAGAATATGTTTGAGAAGTGCAATTCCAGCATCAGTAGTACTTTTACCCTTGGAAAATCCAAACTGATTTTTATGAAGTATATTATTGTATGTGAAATAATCTAATAATTGGGAATATATAATTTTTTCAAATATTTTACTAAGTGCTGGTAGTATAGATATTGGCCTAAAGTTAGCTGGGTCACTTTTATCCCCAGATTTAAAAAGAGGAATCAATTTACTATTTTTCATTAGATCAGGAAAGACCCCTTCGTCAATACATTTGTTAAAAATAAAAGCCAAGTAAGGGGCTAGTATATCAATTATTGATTTAATAATGCTTACACAGTTACAGTTTCATCCACTAATCTTGTAAGTTGTGATCTTGCCTGTCTATAAAAAAAACCGGCCAAGTGCGTGTCGGGCCACGCGCCATAGGGTTCCGTAGTTACCTTATACCATACCATATTTAATACCACCTATAATTTTTCGTCTGTAAAAATAACTTTGTTTTTCACAGTGTTGGTATGTCAAAGTCAAAGTCAAAGTCAAAAATAGCTTTATTCAAATAAACTTAATTATTAAGTACTTTTGAATCGTCTATATTTTCCTACCACCCGTTCAAGACTTTTTTAACTGACAAGAAGAACGGGCGCAAGAAACTTATCAGTTTTAATAGCAATAAGTAACGATATTTACAAACTTAAATATATCGTTACCAGATAATTACAACAGGGTGACAGGATTATTGGCAACAAACATAGACTTATTATATTGGCAACAAAGTACTTATAGTAGTTATGTGTTACATCATTTCCACGCATTTTGATCTTTAAGATAATCGTCCACTTTATAATAACCTTTACCCATGAGCGTTTTTTTAACATGGTTTTTAAATTCATGCAAAGGAAGGAAGTATGAATGACAGTTATATTTGCGGTTTTGAAAAATGTGCTATATCTCAAAAACTAATTACTATATCTCGTTCAAACTAATTTTGGTTGAAAGTGTTTATTAAGATCTACAGCATATATTTTTTTTAGATTTTTCACTCTCTTATTTCAAAAGTTAAAGGGGGGGACACACATTTTACCACTTTGGCGGTGAATATCTTTCAAACAGTTGACTTTGAGAAAAAGTTGTCTTAGAAACCTTAATGTCATTTTTAAAGACCTATCTATAGACACCCAACACGTGTTGGTTTGAAGAAAAATTTTTTTTCAGTTTCAGTTCCATGTATGGGGAACCCCCCCTTAATCTTTTATTTTTCTTATTTTTGTATTAAATTCGTTAAGCGGTTAACAGAATACATCTACTTACCAAGTTTCAACTGTGTAGTCTTAATACTTTCGGAATAAAGTGGCTGTGACATACGGACAGACAGACAGACAGACAGACATGACGAATCTATAAGGGTTACGTTTTTTGCCATTTAGGCTACGGAACCCTAAAAACGGCCGCGCAGCGCGATTTTTAGTTAGTCTCATCCACTTATCTTGTAAGTTGTAATCTTGTCTAACTATTGAGAAAAAAAACGGCCGCGCAGCGTGATTTTTAGTCAGTTTTATCCATTAATCTTGTACGTTGTGATCTTGTCTGTCTATTGAAAAAAAAAACGGCCATGCAGCGCGATTTTTAGTTAGTTTCACCCGTTTCATCCATTAATCTTGTATTCTTGCCTGTCTATAGTAGAATAAAACGGCCGCGATTTTTAGTTAGTTTCATCCGCTAATCTTGTGATCTGTAGTTTCTTACGCGAAAATTAATGTTTTCTAGAGAACTTTCAGAAAGTTATACTCCTCGCCTTGCATAACTTTATTTTAATGTTATAGATCAATAAATAGATGATGCCTATTGTATATTTCGGGGGGGGTTTGAACCCCCAAACCCCCCTCCCTGGCTACGCCCGTGGTTGAGCTTCAAATTGAGCTTAAAATTTACATTGTTATTCATTAGGATAAATCTGTGAGGTATATGTAGTAAACCAGACTCCGCGAAGAAAATTTGTACTCACCTACCTGGACCGCAATTCATACATTTACGGTCCATTTACTATAGGACAACCGCCTTTGTGGTCTAGTGGTTCGTCCACCTGTTTAAGTCGCAGGGGTTCCGGGTTCGATTCCCGGGAGGTACAATTTGTACTCAGTTTGGTTGGTAGTAGGGCTTATTTCAAGTCCGCCTGACAGCTACCACCATCTTACCTAAGTCTGACGCCATAACAACAATTAAAAAATTGTTGTGTTCCGGCAGTTAGAGGTAAGATAGCCAGTTCTTCAGTGATGAGGATTCCGGGATTTTCGGGTGTAGTGCGCTCCACCTTCGGCCTTATCGTCGC
This sequence comes from Agriphila geniculea, assembly GCA_943789525.1. NCBI lineage: Eukaryota > Metazoa > Arthropoda > Insecta > Lepidoptera > Crambidae > Agriphila > Agriphila geniculea. The sequence goes on along the minus strand of OX038886.1, from coordinate 3,787,692 downwards.
TTGAGGTGAAAGCACTATTCCATTGTGCGTAATAAAAAAGAGAACTGAGGCGGTGGCACTCCATTTTTAGGTGAACAAACATTCTTCTTTGCGGCATCTGCTTTACATAAATCACTGACGTATATTGTAGTACCTACAATATACTTGAGGTAGTACCTACAATACCTACAATATAGGTTGTAGTACCTACAATATACCTCAGCGATTTGTCCTAGTGAATCACCATTTGCCCAATATTCCCAATGAGCCCAATTTGAATGCAAAGTGATAGATATTTTTAAGATTTTGTTACATATTTTATCGATATTAAAATTATAACTAAAATTGCAGAAATGACGCTTGGAGAACTTGTAACTTGAGGGTATACTCCGAAAACCGAGCAAAGATAGTTGTAAGTCGTTTGTTCCCCATTTTGATTTTATTCGCTCAGGAATTAGGTCCAAAACGACGAAAATATCCAAATATCGTGATTCTATTTTCTTAGTTTACGCAATGGCTAATAAAAGTATTCAAAGTATTTTTTTTAATAAATCTAAAATAGACAAAATCATATTCTGACAAAAATATAAACACACTCTTATGTAGATACTTATTCCGTGTACTAAATACTACATACCCTGTATAATCGAAATATGTAACAGCCTATTCGTAGAACAAACTGGAATGATCTGCCGGGTATCTTTACATCTGATTCATGGGATAGCGTCAAAATGCACACCGAACAAGGAATGAGTCAAGTTGCTAAGTGGCTTGGATCTTACCTCCTCACACTTAACATTCAAAAAACAAAGTTTATTTGTTTTAGTATAAATAATAGTACTCAACCAAACGACAATTTTAATATCAAAATAAATGATTGTGGTAATAATAATAGTAACTGCGACTGCAGAATTATCGAGAAAGTCACCCAGTTAAAATATTTAGGAGTTATGGTGGATAATCGACTATCGTGGCACCCACATATTGATTATATAAGTAGTAGAATTAGGAAATTAGTCTGGATTTTTAAGACGTTGCGACATATTGTGATACCAAGAGATATAGGAATTGACCGCGCCTCGCCAAATAGTCTGTTGAATACTATATATATATCTCTAGTACAGTCTGTCTTAACATATTGCATCACTATATGGGGAGGTGCGGGAAAAACAAAATTTCTAGAATTGGAGCGGGCTCAAAGGTGTCTCATAAAAGTGATGTATTTCAAAAAATGGCGTTTTCCAACTGAAAGTCTCTATCAACTAAGTAACATCCTTTCTGTAAGAAAGCTATAACATCCTTTCTGTAAGAAAGCTATAACATCCTTTCTGTAAGAAAGCTATATATTGTGCAGAGCACCCTCAAACTTCACAAAACCCTGACGTATGACCCGGGTATAATGAACAAAAGAAGAAAAGATATAGTTGCTTATGCTCCAAGAGTTAGGACCAAATTTGCACAAACACAATATCTTATTCAATCTGCTCACCTCTACAATATTATAAACCGACAGCTATATATATATGACAAAACACACAATGAATCTAAAAAACTTATAACTAAATGGCTAAAAACTAAAACTTGGGAAGAGACAGAATCACTTCTCTTATTTATAACGTAATAAGTATAGGTACTTAATACAAATTCTAAATAATAAATCTATATATGACATACACACATACATACGCACACACACTCACACATACACTCTCACACACACACACACACACACACACACACACACACACACACACACACACACACACACACACACAACTGCATGCAAATCTACTTTTTACTTAAGGGCGTGCAGTCTGCACACTAGCGCCGCCATTGGAAATAAAATCATAGTGTTAAAATAAAAAAGAAATTATGTATTTTCTCTCTGGAGTGCACTCCGAACAATCTTTGCGGTACTTTTAATCACTTAAACGATATTTTCTAGCCAGTCGTTTAGTTATATGTACTTTTATTGCGAAAAGTGGCCACTTTTAACAATAAAAGTCCATATAACTAAATGACAGGCTAGAAAATAGTGCTTAAGTGATAAAAAGTACCGCAAAGCTTGTTCGGAGTGCACTCCAGAGAGATAATTTACAAATTCGTCTTTATTTAAGCACTATGATTTTTTTTCCAATGGCGGCGCTAGTGTGCAGACTGCGCAGCCTTAAGTCTTGGCTTTTATATTGTGATTGTTGGGTAGTATTTGTATTTTATTGTTAGAAGCTTTTAGTTTGTTGTTATATCTTTTTGTAATTTTAAGTATGTATAATCATTAAGGTGGAGCGGGGCTTCTTAACACAGGCCTTAAAGCTTAAAAGGCAGCTCCAACCCATTTTATCTAATGATCTACATTATTAATGGAAATAAACAATTTATTTTTTATTTTATTTTTTAAAACTGGAACTACGTTACTACATAGACGACAGCGACGCCATCACCTGCAATTCAATTTCAGAAGCAACTTGCTAGGTGACTAAAATCGACCGATGTAAATAGCCCAAAAGTTTTTTTTTCTCGAATTCAACTTGACATTTGACAAACGAAATTGAAACACCGCATACTTTACTTTTTATTATTATAAATATCGGAAGTGGGAACTTAGAGGACTTTGTGATTTTTTACATCACACGAATATTTGGACAAAAATGGAGACAACCACAAGTAGCCATGTAAAACGCCACTATTGACGCCACTATATTAATTTTAATTACTCACGTCACTGCTTTTTTTTTCTCGTGATATACCTACTTGAAGTTAGCAAGCAGCAGCACTCACTGAAAACGCTCCATACAAAACGGTCATGATTTGTGACGTCATATGTCACGTTTCAGACGCGAGTTAGCCCAGAATTTTCAATTATTTTCAACTATCTCCCTAAATTTTGTGTTTAAGTACATATTTGTCATACAAAATATTATTTCTTCGATATTCTATCTGACTGTTAAGTGCATTATATCCGATAATGAAAAAAAAATCGGTACTCATTTTGCCCTAATTTCATTGTGTGATAAAACTAAAATAATACATATTTCTTTTCTGTTCCATCGTGTTTTTTTAAGTGCCCGAAGCTCAAATTTATCTAAATCGGTGACTTATGCATATTCCCTATTTCCATCCTCTGTAAACCTAGAGTCAATTCCCAAAAACAGTTGTTGTTCCCAAAAACTTTAAAAGCCCATATCATCGGGTCCCTGGAATTTAGTTGAACGATTTACGCTATAAAATTTACTGAATTTTAAACAAGAGATATTTCAACATTGGGTTTTACATTGTATCCCACTGCTGTACAGAATCGCTATTGTTTTAGTTAATACAGGGCTATATTTCAAACTGTTAAAAATTGAGTGCGGAATAAACTCTTTTATTTTGTGTGAGTTTTATGAAACGACGGAAAACTATGGGCTGGTTCGAGTTTGTTATTTAACTTTGAACAATAAAATTGAATTCTTTACAGACATTGACAGATTTTGGCGGGTAGTTGCCAAGTAAACTACAAATTTAACTAGCTCCATATATTTTACATTTTAAAATTATTAAAACTAAGTAATTTGGCAAAAGTCATATGCTAAAATATTAGGCTTATTTAGTGCTACTCGCCTGCAGTATTTGTTTTCCTTTAATCTTCTCCTCTATCTCAAGACATCACATCACACAATGGACCACTCAAAGTTGGAGGCTAACTTGTTGGAAATGACTAAAATGTTTGAAACGAAGATGGCAGAATTCCAGGCAGACTTAAACCTAGCATCTACCTCACGTAAGAACCCAAATTCTATAGCGGCACTCAACACTGATTTTATTAATTTCAAATCCTTTGTCTGCAACGGCCTTGCTGTGCTCCGTTCTGAGGTGGAATCACTAAGTAAACGGTGTTGATCGTATTGAAATGCGCTTTCGACGCAAAATGCTCCTTGTGCATGGCATCCCTGAGCAGAAAGGTGAGGACACTTGTGCTACTGTAGTCTCCAAGCTGGCGACCACTTGCAAGGTCCAAAGTCTAACGGCAAGCAGCATAACTGCAAGTTATCGGTTGGGCAAACAGGGCAACAACAAACCCCGACCAATCGTCATTAAATTTGCTGATGTCTCCGTACGTTCTTCTTTATGGAAAAACAAAATTGCACTGAAGGGGTCAAAGATTACGCTTTCGGAATTCTTGACTACATCTCGACATGACGTTTTTATGGCTGCGAGGGAAAAATTTGGCATACCTAACTGCTGGACTATGGACGGTATCATTAACATCAAGACTCCAGATGGAAAAAAACATAAGGTGGAATCTCTAGCTGATTTTCGAATTATATCCGCAAGTACCCCGGCCAACAATGCATAATATAACTTGGAATAATAATAACGGCACTTGTTGTTCATTGTCATTTCCCACTTTTCTGTATGTATCTCTTAGATTATTTAGTGTGTAATACACTTTATGTTGGATCGTATTAATGTAGGTAGTGTAACTAATATTTGTAGTTATCTAATCGTTATTATTATCACACGCACTACCTACCTACTTATAAATAATTTTAAATAACTTTTTTTTACTTTTTGCCTTGTGTTGTGTTGTTCTGACAAGCAAATAAAGTGTCATGTATGTCATTGTCTTCTTTGACATTGGGTGCATTCCAGCACACTGATCGCTGAGTCGCCGATCGCCATAGATTATGTTTTGACCATACTGTGGTGATTGGTGACACATGGTGACACAGGAAAAATAATCACTACGTTTTTTGGTGGCTCGGAGGTTGGTCGGTTGTAGTGCGCCCATTGACAGTGACAACGCTAAAAGTTACGTTCGGTTTGTTGTCTTCGGTTTTTCTGTATTTCTATCTGTTGTTTGTTTTTGAGTTTGTGTTTGAATTACACTGCTGGCGGGTAGTTTAAGATGTAATTTATAGATTTATTTTTTTATTGTTTTTTTTTTTTTTTTATATTTTATTTTTAATTTTATTTATTTTATATATATATCAATGTTGCAGACTATTTTTAATAATGATGATGATTCCCTTATGAGTGACAGCTCGGATTTTCACTCAGCAGCTAGTGATGATTCCGACTGTAGTTTTCACAGTGCATCACAGCCATTGGATACACTTCTTGCTTCGGAGTTCTCACCGTTTCCCAAAAATCTCAATGTGGTCCACTTGAACGCACAAAGCATCCCTGCGCACTATACGGATTTAGTGGACACTATCTCAAATAACCCGAACATCCACGCGGTTCTGGTCTCAGAAACGTTTTTAAAACCTTGTCTTCCTTCCTCCTCTTACTCCCTTCCTGGTTTTCATCTTATCCGCAATGATAGGACTGGCAAGGGGGGCGGTGGTGTAGCCATTTACCTAAGAAATCACCTCTCTTTTAAAATCCTTGACAAATCTCCTTCCCAATACTCGGAGTCATCTGAGCATCTCTTTCTGGAAGTCTCCCTTGGCCATCTTAAAGTTCTTCTTGGAGTTTTCTATAGCCCAAATCTCCACATTGACTATTTTTCAAAATTTGAATCCCTATTAGAGAATTTGGTACCCACGGTTGATCACACAATAATTATGGGTGACTTTAACACCTGCTTACTCAAGCGTGACTCTCGTTCTTCCCGGCTATGCTCAATCGTGGACTCTTTAAATCTTAATACCCTTCCATCCTCTTCAACTCATCACTTCCCTGGCTGCCAACCTTCCTTGTTAGATCTTGTTATGGTATCCTCCTCTGATCATGTCAGTAGTCACGGGCAATTGTCTGCTGACGCCTTCTCCTATCATGACCTTATTTTCCTTTCTTATAAAATTCGTTGTCCTAAGCCTAAGCCGCGAGTGATCCTGCAGCGTGACTTTAAAAACCTTGACGGGAAGAGCTTTATGACTGACCTTAGGGATATCAACTGGAACGCAGTCTTTGATGCGCCAACTATCGATCTGAAGCTGGAAATCTTCAACTCGTTTCTTATTCAGCTGTTTGATCGGCATGCTCCGCTACGTTCTGTTCGACTAAAACATCTTCCTACTCTGTGGCTCACCGCGGATATCAAAGCCCTAATGAATCGACGTAATGCAGCTAAGGCAAGATACAAGTCTGACCCGACGGAGCTTACCCGACGCCGCTATAAAGAGTTACGGAATCGCTGTAATAGACTATGTAGGGATGCGCAGCGCCAACACATACATTCTTCAGTTTCTAACGGTAATCCAGCAAAGGTGTGGTCTTTCCTTAATTCCCTGGGAATTGGCAAGTCAAAATCGAAACTTCCACATAATTTAAATCCTGACTCCCTGAACAGCTACTTTACTTCTTATTCCCATCTCTCTTCACACGTCAAGCAAACCACGCTGCGTTCTCTCGCCACCTTACCTATCCCAAATTATTCTGCCCTTTCCTTTAGACATGTGTCTGAGCGAGAGGTTGAAAAGACCATTCTTGATATTAAATCAAATGCGGAGGGTTCGGATGGAATAAGTCGGCGAATGATTCTCCAATGTGGTTTTGATATTCTTGCTATTCTTTCCCACATCTTTAATTTCTCTTTAAATTCCGGCACTTTTCCAAGTTGCTGGCGTCAAGCTGTGGTCATTCCTATTCCTAAATCCTCTAATCCTTCTCTACCTTCTCATTTCAGGCCTATTTCTATCCTGCCATTTCTCTCTAAGGTTCTTGAGCGTCTTGTACTTCACCAAATCAGCGTCTTTGTTAACACTAATCATCTCCTTAGTCCTTTTCAGTCGGGATTCCGCCCCGGGCATAGCACTGTCACCGCCTTGACCAAGGTATCTGATGACATCCGAGAGGGTATGTCTAATCAACAGCTCACTACTTTAGTACTCCTGGACTTCAGCAATGCTTTTAACACGGTTGATTTTGATATACTCCTCGCAATGCTGAAAACTGTTCTGGTTTCGGATGCCGTGGTCGGGTGGTTTCGCAGCTACCTCGTCGAACGTCGACAATGTGTCCGTGTTGACGATAAATTGTCTGCTTTTTCTGACGTCATGGCGGGTGTACCTCAGGGTGGAGTCCTTTCCCCTCTTCTCTTCTCTATCTTTATTAACTTCCTAACACCTCTTCTTTCATGTCAGTATCATTTGTATGCTGACGACCTGCAAATCTATTCACAAGCTCCTATTGACAATATTTCCCACCTGATTGCAAGTCTTAACGCTGACCTTGCCACAATCCTTGAATGGAGCAAATCCCATGGGCTCACTGTAAATCCCCATAAATCGCAGGCCATCATCATCGGTGGATCTAAGCAGATTGCCAAATTAAAAAACGTTAATGTCCCACCTCTCCTTTTCGACTCCGTTCCTTTGCCCTACAGTGATGTGGTCAAAAACCTTGGCGTTCTTTTTGACAGCACCCTGTCATGGTCTCCCCACATTACCGAAGTGAGCAGAAAAGTCTACGGTGCAGCTGGTTCCTTACGTAAATGGAGAAATTTGCTCCCTATGAAGACCAGAGTCGAGCTTTCGCAATCACTCCTGTTGTCAATCCTCGACTACGCAGATGTCTCAGCTATTGACCTCAATGAGGATTTACTAAACAAACTGGAGCGTCTACAGAATCTGTGTATTCGATTTATATACGGGTTGCGCAAGTACGACTATGTGTCCGAGTATAGGAAAAAATTAGGGTGGCTGCCCATCAGGCTGCGTCGTCAGGAGCACGCTCTTACTCTGCTGTACAAAATACTATATGATCCAAGATCTCCCCCTTACCTTAAGGAGCGTTTCTAACCTCTCGGCTTCAGCCATAGTCGGCCACTTAGGTCCAAATCTGACAACCGCCTGAACACCCCTCTCACCCAATCTGGCTACTACAAAGAGTCCTATACAGTCAAGACTACAATTCTATGGAATAGCCTACCAAGTGAAATCCGCCACTCGGAATCCCTTGCTGTTTTTAGAAAAAAATTGTACGCAAACCTTTTAATTAAATCATAGTTTGCAACAACTATTATATATGTGTATGTTTATGTAGTGTTTTTCATATTGTATATTTTTATTTATGTAATTTATATACTATTTTCTAAGTTTAAAATGTAATATTCTGTGTCTTGTAAGTATGTTGCTGGCACACTGCCTCTTTTAATAAATAAGTTATCCTTTGTAACAAAGGTTTGCCTGGAAGAGATCGCTTCCAGCGATAAGGCCGCCTTTGCCCACTATAGTTTTAATGTTTTTTTTGTAATTATTTCTGTAATGTGTGAGCAATAAAGAGTTTTATCTATCTATCTATCTATCTTTATTTACTCAAAGAGTTAGAAGAATACCTATCTAAGGTAATTTGATTTTTGCATACAAAATAACAATACATAACTCCTTTTAGATATTAAAGAAAACAGCCTAAAGAAAATTCCAAGTTTTAAATTAAGGCGGTTGTATGACCGCAAGTGGCGCCCTCAGAGGTTTTTATTTAATAAGTTATTAATAAGATATATATATATATATATATATATATATATATATATATATATATATATATATATATATAACATAAGATTTTAATAATGTTTTACATGGAGTTTTTAGGGTCCATGGTCTATTATTTTAGAAGGTATCACTACATGCCCTCGTAGTTATTCATAGGAGTAGATAGCAAATGTGTCAAAAACGGCCACTTTTAGCAGTTTTGCTATCTAATTCTCGCGGTGACTACGAGGGAATGTAACGATACCGTCTAAAAATACTAGACTACTAAAAATTCCACGTAAAACATTATTTTAATTGTGTATTAGAATTATTAAATAAAATTCACCGCAGCACCCACTTTCGCTCAGGGTGCCACCTTAATGACGTAATTTATAATAGTCTGTAGTTTACCTAATTCTAACTAGGGAAGTAATGACTAATGGCAAAGTCCAGCAATGCCTCTTACCTAGTGCCTTTCTACAATTCGAATATAATATTTTGTATGTAATTGACGTAAGCTCACCATAGATAGACAATCATGACATTTTGACATGTCAATTTCATATACTTAGTGTCACATCTATTCTGTTCGAATTATCGAAAAGCCAAGCTATGGCCACTTGTCTAGGCACTCTGACATCACTATGGCCATGGTACAATAATATACTGCGCCAGGTATAGCACTCCGAGACAGAGGAAGTAACTTACGTCATCTCTACTATCGGTATTGAAAATAACGTGTGCCTATTCATCTTTAATTGAACTGTTACGCTTGCTGAGAAACAAATCACAATTAAAATGCATGGACCGTCGGCCAACCAGGGTCATTTTCGATCTATCGCATATTAGCACCAGACCAAATTCGCAAGATAGCTTGGTGTTATTAAATATCACCATCTGGTTTGCGAAGTAGAAAGCTTCTGGGAGATATGCCACCCTGAAAATGGTCACGCATCGCTAAAAAAATATCGATCGCATATTTATATAAATGGTGAACCCCGTCGTGGGTGGCATTATTACCTGAACTATTTTTTGTGTTTTCATATCAATCGAATAAGGAACAAGGATCACAAGAGCATATATGCGAAATATACTTACCTGGCCAGACCTCCTAGACGCTTCCTGAAAGCGACGCAAGACTGGTTTTATATACGCCCGGGACCTGCCTCACCCCCTGAATGTAATTACATGCCAATATGTAGTCGATTATTTTTTGGAGTAAAAGTCTCTATGTTTCTACCCTGGCCGCGCGCATGCTTCCTGAAAACTAACCAAGTCGATGTCTAACATGTTTGTAATGATGCCACCTACGACCCTGTTCAACATTTATATCAATATTCGATCGATTATTTTTTTCGATTGGAGATCATTGTATGGGAGGTCATATGTTCAGGGTGGCATATCTTCCAGAAGCTTCCTACTTCGCAACCCAGACGACAATATTTGATAACACCAAACTAATGGCTATCTTATCAATGTGGTCTGGTCCCAATATGCGATAGATTAAAAATGAGCTCCTTGGCCGACGATCCATGCACTATAATAATTTTGTAATGAGGGTGACAGAAAAAAACTTCATTCTTTGCTTACTTCAAAGTTGCACAACTGGATAGTGACGTATGCCTGTGCATCTCCCAGAACGCCAGACCTTGTTTTCTTGGACCAAAATTAAGGCCTTTTTCAATCCATTTTCTAACTTCTAATAAACAAGCTTGAATATATTTTGTTATACTACAGACTTACAAATTGTAAGCACGGAGCTTAGTCCTAAGTTCATGCATGTAAATGACTGTGCTTCAATTTCTAGAATAAATTTGCTCAGTTTGAACTCAGCCATTACGTTTCGGTGTACAGTCAAAGTGGACAGCAATATACATATATTACAATATACAAATATTTAACACATAAATTACGCCCTAGTGTACACTGGAGCGTAATTTACGTGTTAAATTATAAATTAGTTTTATCTACACTCACAACGTGATGTTTCAAATATAAATTCAAGAAAGATTGTATAAACACGTACTTTATTTGCGTGGATAAGTAAAAAAAAATAAGAAACCCATTACAGTGCAATCAAGTGCATCAAAAAATAACTTTTTAATTTTTATCTACACCCATGCTTTAAATCCTCTGTAAGAGGTTCTGAAACAGCTTACTGCCATCATTACAATATCCCGAGCGAGAGCTGGTCCTGCAGCGCCGCGCGCCCACGCGCGAGTAACGCATTATGAAATTCAGTACAACATTATAACACTCTTGCGGAAGACATAGTGACGAGGAGGGAGAGGAAAGTCAAAGTCAAAGACAAAGTCAAAGTCAAAACCTTTATAGAGGATACATATCATGGGTTTAGATAAATATCATTGGTGTTTTTAATCTCTATGTATTAAAATATTGTTTGTTTCCCTAATAAAAATAAGAAAAAATAAAAAAATAGGTGTAGATAAAGTCTTGTATGCAGCTGTACATAATTAGGTATTAAAACACTCATGTGATACTCGGCTTCGCCTCGTGTGATAAACCCAAATTCGTGTTTTAATACCCCTCGTTATAGTACAAGTTGCATAAATAACCATTATAGCACGCTTTTACTTTTTAATTTGGCACATATGGGCTCATTGATATCTGTGGTCAATCAAGGGCGTCGCCAAGGGTGGGCAGGGAGGGGCAGCTGCCCCCCCTAGAGATTAAAGAAATGTAGCCAACTGCAGAGTAACCAAAGTCCTAAGGCCGTGCAACTTGCTTTTCCGATAAATCCCGAAAGTGTTAAAACTCGTGTAATACTATTAAAAACCTCGCTCTTTATGCATCAGTTTCATAAACTACTAATTAGACTAGCGAGCAATTTTAAAGTCTGTTGTAAGTAATATGACAGACGCTCAAATAGCAAAACGATAATAATAAAATGTCTTTTATTTTTTTCTTCATTAAAATTTGAGCATAAAATATCTTTTACGAAAAAATTATCCTCGTTTCCGTAATCCAAATAATTAAATTAAAATTGCTTCTGGAATTTTTATTGGAATACAAAAAATGTAATAAACAAATGAGAGAAACGGAACGAATAAATCGTATTACAAAGTAATTACTATTGTTAATTTTATTTAATTACAAATTAAAATGTTGAGTAAAGACTCATAGATTTCTTTTTGTTTCCAAATATTCATTAATATTTATTGTCTTTAGCTATTTGAAAGTCTTTACTGCTGGGGCATTAGGCTTTCCTTATGGTTGGACAAGAAGGATGGGCCCAAAACCCACCAAACGGTTCCAATGTGGATTGCTACCTAAGTAAAGTTTATTAAATGTTAATGCCAGTTTTATGTCCTTTATTGTTAACGTCGCCAAGCAAAAAAGATGTATATCATTATCAAATATTGTGTTTACTTTGATACTGAAATAAAACACTTTTTAACGGATACTAGCGCGGTTTTATTGAATGTACTTTGGTATTTAGTTGGTATTTGGTTTGATTTTTGGTTTTCCCGACGTTTCGGCACCTTTGCAGCTGCCGTGGTCACGGGGGACTGAAGCTACCCGTGAGCCTACCCTCAAGCGATGAATTTTTTTTAGACGTTCAGAAATTAAAATTTAACAAATTTTTAATTATTTTATGTTGATTTATAATTTAATTTTATGAATTATTTAATGCTAAAAAGAGAGAGAATCTACTGAAACTACCACCATTTCATAAAATTGGGAGGCCCCTCCAAGAACAGCTCCAAGAAAACCGCGCTAGTATCCGTTAAAAAGTGTTTTATTTCATGTCTAGTGAGCGTGTAAGCTTGAGAAGTGAATACTTTGATACTGTTTAGCAGAAATTATTGGAGAGAGAAAAGAATAGGTGCTGGCACGAATCGTGACCTGTGAGAGAAATTAGAGGGGATAACTGCGCATGTTTGTAGTCCCCACTACACGTCCCTCGCCAATGAGACCTAAAAATGACTTCTGCTCATTATCTGTCACCGCTCAAGATCCATGCCGGAGCCTGTACGAAAGTACAGACTTTTTTAGTACAGTTTCTTTTCATATCGTTACGCTTTCATAAAATTGCGATGATCGTGTCTTTCAAAAGCAGTCATTATGTTTGGATGTTGGATGTTTTGGAAGTTGGATGTTCATTACTAAATTCACCTTATTTACCTGCGATCTAAGCAATTCACGCAAAATCGGCTGAACTGATTTCGTTTGGCACATAGATAGTTTAAGCCTGGATTAAAACATAGAAAGGATTTTGCAATGTCCACGCGACCGAAGTCGGGAGCGAAAGCTAGTATCATAATAAAAAACCTGTTTACAGCAAAGTATAGTTTTATGCAATGTTCAACATCATAGAACTTGGACGAAGTGTTCATCCAAGTCATAGAATTATGAAAACTATAGGTAGGTAGGTGCCTTAAAAAAGTTTAGAACTAGATACTAGATCCTTTGTAGTAAAGAAATGACAAATAAACAGCCGTTGAAACTGTTGCCAAAAGATTAAAACAAATGTATAATTGAATCAACAACCAATTAATTCGCGGTAAACAAAAATATTTGACCTACTTCAACCCAATGGATTTTCATTCCACCCATTCACAGTAAAAAAAAAATGCTTTCACATCTCACACGTTCCAATGGCCCAATTAAATTCACAATTCAACAGCGGGTTAATTAAGAAGAAAATTATCTTCTCAAACACAGAAGCGAGCATAAAACTCACGAGCCTAAGTCATAGGCGCTAAGCGAGTTTAATACTACCTCCGTGGTCGAGTGATTGGCACAACAGTTTTTTTTTTCAGACTAGTGATATGGATGTATGGGCATAGTATGGGTTTGGTGACTCGGAATTAACAATAGATATTTAGTTTCCGGGAACAAATGGACAAAATGGTCCGGCATCATCGGGCTTATCCCTTGGTTGTTTCCCTCCGATGCTGGACCGGGTCAAGAATAAGAGATAAGAAGGAGGGGGATAGATGGATAGAAAAAGAAAGTGGAGGTAAGAAGGAACCCTTATGGTGTGACTCTGTCTGTCTGTTTGTCACAGCTGGATATCTCGAGAACTACTAATGGTATCAACTTGAAATTCGGAATAGTTTAAGATGACATTTGCCCAACTATTTTGCAAATAAGTAATAAATAAAAAAATAAATGTTTTTTACGACTGGGCCTGAAAAGGGGTCTTAAAAATTTGAAGTAGGGCTACTAGGACATGTGGGGTATCATATGAAAGAACGCCATTTGCACGTTTTCAATGAAAAAAAATAAAAAATACCGTTCCCCCCCCCCCTTATCTCCGAAGTTTGCAAAGAGAAAAATCTGAAATAATTCTATGTGATAGCAGTTTATATAAAAATTACAGGAAAAATAAAACGATGTCTCAATATAGCACACTTCTTTAGAAATTATCAAATTTCTAAAAAGTTAACATTAGTTCCACTATCAGTCAAGAGATAGCGCTGACCTAAAACTGCAATACTAATTTTATTATTCTACTCTGCAGTGTGGTTTAATGGTGCAATTTAATAGTACGGATTACGGGTGTGGTTTATTAGTACGGAACCCTCGGTGCGCGAGTCCGACTCGCTCTTGACCGGTTTTATTTATTACCCTTTATTAAAAGATCAAAAGTTCAACAATTTTGAGTTTATATTGATATTGAGTTGATATTCGAAATTTCAAAATAAATAAGGTTGTGACTTTGTGACAGACTGCGTATATTATTTGCAGAGTATTACTGTGTTATTAGTAGAAAAAACTAATATCTATTCTGTGTTATTTGTTTTCAAAAACATACATTTGAGCTACTTTTGATCGCGAGATCGGCAGCTCACGGAGCCATTAGTTTACAATGTAGCAAGAAGTGAGAAAGACACTTTGTTATGTTATAACACTAAAAAGATTCAAAGTTATTAAATTAATAGCGGGTAGAAATAGTTGTGCAAAAATAGCGAAGACAGTTATTTACAATGCAGCAAAAAGTGAGAACGCACAACGGTTTTCATGGTGTCGCCATCTCTGAGGTTCAGGGTTCAATCTCCGGCTAAGTCGATCTAGAAAAGTAACTTTTCTATATTGGCTCAGGTCTGGGTGTTTGTAGTTCCACCGTTGTCTCTTTGGAATCTTTGGAAACTTTGGAATCGGAACAATATTTGTGATTTTGTGTAATATTAATACTTGACTCCCAATAAGCAGCTGAACGATTTCTTTATGTAAACACGTTGTGCAAGAAATGCGTTTATCAATCACCTCATGTCAGTATTTTAATAAAGTTTATTAACTTGCGTTATAACTCAAATATTTATAACGCTATCGTCCTACTTAAACATGAGTATATTTAATTGAAATGCAAAGATTACAATAGGTAATAATAGGTAATAATAAGTATCTAATTTAGCAATGCATTTGCATACTTACCTATTAAATTTTGTATTTTTTTTTGTAATTTCAGTGTGGCGTCTACTGGTATTTACCTACGACACAACTTGTACAGAAAACAGAAAATAGATTATCATTTGAAACGTTATCTGTGTCAAACTGGTAGCGTAGCTTCTTTGACACTCCTAGATTCTTACCCAAATTCCAATTCTTACGCCACCGCAATGGGTAACGGTAATCCCGACCGGTATTTTGTATGGCATTACCACAAAGTAAGTAGTGGCGGCGCTCCGCATTACCGCATACGTTGTGAAACCGGAACCGCATACCGCATGCCATGCACAATATAGAGAGAGTACAGTAGTTGAGTTTAGCACTTGCGCGCTCGAGCAACGCACACATAGACATCTCTCACCGACACTGAATAACTGCAATCTCATACCACTCTCAAAACAGTTCGAGTACGTAACGCAGCGGCGAGAGCTGCCTTTGTGTGTGTGCGATGCTCGAGCGCTCGTAGTACTAAGCTAAACTTCTGTTAGTCTCTCTATTTTATGCCGCATGGGTACACGGTACGTTCCGCGTGTTCGGCGAAAATTTACTCCCCCCGTGGTCGTACCCCGTGCCGCCGCCCGCCCGCAGTGCTCGAGTCGTGCGCCAGTACCGCTGCCGCCTCTAGTAGCGGTAAAGTTTCGCTGGAGGCTTGAACAGTGTGTTATCCGCATACCCATCGGGATATCTTTACCGCCACCGGTACAGGATATCGGTCAAATTTGACTACTCAAAGCCTACGCCAATGGTTTGTCACACACTTAAGGCTGCGCAGTCTGCACACTAGCGCCGCCATTAGAAAAAATATCATAGTGCTTAAATAAAGACAAATTTGTAAATTATCTCTCTGGAGTGCACTCCGAACAAGCTTTGCGCTACTTTTTATCACTTAAGCAATATTTTCTAGCCTGTTGTTTAGTTATATGGACTTTTATTGCGAAAAGTGGCCACTTTTAACAATAAAAGTCAATTAAACTAAACGACAGGCTAGAAAATATTGCTTAAGTGATAGAAAGTACCACAAAGCTTGTTCGGAGTGCACTCCAGAGAGATAATTTACAAATTTGTCTTTATTTAAGCACTATGATATTTTTTCTAATGGCGGCTCTAGTGTGCAGACTGCGCAGCCTTAACACTCTTACAAAATAGTATTTCGCTCGTGACTTGTAACAGACTTGATATCGTAAACTGAACGACCGCTAGCGAGCTAAAATATGGCAGAAATTTCAACGTTGAAATGCCTATTCGTAGTGAATTATAGCTAATGAGACGAATATTAAAGGAATTGATGGCCGCCTCCCTCTTGAAGTTTTATTTTTATTTTTTCCGTCAATATGCCTTTGAATGACCATGTCCATTTCCATTAGGTCTAATCTTTTATCGATAATGTGTATTAGGATCATAAAGTTAATAATTAACTTTAACGTTAGGATAGAAATATATATTTTTCTTGTTTTTATTGTTTTGAAAGCATCATTCGGTCATTCTTCATTATAGTTTTCTTTTATTATTAAAAATATGAGGGCTTTTTAAAATGTCAAAAAACTGTAGGCTCGATAGATGGCGTTGATAAAAAGGTATGTGTCAATATGATTCTTTTACTAAGCTTCGAAGAGTACTCAGGTAGGCAGGCAGATGTAACCCTAAAATGTTTCAATTTGGACAGATTTCAGCCAGGGAGCGCTTACTTGCTTCTTTGGTACAGGTCGTTTATTTTTAAAAGCCAATTTTGACACTTCTCGTTCCATCAACGCCGTCTAGTGAGGCAAATAGTTACTATATTATTTTTTTTAATGTCACTATGACAAGCCCTCATTATGATTAAGAAGGTATGTATATACCTACTAAATTTCTTTTTTAAAGTCATAGACAAGTTTTTATAGCTTTAACGCTGACACATAAAATTATACCTGCTAAATTCAATGAAATTTTATACTGTTTGACAAAAAACAAAAAATAACTTTTTAGACAGACTCTACCTGTCTGTCTAAAAAGTCAGTTTACATGAGAAATTTTTAAATTATTTATAAAAACTTGTACTGGTAACCTTGTTGGTGCTGTCAAAATTTTAATTGTAAACATAGCTTTACTTAATTTTATTTAGATGGGTATTGGTAGGGTGGTTGGGGATTTAGGTGGGTAATAAAATTACCTTTGAAATTACCCATGTAAACAGACTTTTTAGACAGACTCTATACGATTGTTTTGAAGATCGACGCCTCTCAAACTTTATAAACTATTTTCAAAAACTTAAAAAATAATTGACATTATTTCCCTGCTACTTATTCAAGACTTTTTAGATAGGCGACAAGAAGAAGCACGCTTATTAAATCTTTGACGCTTCGATCAAAGACAGTCTTGTTATATCTAAGAGCAAAAATACAACAAACTAAGCAGGTAACACAATATTATAACGACACTGTAGTAAATATGCCGATATCTGGGCATCAGCATAACGGAGCTGATGACCTTATTGTAGCTACAAAATCAGCGTAAAAGCATAGTTGCAATTCTTCTAAATTATAATTGACCGAGTGAGCGCGAACTACGGGGGGGTATTACAACCTCTTAAAACTTGCCAAGTTTATGAATTGCTTAACATCTCTTTCTCGCTGTATAGCAAATAAAAGTGATAGATTGATAGCCAGTCAGAAAACTGCCAGGAAATAAGAGGTCATAATACGGGGGCAGGTCGCATTTCTCAACCGATTCTCGTGAAATTTTGTGAGCAGCAGGTTCTACAATTAGTTGTTTAAGTCAATTCAGTCGAAATCTTTCAAAATATCAGAGATATAGGGAAGAATCATAGGTATTTCAGCCATTTCAACATATGTTCAAAAATTAGAGATGTTTTAATGCCTTTAATAAAAAAATTCGACATAAAAACTCAGTTAGTCAGTCTGTCAATCGTACAGCCAAAAATAAAAACAGGACTGGACCTTTTTCCCTGATCTGAGTGGATCACAGTAAATTCCAGTAGATACTCGTAAATAACGCGATGCTGCTATCACTACTTCACCATAGTACAATTACTATACAGGGTTATTAGTAAAACACCAACAACCTCGCAGCAGTAGATTACTAACATCATAAACAACAACATTTGTTCTACGACTTTTCTGAAAACTGGCAAAAAGAAATTCGTCTCCCCATACAAATGTCCCGAACAGCTGATCGAGTTTTGTATGAAAAGTCGATATTTTGTGTCAGTTTTCGGAAAAGTCGTCGTCCCAGTGCTTGAATGGCCAAACGACCAATTTCACCAAAATTTACTTTTTTATTTCAAACTACAGCAACTCTGATTACACGCTAAACAATAAAATTATTTTAATTTTATTTGGATGTAAATTAAATACTGCATTATTCTAATTCGGAAAAGATTATGAAAAATTTCTAATAATATCAATAATAACTCATAAAAATGTCTCATGTGAAATTTGCTCAATGGTCGATTGACTATTCAAACACTAAGGCGACGTAAATGTTGTTGTTTATGATGTTTGTAATCTACTCCTGCGAGGTTGTTGGTGTTTTACAAATAACCCTGTGTATATCAACGTTTCTTAACCAACTTTTTTAAACTTTGCTCTAAAAGAACAACGTTTTCTGCAATCAATCTAATTAGATTAATTAATTGCAGAAAAACTAGCACCATTTCCTACCCGAAACATTGAAACTAATCAAAAACAACCAAATATATTGCCACCGAAACTTTAAAGCACACATTCAAACACTTAAATAACTACAAGTAGCCATAATAAAAAATACGTAGGTAGTGGATTTTGTCCCCAGCCCCGCTTATTTAGTGGCCCCACGCCACGGAAACTACAAGCGGTTGCCACGGTCAGCGTTTCTGAGGATATCTCCATTAATGAGCTCTTCAATATACCTTAAGAGACTATGATAGAGATTAATATCCCGTGAGAGGGCGCCACGGGCGGTACGGAGGGGGAGCATATTTATCACCAGGGTTTTCCTGTTAAGACGGTACGGTTAGCAACGAAAGCTGCTTAACACTTTAGTATTTTTGGCATAGTAACTTTTTTGACTAATGTTTTGAAATGTGAGACATCTTTAAAAAAAAGTTGCTATGATAGAGTACTAAAGTGATAAGCTACTTTCGTTGCTGGCTGTACCAAGACCGAAAGTGGCGCCGCGCTAACTTTATTTAATATTAGAATAATATATCATTATAATAAAACGTTATGTGGAATTTTTAAGACTAGTGTGGTATTTATAGAAGGTAGGTTTCATTACATTCCCTCGCAGTCATTTCTAGAAGTAGATAGCAAAACTGTTAAAAGTGGTCGTTGTGACACATTTGCTATCTATTTCTACGAATGACTATGAGGGAATGTAGTAATATCTTCTAAAAATACTAAACTATCGATTACTCAAAGGCGTCTTAACTAAAATCTTTAGTTAAGGTCCCCTTAACTTTAAGGAAGCTGTCAGTTTCATAGAGCTTCTGTCAAATCTGTCACCCTTTTTGTATGAGGGCTTTTCAAAATTACAAAAAACTGTAGACTGGATAGATGGCGATGATAAAATATATATGTGTCAAAGTGATTTTTTTACTAAGCTTCGAAGAGTACTCAGGTAAGCAGGCAGTAACCCTAAAATGTTTCTCTTTGGGCAGATATCAGCCAGCGAGCGCTTACTTGCCTCTTTGGTACAGGCCGTTTATTTTTAAATGCCAATTATGACACTTCTTTTTCCATCAACGCCATCTAGTGAGGCAAATAGTTACTGTTCCGTACATTGAACAAGTTGTGTATAGTATTAACGCTAGCACAAATCATTTTCTTTTCTTTAATTCTTAATTTAAATTGAAACTGTATCGGCCACAATAACTGCAATCCTTCGTAAAACGAATCGCAGCGCTTTGCTATAGACAGTGCTGCTATCAAGTGCTCTAACGTCAGAATAGAGAACTACCGTTCCGATCGCGAGCGCGCAGCGTGCATCACCGCACCATAATTCGTTAAATATTCATAAAACCAAAACAAATCCCAAAATCGATCTGTGAACTATTTAAAACCATAGCCAGTGCTCATCTAGAGAGGATTTGTGATCCAACAGCAACCAGCTACCACTCCTGGGGCCCCAGCGACGAGGACATACGAGGAGCACCAGGTACGTGGTTGATACAGTTATTTCTCCAACACAAGTTTTGGTCCATTCGAACCTGGATCATAATTAAATTCAAAACTTGATTTGTGCTGGTTATTCATACTAAAAACTATTTTTCGATAGTTTATTTTGTTCAACAAGCGCGGATCCTACCGCCATTTTACAACTTTCATGCAACACTTTTATGCAATTAGCGTTATTATTTTTCGATAATACCATTGCGTACAGTGATTTTACATCGTATATTTGCGATAAACAACGATACATTTACTTAACAAGTGATATTTTTCAACTTAGTTTAATAATATTTCGTGCGGTGTGCCGTCCATCGCGCCAGGCAGGCGCCACGCTGTCGCGAATCCGTTTCAATCTCAATAAGGCTAGTTACACACAAAATATTTATAGTGTTTATGTATTACGCACATGACATTATTTCTTATTTAATTAGTATTTTCGTACTAGTTATTTATTGTTCCACTTAGTATTACGTACTAAGATTTTGCGAACTATTTAGCAATTTTGTATTTTCGTACAAAACTAAAAGTTTATTACGTTTTAAGCGGTTCCTGTATTTTCGTACAGTTCCCAATTCAGCGGTCCGTATTTTCGTACTTACTTACCCATACATGCATACTTATTGAGCGGAACCTGTATTTTCGTGCAGTTCCCATCTCGCGGTTAGTATTACGTACTTACCCATAGGTATATATCTATTAAGCAGTTCATGTATTTTCGTACTGTACTCACCCTTAAATATTTAGCATTACCTAAAAGTGTAATTAATTAAGTCTGCGACTGTCCTAATTACATACGATACACATTACCTACCTCAGCATATTTTACATTTTAACCTAACATAACTAGCCTACAGGACATTTACTTAAACTTACAAACTACATTTACCTACCTAACTAAAAACATACAATACAATAAACTATTTACAATTTAAAACTACGTTTTATCTTATTCACCACAATGGAAGTTGAGCAATTAATTTTCGAGCGTGAACTCGCCCTTAATAATATCCAACGCATGGTAGATTGCATTGACAATGACACAGAATTTCGAGTTCGCACTAAAGAGTTGAATAACGTTAAGAAGTCATTTTTCGCAGTTCAATTAAAGATTGAAAAAATATTAGCAAAAGAATCGAAGTTCGATAAGGATGAACAGTTAAAAGTCCGTAATTCTTTTGATACTTTATACTACCAAGTTCAAGTTGTGTTGGATAATATGAAGGAAACTCAACGTAGACAGAGTGTCGCGAACATTAGTATGACACAACCCTGTCATGCCCACTGTACTGGCAGCGGGACAACAGCTGATTCGCATATTCGCTTACCTACAATTTCTTTACAAAACTTTGACGGTAAAGTCACAGAATGGAATGCATATTACGATTTATTCAAATCTATTGTTCATGAAAATAAAACATTGACAAACGTCGAACGTTTTCGCTATTTGTTGTCGTCTTTGAGGGGTGAACCGTATAACCTTTTAAAAACTATTCAGATTACAGACAGTAATTACGAAGATGCTTTACAAATCTTATTAACTCGTTACGAGAATAAGCGAATTATTGCAACCAAACATTTAGATAGAATATTGGATCTCGAGCCAATGTCAGATAAAAATATTGAACTCGGTTTACGTAATATTATGAATACCTATGCCGAGAACTACTCCGCTTTAAGGGCCTTAGGTATTAATATCTCTGATTGGAGTTTTATTCTTTTAAATATTTTATTACGTAAAATAACGCCAAATATTCGTAAGCGTTTCGAATTATCATTACATTCGCCTAATGAAATTCCGCATCTTTCCGAATTACTCGATTTCCTTGAGAGGGAATTGGCGGCAACAGAAATCATGTCGGCGACCGCGCGCTCCAACGCCGCGGCCGGCCCCACGGCACCGTCTGCGTCGCGCCCGCACGCCGCTGCTGGCGACTCGGCCGGCTCGACGGCACCTAACTTTCCGTCGCGACACGCACAAGCCGCTCGTCGCGCACTATCTCGCACGCACTCAGATGCGCAGTATAATATAAATCGTAATAATAATAAGGTGCCTTATTTTAATCGTAATATGAGCTTTCATGCTGCATCTGCAACTGATCATTTAAAGCAAATAAAATGTGCTTATTGCAAGGATAATTCTCATCCACTAAATAAATGCGATAAATTTCAAAAATTATCTTTACCGGAGCGTAATAAATTCATAACTGAAAACAAGGTTTGTAGCAATTGTTTATTCCTTGGTCATGAAACTAAGGACTGCAAATCGCGTCATAACTGTCGTATTTGCTCACAGCGGCATCATACTTCATTACATGAAGATGTGCCCGTGCAAAATGTTACTTTAAAAACAGAATGTTCCATTTCTTCCCCTGAGTTACACTCGGTAGCGGAACCCTCAGCGCCCCCACCGACACTCGGTGTTTCTGGGCCTACCAATAAAAATGACTGCACGGTTTTATTGACCACCGCGTTAGTTAACGTTCGTCCCACTGATTCTAAGCCCTTTACTCCACGTTTAGTTCGCGCCCTCGTGGACCACGGCTCACAGGTCAGTATAATTAGTGAATCGTGTGTCCGACGTCTCGGTTTACCACGTTATCATTCTCAGATGAGTGCTACCATCACGGGCATCGGTGATAAGGGTGAACAGCCGCGTGGTTATGTTTTATGTGAAGTTACGCCTCACTTTAAACCAACGCCTCGACTTTTTATTGAAGCTCTTATTTTACCTAAAATAACGAGTTATTTACCGAACATTCCTGACTCTTTTGAGTTTATTTCACATCTCAGAAATCTTCCTCTAGCGGACCCAGAACTACGTTCTGCCCGTCCCGTTGAACTTCTTTTGGGATCAGACTATACTGATAGCATTCTGCTTCACGACAATATCAAAGGCCCACAAGGTACTCCTGTGGCAATAAATAGTATATTTGGTTACCTTCTCAACGGTAAAATCTCTCATAGTCTTTCTGCACCTCAAGTGTGTATGAACCTTAGTACAAGTCAACTTGACAAAACCATACAACGGTTTTGGGACATTGAGTCAGTGCCTGACGATGAAAAACCCTTGACTAAGGACGAAGCCCTTTGTGAGTCCATTTTCGTGGAAACTCATAAGCGCGCCGAAACTGGCAAATACATAGTTTCTCTTCCTTTCAAGAAGGATGCACCTCCTCTAGGTGAATCTCGAGACATTGCGCTCTCACGTTTATACAAATTAGAAAAACGACTTTCTCATGATCCAGCTTTACGAGCGGATTACAATCAGTGTCTGCAAGAGTATGTAGACTTGGGACACATGGAACCTGTTCATACCCCTACGACCAGTGACACGCCTTCGTATTATATTCCTCATCACTGCGTGGTGAAAAAGTCAGCAGTCACCTCCAAAACTAGAGTGGTGTTTGATGCCTCATGCAAAACTACTTCTGGGCGTTCACTCAACGATAATCTTCTTATTGGTCAAAAACTGCATCATGACATTACAGACGTTCTTTTAAAATTTCGACTACATAAAATTGTTTTTACAGCGGACATCAAAATGATGTATCGTTTTATAGATATTTGTCAAGAACATCGTGATTTTCAACGAATCCTATGGCGATTCTCTCCCCTTGATCCTGTTCAGGAATACCGCCTGTGCACAGTAACCTTCGGGGTTTCTTCTGCGCCATTTCTGGCCTTACGCACTCTTCGTCAGTTAGCTGTCGATGAAGCTGCTTCCTTCCCACTTGCTTCGCAAGTGCTTCTCAACGAAGTCTTCGTAGACGACATCGTCACGGGCTCAGACTGTGTCGATAACGCTCTTGCTCTTCAACGCGAGCTTATTGACATTTGCAAAGCGGGAACGTTCGAACTCCGCAAATGGGCAAGCAACAGTCCTGAGTTTTTATCTTCTTTAAATCAAGACATCTCCAATCAAGACGATGCTCTTATTCTTTCAGCACTTGACAATGACGCTTCAGTCAAAGTGTTGGGATTAAAGTGGAATCCTATGTCGGATACTTTTACCTATCAGACAGAGGCACCTGCCCAAAAATGCACAAAACGCATAATGCTTGCAGAAATTTCTAAAATATACGACCCCTTGGGTTTTTTGAGCCCTATAACCTTGTTTGTCAAACATCTGATCCAACTCTTATGGGTTTCTGGTACAGATTGGGATGATTGTCCTCCTGATGGTATTCGTGATCTTTGGTTTAGATTTGTTACAGAACTTCCACAATTACAAGACATTAAATTGTATCGTCCTGTACTTCCATGTACTAATGATGTACAACTTCATGGCTTTTCAGACGCCTCTGAAAAGGCTTACGCTGCATGCGTATATCTACGAGTTGTTGACTCAGACGGT
Organism: Agriphila geniculea; assembly: GCA_943789525.1. Lineage (NCBI taxonomy): Eukaryota > Metazoa > Arthropoda > Insecta > Lepidoptera > Crambidae > Agriphila > Agriphila geniculea. The sequence goes on along the minus strand of OX038886.1, from coordinate 3,763,393 downwards.
GTTATTCACACTTCACTTCTTCTTGCTAAAACAAAGGTTGCACCTTTGAAACGCCTCAGTCTTCCTCGTTTGGAACTCTGTGGGGCTTTGCTTCTTTCGAAGCTTATTCAAAAAATTCTCGGTGCTTACAGCACATTCTTATCGATTGACAAGGTATTTGCATGGAGTGATTCTTCTATTACCCTAGCTTGGCTACGCTCACCTCCCCATGAGTGGCGTACATACGTCTCTAATCGTATCACAGAGACCACTAACCGCGTGCCTGCCTCACAGTGGCATCACGTGCGTTCTGCAGACAACCCTGCGGACGTTGCGTCGCGTGGTGTTCTCCCATCCGAACTAGACCAACGACAGTGGTTCGACGGGCCCAACTGGCTCAGGCTACCTGAATCTGATTGGCCTATTTCGAATGTAGACATTAACATAATCTCGACCGACGAAGAGCGTCGAAAGCATGTACTTGTGTCAAATGTTCAACCCGATATTCAATTATTCGAAAGATTTTCATCTTTATCTAAAATGCTACGTATTATTTCATTATGTTTTCGCTTTTTCCATAAATGCCGTAAGTCGAAAACTTATGAATCTTCTCAAATTACAGTCCACGAAACTAAATTCGCTCTCAACCGAGTTATCAATCTTGTTCAACAAGAAAACTTTGCGGAAGATATTGCGCGTATCAAAAATGACGACGTGTGTACCAAACGTTTAAGAAAGCTTAAACCGTTTCTTGATGACGCCGGACTTCTCAGGGTCGGCGGCAGAATCAATCGTGCTAACGTTCCTTACGATGCAAAGCATCAAATTCTCTTACCAAAACGACATCATTTTACCAATCTTTTAATCGATTTTTACCATCTGACTAATTTGCACGTCGGTCCGCAAACGTTACAGTTTATACTCGCCCAGAAATACTGGATACTTAGTGCTCGTGACGCAGTTCGTATGCGCACTCGCCGCTGCGTGCGCTGCTTCCGTACACGCCCTGTCGCTCCACAGCCTTCGATGGCTCCACTTCCGGCCGCGAGAGTTCGTGCCTTTCGTCCGTTTCTTCACGTTGCAACCGACTTTGCTGGACATTTTTTCCTAAAATCCAATAAATTTCGTAACGCGAAGGTCTTCAAATGCTACGTGTGTGTTTTTGTATGCATGTCGACGAAAGCGACACACTTGGAACTCGTTCCAAACTTAACAACCGATTCTTTTCTAAATGCATTGCGCCGATTTATATCACGACGTGGCCTTTGCACTGATATTTATTCCGACTGTGGTCGAAACTTCGTTGGATGCGATCGTTACCTTTCCGATCTTTATGAGTTCTTGCGGAACGAAGATAATCAAAATATTATCAATAAACAGCTGACCAATTTAGCCGTTACTTGGCATTTTAACCCCCCCTATGCTTCTCATTTCGGAGGGATTTTCGAAGCAGCCGTGAAAAGTATGAAAACGCATCTTTTCCGTGTTATAGGTCAACTCACCCTATCTTACGATGAATTCAACACGCTTCTTTGCCAAATAGAAGCAGTTCTCAACTCGAGGCCACTTTTTGCTCAGAGTAATGATCCTGCGGATCCATTACCCATCACACCCGGACACTTCCTAATCGGGGAACCATTAAGTTCTTTACCTGAATTTAACTTCACTGATGACAATACAAGTCGCCTTGTTCGTTGGCAAGTCTTGCAGCAAGCTGTCCAACACTTTTGGAAACGCTGGAGCGTTGATTATCTCCACCAACTTCAACAAAGAGGTAAATGGTTTCGTGACCACACTCACACACCCCTCCGTGAGGGCTCGGTAGTCGTGTTAGTAGATAATACACTACCGCCACTGAAATGGCGCCTGGCTCGCGTGCATCAGCTGCATCCAGGCGCAGATGGTATTACTCGTGTTGTCACTGTACGCGTTGGTAATACTCTTGCTAAACGACCTGTCGTTAAGGTCTGTCCGTTGCCCTTCGAGTAGGCAACTTTAGTTTACTTTCTTAGTTGTAGGCTAGGTTAGTAACTTATTCTTAGTTTCTTTCTTATTAAAATATGTATATTTTAAGGTCGGCGGCATGTTCCGTACATTGAACAAGTTGTGTATAGTATTAACGCTAGCACAAATCATTTTCTTTTCTTTAATTCTTAATTTAAATTGAAACTGTATCGGCCACAATAACTGCAATCCTTCGTAAAACGAATCGCAGCGCTTTGCTATAGACAGTGCTGCTATCAAGTGCTCTAACGTCAGAATAGAGAACTACCGTTCCGATCGCGAGCGCGCAGCGTGCATCACCGCACCATAATTCGTTAAATATTCATAAAACCAAAACAAATCCCAAAATCGATCTGTGAACTATTTAAAACCATAGCCAGTGCTCATCTAGAGAGGATTTGTGATCCAACAGCAACCAGCTACCACTCCTGGGGCCCCAGCGACGAGGACATACGAGGAGCACCAGGTACGTGGTTGATACAGTTATTTCTCCAACAGTTACTATTTTTCTTTTTTAAATGTCACTTTGAAAAGCTCTCATTGAAGGTGGCCTTAACTTTAAGCTTCGTTTGAGTATTCGGCAGTATTGGTTTTAAAAATCCACGTAGTTTTATTAAAAGCCTTTTATCAAACTTCTTAAATAAAAACCTCAGGGCTTTTTAAATCTTATTCGTTAATCTTTCTGGCGGTATGTACGTTGGCTTGGTGTTGCAGCGAAAATTTCCAATAAAATTATCATAATGAGGGCTGGAGCGAGAGTGCCGCCTCCCGAGTACTCTTAACACGAGCTAAATATTAGCTGAGAACGTTTGTGATATCCTGAAAATCAACATAAATTTTATACTGTGAAAAGTGTGATAACAATACCACTTAGTGGCTTTGTGAGCTGTAGACCCCGCGTTTGTGCCATTTTTATATTTTTTGAAATGGCCGAATTTTTTTTTCGAAAATTTTCGAAAAAAAAATCTTTAAAAAATATTTGTATAATTATTGCACCTGCTCATAAAATTTCACTAGAATCGGTTGAGAAATGCGATTATGGTATTATTATAGGGTATATGATATTATGGGGTATTACATTACAACCTCTTAAAACTTGCCAGGTTTATGAATTGCTATTGGGAGGGTGCGAAGGTATAATAATCGATCGCAGCGCTCATGGTGGCAAAAAGTAGAAATAATGAAGGCTCTGTAATCTGTTTGAAAACGATATTTAATTTATTATTAGCGATACAGGAATAATTGTAAATGTTTATTATCACTTAGTAAAATTATTAAAGTAGCTTTATCCTCTTGTTTAACAAAATCTACAACTAAAAAAGAAGTAAACAAACCCTGATATAATCAAAATAAAACACTGTTTTTGAATAGATCTTACTTGCCATATTTAATTTAAATGACCAAAAATGATTTCACAACGCTTTGTCCACCCAAATCACAGTAATTTTGAAATTTACATTAATAACATAATATGTATAGTATTTTTTAATATTTTGTCACAATGCCGCCATTACATATCAAAACGTCAAAACGGTCAGGTCAGAGCCAACAAAGTTGCAACACGCTAGGTGGCGCTAAAAGCGTGCACGGAGCCAATAGTTACATCTCTTTCTCGCTGTATAGCAATTAAAAGAGATAGATTGATAGCCAGTCAGAAAACTGCCAGGAAATAAGAGGTCATAATACGGCCCCTGTAGAGGAGAACAGCCATACAAAAACATTTTCGTCCAAGCTGAAACGGTGACGTTCTGACCTCGCTCGGTCAAGGCAAAATTAATTCAGTTTATGTAAAAAATGCTTTTTTTTCGTTAATGTTTTGTATTTTTTTACTGGTCTTGTTCTAACTAAGTACCTCGCGCAAACGAATTACTTGGTAACTTAAGGATGAATAAATGAATAGAAAAATAAATTTAGAAATGGCAGAACGAGTTCTTAGGACGACTTGCCTCTGACCCTATTTTCTATGATTCTATACTATTTGACGGATAGCTTATCACAACTTACTACATCGATCTATAAGTATGTCAGAGAATAGAGGTGACCAATCAACATTATCAACTGCTGAGCGGGGAGCACGATTGCGTTCACCCTGCGATTGAGGCAGTTAAGCAACTTTCGCGAGGGTCAGTCGTAGAATGGGTGATCAAAATTTTATCATATCGAGATCCTCCGTGTTTCTCGTCTGCATTTCCAGTTGTTAACACCCCTGGTGATGAGGACCACGATAGCGACTTTTTTCACTGCCGTAAGTCATCATCATCAACACACACTGGTCATAGACTTTCGTTGTGAGACACTGAGGTAAGTTGGACGCGAAGATTTTTCGAAGCTTCCCGAATGCTGTCTGTGGTAGTGCTTTACGAATATTTTTCCAACTTCAACATTTTCTATTATCCTGCAAACGTCACTTTAATAGTAACGATCTCGTCATTAATTCTGGCAACCCCGATAAGCATCCGAATTTAATCAAGCAAGGCTCTAAAAAGTGTTTCCCTCGTCCGCCGGACAATAGAGTATTCTTTGTCAGTGGCTCCCAGTAATGGTAGATGCGTCAGCATCATTAGTTCATTACGTCCGTGGTTACGCCCATGACAGTAGCCGTGGACATGGTGCGAGCGATAGCGGATTCTTCTTCTTCTCTTCTTCAGCCTTAAGTCACCCACTGCTGGGTGTAGGCCTCTTTGTATGCACGCCATCCCGTTCAGTCTTGTCCTTTTCTCATCCAGTTTTCCCCGCTACTTTGGTGATGTCGTCTGTCCATCTGGATTTCTGGCGGCCAACGCTTCTGGTACCGGTCCTTGGTCCACTCCAGCACCTTTCTGTTCCACCGGTCATCAGTTCTGCGACATATGTGACCGGCCCATCGCCACTTTCTTTGTGCAATGATGCGCCCCGCGTCAGTTAGTTTAGTGCGACTTCGGATTACCGTGTTTCTTACTTTGTCGCGTAAAGTGATACCCAACATAGCACGTTCCATCTTCCTTTGAGCTACCTGCAGCTTCTGGATGTGTTGTTGTGTAAGGGTCCAAGTTTCTGCCCCGTAGACCATGACCGGTTGATTACATTGTTCGTACGTCCTTCGTTTCAGAGAAAGGGAGACTTCCTTACACTTGAAAATTTCAGGCAGCGGATTAAGATACCGTGAGATTACTGTGCCGTGAACTCGAAGAAAACAAAATAGCTATGTCATCAGGGACAGGGAAGTTTCTTATTTATTTATTTATTGGCTCATTCTTCATTATTATCTATGGACGCAACGTAGTGGACGAACATATCGCGTCACGTAAAAGCAAATGATGGAGGAGTCTATACTGTTTTTCAAAGACATGGGATACATTTTCACTCACCTTTGAGGTACTTATCAGCGCTCTTTTACATGATGCCTACATTAACAGGCATGACAAAAATAAAAATTTGGGCTCTGTTGTTTTTTCCTACATTTCAGGGTAGGTAGGTATGTACTTAACATAAGCTATATTTTGAGGTATTTCTTTCATTCCATGCTATAGCTCTCAGCTCTTGCGGACAACATTATTCAAGCGTCTCTCTTATTTACTCTCGTCTCTGTCTTGAATGATTGCTGATGCTTATTCATAATGTTTTTAACATCAATCCGATCTTTACTACGGATTTTGCTTTGAAAACGATTATTAGACAAAACACTAATTTCTTCACAAAATAACACACAAATAGAAATCGCTTTTAAACCCGCTACGCTTCCATCACCATGTCCTCTCCCAAACAAGTTAATGGTGCCTGTTCGGCTGAGATACGGCGCGGAGGCCCAAGTGACGACAAAACACCTATCCCTAACTACTTCGTTTTAAGATAAGCAATCCTACAGTTTATTGACCCTAATATGTTACGCTGTGTCTTTGCTAATCCTATTTCTCGCATTAACTTTTATAAATTAAAATAAAACCGGTCAAAAGCAAGTCGGACTCGCGCACCGAGGGTTCCGTACAATCATAAATATATTTGTATATGTTACTTTAGTACAGTCTTTAAAAAAGTAGGATAAATGGCGGACAGGTGGAAGGGCGAACAGGCGGATAGTTAATTTACAAATCTTAACCACAGCTGCTTATGGTTACTGAAAAACGTTTCAGCCACTCCACATTGCAAACTGTTTATATTACTAAGTAGGAACTTATTCTTCGTTTATTCGTACGGCAAATAGTAGGTATGGTATAGGTAATTATATTAGAACCAGCCACCAATTATTATTGTAGTATTAGGTCAGCGCCATCTCTTGACCGATAGTGGAACTATTTGCAAACTTCGGAGATAATGGGGGGAACGGTTTTTTTTACATTTTTCGTCATAAGTCGAAAACTATGCGGCCTAAAAAAAAGAAAATAATGTTTTAAAATGAGCAAACAGCGCTCTTTCATATGATACCCCACATGCTCTAGTCACCCCACTTCAAATTTTTAAGACCCCTTTTCAGTCCCTGTTGTAATTTTTTTTTTATTTCTTTCTTATTTGCAAAATAGCTGGGCAAATGTCATCTTAAATTATTCCAAATTTCAAGTTGATACCATTTAGTAGTTTTCGAGATATCCAGCTGTGACAGACAGACAGACAAACAGACTGAGTCACACCATAAGGGTTCCTTTTTACCATTTTGGTACGGAACCCTAAAGATACGCAACTTCTTTTAGTTCCACCACTAGTTAGCAAATCCATTTGTCACCGACTAACGTGGTAACAACATTGGTATGTTTTGGTAAACACAAGTACTCGTTTTTATCTGTGACATAAATGCGTAGAATTAAAATGTAAAAACTTGTGACCCTATCTTTGCAACTTACTGCCGTACTCAGAGACGTCAAGTGTTATCTCTTTCTTTTCCATTGGGAAGATGTTTTATAGACTGTGGTGATAGTATAACGGCCGGTTTCTGAATTGAGAAATTGTAGTTGAGCACTACTTAAGTACAAATTTTGTATGGGTGAGTAAGATTTGAGTAGTGCTCAACTTAAATTTTTCAATTCAGAAACCGGCCGTAAGACGAGACGATGACGTCTCAGAGTACGGCAGTAAGTCACACACACAATCACGAATCATCGTATGTAATGTAACATATCGTCGTTCATATTTCAATTTGTTCAATGTCATGTCAATAGGTTCTATGACTAATTTCTAACAAAATATAAATTACTTATTATATAACTTTATTATTCACATTAAATGGTACAAAATTGTTAAGAAACGTTGGTTAAAAAACATGGGTTAAAAGTTTTTTTCCAGTATGCTATTTTTTTACTTTCCTGTGAACTTGTCATTTTTGAAACAGAAGAAACTGAAATATGGACGACGATATTAACGTTTAGGCTGATAACTTAAACCGCCATAATAAAGAATGGTGTCATACAAGCTTTCATTCAAGACACGACACATTCTCCTCAAAATATAAAGCAAATATAACACTTTTGTAGCGGTATTAATCTCACCAATTCAGTGCCTGCTGAAGTTTCACTATCGCCCTTGTAAAGTACCATAAAGGTGCGGTGCAAGGGACAGATTGTAGCGAGCTTATATTTCAATTAATACAAACGAACTTAGTTACCTGCTACCTTAGAATAATAACACCTAAAAGCCGTGTCCTCGTATGCAAAGTGAGACAACTAATACCAAGTCAGAATGGCTTAGTTTTCAAATTTATATCCTTCATACGTTAACTAATCGTAACTGAAACCCAATAATATAGTAACTAGTCTTATAAATGTAGGAAAATTGAAACTGTTTTGTACTTAATCAGTATGATAAGGTAATAATGTAGATTAACAATCAACAAGCAACAGAGTCGCTTAACCAGTTTGCAACAAAATTCGTGTGCGCGCGTTTCGCCCCTGCACGAACTAAACGTATGTGACAGCGGGCGCGGCGTGCAAGCGATTTTAACCTTAGCAGTGGTTAAGCGACGCTGTTGCCCAGGGTACATCTGCATCATTTTATGTTTGAAGTAATAATAAATAAAATAAAAATTTTAGCCTCCCCCAAAGATAGCCACAAAGATAGCTTGGTCCTGTGCTACCCGTATCCAGTGGCTTCCCGCAACTTTCACCTGATCGTCTTGGTCCACCTTGTCGAGTATAGGTCGATGTGTAGGCCACACACAGAGCGTCGCCATTTAGTGCGCGGTCGCCATTTCAGTCGTAAATAACAACGTCAAAATTTCTTAGGGTGGGTACTGGGTACCCACTTAAGTTGCGCTCTGCGATCCTGCAACAATGCGTTAGTATTAAATTATTATTCTGTGACAAAGCGCCACGAACCTCGGGGCGCGCTCCACATTTTGCGATCCGATGCGAACGAACACGCAAGTAGAAGTTTGCAATAGCGTCTACATTGAGCTCCGCGAACCTGCAACGTTCGTGAAGGTTCGTGAACCCTTAATCTTAAAACAGGTCAAAATCAATGCTGTGTAAAAAAGCTTATAACTTGCGCCACACCCAGAAGTCACACTTTAGCGGCACGGAGTAGAAATTAATTAGAAGAGGCAGCAAACTTGGCCGTACCGCCGCTTATTGGGCTCCAGGCAAAAATATGGGACACTTAGGCGACGTGAGCGGCCATCCTTATAGATAAAATAATTACAAATTATCTAAGCGACAACTTAGGAGCGCCCTAACTTCATTTTTGTATCCTGAAAATGTGAGGAAAGATTTAAGAAGACTTACATTTTTTGGTTTATGACAAAGCTTGAATATAAAAACAAGAAACCGACTTCAAAAAACCTACCCCTAAAAAGCAAGAAATAATATTCGTAATAATAAAACACGTCTATTGAAGTCGGGTGGGGCTGGAGTACAAATCCCTTTTTTTTATTCTAAAAGCCCCACCCGACTTCAATAGACGTGTTTTATTATTACGAATATTATTTCTTGCTTTTTAGGGGTAGGTTTTTTGAAGTCGGTTTTTTGTTTTTTAAAACAATTTTTTATTTTTTGATTTTTAGTGTAGGTACCTTTTGTTTTAGGTAATGTAGGTATATTATTTAGGTAGAAAAATCGGCTCAGCCAAACGTGAGTTAATCGCGGAGAAACATATATACATGCGGGTCAAACTGAGAACCTCCTTTTTTAAGTCGGTTAAAGAACTACACTTAAGATATCCCTTTTCCAACAAAAAAATAATTATCTTATTCAGTTCATAAACAAAGAAGTTATACGACTCATCATCGAGGTAGTTCACACAAAATCATACTATTTTCGTGCTTTTTTTCAAGATTACTAGAAAAGTACTGAACCGATTTCAAAATTTTAAAAAATGGGACCAACTTGGGAGTTTACCTAATGTAATGACGTTTGAATCATTTCAATCGGTCTAGCCGTCTTCGAGTAATCGGTGTACATACAAAAAACAAAAAAAACAAAAAAAAAAAAAAAAAAAAAAAAAAACGGGTCGAATTGAGTACCTCCCTCCTTTTGAAGTCGGTAAAAATGAAATTAAATTGAATTAAAAAATATGTACTTACCTATGTCAGGCTCGGCACCAAAACCCCTTCGTCTGCATACGAAACCGTTTGTTTTGTAACCAGTTGCGAATGAGGAAAAAATAATCCTTGTACGAAACCGGTTCCGAAATAATAATTTTTCTTCTTTGTCCGAAACCTCCAGTTACGAAAGTTATATTTACAAATAAGGTTTTTTTTTCTTAAACGGAACCAGTAGGTAAGGTACTCCATATCAAGCTGTCATACGGGTGTGATCACGGGTAAACATTTACCGTCAGTCATATTATATACTACAGTGTTTGATAATTTTATTTTTATTTTTATTTTATTACTTAGTGAAACATACAGCTTTAAATAGTACATAGTAATAGTAAAACATAATTTCAGTACATTAGCCAAAAGAGTTTCCACCACTAAATTGTACATTACGTTGAACAGACAAATTATGTAGGCAAACAGATGTAAGAAATTATTAAGTAAATAATGATATTACAACGAAAAAGTTTAATTTTTAAATGACAAATTATTAAGGGTGTAATTTACTCTATAAAAGTTTACAATATAGCAAATTTAGTATTTATCATACTCTAATGACAATTTATCGAAAATGGTTTCAATTTAACACATTAAGGTTAAACTTTATTCATACAGATCTTAAAAGTTTCATTTTTAAATTTAGCAAATTTGGTATTAAATATATCTATATCACTAAAATTCCCATTATAATTTTTCATAGCTCGTAGTATATATCGGTTTTTACCTTTAATAACTTTATAAAGCCGAATATAGTAAATAGGGTAAAATGCACACAACCCCGGAAAATAATTATAAATCGTGAAAAATGGCTGAGTTTTTTTTTTATTTGTATGCAAAGTTACAACCCTAAACGCAGACAGAAACTCGTCATAAGCTAATAATTTTGTCGAAAATCCATCCACACTCCTATTTATTAAGACCGAATCAAATATTCGTAGCCAGGCTCTGTCTCTAGAATCAGTCATTGTCCTCACAATTCGGTTACCGGAATCGCCTTTTGATCTTAGTGTTGCCTTGCCTGTCTTGCTTTTGTGTTCAACTTTGCCCTTAAGCCTTTCAGTGTAGCGTAGGCTTTTGTGAATAGAACAATCAGACTGTTTCAATGTCCAGACAGAATTTATACAGCAAGTTGTAGTTTCGAAAGTGAAAAACCATAGACATAGAAAAATTTTCGCTGAAAAAACAGTGCAATCTTTACATTTTAAGGCATTTTAACCTTGACACTTAAAATATGTCATGGTTATAAAAAAATACGATTCGATAATCAACCAATAAAAATAAATACAACTTTGTGAGTATTAATTGAAATGATTTTGGAATTGAGTTTTAAGTAAAAACGGAAATTATTCGGAAGTGGTAGAGTAACACATTCTTGTAATTTCTGTTTACTATTCATATTTTATGCGACAAAACGTTACTTAAAATGCCGTCCCTTTAGATGAGTATGATCATCTTTTATTCACAAAGGACGAAATTGCAATCGCACGTAAAACGGCTATCAGCGTAGCCGTTTTACGTGCGATTGCAATTTCGTATTTCAGCGGATTTTGGATGTAGTTAAAATATGTCTCCCTCCTAGATTCTCCCTCCTAGAGTCTAGTGTTGATAAGTGCAAGGAAACCTTTTTCTTTAAATATATAAAAAGTGAAGATATTATTAAAGCTTTTAAAACAATTAATGTCAAAAAAACAGAAGATCTTTGGGGCATATCAACAAGCATTATTAAATCAATAATTGATATACTAGCCCCTTACTTGGCTTTTATTTTTAACAAATGTATTGATGAAGGGGTTTTTCCTGATCTAATGAAAAATAGTAAATTGATTCCTCTTTTTAATCTGGGGATAAAAGTGACCCAGCTAACTTTAGGTCAATATCACTTAGCAAAATATTTAAAAAAATTATATATTCCCAATTATTAGATTATTTCACATCCAATTACATTCTTCATAAAAATCACTTTGGATTTTCCAAGGGTAAAAATACTACTGATGCTGGAATTGCACTTCTCAAACATAATCTTGACGCTTGGGAAGAAAAGCAAGATGTAATTGGCATTTTCTGTGACCTTTCTAAGGCATTCGATTGCGTTGATCACCAAACACTATTAAAGAAGCTAGAACATTATGGTGTCTCTGATAAATCAGTTAGCCTTATGAAATCATATTTGTACAATAGAACTCAGAAAGTAGTGATTAATAGAACTGAATCTACTGGAGCCCCCACCAATATGGGTGTGCCGCAGGGATCAATATTGGGCCCATTGCTGTTTCTAATCTATATAAATGACGTTCCCAGCTACGCGAATAATTTATGTGAGTCAGTACTATTTGCGGATGATACTTCTTTAGTTTTTAAAGTAAACAGAGGTAATAACTGTTCGGACGAAGTAAATAGTGCCCTCTCTAAAGTTTCACACTGGTTTAATAGCAATAATTTAGCACTTAACCCCAAAAAAACTAAATGTGTAAAATTTTCATTACCTAATGTTGAGCAGACAAAATTAAATATTAATTTAAATAACGATGAAGTCGAGTTTATTGAGAGTACAAAATTTCTAGGTATTACACTAGATTCTCGACTGCAATGGGATCCACATATTGAAGCCTTGTCAAGTAGACTTAGTTCAGTGGCATTCGCTGTTAAGAAAATAAGGCTTTTAACTGATATTGAAACGGCAAGGTTAGTATATTTTAGTTATTTTTATAGTGTAATGTCCTATGGACTGCTTTTGTGGGGCTCAGCTGCCAGTATTGAAAATATTTTTGTACTCCAAAAAAGAGCTGTTCGCGCCATATACAATCTTCGGTGAAGAGATAGCTTGAGAGAATTGTTTAAAGAAATAAATATCTTAACTTTGGCAGGCCAATACATATATGAAATTTTAGTTTATGTAAGGAAACACTATGATTCATTTGCTAAAAACAGAAATATTCACCAGTTTAATACAAGAAATAAAGATAAACTTGCCGTTCCAAGATTTAGGCTTGCAAAGACTAGAGGTTCATTTATGGGGAAAGGCATAGCCTTTATTAATAAAGTTCCGCAACAAGTGATTGATCTTCCTTTGTATGAATTTAAAAACCATGTTAAAAAAACGCTCATGAGTAAAGGTTATTATAAAGTAGATGATTATCTTAAAGATCAAAATGCGTGGAAATGATGTAACACATAACTTGCTACTATAAGTACTTTGTTGAAGTAATATATGTTATAAGTCTATGTTGTTGCCAATAATCCTGTCACCCTGTTGTAATTATTTGGTAACGATTTATTCAAGTTTGTAAATATCGTTACTTATGGCTGTTACAGCTGATAAGTTTCTTGCGCCCGTTCTTCTTGTCAGCTAAAAAAGTCTGGAACGGGTGGTAGGAAAATATAGACGACTCAAAAGTACTTAATTATTAAGTTTATTTGAATAAAGCTTATTTGACTTTGACTTTGACTTTGATATAGAATCTATTTATCCTGTTTAAAGGTACACTTTATTTTTTTAATTATAATGGGTTTGTTCTTGACCCTAGTCTAGCCCGAAATTATAGACAGGGTCTACGATGAAGCGAGCTTGCCCAGAAGGTGCCTATTCACTCTATCCTTGAAAAGAGTCAGGTTATATGCGCTCCTATAGATTTTTTCAAATATCCACGCAGACGAAGTCGCGAGCGGGAGCTAGTTTTAGTATAATATTCTGACCTTTTGTAGTTGTGCCCTGCTCTTGAACTAAAATCAGCTAACTGACGTAAGATTTATTAGGCCCTGTAAAGCCTTAGGCAAACAACCTTAAGATAAGGGCTCGTTCATTAAGGCTCCTCCTTTGTGACTGTTTACTCACAGTATTAATGGGTCAATTCGATTAATTGGATACTGCTGTTTACGTTGTTTGTACTGCAAGTTGAGTCGGTAATTGAAGCGTTTTTAGGTAATTTAGTAAATTAGGCAATGTTGGCATATCATTATTTCTAAAGAGAAAATTATAAAAATAGAATGAATAAACAAAGAAAAAATCTTTGATAATATTATCGTGTTTGTAATAGTTTGTATAACTCTCGATATGAATTCTATAAAAATATCTTTGTTGTAATATCTTTATTTGAAACGAACAGCGCCACGAAACGGAGTATCTATCATCGTGCCATTAAAAATCATTGACGCACAGAAAGATCGGTTGAAAATTATAAGCAAGACGAAAATTATCCAAAAATAAATTAACCAACAGATGACCAACAGTGTCAAAACTGTTATTCACACTTGCCAGTGACGCCCGCAGGCATGGGCGTACCCAGGTTCTGAGCCAGGGGGGGGCAAATCAGATTGTTCATAAGCACTTAGTCAAATAAATAAACATATATTGAAGTTACTATTTTTAATGATCTTTATTACCCATACATTCTCGAGTAGGGTTGCCAGATCAGAAGTTCAAAACATCTGAAGAAGAAAATGTCGGGATTTTGGGGCTGTTGTTGTCAACCGCCTCTGTGGTCTAGTGGTTCGCCCACCCGTGTAAGACGCAGGGGTCCCGGGTTCAATTCCCAGGGGGGGTACAAATTGTACTCGGTTTGGTTGGTGGTAGGGCCTATTTCAAGTCCGCCTGGCTAGCTACCACCTTCTTACCTAAGTCTGACGCCATAACAACAATTTAAAAATTGTTGTGTTCCGGCAATTAGAGGTAATATAGCCAGTTCCTCAGTGATGAGGATTCCGGGAGTAGTGCGCTTCCACCTTCGGCCTTATCGTCACTTAACATCAAGTGAGATGAAGGCCAAGCACTATCCCGTAGTAAAATAAAAAAAAAGGCCTCGGAGCCTTTTTTTATTCAGTTTCGTCCACTAATGTTATAATGTTGCTCGTCTATCGTAATAAAACGTCCGCGCAGCGCGTTTTTTAGTCAGTTGAGAACGGGTGCACGATTTTTTAGTTACAGTATTACAAATGGCATATAAGAACTTTTATCGACAACAGCATATAGTAGTTGGAGGTAAACAAAATCCAGGGGGGGCAGCTGCCCCTCCCTGCCCCTCTCTTGGTACGCCCATGCCGGCAGGTCCCTTTCATTCCAGTCCGAACTGGGATACAGTCCGCTCTATTAAGTTGTTTAGATTAAATTTAAATTATGATAGCGGTAACAGTTGGTCGAAAAGTTGCGTACCAAAATTGAATTTGTTTTGCGGTTTCTGAGTTGAATTGAAATGAGAGGGGTTTCATCACGTTTCATGACGTAAAATAAGTGTGAATTCATTTGTGTGACGTATTAGATATCACAAAAAATAACGATATTCTGAGCATTGTACCCTTAGCAGGAAAGTGCATCGGGGTTCATAAATTATTTAGTACGAAATGTAATTATTTTTCAGTAGTAATTTGTTCACTCATACCGCCGCCTACCTCCGGAAACAGAACTATGATTTAAATACAAATATTTTACACCACTGGCGGGGTATGAATTACAACCTCTTAAAACTTGTCAGTTTTCTGAATGGCTATCAAGGCGTCTTTTTCTCGCTGTATAAAATAAATAAATAAAAAAAGCAAAAACATAAATAATAAATAATTAAAAAAAAATCGGGTTGCACTCCGGGAGTGCCGGCAGAAGTGAAAACTTGAATATTGACGTTGTGCATTTTTTATATTTTGAAATGGTTAGGAAATAATTTTGCACGAACTGCCGTCTTACGAATTTACTCTGCATTTGAATTTACGAATACAGAACAGTACTGTACGAAAGTCTTATCCATAGCTTGACAGAAAATCTATAGTTTTGACATTGAATTAAAAAATTTGCGCGTTGCTATGGTGACACAAATGTTTACGTCTTGAAATGACGCGCCGCCATTTTCACCGTGCCCCGTAGAAAGAGAGGGGGATACTTCCACCGCCGGCTGTCTACTCTCCATCCGTCTTACGAATTTTCGATCAGGGTCACGTGATTCTTACTGACGCGAGTTTAACATTTTTTCCCCATTACAAAAAGCGTACAACGCCGCTAAAGAAGTTTTCACTTCAAAAAAATATTTACTTAATCCCCCTCCTCCCCTCCTGTAGTCAACACGAATTCGATTCACTGTCAATAGTTTATAAAAATCCACACTACAACAAAATTTCCTAGCCAGTAGAATGGGTCTGCTTCTGTCTGTTTGTATTGTATTACAAGTTTTTTTGCGCCTATTTTTCTTGTCATCTAAAAGACGTCAGCGTTTTAGTAATTCTGCAAGTTAGTCATTCTGCATTTTGGACATTTTGCGTTTTAGTCATTCTGTAAGTTAGTCATTCTGCGTTTTGGTCATTTTGCCCTCTTAGTCTTTTTGCTTTTTAGGCAGTGTGATCAGGAAGGATAATGGGTGGTAGGGTAAAAGAATTGACGACTTAAAAATGTTTATTATTGTGAGCTTATTTGAATAAAGAATTTTCCATGTTAACGTTTTTAGCTTTTTTTTATTATACACCGTTTAATTTTTAAGTAAATCTAAAAATGAAATGGGTATATCAGACCACGTTTCTGAATATGAACGTGCAGTTAAGAGCCCGTAGCGATTTTGCCGCTGACTGCAGCTCTCTCGCTCGCACATTAAAACTAAGTGCGTAATTGAAAAATGTGTCTCGGCCACTTTTCGCAATATAAGATTTCAGACATTTTAAAATATATTTCAGTTTTTAGTTGCTGAAGTACAAAAAGTAATCGTGTTTGCCAGTTCTAATAACTGTTAGAAACGATAACTTTTTGTACTTTTGCAACAAAAGACTGAAATATATTTTAAAATGTCGGTAATCTTATATTGCGAAAAGTGACCGAGACGCATTTTTCAATTACGCACTCAGTTTTTAAAAATCTTGAGAAAACATGAAATGTGCGAGCGAGAGAGCTGCAGTCAGCGGCAAAATCGCTACGGGCTCTTAAAAGTTCAAAAATTAATAGTTTGAAAATATCAGAAAAAATCTTGATTAATCGGCAAACTCACAAAAATAGCAAGACGCGTGCATAGATTTATTCTTTTCATTGTTTTAAAGTAGGTAAAAAAGATAGTCTCTTTTGATTATGAATAAGCTCTAAATCCAAAAATCAGTAAACTTTTGGGACATAAACAAACCTCAATATCTTGAACAATTATTAATTATTTAAACTTTTAGAGATACACTTATTTTATTAAGAGATACACTCATTTCATTTTTAGATATACTTAAAATTAACCGTGTATAAGTAAAATTACATTGACCAGCATTTACCTATTCTATTATATTTTCTGTTCTGTTCTTCTCATATACATGCTAAATGCTCTACATGCATTCTAGGATGTTCTAGGTCAAACAAAGTTGTATCATAGTGACAAATTAGAAGCGCATAACTTTACGCCGTAGGAACATACTAGGGACAGGAATTTCAAAGCAACTCCATTAGTTTCTGAAACCGAATTACACAGTTAAAATTCCATACATGGCGATGTCATACAGATTTCAGCTTTCATTCGAGACATTTCTGTCACTAATATTCTGTGCAAAGTAACATCAAAGCTGAATTTTAAACAGAACGGCAACGTTTTTGGCTGGTATTTACTTATAAGTTAGTGAAATAATTTAAGCTATAAGAATATATTAATACTATGCTTTACAAACTAAGTAGAGATTAACTTTTTAGGGTCCGTACCAAAATGGTACAAAAGGAGCCCTTATGGTGTGACTCAGTCTGTCTGTCTGTCACAGCTGGATATCTTGAGAACTACTAATGGTATCAACTTGAAATTTGGAAAAGTTTAAAATGACATTTGTCCAACTATTTTGCAAATAAGAAAGAAATTAAAAAAAAATGTTTTTTTACAACAGGGACTGAAAAGGGGTCTTAAAAATTTGAAGTGAGGTGACTAGGGCATGTGGGGTATCATATGAAAGAACGCTGTTTGTACATTTTAAAACATATTTTTATTTTTTCTTAGGCCGCATAGCTTTCGAATAATTATGAAAAATGTAAAAAAAATACCGTTCCCCCCCTTATCTCCAAAGTTTGCTAAGAGAAAAATCAGAAATAATTCTATGTGATAGTAGTTTATGTAAAGTTTACAGAAAAAATAAATCGATGTCTCAATATAACACACTTTTTTAGAAATTCAAAAAACAAACAAAAATTCTTTAGTTTCACTACCAGTCAACAGATGGCGCTGTCCTAAGAATGCTGACCTAAGAAAAAAATTATTCTAGTATCGGTCAAGAGATGGCGCAACCTAATTCTACAACAATAATCGGTGGCTGGTTCTAATATAATTACCTACTATTTTGCCGTACGAATAAACGAAGAATAAGTTCCTACTTAGTAATATAAACAGTTTGCAATGTGGAGTGGCTGAAACGTTTTTCAGTCACCATAAGCAGACTGTGGTTAAGATTTGTAAATTAACTGTCCGCCTGTTCGCCCTTCCACCTGTCTGCCGTTTATCCTACTTTTTTAAAGACTGTACTAAAGTAACATATCCAAATATATTTATGATTATACGGAACCCTCGGTGCGCGAGTCCGACTCGCTTTTGACCGGTTTTATTTTACTTTGTTTAACCTACATTACTATATACATTACTATCATACTTGGTAACTAAGTAAAAATACATCAAAACTTGTTAGAAAGATGAACTACGTTAAGTAAAAGGCGCTAAAAGGGGTCACAGCAGGTGAAAGTCGCTTTTACAGATAAGTACTGAATTAGGGTACGTCCTAATGCCTTATTTTAACCTTCAAGATAAAATAAAATTTTACTGAACTCGTGTTATGGCGTCCATTTGAGTGACAATAAAAAATTGTTTAAAAACAAAAAAACCGACTTCAAATAAACCTGCCTCTTGAAAGCAAGAAATAATATTCAAATCATTAGATACGCATTATAACGTCTATTGAAGTCGGGTGGGGTACGAATGTACCGTACGTACGTACGGGAAGTACAACTTCCTTTTTTTATTCTTAAATCCCCACCCGACTTCAGTAGACGTTATAATGCGTATCTAATGATTTGAATATTATTTCTTGCTTTTTAGAGGCAGGTTTTTTTTGAAGTCGGTTTTTTTGTTTTTAAACAATTTTTTATTTGTTTATTTTTAGTGTCAGTACCTTCTGCATTAGATAGTGTATAGGTAAGTATATTATTTAGGTAGAAAAATCGGCTCAGCCAAACGTGAGTTAATCGCGAAAAAAAACATACTATATACAGGTCAAACAAAGAACCTTATTTTTTTTGTAGTCGGTTAAAATGACTACACTAAAGGTATCCCCTTTCCAACACAAAAAACTTCATCTAATTCGGTTCATAAATAACAAAGTCGACAAGGTAGTTGATGCAAAATCATAGTATTTTCAGGATTACTTGAAAACTACTTGACCGATTTAAAAAAAAAATTAAATGGGACCATCTCGCAAGCAAACTGAATCGAACAAAAAAAGAATCATCAAAATCGGTCCATAAATGTCGAAGATATGCGCGAACAACGATAAAAAAAAACATACAATCGAATTGAGAACCTCCTCCTTTTGTTGAAGTCGGTTAAAAATATAATACAACCACAGATTAATATAATACTATACTAGTAATACAACTCATTATACTGCGTGAAATTTTTATCATTTGGTTCCCGCAGTGGGATGGTTCCTCTCATGATTGCAAGCAACTTTTACCATGGGGCCAACTCTGATAACGCGAAAAAAAATCAGCTGTTCCATACATTACAGTCGAGTTGGTATTGCGCTTTTGTATGGAGCAGCAGATTTTATTTCGCGATATCAGAGTTGGCCCCATAGTAAAAGTTGCTTGTAATCATGAGTGGAACCACCTCACTGCAGGAAACTTATGATTAAAATTTCAGCGGGTAAGTATAAGATTGGATCAGTTGCCACGCGGCTCCCACCCAGAACTTTACTAGTACTAGTATAGTCCAATAAAACTAGCTTTATCGGGACATAATAAGATAACTGAAATTTTCTTTTTCTATGTCATAAATTAGTGTTAGTTATAGTTAAAATAAAAGGAATTAAACATTAAGAAACTTCGCATAAAACTAAAAAAAATTGAACTACTGAGAATCACATTATTGTTAAAACGTAAAAAATAAATGTTTAATTTTTGTCTAAAATGTCTAAAAAGACGCATCATAGCTTAATAAGATACAAGCATCATAGTTACCATTTTGGCTTATCTAGATATTGAGATCAGATCAATACTGTGAAAAAAACGAAGATGCGAATTTGGATTCAGTTTAATTTTGCTATTAGGTGATAGCACTTTAATGCACCATAAAAATATACAAACAAGGTATTTGGTTAACTATTTTGCTTTTAGGAAAAAGCTAGGTAATGTACGAAATCTCATGATTTTTATATGAAACTGTTACCACCCCGGATTTCTGACATCACATATCTAATTAATATTTGACACTAAATATCAATATCCGATAAACTAATAAAAACAACGAGTTTATTAATTATGTCCAGATAAAGCTAGTTTTATTGGACTAGTAGTAATGTTAGATGAATTAATTTCATCTAAGGTAGTAATTAATAGTCTCTCTCTTTACCATTTTCAAAACAGATATCTCCCGAAACAAGACCCAATTGAGAAAATGATTCATACGAAACTTTTATACCTTTTTATTACGCTCAAATTCAATAAAAAGGTGACCTTTTCCAATATTCAATTCCTTTGAAGTTACATCACATTATATCTGAAAGATCTACAAGGTGTTTCAAGGGACAATGAAATTAAGATCAGAATATCTTGGAACGTGCATATATAAGTACGTATACATCTAGATGCTTTATATAAGGCACTTCTTAAATA
Source organism: Agriphila geniculea (assembly GCA_943789525.1). Taxonomy (NCBI): domain Eukaryota; kingdom Metazoa; phylum Arthropoda; class Insecta; order Lepidoptera; family Crambidae; genus Agriphila; species Agriphila geniculea. The sequence goes on along the minus strand of OX038886.1, from coordinate 3,743,111 downwards.
GTGCACAAAATTTTAAAGGATCAATGTACTCATGCATACAATCAACTTTTACTACGGTACCAACATTGAAATCGCGAAAAAAAAATCAGCTGTTCCATAGAAAATTTAAAATCGAATAGATCAAAATGTATGGAACAGTTGATTTTTTTTCGCGAATTCAATGTTGGTACCATAGTAAAAGTTATTTGTATGCATGAGTACATTGACCCCTTAAAATTATGTGCACTATTTAAGAAGGACCTTATATAGTGCACTAGCGACCCGCCCTCGCTTCGCTTCGGTGTAGTGTGGAATTTGACACTATGTATACATATAAACCTTCCTCTTGAATCACTCTATCTATTAAAAAAATCGCATCTAAATTCGTTGCGTAGTTAAAGATCAAAGCCATACATAGGAACAGACAGCGTGAAGCGACTTTGTTTTATACCTAAGTAGTAGTAGTAGTAAGTAGTAGTAGTAGTAAGTAGTAGTAGTAAGTAGTAGTAGTAGTAAACAAAGTCGCTTTATCTTATCGATTGAAATTATGATTATGTGAAATTGGGCCTGTGGTTGTACTAGCTAGGGCAACTAAACTAAATAAGACATGGAATATCTATGTTAATTATGTATTAGGGGAAAAATATCGTACGTATTTGATACTTATTGATTTTCCATGATAATTTGGCATTCATACTGATCGTCAACTAAGATCTAACAAAGACAGTAAGTTTTATTTTAAAGTAGCGACCGCCTGCGGCTTCGTCTCCGTGGAAAGTTTTTATCATATCCCTCGGGGACAGTTCTTTTTTCGGGATTTTCGGGATGAAAGATAGTTTGTCCCTGGCCTTTGTCCTTTTTTGTACCCCTGCTTGACAACGTGTATCAATTTTCACAAAACAAAATTTCAACAAACAAAATTTCAACAAAAACATTTCAACAAAATTTCATGATGATCGCTTGAGTAGTTAAAGGCTTCACCAAACAGAACATACCCATCGCCGCGTTATAGCGTTCATAGCGTTGCGTTTTAAAAGGCTGCGTTCAAACGATAACACACGACCCGACCTCAACCCGAACTCAACTCAAACTAACCTCAACCGCAGCCTACCTTGAAATACATCGCTTACATTTTTAAATCTTAGGTATGACACATTAATAAGCTCTTGTGTAATGTTCAGGTGAGTTTGAGGTGAGTTTGGGTTGAGTTTGAATTGAGTTCGGGTTGTGTTCAGGTTGAGTTTGAGTTGAGTTCGGGTTGAGGGCGAGGTGTGTGCAGTTGCATCGACAAAATATAACGGAGCTTATTAATGTGTTATAAAACTCAAAATTGTAAGCGCTGTATTTCAAGGAGTGGGCTCCGGTTGAGTTGAGTTTGAGTTGAGTTCGGGTTGAGGGCGAGTCGCGTTATCGTTTGAACGCTGCCTAACGTCTCGCTCTTTTACGTCACACTGATAATAGCGCTACGCTCCTACGCAACGTACATTCACCAGTGTGCAGTGCAGATCGCTAGTCTTTGAAAAGTTTATTCGCGAGTGGTTCAGATGAGGAAGAATTATTACTTTTATACGCTTTATAACGATCACAGAGAGTTTCATTTATTTCATTTCCGATTTGTTCCCAACAATTTCGACTTTATTGCTAAGTTTTTTTAAAGTTATTCTTCATATTAAACAAGCAGGGGCATAGTATTTTGGAACTAATTCTATCAGTTTTTCAGTCATATTGCAGTTATTGCACACGTTCACGTCGGACGCGAGAACAAAATTTTGTAAATAAACACAACGCCCGGCGTCGAAGCGTCCTAACGCCGCGTCAGAGCGCTTGTACTGCTAGCGCCGGCGCTGTGTTTGGCATGAAACTATGCACGTCCTACAACACAACGCGACGCTATAGCGCGACGTCAGGTTAGCGCTCTAGCGCGGCGCTAAAACGCGTTCTGTTTGGCAAAGCCTTAACAAACAAAAAACTATCTGACTTTCACATTTATAATATTTAAGGATTGTTTCTCATTAATAGCTGTAAAAGTCTCAAAAAGTAAATGAAGTATTAAAGTTTTACGCATTTCAATTAATTTATGTCGAAGTCCAAAAAGCGTTTCCGAAAAACAAACTCAATTTGTCGGGCATAAAATCTATGATTAATCTCTGATCTGTCCAAACTCGAGACATTGTAACAATGTTGTTTATCTTTAATAACGTTATAAACACCCCAATCGCAAGTTAAACTAAGACAAAAGTCGGGGAAGGCTTTTCCATTTATTAAGACATTACGACAAATTGGAATTGTTTGTAGAGAGGGCCCATAAAAATACGCTACAAGTCACAGACCACCCTGTTTCTGTCATAACTAGGGCTGCCAACATCTTTTAAAAAAAAAAAAAAAATTAGTCTATAGATAATATGTTCCAAATATTGATTTAGAAAAACGAAGTTTGAAAATGTTTTGGGATTAGTTAGATTAACATAAACATTTTGGTTTTTAAATTTATACCAATATGTAAGTTAGGTACTTCTAGTATCATGCGTTTCAACTGCATTGACTTGTTAAGGGACCTATTGCTCTCAAAGAGGCGCCCTTATCCTAATTAAATTTATTCCTCGCTAAATACATAATATATCAAATTCCACATGTACAGTTAAAGCTCTATAGTTTTTTTATTATCTATGAATTCCGTAATGTGTTTATACAAATTCTAACTTTTGTACAACTTTACAACCAATTGTTTTAAGCATTTATAAGTTGTTGGCATTGGAGTCTTTTTCATAAAGGAGAGATTTTTCTGTTACAATACACAGATTGAGGTTATTATCAAGATAATAACGTCTCAAACAATTTTACCAAAATTATTATTTAACAATTGGCTACATGTGGTTGTGACCCCATGAAATGTTTTTTATTTGTAATAATTCTGTTTTCCTTTTTACGGTTTGACAACCCTAATCATAACCCGTCGAGGTTAACGGTAGTTGGGGGAAATAGCCAAAGTTGCTCTGTCGCCAGAAGTATTATTATGTGAAAGTTTGAGAAGCCGTGGACAACAATCCGTCTTGGAATTTGACAAACACTTTGGGCACAATCTTTTGAGATTCAAAAGCCGCTGAGATTTACTTTCTCGGGATTAGTTTTTTTTATAAATAACTTTGTTAGAAATGTCAATAGTTTAATTCCAACCAACGGGTTTATTCTTGAAATCAATCCCGATCGTTAATTATAATTTGTAACGTTTCGTTCCCTAAAGGTCATTGGGCATATTTGACCTACTTGATGAAAGTTTGCATACAGAAACCAAACCAGTTAAAACTGGTTTGGTTTCTGTTTAAAAATTGAAGAATGTTGAAGAAGATTGAATTCTTCAATTAAAATTGAAGAATTCAATCCTACTTTTCAAAATATGTATTATTTTTTTGTGTGCCGACCGGCAGAAAAAGTAATTTTACATTATGTGTGTGAGTAATGTAATTTAATTTAATTTAACAAAAGTTAGATCACATTGAACAATGTGATTTAACTGTTGTTGATAAAACATAAGTTTTTACAGCACTAGGCACGTATCTTGAAATTTTTTCGACGAAGTGGGGATAAGTTCATGTTCATGTGCTCTTGTGAGCGACCAATAGCGCGCGCCCTTCTCCCGCCATCCGCGCCGCTCACCGCTACGCATACCCAAAATACGCGTTTCGCGCAATCCCCACCCGATTTCAAGTTATATGCCTCGTACTGTACTTTCAGCATTGTGAAAATGTGTGGTACTAGCAAAATAAACGTTTGTATTGTCTTTATTTATGTATATATATTATTTTATTTATAATTGAAAATGTTATGATATAATGATAAAAAATGAAACATGTCCTGCAAGAATGCGACCCAAACCACTGCGTAGCAGATACGTTTATCTATAATACCTATTTCGTTTGTGTACGCCGTAGGTCAAATGTGCGATCATAATGCCCAATAACCTTTGCGTCATCAGCGCCGTATAGAGCTAATATTGTTCGATTTTTTTTATCCACTACGGGCTTGGCCTTCACCTCACTTGATGGTAAAGGCCGAAAGTGTAAGCGCACTACACCCGGAATCCTCACCACTGAGGAACTGGCTTTCTCACCTCTAACTGCCGGAACAACAATTTTTAAATTGTTGTTATGGCGTCCGACTTAGGTAAGCTGATGGTAGCTAGCCAGACGGACTTGAAATAAATCCTACCACTAACCAAACCAAGTCTTCTTTCTTATCGAATGGGGATTAGTGTCCAGTGTGGCCACCTCTGGTGTTAGAGTTTATCAAGCTGCCTGAAAGGCTTCTAACTTGGCTTAACGACTGTCCTCCGAAGCACGGAAGTGCTCAGTTGTAATGCCACTTTAATGGTCACCCATCCGACAACTGACCAGAACGAGCGTTGCTTAACAAACGTGGTCGAGTACGATCGTTTGTCAAGTTCCGACATGAGCGCTTCAATGAAATGTTGAATCATGTTAACATACAAATTGAACATGGTGGGTTGAGATTGACATTGGTTTAAAAATTGTTATAAATAGGATTCAATGGTAAGTGTCTTTTTGATAAGACCCGAGAGCCTAGTACTATATTCTAAAAAACTGAATTACGATAAAACGACGCCATTCGTTCTTATTAACTAAATTACGAACATGTAATATTATATATATAATATACACCGTTAATTTTTAAACTTTTTAGATTTTTTATGCATTCACAATGCTATTTTTATATTAAGGTTATTAATATAATTGAAAAATATTAGAAAAAATGGATTCACCCGAGCAGCTCAGACGGGACTGCTTTCAATTATATTAATAACCTTAATACACCGTTAAGTTTTAAGGATATCTTAAAATAAAATGGGGATATCAGACCATGTTTCTGAATATGAACGTGCAGTTAGAAATTAATAGTTTGAAAATATCGGAAAAAAAAACTTCATTAATCGGTAAACTCACAAAAATAGCAAGACGCGTACGTAGATTCATTCTATTTAAAAAAATCTAATATCTTTGCTTTTCTAGTCTCTTTTGATTACGCGCGTGTAATTCCAGAAATCAGTAAAATTTTGGGACATTAGCAAACCTCAATATCTTGACCAAGTATTAAATATTGAAACTTTTAACTGTACATACTCGATAAGAATAGAGAAGAGATACACTCATTTAATTTATAGATATGTTAGGCTCAAAGACCGATTTCGGTATTAGTGGCAAACACTTTATTAAAAATAAACCTTATAGTATTGTAACAAATATTCAACGTTAAAAATTTAAGTTTTTAATTAATTTATTTTTTTTCAAATTTTTCAGCATACCTAATAAAGCTACTAATTGTTGAACACAAATTATTATTCATCAGAAACTACAACTTTCTTTCTTAAAATAATTAGGCACTTTTTCTTTCTTTCTTTTTAGAATTTTCATTATTATAACTCTTTTCGAAATTAACAAGAAATGAATAAACCAGTTTTAACCGATGCTTTAATGCATCATTGTAATGTGTTCCGACAATTTACGAACTGTCTGTCGTGTCGTGTTATGGTTGCACCAACTAGTCCTCAGAACGCGTCATGGCTTTTCTTCATTTCCACAACGCGTTGTAGTCGTTTGGTATGTTGATCACGACGCGAATTTTGCTTTGTGGTATTTCTATGATTACCACAACGCGTTCTGGGTGTTTTTATAAGAGCCATGATTCGAATTTCGCGTTGTGGCATTTCGGCAACGCGTTTCGGTCTTTGAGCCTAACAGATATATGTACTTAAAAATAAACCGTATATTTTATAAGATAACTAGCGGCCGCCTGCGACTTCGTCCGCGTGGAAAGTATTTTTGCTTTTCCTCGGGAACAATACTTTTTTTCGGGATGAAAGGTCCCTATGTCCTTCTCTGTACCCTTGACAATGTGTATGCAAAATTTCACGATGATCGGTTCAGCAGTTAAGACGTGAAAGCGTAACAAACAAACAAACAAACAAAGAAACGGACTTTCCCAACCAACATTTTGGCGCTAATTTCCACCTTTCTTAACGTTTGTACTGGTTTAATGGGTGTATATAAGCGTCCAGTAAAACTTTTGTTTGTTCAATGGTCATGACTATAACTAAATAACTCATCAAGATGAGTAACAGTAGCAAGAAGACATAATATGACTTAGGTAGGTATTAAAGAGAAAAGCTGAACCACAGTAACACTAGGTATGTAACTTCAAGTAACAATAAGTACCTAAGGTAATAGTAAGGTTTCTAGTAAATCTCACTATTTCCAAGTGTTCTTAAAGAGTGCTAAGTAAATGTTTTATACCACTTAACGAAACTAGGAAACGTAATATTACTTAAGGAGGTATAAACGACATAGTCGGAACCATCATAGCACCAGCTTTTATAAATTCAAGTGTCATAAAATACTTAAAGTAATATTATAGTTTCTTATAACTCTTTCTACCGACAAGAGCTCTTGAAAGTAGTTAGATAATTTTATTTATCACCTAAGTTGATATAAAAGTATTAATCGCAACCTATTTACAGCTACTTAATTTAGTAATCAGTAACCCCTTTATATGATAGCAATTGGTATTATGGAGTTACTTTTAGAGCCCTAATCGTTAGAGCGGGGTTCAAATTTACTTTTATGCTATTCTAAGCAACATTAACATGCAATTTAACCATTGTAACTCTTATTTTCACTTGAAATCATAAAACATATGAAATACTACTTTTATAGATGTGTAGTGTCACTAACCTCTAAATGTTATATTTTCTGATCTGATTACATGCAAATTACAGTGATACCTAGAAGTAATCAGAATTTTTTGATTTTCGCCATGAGTTCGTGAATAAAACGAAATTGTCAGTGTCAGTCAGAATCGTAACCCTAAAATACTACTACCTTTACATCCAAATCGAACCATAGTAAAACCAAACACCTTAAACTTGTACTCTTATTATCTTTAAAACCCTGTTCTGGTATTACAAGTGCAACAATAGTTCTAACTGAAGGCCATCTAGCACTTCTTGTTTTTTAATAGTAATAATAGGAACCTAGGGTAATAAGGAATAGACGCCATGTTAAATCAAACATAACCTAAAAATAATTTAGAAAAAAAACTAGTTTAAAACACATTTTTTGTATAATTTTCTCATTTTAATATGCAATATTATTACTACAATACACAATCACTGTAAAAGACAGAGCCAATATTCTGTTTTTATCTAAATGTATATTGAGTGTTTGCCCCGTGTGATAAAATACAAATTATTTTTAATTCAAATATCACTTATTTTCAAGGCCCTTCAAAATTGAGATGCAAAACATATATTATTCTCTCAATAAACTAGCACGCGCAATAAATGTTAGCCATATGATGAAGAAATCAAACTTCACTGACGGAGTTATTGACAATCTTAATTACACTTCCTTAGTTGGCCATCATATTGAGATGATATCACAAACTGAATTGAATGCAATAAAGTAACACTTTAAGAACTAAAATAATGAAAACTAATAGAAGAAGGAAACTCGCTACAGCTCTGAGTTGCTAATCAACACTGATCAAGACACATAAAGCAACTCCAAGAAAAAATGAACCTAAAAAAGAACTAATATATTACTATAAAAGTTATACCAGCAGACTTTAGAACTTGTGTACCACGTATAGTTTTTATTATAACCATAATACAGACTTTAAAATGCTTGAGGTAGTAAGATTTATATTATACCACCATTAAAGATACAAAAATTGTTTGCCACTAACGCCACTCTATAACTGTAATGTAACTCTCAGTGTTAAAAGAGTGAGCATTATAACCATTCCATCACTTATAGCGCTATAAGACGTGGGCCCAAATAAGAGGTTGTAAGGGGTTAGAGCGTGCTCTAACACCAATTGCTAAAACCTTTGTATAACTCTTGCTTGCCAAAATCACTTTTAAATAACTCTTTTAACACCAATTCTTATTACCAAAATGCTAGTTGGGTTCGCATTTATAATATTAGTAAGGATTGCGCTTCATATTCTGAATAGGCCTTTCATATTTTCAGAAGGTATTTCTTTTCCACTTTTAAAAGCTTTTTAAAACCAAAATAAAAAGCAATAAAACTTGATCCTCATAAAACCGAGATGTTTCACGAAATTCCTGATATATTTCATTTCATATTTTTATTTATTTTGCCCGTATTCATTGGTTATTCCATCACAATGCAGGGGATGCATTTCCATGCATTTCGAGGAAACTCTACCTCTGGCCGCTGAGAAACTTAAGTGCTTCTATCCGATATATTTATTTTATTCTGAATATTGGTAAATAAAAATTTATTGTTTTGGTTAGAAATATGTTTCACAGCTGGTTTTAGCAATAGTGGTGATATTTCCCCCCTACTGAAGTAGCTTTTTGAAATTTCGAATAGGATTAAGTCTGGTTTACTCTTTAAAATATAGCTACCTAGGTATACAGGGTTATTTGTAAAACACCAACAACCTCGCAGCAGTAGATTACTAACATCATAAACAACAACTTTTGTTCTACGACTTTTCCGAAAACAGACAAAAACATCTACTTTCCATACAAAGTCCGAACAGCTGATCGAGTTTTGTACGAAAAGTCGATATTTTTTGTCTGTTTTCGGAAAAGTCGTAGAACTAAAGTTGTTGCTTATGATGTTAGTAATTTACTCCTGCGAGGTTATGGTGTTTTAAAAATAACCCTGTACTTATATAATTTACCGGTTTCATAAAAAAATATGTTGTTGTCACTAAAAATGTGGAAAACTAGCGGCCACTCGCGATTTCATCTGAGTGGAAAGTTTTTTGCTATCCCTCAGGAACAAAACTTTTTTTCAGGGTACAGAAAAGGACATAGAAAGTTTTTCTATGTCCTTTTCTATAGAATAGAAAAACTGTTTTCTGTACCCCTGACAATATGTATGTAAAATTTCATGATGATCGGTTCAGTAGTTAAAACGTGAAGGCGTAACAAACAAACAAATGGTCTTTCACATTTATAATATTATATTAGTAAGGATAATAAGTTATCTGTATTTCCCGTGATTTTTCGCTTTGTATTTTGAATAATTTATTTGATTATTTGTTTGTATTTTTCTATCGTCTGTATTTTTCTTAGATTTGTACTTATTGCAAGGTGCAATAGCAAAATGTTTAGTTACGTACTTACTGCATTATTGTCTGTATCCATATCACAGAATAGATATAAGTACTACCTACATATCTAAGAATTTATCTTAAATTTGTTTAATTAGGGTTCCGTACCTCAAAAGGAAAAAACGGAACCCTTATAGGATCACTTTGTTGTCCGTCTGTCTGTCTGTCCGTCCGTCTGTCTGTCAAGACCCTTTATCTCGGAAACGCGTGGAGGTATCGAATTGAAATTTAAACCATATACTAAGGTCTACGGGCCCTTGAAGCTGTAAAAAAATCAAACTTCTAAGTTAACGTAAAAAAAAGATACTGCCGTTTAGGGCGCAAAAAACGCATTTTCGATACTCTCAAAGGAATCAAAATTCATAAGGTACTTCCCGTTGACCTAGAACTATGAAATTTGGCAGGTAATAGCGTCTTATACTACACTTACAGGAATAAATCTGAAAACTGTATATTTGTAATTAAATCATAATAAAATATGGTCATTAAAATACGTAATTATTAATCATCTTGGTGAAACAACGGTATGCGCGGTCATAGTTTAACTTCTAATTACTTTTGGATTAATCGCGCCACTAATTCTTTTTAAAATATCAATATTTATTATTATTAATTATTCAGATCCTTTCAAATCTTGTTGTAGTTAATTACTTTTAAAAATAAAATTAAAAAGTAATAAATTTGGCTCTAAATATTTTCGCAACATGGCGGTATGTCACGCTGTATGACAGGGAGTCTTCTTCTTCTTATTTTTGTTTTGGCAATCTACTTTCTTCTTGGAAGTAATTTTTGCCAGTGTCAAGTGTTGAATAGTTCAGTGGTAGATTGTTTCAGTTTACATTAAAATGCGGGTGCATCGCATTCCAATGTTGCTTGGAGCATTTGGCACCAAGTATAATCAAGACAGTTTACTCGGTAAGGTTAGCCGAGGTAGCCACCACTACAATAAAAGTCTCGGCTTCACACAACCAAAATCTCGCCTATTTCCATTATCCCACATATTGTTCAGTCAATATTTGTATGAGAATCCATTACTAACGTGTAATAATGGATTTTCATACAAAAATTGCCGGCGTCTGTCCAGTAATGTTTCTATTAAAACTCATTACACTCGTGTAATTCAGAAATGGAGCGAACTTTTCAATGAAACACAATTAATATAGGTATCAAATGTCGCCTTGATGAGCGAGCACATTCCAAATTTTTTTTTTTTAATATTCGGTATACTGGTATCACGTGGAAGGCCTTGATGAGCACATTCCAAAAAATTGAAAAAAAAATAAAAACTAAAAAAAACTGTTTTGGTGCAATATGGGTATCAAATGAAAGGCCTTGATGAGCGCATTCCAAAAAGATAAAGAAAAAAACGAAAACAAAATTTTTTTTGATGAAAGTTATTGAAAAGTTTTTTGGAATATGCTCATCAAGGAGCATATTCCAAAAAAACTGAAAAAAAATTAAAAACGAAAGGTAAAATTTTTTTTTGCAATATGGGTATCAAATGAAAGGCCTTGATGAGCACATTCCAAAAAACTGAAAAAAAAAACCAAAAAATAATATTTTTTTTGCAATATGGGTATCAAATGAAAGGCCTTGATGAGCACTTTCCAAAAAACTGAAAAAAAATAATGAAAAACTGGAAATAAATGAAAAAAAACGGATTTTTTTTTTCAATATGTGTATCAAATGAAAGGCCTTTATGTGCACATTCCAAAAAATTGAAAAAAAAATAGGAACGAAAAAAAATTTAATTAAGTAGCAATGTTATTTAATTGAAAAAAAGTAAGTCGTCCTCTCAACTCCTCTCCAAATAATTTGCTGTGCCCTTTTCAGGGTCTACAATGTACTTTGTCATTTTACCTACCATCTTGTTACCATTGTGGAAATTGCAATAAAGTGAATTGAATTGAATTGAAAACTGTTTTGGCGCAATATGGGTATCAAATGAAAGGCCTTGATGAGCGCATTCCAAAAAGATAAAAAAAACGAAAACAAATTTTTTTTCAATACCTATGGTATCAAATGAAAGTTATTTGAAAAGTTTTTTGGAATATGCTCATCAAGGAGCATATTCCAAAAAACTGAAAAAAAATTAAAAACGAAAGGTAATTTTTTTTTTGCAATATGGGTATCAAATGAAAGTCCTTGATGAGCACATTCCAAAAAACTGAAAAAAAAAACGAAAAAATAATATTTTTTTTGCAATATGGGTATCAAATGAAAGGCCTTGATGAGCACTTTCCAAAAAACTGAAAAAAAAAACGAAAAAATCATATTTTTTTGCAATATGTGTATCAAATGAAAGGCCTTTATGTGCACATTCCACTTTCCATTTTCTTTTTTCAATTACTGTAAGTAATTTAAAATTAAAATAAAAACCTTAAAACTTTTAAAACTAAAAAGTTTAAAAGTACTTAACAAGCCTTGGCCGCATCTAGGCATTGATGGACTGAGATTGAGTGCCGCTGCAGTAATGTACTATTCCATTTCAAACCTTCGCCCGTGGTCAATTCTTTGTCGTAATCCCTGGATGGGTTATTTTCTACGTGGCGATAAAGGATTTCAAATGGTTATCTATATATAGCAGTCTGCTGAACGGATTTTGATGGTATTTTTTTACAGTTTGGTAGCTTGGAGTCCAACTTATAATCTAAGCAATTTTTCACATAATTCCGGTAGGTAGAACCTGGGATAAAGCTTGAAATCTCCGTAGTACAGTTTTCATATAAAAAAACTAATAACTACCAACCACTTTTTTTCAAAATATTTCCTTTGTACCGACACAACTTTTCTATAGCTTTATTTTATGTATAGATGTAGGTCTGTACGGAACCTTCGGTGGGCGAGCCCGACTCGCACTTGTCCGGTTTTTTTTTAATTTTATTTCAGTTTTAAGTTATTGGTGCATGTTGTGTTTGCCTGTAAAAGTTTGTGGCAATGAGTTATATAAGTTGAAAAAGTATTACTTTATTAAAATGTATTGTTGTACCCAAATGTTGGCAAACCTAATAAATAAAATAAAGGTGTGAGATCAGTGAGTTGAAAAAAAGATTACGAGCTGCGTTCAGACGATAACACACGACCCAACCTTAACCCGAACTCAACTCAAACTCAACTCAACTGCAGCCCACTTATTGTATCGCGTACAAATATATCGCTTACAATTTGAAGCTTTATGACACATTTATAAGCTCCGTTATATTTTGTCGATACACTTCATACGCCCTGCGCTCAACCCGAACTCAACTCAAACTCAACCCGAACTCAACTCAAACTCAACCCAAACTCACCTCAAACTCACCTGAACATTACACAGGATCTTATTAACGTGTCATACATAAGACTCAAAATTGTAAGCATTGTATTTCAAGGTGTGCTGTAGTTGAGTTGAGTTTGAGTTGAGTTCGGGTTGAGGTCGGGTCGTGTGCTATCATCTGAACGCAAGTACACCTCGCCCAACTCGCCTTAATACTCATAAGCTTATACCTCTAAGATATAAAACTTTGCGTGAAAACTTTTCATCATTTTTGTGGAGTAAAATGTTTTTCATATCTATATTTTCCTAAAAAATATATCACCTACGTGGGCGGAAAACTCGCGAAGGCGTTTTTCTCTTTAATATCGCGTCTGGCCGTGATAAGTTTAACCCTTTACTCGCTAACTAACAATACACGGCGAGTTAATGACCTATAAACCGCCAGTGATTCGGCCCTAATGTGTTTTTAATGGCATTCAGTTAGCTATTGAACTGTCATGCCTACGGCTAACAGAATTTACGGGTGCGACTCCGATGGTATTTACGCGAAAACCTTTTGTTGACACTTTTTTAGGGGTCTGTGCGACCGTTGGTGTGGCTTTGTTTATTGCTTAGTATGTTTATGGAGGGTTAAATTAAAAAAAACTAAATAAATATGAGGTAACGACAGTGACTTGATTTGAAATTAGAAACATCACCACTGGACTCGAAACTATAGGCCAAATAAATGGCGCCCATTTTGTCACAGCGTGCTTTCCCAGGATTTCAGCTTTTACACAATATAGGTATTATAGCTTGTCCGACAACTAACGTCGACTCTTCATTATGAACGATTTTATTAACGCAAAATTATCTCATTAAATTTGTAGTATGGTCACACCCCGGGCACTCCATACAAACGCCGCGTTTCAACTACCTATTACCACAATATATGGAGAGCACAGTAGTTTAGCTTAGTACTTCATGCGCTCGAGCAACGCACACATAGACACCTCTCACCGACACGCAATCTTTGCCACGCTCAAAACCGCCTTTAACCGCCTCTGTGGTCTAGTGGTTCGCCCACTCGTGTAAGACGCAGAGGTCCTGGGTTCGATTCCCAGGGGGGGTACAATTTGTACTCGGTTTGGTTGGTGGTAGGGCTTATTTCAAGTCCGCCTGGCTAGCTACCACCATCTTACCTAAGTCTGACGCCATAACAACAATTTAAAAATTGTTGTGTTCCGGCAGTTAGAGGTAAGATAGCCAGTATTCCGGGTGTAGTGCGCTTCCACCTTCGGCCTTATCGTCATTTAATATCAGATGAAGGCCAAGCACTATCCCGTTGTGTATAAAAAAAATAAAAAAAAAAACACTTCGAGTGCGAGTACCACGTGACGCATCAGTTGTAGCACGTCCGACCCCCGCGTCGGTCATTTGTACGCTTTGCGAGACTCAATAAAAATGGAAGGCAAAAATAAAACGTACTATGATTCCTCAGTAAGCAATTGCACTATTTAAGAAGGACCTTATATAGGTATTTTCTGTGGTTTAACGTTAGTCGGAGTTGACAACCCTAGCGCGTCACCCGAGTTTAGGTATGGATTTCAAGGTCACGCGGGAGCTAAACTTCTGTACTTTCTCTATTTTGTGCTATTACACAGACGCTACACAGTGACGTTTTTGCACACGCGCAACTGTGTGCGTGAAGTCTAGGCAGGCTAGGCGCACTCCGCGCTTTAGGTATGAAGCTACAAGTAGGCAGCGGGTCCGTCCGGACGGACTAATTTCAGAGGGCTGCCGCCGCGCCGTTGGCTGGCTGTTAGCAGTTCGATTTCGATAGTCACTCACTCGCCGCGTTCATCTTAATACTAATATATCCAAACCTCACGTTTTTCACACTTCCAAAAGTTTCAAATGACATCGAAACGTAAAAAGTGCTTGTCTACTACCTAGATATTATTTAGTATCCGTCTATTCTTAGGTACTTACTTGCCTTATTTGCTAAACAATCTTCACCCAACTAGGTATTTATTGAAATAATAATTTATACATTAGGTAGGTACTTACTTACCTACTTTCGAAATAAAGTTACTTATTAATGACAATTTTATTTCGTAAGAAAGCAAATTTCCTCAGTGTCAAAGTCATGTATAGTCTGATGTGGCGTCGATTGTACCTAGGCTAGGTTTTTTTGAAATGTATTTTAGTACATTAAGTACCTATTATTTAATTGTTTTTTAAAAGAACAAACCCTAAAGTCGTTAGAAGAGATAAGAGCTACGCGATAGAAAGAGAGGCAACTTCTAGGTGAATATAACTGTAGGGTGGGAGCGGTGTGCGACCTGAATTGCACTTTATTGTGTATGGGATAGAGTCGCTATTTATTTAAATGACTTTGCGGAGTGGATCTTCTGTACTTGTACTATTATGTATTCTGTGGTCTAGGGCTATTTAATGAGCATACGAACTGGCCTACGAACTCGCGGGGCGCGGTGAGGTAATTGGTTGCGGGGCGGAGAGTTTACTTCCTGCACGGTAGTACTTATATCTATTCTGTGGTATGGTGCTAAATACAACAGATTTTCGGATGGAGCGCACATTTATGCTGACAGCTGCAACATTATAAAGCTGAGCTTTCTTAGGATTTTATTAAAGGTGTCAAAACGTCGCGAACCCAAAAAACCAACAAATCAAAACTAAATAATTCTAAAATAACATCTGAATTAACGCGCGCGTAAAAAGTGTTTTATCACAATATATAGAGAGTACAGTAGTTAAGCTTAGCACTTGCGCGCTCGAGCAACGCACACATAGACATCTCTCACCAACACTGTATAACTGCAATCTCATACCACTCTCAAAACAGTTCGAGTACGTGACGCAGCGGCGAGAGCTGTCTTTGTGTGTGTGCGATGCTCGAGCGCCCGTGGTACTAAGCTAAACTTCTGTTAGTCTTCTATATTATCTCGGTTTTATTTCCAATTCCCGTTCCCGTGGGAATATTGGGATAAAAAGTATTCTATGTTTTAATTTAGGCTATCTACTATCTGTGTGCCAAATTTCAACCAAATCCGTTCAGTAGTTTTTTCGTGATTGAGGAACAAACATCCAAACCCACAAACTTTCACATTAATAATATTAGTAGGATGAACTGTACGCGCGGAAGCGTTAGAAGTATAATAGGTATGTATTATCGTGTGTGTTTTATCATATAAGTCCTTTACGTATCATTATTATACCGGAAATAACAATATAATCACCTTAACCCTAAACAATTAATTATAATGCTGCTCACAAAAAAAAAAACAGTATTTAACGGCCAAATCATAATTTTACTAAAAATACCTTTGGTTGATTTTGAATCACTCTGTCACAAATTATATCTTTATTTAATAGAAAATTTGAATCTGGAACAAGCATTTAAATAAAATGGGAAATTAATATTTTATAGCCATTTTAACACGTTTGCTATTAACTAAGTATTATGAACGTTTTTATTAATATTTGTGCGATTATAACAGATTGTAAAACCCGTCAGTTATAAGTAATCAAAAATACTTAGTCTGTAATAAATGCCGTTTTAAGCTATAAGTCTTAAGTCTAGACCGAATAAATCAAACGTTTTAAGTGTATTTTTATAGTGCATTATTAATTTGAAGTCATATTTTTCTTCGTAACACTCAACTTAAGAAAAGAATAAAGAAACAAAAATAACTTGATAAATCATTTAGATAGTTATCTTTATAAAAATATGTATTATTCTTTCGAACTTAAAAAGTGAATGAAAATAAGATAAAATGTTACAAATAATTATTTACCCTTAGAATAATAACACCTAGAGCCTTAGAGCATCGCGGAAGGGAGCAGCCTTAGCGATTATTACTCTATTCAATTTTTTCTGGCATTTTTTGCGGGGGAGGGGAAAGTGCACACAAGTGCAGTGCCGCATACTCACATACAAAAACAACACTGTAAAGACGACACCAACACATAAAAAATAAAACAAAACAGCTAAAATTTGTGTACGGATGAGTCACACATCAAAATATGACACGTTTTTGACATAAAGGGCTGGGCTCAATTGTCGTTGCAGCAATATCGATACGGAAAAAGGAATAAAGGTAACAAACTCAAACATTTTACATGGGGTGAATAACAACAAAGAGCCCAACAAGCAAAAACCTTTTGGACCAACTGACCACTAAATCTCATCACCAGTGGTCAGTTGAGAAATGAATTTCTCATCTGACCACTGGAGGTGAATTGGGAGCAATTTATCCCTAATTCATCACCAATGATGAAACTGATGAAGTGGGGGGGTTTTTTGTTTCAACTGACTACGGATGACCTTTTGAAAACTATGTAAGCCTATTTCATTAAATCATAATTTAACCACCATAAGTTAACCTTTTCCATATTTATGTGATCCTGGTAATTTGGAGATGCAAGTGATTGAAAATATTTCATTTTGAACCAAAGCGAAGCGAGGACACGTTGCTAGTTAATTATAAAATAAAAATAACACAGAAAATTATAGAAGTTAACCTTCTCCGTATTTATATGATCCTGGTACTTTGGAAACGTAAGTAATTAAAAATATATAAAAAAAACTGAAACTCCTTGTCAGCAGAAGTTGGGAAATAATCATATCGCAGTCAGATTTGAATATTTTATAAATATAATATTTTTGGTTTGGTCACCACACCAGTGGTGAAATGGGAGTAAGATGGTGTTATTTAATAACGGATAGTCAGTTGAGAAATTGGAGTTCCAACCAACCACTGGTGGTAGGATTGGTGATCAGATGGTCTGGAAGGAGCAAAAAAGTCTCAGGATGCGTACGTTATTAGAGTGGTAGGCTTACAGGGCTCTTATAATTGTTTTGTGACATGTCATCGTTCTTAAAATAGTCTTAAAAAAGTTAATACGGACTCAAGAACACTCAGTCTTATTGTCAAGTCTCATATACGTATTAAGAGCATTTTATGACGTTTTTCTATTATAAATGATCTTCATTTTTATATAATAACTAGCGGCCCGCCCCAGCTTCGCACGGGTGCAATGTAGTTACTAAATGTAAAACTGTGCTAATGTGGTGTCAGTGTAAAGTTATTAGTGATTATACTGTCGCGTTACGGAAGGTAACGGAGCAAAATTTGGAAGAAAGCTAAATAAAAAAATAAAGTTGAAGTTCAGGAGTTTATTTTATAATGACACGTCCTAGCACAGAAATTTGGTTAAAAACTAGGTAGGACTAACAAAGTATGACTAGGGTGGGACGTAGACGGGAACCGGACAGGCACGCAGAGACGTGGATCCAGGTAGCAGGGGTAACAGGAAGCAGGCACGAAGCAGGCAGGCAGATATGGAGTCCCGGCGGAACACAGGAGGGCACGTGGTTCAGCACGGACGTGGTTCAGCGTGACGGCGCAGGGGTGGCACGCAGTCAGACCCCCCGACGTAGCACCGTAGCGTAGTACCAGCGGGACGCGCTGATGGGCCCGGGCGCGTGTCCGTGTAGACCGACGTCGATGATGGCGCGGATAGTGCAAGGGCCCAGGGGGGAGCTCCCTCTGCAGGTCAGGCGGAAAGGTGCACGACGTCCAGGTGGGTCGAGGACACGTCCGGGATTTATTGAAGTTGTTCGTGCCGAAGGTCGAAGGTCGAGGACCGTGCCCCGAAGAAGCCGCTATTTACAATTATAGAATAATAGGACGTATATTTTTTTACAGTTATAGAATGGCAGCTATAATAAAAATAACTGGACAAGCTCGTGGAAAGACTGACTCCCCTGAGCTGCCGACCGCGCTTTTATACCGTCGGTATTTATTTTTTTAAAATTCTACTCTACATTCAAATATGCGAACACAGAACAATATTGTACAAAGGTTCTTATCTATAGCTAGGCTGAAGACAAGCTGGAAATCTATGGCTTTGACATTGAATTAAAAAATTAGCGCGTTGCTATGGCAATTATAGTGACAGACATATGTTTACAAATAAATAATTTTCTCAGCAAAGAATAAAAATGGTATTAAATAAAATTCCAACCGACATAAGAATACAAAATGCAAAATACAAAATGCATGGGAAAAATCTCACGGCCCTATAATGGGCCGTTCCTATGATACAAGCCCTTTAAGGTACATATTCTTCCTCACACCGTTTCTTAGCTTTATTTACACTAGATTACCTATTTATCTTTTTTATACATATGGTTTTATAGTTTCCTTCAGTTTACGTTCCTGGGAACGTTTGCAAAGGACCTCCTAAAAGTAATAACATTACAATACTACAGGATACATATACCTAGGAGGACGACATATACCTATACGACGTACGCAAGGGGTGTGTTATAATGACGTGTGTGTGTGTGTCTGTCTGTCTGAGGCAACCAACCTAGCTCCCAAACTTATGGATCGATTTTAATGAGGTTTTTATGCATAGTTTAAGAGAAGCGTATAGACGGCGGGAAGCGACTTTGTTTTATACTATGTATAGCTTTTGCCCGTGGCTCCGCCCGCGTGGCAGTCGGTAATTGTTGTAAGTCTTCCCTTGGAAACCAATGATCGGGATGAAAAGAAGCCTGTGTTAAGTATTCCAGACTTAATCTATATCTATGCCAAATTTCTCCTAAATCCGTTCACCCGTTCAGACGTGATTGAGTAGGTACCTAACAGAACAACATCCAAACATCAAAACTTTCACATTTATACAATTTTGTGATTATATAGGTAATAGCTGCACCCCGCGGTTTTACCCGCGCAGTCTGTCGATTCTGTAACCAAACTCGCATCTCACTTCACTTCACGTGAATTTGTTATTAGACATTTGTTTACTAAATGAGCTATTTTACTGATTGCAAAAAATTTAGGTAGCCTGCGTAGCTATTTAAAATCTTTTGTGATAAAAAAAATTCTTATCATTATCTTATTTATGATTCAAAATTCCCGTGCAGTGAAGTGAGATTGGAAGTGGGGTTCGAGTTTGGTTACAGAATCGACGCCCTGTTAACGATTCTGTATTAGTTAGGTAGGTACTTAATAAAATTTATTAGCGGTAATTTGACAAAATAAGTATAATAATATTATGTTACATTTGATACTTACCTTATAGTTAAAAATTCTAATATCTTTGCATAATAGTTATCTTCTTTATAAATAAAAATCGATGTATGTGTATTTGTTTCCTTTGCACTCCTAAACCATTCATCCACATCCGATTATGATGAAACTTTGGTGAATGTTTGGTGAATAGTTCTGCTTACTACTGAAAAGGTTTCTGGCTAAAAAAAACGTGACATTGCAACGCATGCCGGGTAAAGATTTATGCCGGGTGCAACTAATGTTGTGCATTATTATAAGGCTCTCCATCGAAACACTTCTCTAAATACCACATTCCTTGTCACGTTATCTGATATTTGCCAGAGGTTGCCGTTTTATTTGACTAATATTTCGTAAAGTAGTGAAAATAGGGATAAAATCTAATACAACATTATAAGAGTCAAAGCTTGTTTTGAAAATCGGGAAAATTAGAGATTAAACGTCAGCCCGTGCAGTGACAACTGACATTTATTTTTCTTAATCATTCAAATGCACTAAGAAGTTTTGATTCCGATATCGAAGTCAACCACCCTAAAAATAGATTTCTACCCCTTTTCAACCCTGTTAAGGGATACATTTCAAAAAAATACGAAACACGTATTCAATCAATTTTGTAAAAGAATGTCTATGCCAAATTTCAAGTCAATCGGGCCAAGGAATCGCGTTCTCCCATACAAACTTTGCCACCCTGTTTCACCCACTTAGGGATTGAATTTCGCAAAATCCCGTCTTAGTGAGCACCTACACCCTAAAAGGGACCCCCATGCAATATTTGAGACTCCTAGCACTTGTAGTTTCTGAGATTTAGTGATGAGTCAGTGAGTGATTTACGCTTTTATATATATAGATATAAGATGTATCAAAAAAATTATTTATTCTGTGAGAGAACCAACTAATTTATGCTGTGATTTTATTTTACTCTTTGACGCAGAATATAACAATGCAAAACTGCAAAGACCAAATTGAGTCTGTCAGAAGTTAAAAAGAATTAATAAATATTTAAGAATTTTTAGGTATATCACATTTATGAGAATGCCTGGAGCAGGACCAGGCCATATCCTTTATCGACAAACATTGTGATACGGTAACATCACTAAGTTGCTCATCGGCGAGAACTCGGATTTATCTAGCGACAGATCTGAAATTTGTACGGAGGAGCCATGGACGAGCAGACCCGATGTCACTGAATAAATTTGACAACTATTCAAGAATAAAATATACGAATTTAATGTTTAAATGTAAACAAATAGCAATAATACGACAAAAAATTACTTTCATGTGAAATGTAACACCGACTTTTTGTAAACTTTGATGTTCCAGACCTCTTTTAACAGTAAAAAACTCATCAATTCGGCATTTTAAACACTGCAGCGTTCACATGCGCGACTGGACTCGGTCTAGAAAGAAATCCGGGCGCAACTGGTTTTATCAACTGCATATGCCCATTTGGGCTTGTACTTCGGCAGAGGGGAAAGCTTCGTATGGCTTCTCTTTCTGGGACAGAAGCGCGTCTTACTCTAAGCCTAGAACGATAGTTCTCTACAAAGCGCACTGTCAAAAGTGAGGCAACTAAAACAGCCAAAATGGCTCCGTTTTCAGATTGTTATTCTACATTATTACCTAATTATACCGATTAAGTACAAAACAGTTTCAGTTTTCCCACATTTATAAGACTAATTACTATATTATTGGGTTTCAGTTACGATTACTTAACGTATGAAGGATATAAATTTGAAAACTAAGCCATTCTGGCTTGGTATAAGTTGCCTCACTTTCTGGACACGGCTTCTAGGTGTTTTATTAGTCTAAGTATTTACCTACATATATCAATTCAACAAACAAAAAATAATCGTTATCCTTAAACAGATTTTGTTTTTTCAGGTTTCAAAGTACACTGCATTTCAATAAAAGGTTTTAAAGGACGACCGTAACAATTTTACTTTAACGTTTAGTAAGAGTACAACATGCAACCGCAACCCCTGAAAAGGGTCTGAAAATTTTAAATTAAAATGTAGGTTAACGTCTCACATACAAATGATTAAATTTGTTTCCCCGAGTTGTTTGTTTCTCATTACATTCATGCTGTTCTTAAAAACTGATGAAAGTTAAGTTTATATAAGTGTATATCTGCATTTCAGATAATTAGCGTTTTTCCAAAGTTATCTGAAGAAAAAAATTCGGGTTGCACTCCGGGAGTGCCGGCAGAAGTGAAAACTTGAATATTAACGTTGTGCATTTTTGATATTTTGTAATGGTTAGGGAATAATTTTGCACGCATTGCTTTAATTATCGGTATAAAAGTACGTTCATTTATGAGGTAGAATACAATATTTATTTATTGCGCTATCGTACACAAACATGACAATTTATATTACATTAAAAAGTTTATCTCTCAGAAAAATCAACCCGCCGAACGCCAAAACGACGCGCCGCCATTTTCGCCGCGCCATAGAAAGAGAGGGGGATACTTCCGCCGCCAGCTGTCTACGCTACATCCGTCTTACAAATTTTCGATCAGGGTCACGTGACCCTGACTGACGCGAGTTTATCATTTTTTCCCCATTACAAAAAAAGTGTACAACGCCGCTAAAGAAGTTTTCACTTCAAAAAAGCATTATTATTGATGTAAACTTTAGTTTTAGGAAGCAAAATTCTTAAATTAGTGCCCTCAGGACGACTTCGTCATTTTCTTAAACTTGACACTTTTTTAACTCGGCTCTTTCAGAGAAAAACATAATAAATTGTCAGGTATTTTAAAACGAAGACAATCTGTTCAAGTGGAATTTCAAATTTGTTTGTCAGAGGTATTTTTCACATACGTTTCAGCTGTTAATAAGAATACGACTCATATTTATTTTTTCACTTATTGTTTGTATTGTCAAGGAGTGCACTATAAAGAGAAAATTAAAAAAAAAATGAATGATGAATAATCACAGAGAAATAAAATATTTAAACTTGCTCAAATCAGTACACTTTGTAATGTTTTTTTACTGGTATTTACAGATTCTAAAATCTTTTTTTTAGGAATAATGAGGTATTTGTCTAATGTATTGCGTGTTTTGTACACTTATATCTAATAATTTAATAGGAATTTTCGAAGTTCGCCCACATTACGGCTCGCGCAGAGTTGTTTTGGTCATTTGTATTGAAATTTTAAAAATGGAACGTCTAGACCCATACAGCCATTTTTGGTCACAGATTTTCAACAGATGTAACAAGTCGCTACAGTTTCGTAACTGATACGACACATTGCGACTGTGTGGGGTTTTGTTTAAAGGTGTTGTAACAGTTCAGTAACAATGTTCCGGAAACTTGTTTCAGTAACTTCGTGTTGTCGCTGTGTCGACATAATTCACAATGATCTGTGTCCATACATTCTTTACACTTTGTGATCAGTTTGCAACTAGAGTACAAAGTTGTAACAATGTGTGGTAACGGGATGGTAACGTTACAACACATTGTGTTGTAACGTTACGACAATGTTCCAGAATACCAGCACGCGTAGCATGACCAACATCGAGATAAAATTCGACTCAGAGAACAATGGCTTGTCTACACCGAAATGTCACTTTTGTCGGGTTGAGATCGAGATACTCATGCTCGCATTTACAACTAGTAGACTCGTATTGTTCCTTGTCGTGGCCTAATGTCAAAAGTCGACAAACACGAGCTTTTCTGTTCAACTGACATTAATTTGACAGTTGAATCAGAGAAACTTGTCTACCACCCTTTGAGTAGTCGAGAAGGTCGAGAGAGAATCACAGACTAATTCGAAATAGTTTTCTACGTATTTAATTTTATATGAATCTAAATTTCTCAATAAAAATAAATCTAAATTATCCGTGCTTATATTTTATTCCTTAAAAACTTAAATTAAAATTATTTTCATACGTTCATTTTAATATTTCGTAATTTTCTCGTCATTTTACACAGATTACTAAGTTAACAATTTCGTTAGTAGTCTCTGTTATCTTTTCAAAATACTCTCAATAAAAGAAAGGCAAACGAATTTATATCCATACAGCTATATTTAATTAGTTTTAAGAGTTTAGCGTTGTGAAATCTATAGAAAGGAACGGTGCTTTATGAGAAATAAAGTAATTATTTTCTATTGGCAATATTATTCTTCTCGAACTCGAGAGAGCTTTTCTACGGAAGAGAACGCTTTCTTGAGTGCCTCTTTATCTTAGAACTTATAAAAAAAATGAGTGTTTATACTAAATTATTTCGGATCAAATTAGATAATTTTGACGTTTATTGGTGTTGAAATAAAAAGATTACCTTTAAAATTAACTTTTTTTATTAAAAGACCTTAAAAGGTTTCGAAATTCTGAGAACGAGTCCCACCTGTCTGTCAAACTGTGCTCAGCAATCGAGAAGGTCGAGACGACAAGTCTTCGTAGACAAGAGTCTCGTTTGCTCATGCTACGCGTGCAGATAACCTAACTTATACAAATGAGCGTCACCAAATCCAGTCACTCTCAAATATGCCTTTTATTTTCTGCCCCCTAGCATGCCTACCGAAACACGATATAATATAGCGATTTATTACATGTAACTGTCAAAAGACAATGTATTTCGACGGGTACGTATCAGAATGTCTAAAGTTAGAATGTCTAAACTTAAAATGGCAAAGTTCAAAATGTCAAAAATTTTAATGTCTAACGATTAAAATGTAAAACGTTCAAAATGTCAAAAACGAAAATATCAAACGGTCAGATAGTCCTAAATTAAAATGTCTAAGTTCAAATGATCAAAACTTAAAATGTCTAATATTCAAATTACCAATTCATAATAAATTCCAATTACATTTTTTCATACAAAACTGTAAATCGCAATAATTTTTGTTTGGTTTGGTATTTTGTATTTTGGCTTAGTAGCAAAAGGACCTATTCGCAAAATGCCACACGGCCAAAAAAAGGACACATTCTCAGAATGACTTGTTCTCGAAAGAAACTATTTTTATTTAGTTAAATATTACTAGATGAATAATGTCTTTCTTTATCCAATTAATAACATCACAAAAAAAGTTAATTATGGTTAAATTGCGAATCATTTTGATGTTATGTTAATACTTTGTATGGGAAGCTCACGGTTCGCCGGAGTAACGGATACTAGCGCGGTTTTCTTGCGGTTTCATTAAAAGTAGTTTGATAATTAGTTAGTATTTTTTGATTTTGGATTTTCTTGACGTTTCAGCATAGCCATAGTCTAGGGGGACTTTGAAAGTTGTTGTGTTCCGGCAGTAAGAGGTAAGCCAGTACCTCAGTGGTGAGGATTAAATATGTTCCAATCGCAAATCATTTTGGTATTACGTACCACAGATAATTATGTATTACGTTTGTATGGAAAGCTCACTGTTTGCCGGAGTCTTTTTTCATGGAGGGGATCGCTTATTCTCCTGCTTTAATGTTTGGTGATAAGTGTAGCAGTCTACCAAAATTGAAGTTGAGAAAGTGTGATTTGAATAAGTTAGGAAATAATAACAACTTGATTACGACAACGTCAGCGCGTGCACAACACGGGCGCGGTGCATTGGTCGAGCGGCGTGCTCTCCGCGTCTCGTGGTGGCTTAGTCTTGACTGGTGATCTCGGCGAGTGCATCCAATTGATATATTGCAATGAATCAAAGAAATGCACACAAAAAACTGGAGGACAATAGGCGCACGTTAAGGTGGGTACTCACTTAGGTTCGCGAACCTGCAGCAAAAAAAATATATTATCCTGTGCTGAAAATAGTTTGCCATAGTGTGTACGTATGCGAACTTGATTCGCACAGGTACATACTATAGCAAAAGTGAAAATAAAAGGGAACAAAATTTTCTGTCACCTAAGTTTAGATGTGTCACTAATCTGCAATACCCTAATAATAATATCTATCTCCAAGAAATATATTAGTTATCATATTTACCAAAACTGTCTCTAAAGTATAAATCATCGGATTAATGTAAATATGTATCTTAAATTATAGTTTGATCACTTTTTTCTATAGCCTGAATATACCTAAGATCTATGCTCTAAAAAGTAAGTTACGGGCAGGAATAATACACCTATCTAAAATAATAAACCTGTCACTATAAATCTAATTATCTAACTACTAGCATCGATTAATTCGTTTAATTATCGAAATTATAGATCTGTTACCTAATTAATAGAAAAATTCCTAATAGGGGCGGAGTTTTTATAACGGAGTTTTTAAAACCATTTTGATATTGTTTGGTGATTCAATTTTCAGTGACACTTTTATTATTTTGATAATTGATATTATTTCCAAGTAATTTTAATTAATATTTAGGTAATCGTTTTAACATTATTTGGTGATTCGATTAAGTGAGAGATCTACTATTTTAGGAACAAATATTATTAACTAGGTCACTGAAAACGCATTTATTAGGTAATTGATAAAATCATGCCCTTAAAATAATAGAAAATAAATATGATAAAGAGGTAAGAAAATCATCATTTATATTAACATCATAATATAAAAGCTTTACATCTAAGTACCTAAATAATCACATTAAGTATATTATAATAGTAAAAAAATATTTTTTTACACAATAGTGTAATAATGTTACATCTTAGGTAAATAATCACAAATTTCGAAAACGTAAGTATACCCTCCTCCACGTTACAATTTAAAAATTGTAACGCAATTACTAGAAACTACCAAGAATTGCTCACAAAATTTTGCAAGGCGATAAATGAAAAAAAAGGCGAATTGTTGTTTTCAAATCATTGTAAACCTTTGACTTATGGACCATTGATATTTTAACTAGTTTGATGTTTGAACCGTTTGACATTTTGAATTTTGCTATTATGAATTTATACATAATGATTTTTGACATTTTAAACCATTTGCATTTTGATTTTTGACATTTTGAACTTTGCCATTTTAACTTTAGACATTTTAACTTTTGACATTCTGATACGTACCCATTTCGACAGTTGAATGTTGATAAAACGCTATATCACGCTTTTTTATCATGTTTCGATGGACATGCTACTAGGGCGAGGCTAAAGTTTGATCATGCCGATCAAACCAACTATAGGTATTGACTTATTAGCATAACAACATTGGGGTAAGTTGTAAAATGAGAAGCTATAAGAAAAAGATATAATATTTATTTCAGTATAAATAAACAGCCCCTTTCCTAATAAAATAGGTTATGCAATCTGTTCAGTTTAATAGGTACGAGTACATCTCACGAGTTGAAATAACCAATATTCCACTTTTATAAGTAGCATAATTTATTTTTCTTTGTTCTGACTTGCGACCGCTTGTTCCAGAAATGTTGGATTTTTTTTGACCCTGCAACAAATATCGAAACTTTGAGAAACGCTGGAAGCAAAAAAATTGAGAAACCATTTTTGAATTCCCGTTACTTTGTGACGACTTTACGTAACCATGTCGACACATTATAGTTACTTTGTGACTAGTTGTGACGAGAATATTTTCACCTAACAAAAATGCTTTTCTTTAATATTTATCAATTTTACTGTGTAATATTGCTAAAATATTTTTTTTTGTTTTGATATTAACTATTATGAATAATTAAAAGCATTTGAGCACTCGGTGTGTACAAATACATAATGTTTACTTACCACCAAAATACTAAAATTGTTATAATATTGTGGCGCGTTAGTAAATTTCATTCTATTTGATGAAATGACACAGTCAAATTTTTTTCCCATTACGATTTGAGCATTAATAAAAACAATATTGAACAAAATCTGTTAGCTGTCCATAAACGATAAATAAATAAATAAATAAAATCTGTTTATAAATATTACTTGCCTGGAAAAAGATGGCGCTACCTTTCATTTTAATTAATAGTTCATGTCACCATATTTGTCACTTCACGAGTCAAAAGAATTGCTGAACGAATGAATGAATGAATTCCTGATAGAAGTGAGCACAAATACGTCGCGATGTGACTACGCGGCGACAGCGCAGTTCGACTAAAAGTTACTGTTACCAAATGTTACAAATCGTCCCCACTTATCGAAACGGCGACGGAACAACGGTCGACACGGCTACTCATTGTGACGGAACAAAGTTACTGAAAAAATATGTTTCGACACAATGTCTGCACTCTAAGTCGTAACCGCTACCAGAATGGCTGTATGGGGACCCTTAAGAGCAAGAAATAATATTCAAATTATTAGACACGCATATCAGTTTTTAATCCATTTCAAAAAAAGGAGGAGGTATTCAGTTCGTCAGGATCTTTTTTTTAGGTTTGTTATTACTCCATTACTCCAAGACGGCTGAACCGATTTGGAAAAATATTTTTTCATAGTCAACATATATAGTCTGATGTGTTGTCGTGTGTACAATTATACACTATCTTCATCATCATCATCATCATCACAACAATCGATTATAGGTCCACTGCAGGATGTAGGTAGCTCTTTTTCCGGTCTACATAGGCGTTAGATGTGGTACATCTAACACCTGCATTCTCAAACATGAGTTTTATATACAGGGTATCCCAAAAATTTGCCACACGGAGGGAAAATACCTAAAATATCGAAGAAGGGAAATTTTACTGAAAGAAGACTTCATTTTGTTTTTAAAAATAATTGGAACTGCATTCAAAGATTTTTGAAAAATCGCCTGCCTTAACCAGGAATCAAACCCACCAAAAAAGAAAAATACTTTTTTATTTATTTTTACGCCACCAATCGAATTCCTAAGTGATACAGCATCTTAAACAAAAGGAAGACCATGAAATTTAACATTTAAATTCTAATTATTACGGATTGTATCAAAAAAAGCTTTGAATGCAGTTCCGTTTCTTTTTAAAAATAAAATGAAGTCTTCTTTCAGTAAAATTTCCTTTCTTCAATGTTTAAGGTACTTTCCCTCCATGTGGCTAAGTTTTGGGCCACCCTGTATACCATGAGGTCTCACAGTGACCGCGGACGCACAACGTCCCAACTACCAATCACAAATAAACCAACCACAGAGCTCTATTTTAACGCAGTGCGTTCGTATAGCCAGGGGTCGTTTAAGTATTGTTATTAAATAAATATGTTTAGAAATTTTTAGATTATAGGCATTCACAATGTTTATATTAAGCTTATAAATTTAATAGAAAAAATACTAGAAAAATTCGACTCACCCGTAGCAGCTCAGACGGGACTCGAACCCTTGGGATTTCGGCCCAATGTACTGACCGATCGATTTATTCTATATTTTTTTCTATTAAATTTATTAGCTTAAGGGTCCATAATAGGAAAACATGGTTTGCGCGGGCCATATTTTTATACAGAAAACGTAAAGTTGTAGCCACAAAAAAACATACGACAAGCTAAAGAAATTATCTAGTTGCTACAAGTATGAATTTGCGTATAAACCTCACAGATGATTGTAAAAAAATATCGGAAGATCATCAAAAGCGCTTGTTGCGGGCCATATTTTTGGCGTAAATAATAGCGGAAACGGATTGAATTCTACATCAAAATATACTTTATCTACTCTCATATCGTAAAATTCGAATTATGAATTTCAAAACGTATTTATATTGACATACTTTATACACGCAATACCGAAAAAAAATTAAAAAGTTATTTTATAACATACCTTCGCTATACTAAGGAATGTTATAAAATAACTTTTTTTCTCATTACGATACAGGGCAAATCCAAGAAGAAGGCAGTGCCGCGCTATTAAAAAAAAACAATGATATTCCCATATACTTTCCATGACTAAAACGTACACTATGGTGATCGATGACTTAGCGTAACGATTAGTCTACCGGAATGCACTTATTTCATTATTATTTTTTTTCTAACAGAATACGCGCCATTTTTAGATTTAATTTTTACTTTTGCTTAAAATATCATATTAGTGAGTGTAGTGAGTGAAAATTTGACTCCACCCGATATTTTAGATGCGGCGACGGAAAAAACGTCTTACTTAACCTAGGTAAGTACTGCCGACCTACCGAACTCTTTTTTATCATTGATATTTTATTTTGTAGGTTCAATCACAAAATTGTATGAGAGTAGATAAAGTAGTGTATGAAACTGTACATAACTAGGTATTAAAACACTCGTGTGATACTATTAAAAACCTCGCCTACGGCTCGGTTTTTAAACACACACTCATGTTTTAATACCCCTCATTATGCATCAGTTTCATAAACTACTATTAATGTACTGTGTAGTTGCTCCTATAATATTTTTATATTATTTTATATATATAAGATAGATAATTGTACTAAAGATAATGATTAAAAAACAACGAAAAACATCGAAAAAGTGCAGAAGTGAGGTTATTTTCCATACTCTTTACACGTAAAGAAAAAGACAGTGACAAATGATTTTGCAAAACTGAGCCTTAAATAAATATGTATGTATGTCATCGCTTTTAACTATACCCCTGAGTGTGAAGGTTTGGTGATTTTCGTCGTGTGTTTCGACGTCACACAACTTACTGTCCCCAATTAACATCTCGAATAGAATAGGATTGGTATGTAATATCACAATCACAACATTTTGGAATGTAAATTTCATAAATTTAACCGCCTCTGTGGTCATAAGATAGCAGTTCCTTAGTGATGATAATTTTCGGTATAGTGCGCTTCCACCTTCGGCCTTATCGTCACTTAACATCAGGTGAGGTTAAGCACTATCACCTTCACTGTCACCGTCCACTATCCCGCATAAAAAACTTCATGGCACTTCTATTCTATTCGAATAATCGGAAAGCCAAGGATTTTCCACTTGTCTAGGCCCTCTGTAACGTAATACAGACTCCTTGTACGACGTTAAGACGCCACGCGGTTGTAGGCATAGACTTCTTTTTGAAGTGAAAACTTCTTTCGCGGCGTTGTGCGCTTTTTCTATGGGGAAAAAACGCTAAACTCGCGGCAGGAATCACGTGGCTGATCGAAAATGCGTAAGACGGATGTGACGGATGGAGAGAAGACAGCGGGGAGCGGAAGTATCCCCCTCTCTTTCTACGGGGCGCGTTGAAAATGGCGGCGCGTCATTTTAAGACGTCATGTAAACACTTGTGTCACCAGAAAAGCAACGCGCTAATTTTGAAAATGGAACTAATAGCAGCGATCTCTTCTGTGAAATCATAGACTTATTTATACTCTGTGACTATAAATTTAAATCGTAGAATGCGTGCATGTAGAAATTAAAAAGACCACTGACCTGCACATATTTACACTGGACAGGTTTATGTCAAACTGTTTTGTGCCTATTTGATTTCCGCCATTTTGGCGCTGTAGGACGTAGCGTGAGCATAGCGTGCGTACATGGTACTAAAGTTTGAAGTCTGGAGAGACCATCATGGCAACCATTTTCATATAGTACGTCAAAATTAGTTCTTTAGACGTACGCTAGTGGCGTTTCAAATAGGCACAAAAACTTAGCTGTCAAATCATACAGACAGCCAGTCTAGTTAAATAAAATAAAATTTTCATGTCAGTGAAAAAGACCAACCACTGGCGCGAAATCTTTAGAACTTTTCTTAATTACAAACTGATTGAATTGTGTGACTGTATAGTAATATAGGAAAGAAATAATTTTAATCCTTTGCCGCTAATTTCAAAATATCAAAAATGCACAAAGTTAATATTCAAGTTTTCACTTCTGGCGGCACTCTCGGAGTGCCAACCGATTTTTTTTCTCGGTATGGCAAACCGCGGATCGGGGCATACACAAACCATTTTACTTCTAAATTCTCCTCCCATTTTTTTTGTAGAACAAACGCGAAGATTTATGCTCGCGTAATTCACTCGGAATTCGGCGAACGCCGTTAAGGTGAAGTCCTAACGCGGGTAGGGGAACCATAATGTGGTAGCTAATAGGATTTGTATGTCATTCAATTTTTATATTAACACTAGCTGCCCCGCCCCGACTTCGCACGGGCGGCGTCATCTATTCGTTATATTGCGATTTAAAATGACGGAAAAAAAATATCTTTTACGTCTTTCCGTAAAATTTTTTGGCACTTTTCTTTTATTCAAACCTTGTCCTGATAATAACAAACACAGAAAAATAATTAACACAACAAACTAATTCAGTAAAGTCATTCTAAAGTTAAGTGCTTACTTACATACATTTCGGAGATTTATTTTTTTATGACAGATGAAGTCGGTTAAAAAGAGAAAATATGATTTTTTACAGTTTTCCTTACAATAAGTTTCGATCATGCTTCAATTTATCAATTTACATAATATATTGGAAAAACTATTGTCTGTGAATCTATTTCAGGCAACAGTCCCTCACAAATATAGATAGAAAATTAGAAACCCTCCATGTGTATTGTGTAGCTTATTTAATTGTAGTTACCCTAGATTCAAGTTCTATGATTTATGATGGGATAGGTAAAAAACAAATATTTTAATTTAATTTGTATTATTTCCCTGAGGTATTATTGCACGCGAAATTGTCTACATCTTTCATATTAGTAACACAAGACAAATATTTCCTGATAAAATCATTAGATGTTGTAAAAAAGAACTGAAACAATAATTATTTAGCCACTTATCTTAATGAAACTCAAATTCGAAACTGTATTATCTTGGCGTACCTAACTGGTGTTAAGCCTATTTGAATAGACGTAGTTAGAATAAAATTAAATTATGTAAAGTTATCCTAACTTTCTCAACAATTATGGAAGCCCTTAAGTTGCGTACCTGATTTATGTTCCAGAATGATTTGCATACGGAAGCCGAGCACTTAACTGACATTTCTTTTATTTGTTCGCCTGTAAAAACAGTAGTTTTTAATGCGTGCAATTTTTTATAATAAGAGGGACGTTGAACATTGAGGTACTTGTATCCTAGGGTGTAGTATCAATGTATAAAAATAAATAAATTTAAAAAATATTAAAAACACGACTGCCCCATTGTGTGTCATCAAGTGTCATTGCTCGGCGGACCGTTTTGTAGAACAATTTTAATCAAAGAGGTCCACCGACTGCAATGACATTTGTTATTTAACTTTTAGTTCGTTAGGTATTGGCGGGGCAGTCATGTTTTTAATATTTTTTTAAATTTATTTATTTTTATTTCACACATTTTAGTGACAAATTATATGGTTTTGAAATGTGCTCATTAAGGCCTTTCATTTGATGTCCATGTTATAATTATGGGGAAGGCAACTGTCAAAATGACGCTGTGTACGCTTGTTCCACGAAAGCTATGAAAACAAAGGACATTTACTTAAAAAAAAATAGTTTTTAGCTTTAAAATGATTAAATTCTGTGTGTCGGCTTTAAAAATGTTGGTACTTACAAATTTTCGAAAAATCTGGATGCAGAAAAAATTTATAAATTCTGTAAAAATAAAAAACGTCTTAATTTGGCTTTCAATTTCGGCATTTGCATTGTAGAAGTCTTTTATATCCATTTTGGGTCAATGGGTCTTTTTCGGTAATAAAATACCACAAAATAAATACCTATTTTCCCATACATTTTGTTCTGAACGTGTACTGTCTCAGGAACAAACGTACGCAGCGACATCTACAATTAGCTTTGCGTTGCCAACCCCCTTGCAGAAAAACATTTTTTTTTTCACATTAGAAAATGGCGTCGTGCTGTCGCCATATTGACTTTTTTCAAAAAAAAATAGCCAGTGTCACTCGGAATGATGTAAGCATAGAAATAGAATGTCAAAGAACAACAATGTCAATGAACTGGTGATCCGAAAACGAATGCATACATTTTATATGAGGTACGTAAAATATGACTTAGATTCATAAATTATGACTATATACGGCAAAGGAAATTAATAAACTATGTTCCATACTGTGTTCTTCGTCGATAAACGAATAAATGTAGAGAAATTTGGTTTTAGAGAAATGTGTGGCAAAATCTTATTTACCTATGAAAAGTGTGATTACTTCGATTATTTCTTTTTGTTACATCACAATTACTTAGAGCACAAGACACCATGGCTCCAGGATACCTTTGTTTTAAATTATAATTAAGATTAACAAATGTTTTAAACAAACTGTGATTGCTCATTTGCTAGGCGGGACGCTAGGGGCTCTTACTGTAAAAAATGTTGGCACATGTCACTTGATCTTTTGTCTCTTTTTTACATAGACCGTGTCCATATGATGTTAACTTCTCTTTTCCACGCTTTGTTGGTCTTCTTTAAGGATTCTAACGATACCCCATGCATCTAAATCCGTTAAGCCGTTGGAGTGGTGAATTCTTGAGAAAACATGATATGTGAACAAAAGTCCCCATTTCTCTTTACATATTTCCCCTTAAACTCTAGGCTAAATGAAATTAAAATTACTAAATGGCTCCTTAACATGACATATTCTGAGACTGAGGACTTAATCAGCTTTTTCGTAGGCTCGACTGAAAAACAAGATGTTATTATTATGTTTTAGTTGCAAATAAAAAAAAAAAACAAATTTCAAATTTTCAGAATCTTTTCACCCCAATGGTAATAGTTTCAGATGCAGTGCATTATTATTGTAACATAGGTACTTAATACTTATTATTATTTTAATCTGTGCACTATTCGAGCTGGCTTTCATTCCATCCATGTTACTTCTAAATTTAATCCCAGGTGGAATACTTTGTCTGGCACATCTATTTTAATAGTTTGATCTCCACGCCCTTTTTGTTCTGGCATATTTTCATAAACGTGTACATTGCCGAATGCCTGTACTTGAAATAATGTCGTACACACCCGTCATTTGTATTGCCTGGCAATGCCTTACTTCATTTATGATGTCTATTTCTATTTATGAATAAAAATATAGTAGGTGACGCTGTGTTTGACGGGTTAACTTCAGAAACAGACACTTAGGCTTGCTTACCTTATTGGTAAGAGTTTCTATGATGCAAGGGATTTTTATGAAACGAGCAGAAATAATATTACGATGATTGTATACCTATACAAGGCTATAATTTAAAATTTTAACAAAATCGTGAATATTACATCGAATTATGATCATGATAGTTAACTATCAGTAAAAATAAAGTCCATATTTTAGCTTTCGTGACATTAAAAAAAAGATCTTGAAAGTGACTCTTTTTTTGTGAGCAAAAAAAGGGTGACCGAAGGGGTTGTAACTTAACCAAAACTTATTTTTTCGCTTATCTTAAATGGAAATAAGTTAGCATAGTGTTCAAACATTAGTACATAAAAGTTTTGTTACATGAGTGTTCATGGTTGTTAAATGAACAAAGAAAATGCTATTATGAAAAATGCTACTTCTTGAAAAATCTCCATACAAATCGGCAATTTCATAGGTAAAGACCTATTATAAAAGAAGAAACTGACTCACGTATCAATAACAGAATCACTAAGTTAACTTAATCATCACTACCCTTAATTTTATTAATAAAAAATATCATTTACTGTTATTATAAATATATTTAAAACAAAACGGCCAAGTGTGAGTCGTACTCGCGCACGAAGGGTTCCGTACCACTTAAATGCTTATTTTATTCTGTTTTTAGTATTTGTTTTTATAGCGGCAACAAGAATACATCACCTATGAAAACGACATTACAGCCTGGTGACAGACAGACGGACAGTGGAGTCCCTATTAATAAATAGGGTCCCATTTATACACTTTGGGTACGGAACCCTAAAAATATAAACTCTATAATTTTTAACTGAACTGTCATGTTTTTATATTTATTCATTTACCCAACAATTATTGCTCAATCCCGTGTCACAGAGGTAGTTCGTTCGGCGTACGACACATTTAATACGACACTGCCCATACGTCACGTGCTGGTCGAATTGCGTCAATAAAAACGTGGACTTGACGTAAATCCGCGTAATGTCCCAGATCAATCCGTCGGATACAATAAGCCGACGCGTGTGATGGGTGGGACACACTGCTGGAGAAAATGTCAAACATATTTTTACCAAAATCGTGATTGGACATTGCCTATAGTTTTTACGTTTGTGTCAAACATTTTTACTTAAATATTCTACTTTGCTAAGTAGGTATTTTTATTTAGTTGAGTCTTCTGTATATTGAATATACTTTGTAGGGTGCCTAGCTCCAATACAGTTGATTAATAAAGAAGGATGCCCATTACTGACCTGTCGAAGTGTTTATTTTATCAATTACCATCACTGACCTCTATTATACAGCATACTTGTATAATAGAGGTCAGTGATTACCATGTACTTACAGAGGAGTAATACAGCTCTTAAAATTGCATTTTCATTGCAAAATAAAAATCGGAAATACGGAAATAGAGAAAATTGGCAATAAAGATTTTTTTATCCACATTAGGATAGCGCTTGGCCTTCATCTCACCTAGTGTTAAGCGACGATAAGGCCGAAGGTGGAAGCGAAATTCTCCCGGAATCCTCATCACTGAGGAACTGGCATATCTTACCTCTAACTGCCAGAACACAACAACTTTTAAATTGCTGTTATAGCGTCAGACTTAGGCAAGATGATGGTAGCTAGCCAGGCAGACTTGAAACAAACCAAACCGAGTACAAATTGTACCCTCCCTGGGAATCGAACCCGGGACCCCTGGCGTCTTACATGGGTGGGCGAACTGCTAGACCATAGAGGCGGTTAAATTAGCAATAATTTATACTAGGTACATATTGATTTAACCATTATATATTGTAATTATTGCAGAATTAAATTTCATTAAATATTAGTGTTCTACGGTCATAGCATTTATTCAAATGATGCTCGCAACTTCGTCCGCCTGGACGAAACGAACATGACAAACAATATCATTATACATCAACTTTTAAGAAAAGCTGTATAACAGATCAACGCTTGTATGGGGAGTGATCATTGTTCTTTTACGTATGTTTTATTCATTGACAACGTTATTACAAAATGACAAATCCTGATCCAAAGAATTCATAAAAAGTATGCTCAGCCACACTCAAAGGGACAGTGACAGTGGTTCAACCCGTGAAAACCACGATAAACATTTTTAATATTCAACCTTTACACCCGAATTATATCCATAAAAGCATAATCTTCAAACGAAATGTATGCTGTATATTCCAAGTGTAATGAATATAGATTATCAAGTGCGCGCAGACAGGCGAATCCTCTGGGGTACAGTCGCAACCGTTAACTTTTACACCAACCATTAAAGGGATAATTGTCCCCCTAATGAGCTCCCTACGTATGGTGATGGCAAAGAGTAAAATGTAGATGCGCCATTCTGAAACACACGGTGTGATTCTTACTTCCTTACTCGTAATTATTATAAATGCGAAAGTAAGATTCTTTACTCAAAAAAGTCATTATTCCTTCCTTCTTTGAGCAAAGTCGAGGTTGATGCGGTCCGCCGATGGTGACGCAACAAGGTTGTATGGGATTTCATTATTATCGAGTTTTGTTTCAGACATGAAAAATTTTACACTGTACAATCCGCGCAGATAAAGAATGGGATTAGAAATGGCGTCGTTCATATTCACTTCTCGCTCGCACACTAAACGCCACACCTATCACTCTCTCTGTCACACTCGT
Organism: Agriphila geniculea; assembly: GCA_943789525.1. NCBI lineage: Eukaryota > Metazoa > Arthropoda > Insecta > Lepidoptera > Crambidae > Agriphila > Agriphila geniculea. Next base: position 3,706,175 of record OX038886.1, on the reverse strand, counting down.
TGTGGTAAGCGCGGTGAGCCGCCATTTTCAATCCCATTGTATTTCTACGCGGGTGTTGTATTATTGTACCTATATGATGTCTTTGTACTTTTATATAAATTTAGTATGGAAAAATATAAAAAACTCGCACTTGGCCGTTTCTTGACCTTTCATTCAATATGATAATAATAATATATAGCTTTTATAAATATTATAGCTGCTCTTATCTACATCTGCGGTAATAAAGTGGATAAAAAAACCTTAATTTTTGGCTCCGACGCATTGTTTCTGAGACATTTGCATTTTTGTATTTTTTTTCGAAATTAGGTTATAAGTACCTACTATAGTATAGTAGCCAGTACTCGTATTTTTGTATACAAGCCTTGGTCCACAATGACTGCACTGCTGGCCACGTTATGATGGCCTCGAGCTAAGCTTAACTACGCACTCGTTGCGCTCTCGGCCACCATCATCGCTGACAGCAACGCAGTCATTATATACCGCGGCAGTAATGTACTATTGTTTGTTACGCCTTCATTCAGAGCGCGTAGTCTGCACCAGTTTTCGCAAAAAAACTTATTAAACGACAGGCTAGAAAATATTGTTCAAGCTATAAAAGGACTACAAAGCTTTTTCGAAGTGCACTACAGAGAGATAATTAGCTAATTCACATCTCTAATTTCGAGTGAGTCGTCTTTATTTAAGCACTATATATTTTTTCCATGGCGACGCTAGTGCGCAGGTCTTAAACTACCTACTCAGTCCTACTCAACCGATCATCGTGAAATTTTGCATACACGTTGTCAGGAGTACAGAAAAGGAAATAGTGTAAGGGGTCATCCATAAATTACGTCACACGATTTTCTTGATTTTTGACCCCCTCCCCCGTCCTTGTCACAGCTAGTCACATTTGTGAAACCCCCTCCTCTCTAGTGTGACGTCACATATTTTACAATTTTACATCTAGAAATAATTATTGAATTAAAAAACAGGTCAGAAATTTGTATTATTTCAATTTAAATTATTTTGAAATGTGATGTCACAAAATTTAGGACCCCTCCCACCCCCTTGTCACACAATGTCACACTTCATCGATCCCCTCCCTCCCCCTTAACGTGTGACGTAATTTATGGATGGCCCCTAAACTATCATCCAACTGTTGCGGGGGGGGGGGGGGGGGGGGGGACAGAAAAATAACTGTCCACGTACCCACGTGTTCACCCAACCGTGACATAGACCGCGTGAAGTTATTGCATTTCTTTCAAAGTAAAATACCTATACTTAATGTAATTATTAGTGAGAAAAAATATTTTTACAGTATTTTATTTTAACTACCAAAAGTTGAGCCATGACTTTAACATGTAGCCTCTAGAGGGTTAAATAATTTTATAAAGGGGTTTATTTGAAAAATAACCTTTACCCCAAAAATATCGAGTGTAGTTTCTTTTTGAATTCGACGCTCATTCATATTAATCTTTGGCAAGGAAGTTCGTGGGGACAAAAAGAGGGGAGAAAAGGGGTAAGTTATGACAGTGATTTGTCTTGATGGTTTCTTCCCATATCTTGCTGTCAAGGTTCACACAGCTCTATGGAACGGTTATAAGTTTGACCTTTTACGTTGGGGTCAAATATTATAATCCTATATACATAACACTTAGAGTTGATAAATGTATTTGAAGGTTTATTTAGAGGAACATTTTATTTTAAACGCCTTTGTGGTCTAGTAACCAATAGTCAACATGTGTAAGATGCAGTATCCCGGGTTCGAATCCCAGGGGGGTATATTTATACTCCGTTTGGTTTGTGGTAGAGCTTATTTCAAGTCCACCTGGCTAATTATCACCACCTTACATAATCTGATGTCATAACAACAATTTAAAAGTTCTTATGTTCCGACAATTAGGGGTAAGATGGCCAGTTCCTCAGTGGCGAGGATTCCGGGTGTAGTGTGCTTCCACCTTGGGCCTTATCGGCACTTAAAATCAGGGGGTGAAGGCCCAACACCAAACCGTTGTGGAAAACAAAAAAAAAACACTATTTGTAAGTATTTAATGGAAATGTAAGGTACTGTAGTTTCACAGTGATGCATTCTAATAAGAATCAAACAACGTCCGTCGTAGTCAACAGTATTTACCATTGCTAATTTATAAAAAAAAACTATAACTCGTAACATGACAAATGTTTATGTCACTCAAATAAAATTCGCTGTAATTCTAATTCTTGAATTTTCCTGAACTTTTCTTGCAAAGAAACTTGCAAATTAACGATTTTTATTGTGCAATTTTTTTTTTATCCTAATAAAAATATTAAATTATCTAATCATCATTTAAAAAATACATCACTATTTATGTCTGCTTATATTCGTTAGTAATTATATGAGTCGGTTCCTCTATTAAGGGAATATCCTTGTCGCACCCCTTTTACGAAATGTAATTATTTAAGCCTACTCTAACTCCCTATGTTAATATAACTTTAAGTTAATTAGGATGGGAATTGTCACATTCAAATCGAAACGCCATGTTATCAGGGTACGTGAGAGATGATACTGTAAATTGTGTAAATTCATACAAATTACGTAATGTACATTTAGGTTGAGTAGGTAGGTATTGTGCTTTTGTATGGAACAGCAGATTTTTTTCGCGATTTCAGAGTTGGCCCCATAGTGAAAATTGCTTGTAATCATGAGTGGAACCATCCCCTTGAGGGAACCAAATGACAAAAATTTCAGCGTGTATACTCTTTACTTGATGTTAGTAGCACAGAATAACTAATAGTACAAGCAAACTCGGTAGAAACATCAAATAAAAGATAGGGAACTATCGAAGAAACTATTTATCTTCACCTACAACCTCTCTCTATACAATATAACCGCCTAGAAAGCGAGTTAAAGGCGTCGAGGACACCGAAACGGGGCCATATCTCGTACGGAACCCGCGCGAAATTAATTAGAACTAGCGACCGGGCAAACGGTTATTGGGGCTTACACAAAAATTTATTTGACAAGAACGCCGGTAGTGCAAGTTACAAGATGTTATTATTATTATTTAGAAGGGGGGACGCCAGCGAAGCCGGACGCGTGATCAGTCACCTTGATCGGAGGAACCATTTCACCTGTAGCGGCATCTACCTTACGCCGCACATACCAACACATGGTTGCAACAAGATTCAGCACCATGTTTCTAGATGGCGCTAGTGTCGAATAAACACAAAGATTAGTAAGGAATAGTACCTCGTAGTATGGAGAATATATGGAGAGACCTACATCTCCCTGACGAAGTTTACTCAGTGACGCAGCATATATACAACTGCCAACCATCATCGGTTGGACCGCGGTCCCCGGGCTAATACTTCCCAGCCCGGAGGAAGATCTTCCACTTTGGCCTTCCTATTAGAGGCCACCTCTCTCCATACTACCATACCTACATTTCCTACACACCCATTTCCCCAAATCCCCTGAAAGCTGAGAGCATTATCATTTACCCCACCGGCGTCGGACCCTCAAACCTACCTGTACGCTTTACAGCACCTGCTGAGTTGACTTCTCGTTGATTGCTTTAGATCCTCTTCTATAAGCTTGTCCGCTCCAAAGAGCTCCCAGCGCAGTGATGCGTATATCGACCATTCTACCATGAAGTGGTAGATTGTTTCTTCTCCTTTTTGCATTGCGGACAGATGGGATCCTCTGTCCGCTTGATCACTGACAGATGTATGTTTAGTGTCCTGTCAATACAAGATGTTAAAATATATGTTAAAAACCGCGCCAGCTTACGTTAAGCATACATAAAGTTTAATAAAAAAAATATTTAAAAACACTGGCAGGTTGGATTTGCAGCTGCAGTTTTTGCTCAGCAGTGGACATTATACGGCTGACATGATGATCATTGTTGGTCTGAACAACTATTATACAGGTGATTTTTTTAACACTGGACAAATTTTCTGATGTCACTTAACTAGACCATCAAACTGGTCTATGGGACCAACTTAATCAGAGCAAAAAAATAATCAGCTGTTCCATACATTTTGGTCAAGCTTTGATATTGACGTTTTCTATGGAACAGCTGATTATTTTTTGCTCTGATTAAATTGGTCTCATAAACAAAGTTGTTTAGTTTGAAGGTCTAAGCCACACCACAACATTTTTGCAGTATCTCATTGTATTTAATATCGCAAGGCATTTTATAAATACACTCCTCTTGTAACTTACGTACTGGAAAAACACGTTATTAAATACATTAGACGTAAGCTGAAGAAAACGCAGCGTGGACAGACATAATTGTTTCGCCGTAACCTCCCGCGTGTTGAGGGTGTGACAACGGTCACGTCCCGTTACCTTATTTTGTGGGTTTCCTACTTCATATCGAAATACTGTTCTACTTTTTGACACTTTTTTATTATGTTGTTCTTAATTTAACAAAAATAAAAAAAAAACCGGCCAAGTGCGAGTCGGACTCGCGCACGAAGGGTTCCGTACCAAAAAACGGCAAAAAAAATACGTTTGTTGTATGGGAGCCCCCCTTAAATATTTATTTTATACTGTTTTTAGTATTTTTTGTTATAGCGGCAATAAAAATACATCATCTGTGAAAATTTCAACTGTCTACCTGTTGTTGTTATTAATATCGAGCAAAAAACAGCAAAAAAAAATAACGTTTGTTGTATGTGAGCCCCCCTTAAATATTAATTTTATTCTGTTTTTAGTATTTGTTGTTATAGCGGCAACAGAAATACATCATCTGTGAAAATTTCAACTTTCTAGCTATCACGGTTCATGAGATACAGCCTGGTGACAGACAGACAGACGGACAGCGGAGTCTTAGTAATAGGGTCCCGTTTTTACCCTTTGGGTACGGAACCCTAAAAATTACAGTGATGATACGCTAACCAAAAATCGTGCGGGTTCGTCCGGGGTTCTGAGAGAACCTATAATGACAACATCGGTAGGTACTACGTAAGTACTATTAGTTAAAGATATATTAGAACGGTTATTAAATACGAACTGAGCTATATTCACCTATTACAAGTACTTACACTTAAACAAGGCATCGTATCATATAATAAAATTTCGGTTTATCGTCCTCGATTTAACAAATTCGTGTAATGGTATTTAAATTTAAGACTAGGGAACCCTAAGTCTTCAACTTTGAAGAACCCAGAAATCACAATAGACTGTATTCCGAAAGAACCACTGCTGCCCTAATTGAAAATACCTACGTCATTTTATGCAAAGAAAAAAGAAATTGCGTTTAGATTTAAATAATCAGGGAGAGAGCTGTTTTTCTTCGGTTAAATACTTATTTCCTTTTTTTTCTAAACACAAAACAGACGTTACTTGAAGCAATTACTTGTGTAATTACACGATTTCAGTGTTATTAATTCAGAGGACGATCTTGTGTTGTAGTTAATTATGCAAAGTAGTTCGTTTTGGAGAAAGTCCTGTTTTGTTTTGTTGTGACTTGAAACTAAGTTCACGTCGAGAATAACGAAATCACTTAAAATTTTTAAAGGTGATTATTTTCATTACCTATTAGAATATTTATAAACACTAGAAATTAAATAAAAATAATTGAAAAAAATATTAAAAACACGACAATTTAAATAACAAGTGTCAAAAAAACAGAGGACATAAAAATGCCTGATAATGATGCAGAAAATAAAACTATTATTATAATAATACTAAGGCGAAATCACGTCTCAATTATACTAAAGGACCATACAATACCACTTTCCTAGCAACCAAGAGGCTATTACGTAACGCAAACAGCCTAAGTTATTGTAACTGAATCTACGTAACTACGTAACCACAGTTCCACTCCACATGGTTTGCTGCATTAGTTAACTGGACAAACTGACTTCGGTTCAAAATTTATATAGCGGTAGTTTGAGCCAAGTACTTGGGTTTATACCTACAAGATTATTCAATGACCTACATTACATTATACATGTACGATTCGTAATAGTAGTTGGAAGTGAGACATTTTTAACAGAATTCAATGTATGTTATATTTTTGACATAATAAAAACAATGGGAAATGTCTGGACAAAATCAAATTTGCTGAATATTTTTTATAGGTTTCAGAATTTTAGGTAGCGTGAAAAAAAACTTAAAGTCACTTGGTATTAAAAAAAGTTTCGATACAAAATGTCAAAACTTTTCTTTTTTAATACGTGTTGTGGTTGTGGCCAGTGGTGGCTGAGGTATAATCTCCATTATTCTGTACTTCCGTACATTTGTGAAGACGAAGTAACTTTCTTAGGGTTCCGTTCCCAAAGGGTAAAAACGGGACCCTATTACTAAGACTCCGCTGTCCGTCTGTCTGTCTGTCTGTCTGCCTGTCTGTCACCAGGCTGTATCTCATGAACCGTGATAGCTAGAAAGTTGAAATTTTCACTAAAAACAGATTAAAATTAATATTTAAGGGGGGCTCCCATACAAGAAACGTGATTTTTTGCCGTTTTTTTGCTCGATATTAAAACGACAACAGGTAGACACTTGAATCACAGATGATGTATTTTTGTTGCCGCTATAACAACAAATACTAAAAACAGAATAAAATTAATATTTAAGGGGGGCTCCTATACAAGAAACGTATTTTTTTGCCGTTTTTTGGTACGGAACCCTTCGTGCGCGAGTCCGACTCGCACTTGGCCGGTTTAGACGCATAGATTTTCACGCAACCGAAAATACACAACACAAGCCACTCTAAAATTTTAATATGATTACGATTTTTATTAGTATTTCGTTATTTTATTCATTAGTCGTCATCCCTATTTCACGAGGACGAAGTTGCGGGTGTAAGCTGATAGCTTTTATAAGATTTTTCATGATTATATTTTTTTTTAAATTCGAACACGTAACAGATTCAAACATAAATAATGAGGTAACATTTCGCTATGTTATTCAAGTGCCGACAGTAATAATCAGTTACAGTGCAAATGAGTAATTCTGTTAATTTATTAATATAACGTCCACATTGATAGTGTAATTATCTTCGTTATTGACAATTTGAACCTAATAGAGTGTAACACGACCGATTCGACAGGACATAATGTTGTTTATGTGTTAGCTAAATTATCGGTTTAATTTATTTACCATGGAAATAATTATGAATTTGACAAAAGCTTTTGTGCGAATTGAAATTGCAATAGAATTTGTTACTGTTAAATTAAAATAGTAAAGTTATATAGTTTCAAAATTAATCGAAAATGCATGATCAACAATTAAGTTACTTATTTACTTTCAAAAAAGAGGTTTAAAGCCTTACTTTCAAAGACATTTTTATGGCATATGATGGAGTGCTACAGAATTTACATTAAGTATAAGGTACAAGTGTAGAACCAAATATTATTTTGTGAAGCGAAGCTTCGTTCAAAAGGGCAAAATGTTTTCGTATGTCTGTCCCACTGTCCCTCTGTCCGGCTGTCCGTTTGTTCTCCTCTACTTCTCAACCGATTCTCGCAAAGTTTTGTCGATTCAGTTTATCGAAATTTTTCAAAATGGCGGACATAATATGGGAAAAAATGTATTTCGAAAAATGTTCAAAAACGACATAAACGCTACGTCTACTAGTTTATAAAGAAACTTTTTGTACTTATTGTAGCTTACGAAAATAATTATGTAGGATGCTGTACATCATATTCATAAATAATATTACATATACTCAAAAATAAACGTCCAAATTGTAATACTTAATGTAACAAGATCTCTGTGCTCAAAGTCTCATATGCGATTTGGAGCAATGTGAGCTCACTCGCGAGATTCAGTTAAGACCGAGCGGTCATGCAATATGCAAAACGTATGCAAAGGCCTGGGATCGGTGCATGTAACCCCGACGTCTCTGACTGACTACAGAGAAAATTGACGCTGACATTCGGTTAACTTATGGCAGAAAATTTTACTTTTACGTAAAGATGTGACTGAAAAATTTCTGTACAGGGTGTACGGATCGGGCGTGTACAAGTTTAGATAATACTAGGTGGTTCTGTGAGCTGTTGGCGTGGTCTTTGTTACTTTTTTAAAATCATATTTCTAAATAGCTAAAGTAATCGACAAAATGAAAACTATATGAATATAAAACCTGCTTACCAAATTTCAAGAGAATCGGTTGAGATATGTTACATGTAGAGGAGAACAGTACAAATTGAACAGCCGGACAACGGGACAGCCGGTCATACGAAAGCATTTTTGCTTAAGCTGAAACAGGCAATAATTCTCACTAGTTCCATTGGATATAGTTCCATGGAACTACTGCTACTTTTACTACTAAGTGAGAATAATCAGCATCAGTAGTTCCATGGAACTATATCTGTTACCGGCAATGTATGAAATGCAGGCATTGTATACAATGCCTAGGCACTTGATTAATAATAGTGCCTAGGCAATTGAATAATCAGTTGCCAAATGCCTAGGCATTTGACAACTAATTATTACTGTCGGCACTTGAATAACATAGCGAGATGTTACCTCATTACTTATGTTTGAATCTGGTACGTGTTCGAATTTAAGAAAAATATAATCATGAAAAATCTTATAAAAGCTATCAGCTTACACCCGCAACTTCGTCCTCGTGAAATAGGGATGACGACTAATGAATAAAATAACGAAATACTAATAAAAATCGTAATCATATTAAAATTTTAGAGTGGCTTGTATATCTCTTGGTTTTATATATTGCGTATTATTTGTTTTATGACCCTTCAAAGCTTTGTCTAAGAAACCATTTTAATAACACAATATTTAATATACAGCTGCTGAACAAATATCCTACGCGTTCTACGTCACAACTAAGTGGCTAATGCACAAAATTGGACTCACCCAAAAACGCTCCATATAATGTCTAAGTAGACATTATATGGAGCGTTTTTGGGTGAGTCCAATTTTGTGCATATTGAAACTGTGATATTTCGGGCAGTTTTCATGCTCGCGAAATAATTCATTTACCGATGTTTCTTTTTTTTGAGTTGTATTTTATCTAATATAAAATAAAAAAATAGCCATCATTCCCATTAACTATTATCATGCCAATTCGTCTAAAGGGCCTACATAAGTGGCCATTCTACTTAAATTAACGCTAGTAGAATAGAATGCCAATGTTTGGGTTTGTTATAAGCTAATCGTTAAAAAAAATCGGGTTGCACTCCGGGAGTGCCGGCAGAAGTGAACACTTGAATATCGTTGTGCATTTTTGATATTTTGAAATTAGCGGCAAAGGATTAAAATTATTTCTTTCCTATTACTATACAGTCACACAATTCAATCAGTTTGTAATTAGAGAAAAATTCTTAAGATTTCGCGCCAGTGGCCTTTTTAATTTCTACATGCACGCATTCTACGATTTAAACTTAAAGTCACAGAGTATAAATAAGTCTATGATTTCACCGAAGAGATCGCTGCTATTAGTTCCATTTTCAAAATTAGCGCGTTGCTGGTGACACAAGTGTTTACGTCTTAAAATGACGCGCCGCCATTTTCAACGCGCCCCGTAGAAAGAGAGAGGGATACTTCCGCCGCCAGCTGTCTACTCTCCATCCGTCACATCCGTCTACGCAATTTCGAACAGCCACGTGATTCTTACTGACACGAGTTTAGCATTTTTTCCCCATACAAAAAGGCGTACAACGCCGCTAAAGAAGTTTTCACTTCAAAAATCAGTGTGGGGCGAAACGTAACAGTCACAAATGGCAACAATATTTCCAGTTTCCAAATTAAAGCGAATGTTTGCTGTAAACATAAAGAAAGGGTAACAATTTCGCTCTATATTCGTAGAACCACTTTATGTGCTAGCATGTAATTTTATTCCATCCAAATCACAATAATCATCACAGTCATAATAATAATCACAACAAAACTTGTAATTACAAACGTCCGAAGGTCATTTTGCAAATGCCCACGTTTAATCAGAAATTTCTGGCCCACCTGTCCGAATTTACCTTTACCACCCACATATCTCTGTGTCCCTAATGTACAACATTCTCTCCGTGATTATGCATAATGGCAAAATCCCCACAACAGACCCTTAGAATTGTTGTGGCTTACATTTTTGTAGGACAGATTAGACCTATAGTCCGAAAACGGAATGGGACGTTACGGGAATGGCGGCAGCTTTTTATAATGCGCGGACATTTTAATTACGATGAACGGTGGAATTAGTATTTGGTTTTTGGGTAAAGGGTGAGAATTGGTGTTATTAAATATTTTGTTAATGTGATTTTGTGTTGTATTACAAATAAAATATTTTGACAAATTGCCGCAACGCAATGTACCTATAGAGACAAACCGAAAAGTGATAAAATTTTCTGTAGCATTTCGGTTACTTGACAAAAATCTGTGAAAAGTATGTAAATATTTTTCATTTGCTATACATACTAGTAGGTACATCATATTTATACTACCAACTTTCAAACACTAAACCGATTCGGGTTTATTAGAGCTCTTTAAGCACGCACAACAGGACGGTAAACATAGCTCTTATTATGTACAGCATAGAGAAGGTTTCAATTTGAGTTCCCAAATTCCAAATGAAACTATCCGTTTTATTTTAAGCCAAAGTAATCAAACCCGAGCGAGACCCGTTAATTTATAAAGCATTCCATTCACGACAGATTGACCAGGCAAATAGCATGGAATGCTTGGCCCATGCATGCCGTGGAACTCCGCCCGCTGCGGCAGATTACTACCTGATGGACAGACATTCGCTTGCGGTCGATATGCGTAAGGCAGAGGACATGTTCAATCGCTGAGCGATTTTTAACTTGTTTTACGCAAAATCAAAAATGATCATCATTCATGTACAAAATAGCATAGAATGCTTGGCAAATGCATGCCGCGGAGCCCCGCTCGCTGCGGTCGCGTCAGATTACTGCCTGATGGACAGACATTCGCTTGCGTTGCGGTTGATATGTGTAAGGCAGAGGTCATATTATAATAACCGAGCGATTTTTAAGTTGTTTTACGCAAAATGAAGATGTTCATAGCATTCATGGACAAAATAGCATGGAATACTTGGCGCATGCATGCCGCGGAGCTTCGCCCGCTACGTCCGCACTCGATCAAATTACCTACTACTTGATAGACAGACATTCGCTTGCGGTATACATGTGTAAGGCAGTGGACATATTCTAATCACTGAACGATTTCTAACTTGTTTTACACAAAATGAAGAATGATCCTCGCATTGATGGACACAATAACATGGAATTCTTAGCACATGCATGCCGCAAAGCCCCAGATTACTGCCTGATGGACAGACGTTCGATTGTGGTCAATATGTGTACGGCAGAGGAAAGCAAATGTAGCATTTAAAGCAAAATATAATGAAATGTTTTGCGCTGCTTGCGGTCGATATATACAAAGGCTATGTTGTATGTGTATACTAGGATATGTTGCCGTTGACCAGTCGCAGAATCATAAGTTCAAATTCAATAGTATCTAGAATCTTTTGTTTGGTACAACTAATCTTTCATGTGAGAACTGGGATTAGACTGTTATTACACAATGTAATGAAACAAATAGTAGCTCCACTCTACACTTGTTGTATACTATAAATAAGGTCGAAATTGTACCCGCTCCGCTCAACACAGTGTCGCAGTCCAGTTCTCAATTACCAGCGGTTTCTAATTACACAGAGCTTGTCACATTATTAGTGGGCGGCGTTGTGACCATTTCGTCCCATTAAAAGTTATTTACTATGCTACTTCCGGCGCAATTTAAGATTATGAGAGCTGTACCTAGGAGAGAGCCGGGTAAAGCTTAACATTATGATAACGCTGGGGAAAATAGAGGAATACCATCTTCATAAAAGCTGCAACTTTTTTATTTAAACAAATTGTTTTTTGTTTGTAAAATTATTGTTTGATTATTAAGTACATAATACCTTCATATTACCTAATGTTAAGGTCGAACGCAGACTCACTTCATACGAAACTTTCAACTGCTCAAGGCCAGAATTAATAAATCTATAGGGATAGATTTGATACGCTAGTAATAATAATTCGATGCCTGATCTAGATTAGTTGCTATACAATGAATTGCCCTATTGCTATTGCCCTGAGCGAAAGTGGGGCCACGGTGAATTTAATTTAATCTTATAATTTTTTGTTAAGCCAGTTTTTCAATTGTTTTTTTAATGGCGGAGATAGTGTAAAAAAACATATTTCAGTCCGGATATCCGGCGCTGTCTGTTCTCCTCTACAGGTCGCATTTCTCAACCGATCCCAGTGAAATTTTGTGAGCAGGTTTGATAAATATATATAGAATATTTTTATCGAGACAGTTTTTCGTAATTTATGTAAAAAACCATATTTCAGTCCAGCTTTACGGCTGTTTGATCTCCTCTACAGGTCGCATTTCTCAACCGATTCTAGTGAAATTTTGTAAGTAGGTTTGATAATTATATATAACTGTTTAGTCAAGCCAATTTTTCCAAATTTATAAAAAAATATTCACCCATTTTGAAAAATGATTAAAATTAGAAGCACCATCTGGCTGCGAATACTCACGTACCTACTGTGTGCTTTGAAAACTTCATGGCGACATTTTATTTTATTTTATCGCGAGGTCTACAGCTCACGGAGCCACTAGTAATAATGTTTTACGTAGAATTTTAAGGCCCACAGTCTAGTATTTTTAGAAGGTCTCGTTACATTCTCTCGTAGTCACCTCTAGAAGTAGATAGCAAATCTGCTAAAAGTGGCCGTTTTTGACACATTTGCTATCTACTTCTATGAATGACTACGAGAGCATGTAGTGATACCTTCTAAAAATACTAGACCATGGGCTCTAAAAACTCCACGTAAAACATTACTAAAATATTTTTCTATTAATAACTTATTAAATAAAAACCCCAGAGGGCGCCACTTTCGGTCATACAACCGCCTTAATGAAAAATGAACGACAACTTTTCCCTGTGTTGCTAGGTGTTGCCTAGCAACTAATCCGGATTGAAGGATTTATTTAAGAATACCTAAAGAAACTCGTCAAAGGTTGCTTTTATTTTCCTGTTTTATTTCGTACAGAGTAGTCAAATTGACCTCGTGAGTCGCGAGGTTACTTTTCATTGGAACTTAACCCAAACTCTCTCTATCTTAATACCTACCTAATAATGGAATCTGTCTATCAATAGTTAGGTCGAAATGGTCACATGGTCGAGACATGGCAGATTTCAACACAAAGCATATGACAGTTTAGGTACCTATCAGTGGCGAGGGGTGAAATTATGGCGAAGGTAAGCCGGTCTACAAAAATGTTGTGATCTACATAGTGGATCGGTGGGATGGGATTTCTAAAAGGTAAGCCGATGGGAATCGGCCTGTATGGACCCTTCGCCACTGGTACCTATACAGAGTGTCCCAAAACTTTGCCACACGGAGGGAAAATACCTTTAATATTGAAGATAGGAAAATTTACTGACTTCATCTTGATTTTAAAAATAATTGGAACTGCATTCATTTTTTTTTAAATAACCTTCCTTAACCAGTAATCAAACCCACCAAATATGAAAAAAAAAACTATCTTTTATTTTAACGACACCGATTGAAAGGGTTACTTACTCATTTAGCATCTTAACAAAAGGAAGACCATACATTTTTTACATTTAAATTTTAATTATTACGTATTGTATCAATTTGTATCGTAAACTAAGCAATTTAAAAATATCTTTGGATACAGTTCCAATTATTTTTAAAAACAAAATGAAGTCTTCTTTCAGTAAAAGTTCCTATCTTCACTTCAATATTTAAGGTACTTTCCCACAATGTGACAAAGTTTTGAGACATCCTGTATAACTGATTGTATGTTCACAGTTTCAGAATGAATACAGTGTCCAGTAACATGTTAATCCCACTGCTCAGGAGTTCAGTGCATAAACAAGAATGACCTGGACTATCAAGGTGGAGGTTAAATTTACCTTCAGAGCCTCTAAGCGTGCCCGCAGACTACAGACCAAACTGTCAGCCGATAGTTGGTTTTGTATGAAGAATCGGCCGATACCGAAACGTTCTAGTGTGCGCACTTGCATACACCTTCATACTGATTGAGTCAATCCCGACTAAACTGTCGGCCGCTGGAAAGTCTGTAGTCTGCGGGAACGCTGTTTAGATGTATAGACAATCTTTTAATTAAGATTTTTTTGTATCACATTATGTTCCAATAGCAGCGATTTCTATTTTATTCTAAGTTAATACTTAGAAGCTAAAATATAAATAATATTGACTTTATTCCTGCACTAATTTCTTGTAAATAGACCCTTTTGCCACAGATTAAGTTTGTATCGGTGTTTGTATGATTTTTTGTATATTTTTTTAATTAATTTGTATAATTAAAATAACACAAGTGAATTTAGAACTAGGATTCAACTTAGAAAGATTAATTAATGATTTCTACTTTTCCAGATAAGAAGGATAATAAAATTAAGACAGAAAGAAAAAGAGGGAGAGAGATAATCTATTTGTCGACATTAACAACATTTCGTTTATAAAATACTAGCTGCCGCCCGCAACTTCGTCTGCGTGGAAAGTTTTTTTGCTATCCCTCGGGAACAATACTTTTTTTCGGGATGAATGGTACCCTATGTCCTTCTCTGTACCCCTGACAACGTGTATGCAAAATTTCATGAGGATCCGTTCAGTTGTTGAGACGTGAAGGCGTAACAAACAAACAAACAAACTGACTTTCGCATTTATAATATTAGTAAGGATACAGGCTGCATTTTTATTCAGTCGTGTTCAGTCCATGAAACTGAACAACTTTTTCCATATGTGTCGAAATGCGCCACAAAATTTTGGTCATCCCTTCACACTGGCCACAAAATGTTGTCCATTTGAGGCTTTGTTTCTTAATGAAAGTTGTCCAAATTCATAGACTGAACACATCCTTAAAATTTGGAGAGTGAATAAAAAGACAGCCTGTAGAAACACCAAAAACACGTGCATTCAATTAATATTACAAAAATTAAGACTGAAAGTTAAAAACAGAAATTGTCACTATGAGTTATCGCGTTTGAACTATAGGCACCAGACAGGTAATGTAGCATGGACCACATGGACCTTTAATGTTAGTTAACTTCTTACACTTAATTTTATCAGACAGGCATATTATGTCATTTTCACTTAATCAATTTTTTTCTCTTCAAGAAAACCGTCTTTATTTATCTCTTGGTTAAAAACACCATATGTACTAACTAAATAAATGAAATAATTATTTAAATAAACTGTATCGGGATTTTCACCATGTACCTTTTTATTTTTGAGACTCCGATATTTCGGCGCAGTTGCATGCGCCATGATCACGGAAGAACTGTCGGTTGTCACGTGCGGGTAGATGTTATTGGCAGACGAATCGGTCTACCCTCCGTCTAGTTCTTTTATTACGGTCGGTACCGGTACCATTGTCTGCAAACTCACTATTCACTCGAATCTGTTCTCGACACACGACACTCACTGTATCTTTACGCGGAACGGCACTTTTTTTATTTTTGTTGTTTTGACACAGCCGGACTACTGGATTCCAGACACTCGACAATTTAAACCCATCATCAAAAATAAAAAAGTGCCGTTCCGCGTAAAGATACAGTGAGTGTCGTGTGTCGAGAACAGATTCGAGTGAATAGTGAGTTTGCAGACAATGGTACCGGTACCGACCGTAATAAAAGAACTAGACGGAGGGTAGACCGATTCGTCTGCCAATAACATCTACCCGCACGTGACAACCGACAGTTCTTCCGTGATCATGGCGCATGTAACTGCGCCGAAATATCGGAGTCTCAAAAATAAAAAGGTACATGGTGAAAATCCCGATACAGTATATTTAAATAATGTTAATAACCATGGAAATTTAAAACAATAAAATGAAATAATTGTTCAACTAAACTATAATTTTGAGTACAAACACCGTAGACCTATCTAAGTTTTTTTCATCGTACTTTAGAATTTTAGTAGGTACATAAACAAATAAAAAGGAATTTGTATTTCAAAACCGCTGTACTTTACATAATTCATTATTCCATTAAAAGTTATAAATGCGTACCTGTACAGAACGGTGTGCTTATAAGATCCCTAAGGAAATTATGTTTTAAAATGTTGGCTGAATGTAAAAACGTATTCGTTGTTATTTAATTTCCTTTTATGTATTTAAATTCAGTGCTCTAGCACTGGAGTATTTTATTAATAAACAGCTTTTTTCTATTATGAGAATAGATTTTTTTTTTGTTTATTTAAGGACAACCAACAAGTACATTCACCTTACACAAGTCAACATGTATATAGCTATGGGTTACAATCTTAAGTGAAGACTTAATTAAAGGCTGCCACGGCATGCGTTATATGCAAAGAATTATAAAATTATTAAATTAATTAATTATTTATTAAAAATTACAATAAATATCCCAAAAAGTCTGAAGATGTTTAGCACAAGTACGTTTAAAAATAAATTATTCAAGTGGCTTAGGGGCCTTTCAAATATTACGTAAGCAAATTTATTACAATTATTTACCCCCCCCCCCCATCCCCCTTATCAGCAAAAGTAAGCAAAGCTCTTACCCCCTCCCCCCATGCTTACGTAAACATTTTTCATTTATAAATGTATATATTTTTTAAATTTAGACAAGTGAATAGCGCGATTCCCCTAATCGGTTCTAAAGCGAGTGCCTAAACGTATGCATTATTTGCGGAAATCCCCGAAAATGCGTTTCGTTTTCAAGCATAGACAATGTGAGGGTTGCCATTTGTGTAAAAAAGTAAATACTACCGATGACGTAATCATCATCTAGACTCCTCTTCCCCCCATGTATGTTACGTAATACTTGAACGGCCCCTTACTGAGCAAAACTTTTATGTAAATCATTTCTTGATATGAACACAGATTGTACTTAAAATAATTTAAATGTTTATTGACATATAATAATAATTGTAATTAATTATTATTTTTAGATTCATTTGCACGGTTAACAACGAAAGTTGTTTAACACTTTAGTACTTTGTCATAGTAACTTTTTGACTAATGTTTCAAACCACGAGCCAACAAAGTACCAAAGCGTTAAGTGACTTTCATCGCTGACTGTACGTTAATTGCTATATAGGTCTTTGAATGCTACTTTTATTATTAGCAAAACTTGTGCTCTACACATAATTGTAACAACTTTTTACCATGTTTTAAGCAAATAAACTATTGACTAATTAACAAGATTTTAGTAAGAAACTATTTTATGTTACTTAAGTAAAAATGTGTCTTGCTAATTTAAATCGTGCGACGAAAAAGATAGTGAAAGTGGCTTTATTAAAAACAAAGTAGATTTGCTCATAATGTTGTCATCACATACAACGAGAAAATTCTACCGTGAACGGTTAAAAAATGAAATTTACACGGGCAATGAAGTGCATGAAAGCAATTTCCCCACGAGGGAGCTGGCAATGGCTACTTTACTATGATGTACGAAACAATCTTATGGGAACAAAACATTGTTTCGCAAAAAACGAGTTGTGCGAAAATAATTTATAGATCGATACCTAACCTCAACCATCATAAACCACAATATCCGCAAATAGTGGTTGTTAGTACAGTATCAATAAAATTTGGTACTACCTAGATTAAACCAACCGAACATATTTTACAGTCTGATAATTTAATTTTTCGGCAAACCGTTCTGTCAGCGTCGCCTAAACATTTATCATACTACAAATTAAATGTGGACAGTACTTTCTATGTAGAATTGTATCTAGTAAAATTACGGATTCGCAAAACATTAAATGCTAATAAGCTGTAATTTTGCATATCTGATTTAGATGTGATCATTAAACAAACACTAATATCTACGAATCCAACTAAATTTATGAATAAAAAAAATAAAGCGTAGTTATTACTTTTTTGTTGGATTTACATTCACAATCAAATTATAGTTTCAAATGAAGCAAAAAGTAAAGAAAGTATGTAATTAGCAATTTTGCTAAAGCAACTATATAAATTAGTATTTTGGTCAGTAAAGTAAAAAAAATAATTAGTGAAAATTAGTTGGATTCATTTACAAAATGACAGCTAGCCATTCAATCTAACGATCAAAAGAAGAAAGACCGCTATTGCAAATTATTTATATTTCGTCATACTAGCTTCCGTAATTTTACTGAACTACGTAAGATGTTTAGAAACAAACAAAATGTACTTAACTAGCTACTCTGTGAGCTAAAGACCTCGCGTTTTAACATTATTGAAAAATTATTCATAATGGCTGTTTTTTGTCAAAAAACGAAAAACTTAATCTATAAAAAAATTCACAGATCTCGTGCCTTTCACGACCTTCTGGTACATTGAAAATGAATTTAATTAATTACCTAAAACAAAATTTATTCGTAAACATTTTTTATTAATATTAAATATACCTATGTAAGTACTATAACTAAGACATCTTAGAATTTCTACAAAAAAATACAAAATAAAAAATTCTAATCAAAATCAAATGCAGTCTCGCGCTGACTTCATCATCATTTGAATATACGAGATAACAAACTATGTTTATCTAGGCATCATCTTTACATTCTCATTTAGAGACCGTTGTTAAAATTCATTTGGAATCGTAGCGTTCTAAGAAAAACATGAGACATGCCCTTGGACGATTCGTCCAAGGACATGCCCGATCGAGTAATTTTAAATCTCGAAATTGAAATAACAGCAACCCACGAATATACAGCAACATCTTTAACATTTACATAGTACCTATTTATTTCCTTTTTTACACGTTTTGAGTGTAATTTATCTTAAAAATTCTAACCAATTAGTCCAAATGCTTTTCTGTATCTACTCCTAAATATGGAGGCTCAAACTACAAACTCTCTTCTATTCAACTTTCGCTCAAGATTCGTTTATTCGTTTGCCTATACAAAAAAGTGCCGGGTATCACGAAATCCCACGGTGCAGGCAATGGTCAGGAAATATAGCCAAAACAATAGAAACAGATGCGCCGAAATAGTTTATTTCGACGCTCACGTGCAACTGCAAGGCAAAGCCCGGCCTTTTGCATAAGTAGTCAACACTTATAATTCAACCTTTGCGGAAGTAGACCCATTTAATAATAATATTAAAAGCAAATTCCTGGATAAAATCAAGGAGTTGTTGATGGGTGCCAGATCAATTTGTACATTAATATTGTACTGGGATATTATATAGGTAAATGAATTTTGATCTAAATAGGTATTTATATTGCATTAACTGTCATGTTGCACTAATTTAATTCAGAAGTGGGTTGAATTGAAGTATTAAAAGTATTAAATATATTAAAATTAAATTTAGATATAAAACAAAAAATATAGGTTAAATAATTAGTTCCGATTTTGTTAATAGTAAATATTTTGTTCAAATGTATTGAGTTTTTAGGTTTATCGGTTTTTTTTTTCAACAATAAAATTAGGTACATTGTATTGTTAAATTTTGGTGTTATCAAATTTGGCTTAATCTGTGAATAACTCTTTTGGCCAAAGTAATTAAGGAAATAATGTTATGTTACAATTTAAGTAGTTAATAAGTCTGTCTGTTATTCCGAATAAATAAAAATAAATAAAAAAATTAAGTATATCTTATATCAATTATATATATATAATTGAAATATCTTTCCAGATATTTTAACAATTGATTAAGATGAAATAGCTATATAATTTTTAAATTTGAGATTTCAATTGAATGTCGAGGTAATTCCTCACATTGGTGAAATAACGCTGGCTTACAGCGTAAGAGTTTAGGATATACTAGGAAAAATTCAACGATGTCACTAGTGACTCGGTAGCTCAGCGGTCAGAGCATTGGACCGGATATCCAAAGGTCGCGGGTTCGATTCCCGTCTGAGTATTGATCTGGTGCGAGTCGTATTTTTTCTAGTATATTATTTAGTATTGTTTAAAAATAGCATTGTAAATGCAAAAATCTCAAATTTAAAAATTATATAGCTATTTCATCTTAATCAATTGTTAAAATATCTGGAAAGATATTTCTATTGAATGTCGAGGTAATTCCTCACATTGGTGAAATAACCCTGGCTTACAGCGTAAGAGTTTAGGATATACTAGGAAAAATTCGACGATGTCACTAGTGACTCGGTAGCTCAGCGGTCAGAGCATTGGACCGGATATCCAAAGGTCGTGGGTTCGATTCCCGTCTGAGTATTGATCTGGTGCGAGTCGTATTTTTTCTAGTATATTATTTAGTATTGTTTAAAAATAGCATTGTAAATGCAAAAATCTCAAATTTAAAAATTATATAGCTATTTCATCTTAATCAATTGTTAAAATATCTGGAAAGATATTTCAATTGAATGTCGAGGTAATTCCTCACATTGGTGAAATAACGCTGGCTTACAGCGTAAGAGTTTAGGATATACTAGGAAAAATTCGACGATGTCACTAGTGACTCGGTAGCTCAGCGGTCAGAGCATTGGACCGGATATCCAAAGGTCGCGGGTTCGATTCCCGTCTGAGTATTGATCTGGTGCGAGTCGTATTTTTTCTAGTATATTATTTAGTATTGTTTACAAAGAACTTTATTCGATTCCACAATTTTGGGTAGGTAAGTACAGATAATGTAAGGTAGGTACATTATGAAACCGAAAAGGTTACCACTCAGCATAAGTTGCAGCATGATCAACACCTGCAACGCTGATATTCTGCGGAACCTTGAATTGTACGTAGGTGCATGCCAAACAAAATAAATAGGGCTATGTTAATTACATTCATATTTTTAACTTTTAGATTTTTGCATTCACAATGCTATTTTTATATTAAGATGAATAAATAATGAAAAGCATTGGGTCGGAATCCTAAGGGTGCGGGTTCGAATCCCGTCTGAGTTGCTACGGGTGAGTCGATTTTTTCCAATACTTTTCATTATTCATTCATCTTAATACATTCATATTGCCATTGAGCTACAATAATACTATATCACACACATTTCACTAGTATGAACAGTGGACCAAAAAACTGCAGACATATTACTTTTGCTATGAGTTGTATAATGAGAAATTTAGATATAAAATAGTGTTGTTTAAGTTAAGCACAGTCGCCTGTTAGGATACCTTTTGTTGTTCAAGCAAATAATCTTTAAATTTACGTTTGAAAGAATTAACCGATAGAGAAGCTTTTATAGGTATGGTGGGATATTGTTCCAACATTTCGTGGTAGCATAACGAAAGCTACCACGAAAAGCAGCCGAACTGTGCATGGGGCATATGAGTATAGAAGCTAGTCTAATTTCGCGTTGTGAGAAAATCAGTTTTTCGTAAAGATATCGAGGTCGGTGAGACTTAATAATTCCAAATAGTAATGTGGAAAAGTGGAGTAATCGTCGAGCCTCCATTTTAACGATGTTTTCTCTGTTAAGAAATGGCGTGACATGCCCACGACGTGGAACTGTGAAACAGAAGCGCGCACAAGCGTTTTGGACGCGTTGAATAAGAGCCTTTGTTCGGGACAACAAGCAGCTACTAATTACGGAATCAGCATAGTTCAGTTTAGATAAAATGAGAGCATCGCATAATCTTATTCTCATATCAGTGGAAAGATGTTCCCGAATTTTGTATAAGACCTTCAACCTGTAAAAACAGTTCCTGACAGTGTCACGTACGTGTAGTTCGAATCGCAAATGGCTGTCCATCATAAGACCTAGATTTCTGGCTACATCTACATGTTCCAAACAGTCGCTTTCTATTAGGATACGTGGTTTTTCACTCGTAATTTTGCTCACCTGGAGTTTTGTGCCAAGTACGAGAAATTTTGATTTAAGTGGGTTTAGAAATAAGCTGTTCTGTTTGGACCATTCCGTTAGCCGCGCGAGATCTTGATATATAAGATATTGATATTTGCCGAAGTTATTTAGAAGGTGTGTTCTTGTGACATCATGAATTGAGGTTCGCCATTTTGGCCTGATTGAGGCTCGATTTATCTGTTTTAATTTGAAGCCGGGCAGACTTACTTGACTTTACGGTACAGCCCCTGTAGAGGAAAACGGCCACACAGACATACGAAAGCATTTTTGACCAAGAAGAAACGGAGACGCTTCGCTCGCGCTTCGTGCTCGCTCGGTCAATAAAGCAAGAGGTAAAACCCCTTTGAATAAATTCCTTGCATATTCTCGTGTAGTTGTTATTATAGGTATTATCAAAAAAAGAAAACTTCTATAAACGGACGTGCGGACATGGACATTATATTGCGCGGTCGTAGCAGTGCATACTACGAAAGTTACGTAGAGCGTGGTAGAAGAGCATTGTCTAAAGCTTTGTCCAGACTTTACCATTTTGGTGTGTCAGATCACCGTATCTTTATCATACGTCATCTCTTTGACTCAGTATTACTCCAACACACGCCTTACCAAACTAGCAATGTATAATAAAGATACGTTGATCTGACACGCCGAAATGATACAAGTGTGTTTCCAGCTTATATTGTGCGGGTGATGCTACACGCTGACTGCGCCTGCTACTACAGTTGCTTCGCGATTATGATCTTTATAGTAAGTAAGTTTAATTCTTCCTTTAAGACAAGCGAAGGTACTAAGCTATGCTGCCAATTTTTGATTGAACTGGACCATAGACAACACCACATCCAATATCTTTTTCTTAATTCCCAGCAGCGCCATGCTCCGCGGTTGCGGTGCGGACGTTCCGTGTAAAATTGCCGACCTTCCTACCCGCTTTAATTTCAAACTAGCTAAAAACTTTTCACAACGAACCTTTTAATTTTCCTCTTTGCTTTTATTTACCAACTATGCTAGAGAAAATGGTATTTACTAGGAGACACTGGGATTTATTTTACTGAAAATGCGATCCTTTTGACTGTAAATACTGTGGTAGTCGAGGTTTTCCAGGCAAAATACACAGATATTAAAAATGTCATATTTGCATTCTAAACCAACCCCAGTTATTTATAATTTAATTAATAGTTAGATTCCGATGAAGTTTACGTGACAATGTTCTCATAAAATGTGATAATAAATTGTATTTGTGTTTCGATTGTATGTTAGGTAAGCTAATAGAATTGAGTCTTTGTATGTTGCGGTTTTCAATGACTTAATTCAATTTTGCATTTACCTATACTATCAAACTAGCAATAGATTTTTTTCCATTTTCATTATTTGCGAAAGCTTTACAACAGAATTCGTTCGTAATCGTTTTCACAGGCAATTCATAGAACAAATAGACGCACAGAGGCAAATAATTATTATATAAAATGGTTATAAAATAACATTAAAACAAAAATAATATAAAAATATTAAAATAAATAGTCGTTACTCGTCGACGTCGTTACTATCAGAATCATTAATTTACATTCAAGGTTCCCTTAGGATTTTTTAAAATAAACCCAATGTAATTACAGAGTATGTAGGTACTTGTTAAAGGCAATGTTTAAACTGTTATATAAATATTTCATTTTAAGCAATGCCTATCTAAATATATAAAAGAAGATACTGATTGGTGACTGACATATCAACGTACAGCCCAAACCGCTGGGTCTAGAGACTCTAAATTTGGCACATAGGTTCCTTATGAGGCCCAGGGGTGCATTAGGAAAGGATTTTTTAAAACTCATCCCCTAAGGGGGTGAAACGGGGACCCAAAGTTTGTATGAAAGTCCTTTAGTTTCGAATCTAGGATCTTAAAACTTTGTGATTAGGCTGACGATTGAAATTCAAAAATTTTTCCCCCGAAGGGGTGAAAAGGGGGATAAAGTTGTGTATAGAAAATCCTTCATTTTTGAAACAAAAATCGCTAAATTTATTATTTAGGCTAACGTAAGGGCGGAACCAAGCGAGCAGTCTCGTGCAAGGTTCACCACACGCGGCAATCGTCTTACTTCGGGGACCCGCCTAATCACGTAAAAACGGCTGGTTGGGATCCTGGCTAAAGTTTATTCTTATGCCAAAGGTTCCATTAGGATTTATGCTAAAGGTTCCCTTAGGATTTTCTCGAATATCCACGCGGACGAAGTCGCGGGCGGAAGCTAGTGGAAAATAAACAGCAGTAGTAACAAAGCCATTTAAAAAAAACTTTAATAAAAACACGTTTTTAAAATAGGCGAAAAAGTATAAAGTAATTTCTCCCGTAAAGATTTATAAAAAATACGAGGGCAGTTTGATATGTCCGTGACTTTAAGGTTGAATACAAAATTTTTTCATAATTCAATTTTCCTGTCTTAATTTAGAACTCTATGCTGAGCTTATGCTGTTGCATTTTTTAAATTGGCGCGAAATTAAAAAAAAATGGAAGGATTTATGCAAGTGAGGTCGGGATATTCTTTTATAACGGAGAAAAACGAATTTTGCGTATTGATAAAATACTACTTTTTACGTGGTAAAACCATTAAGCAGACGGAGGAACTGAAAAAATATTATGGGGACTCTGCTCCATCTCATGGAATGGTTCATAAGTGGTTTACTGAATTTCGTTGTTGTCGTACCACCACAACTGTCGCCGACGGCCCAGGAAGGCCGATTGAGGTCACCACTGAAGATATTGTTAGCAAATCCACGACATTGTTATGGCAGACCGTCAAGTGAAGATACGCGAGATAGCTGATGCTATACACATCTCTACCGAACGAATTTTTCATATTTTGCTCGATATTCTCGGCATGAAAAACATTTTTGCAAGATGGGTGCCGCGTTTGCTGACAGTCGGCCAAAAACGAACTCGTGTAACAACTTATAAACAATGCTAGGTTTGTATAACCGCAATCCAAGTGATTTTTTTCGTCGGTACGTAACACTTGACGAAACGTGGGTCCACCATATACGCCAAAGATGAAGCAACAGTCAAAACAGTGGACTTCTACCGGTGAACGTGCCACGGAGAAGGCAAAAACTGTTTGTTCGGCTGGTAAAGAGACGGCCACTGTCTTTTAGGACAGCAAAGGTGTTATTTACATCGATTTTTTGGAGAAAGGCAAGACAATTACCGGAGCTTACCATGTTGCTTTGTTGGATAGATTCAATATAGAGCTGCTGAAGAAAAGACCGCATCTAGCAAAGAAAAAAGTTTTATTTCATCACGACAATGCTCCGGCCTACTCGTCGGCAACCGCAACATCAAAACTTGTGGAATTGCGATACGACCTATTGCCACACCCCCCTTTTTCACCAGATTTGGCCCCGTGTGACTTTTTCCTCTACCCAAACATGAAGAAATGGCTTGGTGAATAAAGATTTTCTTCCAATGAAGAAGTGATAGCTAAAACAGGAGCCTATTTTTCAGGGTTTGATAAAAACTATTTTTTGGATGGGTTGAAGAAGTTGGAACATCGTTGGTCGAAGTGTATAGAGCTGAAAGGAGATTATGTCGAAAAATAAAACAAAATATTCTTTAAAAAATTTTTTCTTCTTCACAAAGTCACGGACTTATCAAACCACCCTCGTAATAACCTTAAAATGTGGGGCGCATTTTGTAAGATTTATCGATACTTGTCTTTTGCGTGCAAGGACCCCACGTTTTCAGATTTTAAACTTCTGTATAGGGTTATAAATTTGTCCAAGGCGCAAGGTTATAAATCTTTACGGGAGAAATTATTTTATACTTTTTAGTCCATAACCTAATAAAACATGTTGAAAGTAGTCGGATTGGTAGCTCGGGCAACAAAGGCTTTCAACGTATCTGAAATAAGACACCTGAAAACAATAGTTCACAAAAAAGAATGTAAAAGAGTAATACTGAAGTAATACTGTTGTGCCGACGTTATTTAAACAACACGTTCGCCGGCATAGATTTTTATTTTATGAATAACCACCCGATCTATACTTTTGTTTTTTTATCTCTGTTCGACGTGTACAGTTATCGGGGGACACGGCAGTGCCCCTGCCAAGTCGAGCGCGAAGCAAACACTGCCGTACCATTCTTTACTGGAACCATTTTGCCGCATTTTCAGGCCCCTCTTTGAGAACCTCTGGATAAGACCAGAACGCAGAAATTTTTGTCATCCAGTAAGCTATAATTACATACTTAAAATCCAAAATTTCAAGTCTGTAGGTCATTTAGTTCCGAAGTTAAGCGAAAGCAAAGTTTCGCATCAAAATAGAACTAGCACTTCCCATAAACTCAGAGAGCTGAAATTTGGTACAGAGTTAGGGTTTAATGGCCACATAAAGGGAAAACTATAAAAACTAGGATAATCGAAGATCTGGAGTACCTGGTGACCCTGATTAGAAAACACAAGAGCCCAACCAAACTATTAGAGATCGACATACCGCCTTTACAAAAAATATTCAACTTGGTGGGCCGCTTCAATTGATGTCAATAATCGAAGGTCTGAAGTATCTGATGAAGAACCCTCAGCTGCTCTCAGCTGTATTAGAGATATGGTAATGCCCCCTTCTACTATTGGTACATAAAAAAATCGACTGTCATTGCAAAAATCCAGCGTAGTGGAAAGCGTCAATGCTACAAAGAGAAGTGAAATCCCACCAAAAACATTCTGTAAAAAACCAGCCAAGTCTCGATGGAGCTGCTTGTTTATCTCTAAAAATAACATTAACTACAATAATAAAGAAATCGCAGTAAGGACTTGGCACGACTTTGTCTAGATTTCATTACTTTTTAGAGATAAACAAGCAGCTCCATCGAGACTTGGCTAGTTTTTTACAGAATGTTTTTGTGGGATCCTTTTTACGGAAAATTCGATATTTCAGCCATGGCTGGAAGTTTTCGGTTTTTTCACCAGCTTATGCAACGCAATTTTTTTTTTAACTAAGTATAGGGCTCATAATATGAATAACTTTTTGTATGGAAGCAATCCTGATATCGTGAAAAAAACAGCCGTTTCATACAATTTTTTTTGCGAACTTTGCTTAAATACATGTAACAACTGAATATTTTTCTCGCGATTTTAGGATTTCTTACATACAAAAAAGCGTTCGTAGTTATGATCCCTATACTTAGTTTAAAGGTGTTGCTTTATTTCATTTACACGTTGTTTATAAATTACATTCCATTAATTTTCATTAATTTAATTTAATCTTTTTTAATTATTAAAGAGTAATCAATTTAAGTTTAATAATTATGTTAACGTGAAATCATTATTAAAACACAAAAATCGCTCGATCGCTCGATACTTTTAGTGTTTGTGTACAATTCAGTGTTTTTGCCTTTTTTGAACCTATTTGAATGTTATGAAAGTTTTTATTCCAATAAAAAAAAATTTGATCCGACACACGAAATTAGATCAATAGAGTTCTAGTTTGCTACAATTGAAATTTTTGTCAGTTCTCAAAAATTTTTTTGACGAGTCATAAAAATATGTATCGTAAAAATATGTTTTTTAAAACATTTTAATACACGGTTAATTTTTAAGTATATCTAAAAATGAAATAGGGTGTTCAGACCACGTAAATGAACAACTTTTACTATGGGGCCAACCCACAAATCGCGAAAAAAAAATCAGCTGTTCCATAGTACAACATCGAATCGACTATAATGAATGGAAAGCTGATTTTTTTTCGCGATTTCATGGTCGGCCCCATAGTAAAAGTTGTTCATTTACGTGGTCTGAACACCCTATTTCATTTTTAGACATACTTAAAAATTAACCGTGTATTAAAATGTTTTTAAAAACATATTTTTACGATACATATTTTTATGACTCGTCAAAAAAATTTTTGAGATTTAATTTTTAGATATAGTTAAAAATTAACTGTGTATAATGACACAATTTTAGACTCCACAGAAGTTTATCATCGTTCATAAGATGAACAACCTCTTAACATAAAGCGCTTTAGCACTATCTACAAAGCTGTTTAAATATTAACGAGAGCCTTTATGATCAAATTTATTGCCGCGCAACTCTCGCCGCTGCGGTTTTAATAATAAATTGATGGAAAACTGTGTTTCCATGCTGCTTACACGCTATGCTTATTGTTTCGCTGCTAGATAAAAACGAAGAACTTCAAAAAGGAGGGAGGATATTAATTTGTCGCGTTTTATTCGTAAACAAATGAAAACGTTTTGGTTTCTTTTTTACCCGACTGCAAGAGGGTTATGTTTTTCGCGCGTATCTTGTATGTAAGTTTGTTTGTTTGTATGTAATATTCTTTATTACCTCATATCTTTCAAACGGCTGAACGGATTTCCATGATTAACATATCGTTAGATTTGTCTCGTCAGCCCAAGTGTTTTTAAGAAGGTAGCCTTATAAAAAAAGCAACATGGCGGCTGTACGGTGCTATTATAAGTAGTGGAAAAAAAATTTTTTTAGCATACTGCAATATGGGTGTCAAATTAAAGGGCTTATTATAAGGATTTCAAAAAGGTATACCATATAAATAATAACTAAAAAGAAATAAATAAAAAAATCGCCTGCATAAAAAGACAAGTCAACTGAAAAGATGGAAACAAGATTAAATATCTCAAATCAAATTATATAACTCAAATCATTCATAATATCACTTTCTTTATGCATGCCTCCGACTGCATGTTATAATGTTACCTTTAATATTTAATCTTGTTTCCATCTTTTCAGTTGACTTGTCTTTTTATGCAGGCGGGTTTTTTATCTTTGAAATCCGAAACATTATATAACAAACCTGCCAAAAATTGTCTACATGTATATTAGTGTCATTCTTTGAAATAAAAACAAAATAAAATCACGGCCGATGCAACGATTTGTTCCGGATTCGTCATGTTCCTGACTCGCCGTTTTCCAGATTCACCGAATTCCAGATTCGCCGATTTCCTGATTCGTCGTAATACGTACAATCGATAACACTGGCGCTTTACCATTTTAAGTTTAAAATTGCTTGCAAGCCTCGCCATCACGTTGCGCATGTCAAAAAAGGTCTCACAATAAAAAAAACTATTGAAATGGACAAATTATCAGTAAAATAAGTGGGAATTTTGTATTTGTTTTTTTTTTATTTCGAACATGCTTCAGATTAACTCATTTATAAACTAAAATGCAATTTATGTTGTGCTGTTTTTGTATCTTATAATTAAATAAATAATTGAATAAATGAATAAAAAAATATGTCAATGACTGTATTCCGACGAATCTGGAATACATCGAATCTGGAACTCGGCGAATCTGGAATACGACGAATCAGGAACATGACGAATCCGGAACAAATCGATGCAACTCGGTCGAAACGTTGGGAAAAGGTAGTTGTTCAACACATAATGTTTAGTTTAAAAACGTTTTTAAAACCTGTGTTCCTAATCTAATAAAATGCAACAGTCCCCCGTGACCACGGCAGCTGCAAAGGTGCCGAAACGTCGGGAAAACCAAAAATCAAACCAAATACCAACTAAATACCAAAGTACATTCAATAAAACCGCGCTAGTATCCGTTAAAAAGTGTTTTATTTCATGCAACGCGAAAGTTTAAAAGTGTATAAAATAATTGTCTACATCGGCATAAATTTTTTTGCTACAGCCCTCTTCGTTCTCATCATGCAAGGGCGGGTAATATTTTGTTTTTCGCTTTACCTTAACCATCAGGAATGCTCATTTCAATGGTTTTTATTATCCATGTTTAAGTGATGGCAGATATTATTAAGATCAGTTGCCTCCTAAAGAAAATCTATTACAAATGGGACTCGAATTTGTCTCAACTGAACCGTGTCTTCGGTACCCTGGCATTTAGCCAGATGGTCTATTACAAAAAATCATGACCATGTTCGTCGTTCAATTCAATTGACTCTGAACCTCATGCTCATGCGCGAGCTGTTAATAGTAAATTATAATAAATACTTTATTTTTCACTTTAAAACTTAGTAAGCATTCAATAACGTTTAGGTATAAAGGTGAAATTTGGAAGCGCCCGCGCTGCCAACTGCAACTGCCGACAGCACCTGCAGCGGCTGCATGAAGTCGGCCGCAGCTGCACTACTGGTTTGTATGTATGTATATGAAATGGCACCTTAAGTGGGCACACAAATAATTATATTTAATTTGTACAACAAAATATAATGGTTGTCCAACTTACGGATAGAATGTATGTAACAAACCGCCCATGCCTAACCTCAAATGCATTTTAATAGATATAATTATGAATGAATGAATGAATGAATGGAAATTTTTATTCAGCTTTAAGACATGAGACATAAGCTACTACAATAACAAACTACACAATAAACTAAGAATAAAACACAGTAATTTATAAACATTGATTATGTGTACCACTATACTATGTACGTCTCACGGCTGCAACCAAATAGGTAGCCAATTCAGCATTATGCCAAGCCCGACAGGCGAGCTTGACGCTGTTTTTCAAATGACACCTTATTTTTTAACATATAATTACTTTTTAAATAATAATGTGCATGTCATAGATAGCTTACTTATGTTGCCCAAGTTTGATAATGGTGTTGATTCACTGAAACTTAACGTACTTATTTGTGCAGCAGTAACGAAAATGCACAAAGTTTTGTTTATAAAGCTTCTTTCCGTAGTCATATTACGGTTTTTATCTGTCCACGCACGCGCCAGCACTCGCCAGAAGCGCGGGTATCTGCAGACAGAGCGCTCTGTGACAATTTGTTTGCTATTTTGCAAATAGGGAGTGGAACGAACATCGTTCGATTATCGTGTTTCTTTTTGTAATAGGCCCCTCAGAAAGGTTACACTTTCCACGCTACTCTCTTATTGGTCCTAAATTTCTGGATTGGAAATCGATTTGGTCACTTCGTTTTGTTTCATTTAATACTATGCACTTAACTATTGTGAAGTTAAATTGAGTTTGTTCTAAAATGTAAGAGGCTCTGTCTTCCTGCTGAATTTTTAAAGAGTAAAACGCCGAATTGATTTTGTACTTTTAAAAAGGAATGGGAAGTACTTTTAAGAAATGGGCTTTAAACTTTTAAAAAGATATTAAGTAGATCGAGGTGATCTATGCATTCTTTAAATTTTTCAATGCATATTAAGTATAATCTAATTCGATGCAATAACGATGACGTTTACGTTCTATAGCCATCGTTAAGTGCACCGATCGGTAAGTAATGTTTATTTTTTTATTTAATCGTATGGTGGTTACATGAATTATTATATTCAGATTTCTTAGCTAATTAGCTGCTTAATTAATGAATAATAAAAATGCAAAATAAGTTATTACTTGTGTTGTGACTAAGACTTAGGTACTCGTCTATAGATACGAGAGTTAGCTTCTAAGTAAAGCAATAAGTTTATTCAAAGTTTTTATTATTATTATTTTATATATGAATGTAGGTATGTATTGTATGTAGTTCATTTCAACTTCTCTATTGCCCTGTGTATTGTATTGTATCTGTTAAAAAAATCAGGCCAAGGGACACTTCTACCAATAGGCCCTAATACACCTATTGATATCGCCAAAGCAGGTCAACCAACAACAGCTCAAAAAGCTATGCAAATAAAAAAATGTGTCAAGCACAAAATCAAAACTGTAGAGGCTATTCGGGCGCGCCTAATGGGGCTCTAACAACCTGAAGGCCTCTCTACACGGGCCGATAAAACGACCTCTTGTCTCGTCAGCGGGCTCTTGAAGGGCTTTGGTATTATGTAGATGACGAAGTTCCCTCGCAGAGGACTCTTCGGGAAAAAATGAAATTCTCAAGCCTCTTTGAAGACGCACGAGCGACAGTGTTTGATATTTAGAACCTGTTTTGCTGGTTGTCAGTAAAGTTCCAAATAACTTACTGGATAGAAAATTCTATTCACTTTAAAAAAAACCGGTCAAGAGCGAGTCGGACTCGCGCACCGAGGGTTCCGTACAATCATAAATATACTTGGATATGTTATTTTAGGGGGTTACCTCTATCTGGCAGAAACTTTATGCTCCGAAATTTATTTGGCAGAACACACTTGGCAGAATCTTCTTTAAACGAATATTTTTAAGGCATAAAAATTCTTTAATATAATTATTGTTTGGCAGAATGTTCACATGTCCGAATTTACAATGGCATACTATTCAGATGGCAGAATTTCATTAGGCATAAATACCTTTGGCAAAATTTTTATTCGCAGAATTTCGTTTGGCATAATGTTTATTTAGTCGACAATTATTTGGTATAATTTTCACGGTATACTACGAATATGGCAGAATTTTATTAAGAATAATGTCACTAGGCATATTGTTATTTCTAAAAAATTGCATTTTAACCTTAAATTGAATTAAAGATTTGTCGTAAAAAGTCAATATGTTGAATTTTTGTAAATGTTGTGCTACAAAAGTCAACAACAGAACGAATCGCTGCAAAACCGACATGCATGCTGCTTGCTTGCTTGCATGCATGCATGCTTGAATGCTTGTTTGCATGCATGCTGCTTGCATGCTTGCCGGGGGGTGCAGGGGGGCTGGCCTCCCTGCTCAGGGGGGTCGGGGGGCCTGAGGCCCCCCGCTACAAAGAAAAACTTTTAATCTATCTACCAGTAGGTTAGGTTAGGTTAGTGTTTTGACCACTCGCAGCGGAGCGAGCGAAGCGAGCGGAGCTCCACAATGCCTGCATGCATGCTGCATGCTGCATGCTTGCTTGCATGCTGCATGATTGATTGCATGCTGCACGCTTGCCCGCACGTATGTTGCATGCTGCTTGTTTGCTTGCATGCAGGCTTACTTGCTTGCATGCATGTTCATGTAAGGATGCATGCAGCATGAAACATGCGTGTAAGAAATACAAAATAATTCTAGATATGAATTTTCTAAAATGTATGCCAAAAGATGATTCTGACTATAAACTGTCTGCGATATGATGGTTCTGACTGTGAACTTTCTGCGATATGATGGTTCTATTATTTAATTATTAAGGATATGAAATGTATGCCAAAAGATGATTCTGGCTTACAAAACTATGCGTTTTAAGTGTATGATAAATGAGTGTATGCCAAACGATTTTCTGCGACATGAAGTTTATGCCATTGGTTGTTATGCATAATAAAATTATGACATAAAAAGTTCTGCCATAAAGGGTAGACCCTATTTTAGGACAGTCTTTAAAAAAGTAGGATAAACGGCAGACAGGTGGAAGGGCGAACAGGCGGACAGTTAATTTACAAATGCTGCTTATGGTGACTGAAAAACGTTTCAGCCACTCCACATTGCAAAATGTTTATATTACTAGTCCATCAGCCATTTTAATGTCCCCACTGCTGGGGCACAGGCCTTCCTTATGGGTGGATAAGGAGGACGGGCCATAACCCACCACGCGGGCCCAATGCGGATTGGTGGGTGTTAACGACTGCAAATGCAGCCGGGACCAACGGCTTAACGTACGTTACGTTAACGTTAACTTAGGTTGCGCCATCTCTTGACCCATAGTGGAACTACTTTTTCCTCCTCACCCTGAATTTAAGTAAGACTCAAATACTTCCCTTCTTCATTTCCCCTGCCTCCTCACCACCATCCGATGATTCCAATATCGTCGTACATACCTGTGCTTCCCCATCAACATGTGGCTGCCACCCTCTTAACATTGTTTATAGTGTAAAATACCTTGGGGTCATTATTGATTCCAACTTAAAATGGCGTCCACATATAGAAGCTTTAAATAGTAGAGTGCGTAAACTTATTTATATATTTAAAACAATAAGGCACTTGGTCGACAAAGCAACAGTTAAAACTATATATCTTGCTTTATGCCAATCCGTCTTGTCTTATTGCATTCCGGTCTGGGGAGGAGCTGGCAGTACTGTGATGCTGAACTTAGAGCGGGCGCAAAGAACTATCTTAAAGATAATGACTCACAAACATATTCGATACTCAACAAATTTGCTGTACATGGAATGCCAGGTCCTAACAGTCCGGCAACTATACATTCTCCGAAGTATATTGCGAAGACACGCCTCTCTCCCCCTCTATGTGAGTATCCTCACTCGTCGACGGGCTTCAACCCACGTATGTCCTACAGTAAAATGCCGAACAGTTTGGGCAAAACGTCAGTATGCAGCCCTCTCTTCAAGGTTATATAATGAGATGCATAAGCTTTCACACATCTATACTCTTAATAGATTCGAGGTTAAAAAGAAAATCACATCTTACCTACTGAATATGTCATATCTAGATACTGAAAATCTCCTTATAATAGATCCGTAAAACAATCAATACTCTACCCACTCAATCAAACACACACACTCACTCACACACACACACACACACACACACACACATACACAAATACACACACACACACACACACACACACACACACACACACACACACACATATACACACACACACACACACACACACACACACACACACACACACACACACACACACAAACACACATAATATAAAATTTGTATTATTTTTTTCTTTTGTCATACCAGTTTCTTTGTATGGACGGGGGCCGAAACAGTTGTGCGCGAGAGATATATTATATAATGTTTCAATCGATTCTATTACTGATTCAGAACTAACAGTTTTCGGGTTTCGTCTATGCTGGAAATGACCATGTATATTTTTCTCTTTTAAAAAATTGTTTAAATTTGCTTAAATTTGCATTCATAATCCCGTTGTTCCACTTATTATAATTAAGTCAAAAATGTCGAGGATTCACTGACATTGGAAATACAGTTTTTACTAGTTTCGATGTCAGGGACTCATCTCCTTGGATTCAAAGATAAACCCAAAACTAAATTTAAGCCTAACATGTAAGCATATTGTAACATCATCAATATTGGGTTGTGAATAAATGAATTATTATTAAAAAAAAAAAAACTTTTTGCCCTTAGGTTAGCATGCTTAGGACAGCGCCATCTGTTGACTGGTAGTGAAACTAAAAAAAAATTTGTTTGTTTTTTGAATTTCTAAAAAAGTGTGTTATATTGAGACATTGTTTTATTTTTCCTGTAATCTTTACATAAACTACTATCACATAGAATTATTTCAGATTTTTCTCTTTGCAAACTTCGGAGATAAGGGGGGGGAACGGTATTTTTTTTTACATTTTTCATCATAAGTCGAAAACTATGCGGCCTAAGAAAAAAAAAATTGTTTTAAAATGTGCAAACAGCGCTCTTTTATATGATACCCCACATGCCCTAATCACCTCACTTAAAATTTTTAAGACCCCTTTTCAGTCCCTGTTGTAAAAAAAATATTAATTTTATTATTTCTTTCTTATTTGCAAAATAGTTGGGCAAATGTCATCTAAAACTATTCCAAATTTCAAGTTGATA
This sequence comes from Agriphila geniculea, assembly GCA_943789525.1. Taxonomy (NCBI): domain Eukaryota; kingdom Metazoa; phylum Arthropoda; class Insecta; order Lepidoptera; family Crambidae; genus Agriphila; species Agriphila geniculea. Next base: position 3,671,102 of record OX038886.1, on the reverse strand, counting down.
CCATTAGTAGTTCTCGAGATATCCAGCTGTGACAGACAGACAGACAGACAGACTGAGTCACACCATAAGGGTTCCTTTTTTACCATTTTGGTACGGAACCCTAAAAAAGATTGTGCAATCCGGAGCCAGTGACACAACCCTAAGAAAAAAATGACTGTACGACTGCATTTTGCACTAAGTCCATTATTAAGTTCCTGGACTTTAATAAAAAGGTTTTTTAGGGTTCCGTACCCAAAGGGTAAAAACCTGTTTTTTACCCTTAGGGTCCTGACCCTATTACTAAGACTCCGCTGTTTATCTGTCTGTCTGTCTGTCACCAGGCTGTATCTCATGAACCGTGATAGCTAGACAGTTGAAATTTTCACAGATGATGTATTTCTGTTGCCGCTATAACAGCAAATACTAAAAATAGAAAAAAATATCTAAGTGGGCTCCCATACAACAAACGTGATATGTTTGCCGTTTTTTGGTACGGAACCCTTCGTGCGCGCGTCCGACTCGCAATTGGCCGGTTTTTTATGTTTACCCGACTACGGTGAAGCAAAAAAACGGAGGGTATATATGATTTTGACCGGTATGTATGTATTGATATTTTGTAACGATCAATATTTCAGTTATGTCGTATTTTTGTCTGTACGCTTTCGTGTAATGTCGAGTTGGCAAATATTACTTACATTCAGTAGGTATGTACATATACTGAATGTAAGTAATTCCTGGCAACGAAATATCCTGTGAAGTTTATTGTTCTGTACACGAGACAGACTTGACAGCTATTCTTATTTTAGTAAATATGGCTACTACATAGTTATGTCAGATAAACACTGTGTAGACATTTCGACGTATCGCCATTGAGCTATTTTGGTATTATTCTTTTCACAATATAAATGATTTTCGTGAATTATCACGAAAACCATTTATATTGTTTATTATTATTAAATAATACAATAACTGGATTTTACACAATAATATAGATTATTGTAGATTTATTAATTGTATGTGTTTGATGTGATGTCTTAGAACGAATATAAAAGAACTTATTCTTTTCATATTTAATTAATGTCAGAAACAAGACTCACCAACCGCAATGTAAACCATCATTCTCATGTAGAACTCGTGTGTTTCTCGCAACTGTACGTGTTATAGGCTGTTATAATGCTCGACAGTGTAATGGCGCACACTGGCGGCAGGATACAGTAAATGTAACTGGAGCAGTATGATACTGCTAGAATTGTAATGAGTCGTCTTTTTCGATTAAAGTCTTCTTTGCAGCAATATGATTGGAGATAGTGATGTACAAGACTCAAGGCCTCCGAGTCCTTTTGTCTAGAGCTCGGAGTCGTTTTACAGGGCTCGCCTTGTTTGTATGAAGCTCGACGATTCGGGAGTCTTTTCAGAGCTCGGCCGATTTCGAGGCATTTTCACGGCTCAACCCTTTTTGAGAGCTCGGTCGTTCTCGAGGCTTTTTCACGGCTCGAGTCTTTTTCGACGCACTAGTTGTGATGAGCTGCTGATGAATGAGGATAAGTAGATCTAAAGCACTATAAATGGTGCTCTTTATGACATAAGACATTCATCTTTTTAAGTTCTAATTTTGGAAACTAGAGTCAGATTTGCAGTGCTCTGTGAGCTCGATAGGCTCGGCAATATTAAAGTCATAAACATAAACTCTTAGCATTTATGAGGCTTGCGTTCATTTTAATACTCAAGCTTTTTTGAAGGCCCGAGCTCATTTGATGGGTTCGAGCTCTTTTGAAAGCTCGAACTCTTTTGAATCCTCGAGGCGTGGCTCAGAGAGCTCGTGTCTTGGCTGGGCTCGAGTTTACAAGCCTACCGAGCTCACCGAGTCCTGCCAATCCACCTCGAGGCTTCAAAAGTAGAACTCGACGCCTCGAAGTTTGTACATCACTAATTGGAAAAGAAAGAAAAGAAACATGAGTAATACACTGTGGACGGTTAAAAAATAGGCGTTTGTTACGAGGTGGGCTCCGCGGGCATTATCAGTAGTGTCACAAAATAATAATGTAGTGTCCTACTAGTGGTTTCAACACGGCACTCTCGTATAGCATAGCAGCTCTGCTTACGCAATATTCTGGTTGAACGAACAACAAACTGTCGATTCCTATTGAAAGTCTTACGCGCGCTCTAAAAGACGTGGGTTAGATTGATCAGTTAGTTTTATGCCACCTCGAGGTACACGGTGGCCCATCATGATGGACCATCGCGATGGGCCATCATGTAGAGGGCGTAGTGGCGCATAATGGGGAAGTGGCTCCCAGGAAGCGTTTAAAACCTGACTCTATTCAAGGCCAGAGTGAATAAGCACTTTCTGGGCAAGCTCGCTTCGTCGTAGACCCTGTCTTTGCTTTTGGGCAAGACTGGGGTTTTTTTATTGTAAAGCCCATTAACAATAAAAAAAAGGATGGCCTGTGATGGTGAAACTGCCTTGTTGTTGTCGGTTTTTCGGGGGCACATCAAAGGATAGTGGCGGGTAGAATCAGCGCGCCTCCAAATGATGGTATCATTCAGTTAGTTCATTAGTTACGTTCTGAATACATACGCAAAATATGGCATAGTGGAGCAATGAGGATTTTTTTAACAGACCTTTTAGGGTGGAAGAAATTATCAGAAATCCCTAAAATATATAGATAAAAATTGCCGCAGCCGTTATTACCTACACGTCCATCTTCATGTTCGGCAATACTACGAATGAACACAGCCATCGCATCGTGTGAATGACGCCACGGTGATGGCGGCCACTACTTTCCATTTGATGGACCACCGCGATGGGTCATCGAGTAGAGGTGACATTATATTTTTGCGCAAAGGTAGTGCGGTGCTGACAGACAATCTCCCACTTGTCTGTGACCGTGATTCGCCCTCATATTGGAGAAAGCCCACATCGCTTCGCTTTGCTTCGTAATCGCGTTTGCGTTAACTCGCCTAAGTAGGACGTAGCCGAGGTTTTGTTGTGACACGCGTGTTTGTGTGTATCGTTTTGGACCTTTATACAGTGATCACATAATTAAAGACACCAGTCAATTTTCATACAAACGAGGTAACTTATTGAAGTCTTGTTTCTCCGCCAAGAATTGACCTAGGTGTTGTGATGGTCCCCGCGGCTGCGTGTCGCTTGTCTGCTGCTAATGACCAATCTGTATGTGATACTTACTGTATCAGCTTTGATCGTCTAGTGGTTTTATTTGATTATTTTATCCCAAAATATAACTCAGTTTAAACAAATGTACCTTTTAACAAACTTGTCTGGAAAGGATGATATTGTATACGTCTTAGATAATGGCTTGAGGTGCGATAATAATTATTCGGTTAATAAATGATAACAATGATTTTGATACGCGTTTGGATTCAATCAGAGCGTCTATTCCAGATGCGATCCTGCCAGCCCTAATTGATTTTTGACAATTCTCGTTAGACGGATGTCAATAATTCGCTGTCCTTATCACCCTTTTTATTATTTGATTGGAGGAGATTAACTGACTCCTCTTCTTTTTAAAAAACAGGTGGCCACCTTAGGGTTGATGGACTAGCGCGAGCTCTTAATTCTTCCTATGCTATTTCTACGCTGACCACAATGAAAGTCACCCTCTGTACCATTTGAATCCAAACAGCGTGTTTCTGATTTAGAATAAAACTAAATGAATACTAATTATTACTTTATGAATCACAACCTCTAGCCTAAATTCAATTATAGTGTCAAAGATTTATGTCAACTTCATAAATAATTCATGTTGAATGAATGGCATTTCATTTAGATATATAATGTGCTCTAAATGAGAGTCTTATTTAAGCTTCATTTGGTATCAATTAACAGGGCTATCAATTTAAAACCAATAAAATTCTAAGTTCTGTTCGAAAGAACTGTGATAGCTTTTACTCTATCTATAAACATGTACCAAGTATTTTCAAGTGTCATGACACTGTAAATCAAATTCAAAGTAAGAAAATCTAATTCTGTCCATTACCTAACAGACAAAATAAAGTATCAATCATCGAAGACGACACTAGTATATTAATTTAATGATATCTACAAAAGGTATTAAGCTCTATCTCTGGAAAATAGTTATTGCAAATAATTCTTCAGTGAAAAAGGGGTGCCTATAATTGGGAAAATAAATATGAATACAGATTAATTGTTTAGAGTCATTTATTATTGGCAATGTTTGGTTTTGGTATTTGTTTGTTCAAGAAAATTACTTTAATTGGTTTTGATTTAGTTGATTTGACTGTTAAGTTATTTTAATTATTTAATAAAAGGGTTTAATTAAGAGGTTTTGATTATTTTTGGAATTATCTGATGATTATGGATTATTATAAATATGTTTTAATTTGAAATTGTTTTGATTGTCTGGTCAATTTAAAAGGAATGATTTAGTTATTTGAACAATTAATAAATTGGCTCTAATAAAAACTTTTATCGAAACTGAATTTGTTTAATTCCCACGCTAGTAGGTAATTAAACCTTCGCACTGCTCACTACAGCTTTTGAATCGAGGAAAGCGCGCGAAGTCACAAAAAACCTCGTTTCGGCTGATAAAACTACTAATTTAAACAATAAACATGAGTACAAAGAGTGAAATATAACATAGCGTATCTATTTTAGACCTTTAGTTATGTGAGATCGATGCACATCAATTTAATAATTTATTTATTTAACACAAGTTATATTGAGAGGTCTAAAATAGATATGTGTTTTATACATAATTCTTATTTCTATTTACTTAACTTATCTTTCTGCAGTAAGGAGCTCCTTGTAATTCAACAATGAAACTTTAATTAATTTATTAATATGGATCCAAACTATTTGTAATTTATAATTCGAAGGGACGCTTTATTTCTCACAACAATTTATATAATCGATCCAAAAAGACGTCTGCACTCCACACTCGTCCTTCGCTAATCCTCCACCTTTTCAAATATCTCTATACAATTGTTAACAACAATAGAATTACAACTACTTAATTCTAATACGCTCTTCCTGTTATGAAGATAGAGTCCAATTTCTTCTTAACTCGCTTTCAATACACATTGTAAACCACATCCTTTCAATGCGCCGGGGCAATATAATATCGTCCTTCGTCGTATTCTGCATTTGTTCCCGTTTCAATTTCCACCCAATAGATAGCGTTACTTGTCCAAAATATGCCTCGAATTGTTTCCAACATTCAATTTAGAATGTCTTTAGTCATCATCTGATTAAACCTGAAAACTAAAAGGTATTTGCGTAGAAACTGCATTTTTAGGTTTCGAAAATAACTAAGGAGATCTGGAATTATCTCCGTAGTCTTTATCCATCAGAACTGAAGGTCCAAGTTTGCTCAGCAAACTAAGTTCAGTTATCACATTGCATTTCCGTGTAAATATTCCTTTTTTTATATTCGTTTGGGTCAGCGATGCGCGTCATAAGCAAATGTTGCAAAAACTATACTCGCAGAAAAAAACTCATCTTCAATTTCAAAGATGTGGAATATTTTTTTAACGATATTTACGAGCTAAAATGTCAACCGAATAGAAATTTATTGTCCCTTTTCAAGTGTCAAAAAAAAAAGGAGATTTGAGTTACATTACTTTGCAACGAATTTCTAAGACGTTTTTTAATGGTAGCCACATGTTGAAATGTTTGGCGATGTTTTCAGAACTATAGATTTTTTTCTTGTCGTGTATGGCCTATGGTCCATTACAGTGTGATCTGATGATAGCTATCCTGGGAGTGAATGGAGAAAATCAGACCACTATACACACTCAACTGATCAGCCCCCCTACTCAAATGGCCACTTTTCTATTCGTTTGAACGCTACGCTTACTATTAAAACTTTAAAATAAGCAGTAAACTATATAATTACGTGCCGTAAGTTTAACAATTCCATAATACATCGAAGTCTGTGATTTACATAAGTTTGCGACATGTGATTTAATCATCTATTGCTCATATTTAAGCTTTAAAAGTAAGCGTAGCGTTCAAACGAATAGAAAGTTGGCCATTTGGGTAGGGGGGTTGATCAGCATTCTAAGAGATATAAGGATATGTTTAAAAAAAACCGCAAAATTAGCTTAAAAAATTATGAAAATCCTGAAACTGACAACTCTGATTCTTATATTTCTTAGAATACTAATCAGATCAGTTGGGTGTTTATAGCGATCTGAATTTCTTCCATTCACTCCTAGGATAACCATCATCAGTTCAATTCGTCCAAGCAGCTAGGTCAATCCTTTGGCGGAGAACCAAGGCTTCAAAGTTACTTCGTTTATATGAAAATCTACTGGTGTCTTTAATTATGTGACCACCACTGTATGTAGTTGCATTACTGCTTTTCCATTATTTTCTGTAGAGCAGGACGTGTTTCCGTGTACAATCAAATGAACGGGTGTGTACAACAGCTGCGCCTCCACGTATTCACTAACATTTAGCTTTGTTGATTATGCATATTACGGGAATGTATCGCGGAGATTAATCAGAAATGTTTTCACTAATTTAGATGTTCAGGTGTAAACTGGTTTAAATCCGCACCTGTCTTATGTGTAGAGAGTTAGATTAATGTTACAGTATTAAACTAAATACTTCATAACATTGTTTATTTTTTTGTAATTTGAGTTACAAGATTTTTATTGTTGTTTATTCGTTGAGCTTCAATATATTGGTAAATATTATAATACTCTTATTTGTAAGGAAAGGTTCAGCTTCGGAAGTAAAATTTCATAAGACCAAACCTCGAATCTACAACCAGAAAACATAGGATAAAAAAACCTTTTACCTAAAAGTACAAAAGTATAATGGTGGAATAGATATTTTTTTTCTACAAACAACTTACTTACCTTATTTAAAACCTTTTTCCTGTAGCCATTGTCCTAGCAGCCATATTTGCAAATCATAGCCTCATAGCCAGCGCATAACTCGGGGACATTTTAATATTTCGCAACGTAACTTGCGGTAAAACGTGGAGATATTAAAAATTCCCGTCATTTCGATCTGGTCCGCAGTGGTTTTGCCAAGTTTTGCTATGCTACTTCTCTTGTGTTTTGGAACGTAAAAGGATTGAAGTGTGGTAACAAAAATACAGAATTCTATTGTTTCTTTCTTTTGTCGGGAATAGTTACAATTTGCGGTTGATAAAAGAGGAAAAGTGAGTAATTTTATCGATGTTTAAATTAGAAAGGAAGGAAGAAAAAACCTTTTCATTTCTCATATTCGGAAAGTGATGTATATTTAAACTGAGCAGCGGGTCCAAAACTCTTCGTTCCACCCTAGGGAGTAAAAAAAAATTATAAATAGAACTGAATTTGGTTACATAGTCAACCATAGAGTTACCTCATTGGTAATGGTTTAAAAAAATGGATAGGGCACATTCACGAACAAAAATGAAACATGGTATTGGTAACACCAGCCAGTGTAAAATTGAAAATATTGGGCGGAGCGGCCGGCGACGCGGCGTGTTCCAAATTCAAAATAAGAAAAACTATAAAATATTGGCGGGATACCTTACTCTGTGACTTTGAGCTGTGTGTGTTGAGTTGATTTTATATTTACTAAAAATTAGTTACACAAGCGATTTTGAAATATTGACCCCGGATTCAGTAACAAACGAGGCAAACAAAATAATATAAAATCTTTTGCCAGAAGTTTCGAAGGAAAAATACTTAAATGCGTACAATGATTTTATGAAGTGGCGAGCAAACAACAAAATAAAATTATTTTTAGAAAAAGTATTTCTCATGTATTTCAGTGGATTATCAAAGAAAATACTGCCTTCTATGGAGCAAGTACTCTATGCTCAAGAGCACATTAAGTGCTAAACACAATGTAAACACTATATAATTGTTCTAATTTTTCGATTAATTTTAAATAGGTATAATAAGTATAAGGTACCAGCTACATGTTATTATTAATAAACATTTTGGAAAAAACTACGATTTTTTTACTTTCCTTATATTCGAAATGAAAAGTAGAGTGTTAAACACGGGTCAAAGTCATCAATTCCTTTGGATTGCTTCCTTTGGACCCTTATATAACAATCTACTATTTATTGCCCGCGATATGATAACATATAATTATTATACCAAATCGCAACCTCTTCACATTCCAGCATACCCGTTTTATACGGAATCTCTGCCCGGAAACTTCCGGATACAAGCGGGGCGTTACAAACGCGAGCCTCCACCGGAAGATTATACCCTTTATTGGGCGGATTGGAGGCTGTGGAAAATGTTTTTGTATTTTGTTGTTGGGTTGTTGTAAGATTATGATTGGTATGTGTAAATAATAATTGGTTGCTAAAATAAACTACTTACATAATTAAAGCATAAAGACGTTTTAAATTTATAAGAAAAACGCTGAAAAATTCATAGATCTGCGACAAAATCCAATCCCCGTTAAAAAACTTGGATCAAATATTCGGAAATAGTCCTTACCGACATAGTCATTACCGACTAGCTTTCCGTCTTAGTGAACTACAGTGGCATAAAAAAAAAGAAAAACCGCCTTCAAAAACCTAAAAATAAAAACAAAAACAGATTCAAAATTAAAAAGCAATAAATTAATATTCAAATCACCAATACGTGTTTTTAGTGCTTTTTGATTTTGAATCTGTTTTTGTTTTTATGTTTAGGTGTTTGAAGGCGGTTTTTCTTTTTTTTTAAAAAAGCTTTTTCTATTTTCAACTTTTTTGTGGTATGTAAGCGTGTAATATTCTTTAACTTTATATGTTTTCAAAATGCCTATTACTCAATTTCCAAAGGAGTTCCGTTGTGCCTTCTTAGTCCAAGTATAGTCCAGAACGTAGCATACAGACCATAGCTCGGTTTGTTTTGGATTTTCATAAGCCTACCAATATCTCAATCACAATTACATATCCTATTTGAGTTTGAGGAGTTCCCTTGGATATCTTTTAGGTCCAAGGTTTAATGTCAATGAAATTAAAAGAACTACACTTAAGGTATCCCTTTTCCAACAAAAAAATCTGCTAATTCGGTTCATAAATAACAAAGTCGTCAAGGTAATTAATGCAAAATCATAGTATTTTCAGGATTACTTGAAAACTACTGAACTGATCTGAAAAAAATTAAATGGGACCACCTCGCAACAAAACTCAATCAAACGAAAAAAAAATTATTCATAAATGACGAAGATATGCGCAAACAACGATAAAAAAAACATACAATCGAATTGAGAACTTTTTCCTCCTTTTTTTTTAAGTTGGTTAAAAAAGTAGCCTTTGTCCTTCCCCAAGGTTTCATCTGCATCCGTACCAAAAGACTCCACACAAAATGTTCGAAAAAAGCCAATCGTCAATTTGGCTGAAAAGTGTAAAAATGCCCTGCAACAGGCTGATCGAAACTGTAAAATTGCAATGTAAAATAATAACTAGTTTTAGAGATATGTTTTTTTTAATGTTGTGAGCAGAAAGTAAAAATATCGAAGTACATCTCATTTTCATATTTCTAATTCAATTCTTAGATTTAACAGTACCATGTACTCGTGTTATATACTCTAGTTACTTTCGTATTTATAATATTATATAAGTAATAGATAACAGGATAAGTCACTGACGAGTGCATGCTGATAAGTTAATTAACCAAATAACGGAAACCGCCTCAAACGTCTTATTTATCATGAGTCACGACTCAGAGGACTCCGAGGACCGATCATCATGATCCTTGGATGTCAGTCATGACTCATGACTGATATCTAAGGATCATGACGATCGGTCCTGTTACGCTGGCATCCGCGGCTTCCCGCGACCTTCGCAACCAGCGAACTGAAATCTATGGAACAAGCGTTCCACTCAAAAAATTACACTACGCAAAATTACAACAAAATTGACTGGGCTAATAAATAATAACATAAAGGTTGCATAAAGGTGCGTTTACATCTGTTTAACAACTGGCAATTTTGTTGAAATCAACATGTTGAAAGCAACACTGTTGCCGTTTGTGGAAAGAGACTTGCAACAAAACATCGACCGTTCTACAAAATATGTCTTGTTGAAACATGTTGCTTTTGTACCCACAGTAAATGCATTCATTCAACAATATAGCTTCAACAAATCATATCTTTTACTTGTTTGTTTTGTGAAAAATGGAAATTCAGTGGAGTAATGAAAAAGATTTTCAGTTTATTGAGGATTATAGAAGTGAAGAAGTCCTCTGGTAGAGTGAATGTCTAGACAATAAAAAGAAAAAAGATGCCTACTTAATACTAGCCAATCGGTACGGTAGGTATGTGTGATATCTGATAGTAACCATGTCCTTTATTAAACTGTTTCGGCATCCACTTCTAAACATTTCCCGTTTTCACCACCGTTTTATATTCCTTTCTTTTCGAATACTTTTAAAAATTAAGACAACCGCGCATCTGCAACGACTGGTTTGGTAGACATGACTGTAGATGTAAGAATGCAAAACTGTAGAACGATGTAAAATGAAACTGTCGAATCTGTTGCTGCAACAGACGTTGCTCATTGTTGACCGTACGACACTGTTGAAAACTGTTGCGTACGACAATCCGTTGTTTCAACTAATTGTTAAACAAGCGTAAACCTACTACGTCTTTCATCGGGCGTGTGGCTGGCCCGACTAAACGCTGTGCGGGTTGTAATTTTTTAGCCTTGTGGTGCCATTTTTTTAAGCAATATTTGTTTGCAATTAAACTTCCATAGATTTTAGTTCGCTGTTCACAACATTGTCGGGGCCCTGCTAGCGGACCGTTGTCTGGTACGAGTACGTGATTGCCATTCCAGATATTTTCCGCACTCATCTGTGCTATGTGTCCCGCCCGCCTAAAAACGTCTCATTCAAATACCAAAAATAAATCAGTCCTCCATTTTTTCGTAAAAATGTAAATGGCGCGACAAGTGTCACGTTTGCGTGACGTCGAGAGGGTCCCCTCGTCTCGTGTCCTCGGGATGACTTTTACAACGAGAATGTCATACAAATTTGTCTGTATAAAAATACGTTATTTTACCACTGATTTCAATGTATATGGTAAATATTTATTTATTTTATTTATTTATTCAATCATTATAGATTACAGAAATATCAGATATTGACTGGGATAATTTGTTCCTAAATAAAAGTTGTGAGGAGGCGGTATCATTATTTTATGAAAATATAAATACGATTATTAGTAAAAATGTGCCAAAAAAGTTTATTAAGCCATCTTCATATCCTGTGTGGTTTTCTCATACCCTAATTAAATTAGATACTAAAAAAACTAAAGCGTGGATAAAAATGAAAAAATATAAAAATCAATCAAATTATAATATATTCTCGATATACAGAAATCAATTTCAAAAACTAGCTGAAACTTGTTACAAAAATTATATGAGTAAAGTTGAAAGTAGTGTAAAAGAAAATATTAAATATTTCTGGCAATATATATCGCACCGCCGCAAAACTAATGATATACCAACTAATATGCATTACGAGGGTTCTGTCGCTCACAGTGGGGTCCTCCCCACTGTGAGCGAGTCTTGTAAATTATTTAGTACTTTTTTCCAGTCTGTTTTTCGCCCATCGTCAGTACCAGTGGATCTCACCTTAAATGATGTAGTGGTATCCACTGATCATGAACATGATCTAGTAATTCATGATATCAGACTCACTAGGTTAGAAGTACATAAGGCCTTAAAAATGTTAGATAATTCCAAGGGCGCTGGTATCGATAATATTCCAGGTGTTTTCTTCAAGGAAACAGCGTCTGAAATTGATCTTCCCTTATGGCATCTATACAATAAATGCTTGAATGATGGAATTTTCCCAGAGATTTGGAAAAGCGCTAGGGTCGTCCCTGTACACAAAGATGGATCAAAGAACGATGTTACGAATTATCGTGGCATATCCATACTGCCTGTCCCTTCTATGGTTTTTGAAAGGCTCGTACATAATTCTATTTATCCACGTTTACACAGTATTATCTTAAAGGAGCAACATGGTTTTGTCAAGCGTCGGTCGACAACAACTAATCTAATCACATATACTTCGGATTTATTTACTGCGCTTGATCAAAATAAACAAATCGACAGTGTTTATACCGACTTCAGAAAGGCATTTGATGCAGTTGATCACAGAATCTTATTGGAGAAAATTGCCTTTAATGGTATTCGCGGAAACCTCTGGCGATGGTTTAAATCTTATATCTCTAATAGAACCCAAAAAGTCGTGATCATGGGCTCACAATCAGAGATTGCTAAAGTTACTTCCGGTGTCCCACAAGGGTCTATATTGGGTCCGTTATTATTCGTGATCTTCATTAATGACATTCAAAATTGCTTTAAACATAGTAAATTTCTTCTATACGCAGACGATCTCAAAATATATAGAAATATCGACAAAACTGAAGACCATCACCTTCTTCAAGAAGATCTCGATACTTTTAGTACTTATTGTTCTAATAATAAACTCCAGCTCAGTCTTAATAAATGTAAATCAATTACTTTTACTAAAAAAAAGAATTACAGTAAATTTACTTACACTCTGAGTGGTAATAAGATTGATACAGTCAGCAATATTAAGGATTTAGGAATACCGTACGATAGTAAATTACACTTTGATATCCACATACAAAATATTATTGCTAAGGCATTTAAGATGTATGGTTTTATTATGCGCGCAGCCACTGAATTTAAAAACCCACTAACTTATATATATCTTTTTAAATCCCTTGTAAGACCGCAACTTGAGTACGGAGTATCAATATGGAACCCATTGTATGAAAAATATAATGACAGTATTGAAAGAGTACAAAAAAAGTTCTTGCGCCGTATCAACTATAAATGTTACCGTAGGCGAGATTCTTATGTATTTGTATTAAAGAAGTTCAAGCTATTAAACTTGGAATCTAGACGGTCCCAACTTGACGCAATGTTGTTATACGACCTATGCAACAACAAGTATGATTGTATGGACATTATCAATCAAATAATGTACTCAGTGCCATCACGTGCTCTTATAAGATCGGTGCGCCCAAAATTACTATTCGCCACCCCTATATGCCGCACAAATTCTGGTGTTCGTTCGCCATTAAATCGCTTATGTAACTCATATAATAAAAAATTCAGCACAATAGATATTTTTGGCTGTAATGCTGGTTCATACAGACGACAAATAATTGAAGTACTGTCTGAAACTTAAAAATCATTTTTTATTTTATTTTACACATAATATTGTTAGGTAACCATTTTTCTAATCTTTTTTTTTCACCCGGTAAAACATTTAAGCCTGTTAAGGATAACAATATTTTGTATTTGTAAGTTTACATACATACGCATTTACACACACTCAATCACACATACATAACACCAAATATGGATCATCTCCAGAAGCTTCACATTTTGTGAGAATTCGTTTAACTATCTTTACAGCTGATTCAGCTAATCCATTCGATCTTGGTACGTATGGACTCGAAGTAATATGTTGTATACCCCATTCTGTCATAAATTGTCTAAATTCACTTGAATTAAAAGGAGGACCATTATCACTTACAACCTCCACAGGTATTCCATGACGACTGAAAATTGATTTTAAAACATTTATGACAGCTTTTGCGCTTGTTGTTGAAACATTCAACATTTCTATAAAGTTCGAATAATAATCTTCAACCACAAGAATAGTTTGATTTTTATATGATAAAAAATCTATACCTAATTTTTCCCAGGGAAAATTTGTTAGACCATGTGGTAACATTGGTTCAGGTGCGTTTGAACTTCTGTATGACATGCATGTAGGACAACTTTCAACTACATTTTTTATATCTTGTGACATCAAAGGCCAAAAAACAACTCCTCTTGCAAAATTCTTTGACTTTTCAATTCCTTGGTGACCACTATGTATTATTTTCAAAATATCAGGTCTTAATTTTTTAGGAATAATCAGACTTGAGGATTTGAGTACAAATTCATCAATAGTATGAATTTCATGACGATGGTTCCAGTAGGGAAGTACCAACGGATTCACCTTAGAACGATTATCTGGCCATCCCTCTTTATGATATTTCTTTAGTAATTGCATGGCTGGATCCTCCAGCGTTGCCTCCGCAAGCCATTTACTGCGTTCCTCTGAAATAGGCAGATTACTCCTAATGAAGTTAACATGAACCAAAATATCTTCATCAAGTTCATCTTCAACTACGTCTAATAATGCAGCACGGGATAAAGTATCCGCTATGTACATTTTCGAGCCTTTAATATATTGAACCTTTAGATCATATGCCTGAATTTTTAACATCATTCTCTGCAGACGTGTTGGAACTTCAGCCAAAGGTTTTTTAAATAATGTGACTAAAGGACGGTGATCAGTCTCCACACTTACAACTTTCCCATAAATATATTGGTGAAATTTAATACATCCAAAGACTATTGCATATAACTCCTTTTCAATTTGAGCCATGCGTTGCTGAGTTTCACTTAATGTTTTTGATGCGTAACAAACTGGATGCTGATCTTGCATTATGACAGCTCCGACTGCTGACTGACTAGCATCAACTGACAAGACAACTGACTTATTGACATCATAGTGTGCTAAGACTGGTGCTTTGCAAATAAGCTCTTTTAAATGACAAAATACTGATTCAAGACTTTCATTCCATTGCCAATCACTTGATTTTTTTAGAAGTTGGCGTAGAGGCTCAGTTACTGTAGCTAAATCCTTTATAAACCTTTCAAGATAGTTCAGCATACCTAAAAATCTCTGCAAATCTTTGAGACAAGACGGTGACGGCATCTCTTTGATTGCACGCAACTTCTCAGGATCAGGCGATACACCTTTCTTTGAATAGACATGACCGACATATGTGACTTCTTTAGTACAAAAAATACACTTACTTTTGTTTAACTTGACATTGACTTCAAGAGCTTTCTGTAAAACTCGTTCTAAATTTTCATTGTGCTCGTGCTCCGTGGACCCATAGACCAGAATATCATCAGCATAGACAATCACTCCTGGCAGGTCTCCGAAGGTTTCTGTCATGACACGGTGAAAGATTTCAGGAGCACAATTAATGCCGAAAGGTAGCCTTTTAAACCTGTACCTCCCAAACGGAGTATTGAAGGTGCATAAATAAGAACTTTCTTCATCAAGCTGACACATCCAGAAGCCACTGCGAGCATCAAGTTTAGAGAAATATTCTGCGCCATTAAGCTTTGATCGAATAAAATCATTGTTGGGTATTGGATAATGAGATCGTAATAAAGCCTCATTTAAATTTCTTGGATCCATACAAACTCTTAGATCACCTGTTTTCTTTACAATAGTAAGAAGAGAACTCACCCATTTTGTTGGTTCTGTAACTTTAACTATTACTTCCATGCTTTCCATCCTGCCTAGTTCCTCTTTCAGACGATCATGTAATGTGAAGGGTACTTTACGAGGAGGGTCAATCTTTGGTTGAACGTCAGGGTTGATCTCAAGATGTTGCTTTCCTGGAAGACAACCCAAGCCACGGAATACTGTGTCGTATTGTTTATTAATCAAATCCTGTAAATTAATAGAGAAACATTTTTCTATGTTAAACACACGTTTGACAAGACCCAGTTTAGAGCATGTGTTTTTCCCTATAACAGTAGGAGACTCTACATCAGCAATTATAAACAAAATAGTTTCTGCGACATTTTGACCTTTGTTACTATAATGACATACAATTTCTTGCTTACCTACGACTCTGACACAGTTTCCACTATACGAAGTAATTCGAGCTGTACATGGTAACATATTTGTTAAATTTAAAGACTTGTAAGTACTAATAGCATCACTACCTGTATCCAGGATACATTCTACATTTTTGCTGTTTATTTCCATATTTATGGTCCAATCTGAGTTACTACCTTGACCTTCACTCAAATGAGAAATAAAAATATCCTCATTACCTGACTGTTGTGACTGTTGTATCTCCATACAGTTCACACTTCTTGTTTTCGATCTACATACTGACTCATAATGACCTATTTTTGAACATTTTCGACAACGAGCATTTGTAGCTGGACACTTGAACCGATGAACTTGACCACAGCGAGTACACTTTTCTGATGATCTTTGACCTGACTGGCTGGAAGACTGATACTGACGTGACTGAGAATGAGACCTCGACGACTGATTTTGACTTTGAATAGACCTTGACCTTGACTTGGATCTGTGCCGTGACATGTATGAAACTTTCTGCACTTTGAGTTCTTCAGCTTGATTTTGCGTTTGCAGTAGAGTTTTCGCTATAGAAACTGCTTTTTCCAGAGTCAAATTTTCTTCAAGCAAAAGTTTTTCACGAATAAAGTGATATTTCTCATTCATATTGCATATAAATATGTCTTTGACCAAACGATCATTCAGTTCACCAAAATCACAGTCCTTGCTTTTGTTTTTCAAATCTGTGACGAAATCATCCAGTGGTTCATTTGCCCCCTGTCTCCTTGTAAAAAATTTGAAAGATTCGTACGTGATATTTTGCTTCGGGCTGAAATGCTGTTCAAATCTTTGAATGAGTTTTTCGTATTCAATCGTACTTAAATCTAAACCGAACGCTGTAAATATCTCCAGGGCATTGGGACCCATGTGATGTAGGAGAAGTGCGACTTTTCTTTCATTTGTTTCATTTGAAAGGTCACTTGCTAAAATATATATTTTGAATGCCTGTATCCATCTTTTCCAATTTTGCGATAAATTACCGTCAAATGAAAGCTGTTCAATACCAGTCCTGAAAACATTCTTGACACGCTGTGGAATTTGATTATCAGGTTTTTGTTTTGTTGGGTCTGCCATTTTGTGTTTGGACAAAACACGACTATACGTTGACTACGTAATATGATATGACCAAATCTTTGACGATGAAAAAATTTTTATACAACTTACTGAAAGTAATGTATTTTACACTTTGCAGCGCAGCGACCCATTCACAACTTCTGATACCATGTTAAATAATACGAGTTGGTATGCAAATCAAGAGACATTTTATTATAATGACTTTACATGACAACCAAACCATAAGCTAATATACTTCATGTCATAGCATAAACATATATTGAAAACCACAGCCTAACTAGCTACTTACCTAACAACCCTTATACAATCAACCTCATACATATACACAATCACGCATACAAAATACACTAGATATATTTAAGTTTTATTAATCACACATTAGATACCTACTTACTGTTTTTTTCAATTAACATATTTTATAACTTAAATTTAATTAATATTCTTCCAGTCTATTCAGTAAAATAGTCTAATTACTTATACTTATACTTACCCTAGTTTTAGTTACTTGAGTCTCGTATTTATAATTAAGTTTTATATTTAAGATGTAACCAACACCGTTGAGTTTACAATAAGTACTGATTGTAAAATTATATATCACTTTTAAATTAAGCTGAATTGTAAACTTGTTTGTGGTTCGTAAATAAATAAAAAAAAAAAAAAAAAAATTATAGCTAGTGAAAAGTCGCTATAAAAATGTTCTCATTTTAATGGAAAGATCTGGAAAAATCTAATTTTTGGAGATTAAAACTTTAGCATACCAAAAAAAACTATTTTGTTCTCTAAAATTAGTAATTATGCTCACCAAATCCTAAACGGCTGCCCAACAAGATTTGGTGAGCATCCACTAATTCTGGGTTAGGTTAGGTTAGTATGGTGATCATTTAAACATACCTACCCATGCCAATATTTTTTATAGGAATAAGCCATATTTTTTGGTTGCGTAATAGTACATTATGAGATAAGTTAGCTTAGGTTTTTTATTTCACAGAAGGCTGTGGGTTGCAGCCCGAGCCGCAGGCTAGGGTGTAACTCAGCCAAGTGTGCAATGAGCAAGAGCTCACGAGTTTCATACGACGTTTTTCAACACATTTGCGAGAAAAATACACAGTAATTTACCTCACAGCAACAAATACGACAAAAACAAAATATGGGCAAAGGCGCGTAGGTTTTTTTTTTGTTTTTTTCACACGCCCAATGCAAGAATATTTTGCGAACGAAGGGGTGAGTGAGCATACAGCCTGCTTCAAAATAAATAATATAATTTTAAGTGATAAAATTCAAATATTTAAATTTTTTATAACAAAATATTGTGAATTATTAGTCCATCAGCCATTTTTGATGGCCCCACTGTTGGGGCACAGGCCTTCCTTATGGGTGGATAAGGAGGACTGGCCATAACCCACCACGCGGGCCCAATGCGGATTGGTGGGTATTAACGACTGCAAATGCAGCCGGGACCAACGGCTTAACGTGCCTTCCGAAGCACGGAGGAGTTCGCGATAGTAAATTTTTGGTCACCCATCCCATGACCGATCCTTGCGAACGTTGCTTAACTTACGCAATCGCTGGGCCAGGCGCTAAACCACTGCGCCACCGAGCTCCTCCGCTAAACCACTGCGCCACCGAGCTCCTCTTTAGTAATTTGATAGAATAAAATTCGAATAAATCCGAATTATTAGTAATTTGAAAATAATAAATATTTGTTTGACTTAATTAAGGTATTACACATTTATTTATTTCAAAAAAGAATATGAATTTTCAGCGCCATAAAACCTTTTTACTGTTACTAAAAAAAGTAACTGTATTACCCGGTTAAATTGGGAATGCTCTGTTTACTCGCATAGAACTTGCAGTAAGGTACCTACTAATTTAACTTTGTAGGGATAATTCTATAACAACCTAGTGTTTTATATATTATTGCACGCGTTTGTTATAGCTCGGTTTATGGCCCTAAAAGCGATGTATTAGGGCTCACTTTACGAGCAAGTGTGTTGAAAAAAAATTTTAATCACTTTGTCTTTGCAAATCTAAGTAACAGCAGAAAGTATAGGTAGATTAGGTTTTCCCTAATCACCTTCTAATTAGATAACTAAGTTAATGGCGTATTTTATAAAATAGAGGGGAATACTATCTCCCAGCTTAGCATATTGTTTTTAACCCTGAGAAAATTACCATGCTTTTATATGTATAACATTCTTAAGTGGCTAATTCCATTATATACCTATCAGTTTAATCCTTATACCAATAGTTCTTCACTTCAATCACAGATGTAATAGTCTGTTCCTAAATCGAGTATTCTTGTTAACTCCTTCACAATTACTAAGACATCTCTGACGGCAGTTTGAATTCATTACTGGTAATTTGCATAACGACTTCACGATGTTGCTAACAGAGGTGGTTGCATTTCGTGTCCTCCTGTATATTGATGTACCTACTAAAGCTATTGTAAGTTATTTACCTATCCGATATGTAGGTAGATAGTTAATTAATTTCAATACCTACCCAGTGTATACAATCTTTGTTAATGATTGTGATGGAAAATGACCTCACTTTAAATACTGAGGTAATTTTTCAGTTTAACCCCAACGTCCGTAAGCAAAAATTAATGAAAACTTTTTTCTGAAATGGAAAAAGTAAAAATAGTAGATTATACAACAAGTGAAAAAAGAGGGAATTTAGTCCGAGGGACTAAGTTGGATCCCGAGAGCAGCGAAGGATTCTAGAGTTGAATCCCGAGCGTAGCGAGGGATTCTAAAGTAGAATCCTGAGCGAAGCGAGGGATACAAAGGACCGAGATGAAATTTTTTTTTTTCACGAGTTGTGTACTTTACTTTTTACAATTGACTGCGAGAAAACAAATAGCAGTACTTATACCTATAGTATATAGTTACCTATAGTATATTTTAATTATTTAGGTAGGTAATCAGTAATATTTAAACATTAGAAGATAGTGAAACTAGAAGTTTTCTAATGACATAAAACAACCACGCTAAGAGGGAAATTACATGATCGGTCTGGCATCAGTCCATTTCATCAGACTTTGAATTTTTACAGTCTGAAGATCGTACAAGACTGATGGAATGGACTGATGCAATGCAAGACTGAACATCTAATCTCCTTCTATTATATAGGAAAGAACCCAAAGATAAAGACACTAAAAAGAACCTAATTAATTTGGCGGGATATTTTTTTAGAAAAGAACCCAAAGATATGACTATAAAAAGAACCTAAATAAAATTGGCGGGAGGCTTTATCTATGGACTAGCTCCATACTTTCAGCACCTTTTTTTTTACATAATTTATACGATGCGCGCTTGTTCCAAATTCAAATTATTTTTATTCACTCGGTGAATAAAACAGCGTTTTATTCACTCTTATCGTTGAATTAAACGCACTTTTTCGAGTGGCGATGGTAAAATAGTTATTTGTTATACAAGAGAGCAAAGTCATTTTTTGCTGCGAGTGCTGACTTTTAAATCACGAACTAGCGAAGTAGTCTAGAATTGAATCACGAGCGTAGCGAGTGATTCTAATATAAACTACTGAGCACAGTGAGTGATTTAAAGGCACGAGACATCAAAAAATTTGCTCTCGTGTTAAACATACAACTTTTCACCTCTACCAGCGAGAAAAGGTGTTAGAAATTAAAAAAGCACTTTGCCTCACGCTCGCAGCAAAAGTCGATTTTGCTGCGAGTTTTTGGTAAAAAGCACTTGCCTCACGCTCGCAGCAAAAGTCGATTTTGCTGCGAGTTTTTACGCGCCAAAAGCACCCTTTTCGTGCTGGAGAGGTGAAAAAGCTATTTTTTTCCCGCGTCATATATCAGTTTGCCGAGAAAAGGACAAGGAGAGTATATATTTAATTTGGATTGTTTGTAAAAATTTTGGAAAAAGTGACAGATCGATCATTATGATGAATAATTATTTCTTTAAATTTTATGCAAAAAAAATTTTTCTTTTGTGAGAAATCTTTAATCTTCCTGAGGGCCCCCACACAATTTTTTATACGGGGCCCCGCCAAGGCACGCTATGCCTCTGGTAGGTGTACCTTCCTTTTCATATATTCAAATAATGTAAGATTCAATTAAAGGTGATTGGCTGTAAAAAATTAATACGTTGTAAAAAGGGATTATTAAATTAGCACGATATTTCTCAACAGTTCTTCCAAACATTTTATAGCCAGCATATGGCTTCCCGATATTTCCGCATTCCTTGTCAGATCCATGAGGGATGGGACACATTATGATGTAGATTATTTCAGGCGTACCACTTTCTGGATTCGATCCATCAACCGATGTGTTTCCTCAGACTCGAATACTTTTCTACAGCTCAGTCACGTTTTAGGGTTCTTTAGTTAATATTTTTAGCATTGAGGTAACTAGGGTAAGTGGCGAACCCATCAAAGATTACCCATCAAGTTCTTATAAAAGTTTCGCATTACACGATTCATGTTAAAGTACTTAAAACTTAAAAAGTATTAAGTTTGTAAAATATAGTTTGTGTGAATTTAATAATATGTACTTTAGTTTACTTTTGTAAGAGCTATAATAATCAGATCGCAAATGTTACACTTTTAGCACTTTTGCTATCTATAAGATAAATTGTTACACTATGCTTTATTAATAACTATCTGATGCAAATTTTACAATTAGTCGTACGTAAAATTATAGTCATAACGAAAAGGTCTTTCCTTGAAAAAACTTATTGTAATTAAATACTCAATGTGTGTAAAATAATAACATTTTCTATGTTTTAAGGTACGGACCCTGGGCACAAGAATACAACTTTTTCCTATACGTTTTTCATTTCGCTTATTTGTAGATGATTGATATGGAATTAACTAAACTTAAAATTGGAAAGGAAACAATTGCGAAAATGTATTGATAATTTAATTTTCATCATTCATCTTATTTCAGTGTCAAGAGCATTTTAGGTATAATTTTCATAAAATTTTTGTGTGCGTGCGAATCGCTCAACACGAACTATGTATAAAAGAAAAGACGGCGCGCGCGGCTTATAGCGATTTCAACTTTTTTTTATGCACGACGGGCTATATCGTGCTTGGCCTTCACTTCGGCGTTGCATTGTCCGTGGGGACAATCTCCTCAACGACAGACGGCCTGCCCGCATCCGGGCCTCCTCCGCTGGGAAATGGCCGGGCAAGTTTGGCCATTTCCCCCATCTCATCAGGACCGTGCAAGGCGGGCAGTGGTTCACCTCCCACTGCCCGCTTGGCCCTGACTTCGAGCGGCCACCTCCGAAGAGACTTTCGCTCCCCTCGCGTGTACTATCCAAATGGTTTCCGCCTCCATGTTAAACATAGAAGCATACTCCCTCTTAGACCTCTGCAATCGTTCGAAAGGGTTCTAGGGGATGCGCCACTCGCGCTTTCTCCTAGTCCCCAAGACGTGCAACCAGACAAGGCTTTCCGTCTTCGACACGCTAGCCTGTAAGGCCCACGGTCTGCGAGCAATCATCTCCGAAGAGACGTTCGCTCTCGTCTCGCGCGTACTATCTGAAAGATTTCCGTCTCCATGTTAAACATAGACACGTAGTCTCTCTTAGACCTCCGCAGTCGTTCGAACGAGGTTCAGGGTAAGCGCCACCTGCGCTCATCCCTGGTCCCTCGGTGTCGGATTATTAGCCGCCAGCTGTAAAAGAAGCTCAAAAGAGTCTTTTACAGAGACGCCCAGGGTGCACCGGCCCTCCCACGGTCTTTCCCAGTCCACGGATGCACTGGGACAAACAGTAGTCGGGCACACGAGGAGGTTATCCGACCACGCACCCCTGGCCTTCACATCACCTGATGTTAAGTGACGATAAAGCCGAAGCGCACTACACCCGTAATCCTCATCACTGAGGAACTGGCTATCTTACCTCTAACTGCCGGAACGCAACAATTTATAAATTGTTGTTATGACGTCAGACTTAGGTAAGATGGTGGTAGCTAGCCAGGCGGACTTGAAATAAGCCCTACCGCTAACCAAACCAAGTACATGTACCCCTCTGGAAATCAAACCCGAGACCTCTGCGTCTTACAGGGGTGGGCCAACCACTAGACCACAGAAGCGGTTAAACTTTAACTTTAAGGCTCCGTTACACGAAATCATTTGTCTCTGTCTTTTTCTTTACGTGCAAAGAGTATGGAAAATAACCTCACTTCTGCACTTTTTAGACGTTTTTCGTTGTTTTTTCGTCATTATCTTTAGCAAAATTATCTTTCTTGAAAAAAAGTTATTGGAGCAACTGCATAGTACGTTAAAGTGTATTTTGATGTAGAATTCAATACGTTTACGCTATTATTTATGCCAAAAATATGGCCCGCGACAAGCGCTTTTGATGATATTCTGATTTCTTTTTACAATCATCTGTGAAGTTTATACGAAATTTAATGTTTGTAGCAACTAGATAAACTCTTTAGCTTATCGTATGATTTTTTTGGTGGCTACAAGTTTACGTTTTCTATATAAAAATATGGCCCGCGCAAACCATGTTTTCCTACTACCGCCCCTTAAGGAGTAGTTAGGCGCCTGTGACTACGAGAAAATGTATTTTATTTCCAGTTCTTTTTATTAAGAACTCTTCCTAGTATAACCCGCAAGTAACAAATCAAAACGGAAACTTTCTGGAATGATTTATGAGTCAGAGCTGTGCTCGTTGGACAAAGGGGGGCTAATCAGTGCCCTTTTGAAGCAAGCCCTCAAACCGGTTCATTATTTCTGCCCTCTCATGCAACCTTTCTTTCAACACTTTTTAAGTTCGTGACTTAAACTGTTCTCTTATTAAGATGTTTTGAAGTATTTTTTTGGGACTGTAATGTTGTAAGGTTTAACAACAAATGACTTAAAATGTTATATTATTCGATAATAATTAGCCACCGAAAAATTATTTATTATATTACAGAAAACTAATGAGGGTATACAATTTCGTTTTCAGTTTAATTGATTGAATTTCGTTAATAATTTATCGTTCGTAGCAATTAATATAAGAACGTATTGAACGATAATTGAGAATTCATGATTAAAATTGTGAAACATTAATTTGGACATTTCCCTGAAACCAAATCAAGAGCTTTAAAATGTGTGGTTCTTGGAAACATTATACCAATGGCAGACATACTGTTAATTAATCATAAAACTACAGTTTTTTTTTACTTATTTCAGTTATGGGGCATTTACACGCAACCCTAATTTCAATGAGGTGACGATTCGATTTTACAAGCGATTATCGAAAAAAGCGATATGACTAAAGCCTTCCTGATCACGCTGCCTAAAAATCAAAATGCCTACGAAGCAAAATGCCTAATGTTCATGTCTAAAGAGCAAAATGTCTACTAAGCAAATTGTCTAAAACGCAGAATGACTAAGCAGTAGTTTGCCTAAGGATTAAAAAGGTCTAAGTTGCAAAACGTCCATGTCGCAAATAATTGTCCCAGTTTTGTCGTATATTCGAAATCGAAATACGTACTACGTACACAGTATATAAGTTACCGGCAATGTATGAAACCTCGAGGGGGCTTCGAGGTGGGCTCGGGGAAAGCTCGAGGGGGCTTAAGGGGGGCTCGAGGTGGCTCGAGGGGGGCTTGAGGGGGCTCGGGGGGGTGGACTAGCAGGCATTGTAAACAATGCCTAGGCAAAGGCAAAGTAGGCATTTAGACATTTTGCGTTTTAGTCATTCTGCACGTTAGTCATTCTGCATTTTAAACATTTTGCGTTTTAGCCATTCTGTAAGTTAGTCATTCTGCGTATTGGTCATTTTGCCCTCTTAGGCTATTTGCTTTTTAGGCAGTGTGATCAGAAATGATTCGCCTAAAAGGTCACCTGCAAAACCGACCCATGTAAATGCCGCATAACATCGAGATTATAACATTACAGTCGCGATTGTGTCATATTTTATTACAAAAGAAAGTCTCTTTTACTTTTGAGTACTTATTATTGGATAAAGGCAGAAAATTAAAATGAACTATAGCTTAATTAAAAGTCACCAAAGTTATTATAGAACCACAAAGGCTTTTCAAGAACACTCCATCGACTTTAATTACAAAGAACTCTTTTCATTGAGTTATTAAAAACTTCTTTTTTATCGCCTTGAATTTATTACTTTTACTTTTTGGAATAAAACCTTTTCGATTATGCTAAAACAATTGACTATTGTAAGGAACTTTCAAATTCTAGATAATCACTTCGTCATTTGATTGTGTGCAGTTAATTTCAGTTTCAGTTTGGGCAAAAATGTTTGTCTGTTCTCCTCGGTCACATTTCTCAATCAATTCTCGTGAAATTTTGTGAACGTTCGATAGTTATACACGCTGAAATTTTAATCATTTGGTTCCCGCCGTGGGGTGGTTCCACTCATGATTACAAGCAACTTTACTATGGGGTCAACTCTCCTGCTCGCAAAAAAAATCAGCTGTTCCATACATTAAGGTATGGAACAGCTACCTACTCGTAGTGCACTTTTGTATGGAACAGCTGAGTTTTTTTTTGCGAGCAGGAGAGTTGACCCCATAGTAAAAGTTGCTTGTAATCATGAGTGGGACCACCCCACGGCGGGAACCAAATGATTAAAATTTCAGCGTGTATACAGGGTCATTTTGAACTTACCATCCAAATTTTAAAGATGTGTCCAGTCCATGAAACGAAACAACTTTCTCTAAGAAACATGTGTCAAATTTCGCCAAAAAATTTTGGTCATCCCATACTAAAGTGTTCCTTATAGAAAGTTGTTCAGTTTCATGGACTAAACACATCCTCAAAATTTGGATGGTAAGTTCAAAATGACCCGATATAACATGGATGTTTTTGTCGATTGAGTTCCTGAATTTTTTTTAAATGGCGGAGAACGTAAAAGCACATTTAAGTCATTTCGTAAAACGTGAGGTCTACGGCCCACGGAGCCATTAGTATAAAGTTGAGTTTTGCAAAACTGTAAATGTCAAAGTGAACTAACTGACAGTGACAGACAAATGGCATCAAAATGACATCTTCCGCCATGATCAATTTTTGTTGTGTGTTTACATTTTAATGCACAAGTTATATTGTTCATACCATAGAGGTAAATATAGTTCCAACCAAAAAACAAGGTGCTTTTGGAGAAAATTGGATAATTAGAAACTGTTTGTTTATAGTGTCTACCTTTTTTTTGGTATACTGTACGTACGTACATAAACGTGGCCCAGACTCCATACGTTTTGAAACATATCTTTTACCCGTGAAACAGACTCTAAATAAATAACATTCATTTTGAAAACAAACGAAATAATACATTCAAATAGTGTTTAAAGATGAATTGAATCTTTGTATAGTCTAGATAGACAATTCAATATTGAATTTGTTAGATCAACGAAAGAAGCTACCGACGGAATATAAAATAATTTGAATATGAAGTTATTCATTTCGGTACGGGATGGCGGTAGGGTTGCCACCCGTACTTTATAATAAAGTATTGTACTTTATTTCGGGGTATTCTACTCTATACTTCATGAGGAAAATAAAATAACTACGTGAAAATACTTTAATTCACGTGGTTTGTTTAAATTTACCCAAAAGTAATAAAAAGTATGTTTTATAAGGTAAACATAAATAATACTTTATTTTCATACGATGTACTTTTTTTCTACCTTAGCAACCAATATACTTTAATAGTCCAAAAAAGGTGGCAACCCTACATACGAGTGTCCGAGTATTCAATATTCTGAACGTGTGGAGATATTCGATTTAGTATGTGTCGGACGTTTGAAGATATTGTGGAAAATGTTCATACAATTGTAGATTATCAAAAAGTTTGCGATCTACAAAAATGCAAAAAAAAATCGTCATGAAACTTCAGGAGTAAGAAGAAAACACTTCAGGAGAAAAATTGATCCTAATAATAACAATAATATTACTTTTTCAGTATAATTACTATAAACGTTAATTATCTTAAGAATACTACCATTATACCATTTTAAACAAAAAAAAAAACTATATTCTAAGTTATGATAATGGTATATCAAAATATTAATGGTTATTTAAATTTGTTATTTAGTAAATCACAGGTGTGCTCTACGCCAGACTAATATAAATAAGTTTCAGTAAATTATGGTAACAAATTCAGACTAACTACTACAAGTTTTAAATATTAAGTAAATCCGAAACAACATCATCTGCAGCTCCCTTAATTTATGTCTTTGCTTTTACTGGCACGTAGTGAAGGTAAGGGGTGCCACAATTTGTTTATGTATGATAGTCGTGGAAGCAACCACTAAAAATGTATATGAAGAAAATTATATGAATCTATCTTGCGCCGTGCTCTCTGCAACCGAGATTTTAAAACTATGTACAATCAGCACCAAAAGACATTAAATTTTGACAGTTTTAAGTGTTAATAAATCGCTAATGAATGAATGAATGAAATCCTTTATTTCAAATAGACTTACAGTGAGTAGGCATGTAGAAATGTTTCTTCAATCATGCTATGATGCTATTCAAAGGCATATTTGTTGATCTAAGTACAAAAATTAACCGACATAAATTAAATTTTGTCGAAGTAACCTCTTTTGTTGTGACAAAAAGAACTAAAAGTATCACTGCCAAATAAAATGTATGTTACTCCAATTAGTTCAATATCTTACTGTTATTTTTTAATCGTAATAAAAAGTAAAAATACTGAGCTGTAATCCATTTCATTTAAAAATTCTTTATGTCATAATATAGAACAATAAAACAAGTACTTTGATAATACAATGTAAATAATAATAATAATAAATAAATAAATGCTTGGACAATTTCACACAGCGCCATCTAGCCCCAAACTAAGCAAAGCTTGTAATATGGGTGCTAGACAACTGATACACTACTTATATACTTTTTAAATATATACTTATTATACACAGTAACACCCAGACCCGTCACAGAAATTAGAATTCATCATTTCAATTTCTGCCCGGCCGGGAATCGAACCCGGGACCTCTGCGTGATAGGCGGCATGTTGACCACTGCTGCAACACTCAGGTCGTCAAATGTATTTTGTAATTGATTTGAAATTAAATGAAATGAAATGAAAAATTCTTTATTCAAATAAGCTCAAGATTTAAGTTACAGATACTTTATTAGGCTAGACTTTTCAATAGATGGCAGCCCTACCTCACCAGTTTACGGGGGACTATTCATAACATAACACAAGCACGTGACCGCAATCCTTTAGATTTAAGCGACCCTTAATAGATGTGGTTACCCCGCTTGAACATACTTTCACTGATATTGAAGGCAAATAAAACAGTACACTAAGAGTCCCCGCAAACTACAGACCAAACTGTCGGCCGATAGCTGGGTCGGGCCTTTAATCAGTATGAAGAAGTATGCAAGTGCGCACACTACAACGATTTGGTATCGGCCGATTCATTTAAATAAAAAAAAAACCGGTCAAGAGCGAGTCGGACTCGCGCACCAAGGGTTTCGTACCATCATAATTGCACCATTAAACCACACTGCAGAGTAAAATAATAAAATTAATATTGCAGTTTAAAGTCAGCGCCATCTCTTGACCGATAGTGGAACTAATGTTAACTTTTTAGAAATTTAATCATTTCTAAAGAAGTGTGCTATATTGAGACATCGTTTTATTTTTCCTGTAATATTTATATGAACTGCTATCACATAGCATTATTTCAGATTTTTCTATTTGCAAACTTCTGAGATAAGGGGGGGAACGGTATTTTTTACATTTTTCATCATAGGTCGAAAACTATGCAGTCTAGAAAAAAAATTATTGAAAACGTGCAAATGGCGCTCTTTCATATAATACCCCACATAGCCTAGTAGCCCCACTTCAAATTTTTAAGACCCCTTTTCTGGCCCTATTGTAAAAAAGATATAATTTTATTTATTTATTTCTTATTTACAAAATAGTTGGGCAAATGTCATCTTAAACTATTATGTATAATGTAAAAAAAAATCCAAATTTCAAGTTGATAACATTAGTAGTTCTCGAGATATCCAGCTGTGACAGACAGACAGACAGACTGAGTCACACCATAAGGGTTCCTTTTTTACCATTTTAGTACGGAACCCTAAAAAACCAACTATCAGCACGTGCCGGACTACAGCTGCGCCACAAAAAAAAAGTTGGAAATCTGACTTTTTGACTATGCCATGATGAAGACGATAGTTTGTCGGAATTTGTCGCACAAAAACCAGAATTTGTCGGGCTTGCGTTTAGGAGATACGTGTGGCGCAGCTGTAGAGACGTCTCTACAGCTGAGCCACACAGATCTCGAAAACGGAAGGTCGTAGCGAAAATCTGATTACTTGTGTTTGCAGCCGTTAATTTGTCGGAATTTGTCGCACAAAAACCAGAGTTTGTCGGTCTTGCGTTTAGGAGATCTGTGTGGCGCAGCTGTAGAGATGTCTCTACAGCTGAGCCACACAGATCTCAAAAACGGAAGGTCGTAGCGAAAATCTGATTACACGTGTGTGCTGCCGTTAATTTGTCGGAATTTGTCGCACAAAAACCAGATTTTGTCGGTCTTGCGTTTAGGAGATATGTGAGGATACGCTGTGGAGACTTTTCTACCTGGATCTTGAGAAAGGAAGGTCGTAGCAAAAATCTGATAACTCGAGTGTGTAGCCGTTAGTTTGTCGGAATTTTTCACCAAGAATCAGAGTTTGTCGATCTTGCGTTTAGGAGATATGTGAGGATTCGCTTACGACCTTTCGTTCTCGAGATCAGGTAAAAAGGTCTCCACAGCGTATCCTCACATATATCCTAAACGCAAGATCGACAAACTCTGATTCTTGGTGACAAATTCCGACAAACTAACGGCTACACACTCGAGTTATCAGATTTTCGCTACGACCTTCCTTTCTCAAGACCCAGGTAGAAAAGTCTCCACAGCGTATCCTCACATATCTCCTAAACGCAAGACCGACAAAATCTGGTTTTAATGCGACAAATTCCGACAAATTAACGGCTGCACACACGAGTAATCAGATTTTCGCTACGACCTTCCGTTTTTGAGATCTGTGTGGCTCAGCTGTAGAGACGTCTCTACAGCTGCTCCACACAGATCTCCTAAATGCAAGACCGACAAACTCTGGTTTTTGTGCGACAAATTCCGACAAATTAACGGCTGCAAACACGAGTAATCAGATTTTCGCTACGACCTTCCGTTTTCGAGATCTGTGTGGCTCAGCTGTAGAGACGTCTCTACAGCTGCGCCACACGTATCTCCTAAACGAAAGCCCGACAAATTCTGGTTTTTTTGCGACAAATTCCGACAAACTATCGTCTTCATCATGGCATAGTCAAAAAGTCAGATTTCCAACTTTTTTTTTGTGGCGCAGCTGTAGTCCGGCACATACTATCACCCAATAGAAAGTCTGTAGTTTGCGGGCACGCTTAATGATTGGTCATACAATACTATATTTAAAAAAAAACCAACAGTGTCTAGTGATCGAGGTATTTTTTTAATATTTGATTAATCGTCTTAGTGAAGAATTGACAAAATACATTTTGATGAAAATAGGGGATGAAAATCCTACTAATATTGTAGTGAAAGATGTTTATATGTTTGTTACTCAATAATGGTACTCAGATAGTTTCTAACCTGAATTAAAACATAGTGTACTTTTTATCCTGTGTCAGAAGTTCCATAGGGTCCGCCCCGCGCGCGTGCCCCGCTTAACGCAGCGGAGAGCCTAATTATTTTTTTCTGTATTTGCCTAAAACGTGCTTGATCCTTACTTTTGACACAATTTAACCAAAAAGTTTGGTTATACTGTGCTTTTAATGTGTGTATGGGTAGGTAAAGTTTAGTCAGTTTTGTGTAATAGTTTAGTCAGCCATTTCATAAAACGGATACCGTTCCACCATTGATCTAAATGATCTTCATCCATGAAAAAAAAATAAGCAATAATATAAAGGAGAATACAAACTCCATAATTTTAAGACAATAATTTATTTTATCGTGTGTGATAAACATTTTTCAAATTCTTATATTTATTTTTCTTTACACATCGGTGAAAGTCACTTGCGCAGAAATCTCTTAAACTCGTCTGGACATTCACTAAAGCTGGAATTTCCAGCAGACGGCAGCTGTCAAAATGACGCAAGGATTATCAGCTGACAAGGGTGGTGCACCTGCTACTAGCATGTACAAACTAGTGACACTGCGTTAATAAAAATAAAAATAAAAACCGAACTAAATAACATACTGGTCGACAAGTACAAACCTTTCTTTTTATTTTTGTATCAAATGAATTGTTTTCAGGGCTTTTCGAAAAATAAGAAAACATTTACATATTTTTTTAAAATAAAACAGGAAAATATTTCTAATTCACTTCATTGTATACTTATGTTTCTACAAGAGCTTGTTACTCTATTCGTTATAATGAGAGACTGTCTTAAATGTATACCCTTATGTTTTTATAATTTGAATAATGTTTTGACCAATTAATTAAAAAAAAACTTTCATATCAAATTGTTAGCCATAACCGATTTCGATTCGTCCAAAAGTACCTAAATAATAAATATTTTAATAGAAAATCTAAAGAATGAATTCCGACAGCTGCATAATAAAATAACTATAAGGCGGATGGACAGTGTGGCCATGTGTGGCCAAAGTGTTTTTTTATGCACAACGGGATCGTACTTGGCCTTCACCTCACCTGGTGTTAAGTGACG
The DNA here is from genome assembly GCA_943789525.1 of Agriphila geniculea. NCBI lineage: Eukaryota > Metazoa > Arthropoda > Insecta > Lepidoptera > Crambidae > Agriphila > Agriphila geniculea. Next base: position 3,639,687 of record OX038886.1, on the reverse strand, counting down.
ATAAGGCCGAAGGTGGAAGCGCACTACACCCGAAATCTTCATCACTGAGGAACTGGCTATTTTACCTCCAACTGCCGGAACACAACAATTTTGAAATTGTTGTTATGACGTCAGACTTAGGTCTAGGCGGACTTGAAATTGCCCTACCCATCAACCAAACCGAGAAATTGAACCCTTCTCCTGGGAATCGAACCCGGGAAACCCTGCGTCTTACACGGGTGGGCGAACCAGACCACAGAGACAGTTTAATAACAATTTATGATGACGGTTGATGGCAATCTATTACTAATCACTATGCATTATGTATCTGGATCTTTTGAACTATAATTTGTCAGGAATGGAATAACTCAAATCTTTTTTACACGACTGCCCAAAAAGGAGTGTTTAGGGTTCATGTATTTTTGTGGGTATGTGAGTTTCTTTGTTCTACCATAACTTTTAAATGCCTGAACTGATTTGGATGTTTGGGGTATCGTTAGTATCCCGAGTGACACTGGCTATATTTTTTTGAAAAAAAAAAAATATGGTCACTGTACGACGCCACTTTTCAAATGTAAAAAAAAATTATTTAATTATTACAATATGGGCATCAAATGAAAGGCCTTGATGAGCACATTCCAAAACTATATAATTTGTCACAAAAATGTGTGAAATAAAAATTAATAAAATTAAAAAAATATTAAAAACACGACTGCCCTGCCGAAAACGAACTAAAAAGTTAAATAACAAGTGTAATTTGCAGTCGGGGGACCTCTTTGATAAATTTTTTTTTTATGAAACGGTCCCCCAACTGTAAATTACACTTGTTATTTAACTTTTTAGTTCGTTTTTGGCAGGGCAGTCGTGTTTTTAATATTTTTTTATTTTATTCATTTTTAAGTAAAGAGATCCGACTTATTCCATTCCTGTGGGGCTACCGCCCAAGTGGCGTCGACTTCGCCGTCGGCTTCATTTGACATATGGTTGTAATACATTGCTACTTTTCTTTGGTATATTTTTATTTGTACCAAAAAGAAGTAGCAATGTATCTCATCCTTTTGTCAAATGAAGCCGACGGCGAAGTCGACGACACTTGGGCGGTAGGGCCCCTGGTCCATTATAGGAAAACATGGTTTGCGGGGGTCATATTTTTATATACAAAAAACGTAAAGTTGTAGCCACAAAAAAACATACGACAAGCTAAAGAGATTCTCTAGTTGCTACAAGTATTAAATTGCGTATAAACCTTACAGATTGTAAAAAAACCGGCCAAGTGCGAGTCGGACTCGCGCACGAAGGGTTCCGTACCAAAAAACGGCAAAAAAAATTACGTTTGTTGTATGGGAGCCCCCCTTAAATATTAATTTTATTCTGTTTTTAGTATTTGTTGTTATAGCGGCAACAGAAATACATCATCAGTGAAAATTTAAACTGTCTACCTGTTGTTATTATTAATATAGAGCAAAAAACAGCAAAAAAAATCACGTTTGTTGTATGGGAGCCCCCCTTAAATATTAATTTTATTCTGTTTTTAGTATTTGTTGTTATAGAGGCAACAGAAATATATCATCTGTGAAAATTTTAACTTTCTAGCTATCACGGTTCATGAGATACAGCCTGGTGACAGACAGACAGACAGGCAGACAGACAGACAGACAGACGGACAGCGGAGGCTTAGTAATAGGGTCCCGTTTTTAACCTTTGGGTACGGAACCCTAAAAAATCATCAAAGGCGCTTGCGTAGGTTCATGTTTTTGGCGTAAATAATAGTGGAAACGTATTGATTTCTACATCAAAATACACTTTAACGTAGTGTGAAGTAGCTCCAATAAGTTTTACTCGAGAAAGATAATTGTGCTAAAGATAATGATGAAGTAGAATGATACAGAAGTTAAGTTATTTTCCATACTCTTTAAACGTAGAGATAAATACAGAAACAAAAGTTTCCGCATAACCGAGCCTTAAGCCATCCGAAAGTTATAATATAAGAATGTAAAAAATCGTGAGCCCTCAGACAGGATTTATCACAAAAACAGTCCATCAGCCATTTTTGATGTCCCCACTGCTGGTGCACAGGCCTTCCTTATGGGTGGATAAGGAGGACGGGCCATAACCCACCACGCGGGCCCAATGCGGATTGGTGGGTATTAACGACTGCAATGCAGCCGGGACCAACGGCTTAACGTGCCTTCCGAAGCACGGAGGAGTTCGCGGTAGTAAATTTTTGGTCACCCATCCCATGACCGACCCTTACGAACGTTGCTTAACTTACGCAATCGCTAGGCCAGGCGCTAAACTACTGCGCCACCGAGCTCCTCGAAAAACAGTACCCTCATATTATTATTTGCTCACATTGCCGTAATTTGTCGTTCAATACAAATTCCAACTGACATATCACATGAAACGAGTGTCCAATTGTTCAATACGAACCAATAAAGGGATTACAAGGTATTGTCTGTCAGATCACGAGACAGCGCGTGAAGGGAGTTATTGATACGCCTGCCGTGCCTTCGACAGAGGTCATCAGGAATAGTGTTAAAAGATTGCTACGTTGAATTATAATAAAAAAAAATAAAACAATGGAATCTAAAAAAAATACGATGTCTTGATATAATGAAATGGATTTAGATCATTCGTATTTTGGCTTGAATTCATAACTAAATACTTTGTACAACAAAAAAAAAATGTCGGTTCAGATAATAATTTAACCCTCTCAAGTTATACGATCACCACATTTTTTTACATAACAACGTAAAAGTACAGAGTTGTAATAATAACCCTAATAAAAGATAGTTGTAGTATTTCACTTGCATAGTAAACAAATATCTTTTTGTTTAACTAAATAAAATATTTTTAACTTAAAAAGTTCTTCTTTTAAAGTCAAACTATACTTACAAGATACGAACTCCAAGCCAAAAAGCCTCAGTATGGTGTGATTTCACGTAAAAAAACCATTAGTTTAATTACTCAAGTAAGAACTAAGAACTTTGGGGTTCCGCCCAAAAACGGTGAACCAAAAAAAGGTTCCGTAGCCAAAAGAATTCGGGAACCGCTGTTTTAGATTACTCTAAGCTCCTTTCCTACTCATATTGTTCAATAATCAGAAATTATTTCTATTTAATAATCGAAGGCACTGCGTTAAATACCTATCAATTGTAATAACTGACACAAACAAGTGTCAATTTCTATCCGGTTATTTTACCCCGGGGATTGCCCGGGTCGGATCAGGGCACGCCATGTTGCCCGGTGATTGATACCCGGAAAATGGCGGGAAATAACGCCGCGTCAAACTCAAGATCTAGATCCGGGTTTGAGTCCGAGAGCGACGCGTAGTTATTTTGATATTGTTTAATTAAATGAGAGTTCTTTGTATTTGTTGAATATGCTGTTTAATAATTATGTAGGTCGAAATTCAATCATAACATTACTGAAAAGGAGATAAATAATATACATAAATTCATTTGTGTTAAAATAAACCCTTTTACTAATTACAACGCGTATATTATTAATTCAGCTGTTGTTTTATGCTTGGCCTTCACTTCACTTGATGTTAAGTGACGATAAGGCTGAAGATGGAAGCGCACTACACCCGGAATCCTCATCACTGAGGAACTGGCTATCTTACCTCTAACTGCCGGAACACATCAATTTTTCAATTGTTGTTAAGGTGGTGGTAGCTAGCCAGGCGGACTTGAAATAAGCCCTACCACCAACCAAACTGAGAACAATGAACCCCCCCTGGGAATCGAATCCGGGACCCCTACGTCTTACACATGCGAGCGAATCACTAGACCACAGAGGCGGTTAAATAATTATTTCAATATGGAAAATTTAATTAAAATCTTGTTTGAAAACTTTTTATGAAAACCACTTGTAGTTTATTTAACTTAAAAGCTTCCATTATGAATAAAATCGAAAAAGATATTCAACCATTCAAAACGATTATTTGCGTGAAATTTCCGTATGTTACCCCAAATTCCAAAGCTATAAAGAGAAAAAAAACTGTTCGACAGATTGGCACGCTTTCGCCAGTAAAAACCGGTTTATTCCGCTACAAACTGGATATAGTGGATTAGAGCGGATTGGACAGAATGTAATACCGAATAGAGATATGTGTGAAAATTAAAGAAAAAAGTGAGTTTATTTTTTTAAACATCGTGTCGTATTGAATCGTGTTTTTGTTCGTGAGTGCTTTTTGAAAGCAATCGTGTATATGCATTTTTCATACTTACTTGTTCCACAAATACATTCAGTTTTTATGAATTAACGCTATGAAACTTGAACAACGTAAGCTATCAATAATATGCACATCTTTAAAAAGTTAAAGTCAAAATTATTTATCCAAATAGAATTAAAAATTAATCGCTTTTGAATCGTCTCGATACAAGTTTCATTTTTAATCACTCTCCAAATTTTAAGGATGTGTTCAGTCTATGAAACTGTACACCTTTTTAGGGTTCCGTAGCCAAAATGGCAAAAAACGGAACCCTTATAGATTCGTCATGTCTGTCTGTCTGTCTGTCTGTCTGTCCGTCCGTATGTCACAGCCACTTTATTCCAAAAGTATTAAGACTACATAGTTGAAACTTGGTAGGCAGGTGTATTCTGTGAACCGCTTTACGATTTTTACACAAAAATAAAAAAATAAAAATATTAAGGGGGGCTCCCCATACATGGAACTGAAACTGAAAATATTTTTTTTCATTAAACCAATACTTGTGGGGTGTCTATAGATAGGTCTTTAAAAATGACATTGAGGTTTCTCGAAGTAAACCGTTTGAAAGATATATGCCGCCAAAGTGGTAAAATGTGTGTCCCCCCCCTTTAACTTTTAAAGTAAGAGGGTGAAAAATCTGAAAAAAATATAAGTTATAGATCTTAATAAACACTTTCAACGAAAATTGGTTTGAACGAGATACAGTAATTAGTTTTTGAGATATAGCACATTTTCCAAAACCGCAAATATAACTTTGTCATTCATACAAACACTGTGAAAAACAAAGTTATTTTTTCAGACAAAAAATGATAGCGGTATTAAAATATTGTATGGTATAATGTACCTACGGAACCCTACTGCACGTGGCCCGACACGCACTTGGCCGGTTTTTCATGAAACATTTGTCGAAAGACGCCACAAAGTTTTGGTCATCCTTTACCAAACTAATCACGTGATCTCTTTGACTTGTTTGGAAAGGTTTTTTTTCACATATTTGACCCTATGTTGTATAAAGAAATTTGTTCAGTTTCATGAACTGAACACATCCTTTGGAGAGTGAATAAAAAGATACCCTGTATGTTCCCCCGTACCTTACCTAATAAAAAAAGTATTTTACGCTGATTTTCCTGCGATCGTTTTGTCAGCTACAAAGTACGTTGGTCAAAACCGTGTTTTTTTTCGTCAAAGCTAATAAGTTTTTCTTGAAATCTTGAATTTACCTACAGGTGAATAGTGGCAGAATAGGAAATTTAACGTAGGTACATAACTCATTCTTGTGTATTAGAATAAAGACAATTTTGACTTTGATAAAACGTGTGTTCCCACAGCTTTTAGTATATTTCGTGGGGTCGTTTCACGCGCCATTTGTGGAGGCACTCCCTAAGGGTCGAGCTTTACACGAAAGGGAACAGTCACCTAAGAAACCTTTTATATGGACGTCATGTTACAAGTGAATTGGTCTTTTGTTAATGGGACTTTAGGTCATAAGGTACTTTAAATATTATAATGTTTAAATGAGAACAGTTAACATGAAAATAGGTGTTTCAAGGAAAAAATAATTTATGTTAAAAAGCTTAGGAGGAAAAATTTAAAAATGAACAACAACTGTCATTGTAGGTGGAAGACTATTCTGTGGAACAATAATTGTTCTTTTAATAGGTGTTTTTTTTTTTGCAGAGCAGTCGTGTTTTTAATCTTTTTTGAAATATCATATTTTTTTTGAAAAATTATATATATCTATTCTATACATATAAAACTCGAAATCGATTGATTGATTGTTGGGACCAATGCAATGGAGAAATGAATGATGAAAGAGCAATGGAGCGTTCTATGTTAGGTATTTCTCTTATTGACCGTATACCAATCGTCGAAATTCGACAAAAAACGAAGGTCAAAGACGTGGGTAGGCGGATAACGAGGTTAAGGTGGAGATGGGCGGGACACTTGGCTAGACGGGATGACGGACGGTGGATCAAGGCAGTTACAGAGCGGTGGCTAAGAGGAGCAACAAGGCCAGTGGGCAGACCACCGGCCCGATGGTCAGACGATACGGACAGCACGAAAATAGTATGATTTTGTATGAACTACCTCGATGATCAGTCGTATAACTTCTTTGTTTATGAACTGAATAAGATAATTATTTTTTGTTGGAAAAGGGATATCTTATGTGAAGTTCTTTAACCGACTTGAAAAAAGAAAGTTCTCAGTTTGACCCGCATGTATGTATGTTTCTCCGCGATTAACTCACGTTTGGCTGACCCGAGTTTTCTAACTAAATACCTACACTACCTAATACAAAAGGTATCTACTACACTAAAAATTAACAAAATAAAAAATTGTTTAAAAAAACAAAAAACCGACTTCAAAAAACCTACCTCTAAAAAGCAAGAAATAATATTCGTAATAATAAAAACACGTCTATTGAAGTCGGGTGTGGCTTTTAGAATAAAAAAAAAAGGAATTTGTACTCCAGCCCAACCCGACTTCAATAGACGTGTTTTTATTATTACGAATATTATTTCTTGCTTTTTAGAGGTAGGTTTTTTGAAGTCGGTTTTTTGTTTTTTTAAACAATTTTTGGAGGATAAATACCTTTCATGGTGAAGGTAAGCACTAAGAAAGAATTTTGGAAAATTCCTGTTGTACAGAATGCCACAGGCTGTTCCAGTTTGTAAAAGAATTTGTATAGAGCTGAAGCTATAGACACATTTCTTGAGGATAAATACCTTTCATGGTGTAGGTGAGCACTAAGAAAGGATTTTGGAAAATTCCTGTTATACAGGGTGCTAGAGGGTGTTCCATTTAGTATAGAAACTTATAAAGGGTTTAAGGTAGTGACAACATTTTTGGTGGGTCTGGGTAGGATACCTTTCATTCATAGTGTATGTTGATTGATAGTTAAACCAAGCGAACAAAGACTTTGACATATTATGTCAGAAGTCAGAAGATAAGTGAGCATGGAACAAAAAAAACCGGCCAAGTGCGAGTCGGACTCGCGCACGTAGGGTTCCGTACCAAAATCCGGAAAAAATATATTTGTTGTATGGGAGCCCCCCTTAAATATCAATTTTATTCTGTTTTTAGTATTTGTTGTTATAGCGGCAACAAAAATACATCATTTGTGAAAATTTCAACTTTCTAGCTATTACGGTTCATGAGATACAGCCTGGTGACAGACAGACAGACAGACAGACGGACAGCGAAGTCTTAGTAATAGGGTCCCGTTTTTACCCTTTGGGTACGGAACCCTAAAAAGGTCTACTGATAAATACCTTGGTACTTATTTTGGTAATTCGTGCCTTTTAAAATTCTGTACCTATATTTTTTTACAAAACTTAAGTCAAATATATAAAGTACTTCTACATAATGACTTCTATAAAACTCCGTATAGATCCGGCGAGCTTGCAAAGAGAACTATTCTATTCTTCGCCGTAAATTTAGCAGCAGTGCTGCAAAATTTCGCTCTCCGTTCAACATCTAAATTACCTCACAGCTTCTGGAAAATCACCCTCAGAGATGGGTTTATTTATTTTCTCGCAAGTGGAGTACTATTTGCAATAAGATATGGGTTGAGTTTTTGGCGCCATCTACTCGAGTTCAGTTCGGTGACTATTTAATTATTTACAAATTGATTCATAGTGGATATTGTGTCTTAAAATTGGTGCAGTTTTGTGGTACAAGTGTCTACGCAACTGAACAATATGTGGGATAATTCAAATAGGGTCGTGTGAAGCCGAGACTTTTACTGTAGTGGTGGCTACCTCGGCAGAACTTACCGAGTAAACTGTCTTGATATACTTGGTGCCAAATGCTCCAAGCAGCATTGGAATGCAATGCACCCGCATTCTAATGTAAACTGAAACAATCTACCACTGAACTATTCAACACTTGACACTGGCAAAAATTACTTCAAGAGGAATGTAGATTGCCAAAACAAAAATAAGAAGAAGAAGATATGGGTTTACTTTTCTTTAAAAGGTAATAAACTTCTAGTAATAAAGCTAAAATACCCTAAAAGTTCAATCTAAAAGTCCATGCGGTGAAGTCGCAGGTAGAAGCTAGTATTATATTAGTAATAATTTTGACTTCTTACTTTCCAGAAGCTCAAGAATTTTTTATTTTTACTTATTCGTAGTTACCATCTTACCTTGATGTTTTTCATTTCCGTTACTGTAATTTATTCATTACTTTCTTTCCACTCCAAAAACATTCATAAATACATGCAAATAGCTTTTCTTTTAGCTATATAGTATAAGTTAGGAATCAAGATAAAACTATGGATGATAACAAAAGATTTTATGTGAAAGCAATTACACATTAACTATACTTATATAAATAACTAAGTGATAATTAAAAAAAGCAAAATCTCCTTCAAAAACCTTAAAACAGCAGCTCCAAAAAGCAAGAAATATTTTTCCAATCAATTAATTAAAAACGTCTTTTGTACCTAAAACAAGCAAACCAAACACAGAGCTCTATTTCAACGCAGTGCGTTCGCATATGCAAGGGTCGTTTGAATTGTTCCTGAATACGGGTGTAAGCCAACTCACAGACAAGGCACACATGTTGCTTTACAAAATTGTAAAGCTGCAAGTACATACCGATTACAAACGAAAACACAAGCGATTCGACTTGCCCGAGGTGTCCCGCGGCCGGAATATGAAATGAACCGAACCGCACAGCTTACATCTGCGACACATGTCGTCTTGAGACAAAGCAACCTATGGGTACGGCGGAATAGCTACGAGAACGATTTCGAATGACATAGGGCGTGGCGCAAGTTATGAGCGACGCGATCATAAAACTATTCTTTATTTTGACAATAGAAAATATAAACTAAGTTTTTTGTTTCAACTTACGATCGGCGTAAGTCAGGGGTGCTGAAATGGAATTGGCTACTTTGTGAGACGTTTTGAAACGTTATACCTATGTGATACGTCAAAGGGTTAGCTGGGTTAGCTCAATAAAATATTTTTATTGAGCTAACCCAGGCACAATTCAAGGCAATTTCAGATTTAAGACGCTGTAGTATGCCGATATTTCTTAATGAATTCTTGTCCTAACGGCTTTAAAAAAATAACGTAGTTATTTCAACATTTAAGTAAGGTATTCATCTTTTCACAATTTTAAAATCGTAACTTAGCTCGATAAAAAAAATCGTTGTGATGCGGCTGGTATGATGATGATGTCAAAGTACACATTGTGAGCGTTTAAGAGTTTTATTCACAATGTACTAAACCAACTCTCTCCAAGCATTGATTGGACGAGATTTTGTCTTTCTATGCAGTGTCTTTAGTTTTAAATTCTGGCCACACAACACTGCTGGAAATAGGTCTCCCAAAGATCTCCATGACGATTGATCCTTTTTGTAGCTGATAAAGAACACTAAAGTCAATACAGTGTCTTGTAATTTTTATTTTTCGAAAAACAAAGCAAGAAATTGACCTACGCTTCCGCCTATGACCTAACCCACCAGGTACACTGAAACATCTAAATGGAAAGGTACGTAGTTTAACTGGATTTATGGTTTCTTTGAGCATCCGATTTGGTCCGCGATGTCGCGACCGTCACAAAGTCCCATTGTACCAAAATATTAAAATGGAATTTTTGAATCTCTACATTTTCGTATTTCTTTTCCTTTGCTTTTGCATACATTTGGAGAGCGTCTTTGAGCTCTAAGGAATTTCCATTTGAGTATTTCGGAAGCCAAGTTTCAGGATACGGTTGGTTGCATGTTATTTGCGAAATTAGTACTTTAAAATGTGACAGGTGCATTCTTTTGCGCAGTCAAGATAATATACCTAATAATTTAGTGTAACTTTTTTCAAACAAAAAAACACTAATATTTTATCAATACTTACTTAAATTCTTTGATTGAATCAGGCGTCACTTGGCAGAAGTTCCAAACCACTGTGAAAAAGGAAATATAGTAGAATAAAGTAAGCTACATATTATATTTCCTTTTTCTCAATAGTTAAATTCTTTTCCATCCACCAATCCAAAGAGATATTTGTAGTATATGTAGATAGAGAAGCGCTTAATAGATATAGTGAAAATGAAACCATAGAAAATAATGTAATGTCATAGTTACAATGATTGATGTAAAGTTTATTATTTGTTTGTAAGTTTATGTAATATTTAAATCATTATTTGTTACTAAGTTTATTAAAATTATTTTATTTGATTACTTGATCCATGACGATCTGCTACCGTTTCCTGTTATTTGATTATTTGTTGCTTAATTGTTATAAAAAGGAATTGATTTGATTACTTGATTCATGTCCGTTTGCTACAGTTTCCTTTTATTCAATGATCATTTTAAAATAAGTATAAAATAGATATCTTTATTATTAATTCAGTGATAAAAAATGTTAATAATATTACATTTTAATTGTCACAGGTTGTTTATTAAATGAATAGTTATTTGTATAAAAGTATTGATTTGATCGTTTGGCGCCATTGTGGCAGACTTGTTTTCTGTAATGCTAAATGCTGATTGGTTGTTTAAAAATGGCGAAATGTTTCTTGCTCTTGCCGAGCATAGCATATTTTTTGAACACATTCTGCTGTAGTGAGTCAAGTGAAAAGGTTGTGGAACAGAAAGTTAAGTATTATTCTAACATGTTTATTTCTGCTGTTTAGACTATTATATTCCATTCAATCATCCATTATTGCTTGTGTTATTTATTTGATCTGGTCGATTAGTTGTTGCATAATGAACGTTCCTATTAAATTAATTGTGTTACTTATTTGAAGTGGTTGATAGAATTGTTGCTTAATGAACGTTCTTTTATGGTAAATGTGTTACTTATCTGAGTTGGTTTATAGAATTGTTGCTTAATGAATGTTCCGATTATGTTAATTATTTAAATTAATAAATTATTCGAACAAATTGTTGAAGGACTTCTTACGTTTCATTAAATGGTATTTCCCCTTAGTTTTCCTACATTTAGTTAGTCTACATTCAGTTGAATAGTCTACATTCAGTTAAATAGTTCAGTTCATTCAGTTAAATAGTCTAGACTCAGTTCAATAGTTTACCATAATTGCAATTTAAACTTAAGAGATATAATAGACGATAGGTTAGTTTTAGGTTAAATATTGCTCTATCTTTCAAAATCTATCACGCTCATGGCGGAACTTGACAGACTGATCGTACTCAATCACGTTTGTTAAGCAACACTCAGTCCGGCCAGGTGTCGGATGGGTGACCGTTAAGTTGCATTACAACTGAGCGCTTCAGAGCTTCGGAGGGCACTATACTAACTCATAGAATAGGGATTTAAAAAAGTGCAAAAAAATACTTAGTGTTAATATTTTCAAAAATGCTTCCGTGATGTAAGATAAGAGTATATTACGAGTTATTAGGCGTATGTTTCATAAAATTCATTCAGCCATTTTCTCCCTGCAAGAGCCCAAACTTGGTATGTTAGGAAAATATTTTTCTGATTTTTTTTTAAACTAGTAGCTGCAATGTCATAATATTGTACATATTAGGAATCAGCTCAAAAATACCTTTCATTCGATACCCCACACGGTGGGTTTTGGACAAAAAAATCAAATTCCGTACAAAAAAAAGATTGTGTTGTAACTCCCTCCCATACAAAAACCCAAGATGGCTCCCCTTCTTAAAATGATCTAAGGGTTCAAAAGGTTCACCCTGCCAAAGGATATCTCTCGATCACAAAACGCCGTATATTTATGTCGTGTGGAAATGCCACTATATCAAATAATATTACAAAATTTTCTAAGACGTTAAACAGCTAATTACTCTCGCTTCAACAGAATACTTAATTACACAAGTACCGTCGGCAAAACAGGAAGTTAATGCTCATTTTTACAACGACGCTGAAGAATACTAAATACTTTCCTCTTTAAAAAATGTACTTACCAAGAAAATGAAAGAAACGACGAGAAAACGTAAGTAGTTTTAATTTTCCAATTTTCACGAAAATAATCTTAAACATTGTCTTTTACGATAATAAGTAATTTTCTGATACAAAAATGAATTAATTTCAGCGACTAAAGTCTTTTATAAAAGAACTTTGATAAAAAAGTCGTATAGATTTGAAGTCAAAATAAAATAAAACCGGCCAAGAGCGAATCGGACTCGCGCACCGAGGGTTCCGTACCATCATAATTGCACCATTAAACCACACTGCAGAGTAGAATAACAGAGTAGAAATAAGTTTTGCAGTTTTAGGTCAGCACCATCGCTTGACCGATAGTGGAACTAATGTTAACTTTTTTAGAAGTTTGATAATTTCTAAAAAAGTGTGTTATATCACAGATAATATAATACTACTAGCTTCCGCCCGCGACTTCGTCCGCGTGGATATTAGAGAAAATCTTTAGGGAACCTTCAACCAGGATCCGACCAGCCATTTTTTACGCGATTAGGCGGGTCACCACCAAGCGAGGCAAGACGTTTGCCAAGACGCAAGACGCAAGGCGTGTGTCGCACGAGGGTCGCTCGCTCGGTGGGGACCCACCTAATCGCGTAAAAACGACTGGTCGTTCCCATTCCTGTTCCCGTTTCGTCCCGCTCCCGTTTGCGTTCCCGTCCCGTTCCATTGCCGTCCCATCCCTTTGCCGTCCCGTCCCGTTGCCGTCCCGTCCCGTTCCTGTCCCGACCCGTCCCGTTCCCATTTCCGTTCCCATCCCCGTCCCGTCCTGTTCCCGTCCCGTTCCGTTTCCGTCCCGTCCCATTACGTTTTGTTCTCATCCCCGCTCTCATTCCGTTCCCGTCCCATCCCATCCCGTTCCATTCCCGTTCCCGCTCTCGTTCTCGCTCCCGTTGCCGTTCCCATCCCCGCCCCGTCCCGTTCCCGTCCCGCCTGTTCCCGTTCCCGTCCCGCTCCCGTTCCCGTTCCCGTCCTGCTCCCGTTCCCGTTCTCTTCCGCTCCGTCCAGTTCCCGTTCCCGTTCCCTTTCTCCCCGTCCCCTGGGGCTGAATCATGCATGTCCACCGAGTTGGACTTCAAAATGAATGTCATTTTTACAATCACCATCCCATAAAACCTCAAGAACGTCATCCATATATAGTATTTTATGATTACTTACCCCATTTACCACATAAGGGGTTGTTTTTCAAAATCACAAAATATATGTATAAATGTATAAATGAGCAATCATTTATTTTAAGACGTGCTCCTACGAAGTTTAAAGTTATAATGTCTATTTTATATTATTTTTCCATAAGTTTTCCATACAAAATTTGAACCCCATTTTCACCCTTTTAGGGGTTAAATCATGTACATCGTGTTGACCTTTAAAATAAATGTAATTTTCGCAATCACCATACCATAATACCTCAAGAACGACATCCATATCGATTTTTATGTTTACTTACCCCATTTACCCCCTAAGGGGTTGATTTTCAAAACCACAAAATATATGTTTGACTATTTATTTTTAGACGTACTCCTACGAAGTTTAAAGTTGTAATGTAATGTCTATTTTATATTATTTTTCTATACAAATTTTTAACCCCATTTTCACCCTTTCAGGGGTTAAATCATGTATATCGTGTTGGACTTTAAAATAAATGTCATTTTCGCAATCACCATCCCATAAAACCTCAAAAACGATATCCATATCGATTTTTATGTTTACATACCCCATTTACCCTCTAAGGGGTTGATTCTCAAAATTACCAAATATATGTTTGACTATTTATTTTTAGACGTACTCCTACGAAGTTTAAAGTTGTAATGTAATGTCTATTTTATATTATTTTTCTATACAAAATTTTAACCCCATTTTCACCCTTTTAGGGGTTAAATCATGTATATCGTGTTGGACTTTAAAATAAATGTCATTTTTGCAATCACCATCCCATAAAACCTCAAAAACGATATCCATATCGATTTTTATGTTTACATACCCCATTTACCCTCTAAGGGGTTGATTCTCAAAATTACCAAATATATGTTTGCCAATTTATTTTTAGACGTGCTCCTACGAAATTTAAAGTTGTAATGTCTATTTTATATTTTTTTACCATACAAAATTTGAAACTTATTTTCACCCCTTTAGGGGGTTAAATCATGTCCACCGTGTTGGACTTCAAAATAAATGTCATTTTCGCAATCGTCATACCAGAAAACCCCAATAACGACATCCATCTCTATTTTTAGGTTTATTTACACATTTCACCCCTATTTCACCGCCATAGGGGTTGAAGTACTGACAATATCAATAAACGTTGCGTTAGATTTTCTTCCATAAGCCTTTACCTATAAATTAAGTGATCTTTACTTCGAAAATGAAGGATTTTTTCTATACACAACTTCATACCCCTTTTCACCCCTTCGGGGGTAGAATTTTGAAAAACGCTGAGACCCGTATTTATTAATTTTCAATTTTCAGCCTATACACAAAATTTGAAAATCCTAGCTTCAAAACTGAGGGACTTTCATACAAACTTTCATCCCTTATTTCACCCCCTTAGGGATGGAATTTTCAAAAATCCTTCCTTAGTGGATGCCTACACTGTATGAGGTATCTGTGTGCAAAATTTCAAGTCTCTAGGTCCAGCGGTTTGGGCTGTGCGTTGATAGATCAGTCAGTCAGTCAGTCATTCAGTTTACGATTTTATATATTAAGATATTGAGACATCGTTTTATTTTTCCTGTAATCTTTAAATAAACTGCTATCAAATAGAATTATTTCAGATTTTTCTCTTTGCAAACTTCGGAGATAAGGGGGGGGGGGGGGGAGCGGTATTTTTTTACATTTTTCATCATAAGTCGAAAACTATGCGGCCTAAAACAAATGGAAAAATTATTGAAAACGTGCAAACGGCGCTCTTTCATATAATACCCCACATGCCCTAGTAGCCCCACTTCAAATTTTTAAGACCCCTTTTCAGTCCCTGTTGTAAAAAAGATGTTTATTTTTTTATTTATTTCTTATTTGCAAAATAGTTGGGCAAATGTCATCTTAAACTATTGCAAATTTCAAGTTGATACCATTAGTAGTTCTCGAGATATCCAGCTGTGACAGACAGACAGACAGACTGAGTCACACCATAAGGGTTCCTTTTTTACCATTTGGGAACGGAACCCTATAAAGCGAAAATCATTATGTAATTTTATCATTGAGACAAAATTACTTTAAAAGTGAGACTCTTCTCTTTTATTCATCGATAACACAAAATGTTTTAATACTTAGTACATATTATTTATTTTAAAATCGAAGAATTTCTTTCAGGTGTCTCAATTTTCTTCTTTCGAGTTAAGATACAAATACATGTACAGTATCATTTTAAAAGCTTCTACCAAGAAAATCTAAATACTCAATTTTGTTTCTCTTTTTAGTTCTTCATCAGCCAAATGTTTTGTTAAAAGGTGTTAAAAACAATAAGAAAAGAGGTTGTACTTAATTTCTTTATTACATTAACTTGCTTACCTTAAGTTAGAATTCCTAAAGGAATAAATAAAGGGGCTATTTTGGGCTTAACAGCAAAATTAACAAATTAAGCCCTTTGTTGGGGCTTTACGATGGCCATTTTTAGGTGTTACGAGTTTTACGAGTACTTGATTGAAATTCTGGTTCTTTGTTAAATGTTTGATAAACGCAAATTCTTATTTTAGTGGTAGTTTTAGTTGACCAGCCATTTTGAACCATACCCACTGCTGGGACATAGGACTACGAGTGTTGCTAGATGGAAATTCTGGTTATTTCTTAAATGTTTGATAAACGCAAATTCTTATTTTATTGGTAGTGTTAGTTGACCAGCCATTTTGAACCATCTCCACTGCTGGGACACAAGACTACAAGTGTCGCTTGATGGAAATTCTGGATATTTCTTTAATGTTTGATAAACGCAAATTCGTATTTTATTGGTTTTAGGCGTGAAATACACAGAAGAGATGCGGCGGAGATAAGGCGCAGATACGGCGGCGATTCCGGCGATACCACTGACCTGCATATATTTACACTGGACAGGCTTATGTCAAACTGTTTTTGTGCCTATTTGATTTCTGCCATTTTGGCGCTGTAGGACGTAGCGTGAGCATAGCGTGAGGGACATGGTACTAAAGTTTGAAGTCTGGAGAGACCATCACGGCAACCATTTTCATACTGTACGTCAAAATTAGTTCTTTAGACGCACGCTAGTGGCGTTTCAAATAGGTACAAAAACTTAGCTGTCAAATCATACAGACAGCCAGTCCAGTTAAATAAAAAAAAAATTTTTCATGTCAGTGGGCGATACGTGTATTTGATTGGCCGAAATCATCCGAAAGTCTTACATCTGCACCGTATCGCCGCCGTATCCGCGCCGCGTCGCTTCTGTGTATTTCATAGTAATGGAAATTAACGTTAATTTCCACTAATTTCATTGCTATTGCTATGCTAATTGCTATTATGATTTTTCATATGATTTTTAATGATTTTCATATGATTTTTAACCAGCGCGGTCGTATTATCCTAATTATTTTATATCGGAGACGAATTCATTCGCAACGTACGAATAGCCTTAGCAGATATTATTTCGCGCCGCGTCTTAATTAGCGCGGTCATATTATTTCATATGATAAGAGGGCTCCACACTCGCGCCGCGAAAACCCGCGAAGGCCGCAAACCGTGAGTGTGGAGGGTTTCGCGGCTTCGCGTTCGCGCTTCACGGCGTTCCCCGTCCAGTGGCGGTTTTTTGGTCCGCGTCAAAGAACTTGTGTGCCGAACTAATGTTGCCGTGATTCGCGGCCGCGGTTCACGCGCGGGTCTGGAGGGCTATATGTTTCGCACCGTTTTCATGCGCAAACCACGCCCGTGATTCGCGGCCGCGGTTCGCGGCGCGAGTGTAGAGCCCTCAATAGCAGCAGGATGCCAACGCAGACTATTTCGTGCGGTTTGATGATAAATAGCATTCATTATTTTTAGCAAATATGATTAATTTAATAAATGCTAATGGACGATTAGCTATTAATTATTATTGCTAATGCTAATTATTCCATTACTAGTATTTCACGCCTTAGTGTTAGTTGACCATCAGCCATTTTGAACCATCCCCTCTCCTCTCCCCTTTTTTTTTTTTTTTTTTTTGACCCAGGGAAAATGCCTTCGCATACCACCCACGTGCGGGGAACATGGGGTGGTTATGTGGTGCATCCACTAAAAACCCTGGGGTGTTCCATCCGCGCATTGGACGGGGACAGCGGGACCAGGGTGGCAATCTCCGTGTCTCCGCCCTGCGCCGGTCCCTTCGGACTCCGGCTCGTTTACCGTCTCCTACCTGGAGAGACGCTCGGAACACTTGAGCGTCTCTCCTCCACAAGGGCCCTAAGTGGACGACGGAATCCCCGGTTCCGCCGCCCTGGCCGTTAAACACTACGGGGGAATGAGGTGCGCGTAGCGCCTCCTCGCACCTCCCGGCCGCCTTCTGCGAATTGGGTCCGCTAGCGCATCCGCCTCTCGGGCCCGTTCTGCAGCCTCCTTTTCGGACATGACCTCTTCAGCGAAGTCGGTCATTGCCTGCCATTTTCCATCTCCCCCCAGCATGGCATTAACAATGCCGGGAAGAGAGAGATCCCTACCTATGGCTGAACAGAGTGCAGATCTTTGTGACACCCACGCAGGACACTCCTGGATAACGTGCCGCGCAGTATCCTCCGGTGCACCACAGTCGTGGCACACCGGCTCAGCCTCTCTCCTAATCATGCACAGGTACTTACCGAAACAGCCATGCCCGGTAAGCACCTGTGTCAACCGATATGTTAGGGCACCATGTGCTCTCTCCCTCCACTCCTTTAAAACGGGGCGGACAGCCTCCGCCGTCCTCTGGCCATATGCCGGAGCCTCCAGCCAGTGCTTCCACTCCTCCAAGCATCGCTCCTCAGCAACGCGCCGTATGCCGGCTCTTTCCTCAGGGGCGAGGCGGTCACCCCTCGCCTGTTCCTCCTTTCTTTGCCGATAGACCTCCGAGAGCATCTGGGCCTCCAGCTCCCATGGAGGCGTACCGGCAAGGACGCAAGCAGCCGTCCCCGAAACAGTTCGGTAGCCTCGTATCATTCTTGAGGCTACCACCCGCTGTGGCCGTCGAAGAGCAGCCCTATTTTTCTCGTTAAGAGAATCCGCCCATACGGGGGCCCCGTACATAGCCATGCTACGGATGACCCCCGCGTACAACTTCCGACAACTTGGATTCGGCCCGCCTACATTAGGCAACAATCGCCCGAGCCCTCTCCTCTCCCCTCGATGCTGGGTATTAGCGGCTTGCACATTTTGTGTATTTTCTTTCATTATTAGGAATTTTGTGGTAAAATCAACGTTAGGTACTTATTTAATTTTTATTACCTACTGTTTCGTTCCGTTTAATTTTCACGTGTGCTTTCACTAATTAATTGCAATTGTAATCAAAATTGTCCAATCCGTTAGAATCTCTTTGGAGGTGGTTTAAGTCTTATATAAGTAACAGGACCCATAAAGTAGTTATAAATGGCCATGAATCCGATTCACTGGTGGTAAACTCGGGTGTTACTCAAGGCTCAATACTTGGACCTTTACTGTTTATTCTTTTCATAAACGACATAAATGACTGTCTTGTAAACTGTAATTTTCTATTATATGCAGATGATCTTAAAATGTACCGTACTATCGATAATATCAATGATCACCACGAGTTCCAAGACGACCTAAACAGATTGACGGCCTACTGCAATACTAATAAACTCAGTCTCAGCCTAGATAAAAGTGCATAACTTTTACAAAAAAAACATCCTGCTACTTTTAACTACTCGTTGTGTGGTACGAACCTGGAAAGGGTGCAAAGCATTAGGGACCTAGGTGTGACACTGGACACAAAACTGACACTAGATTCTCACATAGAAAACATCTGCAACAAAGCCTACAAAATGTATGGTTTTGTCATTCGTGCAAGTAAGGACTTCAAACGCCCTGCTACGTATATCCAATTATACAAATCATTAATACGTACTCAATTGGAATATGCTACATCCATTTGGGATCCATTTTACCATCAGTACTCAGACCAACTCGAACGAGTTTAAAAAAAAATTTGCGTTATATGCAATTTAAATGTCATCGTAGTCGATCTTCATACCCTATATTGTTAGATTAGAAAGATATAAATTGCAACATCTCAAATATAGGAGACTACAACTGCAAGCGATGCTGTTGTATGATCTCTGTCACAATAAATACGATTGCATCGATTTAATAAATAATATTAATTACGAGGTGCCAGTCAGACTGCGAGTACGGGCCTGTCGAACTAAAAAGCTATTTGCTATATCGAGATCCCGAACTCTTAGAGTAAGACGCGCTTCTGTACCAGACGAAGCCGCGATGCTCTAAGTCCCGAACTAACGCTGGTAAACGTTCGCCCTTATCTCGGCTGACTGACATTTATAACAAATACTTTAACGATATATACTTATATCTAAAATTGGGTTGTATTAAAAATCTATTATGACGAAACTTCACAGTATGAATAGTAAAAACAGTCAAAACGAAACATGATTAACGAAGAAATGTACCTAACAACATAAGCAATATTAAATTTTATTTTTTTTACCTATTTAATTCATACTAACATTGTACTCTCAACTTGTTAAAAATTATTTGTGGTTAACGGAGTTGGTCTCACAATTATTTAGTTTAATTAAATTATGTATACTTCTTGATGTACTACACATTGTGATACCATTTGTTTACCCCAATAAATGAAAAAAAAATCTCAAATTCAAGAGAAATCCTGAATTCCACATATAAGGGAAATCATTGCAAACTATTCCCTAGGTAGAAATAGATTCGATGCCGAGAGCGTTACAAAAGGTTTTCCTGTATTGAGGGCTCGTTAGCAGAATCTGTTAATTGTTACCGGTAGACTTATATTTCCCTGAGGTAAGCCTTATGCTGTGGATTTTTTGTACAATGAAGGTTAATAAATATACGGGTTAAATGATACCTAGTAAGCGAACACTGCAGCCACATTATCAGCCCATTTTATCACTGCAAGATGAAGGTAACTTCGGAACGTGTTGGTCTTTGGTAACTGGT
The DNA here is from genome assembly GCA_943789525.1 of Agriphila geniculea. Lineage (NCBI taxonomy): Eukaryota > Metazoa > Arthropoda > Insecta > Lepidoptera > Crambidae > Agriphila > Agriphila geniculea. The sequence continues at coordinate 3,619,467 of OX038886.1, read as the reverse complement.
TTGGAAATTGTTGTGTCGGACGGTTGAAAAACGCTGGTTCCACTGACCTGCATGTATTTACACTGGACAGGCTTATGTCAAACTGTTTTGTGCCTATTTGATTTCCGCCATTTTGGCGCTGTAGGACGTAGCGTGAGCATAGCGTGAGGGACATAGTACTAAAGTTTGAAGTCTGGAGAGACCATCACGTCAACCATTTTCATATTGTACGTCAAAATTAGTTCTTTAGACGCACGCTAGTGGCGTTTCAAATAGGCACAAAAACTTAGCTGTCAAATCATACAGACAGCCAGTCCAGTCAAATAAAAAAAAAATTCATGTCAGTGGCTGGTTCCCATTTTCTTGTCCATGGAGACGTAGATATAGAGGAAGGAAGTCGGCGCTATGCTACTTTGCAATTAAAAATGTTTTGCACGATTTTTCGTTGGTTTCCCGCGCGCGTAAGTTACTACGTCGTTATTGTTTTTGTGACAGAGCACCCACTTCCCTTTTAGACCACTACGGCCTTATTAATAAACTAAGAATAAGTTTATATTTAGAATAACTAAAAAGTATATTTAGGAATATGACGCTTTGTATCGTTAAACGTAAGAAGTAATATTGCTAAGCAATATTTTTGGTTAAACCAGGTATAAACTTATTCTTCATTTATTTGTACGGCAGGCAGCTGAGGTTTAAGTTGGAGTTTATGATATCCACAACACCATATAAGTGTAAACTATTCTACATTTTCGTACGCTTCACTCTAATTATTAAACTCCACAAAACCAACATAAAAGTTATCAGTATTTTATTCTAACTTTACATTCAACTTTTCAAAGAAATTTCAAAATATTGCTGATTATTAAGCGGCGGAAACTTCAAATATAATATCCGTAACTTATATTTATTTTACAATTTAAGCGCTTCTGTCAAAGCACATAAATCTGAAATTTTACTATACCAATACTATTCTTTATTTCTGTACCTACCAATCAAAATACATGAGGATTTATGCAATACCATATCCATGGATCAAAACAAAAAGTGATTCCAACTTTAATTATCTAAACATGAGCAAAAAATACTGCCATGTCCATTTGACAAAAATTAAATATCTTAGAAATCTTATTATTTCGGACACTTATGACAGAAATGCGTATCCAGTTGGTTTAAAGCCCGCAAGAAAAATGTTTTAATAATGCGTTGCCATTGAATACTTTTACACCTAAAAAATAATTTCACCCTTAAAATCCCGCAAATCCTAAAACATCAGCAGCCGCAAAAACGACGCTTTTTTTCTAAAAACAACCAGCAGTAATAAAATTATAACTGTGAAGTCACCTCTAATCCACCACGAGCTTGACAAAACGGAAGTCGTAATTAAATTAACGGTGGAACCGGGCGGTATAATAATATGTTATTCAGGGCCCTCTTTTTAATTTAAAAAGTTCATTAGACCGAGCCCCTTTTGCATGGATCTAGTGGACGTGGACGGTATGCTGGAAGTGGCAAGGTGTTATTTAAAGGCCGCCGGTAAAGATCAATTGCGATTGTCAATTTTTACATAATTGACTCTCATTGATGGGAAAATTGATCACATGTACAATTAAAGAAATTTACAATTTTGCTACGGAATTTACAGCAAATGATAGAAATTTTAATTGAGGCCAATTGACGCGCTGTGCATTGATGCGCATTGACAGCAATTGACTATTATTTTCTAGTTTCGACTGTGTCACCGAGCGGCGGACGTTCCCAAACGTGAGCCGACTGGGCTTGGCCGCCGGAGTCACAGCCGATCTAAAAACAGAGCGGGATTTTATTTTGTAGATATTTTTGTAGTCTTTTATATACTACGAGTATATAAGCCAACATATACGGAAGAACAATAAAAACAATGTTTTTGTTTTATTTTTAATTAGCGGCCGGCCGCGGTTTCACCCGCGTGGTTCCCGTTTCCGTGGGAATATCGGGATAAAAAGTATTTTATGTTTTAATCCAGACTATTTACTATCTGTGTGCCAAATTTCGACCAAATCCGTTCATTAGTTTTTGCGTGATTGAAGAACAAACATCCAAACCCACAAACTTTCACATTTATAATATTAGTAGGATTAATAAGAGGAAAACAACGAATAAGTCTGGCTATTTTTCACTACTTTAGTTAAGCGTTATTAATAATAATATTTAAAAAAAACTAACGACTTCGTTTAAATCAATATCTTTGTAATTTCCCGTAGTCAATTTACGAGGACACTCGTATAAGCAGATTTTTGTAGAAAAGCGGGATTGTTAGAAACGCAGGAAAGTCGCGGGAATATATGTTTCATGTTTTTTTAATCTAAGTAACCAAGTTAAACATACACGTTCACCTTTCGGTCCTAAAATACAATTTATTGAAATAATAATGAGTCGAGGTCAAAGAGATCAGCTGAAAAAACCGACTTCAAAAAACCTACCTCTAAAAAGTAAGAAATAATATTCGTAATAATAAAAACACGTCTATTGAAGTCGGGTGGGGCTTTTAGAATAAAAAAAGGAATTTATACTCCAGCCAGCCCCACCCGACTTCAATAGACGTGTTTTTATTATTACGAATATTATTTCTTGCTTTTTAGAGGTAGAATTTTTGAAGTCGGTTTTTTGTTTTTTAAACAATTTTTTTTAATTTTTAGTGTAGGTATACTGCCCGGCATATATACTGGCAAGAGAATGAAAGAGACAAAAGATGCGCAGTAGCCATAAACTTAGTGTTTATGGCTACTGAGCATCTTTTGTCTCTTTCATTCTTTTGCCAATATATATGCTGGCATCTGTACCTTCTGTATTAGGTAGTGTTGGTATATTATTTAGGTAGAAAAAAACGTGAGTTAATCGCGGAGAAACATACATACATACGGGTCAAACTGAGAACCTCCTTTTTTAGGTCGGTTAAAGAACTACACTTAAGATATCCCTTTTCCAACAAAAACATAATTATCTTATTCAGTTCATAAACAAAGAAGTTATACGACTCGATCATCGAGGTAGTTTACACAAAATCATACTATTTTCGTGCTTATAACGTTTGAATCATTTCAATCGGTCCAGCCGTCTTTGAGTAATCGGTGGACATACACAAAAAAAATATACAGACGAACAGAGAACCTCCTCCTTTTTTTGGAAGTCGGTAAAAAGTTAGCTTCTTATTGAATTTATTTTTCTGGATAGCAACAATGTGTAAGGATCATTTTTTCCGCAGAGATAAAATTTGAAATAATAAATAAATAATAAATAAATAAAATAATCTTTATTTGTTCTCTCACACAGATCATTAAATACAGCACTTTGACTTAAAGTAAGTTGTACAAAAATAATGGTTAAACATACAATCTATGTGAGAGACTGGTTTCTATACTAGGAAAAAACCTGTATGACAGATAACCAGCCTCTCCAACTGTGGACCAACTGGTGCATTAAGTACCATGAAGTACCTCTTACTGAGCAAAATTAAGACAAACAGTGAGAGAGTGTGTGTGTGTGTGTGTGTGTGTGTGTGTGTGTGTGTGTGTGTGTGTGTGTGTGTGTGTGTGTGTGTGTGTGTGTTTTTGTATTGTGGATATTTGGACAGTTACGAATGGAATTTATTATGATGGGACAATAAGTAGATTTTCTGTGTCATCATAACTTAAACTTTTCAAAAAGGTAGTAGTAACCCTTTTGCATTTGTATTTAGTTAGAGGGTAAATAGTAACCATAGCATTCAATTTGTTATACAAATATTTTCCAAGAAAGCCAAAGAATCTTCGGGAGAATGTTGTGGACCAGGAATCACTATATTGACAAACTTTATGTTTCAGTCGCTTTGCAGAGTTTAGCGATGGGTCAAATTTAGTCAAGGAATGTTGTTTTAGAATAGTGTTTAATACAAAAAGCTGCCTAACAGTCAGAACATCAGACAAGCAATAAAGTTCTTTTGATGGAAAACGAAATGGCAAGAAGTTGCTAACTTTGAGGACAGCTCTTTGGGCTCTTTCGAGTTTCATAAGTTTAGTTTTAGTCGTACCACCCCACACTGTAATGCAATAACTAATAATGGATTGGCATAAGGCGAGATACACCATTCTTATGACACTCTTGTCGGCAACATGACGTAAGTTCTTAAAAATAAATAATAATTTACGGGTCCTGGATGACAGAAGATCAAGATGCTTATCAAAGCTTAGATTATTATCTATTACGATGCCTAGGTACTTAATGTTGAAAGCCCGAGTAATTTTATTACAGGAACAAAGTTGGTCTGTCAAGCAGGAGTGTGCTACTATAGAATAGTCGTCGTGAACAGATAACTGGGTATTATTGATGGAAAATGGTATGTATTTTGTTTTTTCAACATTAAGTGTCAGGGCATTATCGGCAAGCCAGGAGTAGACCTTATTAAAGCCAGTTTGTGCAAAGTCGTAAGCTTGTTGCCAGGTATCGCCGTGGAAAATTAGTGCGGTATCATCGGCGTAGGCTACAACTTTGCCATTTGTCAACTGAAGATTACACAAGTCATTAATGAAAGCAAGAAAAAGCGTGGGACCCAGTACACTACCTTGCGGTACCCCGTAGGTTATGGGTGTATCAGTGCTTGTGTGTTCACCAACCTTGACTCTTTGTAGTCTATTTGTTAAATAGTCCTGAAATAGTTGTAGCTGTTTATCACGTATACCCAATTTATCAAGTTTTTCCAATAAGAGTGGTGCAGAGACTGTGTCGAAAGCTTTGGTTAAATCCAAAAATATTGCAATTACTTTTTTTTTATTATCAAGATTAGAAACAATATGGTCCGTCAACTCATGAACAGCATCGCTTGTCGAGGTGTGAGCTCTAAAACCAAACTGTGATATAGATAAAAGATTTTTGGTTTCAAAATATTCAATTAGACGTTTGTTTAAAAGCTTTTCTGCGATTTTTGACAGCGTTGGAAGTATGGATATTGGTCTGTAGTTATTAACACAGCCTCTGTCACCACTCTTATAAATAGGAATTACTTCGGCTAATTTTAATGGGTTAGGAAAGATTCCGCTTGAGAACATTAGATTAAAAATGTGGGTTAAAGGCGGGACTAAAATAAGATGATACCTTTTTAGAAAGTTGCCAGAGATATTATCGCGTCCGCAGGTATTACCCTTTTTAAGGCCAAAGATAGTGCTTCTAACTTCAGATTCGCTGGTAGATGTCATAAAAAACGAGAAAGGCTGAGATGACAAGGATGATGATTTACTAGTATGTACATTATGTATTTTCTCTGCTAGGTTTCTTCCGATAGAAGCTAAATAACTTTATTGTATGTACGCGAACGAAGCTATGAGATATTTATTTTTCATACCTTAAGAGATTTTTAGAGGTTGTTAATAATTGTATTACCTTGCTATCGATATAAATCAACTTTGACTGAGAGATCAATCGAAATTACGAAAACGTAAAATAAACATTGTAGTCAACTTATAATAGAATTGAGTTGAATGTTATAATGTAACAGTACTGACTGCTTAGTTATTTTATATTTCCATAATTTACTGGCAGAAAACAATACCTACAATTTCAATTTCGTTGTTTAAGTGAAATAATAATTTTACTGTTGGTTGACTGGTAGAGAATGCTTTTATCATTCATTCTGCCATTTGAACCTTACTTTATGTATATTTGTACAATAAAGGTTAATAAATAAAAAATATAGAAATCATCAAAATTGAGGTAGATATTACTAGATATAACTACTACTACGTTTACGTAAAAATCGTTGCAATAAAATTATTAAGTCATAATAATAGTAAATATGCACCGCTTCTCTCAATGTACGTTTAAATAAATTATTCCCACATTGACATTATTATGGTCAGTTTAATTAGAAAGAGCGTGTGTAATAAAAGTTTTGGGGCAACCCTTATGTTTTATTCATCCACTTTTTAATAGGGACAGCCCTACAGTCCCTAAGGACGGAAGGGCCGACACTGAAGAGATCGCACCTGATTAGTTATAGATGAAGGTAAGGTGATTCTATTTATCTACTAAGGTGTGTCAAAAGAATACTTTCAACGTTGAGGGAAGGAAGTTTAAGTAAGAATTAAATAATGCAGAGAAAATACACTTTCAAAAAAAAGAAATAGAGAGGAGACGTAAAGTTGGAATTGTCGCTGTAACTTAAATAAAACAGATATTTATTTGGGTTACAATTGGATTCACCCAGAGGTGCAATTGTGTAAGGTAATCGTATTCATTTGACAGTTCATATCGTATTCCATCGGCTGTAATTTGTATGGGATGACATATATTATGATACAATATGAAATGTCAAATGAATACGATAGACTTTACACAGTCACCTAGCAGGTCACCCAGCGAGCAATGGAGAGAGCCATGCTCGGCGTTTCCCTGCGTGATCGAATCAGAAATGAAGAGATCCGCAGGCGAACTAAAGTAACTGACATCGCTCGAAGGATTGCTCAGCTAAAGTGGCAGTAGGCAGGACCCATAGCGAGAAGAACCGATGGCCGTTGGGGCGGAAAGGTTCTTGAATGCCGACCACGCACCGGACGACGCTCCGTGGGTAGGCCCCCGACAAGGTGGACCGACGATCTGGTGAAGGTTGCCGGAAGCCACTGGATGTGGGAAATGCAGGACCGATCGTCGTGGAAATCCTTGAGGGAGGCATAGGCCTCCTGGGTATAAACCCAGCTGGGTATAGACCCAGCAGTGGGTGTCGTGCGGCTGATATGATGATGATGATGATGACAATTGGATTAAGTCGATGAGGTCCAAATTGCTCTTTCCAACAAGTTTGACAACTCCTTGAACATTCATATTTTAGTTGGACAATTATCCTATAGCGTACAGTGATGGGAGCTGAGAAAGGGGCGGCTGGTAGGTACTACTCGGTCTAGGTCAGCCAATACCTTGAATCCGCCACTGTACAAAGGTACACCAATGATATTAGAAAGGTACACTTTAGCGGCGAATTGTTGCAGGTTCGTGGAGTACGGAGGTTTACGAACTTATGTGGGTACCTAGCTTTAGCGATTGCCATCTGAACACATTTAGAATCGATCGCAAAAACGCCAAACGCCGATACTTAAAGTCTGTTGTGGCCTTATTGAAACTGACGCTAAAAACACTATCAATCACAAACTTGTCACCATAACAGGTATTATTAAAAAAATATTTACATAACCAATTGTCCGTGACCACAACACCGATTAATACTGTTGACGTGTCGTCAAATAGCCTCGTGATTAACGAGCCGTTTTGTTCGCGACCTTATTGTGTTTTTATGACGGCAAAGGTTTTCACTTAAACCGCTAGGAACTGGAATTTAGAAGAAATTAGGGATCGTTGGGGATAACTTTGGTTGACCACTTTGTATTGAACTAAATGTTTTAAGTGCAATAATATAGCATAATATACTTAGAGTTGGCCCCGGAAATAGGTAAGTATACCTACAATTTGAAGAGCAACGAAATCCCTGTAGTTAGTTTGCCATACTATCATTATTAATAGATCCGGGCGCCTGGCAGATTTTCAGTGGTGGGGGTGGGAGTGGTTGGGCAACAAAGGGGCTGAAAAACCGATTGAAGGTATACAATTTACAGAGCTCTGGATTTGGTATGGTATTATAGCCAATCACGTATCTAATTCAAATATAACATTGCCAGGCATTTTGGTTGGTGGAAAAGTAGTGCCAAGCGGCTTCGAAGGGGCTGAAAAACCGATCGAAGGTAGGTACAATTTACAGAGCTCTGGATTTGATGTGGTATTATAGCTTACCATGTATCTAATTTGAGTATAATATTACCAGGTGTTTTGGTTGGTGGATAAGCAGTGCCAGGCGGCACCCAAGATGCGCGAAAAAGTGATAAATTTATTTACTGGGTAAAATTTTTTGTAATTCGTTACCGAAAAGGTGAAAACTGGACCCTATTTTTAAGCACCCGACGTCTGTCTGTCTAGCAGAAGAAAATATCACGGATAATTTTTAAGGCGGGTTAGGGAATAAGCTGTTCTGTTTGAACCATTCTGTTAGCCGCGCGAGATCTTGATTGATCAGGTCAACAGCAGATGCTGTGTTTTCAGGCTTAAATGATAAATAGAGTTGCAGGTCATCTCATATTAAACTTACAGTGAAAAAAACATTTGGTTATATCAGCAATCCTACTAATATTATAAATGTGAAAGTTTGTGGGTTTGGATGTTTAGATGTTTGGATGTTTGTTCCTCAATCACGCAAAAACCACTGAACGGATTTGGTTGAAATTTGCACACAGATAGTAGATAGCCTGGATTAAAACATGAATAATTTTTATCCCGATATTCCCATGGGAACGGGAACCACGCGTATTTGGTCGCAAGCTGTCGGCCTGCGGGTCAGGGGTCGGTCCTGGTCGTCTTGATCACGTCTTTACTGCAGTTCAGTACCAGTTGCGTCCTTTGTCGATCGTCATCTGTCCGTCCGTCCGATACGTCACCCCTGTCACCCCCCTGTGTCTGGCAGTCACTAGTCAAAGGAGGCTGGACGCCGCGACAACGCGGGTGAAACCGCGGGCGGCCGCTAGTATATAATATGAACAAAATAGGGCCCAGAATAGATCCCTGACGAACTCCCCACTTTAGAAATCAATTCTCAAAACAAGCAGTAGATCCAAAACGATCATGCAGATCGACCCTCTGCGAACGTCCTAGTAAGTAACTTGCGAACCACTTTATTGTACTTAAGGCAAAATCATAATAGGCAAGTTTTGACAGGAGAAGATCTATATTAATTGAGTCAAAGGCACGTGAGAAGTCAAACAGCACAATTGTACTCTCTCCCACATCTTGAGCAGCTAAGGCATCATCTATTACATCGAGAAGCGCTGATATTGTATTAAGCGACTTTCCAAAACCAGATTGTTTTAAAGGGAGTATATCATTGGCTTCAAGGAAGGCGGTTGTCAGACTAGTTACACCTATATTGTAGGTAAGTATTTATTTAATGGTGACGATGTTTGTTTTGCCCAAAAGTTTGTGTTGCCCAGTTTATTCACACATACATGCACAAAAGTATAAATCACACACAACACAAGCCTATTCAAAGGAAAGCCTAAAATCCCAAAGTCGTGCAAAAACTGTGAAACACGATTAATCTTCGTTCGCGATCCACATTAGTAATGTAAAGGCAATCCTGCCTAGATTTGTAACGAGATTGCGGCCTGACAGCGGCGCTCTTTACACTTTCATTTATATTAAGTTAACGAAAGTTTTTGGGCTTTTTTATCCATAGCGAGTGTTGCCTTCATCTTACCTGATATAACGATAAGGCCGAAGGTGGAAGCGCACCACATAGTCTAATCAACGAATGGTTCAAATTGGGTGTAGAGTGCGCGAGCGGATTCCTTCAGAAACGTGTTTAGAGTGCTTAGGGAGTAAACACACTGAAAGTTCCCTCGTCTAGAAAGTTTTCTACCGAATAAAAGTTTATTTTTTTATAAACTTTGAATTTATAGGTAATTTTGTTACACGCAGAGAATGTAAGCTTTTATTAGGTAGAAAAACTCTTTTCTCTACGACGCACCGTTTTGGAAATATTTAGGGCTTAATTCTCAATGCCCAGATAAAGCCCAGTTTGATAACGTATTATGCCGCAATATTGAAAATGATTTCATATGTTTGTTTGTCAAATTTTTTGAATGACTTTTATGTTATTCGGATTATAATCTAACTGCCAGATATCTGTTATCTGAGGATTGAAAAATCAGCCCTTAAAACGTCAAACTTTTACCACAGAATAGATATAAGTTCTACCACTGTGGTACTACCTTATAGAAAGGAAAGTCTCCGCCCCGCCCCACAATCAATTACCGCACCCCACCCCCGCAAATTCGTATGCCGTATCGTAAGCTCGTTTAGTCGTATTTGTCAACTGTAAACTTATTTTGATATTCAAAGCAATGCGTCGTAACATTATTTACCAAAAAGTTCGAATTATGAATTGAACGCCGCTCATACAGTACACACTGCATGGTAGCCATAGACTTACACACACACAATTGCGTTGCACGTGTACAACATGGTCATGTGACGTCATCTGCTTATATTAGCGCGGTTGTATGGAGTGTCCGGGGTGTGCTTTAACTACAATCCCTATATTGACTGGGTTATACCCGGAAAATTCTCAACCAGTGCTGAACTGCCTTTCTATTGTCTAATTTAAAAATCTATCGCAGTCGCTTTCAGGATGTAACACATTGAAGCTTCTTTTTGGCACATATAAAAACTTACCAAAGGAATGCAGCAATGTATCACATCCACCTGTCAAACGAAAGCGATTGCGATAGATTTTTTGAATTAGACAATTAGCCCCCTGGTTATTTCACATCAAATTGTTAACGACCTCCGTGGTTGAGTGGCTTGTGCACTGGATTTCAAGGTGTCGCCATCTCTGAGGTTCCGATCCCCGGCTAGGAATCGGACGGAAGATCAGCGTTGGGTGATAAGCCCAGCATTATGCTGAGTCGAGACTGATTTGGGACAAAACTACGATAACTTCTGTTTATTTATTTCTTATTTTTTTTATTTCTTGTGTATCTTTGTTTTGTCTCGAATAAATGTTTTTCTATTTCTATTTTTTCTATCAATGTGTGATGGGTGTGTGTGATGTGTATTTTTTTTAGAATGAACATTTATTGACACACATATTTACAGAAGACATAACACGAAGAATACAACAGTTGTGATGTTGTATATAAAAAAAATGTGTTGTATAATTTGCAAATGCTAAAAAGTTAAAAAAAAATACAGTTTACATGGAACCCACAGCCTATTGCTTGATATAAATTTTTAATTTTAATATCCTCTTCAAATCCAGGCATCTCCTGTCACTTCGCGTCGTCGAAAAATGCGAAAGATATAAGCAAATATTTGTGATCATTTTTCAGTGAAGGGCCATGAAAGCAGCGTAAAGTTTAATCTTGGACGAAGTGGTTAATTCGTCCAAGAGCTTAATGAATGTTTAAAACGTTAAGACATTGCGAATGAATCTTGATGTATTTGACTCCGGCGAAAATTAGAAATCTGTCAATTTAAAAATAGTAATAGATCGTTAGTAAAATAATTCCAATTTCATTAATGATAGTTTGAAATCTGTAAAATGTAAACAAAGTAGAACAATGAGGTTATTATGAAATAAAACAAGATAAATTGTATATTGTATTGTTACGTTCAAACTGAAATATAACGCTTATAGAAGACCTTTTTGTTTTGTTTGATAGTATCTGCGTATATTTATGTTATTTTTCATAGTAATTTTTTCATGAATATGATACTCGTATACATTTCAACTATTACGAAAATTCTCGACCATTTCAAAATTTCCTGGCCCACGTTCTAGCACAAAAGCTAACGTTACACAGTAAGGCCGTTGCTAATACTTTAAAGTGTCCAATAATATCCTCTCAAATGGAATTTATGGTCGCTACTCTGTGGAAATAAGTGATGCGCGAAAATAGATCCAGAGGTCTGGACAAAATGATTGTAAATGGCACGATAATTTGCGATTGTAAATTTTTACGTCATTGACGCTCATTGATTGTCAATTGCTCCAACAATGGCATTGACGAAAAAAATGACAATCGCAATTGACCGTTACCGACGGGCTTTAGTCGATAAGCCGGCTCCACACTCGCGCGCGAACCGCGGCCGCGAATCACGGGCGCGGTTCGCGCATGAAAACGGTGCGAAAAATATAGCCCTCCAGACTCGCGCGTGGACCGCGGCCGCGTATCACGGCAACATTAGTTCGGCACACAAGTTCTTTGACGCGGACCAAAAAACCGCCACCGGACGGGGAACACCGCGAAGCGCGAACGCGAAGCCCATACGCGAAGCCGCGAAACCCTCCATACTCGCGGTTCGCGGCCTTCGTGGGCTTTCGCGGCGCGAATGTGGAGCCCACTATAGAGATTTTTTAAGAATTTACGATAGATAGGCAAGCGCTTGCCCGCTATTACGCCTGATGGTAAGCGATGACGCGATCTACGATGAAACGCGCTTGCCTAGAAGATACCTATTCACTCGCGACTTGAAGGCCCCCAGATTGTACCTATCGGGAAACACAGACTCAGACAAGGAGTTACACTCTCTAGCACAGCGGTTCCCGAATAGGGTTCCGCGGAACCCTGGGGTTCCGTGAGAGGCTCTCAGGGGTTCCGCGAAAATTCAAGAGTTTAGGTATAAAAACAGTCCCGATTTCGACGATATTGTCCCGCGTCCCGACGATCCATTAGTTTTGTCAAATCAAAGTGTTCATAACAACGTCAAAGTTGTTCGATAAGACAACAAGTTAAATGCCTTATTTTGTGTAGTACCTCTTACCTTAAATGCCTTTAATACCTTAAATGTTCTAATGTCAGATCGTTGCTCTGTAGATTTAATGAAAGCAGAATTGCAAAAACATGTCTTGTTCGGAATTCGTAAGTAAATATAAAAATGACGCAGAAATAATGAGAGAGAACCATAGTAATAGAAAATATGCATGGAAACATAGTCCTAAAACAGCGTCCAAAAATACCTAAATATCTGTGACCTAAAACATTAAATCAAAAGTCTTTTTTTTCCCTTCACTTAGGCAGTTCTCCTTTTTACATTCATACATACATTCATTTTGTCCTTCCTTTACCAGTCACCAGACTCTACATTGGTTTTACTGCCAGTTTTAATGATTTCAACGTACATTTAGTTAGAAAATAGACCCAAAAATTTTTCGCGGCTTGCGCTTTGCGCTCGCCACGCAACCGTGTCCTGGATTTTCTGTTCCAAGATGTGGCAACCCTTCTTACTTGAGCTAGGGTTCCGCCCAAAAATGGTGAACCAAAAAGGGTTCCGTAGCCAAAAGAATTTGGGAACCGCTGCTCTAGCAGTACGGATGATAAAATTTGTAGCAAAACGCTTAGCGCTAGTCTTTGGAATATCCACCAAAAAACGATGGCGCTGATTCGTACGTCTGGGTCCGGTGGAAAATGGGAGATAGCGGAATTAGGTTGTGCAATTCCACTGCACACTCTCCGAAATGTATCCGATAAAAAACCGATAAGCTTGATGCTCGAGGCTTTTGAGCTTATTACAGAAAAGATTATCGTTGCCGATGTGCTTCCTCACCCTTCGCTCAATGGATTCAAATGCCAAATTATCACTATAATTTAGTATTTGAATCCATTGAGCGAATGACTGAATTACGATTGAATTAGCTGTGACGTATACGTTTATTAGGTATGTGATTATGTAGGAGTGTGTGTTTCAAAAAGAAAATTAAAAAGTTGTTATAATTCAGGAAATACTTTCCTTTAACAGAACTATCAATTAACAGAATTAACCTTCTTGTTTTTGGGGGTTAACAGGGAATAGCCAGTTATGCCAACATATGGTTTTCTAAATCGCCATTCTTGTACAAACTTGTATGCGACATTGTTAACAGTCGTACTGATAGTCAATGAGCCTTGTTTTGGCACCCAACCCGAAGGCTACATTTTTAAAAGCGATACGAAACAGTTTGTCGCCAACTAAATCCTGTAAAACAAATGGCTGACTAAGCAACTTGCATAAAGACTCTCTATGAGAAAACTCTATTTTATTTAGATCAGTAACAAAAAATCACCTTGTGATTTTTTGAACATTCGACAAATTTTGTGGTCAAAGTGAACAACTTTGTCTATGGAACTTAATCAGCGTAAAAAAAATATCAGCTTTTCCATAGAAAACGTCAATATCGACTCATGGACAGGCTTATGTCAAACTGTTTTTGTGCCTATTTGATTTCCGCCATTTTGGCGCTGTAGGACGTAGCGTGAGCATAGCGTGCGTACGTGGTACTAAAGTTTAAAGTCTGGAGAGACCATCACGGCAACTATTTTCATAGTGTACGTCAAAATTAGTTCTTTAGACGCACGCTAGTGGCGTTTCAAATAGGCACAAAAACTTAGCTGTCAAATCATACAGACAGCCAGTCCAGTTAAATAAAAAAAATTTTTTCTTGTCAGTGACCAAAATGTATGGAACATCTGATTATTTTTTTGCTCTGTCCCATTGACAAAGTTGTCCAGTTTGAGCAACACCACTTTGTCGACTGTTTTTTTAGATTTGGTGGAATATTTTCAAACTTGAATTTGTCGTGAATAAATAGTACATTATGATACAAGTTAGCTTAGGTTGCTTATTGCACACAAGGCTGTGGGTTGCAGCCCGAGCCGCAGGCGAGGGCGTAACTCAGCCGAGTGTGCAATAAGTAAGAGCTCACGAGTTTCATACGACGTTTTTCAACACATTTGCGAGGAAAAAACAAAGTAATTTACCACACAGCAACAAATACGACAAAAACAAAATGATAATCATGATGAGAAAAGGCGCGCAGGTTTTTTTTTTGTTTTTTTCACACGCCCAATGCAAGAATATTTTACAAACAAAGGGGTTAGTTAGTGAGCATACAGCCTACTTCAAAATTATAAATGTAAGTGATAAAATGCTAATATTTTAATATTTTTTAACAAAATATTGTAAATAAGAAATAATTTGATAATAATAAATATTTGTTTGACTTAATTAAGGACCTACACATTTATTTATTCCAAAAACGCAAATGAATTTTCAGCGGCATAAAACCTCTTTGTTGTTACTAAAAAAATAACTGTATTACCCGGTTAAATTGAAAATGCTCTGTTTACTCGCATAGAACTTGCAGTAAGGTACCTATTTAACTTTGTAGGGATAATTCTATAACCAACTAGTGTTTTATATATTATTGCACGCGTTTGTTATAGTTCGGTTTATGGCCCTAAAAGCGATGTATTAGGGCTCACTTTACGAGCAAGTGTGTTGAAAAAACTATTATAAATATCGATAAAAAAAAATTTTAACATTTTCTTCTACAATAATTTATTTTGCAACTCCATACTTAGATATTTTATTATTTGATATGAAACAAAGTCATACAAAAGGTTTATATGACCCACTCAGTTGGCAAACAGCACGTTATTTCAGCAATATGTCACCCAACACGTGCCACTAACAGCTCATCTGTAACCCCCATACGTCATAATACTTGCGTCACAAATCATGCATAAAGCCTATTTATTCATATAATAATAATAATAGTTTTATTTCAGACCATACATCCATTTGTTAGTATACATACACTTAAATAACTATGTTAGTAGTAAGGGCACATTAGTTTTAAAATAAAATGACTATATCTATATATATAAAAGCGTAAATCACTCACTGACTCATCACGAAATCTCAGAAACTACAAGTGCTAGGAGTCTCAAATTTTGCAAAGTCTTAGTGAGCACCTACACCCTAAAAGGGACCCCCTTTTAGGGTGTAGGTGCTCACTAAGACGGGATTTTGCGAAATTCAATCCCTAAGAGGGTGAAACAGGGTGGCAAAGTTTGTATGGGAGAACGCGATACCTTGGCCCGATTGCCTTGAAATTTGGCATAGACATTCTTTTACAAAATTAATTGAACACGTGTTTCGTATTTTTTTGAAATGTATCCCTTAATAGGGTTGAAAAGGGGTAGAAAGCTATTTTTAGGGTGGTTGACTTCGATATCGGAATCAAAACTTCTTAGTGCATTTGAATGATTAAGAAAAATAAATGTCAGTTGTCACTGCACGGGCTGACGTTTAATCTCTAATTTTCCCGATTTTCAAGACAAGCTTTGATTCTTATAATGTTGTATAAGATTTTATCCCTATTTTCACTACTTTATGAAATATTAGTCAAATAAAACGGCAACATCTGGCAAATATCAGATAACGTGACAAGGAATGTGGTATTTAGAGAAGTGTTTCGATAGAGAGCCTGATAATAATGCACAACATTATTGGCATAAATTTTTGCCCGGCATGCGTTGCAATGTCACGTTTTTTTTAGCCAGAAACCTTTTCAGTAGTAAGCAGAACAATTCACCAAACATTCACCAAAGTTTCATCATAATCGGATGTGGATGAATGGTTTAGGAGTGCAAAGGAAACAAATACACATACATCGATTTTTATTTATAAAGAAGATAACTATTAAGCAAATATATTAGATTTTTAACTATAAGGTAAGTATTAAATGTAACATAATATTATTATACTTATTTTGTTAAATTACCGCTACTAAATTTTATTAAGTACCTACCTAACTAATACAGAATCGTTAACAGGGCGTCGATTCTGTAACCAAACTCGAACCCCACTTCGAATCTCACTTCACTGCACGGGAATTTTAAATCATAAATAAGATAATGATAAGAAATTTTTTTTATCACAAAAGATTTTAGATAGCTACGCAGGCTACCTAATTTTTTTGCAATCAGTAAAATAGCTCATTTAGTAAACAAATGTCTAATAACAAATTCACGCGAAGTGAAGTGAGATGCGAGTTTGGTTACAGAATCGACAGAATGCGCGGGTAAAACCGCGGGGTGCAGCTATTACCTATATAATCACAAAATTGTACAAATGTGAAAGTTTTGATGTTTGGATGTTGTTCTGTTAGGTACCTACTCAATCATATCATACTCAATCACGTCTGAACGGGTGAACGGATTTAGGATAAATTTGGCACAGATATAGATTAAGTCTGGAATACTTAACACAGGCTTCTTTTCATCCCGATCATTGGTTTCCAAGGGAAGACTTACAACGATTACCGACTGCCACGCGGGCGGAGCCATGGGCAAAAGCTATACATAGTATAAAACAAAGTCGCTTCCCGCCGTCTATACGCTTCTCTTAATTGTGCTTATGCATAAAAACCTCATTAAATCGATCCATAAGTTTGGGAGCTAGGTTGCCTCAGATAGACAGACACACACACGTCAATTATATTATAACACCCCTTGCGTACGTCGTATAGGTATATGTCGTCCTTAGTTATGTGTATCCTGTAATATAATCTAATAACTTTACACTGACACCACATTAGCACAGTTTTACATTTAGTAACTACATTGCACCCGTGCGAAGCCGGGGCGGGCCGCTAGTCAATACTATGAATGTTTGAATTAATACCTATCATGTTATAAATTATATAATATATATTAATTCAAATATTTTTGGGATCCGTTCATATGCAGTTGGATCCAGTGCCTGAACAACTGACAATCAGGTCTGTCCTTCACAACTGTCAGGATGCTATTGGTACTACCCCGAACTATTCTTAAAATCGAAGCTGTTCGCTTCCTCAGGAAGCAGTGAAAGTCATCCACACCCGCTTCTGCGAACATGGCAGACGCACTGCAGTATCTGGGGAGCCCCATCAGCATCCTGAAGGCATTATTATACTGCACTCGGAGTGCATTGACAGTCTTTTGCGTATAGTCACACCACAGGCTGCAAGTGTAAAAACTCTGACAATAGGCCTTAAATAGGGTTACTTTTACCTGTCTTGTACACTTGGCAAACCTGCGAGCAAGCATATTGCATCGGACTGCCAATGATCTCCGCTCTCGTTATATGTCAAGATCATCTGTCAAGGTCTCAGTTACAATGTGCCCCAAATATTTGAAATTCGTCACTCTGTTTAGAGCAGTATCAAGCAGCTTAATAGGCGGACAGTAGCTGGTGTTTTCCTTCCCGCTCGGAAAACCATCAAATTACTTTTGGCCACATTGTAACGTAGGCCATGCCTAGTGGCATATTCCTCACACACCGCCAGCAGTTTACGCAACGCGCGCAATGACGGACTCAATAACACCATATCATCGGCGTAACTAATGGTGTTAACTATATGTCCATCAATCGAGCAGCCGACTCCAGTGCCTCTGAGACCGTCAACGAGCCCATTGACGTATAAATTGAAAAGTGCAGAAGAAGTAAGCCCTCCCTGCCTGACGCCGCACTCAAGTACATATTCGTTTGAAAGTACCCCTGACCATCTGACCTGGTTAATTTGATGACCATACCAGTACTGGAAGGTTGAAATAAGTTCAGCTGGCAATGTTACGTCATGTAGCTTTGACCACAGTAGGTCATAGTTAACCAGGTCAAACGCCTTGGAAAGAAATAGAAATAGAAATTATTTTATTTGCTTTTGATTGGGGTACATTTATAGGTCTTAATTAATAACATCTCCTCCCATTCAGCCAACAATAGCAGCATGCAAATTTATTATATATTATAGATAATAATTATTAAAATGATTCTATATTTCAACAAGTCACACAAAAAAAAAAAACAATAAAAACAATAATGGCAATCACAAATACAAAGGCCAAAGAGAATATTATCACTACGTGACAGAGGCTTTATGATTCTATTCCCCTCGCCATAAGAAAGTTTACAAATGTCAAATTAAATTGTCTATGATAAATGTCAATGTATTATTTTACTCTTTGGTCAATGTCAATGTCACTATAATCTAAACATGTCATGGAAAAATGGCGTGGCTGCCATTTTGGAAAGCGAATGAAAAGTTTTGAAAAGAAAAGTTTTGTCAAGATGTCAATTCTGAATTATTAGATTAATACGTTATGTCAAGTGAGATAAAATAAAATAAAAATATAAAACACCCAGGCTATACAATTGCGCAGTAAGTACATACTTTTCTAATATAAAATAACCTACTACTTACAATTACAAGAAAAAAATTACCTTATAGTACATGATTCGCAATGTTTGTGGTTCAAATATTCTTTCACTGAATAAAAGACA
Source organism: Agriphila geniculea (assembly GCA_943789525.1). Lineage (NCBI taxonomy): Eukaryota > Metazoa > Arthropoda > Insecta > Lepidoptera > Crambidae > Agriphila > Agriphila geniculea. The sequence goes on along the minus strand of OX038886.1, from coordinate 3,600,792 downwards.
TGTGCAATAAGCCATTTAAATAAATTACTTAAGAATTGTTTAATGTTAAGTTCTTTCATTCTTTCAGGCAGGTGATTGAATATTACTATGCACATCCAGAAGCAATTCTTTTTCAAGTGACTACTTCTTGGAAAGAAGTCTGGCACCAATCTACTTCCATTTCTTGTGTTACGTGGATACACATCTTTTGCCTGTTTGAAGTAGTGGCTGTTTTTCTTGACGAATTTTGAGATTTCAAAGATATACATGCACGGAAGAGGTAAGATATTCAATGACTTGAATAGCGGTGCACATGGTTCATCTGGTGCAGTCCCACAGATTGCCCTTATGCATTTTTTTTGTGCAATGAATGCTTTATTCACATCAGTACTGTTTCCCCAAATGATCAGGCCGTATCGTAGGATGGACTCGACATAGGCAAAGTATGCTGTGAGTGCTGCACTTATTGAAGCTACTTTGGTCAATTTATACAATGCAAAAGCAAACCTATTTATCCTATTACATATTTGTTCAATTTGCTGCTTCCAGTCCAACCTATGATCCACCTCTATACCTAAAAACTTTGTTACATTTGTACCGTTGAGTCTCCTTCCCTGATAATTTATGTTTAATGTTTGGTGTAGTATTTTGTTGAAGTTAATAAAATAAGTTTTTTCAATATTAATTACTAAGTTATTGCATTGTAGCCAGTTTATTATTAAATTCATAGTGTTATTGATATCATTAATATGTTCATTCAATGTCAAATTTTTGTCAGTAGTCACAATAATAGAAATGTCATCAGCAAATAAGATGCAGCGATGCTTTGTCAAGTCAGGAATACTATTTATGTAGGCTAGGAAGAGTAGAGGGCCTAATACACTCCCTTGTGGTACTCCAAATTTGTTTTCCCTAAACTCCGACTGAAATCTTTGTATGACATTTTTTGAGTCAAGTTTTGCTATTTCAACTGCCTGCATCCTGTTGCACAGGTAGGTTTTAATCCAGCTTAGTGCTGGGCCTCGGATCCCATAGTGCTCTAATTTTTTTAGCAGTTGAGAATGGGAACAAAAATCGAAGGCACGTGACATATCGAGGAAAAGAGCTGTTGTATACTTATTGTCATTAAGGCTCTTTAGTACTTCATTTACTAAATTAAATATTGCCTGTGTTGTGGATTTGTTTTTTTGAAATCCAAATTGGTCATGGTTCAAAATGCCATATTTTTCAAAGAACATCAATAATTTATTTAACATGACTTTTTCATATATTTTAGAAAGAATTGATATCAGCGTAATTGGTCTATAATTATCCATATTAGTTTTTTTTTCTTTTTTATGCAAGGGTTTTACCAATGAAAACTTAAGCCTGTCAGGAAAGTTTCCCGAGGACATAGAGAGGTTAATCAGAAAAGCTAGTACAGGAGCTAATTCCTCGTTACATGCTTTAAGAACCTTCGTGCAAATATGGTCATAGCCCTCTGAGTTTGTGTTATTCAGGGATTTGATTATTTTTTTAATATAATATTCGTCAATAGGAGTCAGAAAGATAGAATTACTTAATATGTCCTTAGGTGGTTCATAATTTAAATTAGCATTAGATTTATTTGTCAGATTTATGAAATGGTCATTAAATGTGTTGGCAATTTTTTTTGGGCTATTAATAATTTGGTCATTACATTCAATAGTTTCAATATAGGTAATTATTGAACCCTGGTTTGTTATTTGTCTCAATCTGTATTATTTTCCAAGTGGCTTTACATGTATTTTTACTTTTTGAAATATAGTTGTTGTTTGATATTTTTTTGCTTGTAATATACATCTTTTTAATAATTTAGAGTAGGTTAGGTATTTCTTTTTTCGTGTGTAAGTCTTTTTTTATAGTGATTTAGTCGAAGGGTTCTATTTGTTGCACAGCTTTTTTTGATCCCTTTTGAGATCCAGTGCAGGTTTGATTTATTGTTTAAAGTTACCTTACAGACAGGAAAGCATAATTTATATAATAGGCAGAACCAGTCATGAAACTTATTAAATGCTTCGTTTGTATTTGTTTCATTGTAGACCTCTGTGAAAGAAAGGCTTCCTAGGTATTTTTTAAACTTTAAAATGTTCTCTTCCGAATAACATCTCTTAAATGTATGTATTTGTTTTACTGGGGTAGGTTTTTTTTTTGTTTGGAAGCTGAGTATTATGGTCTGACAACCACAACGGGAGGAGGGTGCCCGTTGCACCTTTCACATTGCTAAATATGTGGTCGATGCACGATGAGCCTCTTGTGGGTTGAGTTATGTGTTGGACCAAATTATAATTTTTTAATATGTCAAGGAGGTGCCTAGTTACATTATTATTCACTAATGTGTTAATATTTATGTCCCCTACAATAACTATTCTTTGTTTATAGTGTTTGTGTAAATATTTGTTTAACAACTGTTCTAATTTATCTAAAAATAATTCAAAATGTCTTTTATTTGTGGCTGTTGAGCTGCGGTATACACTAATAACTATAATATTACACAATGGAATCAAAATAGAGCAGCATTCAAAGTGAAAGTTTGTTAGAAGGTCGTCAAAGATGTTTATTTTTTTATAAGCTATTCCCTTTTTAATTAATATACAGCTGCCACCTCTTTTTTTTGTTTCTTCCATAGTGTGCAGCAAGTTCATATTTTTGTAAAGAAATGCTTTTTTCTTCACCATTCTTTATAAAAGTTTCAGTAAAGCATAGTACATCGGGATACGTTTCAAGTTCAGATAGTGTTACCTCGACAAGTTCCTTTTTGGAACGCAAACCTTGAATGTTTTGGTGTAATATAACAAATTTATTATCTTTTTTAGGGACGAAAACAATCATTGCCTTTTTTGTCTGGTGTTGTACTATTTTTTGATAATGTACTCCTAGAGAAATAGTATGGTATTGTGCCTTTCTTATAGTCAGTTGTATTAGTCATATTGCTGGATAAATTATCTTTCCCACATTTAATAGTCTGTAATGTCTGTCTTAATTTTAAACCGTTTTTTATATAGTCATTTACATATTTTAAATAATCAATTTCAACATTTAATTTTAGGGTAATTTTCTTTTTCAAAGATGTCATGTTTTGGTAGTTAGTCAGTAATTGTTCTATGTCAATAAAAGTGCAGTTATTGTAATTTTTTATAAGTAAGTTGATTTGTGAATTCAATTTGGTAACATTTAAATAATAGTTGTTTTTAACACTTAACAGTAATATTTTTCCCTCCTTAAGCTTACACAGGTTATTACATATATTTGCCATTACTGTATAAGGATTCCTATCGTTAGAACCTACAGACAATATTAAAACATCTTCCTTAGTCATACAGTTAAATAGGTGTTCACAGCTACTTAGCACTTGAGAGCTGGATGCAAAGGGTTTGACTATACTAGTTACATTATAATTGTCATTCCACTTTCCGGACCGCGTTTTTCTTAATTCTTCAGCTATACCTCGCACCTGTTGATCGCCTATTATGTAAATATTGTGTTTACAATTTTTGTCACTGTCATAGCTGTCATCACCGATGACCTCTAGTGATTGGTTAATTGGTTGGTTAAGTGGGTTGTTCGACACTTGACACGGCGGCGCCGGCGGCGTGTTTTGACACGGTGAGATAGCGCTAACCGGAGTGTTGACGTAGTTCATATTATTTGTTCCAGATGGCGTTGTACATATGTCTTGTTGTCCATTGGTTTCGTTTTCGCTTTGTACGAAATCTAAAACTGTCCTGTTTAGATTTTTTCTAGTTCTTCTTTGCGTGATTTTTTTTTTCTGGCTTGAGTTACAAATTTCTGTTAAATATTTATTTTTTGTCTCATGTTTTGATAACTTTTTTTTCAGGTTCATATTTTCTGTAAGGATATTTTCGATTTCAGTTTCTGCTATTAATAATTTTTCTCTAAGTTCCTCGTTTTGTTTTTCTAATAATTCTAATCTTTCTTCAATGTTTATTTTTCTTAGGTCTGGACAGCTGTTGTTTAGTCGACTACTTTGCGAAATTGACGTAATATCTGCAAACTCGTCATCTGACAGAGATTCGAAAGAATTTGACGTAGGGATATTTATTTTCTCGATTACATTTTTTTCTTTAATTTGAGCTAGGCATTGATCGCATTTCCAATTTTTTTTATTATCTTTGGTCATTAAGCAGAATCTCTTATCCGAAACATTTGCGCAATCACTATGGTATTTTTTTTACACGCTGTACATGATATACAATCTCGTTTTAAGATTTGTTTGTTGCAATTGTAGCATTTTGACTCCATCTTGGCAATCAACGAAATTAGCGACAATAGATTTCTTTTTGACACTTGCTTTTTCTTTTCTTAGAAAAGCAATGCTGATCTGGGTCACTAATAGATTAGAGCGTCGTTAGTACTCAGAACTTTTAATAGATGGCGTAAGAAGGTTTGAGTGAGAAGGATTGAATATAGGTCAGCCAGCTGATAAGTACTAATGAGTCAGCTGTACGTTTGTGTTTTGAATTGACAAACGGTAATTATGCACACTATTTACTATAATTACATGAACTGCAGTGCCAATATTTATTTATTGATGGTACACACACTTAGGTCTTTTTACGCTTTTAGTTGTTATGACGATAATTTGTCACCAACACGATTGTTTTGTATTTTAATTGTGATTATTGCTTGGTGGGCAGCTATTGTAATAAAAAAGCACTCACACTGGTCCAGAAAGACTGCATTACACCGGCGTTTTCCTCTGCGTATAGTACTTCACAGTATGCTTCAGCGACAGAATAGCACTCTCCGTTGATAGGCCAGGTCTAAAGCCGAACTGTGCACCGTTTATTTTCACACACTCACTAAGCCGTCGCTCAAGCAAACTGTCAAGCACCTTTGCAAGTACAGTAGCTAATGAAATCGGCCTATAGCTATTTTTGTCCGATATATCTCCAGTCTTATTCTTAATAATGGGTACTACCACAGTTCTCATTAGCTCAAGCGGTAAGTATGAATGCCTTATACAAAGTGTGTACAGTAAGGACAATACTCTTGGTAAATGATGCCCAGCATAGTGAAGGTGCTCCACACTGAGGCCGTCATGTCCTGGTGATTTTCCTCTATGCATGGCTTTTAAAACCGATCGTATATCGTTAGGTGTTATTCGTACTGGCACCCCGGACACAACGCCCCCATCACTTTGACACCTTCCCTCCATCGGCTGAAGCAACGATTTGACACGGAAATGATTCTCAAATAGGTATGCTATTTCTTTAGGATCATGCACATATGGTGTATCGAGCGATTTAAAAAAATAAGATAAAAAAAGACTGAGGTACGTAGGTTCATAGGTACTGATGTTTTATCTCAAGAAGGCGAATCGGCAATGAATGTTGTTAGACTTACGTCTGCTCGTATTTCGCACACTAATGTAATGTACCTACATGTGCACGCCTAACAACATTGATAGCCGACCCGCCTTCGTGAGATAAAACAACTATTTTTGTAGACAAAATCATACATTCTGTGTACTAAGTATCGGGAATTTGTCAATAAAACAAAAAATACACCTGTTTCCTCGTGGTCCTACTAATTTGTCCTACTAGTGGGACCACGAGGAAATCCTATTCCTCGTAGTCCTACTGTGGAGTAAAATTATTGAATTATATTTTTTTAGTTCTTCGTAGTCCTACTGTGGTACAATCACACAAGATTTTCCTACATTATTTTTGACATAAAAATTTTTTGGTCTATTTATTTATTTTTATGATAAAGTGACATGTCATTGGCAAATCATGAAAATATGACAATTCTGAATATTGACTTACTCATATTCTTACGCGTGAAATTACTTTATAAAACGGCAAAATTATTCCCTAACCATTTCAAAATATCAAAAATGCACAACGTTAATATTCAAGTTTTCACTTCTGCCGGCACTCCCGGAGTCCCGAATTTTTTTCATAATTATAATTATATGGCGATTATAATAGAAGTAATAGGTATTTGTTAAATAAAACCTAGTAGTCATATAAAAACTTAAAATCCTAATAAAACTTATTTTGCGATTCGTGGAATCCATTTTTACCTTCATTGTACTTTTTTCTATGGATAATTTGTCCTACTGGTGGGACTACGAGGAATAGGGTTTCCTTGTGGTCCCACTAATAGGACAAATTAGTAAGACCACGAGGAAACAGGTAAAAAACAAATTATTCATCTAAATTTATTTTATCGCCTTCAAAATAGGCCCCATCGCTTGCAATACAACATCTCCACCGCTTCACCCAGTCTTCCATACATTTTTCATAGGCTATTTGCGGTATGGCCTTCTATTCTTCGGGTATTTCTTTTATGGCTTCTATCGACTCAAAACGATTTCCTCGATGTGGTAATTTTAACTTGGGAAATAAAAAAAAGTCAGACGGAGCCATATCAGGTGAATACGGTGCACAGATATATATCGAGATAGATGGTAAAAGTGTACGTACTTCGCGTGTAAAAAGTTTGATCCACGGTCAAACTTTTGTCCGACCTAAGTTAGTCCGCTTGAGACCATTGCCGTGAAAACACGTGTCACTCAAAAGCGAAAATGGTAAATTGTGCAGTGATTTCATGCGAGAGCTCATCAAAAACTGTTGGCCGAGAAAATGGTGATATTTCCTTTCACGGGTAAGTATTTTTAAACACAAATAACCCCTGATTTAATATTTAAACGAATTAATTTAGATTCGTATCACTTGTACCATGATACGAATCTAAATTAATTAATAAAAAAATAGTGAACGTATAGTTACGCGTAAACTTTCATTGCGGGTTATAAATCACGCGATGTTTACTGTGTCCCTTGTAAACACGCAATGAAAATCGCAGCTGTCGATACTATTGCGTCCACTGAATGTCATGGTAGGAGCATTTTCTCATTCCTCCGTCCGATTGAGAGAATAGTGTTGTGTATGTTTCGATTTTTTTACCCGATTCAACAAATAAGAATCGATTTTCGAAACAGTGGACCGAGGTTGTTTTATGTGATCAATAAACAATGTTATTCCTTGCATCCAAAGTTAAATAGGCAAAAGTTTGTATTATCCTTAAAATTATTATTATTAAGTTTGTTATCATACCCCAGTAAACGAAAAGGTGTAGAGGGAAATGATTGGAAGACAATTTTTGACTTCGTAACTTTCTTTGGACTAGTTAGGAGGTGAACATATCAAAAGTCCCCGTCCGTAGCCCCGACGCCCGCCGGGGGGACGGGGGAGTTTGAAGGTTCCATTTTTCGGTTTTTCACATATATCTCGGAACTTTGCGTTCTAGCGACATGGAACATTTTACAAATAACAGCTGATTAAATTTGCTACAAGTTTTATTCAGTCAAGTTTTTCGATATCTTTCATAGTTTTTGAGATATCCGCTCCTGACTGTCTATCAACATGCTTAAGGTGAAGCTTAAAGACAATGGAATGGCGCATTTTTAGGGTTCCGTAGCCTAAATGGCAAAAAACGGAACCCTTATAGATTTGTCATGTCTGTCTGTATGTCTGTCCGTCCGTACGTCACAGCCACTTTATTCCGAAAGTATTAAGACTACACAGTTGAAACTTGGTAGGTAGATGTATTCTGTTAACCGCTTAGCTATTTTATCACAAAAATAAAAGATTAAGGGGGGCTCCCCATACATGGAAATGATACTGAAAAAAAATTTTTCTTCTAACCTATACGTGCGGGGTGTCTATAGATAGGTCTTTAAAAATGATCTTGAAGTTCCTAAGGGTCCCCCAGACCTACCGGTTTCTTTTCTTTGCTATGCTGTTCTACTTGCTATTTAGACCGCCGGCCAACCAGGGTCATTTTCAATCTATCGCATATTGGGACCAGATCAAATTGGCAAGATAGCCATTAGCTTGGTGTTATCAAATATCATCGTCTGGGTTGCGAAGTAGGAAGCTTCTGGGAGATATGCCACCCTGAACATGGTCTCTGATTGCTAAAAATAAATCGATCGCATATTTATATAAATTGTGAACACGGTCGTGGGTGGCATCATTACCTACCTGAACTATTTTTTTGTGTTTTAATAACGATCGCTTAAGGAACAAAGCTCACAAGAACATACATAACATATGTGAAAAAAATATGCGATAGATTGAAATGAGCCTCTTGGCCGGCGGTCCATTGCCGAACAGCAAGCAAAGAAAAGAAACCGGTAGGTCTGTGGGGACCCTAAGACAATTTTTTCTCAAAGTCTACAGTTTGAAAGATATACACCGCCAAAGTGGTAAAATGTGGTTTGAATGACATATATTTTGTAGTTTTTGAGATATAGCACATTTTCCAAAACCGCAAATATAGCTTTATCATTCATACCAACAGTGTGAAAAACAAAGTTATTTTTGGAGACCAAAAATTATAGTGGTATTAAATTTTAGGAGCGGACATCTCGAAAACTATACAAGATATCGAAAAACTTGACTGAATAAAACTTCGCGCTCGACTTTGGCGAGGGCATCTGCATCGGGGGGCAGTGCCGTGCGGCGTGCCCCCCGGCCCCGTTGCAGCTATGAATATTGAGCTTTATGTTTTTTGACTTATATGATTGCCTTGGAAGTGATGTTGTAGTTTGGGATCGGATAGCCGCGTGTTAGTATTGTCCCACATAAGTACCTACCTATTCTAAATATTTAAAATCGATTATCATTGCTCCATCGAGTTTGACAAAGGAAGTTATTCCTTATATCGATAATCGATAGTTATATCGATTCAGTTCTCAAGGTCGGTTTTGCGCCTTTGAATCGGTTCTGCGCGGTTTTGATTTCACATCACTAAATCTCGCTTGTGACGTCATCGTAGGTACAAAAATTCGACACGCTAGGTTCTCATACAGTTTGAAGTGCTCTCTTTTGGTCTATCTCGATATATGTCTGTGATACGGTGCTTGGTCGAGAACTTTTGTTGAATTTTTCGCTAAAAACTCTTTCACTATAATGGCTCTGTGTGATGGTGCATTATCATTTTCCATTGTAAAAATCGCCGAGGACTCAAAACTATCACCAACAAAAAGTGTAGTTTAAAACAAATTAAATGACAGATCCCGCTCAAATTTTGCGCGCTTAATCAGTACAGTGCTACCAACATGCAGTAAAAAAATTAAAACGACCTCTTTTACGCTGGTATTTTTATTGACATATTCCCGATACTTTTTACACAGAGTAGTACATAGCCGGGTTCGTCATGGTGTTTGTTGGCTCCATAGCTCTCATACCTATTCTCATTAACATAAACGATCTATAACATACTTTGATAAATCATTCGCCAATGAAATAAATCACCTACATAAACTTTCACTACACGACTACACTATTAATCATAAGCCTAGAAAGTTTCGTAACTAAGATTGGACAGGCCTTCAGACTTTTGCTTCAGTTTAATACGAAATACAGACTTTGTTAAAATACACAAAATAGGTTTCGCCTCGTATGATGTATAAATTCAAATGAAGCGCGGTCTTGGGTTCATGTGCCAACTCTGTGCACGTTGCGAGCACAAAATAGTCTTAGGCCGGGTTTCCACCTGCAAGAACTTCTGCGAGAACTTACCTGGACAGCCTGTCAGACAGTAGCTTACAAGTGTATATAATGCACTGGCGACTGTTTGTCACGCGTCCACAAGCTACTGTGTGATAGGCTGTCAGTGTAAGTTCTCGCAGAAGTTTTTGCAGGTGTATTCGCGGCTTTACAGTTGTTTTATCTCACGAAGGCGGGTCGGTTATGATATGAATGTTGTTAGGCATGCACATGCACATTACATTAGTGTGCGTAATACGAGCAGACGCACACTAATACAATGTGTATGTGTAAGCCTAACAACATTCATAGCCGATCCGCCTTCGTGAGAAAAAACATCAGTATCAGTACCTATAAAATTGACGATTATTGAGAAACTCATCACTACTATGATTTAAAATATTCATCAATTTGCCTGATAATATATCGAATTATAACCATCATAGATAACTATAAATAATAATAAAAGTAAACAGTAAGTAAGTAAGTAAAATAATAATGAAATAAATTTTTATCTCCAAAGATAAGTTTTCTTAACATTAAAATGAAATTGAAAGTGACTCTTTTTTTAGCAGAAATGACCACTTTATTTGTTACCTTAGCCAAAACTTATTTCTTTCGTTTAACCTAAATAGTATAAGTTAGCTAATGACTAAACATAAATTACAAGTTTTTGTAACATTAGCGTTCACGGTTGTTAAATAAAGTAAGTAAATGTTAGAATGAAAAATGCAACTTCCTGAAAATTATCCATAAAAAACAGCAATTTCATTTTCATAGGTAAAGTCCTTTAGATTAGATAATAAAGAAGATAGAAGAGATGCTGAGAACAAATCGCAGTTTTACATGCACACGCACACAAAGACAGCCCATGATTTCAATCTAATCAACAAACAAAACCATAGAAATAGAATGTCAAAGAACAACAATGTCAATAAACAGGTGATCCCAAAAAATAATGCATACATTTTATATGAGATACATAAAATATGACTATATATGGCAAAGCAAATTAATAAACTATGTTCCATACTGTTTTCTTCGTCGATAAACTAATAAATGTAGCGAAATTTGGTTTTAAAGAAATGTGTGGCAATATCTTATTTACCTGTGAAAAGTGTGATTACTTGGATTGTTTCTTTTTGTCACATCACTATTACTTAAAGCACAAGACACCATGGCTCTACGATATCTTTATTTTAAATTCTAATTAAGATTATCAAATGTTTTAAGCAAATCGTGATTGCTCCTTTGCAAGGCGGGCCGCTAGGGCCTCTTACTGTAAAAAATATTGGCACATGTCACTTGATCCTATTTGTCTCTTTTTTACATAGACCGTGTCCGTATGATGTTAACTTCTCTTTTCCACGCTCTGTTGGTCTTCTTGAGCGCAGCGAAAATTTTTCTATGTCTATGAACAAAACAAAATGATATCGTTTTCGAATACAGACAGCTCGCGGACGATAATGTGCGTCTCACTCCCACTCCGTGACACTATTAACTTACGAATAAGGTTCAATATCAAGTAAATTGAACTACGAATTGCGTCTTATTATCGTTATTCTTCTTATATCTTATGTAATAGGCCTGCAAGACCTTCTGTCTTACACAGATTTTGTATTTTATGCGATGACGAGGATGTGGGTTTTATGATTGCTTGAAATTAAAACTGGACCTCCAGTAAACGGGAAACCGCTTGAAATTAAAGCTGAACCTCCCAGTAAATGGGAAAAAACTGAGTTTTCATAAGTTTTTGAAAAATTCACTGATAATAATTACGGTACCAAACTTTTTGAAAACCGGTAACTACAATTTTTATTTTTAGTTCTCCTACACAGACAAAAAATGTTTATTAATATTCTTTACAACTTTTGAAATATGATGTTGATACACCATAATAAATGATGTTAAATCTAGTCAAACAAAAAACACTTAACTATAACATACAAACCGAATTTCCAAAGAGCATTTGGCATCAAATCAACTTTTTCAATAAACCTTCTCGACTTTAAAACGATAACTAGCATATTAACTTAATAACCTCACAGTCAACTGAAATGCCCGTACCAAAATTGCCCACTAAATGCGCCATCTACAGGCTATTAGGCAGCAAAACAGGCATTAATTGCGGAAGAGCCACAGAGATGCGACGGACGTCCGATGTCCCGCGCTGCGCATAAATTAGTTTGCGTTTTTTTCATTTTTTGCGATACGCTACTTTATGTCTGGGAGAGTTTTCTTTTAAAATTCCATTTAAGGTGGCAGCCTGACTGAAAGTGGCACTGCATTGAATTTTATTTATTATTGTAATTACATCATACACAATTTTAATAAAACTTTACTTGGAATTTTTAGGACACATAGTCTAGTATTTTTAGATGGTATCATTACATTCCTTGCCGTAGTCACTGCTAGAAGTAGATAGCAAAACTGCTAAAAGTGGCCGTTTCTGACACATGACTACAAAGGAATACCATAAGAATGTGATACCTTCTAAAAGTATTAAAATCTTTTTCTATTAACAATTTATTAAATAAAAACCTCTGAGGGCGTCACTTTCGATGGACCTTAATGGAAAGTGGTATTTATTTTATTTGGTTTTTGTATTATAGTCGTTTATGAAACTGTAGCATAACGAGGGGTATTTAAACACGTGTGACACATTCACATTATATTATTACGATATTCACATTATACAATAATAGTGAATGTTAGGTAAGTATATGTTGAATTGACAATGAATAGTTAATTGATTGAATACTGAAGAAAAATCTCATAGAAAACGAATTAAATACTGTTTTCTAATACTTGTACAGGTTTTTAAAGGATTACAGACACTACATTATCAAGAATATTTGGCATAAAAAGACTGAAATTCTATCATTGGAAAAGGCTACAGTGATGCGACGGACACATATAATTTAGCATTTAATTTATTATCTTATAAAAATAAATCTTTAAATCTGTCTTAGGAATAATTCTCGTTGAGTTTGCTTATTAGGCTCCAGCTAAAATATGCGAACGAATAAATACCTAATTAAAATTAAAAAGTTAGTTGAATTTTTGAATAATGAGTTTAGGTATTGCTAACATACGCAGTTACAATAATATTCAAGTTATTTTAATAAATTAATGAAGTGTTACTACTACCTGTGATATTTTTGTATTAACTTTTGTTTACTTTACCTTCATAAGAATTAAAACATGTGTTTTGTTGTGTTAAATAATTCTGAAAAGTTCATATTTCACGAATTTCATATATTTCGGCTTTTATCACAAAAGCGAGTACAAAAGAGAAGAAATTTCCTTTATTAATAAAAGTATCGCAATACGAGCTGTTAAAAAACTTAAAATGCAGAACAAAAATAATAAAAAACCGGCCAAGTGCGTTTCGGGCCACGCGCAGTAGGGTTCCGTAGGTACATTATACCATACCATATTTTAATACCACTATCATTTTTCGTCTGAAAAAATAACTTTGTTTTTCACAGTGTTTGTATGAATGACAAAGTTATATTTGCGGTTTTGGAAAATGTACTATATCTCAAAAACTAATTACTGTATCTCATTCAAACCAATTTTCGTTGAAAGTGTTTATTAAGATCCATAGCTTATAATTTTTTTAGATTTTTCACCTTCTTACTTTAAAAGTTAAAGGGGGGGGGACACACATTTTACCACTTTGGCGGCATATATCTTTCAAACGGTTGACTTTGAAAAAAATTGGTCTTAGGAACCTCAATGTTATTTTTAAAGACCTATCTATAGACACCCCACAAGTATTGGTTTGATGAAAAAAAATATTTTCTGTTTCAGTTCCATGTATGGGGAGCCCCCCCTTAATCTTTCATTTTTTATATTTTTATGTTTAAATCGTAAAGCGGTTCACAGAATACACCTACCTACTAAGTTTCAACTATGTAGTCCTAATACTTTTGGAATAAAGTGGCTGTGACATACGGACGGACAGACAGACAGACAGACAGACAGACAGACAGACAGACAGACAGACAGACAGACAGACAGACAGACATGACGAATCTATAAGGGTTCCGTTTTTTGCCATTTTGGCTACGGAACCCTAAAAACCGGCCAAGTGCGTGTCAGGCCACGCGCCGTAGGGTTCCGTAGTTACCGTATACCATACCATATTCAATACCACCTATCATTTTTCGTCTGCAAAAATAATTTTGTTTTTCACAGTGTTGGTATGAATGACAAAGTTATATTTGCGGTTTTGGAAAATGTGCTATATCTCAAAAACTAATTACTATATCACGTTCAAACCGATTTTCGTTGAAAGTGTTTATTAAGATCTACAGCATATATTTTTTTAGATTTTCACTCTCTTATTTCAAAAGTTAAAGGGGGGGACACACATTTACCACTTTGGCAGTGTATATCTTGTCAAAAAAGTTGTCTTAGAAACCTCAATGTCATTTTTAAAGACCTATCTATAGACACCTAACACGTGTTGGTTTAAGGAAAAAAATATTTTCTGTTTCATTTCCATGTATGGGGAACCCCCTTAATCTTTTATTTTTCTTATTTTTGTATTAAATTCGTTAAGCGGTCAACAGAATACATCTACTTACCAAGTTTCAACTGTGTAGTCTTAATACTTTCGGAATAAAGTGGCTGTGACATACGGACAGACAGACAGACAGACAGACATGACGAATCTATAAGGGTTCCGTTTTTTGCCATTTAGGCTACGGAACCCTAAAAATGGCACCACAGGGCCAAAAAATTACAACTCGCACAGCTTTTAGGCCGGCCACACACAGACGTAATCACGTAACGGAATTCCGAACGTAATTTCGACAATGTATGAAGATTCCGTACGGATAAATCACGCATGTGTGTGGCAGCCCATAGATTTTGTATGCAGCTGCTGCGTTCGGAATCACGTACGTACGGAATTCCGTAACGAGATTCCGTCTGTGTGTGGCCGGCCTTAGACGGGCCAGCCACGCACTCGGTGACTGACATTAGCGTACAATAAATAGTAATAACCGAGCAAAGCTCGGTCGCCCAGATATTATATAGATATATAAAAGTTTTTTCAAAAAACTTATACCACACATATACTGTGCATGCATATAATTCAAATCATTCATAATATCACTTTCTATTTGCATGCCTCATGCATTGGAAAAATTCAAAGTCGAAAACTTGTTTCCATCTTTTCAGTTAACTTGTCTTTAGTAGCAGGCGGCTTTTTATTTTTTTTCATGTGGTGCCATTAATTAAGCAGAATGCTTGTTCCATAGATTTTAGTTCGCTGCTATTGTCAATTTAATTGAATTGTATGCTACAACCACATGCGTAAAAAAACATATACAACAACTGGTAGTTACTTAGTATTAAAGTTTTTTAAAAGCATTTTTTTACTTAAAAAAAACTACCAACTAAAAAATGCCCGTACAACGTAAACAAAAGCGTTCGCAGAACATGCGGTGCCCAAAGTTTTGTCCATTACGCTTATGCGGCCCGTAGGCAAATGTGGGCATTACTAGGGGGCCTGATGTATGCGGCATCGTCAAACGTTGGTGGTTAAAGACAGGCGTCCACCTGATTGAGGTGCAGAAGCGAAAAATAAAAGTTCTTAGTTTTATTGTCAAAAGTTAATCAGTCGTACATACAGTATTTTTTTAAATAATATGTTTATGCTTTTTATTTATTTATAATTTAGTACACTCTGTATCTTAGGTCAGATTACTATTAGATATACAGGATAGAAAATATGAAACGTATCAGTCTGGAAATTATTAAAAAACAATTTTGCATTATTTGAAGGCTTCCCTTCAAATAATGCAAAATTGTTTTTTAATAATTTTGCATTATTAATAAATTATTAATTACATTTTCAATGATCAAAATTTAGGTTGATCATTGAAAATGTATATTATTTTGAGATTATAGGGTATTTACATTGGTGACTAAAGCCGCACAACTTTCGAATGTTGCCTGGTAAATACAAAATAAATAATAATTTTAAGGTTGCTCTTTATGGCAAATCATCAAAAACTTCAGTTTACCATAAAGCAAGATATTTTCTTCTTGAAAACTTTATCGCACTTCTATACAATCTGTCTAAATAGACACGTATCCTAACATTACTGTTATTTAAATGTATTACACCATGACCAGAAAATCCCATGCTTTTGAGCGTTTCCGCATCCTTATTTAAATAAGAGATTAAAAGCTCATGTTTAATATAACATGAGGCGCATTCGTCCTTAGTTACATTAGTAAATTGGATTGATTTCGTGCTGAAGCGGGGTTCAATCCATTAGTATTATTATTGATGATACGTAGGTATGTTCGTTTGTCACATCACTGTTTCTTTTTGTCATTTTATTTTTGCAAATTTTGTAAAAGGCTGACTTATTTTTTGTACAAGTTTGGGTCTACATTTCTACTTTGTTTTAGTTTTTACCGACTTCAAAAGGAGGGAGGTACTCAATTCGACCCGTTTTTTTTTTTTTTTTTTTTTGTTTTTTGTATGTACACCGATTACTCGAAGACGGCTCAACCGATTGAAATGATTCAAACGTTATTACATTAAGTAAACTTTCAAGTTGGTCCCGTTTTTTTAAATTTTGAAATCGGTTCAGTACTTTTTAAGTAATCTTGAAAAAAGCACGAAAATAGTATGATTTTGTGTGAACTACCTCGATGATCAGTCGTTTAACTTCTTTGTTTATAAACTGAATAAGATAGTAATTTTTTTGTTGAAAAAAGGGATATCTTTAGTGTAGTTCTTTAACCGACTTAAAAAAAGGAGGTTCTTAGTTTGACCCGCATGTATGTATGTTTCTCCACGATTAACTCACGTTTGGCTGAGCCAATTTTTCTACCTAAATAATATACCTACCTACACTCCCTAATACAAAAGGTACCTACACTAAAAATTAAAAAATAAAAAATTGTTTAAAAAAACAAAAAACCGACTTCAAAAAACCTACCTCTAAAAAGCAAGAAATAATATTCGTAATAATAAAAACACGTCTATTGAAGTCGGGTGGGGCTTTTAGAATAAAAAAAAGGAATTTGTACTCCAGCCCCACCCGACTTCAATAGACGTGTTTTTATTATTACGAATATTATTTCTTGCTTTTTAGAGGTAGGTTTTTTGAAGTCGGTTATTTGTTTTTTTAAACAATTTTTTGTATAATACTCATGATAGCCATTTTATACGATGCTAAAAGACCCTTCGGTTTTAAGATTTTGTAAAACAATAACTGTAAGAATCACATGTATTTATACGTTAATAAATATGTTTCTATTTGAAGTCGCTGCAGTCTGTTAATTAGAATACATGAGATACTCAAACGAGAGCAAAATATCACATACAAAAACGTTTGGACACAATTTTTCTAAAATTTGAAGAAGGAAAGATCCTACAGGACTGTTACAAGCGTATTTATGATTATAGAACTATTTATTTGCAAGAGGTAAATAAATTATTTCTGTGTCTAAGTAGTTATTAGTTCAAAACAAGCCCTTCTTAAACCTAATACCTAACCCGCCCACACAATACGTGACGTGAAGTTATAACCTGTTTAGAAATTAGTCTTTAGATGAAATTGTCATCAAGGATTCCATATAAGCCTCCGCTCCTAATCTGTTTGCGTAAGATTATGATTAATTTGTTGTTTGTATGTTTTACATAATGACTACAAGATGGATTAGGTTTAGGTGGATCACACACTGCTACGCAGTGCGTCTGTTACTAACCGACAAACCACTCTCTCCACCTGGTGGGACGGTCAGTGTAGGAGACTTATATTTAATTTATCTAAATTATCAAATAATTTTTTTTTTTTTGGTGTTATAATAAAAATGTTATTTGATAATTTAGATAAATTAAATATAAGTCTCCTACAGTCAGTAATTTTTTTTCTTAACCGACAACCACTATAGTTTGTTGGTTTCGTCACGCGTTATCATGGATTTTGTTTACAAAATGAAACACTAAATATTTTTTCTAACCAATGTTAGAAAAAATATTTTCAATAAAATGTTTATGTTTTCGTGATCGAGTATAGTGCATCGATTTATGAAACTATGACATTTGCCTGTAGTTTTGCAGATATGAGAGGTACGCGGATGGGCCATAATGTCAAAATGTGCGTCCGGAGGATTTCAAAGCATCAAATTGAACTCCTTATTTTGGGAGGTCGGCAACTTTTTAAGATTTACTAAAATTTTACAAAGTTTAAAAATTTTTTCGCCGATTTGGTTCGAGAATTTCCCAATAACTTTTGTGAGCTCGCGATTCAAGAAACGGACAAAATTGGATCTGGGGATTGAGCTTTCTTAGGAGTCGGGCGGACAAAAACTGTAGGCTATAGCGGGTCCCTAAGGCAGCCATTACACATGTCAATCTGGTTTCAATCTGATCAAAACGGCAGATTGATGGAATTTGATGCGGTTGGTTTGCGACGTTACACGGTCAATCCAGCAAGATCTGGATCGCAGTAGATCTTGGTAGATTGACAATCTACCACGATCCACGGTGGTCTTTGGTAGGGTTGCCAACTTTTTGCATTAATTTTCGCGTGATACCGATCGATGACCTAAGTGGTGCAGTATTCAACATGCCAGTCTACCACGCAAGAGGTCCCGGGTTCGAACCCCGGACGAAATCGAAATGATAAATTTTAATTTCTGAGTGACGGGTCTGCGTATAATAAGTACATATCTATTTCGAAAAGTTAGTACCTATTAAAAACCCAAAAGCACCCATTTTATGCCTTGGTTAGTTTAGGGTTAGATGGCGCTGTGTGTGTAAAATCAAATATCGATATTTATAATACTATTTTACCAAGCTATGAACTATCTGAGTGCCAAATTTGGGATCCCTTGTTTTCGCATAATTGTTTTATACCTAATTTGATTTGGCATAACGGATTTGGCATAATCTTTTTTGTCATAATAATACTTTCGCATAATTGTTTTTTTGCATACTATTTATATTAGCATAATTATCATTTAGACTAATTTGTTTTCGCATAATGTTATTAGGCATATTGTCTATTCGCCTAATATTATTTAGACATAAAAATCAAAAACAATAAGAATAAATATTTTTACGCACTTATTTATTTTCATGCAAAAGGGGTAGGTATTGTATTAAAATGCCAAAAACTCATAACACATACGACCTAAATATCGACTCATAAAACACCTATTTTTAAAATACCGAAAATCTTTAATGTCGATATCCAATAGACCGAAACTTAAAAGATCGATTATTAAATGACTGATGATAGTTCGAAACCCTGAAAGTTAAAATGTCGATAGTTAAAAATCCCGAAAGTCTGTTTAGGTCTATTAGATGCGACGACGAGCGAGCGTAGCGAGCGAGGAGGAGGTAAGGTTCCATTGCGACCAACAACGCACGAGCCGAGCGAGCGAAGCGAGCGTGCCGCGGCAGCGGCCGGCGAAGTGCCAGAATCGACCTGCTGGCATGTAACCCTCAATTAACCTTCCGTTTTTTAAGCTTCGGGATTTTGTATTTTAGGTAAAATGTTCTTTCGTGATTTTAAACGTCGTCATTTTTTTGTTTATAAAAATATGCGTAAATAACATTATGCGTGTTTAAATTTATACTAAAGAATATTATGCTTAAACATGATTATGCTTAAAGTAGTTATGCTTAAAAAAATTATGCATAAGCTGTTATGACTAAATAATATTATGCGTAAACATCATTCGGCGAAATCATATTATGCTATGACATATTATGCCTTAAAATTTTATCCAAATCAGTTCAGCTTCAGAAGGCTGAACTGATTTTGATGAAATTTGGCACACATACATATACAGTTATAGCCTGGTATAGTAATAATAATATCGAGGTAAAAAAGTATTTTTCAAAACATTGCAAAAAATATAGTAAGTAGACTTTTGGGAAATTTATGAAAAAATAAAGTCCTCATTTATTTTTAACTAGCTTCCTTTAAAAAATAAAAATAGGGTACATAGGGTAGGTACTTCCTAGGGCACCAAACTAACTGTATGCCAAATTTCATCATCTTTCACTGCAATCCAATTTTTTTAACCGACTTAAAAAATGAAGGAGGGTTCTGTTCTCTTCATCTGTATATTTTTTTGCATGTAGTCATGGGCGGAAGCTAGTTAAAAATAAATATGGGCTATATTTTTTACAAATTTCTCAAAAGTACTTACTAAAGTATTTTACCCTAGGGTAACTTTGACCAGGATAAAAGCATCTTATAATTTAATCCAGGCTATAAACTGTGTGTCAAACTTCATTCAAATCATTCAGCCTTAAAAACTAACATACAGACGAACAGAGAAACAAGCTCCTGTTTTTTTGTAGTTGGTTAAAAATATTTGATCGCAGTATATTGCGCTAGATTGTCAGTCTACCGTGGTAGATTGACAATCTACCACAATCTACCGCGATCCGATGCAAGCAGATTGTGGTAGGCACCCATTACACACACAATCCAGACCGTGCCAGACTGACAAAGATTGACAGAGATTGATTGTGTAACGTTGTTCGCGATCTGTTTCAATCTGGCGCGGTCTGGCGTGATCAGATTGTGCTGGATTGTCAATCTACGTCAATCTGGCTTGGTCTGGCTTAGGGTTGGCACCTTTTTTTTCTAGGTAATAGTATTATTTTCAAAACAATTAAACATTTTATAGGGATATTTATAAAAATGTAGTCCACATTTATTTTTTACTAGCTTCCGCCCGCGACTACATCCGCGTGGGTGGACATTCGAACAATCATTAAAAAACAAACATACAAACGAAGTACGAACAGAGAACTTGCAGTCTGCTCATCGCAATCTACTGCTGCTATCGTACACATGTTTTTTGAAGGCTGAACTGATTTAGATGAAATTTAGCGCACAAACTGTGCGCTAAATTAGCCTAGATAAAAACATAGGATACTTTTTATCTCGGTCAAAGGTATCAAAGATATTTTTATTTTTTAAAACATTGAAATTAATATGTAGTACTTTTGGGGTAATTTATAAAAACATATTACAGCCCATATTTATTTTTAACTAGCTTCCGCCCGCGACTATATCCTGTTGGACATTCGAAAAATCCCCTTAAAAAAATAAACATACAAACGAACAGAGAACCTTCTCCTTTTTTGAAGTCGGTTAAGAATATCGGATCGCAGGAGATTGTGATTGTGTGTAGAGTGGAAGATTGTCAATCTACCACGGTAGACTGATAATCTAGCAGAATCTACTGCGATCCGATGTCTTTAACCGATACAAAAAGGAAGAGGTTCTCTGGTCGTTGTAATTTTTTTATGGAGGTTGAACTGATTTAGATGAAATTTGGCAAACAGTTTATAGTCTGGATAAAACTTACGATATTTTGTATCTCGGTCAAAGGTACCCTAGAGATTTTTAAATCACTGAAATTAATTTGTAGTTCTTTTGGGAAATTTATAAAAAATATAGCCCATATTTATTTTTAACTAGCTTTCGCCCGCGACTACATCCGGGTGGACATTTGAAAAATACCCTAAAAAAACATACAGACGAACAGAAAAATAACCTCCTGCTTTTTTGAAGTCGGTTAAAAATATCGAATCGCATAAGATTGTGGTAGATTGTCAGTCTACCACGGTAGATTGTCAACCTACCACAATCTGCTTGCATCGGATCGCGGTAGATTGTGGTAGATTGTCAATCTACCACGGTAGACTGACAATCTAGCGCAATATACTGCGATCCAATATTTTTAAGCGACTTCAAAAAAGCAGGAGCTTGTGTCTCTGTTAGTCTGTATGTTAGTTTTAAGGCTGAACTGATTTAAATTAAGTCTGACATACAGTTTATAGCCTGGATTAAATTATAAGATGCTTTTATCCTGGTCAAAAGTACCCTAGGGTAAAATACTTTAGTAAGTACTTTTGAGAAATTTGTAAAAAATATAGCCCATATTTATTTTTAACTAGCTTCCGCCCGCGACCACATCCGGGTGGACATTTGAAAAATACCCTAAAAAAACATACAGACGAACAAACATTAGATTGTGGTATACTGCGATCAAATATTTTTAACCAACTATAAAAAAGCAGGAGCTTGTTTCTCTGTTCGTCTGTATGTTAGTTTTTAAGGCTGAATGATTTGAATGAAGTTTGACACACAGTTTATAGCCTGGATTAAATTATAAGATACTTTTTATCCTGGTCAAAGGTACCCTAGGGTAAAATACTTCAGTAAGTACTTTTGAGAAATTTATAAAAAATATAGCCCACATTTATTTTTAACTAGCTCCCGCCCATGACTACATGCAAAAAAATATACAGATGAAGAGAACAGAACCCTCCTTCATTTTTAAGTCGGTTAAAAAAATTGGATCGCAGTGAAAGATGATGAAATTTGGCATACAGTTAGTTTGGTGCCCTAGGAAGTACCTACCCTATGTACCCTATTTTTATTTTTTAAAGGAAGCTAGTTAAAAATAAATGAGGACTTTATTTTTTCATAAATTTCCCAAAAGTCTACTTACTATATTTTTTGCAATGTTTTGAAAAATACTTTTTTACCTCGATATTATTATTACTATACCAGGCTATAACTGTATATGTATGTGTGCCAAATTTCATCAAAATCAGTTCAGCCTTCTGAAGCTGAACTGATTTGGATGAAATTTGGCACTCAGATAGTTCATAGCTTGGTAAAATAGTATTATAAATATCGATATTTGATTTTACACACACAGCGCCATCTAACCCTAAACTAACCAAGGCATAAAATGGGTGCTTTTGGGTTTTTAATAGGTACTAACTTTTCGAAATAGTTATGTACTTATTATACGCAGACCCGTCACTCAGAAATTAAAATTTATCATTTCGATTTCATCCGGGGATCGAACCCGGGACCTCTTGCGTGGTAGACTGGCATGTTGAATACTGCACCACTTAGGTCATCGATCGATATCACGCGAAAATTAATGCAAAAAGTTGGCAACCCTACCAAAGACCACCATGGATCGTGGTAGATTGTCAATCTACCAAGATCTACTGCGATCCAGATCTTGCTGGATTGACCGTGTAACGTCGCAAACCAACCGCATCAAATTCCATCAATCTGCGGTTTTGATCAGATTGAAACCAGATTGACGTGTGTAATGGCTGCCTATGCCAGACCAAGCCAGATTGACGTAGATTGACAATCCAGCACAATCTGATCACGCCAGACCGCGCCAGATTGAAACAGATCGCGAACAACGTTACACAATCAATCTCTGTCAATCTTTGTCAGTCTGGCACGGTCTGGATTGTGTGTGTAATGGGTGCCTTACGCGCGAGGTCAGGAGGCCTATTTTGTAACTCAACTGACAGCTTCAAATGATCTTCACTGATCTAAGGCACCCATTACACACACAATCTGATCACGCCAGATCGCGCCAGATTGACAGAGATTGATTGTGTAACGTTGTTCGTGATCTGTTTCAATCTGGCGCGGTCTGGCGTGATCAGATTGTGCTGGATTGTCAATCTACGTCAATCTGGCTTAGGGTTGACACCTTTTTTTTCGAGGTAATAGTATTATTTTCAAAACATTAAAAAATTATAGTATGTAGGTACTTACTTTTGGGATATTTATAAAAATGTAGTCCACATTTAGTTTTAACTAGCTTCCGCCCGCGACTACATCCGGGTGGATATTTGAAAAATATCCTAAAAAAACATACAGACGGACAGAAAAACAACCTCCTGCTTTTTTGAAGTCGGTTAAAAATATTGAATCGCAGTATATTGTGGTAGATTGTCAATCTACTACAATCTGCTTGTATCGGATCGCGGTAGATTGTGGTAGATTGTCAATCTACCATGGTAGACTGACAATCTAGCACGATCTACTGCGATCCGATGTTTTTAACCGACTTCAAAAAAAGAGGAGGTTATCTGTTCGGTACATTTGTTTTTTATGGAAGCTGAACTGATTTGGATGAAATTTGGCAAACAGTTTATAGTCTGGATTATAACTTATATTTTTCATCTCGATCAAAGGTACCCTAGGGATTTTTATTATTTTAAACAATGAAACTAATTTGTAGTACTTTAGGGGAATTTATACAAATATAGCCCATATTTATTTTTAAATAGCTTCCGGCCGTGACTAAATCCGGGTGGAAATTTGAAAAATACCCTAAAAAAACATACAGACGAACAGAAAAACAATCTTCTGCTTTTTTGAAATCGGTTAAAAATATTGAATCGCAGTATATTGTGGTAGATTGTCAATCTACCACAATCTGCTTGTATCGGATCGCGGAAGATTGTGGTAGATTGTCAATCTACCACGGACGACCACGGTAGATTGACAATCTAGCACAATATACTGCGATCCAATATTTTAACCGACTTCAAAAAAGCAGGACCTTGTTTCTCTGTATATTAGTTTTTAAGGCTTGTCATTGTCAATCTACCATGGTAGACTGACAATCTAGCACAGCACAATCTTCTGCGGTCCGATGTTTTTAACCGACTTCAAAAAAGGAGGAGGTTCTCTGTTCGTCTGTATATTTGTTTTTCATGAAGGCTGAACTGATTTGGATGAAATTTGGCAAACAGTTTATAGTCTGGATTAAAACTTATGATATTTTTGATCTCGGTCAAAGATACCCTAGGGATTTTTTTTAAACATCGAAATTACTTTGTAGTACTTTTGGTAAATTTATAAAAAATATAGCCCATATTTATTTTTAACTAGCTTCCGGCCGTGACTACATCCGGGGGGACATTTGAAAAATACCCTAAAAAAACATACAGACGAACAGGAAAACAACCTCCTGCTTTTTTGAAGTCGGTTAAAAATATCGAATCGCATTAGATTGTGGTAGATTGTCAATCTACCACAATCTGCTTGTATCGGATTGCGGTAGATTGTCAATCTACCACGGTAGATTGACAATCTAGCACAATATACTGCGATCCAATTTTTTAACCGACTTCAAAAAAGTAGGAGCTTGTTTGTCTGTTCGTCTGTAGTTATATTAGTTTTTAAGGCTGAACTGATTTGAATGGAGTTTGACACACAGTTTGTAGCCTGGATTAAATTATAGGATTTGTTTTATCTTGGTAAATCAAAGGTACCCTAGGGTAAAATACTTTAGTAAGTTCTTTTGAGAAATTTATAAAAAATGTAGCCCATATTTATTTTTAACTTGCTTTCCGGCCGTGACTAATGCGCGTGGGCATTTGAAGAATCCCTTAAAAAATATACAGATGAAAAGAGAACCTCCTCCTTTTTATAAGTCGGTTAAAATATTGGATTGCAGTAAAAGATGATGAAATTTGGCACACAGTTAGTTTGGTACCCTAGGAAGTACCTACCCTATGTACCCTATTTTTAATTTTTAAAGGAAGCTAGTTAAAAATAAATGAGGACTATATTTTTTCATAAATTTCCTATAAACCTACCTACTATATTTTTTGCAATGTTTTGTAAAATACTATTTACCTCGATGTTATTACTATACCAGGCTATAAACTATATAATATGATGTGTGCCAAATTTCATCAAAATCAGTTCAGCCTTCTGAAGCTGAACTGATTTGGATGAAATTTGGCACTCAGTTCATAGCTGGGTAATATCGTATTATAAATATCGATATTTAGGTAATTTTACACACCTGTGTGTGTAAAATTAAATATCGTAATTAAAATCGATATTCATCTAACCCTAACTAATCAAGGCATAAAATGGGTGCTAGACAACAGATTTTACTAGGTACTTACTTATTTTTCGAAATAGATAGGTACTTATTATACGCAGACCGTCACAGAAATTAAAATTCATCATTTCAATTACGTCCGGGAATCGAACCCGGGATCTCTTGCGTGGTAGACTGGCATGTTGAATACTGCACCACTCAGGTCATCGATCGATATCACGCGAAAATTAATGCAAAAAGTTGGCAACCCTACCAAAGATCACCGTGGATCGTGGTAGATTGTCAATCTACCAAGATCTACTGCGATCCAGATCTCGCTGGATTGACCGTGTAACGTCGCAAACTAACCGCATCAAATTCCATCAATCTGCGGTTTTGATCAGATTGAAACCAGATTGACGTGTGTAATGGCTGCCTAAGTTTCAAGTACATGCTGGATTTTTGTAGAGAGTCTTTACTGTAGCAACAGTGTTCTTACAACTTAGATCAGTGATGATCATTTTAAGCTGTCAGTTGAGTTACAAAATAAGCCTGCAGGTCAGGTCAGTCTGCGCTCTGTTTACTTATCGTCAGTACGATAAAAAATGAATTCCTATTAACTATATGGTTTTATTGTGTGCTTTATTTCTAAATTACATTTTCAATACCTTTGATAGTTCCGCGTAGTGTGAGATCTATAGATTTTTTTCTTTGTTTTGTGGCTGCGCATAATTTTCCACCTAAAACGCCGATACATTCCTATTTCTCCATAAGTTTTTTAAACACAAAACATATCTGAAGTTACTTAAACGTTTGCAACTATTTCAGATTAACTCCTATTATCGCACAAGACTGATTGACAATTAGTGACGAAGTTTCACTGTTTCGAGCCGCAAAGTAGTTTTCGAACGCTGTTCAGTCTATATTGAAACTAAGATCGAAGCAGAAACGGTACTGCGAAATTGGCACCAACGGACGAACAATGGGTTACAAATTATAAACTAATCCCTATCTGAAACGCTGGCTGAATTCACACAGTAGTGTAAGCGATAGAAAGAGGGCTTTTCAAAATGACAAAAAACTGTATGCTCGCTCGATAGATGGCGTTGATAAAAAGGTAAGTGTCAACTGTAGTATAAAAAGTTACGGGTAAAACGTAGGAATGGCCCGTTTTTATTTTTCAAAGCCAATTTTGACACTTCACTTGACCATCAACGCCATCTAGTGAGGTAAATAGTTACTATATTTTTATTTAAATGTCACTTTGAAAAGCCCCTAGCTGTGGTCGTTGCATGTTATTGTTGACAAAAACAAAATCTAATAGGTGGCTCGCGAACGGTCAATAATTAAAATTCATTAATCCACGTGGTGAGATATAGCCCATTCTCCATAACCGTCCAAAATAAAGGTCTGCCCCCTTCTTATGTAACTCCACTGTTTAGGCCATTTTCTATAATTATAATTTCGCGCGTGTTTTTCATGATGTGGTTCCTTCTATCCTATCCCTTTCCCACTCACCTACGCCGAGTGAAAGAAAAAAGGGTGCACCGTGATCAACGCGACAGTAGCGCCGGAATTGTGCTATTTTGCCGTTCGACGGTGCGAGGAACTCTCTCGATCTGCTTATCAACGAATCATGTCAGCGCAGTGATTTGCGTTGCGTCCCGCTTTAAAATATATAAAAAAAACCGAAAAATATTGTAACCGCGTCTATACACAGACTTTTATAAACTGTTTAGTGCTTGTGTGTGGTGTGGAATTAAGCCGGCCGGCAGTGAAAGAACTAAATTGCCTGTCCATCCGAGGTATTGGGTGTGAGACGCTAAGTAAGGCGTTTCCTGAAGAAGAAACTGATGCAGAACATGCGTTGGTGAGTCCTCTTGTCTTTTCCACTACCTTCAAAGGCTCCACATCAGATCTTCTCAACCGCCCCGCTTCGCAAACCTATACAGTCCACTTAAACCGCCATACCATTTCGTTGGTCCTTCGAGCCGGATTGTCGACCATTTCTGGTCAGATTTCGAACCGTAAATAGGGACCTTCCTTTCGCGTTCTCATTATATTTGGTGTTAAACTCTGATAGTTTACACGTATTCAACCCGCTTTTCATACTTACATGTATCTAACCCGCTTAGTTCATACTTATTTTGGTGCTAAACTCCGATAGTTTGCACGTAAAATCAACCCGCCATCTTGTAGGTATTGTAATTACACGTCAATCGCAACGCACTGCGTCGATTTGATCGCGTTTCCCGCCTTCTCCCGCGCCGCTTATTATTTACCTATTTAGGTGTTCATTTATTTCCAAATACTTAATTATTTTGTTGTTTTCACACGCTAATCGTGATAAAAAAGTAGAAGTTTACTGCTTTATACATAGGTACTTACCTATTTTACGTCGCATTCTACCATACTTACTCATTAAATCTACCTACCTATAGGCGTGCTATAGGTGTATTTACGCAATTATATTCTGGTATTTATTTACCTTCACAGGATTTCAGTATTAGTGGGCATTCTATACGTCTGTCGTGTATACCTACATAATAAAAACCGCTTTCGTTTACTTACTTACCTAAGTTACTTTCTTACGGTACACATTTTTTCCTTACCTGTGCACCATTTTGTTCACCATGGCAGCTAAAATAGCAATATTACAAGCTAAAAACAATGCAATTTTCGCTCGTTTAACTAGTCTCAATGATTTAACAAAAAAAATATCTTTGTCTACCGCCGATCGTCGTTCCACGGAAACGTTCATGGCAGAAACCGAAACGCTGTCGGTCATACGTCAAGAATTCATTTGCAATCTAGACTCCATTAATGAGCTAGGATTTGTCGACAACCCAAAGTTTGTACCTAATTATGAAGCTCTCAACGCATTTGAAGATATTTACGCTAGAATACAAAGAGTGCGTTCCCGTATCATCGAGCATTCGTCTCAGCAAAGCGCGCGCTCGTGCGAAAATAAAGCTCCGCTTTCACCACTCAAAATTAAATTGCCGCCGATAACCATTGCTTCGTTTGATGGAAAAATGGATAGTTGGCCCATATTTTATGAGTCGTTTAAAACTAATATACATTTGAATGAATCGTTAACGGATGCTCAAAGAATGCAATATTTAACCGGGAAATTAACCGGTCCCGCCTTAAAAATAATCGCTGGCATCATTCCATCAGGCGAAAATTACGCATCTATTTGGGAAAGTTTAGTTAAAAAATACCAAGATAAGAGAGCTTTAGGGTGTCATTACATGTCTATACTTTTTAATATCAAACCCGCAACGAATAATTCCTCGTCTTTAAATACTTTTGTTGAAACTTTCGACGCCGCTGTTTCCGCTTTGGAGCAATTAAAATTTGACGATTTAAAAGATTTCATTTTATTAAATATTGCAATGCGTAAAATCGATTCTGCCACCGCACATGCCTTTGAATCTTTTATCAGAGACAAGGAAATTCCTTCTTATAAGGATTTCATAGAATTCACAAAGAGTCAAGTTAAAATATTAGATCGTACTTCGTCATCGCAATCAAACCGCTCAGTGCAACCGCACCTTAACAATGCGAAACCTATCCGCGCGCGCGACACCTATCAGTCGCAGACGTTTTTTACAAGTAATGGCAAGGGTGTTGAGTCTTGTATGATGTGTAATAAGTCTGATCATCAGCAGTTATACAAATGTCCCGCATTTAAATCGCTTCCCGCCAAGGGTCGTTTCGATTTCGTTAAATCCAAACGAGGATGTATAAATTGTCTTAGTTTATCTCATACCGCTTCGCATTGTAACTCCACTTTTACGTGCAAATCTTGTAAAAGGGCCCATCACAGCCTGTTACATTTGGAGGGTAATAACACGCCATCTTGGCAACGACAACCATCGACAGCGAACCCGCCCGCGGGGACGCCCCCCGCGCCCACTCTCTTTGCGTCTTCGCTCCACGCGCCCGCGCCCGCACTCCACGCGCCCGCGCCCGCACTCCCCGCGCCCGCGCGTCCTGCGCAATCGTTTCCAGCGTCGGGCGCTGTCGCCGCCGCCGACGACGCCGCTAAGTTGCCGTCCCGCTCGCACTCGCAGCCTGCTCCCGCTAACGTGTCGCTATGCGCTCGCTCTGATGAAACGCCGCTTCATAATATAACTAGCTCGCCGCGTACTACGGTACTTCTTTCAACCGCTCAAGTAAATATTTTAAATAATGACAAACAAAACATTTCGATTAGATGTTTAATTGATAATGCTTCGCAGAATAACTTGATTACTTCCGCATGTTGTGAACAGCTTAAAATAAAACCTATTTCGCTTTCAAACTCGTTTATTAAGGGCATCGGGTCCGCTTCACAAACGGTTTACGGTTACGTTCCGCTACTTGTGACCACAAAAGATAAAAGGTTCACTTATAACATTACCGCTTTGGTTGTTGATAACATTACCGACCGCTTGCCTTCTGAATATGTTGACACTTCGGTAGTGCAACATTTAGTTAACTTACCGCTTGCTGATCCGTTTTGGCATATTCCGGGCGAAATCGAATTGATACTTGGCGCTCAGCTGTTTCCGCATTTGTTGTTAGGTGGTAGGGTTGTTGCGCCCCCCGCACCGTCCGCTATTGAAACCGTGTTTGGTTATATTTTAATGGGTGACGCCCCGACTAGCAATTTTAATAAAAATAACACCGCATGCACTTTACAAAATATAAACACCGCTACATTCTTTACGTGTTCTAATGACGTGGAGATGCCTAATCGCTTCGATGAACCTCATCTTGATAAAACGTTGACTAAATTTTGGGAAATGGAGGAAATGCCTTCCAAGGGATTTCTCAGTCCAGAGGATAGTCAATGTGAAGACATTTACACCGCTACCGTATCGCGTGATTTAAATGGTCGTTATTGTACCGCTTTACCTTTCTGCCGGGATCCGTCTGAGCTAGGGGATTCTCGCGCCGTCGCAGTTCGCCGACTGCTCTCTCTGGAGCGCAAACTTCAAGATCCTGAGCTACGCGCCAGTTATAATGAGGTTGTACAGGATTACATAGATAACGATTATTTGTCCGAGGTCCCGCCTAACAGCGAGGATTATTCGCAAGGTTATTTTATACCGCATCATGCCGTCGTTCGCCGTGATAAAGATACTACGAAAGTTCGTATTGTACTGGATGCTAGTGCTAAATGTCATAATGACATTTCACTCAATGACATTCTTTATACAGGGCCGAATCTCCAGGCTGACATTTTTGTACTGTTACTTAATTTCCGCTTGTTTGCAGTCGCGTTAGCGGCAGACATAAAACAAATGTATCTTCGAATCCTTCTTCAACCAGAGCACCGCAAATATCAGAAGATTTTATTCCGCTTTGATCCCGCCCAACCTATACGCGAATTTCAGTTCAATCGAGTCGCGTTCGGTTTAAAGTGCAGTCCCTTTTTAGCTATGCGCACTGTGCGACAGCTAGCGATCGACGAACGAGATCGTTTTCCGCGCGCCGCTGATGTGGCATCTCACGAGTTATATATGGACGATTTAACCACTTCTGTCCCTACAGTGGACGAGGGAAAATCGCTTTCACGCGAGCTCATTGACTTATTTAAGTCTGGTGGGTTTCATTTGACTAAATGGGCCAGTAACTCACCTGAGTTATTAGATGCTGTGCCGCAGTCTAACCGCGCCGCTATAGAATTTTCGGATAATCAAAATATGAAGGTGTTAGGCCTTAAATGGCTACCCACCCAGGATATATTTACTTTTTCAACTTCTCCTATAAAGGAAACATTTACTAAAAGGACCATTCTTTCAAGCATCGCCCGCTTATGGGACGTACTTGGGTTCGCCGCTCCAGTGATATTATTCGCCAAACTCTTAATTAAAGAGCTATGGCTACTTAAAGTCGATTGGGACGATCCCTTACCCGACAATATACTTTCGTTATTTCAAAGTTTTAATGAACAACTACCGCTTCTTTCCGCATGTAAAATCCCGCGTCATCTAGGGGTAACCAGTGGTTGCTCCACCAACATTGTAGCGTTCGCGGACGCAAGCCTGAAGGCGTACGGTTGCGTTGTATATCTGCACGTCACTGACAGCGAGGGAAATGTGCATGTCAATTTAATATGCGCCAAATCTAAAGTGGCCCCTGTCAAAGTAGTTTCGTTAGCAAGATTAGAATTATGCGCCGCCGTCCTTATGTCAAAACTAGTGCGTCTGATTCATGGAACATACAGTGCTCGTACAAACATTGATAATATATTCGCATTTTCAGATTCGAAAATAGCGCTTTCATGGATTAATTCTTTACCGCATAGATGGGATATTTACGTTAGTAACCGCGTTGCAAAATGTCACGAAAATCTTGATTCGCGTCATTTCTATCATGTCAGTGGGATAGAGAATCCCAGTGATTGCCTTTCTCGAGGTCTTTTGCCAGAACAATTGCTCTCTCATCCGCTATGGTGGCACGGCCCTCCTTGGCTTTGTGCTCCAGTATCAAACTGGCCGATCAAACCTTTTATTCCAGAGGCCTGTGAGACATTACCTGAATATAAGAGTAAAACTTTCGTGTGTTCGACTTCTAAATCCGCTCCTGGCGTACTTTATGAACTTACACAGAAATTTTCATCCTGGAATAAAATTATCCGCATTATTGCATATGTTCTGATATTTACTAAAAAATTACCGCGTAATAACCGACTATCCGCTTCTCAGCTCATAATAGCTGAAAGATATTTAATCCGAATTGTTCAGAGTTTTCACTTTGCTCAATTAATTCATGACTTAAAAACTAATAAAGTTATTTCTTCGCCGCTGAGAAAATTAGACTTGTTTATCGATGAACACGGAATTGTAAGAGTAGGAGGTAGACTTTCAAATAGTAACTTACCATACGAAGCTCAACATCCCGCGTTATTACCTAAACATGACCATGTTACTCACCTTTTAATCGATTACTATCACCGCCTGCATTGTCACACTGGTGCCAATGTATTGAGTTCGTTATTGCGCCAAAAATATTGGATTTTATCTTCAAGAAATGTAATTAGGCAACGTGTTCACGCCTGTAATTTTTGTTTCAAAAATTCTCCATCTCATCTTAATACTAAAATGGCTGATTTACCATCTTACCGCGTGCAAGAAACTAAAGCATTCGTTCATTGCGCCGCTGACTACGCTGGGCCTATAAAAATTACCTTATGTAGACGCCGAGGACAAAGAAGTCAGAAGGCTTATATTTGTTTGTTTATCTGCTTAGTAACCAAAGCAGTTCACATTGAACTAGTTTCCGATCTGTCATCTGAAGCTTTTATTTCCGCGTTCAAACGCTTCATTTCGAGGCGTGGTCCAGTGTCGCACATGTATTCCGATAATGGGACGAATTTTGTAGGCGCTAAGTCTCAGATAAACGAATTGCTTACCGACCATCGCATCGAATGGCATATGATCCCGCCCCGTGCTCCTCATTTCGGAGGACTCTGGGAGTCGAATATTAAAAGCATGAAGCTTCATTTATACCGCGTTATTGGATCTCAGTTACTTACCTATGAAGAACTGTTAACTGTTTTGACACAAGTCGAAACCATTTTAAACTCTAGACCGCTTTGTATTTTATCAGAGGACCCGCATCCCGAGCCTCTTACTCCCGCGCATTTTATAATGGCTTCTCCATTGACATACCTACCTACCGCGCCTATTTCCGAAGATACTAAGACTCTGCGTCATAGAAAACAATTATTAGATCAAATGGTGCATAGTTACTGGAAGAGATGGCGTTTAGAATATCTTAATTCATTACAAGTGAGACAAAAATGGCTTACTAATACTGAAAACGTTAAACCAGGTATTATTGTATTGATACATCAGGATGATGTTCCCCCGCTCCGCTGGCCGTTGGGCATTATACAGGAGGTTTATCCGGGTAAAGATGGTAGAGTTCGCGTCGCCTTAGTTAAAACTGCATCTGGCACGTTTAAACGACCTATCGTCAAACTTTGTCCTTTACCTTCTCAATAAATTATAAATAATTTAATCCTCATAGTTTAGGTAGGTAATTATAATAAGTATTTCGTATGTTACTTTAGTAATTTTTTCCCTTTGTTTTGACCGCTCTTTTTTGATAATACTACGTATTATCAAGGCCGGGAGGATGTTTAGGCCATTTTCTATAATTATAATTTCGCGCGTGTTTTTCATGATGTGGTTCCTTCTATCCTATCCCTTTCCCACTCACCTACGCCGAGTGAAAGAAAAAAAGGTGCACCGTGATCAACGCGACAGTAGCGCCGGAATTGTGCTATTTTGCCGTTCGACGGTGCGAGGAACTCTCTCGATCTGGGGGTCTATTACGAAAAATTTAATGCGATACACGCAGCTGCGTCCGTGCTTCGTTTTGATTGTTACCTATTACAAATCACTTTCGTATGCGATATTGCGAAGTGATTGCATGAGTTTGTCAGTTTCTCTCTTGCGTATCCGACATCGTTCGTTTAGTAGTCTATGGACTACGATAGAAAAAATCAAAATGTTTGATAAAACTACAACCAACAAACTGCGGACGACTATCGTGGCCAAGTGACTGCGTTACGCAATTGCGTACGTTATTTTCGTAATAGGCCCCCTGCTTATCAACGAATCATGTCAGCGCAGTGATTTGCGTTGCGTCCCGCTTTAAAATATATAAAAAAAACCGAAAAATATTGTAACCGCGTCTATACACAGACTTTTATAAACTGTTTAGTGCTTGTGTGTGGTGTGGAATTAAGCCGGCCGGCAGTGAAAGAACTAAATTGCCTGTCCATCCGAGGTATTGGGTGTGAGACGCTAAGTAAGGCGTTTCCTGAAGAAGAAACTGATGCAGAACATGCGTTGGTGAGTCCTCTTGTCTTTTCCACTACCTTCAAAGGCTCCACATCATATCTTCTCAACCGCCCCGCTTCGCAAACCTATACAGTCCACTTAAACCGCCATACCATCCACTGTTAATTACTTTTGATAGAAACTGACAAAAATCGCAGTTACATTACTGCTTGAGCAGAAATAAATTCAACAAATATGTTTATTAAAGCATCAATGTAACTGCGATTTCTATCAGTTTCAATCAGAAGTTGATTGCAACAGAGTTATAAAATCAGGGGGCCGATACCCATAGAGGGCATCGTATTTCTGTTATAATGAGACTTGACATATCCTTAAGGGGCCATAATAGGAAAACATGGTTTGAGCGGGCCATATTTTTATATAGAAAACGTAAAGACATACGACTAGCTAAAGAGATTGTCTAGTAGCTACAAGTATTAAATTGAGTATAAACCTCACAGGTGATTTAAAAAAAAATCTGAATATCATCAAAAGCGCTTGTCGCGGGTTATATTTTTGGCGTAAATAATAGAAGAAACATATTGAATTCTACATCGAAATACACTTTAACGTACGTGTACTGTGCAGTTGCTTCAAAAACTTTTTTTCAAGAAAAATATTTGTGCTAAAGATTATGATGAAAAAACAACGAAAAACATGGAAAAAGTGCAGAAGCGAGGTTATTTTCCATACTCTTTAAAAGTAAAGAAAAAGACAGAGACAAATGATTTCGCATAACGGTTTATTATGTTATTAGACAACAAATAATAAAAAATAAAGATACATTTTCAAGATATTACACCTTGTTGTAAATATTTAGTCGGTGGATTAAACAATTTGCTGCAAGTTCGTTACCAAAGTTTCCGAATGAGACGGTGTCACTTGGGAATCCCGTAACGGAACACTTTGTTACGCTGTCTGCGAACTCACTGCACTTTATGTTAGTAAACTAGGTAATTTAACTGGTGCGCTGAGCTTTAAGCACGGATACTTTAAGGGGATTAGGTAGGCTAAGTCGCATCCTAGTCTTTAAAAAACGCGTCTGGGTTTACTTTAGTAAAATACTATGGGAAAAGTGCTTCAAAGTGGCCACTTCTTCCTCTTCTTATTTTCGTATTGGCAATCTACTTTCCTCTTGAAATTATTTTTTGCCAGTGTCAAGTGTTGAATAGTTCAGTGGTAGTAATATAATAAGTCTATGAGTGGTAGATTGTTTCAGTTTACATTAGAATGCGGGTGCATCGCATTCCAATGCTGCTTGGAGCATTTGGCACCAAGTATATCAAGACAGTTTACTCGGTAAGTTCTGCCGAGGTAGCCACCACTACAGTAAAAGTCTCAGCTTCACATAACCAAGATCGCGCCTATTTCAACTGTCCCACATATTGTCACAGAATATGTGGTGGCGGGTCTTCTTAAAGAAAACAGCAGGTTGGAGGCAGATGGGGCGTTTATTAAATTATTAAAAATGTCTTACAAAAGATCGTGTGCACGCTGCTAAGAGCCGAGCCAAAGAGGAAACGGATCCGTCAAAAAGCACAGACAATGTTATTATAGTTTCTAACAGATTAGACACTACTACATCTCCCCCTTTTTTCAAAAAAAAACAACCAAAAAAAATTTTTTTTTATGTTATACAGAATTACTTACTATTTGATTTTAAGTTTAACTTGTTACATTATACAATTTTTCATTTGTAATGCAGAACTACTGTTATTGTAAACTAAAGTTGTTATATTTCTTACATTATACAATTTTTCATTTGTTATGCAGAACTACCATTATTGTAAACTAAAGTTGTTATATTTCTTACATGAAACTGTTTTGTTACACAAAATACTACAAATTATAAATCAGACTTGTTACATTAAATACAATTTTTCTAATACTATTTTTATGCAGAATTACTATTTTTCTAAACTAAATTTGTTAGGTACTTTAAATTACATTTCTTACATATTTTGTTACACAGAATTACTATTTACTAATTTTAAACAAAACTTTTTACCTTAAGTGTACCTACAAACAATGAAGGCTTACTAAATAAATTATGTTATACGAATAGAGACTTTCTTTTTTATACAATGTCAAATGAAAACAAGAAAGACCTGAAGATACACCCTCAATCAGAATCAGAGCCCGATATGGTATGATTAGCAGAAAAAATGCACGTGAAGAGCAGTCATATTATTATTGTGGTCGTATATGGTATGAAGTTCGCGTGCGTGTGGTTTGAGGGCCACTTCATCGAAAGTCAATAAAAATATACTGATGATTTAGTAAACATTATAAAAGAAATGTGCAACTTGGAATCGATTTTGTGAAAGTCATCTTCACCGAGTTATTAGCTGAAGAGTCGGGCCCTCAGTTCTCACATGGAGGATTGAGGGCCCAGCTGTTGCGAACAAACTATTAACATTATAGTAAAAGTTTTAATGCCAAAGTCTAAGTTAATCCCGAACAAAAATTGTGGAAGTAAGATTTATCGCAAAACGCTTTTCTACTTTGTGTAATCTTAGTTCAAAATGGGCCCTCAATCCTCCAACTTACAAAAATTCATTACGCATTTTTTTTTAATTATGGGATTACGGCTGTTGTAAGTTGTCCAGTGGGGTACGTAATAAAATGTGAAAAAATGTGAAATAAGTAGCTGGCTTCAGCTCCACCTAGTTTTACAGTAATCACCTTCTGAATATTCGGGCCCTCAATCCTCCACATTTTCTTCTTCTTGATTTTTACGCACAAAGTATGGAATGTAAGATTAACATGAAGTTATCTGTTTATGTGAAAAAAAATGTGTAATAAGTTGATATCAAAGGGAAAATAAAAGACCCATTTATTAAGAAGAATATCAATTTTATTTTTATCCCATTAAAGTATGAAATAGGGTGACCACGTTTTTTATCCAATACTTATGAGGAATAGGGAAAACCCAGGCGCTTTCGAAATATATCCCTTTGTGCCTATTAATTTTTATTTAATTAAATAATTGAAAATTTTAGATTGGGCTTTTAAATCCTTTAAACCTTTAAACGAGCAATTCTTGTATATTTATTAATATGTATGTTTATAAATTTATTTCTGTGATCTCGGAAACGGCTCTAACGATTTCGCTAAAATTTGGTATATTGGGGTTTTCAGGGGTAAAAAATTGTTTTAAAAAACAAAAAACCGACTTCAAAAACCCCACTCTACCTCTAAAAAGCAATAAATAATATTGAAATCACTAGATACGCATTTTCATTGCAATAAAACACGTCTAGTCAAGTCGGGTGGGACTGGAGGAGAACTTTTTTTTATTCTAACAGCCCCACCCGACTTCAATAGACGTGTTTTATTGCAATGAAAATGCGTATCTAGTGATTTCAATATTATTTATTGCTTTTTAGAGTTAGAGTGGGGTTTTTGAAGTCCGTTTTTTGTTTTTTAAAACAATTGTTTCTTTTTTTTTTTTTAGTGTAAGTATCTTTTGTATTAGATATATTATCTAGGTAGATAGAAAAATCGATTTGGCCAAACGTGAGATAATCGCGGGCAACCATGCATACGGGTCAAACTAAGAAGAGAACCTCCTTTTTTGAAGTCGGTTAAAATACCAAAACGTTGTCCTAAGTGTAACAAATACTTTTCTGAAATCCGCATCAAAATTGGTTCAGCTAAACGCGAGAGAATCGCGGACAAACATACATACATACGAGTCAAACTCATAACTTTCTTTTTTTGAAGTCGGTTAAAACACTAAAACCTTCTCCTAAGTATAACAAATACTTTTCTGAAAACCATATCAAAATCGGTTGAGCCAAACGCGAGATAATCGTGGACAAACATACCTACATATATACGAGTGAAACTCAGAACCTTCCTTTTTTTTTGAAGTCGGTTAAAATACTAAAACCTTCTCCTAAGTGTGACCAATACTTTTCTGAAAACCGCATCAAAATCGATTCGGCCAAACGCGAGATAATCGCGGACAAACATACATACATACATACAGGTCAAACTGAGAACCTCCTTTTTGTTTTTTTGAAGTCGGTTAAAAATAGATCTAGATAAAGCTTATATTTGGGAAAACCAGTGTTTTCGAATTTTATTGCGTTTTTCTTTCGACGCAGAATATGGTCGCTAATTTCGTCCGGGCAGCCACTGTCCGTTTGGTCCAGCGGGATAAGACGCGGACGGCAAGAAACTAGTGTTACGGCTTCAAATCCCCCTCGGTGACTTTTGCTTTTTTTATATGTTCAAGTTTATATATATTTTTAAAAAGTTTTATTGTCGTCAGACAAGTTTAAAAATATATTAATCTTTGAGATAACAATAAATAGTAGTAATAACCGACCAAGCTTGGTCGCCCAGAAATGTAGAAAAACGACATCTTGAAAACCGGTGTATATATTCGGCCATGGAGGCAGTCAAATCACCAGAAAAAAACACCAGATGGCGCTTTCAACTAAACACAGCAAAACTTGTACTAAATAACCAATAGTAAAAATGCGAATTCTTTCTTTAAAGGACTGAATGATCCGAGCAAAGCTTGGTCATCCAGGTACTAGATATTTAAATGCACAAACTGAAGTCTTTCCTAAATCAAAATTATAAAAAGAAAAGAGACTCGAATACCAAAACAATACTTAAAATTAACCTTAATACTTAAACTTCAACTTATAATAAACATTTTAAGTTACCTATTAATACAACATTTATGTGACTTATACATTTTAGATACTTATATCTTAAAAATTACACTGATAATAATAATTAAAAACTGACTTAAAAACGTAAAGTGCCCATCAAGGCCTTTCATTTGATACCCATATTCAAAAATTGAAAAAATATTTTTTTATCAAGGCCTTTCAATAAAATTAGTACCCATTTTCAAAAATTAAAAAACTGTTATAACATAACAAAAAACCTCTTTCAAACACAAATAAAACATTAACTGTGTTATTCAGAGATGTTTCACAAAACTGGGGTACAAGACTGTTCTAACAAAACCTGGTTTAATACTTGTAAACCAATCAGAATGCACCTTTTAATCCTTAGACGGTGGGACTAAAAGTTAAACTGTCACTCTGAATACGATTTGCGCTAAAATGGCGTTAGTCCGCAGTCTAACGCCATGTTAACTTTGGCCCTAGTTTAACAAACGCACTCTGAATAATACAGTAACTGTCTTATTCAGAGTGCGTTCGTTTTGTGAAACATCTCTGAATAAGACAGTAATAGTCTTTTTTTAGGTTAGTAAAAATAATTATCCTTAAAAATATTCTTTTACACTGTTGCAAAGATTAGCAAATGTATATTTATGGGTCTTACTACACTCTCTTCGAGTTTTTGCCTTTGTTTATTGTCATCAAAGCATATAAATTTACTATTTATTAATATATGACATTTGTAATGTCCCAAACTATTCGGAATAATAGAAGGAACAAACTCAATTGCTCCGATAAGCTCATATAGTTTTGATTTAACTCTTAGAGTGTGCGGTATATCTTGGTGGTAACTACATTACTATGAAATTGCTCGCCAATCCTTACATCAGACTTAATTTTCCGAAGGGCGCTAACGGTGGGTAATACCGGAGACGGCAAGATTATTGAACTATCGTATTTTTGAGGTATTAATTTGGCAGCTAATTCTCTTTGGACTGCTATAGCTGGTCTTTACTTTAAAATCTTTGCCAGATGTTGTCGCTTATAAGGGGTAAGCTTCGACTTTTTTTGGTTGTTGTGTTTGAACCCAGTGTTTAAATTTGATACATTGCAGGAGGCCACATAAAAATTATCTGTCTTTTTTAAAATACTTAAAAAAATCTGTGCCTTGCACTGGGAACATTGCCCTTTCACTGTAACGTTTTCATCTGCCGAAATTTTACTCATCTTCAGGGTCCATGTGCACGGTAATTTTGAATATAACCAAATTTTTTCTTTCAACATAGACGACCACTTGAATTTAGGCAGTGTCAAGTATGTCCTGTAGCAATTTGAATCGTCACGTTTCTTTATAGATCGAATAGGTTTTATTTTCTGAAGTTCATGCACATCAATATCAAATTCAAATTTTAATGATGATTCAAAAGTTATTGGAACAGCATCACTTGAATACTCAAATGACACCGGGCTGTTTGACGAAGAGCAAGAGGTATCAACAGTATTACTGGTGTTATCTTTTGAAAATACAGTACTGCGATGCCGCAAAAACGATATGTACAAAGCTTTTGAGGACATTTTACTGTTGATTTCTTGAGATATTTCAGAAAATATGGGGTGATTGTATTTAATATCACCAACCTGCAGTACGTTACTATATTTTTTAAATAATAATATCTGTTCTTCAATCGGAACAGATGGTACGCGTCCTCTTGTCATGATCGATTACGGATATCTGTAAAAAAAATATTGTTTATATTTGGAGGAAGTACAAAGGAGATCTTCGAGCATTGTGTTCAAGTTTTCGGTACTTGGACCGATATGGCGGCATTTTCATATGAGTATCTCAGCACCATCTCGATATACCTCCACTTGGCACCTCTGGAGAGACTGCAGCACCGCCCAGGTCTCTCGGATCGAATCGAAACAAAAGCTTTTTCATAGTTTCGGAACTCAAATGAATTTATGTATTTATTTATTTATTTATTTTCGGACGACCAACAGCTATATTAAACAGATAAAATAACTTACATAGTATCAGAAAGCCAATTATAGGTCATCACAAATAGTGAATTAAAATATTTCTAAGAAAAAGGACCGCTTCGCTGGGAAAAACTGCAATTTCCCTAGTAAAATCACAATAGATTTTCCGGATTTTCTTACAAACGTAAAATCAAATTTTCTCTTTGCGTTAAAGCAGGGATTCCCAAAGTGGTCGATATCGACCCCCTGGGGTCGAAATCGGTTTCTCAAGGGTCGACATAAACGAAAGCTAGTGTCCGGCCGAAACTGGAATTCCAGCCAAAACCGAACTTTCGGCCCCGAAACCAACAATTTGATGAAAAAAGAATTACGTTAAACTTACTTTTGCAAGTCAACTTTTTTATTAATCAACATTATTTAATGTACATAACAATTGTCGTATGATCAGTTATTTGTTGTGTTATAACGTACGTACTACCCGTCCATTGGCATAAAAAGGGTCTCTTGTCTAAAATAGTTTGGGAGCCCCTGCGTTCATCTCGGGCACGGCATTTTTTTTAATCCTCTATGACACACACGACACGGCAGCGAGTACCACGCGTATCCCACAGTACAAGTTAGTAAAAGCTAATATATACTTACCTATACTGTGTGTGCTTACGTTGAGTAAATGTCATATTTGATCAGGCGACTTTCATGACATGTAATGTGGTGTGGCTGTGATCAGGACTTTATATTACTAGTGAGCTACGAAAATTTTG
This sequence comes from Agriphila geniculea, assembly GCA_943789525.1. NCBI lineage: Eukaryota > Metazoa > Arthropoda > Insecta > Lepidoptera > Crambidae > Agriphila > Agriphila geniculea. Next base: position 3,559,360 of record OX038886.1, on the reverse strand, counting down.
CAAACGGCAAGAACAGCCAGTTATTAAAACATCACACAACAAAAAGCAAGGGTCAAAAGAGAGCAATTTTCATGCGAGATATTTTTCTAGTACGGTTAGCAACGAAAGTAGCTTTACACTTTGTCAAAGCAATATTTTTGATTAATATTTCAAACTGTGGCATTCGTCAAAAAAGCGTGTCGAAAAAGTACTTCAATGTTAAACGACATTCGTTGCTGACTGTACATATCTCATTTATTTTCATTATTATTTTCCGCCCTAGGGTGTAAAGCAGTGATTTCCATCGACTTTCCGAGTATGAGAAATAAAAAAAATAATGGTTACCCTACGTACGTACAAGGTGAAAAAACTAGTCGATTTCGGTTTTTTTTTTAATTTATACTTTTATTCCAATTCTTATTAATAATAAATAATACCAACTTGTTGCACATTTTTTTTCACATAAACAGATAACTTCATGTTAATTTTACATTCCATACTTTGTGCGTAATAAATCAAGAAGTAGAAAATGTGGAGGATTGAGGGCCCGAATATTCAGAAGGTAATAACTGTAAAACTAGGAGGAGTTGAAGCCAGCTATTTGTTTCACATTTTTTCACATTTTATTACGTACCCCACTGGACAACTTACAACAGCCGTAATCCCATAATTAAAAAAAAAATGCGTAATGAATTTTTGTAAGTTGGAGGATTGAGGGCCCATTTTGAACTAAGATTACACAAAGTAGAAAAGCGTTTTGCGATAAATCTTACTTCCACAATTTTTGTTCGGGATTAACTTAGACTTTGGCATTAAAACTTTTACTATAATGTTAATAGTTTGTTCGCAACAGCTGGGCCCTCAATCCTCCATGTGAGAACTGAGGGCCCGACTCTTCAGCTAATAACTCGGTGAAGATGACTTTCACAAAATCGATTCCAAGTTGCACATTTCTTTTATAATGTTTACTAAATCATCAGTATATTTTTATTGACTTTCGATGAAGTGGCCCTCAAACCACACGCACGCTGAAGTTCTCGTATAAATGACACCATTGTGACAATCTTTGATATCATATGACCTAAAACCATTTAAATTTACTATGGTACCTTTCTTCCATTCTTTACTACTAGGAAACTTTTTATACCATATACCCTGCCCTAAATGAAAACTTTTCCTATCACGAGTCCTTAAGTTATAATTTTTTATGTTTCTATTTTTAGATTTCTCAAATTCTTTAGTTACATCATGATTCAATTTACTTTTCAAATATTCAGTGGTGACTGGAAGAGTCCCCTTTAAGTTTCTATTCATCAACAATTGAGCAGGTGAGAAATTTGTTCCCGACACTGGACAAATTCTATATTTCAATAACGAGATCCTATAATCAGTCTTATCGTGGAAGGATTTTTGAAGAATATTACGACTAATTTGTACACCCCTTTCAGCCATGCCATTAGACTGTGGGTACTTTGGACTTGAAAAAGTAAACTTGAAACCCCATTCGTTAGCAAAATTTCTACATTTTAATGAGTCAAAAGGAACATGATCTGAAACAATTTCTGATGGAACCCCAAAATTACAAAATATTTCAACAAGAATATTAATAATAGAACTAGCAGACTTATCACTTATTTTTTTAATATCAAGCCATTTAGAAAAGTAATCATAAATGATAAGGTAACTTTTAGAATTAAAATCCATTATGTCTATTGCTAGCTTTGAAAATGGCAAAGATGGAATATCATGACTCAACAAAGGTTCTTTCTTATTATTATTACTGTAAGTTTGACAAATAAAACACTTTCTAACAAAATCTTCTAAATGAAAATCCATTTTAGGCCAATAATACAAATTCCTTGCTAATTGCTTCATTTTAGTCATACCTAAATGACCTTCATGTAATTTTTTAATAATATTTAATCTTAAAGAAGTAGGTATTACTAGTCTGTGATTAAGGAACAATAAATTTTCATCGCTAACAATTTCAGATCTAAATTGAAAATAATACTTCAAACTGTCTGGCAAATTCTTTTTGTCAGGCCATCCATCCTTACAATATTCCAGCAATTTACATAATTCCATGTCTTTAGAAGTTTCTAAAATAAGTTCATTCTTTTGTTGTAAATTACACTGTAAATAAGATGCTAACCCTACACAGTGAATAACCTCATACATATAGGAGTCATCTGTATTGTGTTCTTCTAAGTAAGAACGTGACAATAAATCAGCTATAAACATTAACTTACCCTTTAAATACTTATAATCAATGTTATATCTTAGTAACTTTAATTTCAAACGTTGTAACCTCGGAGAAGGAATTTCATGTAAACTCTTTTTTAATAAACTTTCAAGTGGTTTATGATAATTTAAAATTGTAATTTTCCTACCATAAATAAAGTAATGAAATTTCCTGGTCGCCCATACCACACTTAACAATTCTTTTTCAATTTGTGAAAAATTTTTCTCCGCAGGAGTTAAACTACGGGAAGCAAAACTTACAGGTTTACCACTTTGTAACAAACAACACCCAAGGCCATCTTTAGAAGCATCACATTGTATGGTTACATGCAACTTAGGGTTAAAATTTTGTAAGATGGGTGCATTACTGACTTTTTTCTTAATTTTATTAAAGTCACTTTCATGGACAGGAGTCCACATAAACTCACAATCTTTCTTGAGTAACTTTTGTAGGTTACTTGAAATGACAGCTAAATCAGGCAAAAATTTTCTAAGATAATTAACCATACCTAGGAATATCTGTAATTCTTTTTTATTACATGGACTTTTAATATTAAAAATAGCTTTTATTCTATCTGGGTCAACTTGTATTCCCTTATCAGAAAAAATATGACCAAAATATTTCACTTCGCTAAGTTTATACTGAAATTTATTTTTATACCACGAATACCACATTTTTCAGCTCTTTCAAAAACCTTTTTAAGAATGTCATCATGTTCAGCCTCACTACTGGCTGCAATAAGTAAATCATCACAATACACAACTACACCAGGAATGTCACCGAATGTTTCCTCGCTATACTTTTGAAAAATTTCAGGTGCAATTGATAAACCAAAAGGTAACCTTTTGAACTTGTAACATCCGTATGGACTATTAAAAGTACAAAGGTCACTGGACGAATTAGAAAGTTTGATATTATAAAAACCATCGGAAAGGTCAACGACTGAAAAAATTGACTTATTAGAAAGCTTTGATACTATTTCATCGTATGTAGGTATCAAATGATACTCTCTTGTTAATACTTTATTAAGATCTTTAGGATCTAAGCAAATACGCAGTGACTTATCTTTCTTTTCCACTATTACAAGATTACTCACAAAACTAATTGGATGCTCAACCTTTTCAATAATATGGCTGCTCTCCAGGCTCTGCAATTTATCCGCAAGACGTTTCATCAGTGTCTGGGGCACGCGCCTGGGAGGCCTGACCACCGGCTGTGTTCCCGATTGAGTGTGCAACTCCAATTCCTTCTTGAATTCGCCAACACCCTGAAACAGTTTTTCATACTTTTTAACAATTTTATCTTTATTAAGGTGATCAATACTAACATTATTTAACAATTTAAGTTTTATTAACGTGTCAAGTCCAAGTAAAGGTCTTACATTTTCTTTAGTTATTACAAATTCGGATTCAATATTAACTCCATTGTTATTATTTAATATTAATAATTTCCTTGTCCCCAATGGTATTATCATATTGCCACCAAATGCCTCTAAAACTATGTTTGTCTCAGACCAGTAAGGACTATCATCATTGACAATTTTTTTTAAGTCATTTAATGACAAGACATTCGCTTGAGCCCCTGTGTCACATTTGAAATCTACTCTTTTATTATTAATCTGTAGAGGGACGACCCACTCTTTAATTTTATTACTGTTAATATTAGAGTTATTAATGGAGTGACACAATTTTATCAGTCATAAATCATGAACATAATTCGACTCACAATCAGAAATATTATTATCACAAACGGAAGCATTATTGTCAATGGAATGAATTTTTTTCTTAATCTTACAACCAATCTTAAAGTGATTTAATTTTCCACAATTTGTGCAAGTTTTCCCAAAAGCTGGACAATTTCTTGGTCCATGCTCGGTGTTACATTTCTTACATTTATACATATTACTATTAAAACTTTTATTATTATGCAAATTATTTCTTTTAAAACTGTTTTTATTATCTGCCCGATTGTTATTTGAATTATACTTAGCTCTATTCGATGATGGTGTACGTGACGGCTGGAATTGCCCGCTCGACCTTGCTCGGAGAGTCTCAACTGGAACTGTCTGCTTTGCCATGATTCTGGAGTGCTCTTTGGATAGTTCTGAAGACCTGCAGATGTCCACCGCTGTCTCAAGTGTTAGGTCCTTGACTGCCAAAAGTCTCTGCTGCACCTTCTTGTCTTGAATTCCAATAACTATTCTGTCTCGAATCATGCGCTCCTCTTGGTCTTTGTAGTCGCAGTTTTTAGCCAGTTTTTTCAGTTCCGTGTAGAAGCAATCAAAAGTTTCACCATGTGCTTGATTTCTTAAGTTGAAGTTGTAGCTGTTTATTAATATATTCTGCTTAGGGGTGAAATGGGCATCGAAAATTGACAAAATATCTTCGAGCTTCTCAGTTTCTTCTTTCTTTAGTACATTAAAGTATAATTCTTGGGCTTGCTCACCGATGCAGTTGAGCAAAATGGCCGCTTTTCTGGCGTCAGCTAGCCGATCGTAACCCGCCGCTGTTAGAAAAATTCTGAATGCCTGCTTGAACAGTTTCCACTGAGAATGTATAGTCTCAATCTCATCCAGTTTCATAGGAGAGGGACGCCGGTACTCAATAGTGATCGCCGCCATAGCGTCTTCAGAAGGCACGCGGGGCACGCTGTCTTGTGTAGTTTTTTCACCCACTTGCATTGAGTATAATAACAATTCTTACTTGTTCTTTTAACGGCTGCGCCATGTGGTGGCGGGTCTTCTTAAAGAAAACAGCAGGTTGGAGGCAGATGGGGCGTTTATTAAATTATTAAAAATGTCTTACAAAAGATCGTGTGCACGCTGCTAAGAGCCGAGCCAAAGAGGAAACGGATCCGTCAAAAAGCACAGACAATGTTATTATAGTTTCTAACAGATTAGACACTACTACAGAATATATTGATATTGTTCAGTTGCGTAGACACTTGTACCACAAAACTGCACCAATTTTAAGACACAATATCCACTATGAATCAATTTGCAAATAATTAAAATAGACACTGAACCAAACTCGACAAAATGGTGCCAAAAACTCCAAGTCACTTTAGCAAATACCTCAAGCACAGAGAAAACAAAAATCTGTGCCACAAGTGTCTAAAATGGTTCGGATCAAGAATCTTATATTCATATTCTTGGTTCGGTTGGACCTCTTTTAAATTCAGAACATTAATTTCATTAATATATTTCTTTATATCAGCCGTACGACACCCACTGCTGGGCATAGGCCTGTATTTATCAGTTACAAAATTAATAGATTTGCTGGTTATCTATTAAGAAACCTTTCCTTGACTTTTCCATCGTTAAATCCACCATTTTTTCCACCACCTATCATAATAACACCCAAACGCAATGCGTCCATTCCATAAAGTTCATATACCTACCTGACGGAATAGAGGCACAAACATGAGCTGTCAAACGAAGCCGAAATTCTCAGCGTGCAGATAAGTCTCAGAAAAACCGGCCAAGTGCGTGTCGGGCCACGCGCAGTAGGGTTCCATAGTTATCTTTTACCATACCATATTAAATACCAATATAATTTTTTGTCTGCAAAAATAACTTTGTTTTTCATGGTGTTTGTATGAATGACAAAGTTATATTTGCGGTTTAGGAAAATGTGATATATCTCTAAAAACTATCACTATATCTCGTTCAAACCAATTTTCGTTGAAAAAAGGAAAAAATATATGCTGTAGATCCCAATAAAAATTGGGATCTACAGCATATATTTTTTTTAGATTTTTCACTCTCTTATTTTGAAAGTTAAAGAGGTGGGACACTCATTTTACCACTCTGGCAGTGTATATCTTTCAAACGGTTGACTTTGAGAAAAAATTGTCTTAAGAACCTCAATGTCATTTTTAAAGACCTATCTATAGACACCCCGCACGTATAGGTTTGATGAAATTTTTTTTCAGTACAGTTCCATGGGGAGCCCCCCTTAATCTTTTAGTTTTTTTTTATTTTTATGTAAAAACCTTAGAGCGGTTCAAAGAATACATCTACCTATTAAGTTTCAACTGTGTAATCTTAATAGTTTCGGAATAAAGTGGCTGTGGCATAAGGACAGACAGACGGACAGACATGACGAAACTAAAAGGGTTCCGTTTTTTGCCATTAGGCTACGGAACCCTAAAAAGGAAACCTATGCAAGTGACACAAACTGCAATAACAAAGGATTCGTGACGTCAGGCGCGTGCCGTGTCCGCCATATTGTATGTCAGGTCCATATTATTCCTTCGTCATTGAGATAAGTGCAGACGAATGTCAAACAGTTGCGAAAAAGAGTTCTGTTACGTCATATCACGCATCTCTTTTTATCACACATTGTTGCTGATTGGTGACATCTCGCTTACTTAGCCCTTTCACGGTAATAGTAGTATCTTATTACCGTGGCCCTTTGTTCCTCTATTCCGTAGGTATATTAACTTTATGGTCCATTCCTACGGTTCTCAAACTGTCACCAATATTTTTTTAATAACCGTTTGAAATTTTCCACCATTTTTCTTTCTCGGAGGTAACAAAAACACAATAATAAGCTGCACATTCAATTTGTTGGCCACAATCCGTTCCCGATTGTTCTGTCTTGGCTGATTGATGGTGTTTGTATGGGACGCCTTGGCTGCGGTTTTTTACGCACTGGGTGAGAAAACAGTGGCGGTTAAATAAAGTGGCACAAAATTATGACAATACTAACAATACAGATGATAGTGTTGCTTTTTATTGCAGAAAAGTCGCGATTTGCGGAGGTTTTAATGTCGACATCTTAGACCCTAAATTAGCCAAACTGTCGAGTAGGTTCATAAACTTATTTAAATCATTTAATTTGCTACATATTTTTAATGAACCAACGCGTATCACACCCACATCGGCAACCTGCTTAGATAATATTTTCTGTAACTGTAATGTCATTGAAAAATCAATTTTAAATTGTATTAAATCCGACCATAGTGGACAATTAGCCTCCATTGAGCACCATCATGTTCCACCTAAACGGGAAATAATGTGTAGGCCAATAAAAAAACACTGTATTGAAAAATTCAGAACCAATGTCACAAGTAAAATTGAAACATTACCAGAACCAAATTTTGAAGCCAATAACCTATATAATCATTTATTTAGCATAGTTCAAACTGAATTTAGTGAAACTTTTAAACAAAAAGTGATCAAATGTAATGATAGTACGAAATTTAGTGACTGGGCCACACCCGGTATATATAAGAGCAGAAGGAAATTATACGAACTTTATGCAGAGAAAGCTACTTCTTGTGATCCTAACTTCATTGAATTTGTCAAGAAGTATTCACAAACATTCAGAGAAGTTTGTATATTAGCAAAGTCCAAGTACTTTTCAAATAAAATTAAATTAGCTGACAATAAAATTAAGGCTACTTGGAATATTATTAATAAAGAAACGGGCAAATCAAAATCCAATATAAATTCCTTCTGTTTAAAAACTGGTGATCAAACTTTTAAATCTGACAATGAGGTCGCTAAAGTTTTTGAAGATTTCTTTGCTAGAATACCTGCAGAAACTACCAGTACTCTTAGTGCTTGTCCCAACATTGCTGTCTCCCTTCTGGAGTCTAGTGTTGATAAGTGCAATGAAAGTTTTTCCTTTAAATATAATAGTGCAGATTGATATCTTTTTCTGAAAGCTTTTAAAACAATTAATGTTAAAAAAAACAGAAGATCTTTGGGGCATGTCAACAAGCATTATTAAATCAATAATTGATATACTAGCCCCTTACTTGGCTTTTATTTTTAACAAATGTATTGACGAAGGGGTCTTTCCTGATCTAATGAAAAATAGTAAACTGATTCCTCTTTTTAAATCTGGGGATAAAAGTGACCCAGCTAACTTTAGGCCAATATCTATACTACCAGCACTTAGTCAAATATTTGAAATAATTATATATTCCCAATTATTAGATTACTTCACATACAATAATATACTTCATAAAAATCAGTTTGGATTTTCCAAGGGTAAAAGTACTACTTGAGTACTGATGCTGGAATTGCACTTCTCAAACATATTCTTGACGCTTGGGAAGAAAAGCAAGATGTAATTGGCATTTTCTGTGACCTTTCTAAGGCATTCGATTGTGTTGATCATCAAACACTATTAAAGAAGCTAGAACATTATGGTGTCTCTGATAAATCAGTTAGTCTTATGAAATCGTATTTGTACAATAGAACTCAGAAAGTAGTGATTAATAGAACTGAATCTACCGGAGCCCCCATCAATATGGGTGTGCCACAGGGATCAATATTAGGCCCATTGCTGTTTCTAATTTCTATAAATGACCTTCCCAACGACGCGAATAATTTATGTGAGACAGTACTATTTGCGTATGATACTTCTTTAGTTTTTAAAGTAAACAGAGGTAATAACTGTTCGGACGAAGTAAATAGTGCCCTCTCTAAAGTTTCATACTGGTTTAATAGTAATAATTTAGCACTTAACCCCAAAAAAACTAAATGTGTTAAATTCTCATTACCTAATGTTGAGCAGACAAAATTAAATATTAATTTGAATGACGATGAAGTCGAGTTTATTGAGAGTACAAAATTTCTAGGTATCACACTAGATTCTCGACTGCAATGGGATCCACATATTGAGGCCTTGTCAAGTAGACTTAGTTCAGCGGCATTCGCTGTTAAGAAAATAAGGCTTTTAACTGATATTGAAACTGCAAGGTTAGTATACTTTAGTTATTTTCATACCCCCTTACTAATAAAGATTTTATAGCAGATGTATTGTTACACAATGGTTACTCTCTGTCAAGCTATTCAAATTTGACATTAAAAAGAAAGGAACAAAACACTGTGTAACTACACATCTATATATATAAAAGCGTAAATCACTCACTGACTCATCACTAAATCTCAGAAACTACAAGTGCTAGGAGTCTCAAATTTTGCATGGGGGTCCCTTTTAGGGTGTAGGTGCTCACTAAGACGGGATTTTGCGAAATTCAATCCCTAAGAGGGTGAAACAGGGTGGCAAAGTTTGTATGGGAGAACGTGATTCCTTGGCCCGATTGACTTAAAATTTGGCATAGACATTCTTTTACAAAATTAATTGAACACGTGTTTCGTATTTTTTTGAAATGTATCCCTTAACAGGGTTGAAAAGGGGTAGAAAGCTATTTTTAGGGTGATTGACTTCGATATCGGAATCAAAACTTCTTAGTGCATTTGAATGATTAAGAAAAATAAATGTCAGTTGTCACTGCACGGGCTGACGTTTAATCTCTAATTTTCCCGATTTTTAAGACAAGCTTTGATTCCTTTAATGTTGTATAAGATTTTATCCGTTTTCACTACTTTACGAAATATTAGTCAAATAAAACGGCAACATCTGGCAAATATCAGATAACGTGACAAGGAATGTGGTATTTAGAGAAGTGTTTCGATGGAGAGCCTGATAATAATGCACAACATTAGTTGCACCCGGCATAAATCTTTGTCCGGCATGCGTTGCAATGTCACGTTTTTTTTTAGCCAGAAACCTTTTCAGTAGTAAGCAGAACAATTCACCAAACATTCACCAAAGTTTCATCACAATCGGATGTGGATGAATGGTTTAGGAGTGCAAAGGAAACAAATACACATACATCGATTTTTATTTATAAAGAAGATAACTATTAAGCAAAGATATTAGAATTTTTAACTATAAGGTAAGTATTAAATGTAACATAATAATTATTATTACACTTATTTTGTTAAATTACCGCTAATAAATTTTATTAAGTACCTACCTAAGTAATACAGAATCGTTAACAGGGCGTCGATTCTGTAACCAAACTCGAACGCCACTTCGAATCTCACTTCACTGCATGGGAATTTTGAATCATAAATAAGATAATGATAAGAAAATTTTTTTATCACAAAAGATTTTAGATAGCTACGCAGGCTACCTAAATTTTTTTGCAATCAGTAAAATAGCTCATTTAGTAAACAAATGTCTAATAACAAATTCACACGAAGTGAATTGAGATGCGAGTTTGGTTACAGAATCGACAGACTGCGCGGCTAAAACTGCGGGGTGCAGCTATTACCTATATAATCACAAAATTGTATAAATGTGAAAGTTTTGATGTTTGGATGTTGTTCTGTTAGGTACCTACTCAATCATATTATACTCAATCACGTCTGAACGGGTGAACGGATTTAGGAGAAATTTGGCACAGATATAGATTAAGTCTGGAATACTTAACACAGGCTTCTTTTCATCCCGATCATTGGTTTCCACGGGAAGACTTACAACGATTACCGACTGCCAAGCGGGCGGAGCCACGGGCAAAAGCTATACATAGTATAAAACAAAGTCGCTTCCCGCCGTCTATACGCTTCTCTTAAACTATGCATAAAAACCTCATTAAAATCGATCCATAAGTTTGGAAGCTAGGTTGGTTGCCTCAGACAGACAGACACACGTCAATTATATTATAACACCCCTTGCGTACGTCGTATATGTCGTCCTCCTAGGTATATGTATCCTGTAGTATAATCTAATAACTTTACACTGACACAACATTAGCACAGTTTTACATTTAGTAACTACATTGCACCCGTGCGAAGCCGGGGCGGGCCGCTAGTCTGTTATACAATCTTTATTAGTAAGGGCGTAATTGTAATGTCATATGGACTGCTATTGTGGGGCTCAGCTGCCAGTATTGAAAATATTTTTGTACTCCAAAAAAGAGCTGTTCGCGCCATATACAATCTACGGCGACGAGATACCTTGAGAGAATTGTTCAAATAAATAAATATTTTAACTTTGGCAGGCCAATACATTTATGAAAATTTAGTTTATGTAAGGAAACACTATGATTCATTTACTAAGAACAGCAATATTCACCAGTTTAATACAAGAAATAAAGATAAACTTGCCGTTCCAAGATTTAGGCTTGCAAAAACTAGAGGTTCATTTATGGGGAAAGGCATAGCCTTTATTAATAAAGTTCCACAACAAGTGATTGATCTTCCTTTGCATGAATTTAAAAACCATGTTAAAAAAACGCTCATGGGTAAAGGTTATTATAAAGTAGACGATTATCTTAAAGATCAAAAATGGAAATGATGTAACACATAACTTGCTACTATAAGTACTTTGTTGAAGTAATATAACAATAAGTCTATGTTGTTGCCAATAATCCTGTCACCTTGTTGTAATTATTTGGTAACGATATATTAAAGTTTGTAAATATCGTTACTTATGGCTGTTACAGCTAATAAGTTTCTTGCGCCCGTTCTTCTTGTCAGCTAAAAAAGTCTGGAACGGGTGGTAGGAAAATATAGACGATTCAAAAGTACTTGATAATTAAGTTTCTTTGAATAAAGCTTAATATTTGACTTTTGACTTTTATCTGAACAGCTTTCTCCAAGAAACTTAAGTTGACAAACGATTTTTCGCTATTTTATATGGGAGTAGGTATGTCTTTTTTTTCATTTTTCAACCTATGATCCCTCGAGAAAATTGTTCAGTTTAAGCAACAGTATCACCTGTTTCAATATTGTTAGATAATTTTGTTGCACCTTATAAACATTCTTGAATTATTTAAAATTATGTTGGGGTTGGGGTTTAAAAACACCCACCAACCAACTGGGCCCGCGTGGTAGGTTATGGCCCGTCCTCCTTATCCACCCATAAGGAAGGCCTGTGCCCCTGCAGTGGGGACATTAAAATGGCTGATGGACTATGTTGGGGTACCAAGTATTTTGTTCGTAGCATCTTTACAAGTCCAATTTAAGTTTCTTTTTTACCATTCAAAATAAAATTAACTAGGTATGTAGCATATAGGTAATTAGGAATAAGAAACTATCACTCTTCATGTTCTTTGCACTATGTTTTGAAGATATATTAATCAGTAGGTGCGTCTGAATTCTCAAGCGGATATTCCTTTGGCAGAACGGAAAACAGATAATAGGTTTATTTTTTTTTTATTTTATTAATTGAGCACTGCCACATGGTACATATTATGACTTACACAACTTATAACTACATACAAAAAAAAAAGATCTGATATGCACCACAATATCGGCGTGCATAGCATTTAAAATATTATTAGTGAGCACTACGGTACAAATTTAGGATTACATTACAGACACTAAAGTTAAAGTAATTACCTACTTACTTAAAATAAATAAACAATTTCTTTTTAAATTTATTAAAACTATCATTAAAAATGTCAAGATCTTCGATTTTACTATATAAACAGTTATATTCCTCACAAATTCGTGCCAATGGAGATTGATGACCAAGGTTAGTTCGCGAAAAAGGTAGAGCAAAAAGTTTCCGAATACGGTTTCTTGGATACCTACCAGGTACTTGCAGAGAGATGTTAGACAGCAGATTACCGCAGCGAATACCACTGGGTACGTATCAGAATGTCTAAAGTTAGAATGTCTAAACTTAAAATGGCAAAGTTCAAAATGTCAAAAATTTGAATGTCTAACGATTAAAATGTAAAACGTTCAAAATGTCAAAAACGAAAATGTCAAACGGTCAGATAGTCCTAAATTAAAATGTCTAAGTTCAAATGATCAAAACTTAAAATGTCTGATATTCAAATTACCAATTCATAATTAATTCCAATTACATTTTTCATCTAAAACTGTAAATCGCAATAATTTTTGTTTGGTTTGGTATTTTGGATTTTTTATTTAGTTAAATATTACTAGATAAATAATGTCTTTCTTTATCTAATTAATAACATCACAAAAAAGTTAATTATGGTTAAATTGCGAATCATTTTGGTGTTATGTTAATACTTTGTATGGGAAGCTTACGGTTCGCCGGATTAACGGATACTAGCGCGGTTTTCTTGCGGTTTTATTAAAAGTACTTTGATAATTAGTTAGTATTTGGTTTGATTTTGGATTTTCTTGACGTTTCAGCATAGCCATAGTCTAGGGGGACTTTGAAAATTGTTGTGTTCCGGCAGTAAGAGGAAAGCCAGTACCTCAGTGGTGAGGATTAAATATGTTCCAATCGCAAATAATTTTGGTATTACCTACCACAGATAATTATGTATTACGTTTGTATGGAAAGCTCACTGTTTGCCGGAGTCTTTTTTCATGGAGGGGATCGCTTATTCTCCTGCTTTAATGTTTGGTGATAAGTGTAGCAGTCTACTAAAATTGAAGTTGAGAAAGTGTGATTTGAATAAGTTAAGAAATAATAACAACTTGATTACGACAACGTCAGCGCGTGCACAACACGTGCGCGGTGCATTGGTCAAGCGGCGTGCGCTCCGCGTCTTGTGGTGGCTTAGTCTTGACTGGTGATCTCGGCGAGTGCATCCAATTGATATATTGCAATGAATCAAAGAAATGCACACAAAAAACTGGAGGACAATAGGCGCACGTTAAGGTGGGTACTCACTTAGGTTCACGAACCTGCAGCAAAAAAAATATTATCCTGTGTTGAAAATAGTTTGCCATAGTGTGTACGTATGCGAACTTGATTCGCACAGGTACATACTATAGCAAAAGTGAAAATAAAAGGGAACAAAATTTTCTGTCACCTAAGTTTAGATGTGTCACTAATCTGCAATCATCATCATCATCATATCAGCCGCACGACACCCACTGCTGGGTATAGGCCTCCCCCAAGGATTTCCACGACGATCGGTCCTGCGCTTCCCACATCCAGTGGCTTCCGGCAACCTTCACCAAATCGTCGGTCCACCTTGTCGGGGGCCTACCCACGAGCGTCGTCCGGTGCGCGGTCACCATTCAAGAACCTTTCCGCCCCAACGGCCATCGGTTCTTCTCGCTATGTGTCCAGCCCACTGCCACTTTAGCTGAGCAATCCTTCGAGCGATGTCGGTTACTTTAGTTCGCCTGCTGATCTCCTCATTTCTGATTCGATCACGCAGGGAAACGCCGAGCATGGTTCTCTCCATTGCACGCTGGGTGACCTTGAGCCTCCTTATGAGACCCATAGTTAGCGACCACGTTTCACTGCCGTAAGTCATCACTGGCAACACACACTGGTCATAGACTTTCGTCTTGAGACACTGAGGTAAATCGGTCACGAAGATTTTTCGGAGCTTCCCGAATGCTGCCCATCCGAGTTGGATTCGACGAGAGATCTCCTTCTCAAAGTTGGACCTACCTAACTGGACTGCCTGTTCTAGGTATACATAATGGTCAACAACTTCAAGTGTAGTGTTCCCAACATGAACTGGAGCGGGCACAACATGGGCATTCGACATGATTTTCGTCTTATTCATGTTCATTTTAAGACCCACTCTTTGGGAAGCACTACGGAGATCTTCGAGCATTGTGTTCAGGTCCTCCAAGGTCTCAGCCATAAGAACTATATCATCGGCAAAACGAAGGTGTGTTAGGTACTGGCCATTAATGTTGATGCCGAGCTCTTTCCAGTCTAAGAGTTTAAAGATATCCTCCAACGCAACTGTGAACAGTTTCGGAGAAATAACATCTCCCTGTCTCACACCTTGCTGCAGTTGGATAGAATTTGTTCTCTGGTTCTGTACTCGGACCGACATGGTGGCATTTTTGTATAAATACCTCAACACCTCGATATACCTGTAATCCACTTGGCACCTTTGGAGAGACTGCAGCACCGCCCAGGTTTCAATCAAATTAAAGGCTTTCTCATAGTCCACGAACGCCAAGCAAAGTGGCAGATTATACTCCTCGGTGTTCTATATGACCTGCCGCAGCGTATGGATGTGGTCTATGGTGCTAAAGCCTTTTCGTAACCCAGCTTGTTCGGGAGGTTGGAAGTCGTCGAACTTGCGAGCGAGACGGTTCGTAAGGACTCTCAAAAACAGCTTATAGACATGACTCAGAAGCGAGATGGGTCTATAGTTCTTTAAATAGGACTTGTCACCCTTTTTAAAGAACAAAATCACCTCACTTATGTTCCATGTCTTCGGCGTCTGCAATACCCTAATAATAATATTTATCTCCAAGAAATATATTAGTTATCATATTTACCAAAACTGTCTCTAAAGTATAAATCATCGGATTAATGTAAATATGTATCTTAGATTATAGTTTGATCACTTTTTTCTATAGCCTGAATATACCTAAGATCTATGCTCTAAAAAGTAAGTTACGGGCAGGAATAATACACCTACCTAAAATAATAAACCTGTCACTATAAATCTAATCATCTAACTATTAGCATCGATTAATTCGTTCAATTATCGAAATTATAGATCTGTTACCTAATTAATAGAAAAAATCCTAAAAGGGGTTACGGAGTTTTTAAAACCATTTTGATATTGTTTGGTGATTCAATTTCAGTGACACTTTTATTATTTTGATAATTGATATTATTTCCAAGTAATTTTTAATTAATATTTAGGTAATCGTTTTAACATTATTTGGTGATTCGATTTAGGTGAGAGATCTACTATTTTAGGAACAAATATTATTAACTAGGTCACTGGAAACGCATTTATTAGGTAATTGATAAAATCATGCCCTTAAAATAATAAAAAATAAATATGATAAAGAGGTAAGAAAATCATCATTTATATTTACATCATAATATAAAAGCTTTACATCTAAGTACCTAAATAATCACAGTAAGTATATTATAATAGTAAAAAAACATTTTTTTTACACAATAGTGTAATAATGTTACATCTTAGGTAAATAATCAAAAATTTCGAAAACGTAAGTATACCCTCCTCCATGTTACAATTTAAAAATTGAAACGCAATTACTAGAAACTACAAAGAATTGCTCACAAAATTTTGCAAGGCGATAAATGAAAAAAAAGGCGAATTGTTGTTTTCAAATCATTGTAAACCTTTGACTTATGGACCATTGATATTTTAACTAGTTTGATGTTTGAACCGTTTAACATTTTGAATTTTGCTATTATGAATTTATACATAATGATTTTTGACATTTTAAACCATTTGCATTTTGATTTTTGACATTTTGAACTTTGCCATTTTAACTTTAGACATTTTAACTTTAGACATTCTGATACGTACCCATACCACTATTAATAATCTTATGGAGGAAAAGTAAGTCCAACGTTTTTCGACGCGCTTGAAGACTAACCATCTTAAACTTACTAAGCCTTTGGTCATACTGCCAAAGGCTGCCTGTGTGAAAAACCACTTACACTGAAGGCAAGATGTCTGCTGAAAGCTCTTTGGATTCCCTCGATTCTTTGCGAATGTACTGCGTGAAGCGGATTCCAAACGCAAGATGCAAATTCGAGGTGACTTCGTACCAAGGTATTGTACAGTAGAATCTTAACTCTAATATTTTTAAAACCCTTTGTGTTCCTTTTAATGAATCCTAGCATCCGAGCAGCTTTTGTTACAATCGAGTGAATATGCGATCTTAAAGTAAGAGAGCTATCGATAAGGACACCAAGGTCGCGAATTTCCTTAACCTCCTCAATTGTTTCATCAACAATTCGGTACCTCGAATCCAGTGGTTTTTTTTTCTTGCTGTATTTTATATGGAAGCATTTGCTAGCATTTAGAGCCATACCGTTTGAATTGCACCAATCAACAATGCTATTAATATCTAGTTGCATGGCCTGTTGGTCTTCAGTTGAATTGATAGTTTTATATAACTTTAAGTCATCAGCGTACAACAGAAACTTGCAGTTTTTTATTACAAAGGTTATGTCATTAATAAAAACTAGAAACAACAAAGGTCCCAGGTGTGATCCCTGTGGAACTCCCTAGATAAGAATCCGATGCAAAGCCATTAACAACCACAGTTTGAGGTCTGTTTTGGAGGTAAGATGCGAACCACTGTAGTAATGGGCCACCCATACCGAAATCATCTAATTTTCTTAAGAGGACTGAGTGGTTTACTCTGTCAAAAGCATTACTAAAATCGGTATAGACAGCATCCACCTGGTGACCCTTGTCAACCTCTCGTGACAAGTCCGAAACAAATGATACCAAATTAGTCTGTGCAGAGCGACCCGGCAGAAAACCATGCTGAAACTCGGATATCTGGTTATTAAGAAGTTTCGAAATTACAAGGCATATCAGGCATTCAAAAAGTTTGGCGAAGCACGACAGAATCGAAATTGGTCGATAATTTTTTATTGAATCTAAATCACCTTTCTTATGCACTGGAACTATGCGGCATTTTGCGGTTTCAAAGGGTAGATAAAACGTACAATGTGAAAAAGAATATTCAAAAAACGTGAAACAAGTTTCTAAATAGTAAAAAAATACCTATAAATATGTTATATTTAGGGCTGCCATCCGTCCCGGTTTCCCCGAATTTGTCCTAGTTTGGAGGGCGTCCGGAGAGCGTCCAGGCGAGGTTCTGATTGAAGTCCGGGTAAAACCCGGACTACAATTAAAGTCTAGCGGAGTACATTTTTTTTATTTTATTTATTTATTTATTTATATATACATAATTATACGGGATAGACCCAATTACATAATTATGTGGTAGGTACTACAAACATAACTCAAGTTGGTTAACAAGAGATTTCGAATTGTCAACAAATACATCAAAGTCAGGGTAGGTAACCAGGAGCGCGTTGAGTGCCTCATGCATGCGACACAGCGGCGACTGCCTACGCGCCACCGTGCGACATGGTGGACGCGCAAACAGTCGATGCCTACGACTGGAGCGAATGCGTAAATAATTCTCAGGCACATATAGCCGAAATAATTGTTCCACACATTCAGGCGAGTCCATACTCCCACGCAAAATCGCTATAGCGGTTGAAATCTCCAATCGAGCTCGCCTGACTTCCAAAGAGTTCATCCCCAGCATTCCCAGCAAGAACTTAGTAGGGTACATAAAAGGATAATAACCATATATCCGCTTATAGTAGTAGCGTAGAAAAGCCTTTTGAACCTTTTCCAACATAAGTCTGTACTTGGCCTCATGAGGATTCCAGATACACGAGCTAGACTCCAAAGAGCTTCTCACAAGACTCGTAAATAAGAGTTTGATGACGTGCGGATTATGAAAATCGCGTAAGTTGCGCAAGACAAACCCCAAATGGCTGAAGCAACTACGAGAGAGAGC
Source organism: Agriphila geniculea (assembly GCA_943789525.1). Classification (NCBI taxonomy): domain Eukaryota; kingdom Metazoa; phylum Arthropoda; class Insecta; order Lepidoptera; family Crambidae; genus Agriphila; species Agriphila geniculea. The sequence continues at coordinate 3,541,106 of OX038886.1, read as the reverse complement.
GGAAATGTGTTCGTTAAACGTCAGCGAGGAATCGAAGGTTACACCTAGGTCTTTCATAGTGCTTTTCCGATCGATAATATCACTACCTAGAGTATAGCTATATTTGGTAGGATTGTGACGGCGACTGAAAGTCATAACAGAACACTTACTGATGTTAAATTCCAAATCATTCTGCTCACTCCATTTAAGTAATACATCGATATCCTTTTGAATGAGTTCACAATCCGCTTCGTCATTGACCACCGCGTACAATTTCAGGTCGTCGGCATAGAGAAGACAGTTCGTATATTTAAGAACATCTACCACGTCGTTAATCATTAATAGAAAGAGCAGAGGCCCAAGTATGGATCCCTGGGTTACACCAGAGGGTGTTGAGTAAAGTTGCGAGACATAGCAACCATGGCGTACATACTGTTGCCTATCCCTGAAGTAATCAGAAAGCAAATCGATAAGCTTAGAAGAGAAACCAAAAGCGTCCAGCTTCGATAGAAGGATTCTACAATTGACCCTATCGAAGGCTTTACGATAATCAAAGTACAGTACATCTACTTGTTTGCCTTCATCCATCGCCCTTGAGATATATTCGACCAACGTTAACAAATTAGTATTTACCGATCTACCTGGCCTAAATCCGTGTTGCTCATTACAAATGTATGGCTGCACTTGTTTGAGAAGAACATTATACAAGAGAATCTCAAAGATTTTTGCAGGTGCTGAAAGAATGGCAATTGGCCGATGCTCTTCGACAAGCGATTTGTTACTGCTTTTGGGGATAGGTGTAACACGAGTCATTTTCCATGTTGATGGGTAGACACCATGACGAAGAATGAGGTTCATCAAGTGGCAGAGAGGAATAGCAATAGCTTTTTTGCACAGCTTCAAGAGATCTGCTGGCACACCATCAGGACCCGGGGACCAACTAGACTTTAAGCTATTAATGGAATTCTCAACGTCTGTAACAGAGAAATCACCGACATCTATGTGCGCATACGTCGGAACAGAAATAGGTGGTGATTCCAGAGTCTGATTGTCCTGGGTGTAGATGCTCGAAAAATGACTTGCAAAAGCGTTCGCCGCATCAGCGCCGGAGCACTGAAGACCCTGGAACATAACACTTGGCTCAAAGCCACCTATGGACCTTAAACTGTTCATGTGACGCCAAAAATCTCGAGGATTGCTGTGCAGATTACATTCCAAGTTTCTGATGTAGGATTTGTATGCCAATGGGATTCTTATCTTAAGAGAGGCCCGAAGATTCGAAAAGCGAACGTAACTCTCATGACAATTAGATTGTTTCCACGTGCGATGAAGAGAAGTTTTCATTCGAATATCCCTGATAATATCTGCAGTAAACCAAACTGGATATCGTCCTGTAGAAGACTTAAATCTGTGTTTTTTTGGAACATGTTGGTCGAAAACGTTATAAAGGGACTCATAAAACAATTCTAAAGCGGAGGGTAAATTTTGTGATTGGAGTACAGAGGTCCAGTCTAATTCGTTAATGTGATAGCGCAGAGCAGTTCGATCGACCCTATTAAAGTTCCAGTCCTTACTATTGTCAATGTTGCTGGGTTGCATGGAGCCGCGCTGAGTGGTAGTCTCGAACGTAATTTCAATGACAAATGGAGGGTGATATAAATCTGTACGAGGTACTAAACTTTCACACTCAGATACATTTACTGCACTAACGCACTCCTGTGTTAATACAATATCCAGTTTACCATCGTGAGAATTAACAATTTGATTTCTATCCACTAAGTTGCAAAAAGATAAAAAATAACAATAATAATTTGTAACATTCAATGAGGCACTATTCATATTAATGTCTCCTGTTATAATGACGGGTCTATTTAAAGTATGAATAAAACTTTCAACCTTAGTGAACCAATCCAAGTAAACATTATCAGAAGAAGAGGGGGGTATGTATACGACACAAAAGAACATAGATTGAGAATGCACAGTAATAGATGCCCAAAGGTCTTCTCCAGATGAAGTTTCAAGATCCTCTAGACGGCACATCAGAAGACCAGGCCGGGCAAGCAACATTACACCTCCGCCCCTGGAGCCACGATCACGACGAAGAATGCTCCAGCCATTATTCACCACTTCAGCATCATTTACAGAGTGATCCAGAAAAGATTCAGCGACAGCCACGATATCACATTCAAGTAGTGTTAAGTTCGTATTCCAGGCGTGGAGTTTTGTCTTTAGGCCCCGTACATTTTGATAGACTATGTTAACGATGGATGATGATCCGGTGATGTTTCGGGGGTTAGGTAAATTACAGTGAGACATTTTGTCACTTCCTGCAGCATCCAGTATATCAAATAGATATCCAGTGTCGTTACGACCCTCCGTCGTTGCGTGAAATTGGGCGAAAGGGACGTTTCCAAGGCTTAATACATACATTTTCTGGCCAATTATCTGGAGCTAACACGCGTTCAGAGGCAGCCGACGGGACGCATATTTTGAAAGATGCATACGGACCACGAGCTTTGAGACCTTCTACCTTGCAATCTGTACATCCAGTGATGTTCATAATGTGTGCCTTCACTTGAACTTCGGTAGTACCCAGCCTGAGGTAATAAAGATGAAAACTACTCTGTTTCTCAGAGGCCTGGAGTTCAGTACTACCTGGTGCAGCGGTGCCACGCAACAGACCAACAGGAACTCGAGCACGACGTGGTCCACCCCTAGTATCACTTTGTGTTTCGCCACTTGCAGATGTATTACCAGCCAGATCACACGGTGTGGTCTTATTGCGACGAGGACGGCTACGTACTTCATTCCAACCTTCCTTGGAGTTTGCTTCAGTGTTACTGGGACCCTGAACCGGCAGCGCGCGTGGCGGTGGTATAGATTTTCTCTGCTCGCTAACATCGGTATTTGAAATATTCAGAGGCAGAGCATGAGGTGCAGTGGTGGGCGCAGTTTTGTCTGGTACTCGGGTTGCAGCGGGAGGAACCACATTGCTTACACGGTCCAAACGTGTTCCCAATGCAGCGACCCTATTAGTCAATTGGGTGAGCGATTCTGAGAATACTGTCATGGCTGTCTCAGTGATAGACTTAGTAATTAAATCATGCATGCGTTCAGAGAAAAAGAGATGTAACTCCTCGCGTATGATGGATCTTATTTGATCAAGAGTAGGAAAAAAGTCGCATTCACTCGGTAAGGATTCATTAATAAGTTGCGATGGTCCTGGCCCGCGTCGGAGTGTAATATTATCCGGACTATCTCCAGTTGAGCGGGCAGGGGTGTTGGTATTGTCCTTTTTAGGTGCTTTGCTTATACATGCCTCACACTTCCACGCTGCTTTATGATCTTTAGTCATTGTGTTTAGAAAGCGCTTTTCGGAGACATTGGCACACGTGAGATCGTAGTGATCGTGACAGAGACTGCATTGCAGATATTGCCTTCCTTGGACAGCACTGCGACATCCGGCACAAAAAATATTAGGCATGTTAAATAATCAAGACTCACTTGTACTATGAAGAATTTGCAGTAGCGAGTAGTATCGCTCGTTGGTCGTAGCGTATCGTGGTAGCGGTAATGATTCACGCTCGGTGGGTCGGGTCGCATAACATGACAAAATAACAGCTACCTATCTAAAGATACTCCGTGTTATTACAAAAGATTTTTAAACACCTGTTTAAATGTGATGCTGTTTCTTTCAAACAATATTGTCAAAAAAGTGACAGATCACATTTAAACAGCTGTTTAGTTAAATAGTGTTTGAAAATCTTTTGTAATAACACGGATAATCTTTATAATTTCTCATACGGAATCACGGACACAGTATCTTTTGATTACGTGAAAAGGAACCTTAATATTAATGCCTTATTTTATTACTCTTTTTCATAAAACAAGTGGTATGACTACTTGTGATCAGACCAATATGTAAAAACAAGAAAAATACAGTTGTATTGTTTTTTAAGAGATTAACTTTCTTCGTCTTGTTTACAAGTTGATGAAAAGTCACTGAACACACCTTTGACGCGATACCCGTGCTACTTTAATGCTTTCCGCCGCTCACGCGCATACGTAAATACTGTAGTGTAGTTAGTCCTAAGTAATTGTTTTCTGTGCTGCACTACCTCTCCGCTTTATTCTTCTGTGCTTTGCCCTTCTGTCTTCTATACTCCTTCTTTTGTGTGCGTAATCAATAAACTGTTTCGTGTTGTATAACGGACTTCATATTTTCCGCCGTTACCTGCTACGACCTTATACCTACGCTACACTGGTACTGTAAACAAACCAATTACAAGATAAGTGGATGAATGATTAAAAATCGCGCTGCACAGCCGTTTTTATTTACTGTAAACAAGTAAGATTACAGGATTGGTGCATGAAACTGACTAATTTTTTTTTCGGGCAAGTATTGAGTAAAATGTATTTTATAACCAAGTCAAAAGTGAATTAAAGAAATCAAAATTAAATGTCCGGGGTCAGTGCTTCAAAGTCCGGAGTTTTCGCGCTTCCGGTCCTAGGCGGCAGGTTTTTTAAATGGCAGCCCTAGTTATGTTGTTTTTTTGTTTTAATGGGTTTACTGGGACGTTCTACCGAGAAAAATCACTTTGATTAAAAAAAGTAAAATTCGGAATACGTATAAAAAGCTACGTTTTTTCTACCCAGTGTGTCTGAGACTCCCGATCCGTCTTTCTTGGTAGCGACAAGTATTGTCGAAAAGCAAAACAATAGGTAAACGCGAGAGACGTCCCCCGAATGTTTGTGTTCCTTTATCTCTTCTCCACGTTTTGATGGTTGTTTGGAATGGATCCATCTTTCTGTATTATTTTTGTACAAAACCAATTTCGTTCTTGTTAAATTTTCAATGGCTTTGTTGGAACATACTGTGAGTGACAGTAATAAAAACAAGGAGCCTACTTCCTGTCATTTACCTTAAAGTTTCGTACTTCTTCTTTTACCTTGAAAATTCTACTACCCTAATCCCGCTCGCGGGTTGATTCCCGTCTGAGTATTGATCTGGTGCGAGTCGTATGTTTTCAAGTATATTATTTAGTATTGTTTAAAAATAGCATTGTGTATGCAAAAATCTCAAAGGACATCATCCATGTTTCATACATTTTTGGTCCAAATATGAAAGTGCCGGCCCAAAGACAAAAGTGCTTTATTCTGATAGATTTTGTTCACCTAAGCATTTTTTATTATGGCACCGAAGCTGTAGCACCGCTTCACATTTGTGTCAAAATGTATGAAAAGACAGACTTTTTGAACTCAATTAAAATCTAGTACAGTGGTGCTACAGCTTCAGTGCCATAATAAGAAATGCTTAGGCGGACAAAATCTATCAGAATTTGCTTTTTGGCCGACTGTTTTACATTTGTGCCAAAATACGTATGAAAAGTCAGACTTTTTGAACTTATTTAAAATCAAGTATAGCGGTGCTACAGCTTCGGTGCCATAATAAGAAATGCTTAGGTGGACAAAATCTATCAGAATAAAGCACTTTTGCTTTTTGGCCGGCACTTTCACATTTGGACCAAAATGGATGATGTCCTTTAATAATTATATACCTGTTTCATCTTAATCAATTGTCAAAATGTCCGGAAAGATATTTCAATTGAATGGCGAGGTAATTCCTCACATGCATTGATGAAATAACGCTGGCTTACAGCGTAAGAGCAGGATATTTTAGAAGAAACTCGACGATGTCACTAGTGACTCGGTAGCTCAGCGGTCAGAGCATTGGACCGGATATCCAAAGGTCGCGGGTTTGATTCCCGTCTGAGTATTGATCTGGTGCGAGTCGTATTTTTTGTAGTAAATTATTTAGTATTGTTTAACATCAAATTATTCAATAAAAAATGCCATATAAGAGTGCCAGCATTGGGGCAGTTTCCCCTATATTCCTTTCCAAGATTTACATCCCATCTCAAAATTAATAACCCTAAGATGGTGCAGTAGTAGCCGGCTCAGCACCACCCGGGCCTACCGTGAATTAATTAATCCCGGAGTCGCCATTGTCTCTTGTAACTATCTCGGCCGCACAAGTTTACACATTTCAGAGAAATATGGTGTGCCGAGGTATTCTACGGGGAAGCGAGGGTTGAGATGCAGCGGCGATGAAAATAATAATCATAGCAAGTCGGAAAAGATTGCAGCCTTTTTGAAGCATGATCGACATTTTGGATCTATTCCCCATTGATCCGCAAAATTCATCCGATTTATTATCATTCTTCACTCATCCGAGTTAATATGTCCCACTCATCCGAAAACTAAATAAACGGTTATTTTTTAAGTATATCTAAAAATGAAATGAGTGTATCTCTTCCCTATTCAAATCAAGTATGTACAGTTAAAAGTTAAAATCTCTGGGTGAACGGTGCAAGATCTAAGGACGTTGGAGCATATCTTGAAATACATAGCAACTCACTTAATTGCATTAGCACTTGGAGAAGAAAACTCACAAGCCCTACGCGGCTTCCATTAGTACACAGGCTGTAACACAACGTAATTTTTAAATGCTATTGGTAAGCTTAGAATAATAAGACCTAGAAGCCGTGTCCGCGTATTCAAAGTGTGGCAACTTATACCAAGCCAGAATGGCTTAGTTTTAAAATTTATATCCTTCATACGTTAACTAATCGTAACTGAAACCCAATAATATAGTAACTAGTCTTATAAATGTGGGAAAATTGAAACTGTTTTGTACTTAATCGGTATAACTAGGTAATAAATTAGAATAACAATCTGAAAACAGAGCCATTTTGGCTGTTTTAGTTGCCTCACTTTTGACAGTGCGCTTTGTAGAGAACTATCCTTCTAGGTCTTATTAATCTACGTTGGTAAGTAAGTAGTGCCTGGATAAAACGCCCGGACGTGACACCAGCTTTCCTTGAACTCTCCAATTCGCAGAAAGAAATTACGGAGGAAACAATGAGAAGTTTGGAAAAATTTACTGCGATGTTGTATGACCCCAAAACACAAGAAAAATGCACTACTAACGTGCAAAAAGATTTGTTTTGCAAGAACAACAAACTAGTGCAGTTCCTCCCTCCTGCGCCCTCTGCATTACGGCAGCATGCTCTGCGAGCTACTTTTTCCACCTGCCGGTTCCATTTCTGCAACTGATCGTCCCACTGATCCCTCAGCATGGGGGTGGAAGCGCGGCAAAGTGGCCTGGGAGCCGAACTGGACCAAAGAGGCACAAATATGGAAAGATCTTTCAGTTTTAGGTTATTTTTTTTTTATTTAAATGCGGCTGCAAGTCCACCTGTGAGACCATGAGATGTTCGTGTTTACGAAACTGCCTCTCATGCACTCTACAGTGAACTAATTGAAAGGACACTGCAAAAATCAGAGGTATAAGTAGTTTTTTTTTAGTTTTTTTTATCCTTAGGCTAATTCAGTTCTTTTTTTCAGCTTAACTTCAACAGATTATCTTTCAGATGACAAAACGTTCCTTGGTTATGAAGATTAATAACATTTTAAGATACTTTTCTGATGTGAATAATAAGTAACTTTCAGTTCTTTCTTTCTTTTGTCACAGCCTTTTTCTTCCAAATCCTTTTCTGCATACTATAATAAATAATAGCAAATCTTCATCGAAGTTGTTTCTGTCATCCTAGTCCGTAATTTCCCCGGAAATGACATCCTAACTACGAAATTCTATCAACAGTTTTAAATCTTTCAAGACTTAAAAAAGTATAAAATTGGCCTTTTTATATGTGTAATATTTAGCATACTGAAAGTAATTTTTGATATCCTAACCCTCGGTAACCGCAAAATCGACACCCCAGACATCATAATTGATTTCGGAAAAAATAATCCCTGACGCCGTTTTGAAAATTGGCGCCATTCCGAAACCTAAGGGACGGAACTTCCGGCTCTGCGACTCAAATCGCTCTAAGAAGTTTAGGGAACAAGTGTACGAAGTGGCACAATTTTAATACGAAATGCCGTTTGTCCCCAAACCTCTTCCACAATATGAGGTGACGAGTAAAGTCGCCTGCCTAGTCCCTCCATGTAAATACCCTTATAGACTTTACTAATAATAATACCCTATACACCTACCTACCACATACCACCTCATACAATCGACAATCGCTTGTAAAATTTAATCGCAAACCTAATTTCAATGAAGTTACGCTTCTCTTTCACAAGCGATTGTCGATAAAAAGCGCTAATTGACTAAAGTCACCTGCCAAATGGCCTGCCAATTTAACTCGTTACGTGTAAATACCCCATTATTGACACTTTCATCGAAACCGCTGTTATCACAACCGCGACCCGCTAGGGATTTGAGATAACTATGTCGACCCATACTGACGTAACTTCAGGAATGTTACCAAGATTTCAGGCGCCTGGCTGTTAGCCACGGACGCGAAAATTATAAGATTTCTAATTGAAACTTGTTGAAGTGTCACCAAAACTACTAATATTATAAATGCGAAAGTCGGTTGGTGTACGGAACCGTACGATTATTTTTATATACATATTTACGAAATAATGCATTTCATTGACGTATGCTTACGTCGCTTATTTATGTACTGGATCGCAACGCGAGTATCAATTTATATGACGAAATAGAGTTAGTGCAATTACGGCATTCAAAAAAAAAACTAAACTTAATTGAAATGATAGTTAAATGATAGTAATAAATTCGGGGATGATAAATCAAACTGCCCGTGTAGAATGCCGTTTTTGCACTAACTCTATTTCGTCATATAAATTGATACTCGCGTTGCGAGTGCGATCCAGTACATAAAATAGCCACGTAAGCATACGTCAATGAAATGCATTATTTCGTAAATATGTAGTATAAGGTCCTTCTTAAATAGTGCACATAATTTTAAGGGGTTAATGTACTCATGCATACAAATAACTTTTACTATGGGACCAACATTGAAATCGCGAAAAACAAAATCAGCTGTTCCATACATTTTGATCTATTCGATTTTATATTTTCTATGGAACAGCTGATTTTTTTTCGCGATTTCAATGTTGGTCCCATAGTAAAAGTTGTTTGTATGCATGAGTACATTGACCCCTTAAAATTATGTGCACTATTTAAGAAGGACCTTATATAAAAATAATCGTACGGTTCCGTACAGTTGGTTTGTTTGTATTTAGCGCTATAACGTGGCCTTTAAAGTAGAAGCTATTATTTATTGGGTAGTATTTAATCGGGTAACAATAAATTCCTGTTTTGGGTATCAAAAATACTGAATACAGCGTACTGAAATACTAAGTGGGCGACGGAGCGAATGCGACTACAGATATTGAAAATCGGTGACTTTAAAATGCAAATTGAGTAACTAGTTATTCAGAACTGGCGACCAAATTACTATTTGGGCGACAACCTTAGGGCACACAAAACATTAAAAATTTGGCATATATTTTGTTTATAAAAAACCGGCCAAGTGCGAGTCGGACTCGCGCACGAAGGGTTCCGTACCAAAAAAACGGCAAAATAATTACGTTTGTTGGGAGCCTCCCTTAAATATTAATTTTATTCTGTTTTTAGTATTTGCTGTTATAGGGGCAACAAAAACACATTATCCGTGAAAGTTTCAACTGTCTACCTGTTGTCGTTATTAATATCGAGCAAAAAACGGCAAAAAAATCACGTTGGTTGTATGGGAGCCCCCTTAAATATTAATTTTATTCTGTTTTTAGTATTTGTCGTTATAGCGGCAATAGTTATACACCATCTGTAAAAATTTCAACTTTCTAGCTTTCACGGTTCATGAGATACAGCCTGGTGACAGACAGACAGACAGACAGACAGACGGACAGCGGAATCTTAGTAATAGGGTCCCGTTTTTACCCTTTGGGTACGGAACCCTTAAAAGGTGACTATTATCCTAATCGAGATGACAAAAAACAAACAAACAAGAAAGCAACGTAATAAAAACGTGTTAAAAACAATGTTGGGTAGCTTAAATCAGTTATATCAGTGATTCTTAACCTCGGGTCGCGACCCAAATTCGGGTCGCAAGAGGTATTGGGTTGGGTCGCGGGCCCCCAAACGACTTTAAAAAGTGATAAAATTTTACGTTTTTAATTGCGAATATTTTTTATTGATAGGTTACTATCGTAAATTCCCTTTTGGCGACAAAATCGTTACGGTGGCAACACATAATCACGACAACTTGGCAATATCTCGCCGAAATTTTATCGCTCGCTACCATGCGCCGTTTAAGATTTGGCCATTGTAAAATCCAAGGGCGGCCCTAGCACGGTGCAAGCGGTGCGACTGCACAGGGCGCCCTCGTGTGTGCGCCGAAAACGACCGACTACCGGTCGACTATCTATCAATCGTATTGTTCCTGGTAACGAGTGACGACGCGACGAATAAAACTGACCAAAAATCGCACTGCGCGGCCATTTTTTAGTATAAATAAATGAAACTGACTAAAAAGCGCGCTGCGCGGCCATTTTTTTTTATATAAACAAGCAAAATTACAAGATTAGTAGATGAAACTGACTAAAAATCGCGCTGTGCGGCCGTTTTTTACTATTAACAAGAAAGGTTACAAGATTAGTAGATAAAACTGACTAAAAATAGCGCTGCGCGGCCGTTTTTTAACCAACAGGTAAAATTGAAAATCTTGGAATCGCAGATAGGGGGCACCCGTAGAAATGTCGCCCAGGGCGCTGGTAGTGCTAAAACCGGCAATGCTTTCACGTTAACTACTCAACCGATCATGAAATTTTTCATTCATGTTTTCAGGGGTACAGAAAAGGGACATTCAGTTCCCGAGGGATAACAAAAAATCTGTCCACGCAGACAAGTCGCGGGTACCTGTCACTGGAAAATAAAAAAAAATGGATTAGGGTCGCGGACTTCAAATATATTTCTACTTTGGGTCGCCAGCCAAAAAGGTAAAGAACCACTGAGTTATATAGTTACCTACTTGGTATAATACCAACTCAGTGTTTTAGTCACCCATTTAGATTATTTGTCGCCCGTTTTAAGTATTTTTATAATCCACTGTTTGTCACCCAAAATATAAATTGCTGCCCGGTTTAGTATTTAAGTATCCCATTAACAGTCACGTTTAATTATTTCCAGTCACCCAATTAATCAATTCCCTTATTTATTCTGTGCTAGAAGCAATAAAAAAGGAAAAACAAGTAAAGAAAGCGATACAGTATTTAAATAAAATCGCTTGAAGCGACAAGCTTCGACACAAGCGTAAGCGATATTTCCATGGCCAAACTAAGTTGTGGGATTTTTGGTACCTATAACTATTTATCCTGTGTTTTGGTGTATTTTTTTTTATCTTTACCACCTTTTCTGTACCCATGGAAATTGTAATTAAAATAAAATTGCAATGGGGAATGTCCGAAAAAAATTTAACTGGCTGAATATTTTTTTATAGGTAGGAATAAGCTCCCTTAGTATTAGAAAAAAGTTTCGGAATTTTCGGTTGCTTAAAACTTTTTTTAAGAATTAAAGTTTCTTCGATTTCATAAATGTACGAAAGTAACAGCAGAATGAAAATTATACCTTTGCTACCACCTGTCACAACCACAACATAGTTTCAATACAAAATGTCTAAACTTTTTTTTTAATACTTTGTTGTGGTTGTGGTAGGTGGTGGCAAAGGTATAATTTCCATTTTGCTGTTACTTTCGTACATTTGTGAAGTCGAAGAAACTTTAATTCTTAAAAAAGTTTGACGCAACCGAAAATTCCGAAACTTTTTTCTATGTACTACTAAGGGAGTTTATTCCTACCTATAAAAAAATATTCAGCTAATTTGATTTTTTTCGGACATTCCCCATTCAATGAATTTTGTCCCTTTACTGTCTATTTTTATTACCTACTTACATCGTAAAGTTTCCAATTAGAAGAATAGCTGACATTAAATTTAATTTCGTCGTGGTCTACAATAAAATGTGGTCTCATTTTCTTCTATAAATGCAATGGAAAACTTAAAAGCACAGCTCAGGAGTAGCTGTTTTCACTAAACCTTGCTTCAACCTGAAGTGTCGATGGGGGACGTACTCAGGTCTTACTGGGGCCCCATATTTGTTATCGATTGTCTAAACTTTAGACAAAGCAGAGCATTTCTTTGAATAATTACTCTAAATGTTTCATGTTACTTTAGAGTAATTAATCAAAATGATGCTCTGCTTTGTTAGAGAAACTTAATCGTGCTATGTTTTGTGAATAATAAAATCAATATTGCTATGTTGCGTATGCTATACAAATATGTCACAGCATCCGCTATATTGAACAAAGCACAACGACACAAAACGCAGCGTAGCTTTTTTTAATTATTAATTAATATCAGTGCAAGCAAACGCAGCCTAGCTTGCAATGCTTTTTAGGACAGCGCAGGGAAGCTCGATATTATGGTTCGCCTTAAGCCAGCCATACACTAGCGTGTATGGGTAATCTAGCGATTATGCATGATGATTATGCCTGTAAGGTCAAACCGTCATGCTTAACCCAGCGTGTATATGCGATAATACTGTATGCTTGTTCATGCAAGCCGCTCATGGAAGCCGCTCGATTATGCCTGTGGTCAAAACCGTCATGTATAACCTAGCGTGTATGCGACAAAACTGTGCAGTTATCCATGCTTGTTCATGCAACCTTGCCTATGCAGGATCCCGTTCTACTCAATACAGGCCTGTGCTGAAAGTAAATGATAACCACAGCGTACTGTTTGCCCCGTGAAATTGAGCCATGCTCGTATGTTTATGCTTTTAAACCTTGCATAGTTCTGCTCTCTGAGAAGCACCTCAAAATAATATTACGGGACGAGAGTTCTGAAGAGCTGGAGTCGGGATCTCAATCTGGGGAACTTGAATATTTTACGTAGTCAACGTTAAAATAAAACTATCTTCAAAGTTTATTGTTGAATGTTGGTTGAAGTCTAATAAAAGAGCTGCCTCTAAATCATCAGCGAAAATATTTCTATGTCTATGCTCTAAATGAACTATGATAGTTCACACACAAAAGTTAACAAAATTAATTCAATCAAATCACTTAGTTCTCATCAAATGATACCTAAAGCAATAGTGTCAGTACCATCAATTTGGACAAATTGATTTGAATAGTATTAGGGTAGAGCCACGTAGAGCTTAATCGAACAATAATGCTGGACTGAATGTTACTTAACTTTTATAACGATTGCGCCCCGTTATTGAGGAAGTAACCAGAATTTGCATAAGGTAATGTTTCCTTTTTAGGGTTCCGTAGCCTAAATGGCAAAAAACGGAACCCTTATAGATTCGTCATGTCTGTCTGTCTGTCCGTATGTCACAGCCTCTTTATTCCGAAAGTATTAAGACTACACAGTTGAAACTTGGTAGGTAGATGTATTCTGTTAACCGCTTAACGAATTTAATATAAAAATAAGAAAAATAAAAGATTAAGGGGGGCTCCCCAATGGATCTGAAACTGAAAAGAATTTTTTTCTTCAAACCAACACGTGTTGGATGTCTATAGATAGGTCTTTAAAATGACACTAAGGTTCCTAAGACAACTTTATCTCAATGTAAATGTAAATGAACTTCCTAATGTAATTAATCATTCGTGTGTTATGTTTGCAGATGATATGACAATCTTTATTTCTGAAGAAAATAAAAGTAGAAGTGACTTTGAAAATGAAATAAATAAAGCATTGAAAGATATAGTTGATTGGCTTAAAACCCTAAATCTTATAGTTAATCCCACAAAAACGAAATTTGTACAATTTCGCAATTACAGGTCAGACTCGTATAAACTAAAAATTTATGAATCTAACTCACAAATAAAAGAAGTTAACGAAAGCAATTTTCTTGGAGTTTCAATAGATGCCAATTTGAACTGGAAATCTCACATAGAAAACATAATAGAAAGATTTCGAGTTGTTGTTATGCATTGTCTATACTGGCAGAAAGTTCCTCGTCTGAAATAGCTAGAACTGCTTATTTTGGTAATGTGTATCCTCTTTTAACATATGGAATTATATTCTGGGGTAACTCTGTCGAATCACATAGTACATTCCTGCTACAAAAAAAATGTATTCGTATTATTTATAACATGTATTATGATGAAACGCTAAGAGAAATATTTAAAGAAAAGAAATTTCTTACTGTCACTAATATTTACATACTTGAAATTTGTATATTTATTAAAAATAATATGGAACTCTTTAACTGTACAAAATCTCTTCGTAACCAACGCAATAGATATAAACATAATTTAAATTTTCCAATTGTCAAAAATAACGTGTACTATAAAAGTACTTTTATTTATGGTATTAAAGTGTTTAATCATTTGCCAACAGAGATTAAAACATTAGAAGGTTTTAAATTTAAACAAATGTTAAAAACATGGTTATATAATAATGTTTTTTATAGCTTAAAAGAATATTTAGAGTTTAAGACAAATTGAATTGTTAGTTGCATTCCTGATAAGGTAAACTGTTGATACCTACTCTAATTTTATCTTTTACATCTTGTAACACAGTTTAAAGCAATAAAGATATTCTATTCTATTCTATTCTATTCAAAATCAACCGTTTGAAAGATATACACCGCCAAAGTGGGAAAATGTGCTTCCCCCCCCCCCCTTTAACTTTTGAAATAAGAGAGTGAAAAATCTAAAAAAAAATATATGCTGTAGATCTTAATCCTTCCTACTTTAATATTATAAATGCGATAGTCCGCTTGTTTGTTTGTTTGTTACGCCTTCACGTCGTAACTACTGAACCGATCATCATGAAATTTTGCATACACGTTGTCAGGCGTGCAGAAAAGGACAAAGGGTATCTTTCATCCTGAAAAAACGTATAGTTCCCGAGGGATAGCAAAAAAAACTGTCCACGCAGACGAAGTCGCGGGCGGCAGCTAGTAAACTATAAATATATTTTTTACAACAGGGACTGAAAAGGGGTCTTTAAAATTTGAGGTACTAGGGCATGTGGGCTATCATATGAAAGAACGCCGTTTGCACGTTTTGATATTTTTTTTCTTTTTTTTTTAAGCCGCATAGTTTTCGACTTATGATGAAAAATGTAAAAAAAATACCGTTCCCCCCTGAAACAATTCTATGTGATAGCAGTTTATATAAAGATTACAGTAAAAATAAAACAATGTATCAATATAGTAGGTATACTTTTTTAGAAATTATCTAAAAAAGTTAACATTAGTTCCACTATCGGTCAAGAGATGGCGCTGACCTAAAACTACAATAATAATTTTATTATTCTACTCTGCAGTGTAGGTATTTATTATGATGGTACGGAACCCTCGGTGCGCGAGTCCGACTCGCTCTTGACCGGTTTTATTTAAATTAAACAGACAATAGAACCTTTATTCAGAATGAATATAAAAAACAGTAATTAAAGTTTGATTCAATATATTCATCGTCAATATAAACCCGTAATATAAGGGCATATCCACATGAGTGATCGTTAGCCGCTCGAGGAGACCTGAGTGTCCTCTACAAACGTAGAATCTTCATAGCCCTCATTCAGACTGGGAGGAAACCCTCCCAGTCTGAATGAGGGCTATGAAGGGTTCTAGCTTAGAGATTTTAATTTATATTAGTGCATTCCTAGCTTGGAAATCAGCCCCGGTTTATTTTTTATTTTTAGGCCTTTATGAGAGATTAATTTAAATCTACTTAAAGTCTGTTCATCCTTACTTGTCTTATTTAGTAAACAGTTTTTGACAGTTGTCATACGTCTTTTATACTTAAATCGTTATTTAAAAATATGTTACTAACTCTTGGACGAATTAACCACTGATTCGTCCAAGTAGTAACTTTATGAAATTGTTGTTAATTTATTAACAGTTAATTTCGTAATCTATGTGTGGAAAACCATTTGTTGTATTTTATAAACGAGTATTTCAATAAAGAGTTGGGTGAAGATTGTTTACCATATAAGACAAGTAAGGATGAACAGACTTTATATAGTTACATATTTCGTTTACAATTCGCTGGCATCATCATGGCCCTTCATACAGATTTTGATTAAAAAAATACGCTAGTTTATGGATAGGTATTAGTACATAGCACGTAAGTGTAGTTAGAAAAAGATACAATAATACACAAACCGGAGAGGAGAGGAGATGTATTATTATTGTATCGCGCCTTGTTAGGCGTAATTTATGAATATTCATACTATGCTTGTTTGTATTTAACCCTCGTATTTTTACACGAGTAAAGACTTGAATAAAACTTGCAATTTTCAATGGGGAATGACCGAAAAAAATCAAATTAGCTGAATATTTTTTTATATGTAGGAATAAGCTCCCTTAGTAATAGAAAAAAGTTTCAGAAATTTTGGTAGCGTAATTTTTTTTTTAATAATTAAAGTCTCTTTGACTTCACAGATGTATGTACGAAAGTAACAGCAGAATGGAGATTATACCTTTGCCACCACCTGCCACAACCACAACAAGTATTAAGAAAAAAAAGTTTTGACATTTCTTTTTTTTAATACCGCGTTGTGGTTGTGGCTGGTGGTGGCAAAGGTATAAATTCCATTCTGCTGTTACATTCTTACATTTGTGAAGTCGAAGTGACTTTAATTTTTTTACGGAACCGAAAATTCTGAAACTTTTTTCTATTACTAAGGGAGCTTATTCCTACCTATAAAAAAATATTCTGCCAATTTTATTTTTATCGGACATTCCCCATTGCTTCTAATACCTATTAGATTCACATACAATTCAGAGTATAATAATCTTAAATACAGTTTTAATGCATTTTGTTGCAAGTAAGATTAATTGATACTATACCTAAATTAAATGTGAATATAATATTAGAAGCATTTGAAAATTTCAAGTTTTACTCATGTCATTACTTACTCGTCTAATATACGAGTGTTAATCTCTTAAACATCATTACCATCAACATCGATTTTTAATTTTACGTTTACTAAACACGAACTTTATCGAATGAAGTAGGTAAGTACATAAAAAGACACAATAATACACAAACCGGAGAGGAGATCCATCAGGCGCGCGAGCCAAACGCCCGTGAAATATGGCGGCCGAGACATGATTTACGCCATCACAGATTGGCCGTCAGGAGGCTTCGTGATATACAACGTTCACGGGATACGTATGTTAGTATTTTTAGTAGTTTTTAATCGCCACATTCATTTGTTTTGTTACGGAGATTATGGACTGTACCACCGAAAGTGGCGCCCTCAGAGGCTGTTATTTAATAATTTGTTATTAGAAAATGATTTTAATAAAACTTTACGTGAAATTTTTAGAACCCAATTGTCTAGTATTTTTAGAAGATATCACTACATTCCCTCGTAGTCATTCGTAGAAGTAGATAGCAAATGTGTCAAAAACGGCCTCTTTTAGCAGTTCTGCTATCTACTTCTAGCAGTGACTAAGAGGGAATGTGATGATACGGTCTAAAAATACCAGACTATGGGCCCTAAAAATCTCACGTAAAGTTTTATTAAAATTGTGTATTAGAATTACAATATTAAATAAAATTCACCGCGGCCCCACTTTTAATCAGGGTGCCACCTTAATAAAACGTAGTGACACGTAGGGACCTTTAATTAACAGTGATTACCTATTTACTTAAGTATTTTTAATTGAGAAAACGGGATGTGAAACCTAATCATAAAGTTATTGCAACTTTGGCCCAGTTTTACAAGTATTAGAAAATTTTCGATTCTTGTAAAACTGGGCCTAAATCTTGTTGCAATAACTTTATGGTTAGGTTTCACATTGCGTTTTTAGAGATATATTATACCGACATAGAGATATACTCGTAAAATTCTATTCCATCTTTAAATTGAACCAGAAGATAGTAAGATTATTTAAATAGTGCACAAAATTTTAAAGGGGCAATGTACTCATGCATACAAACAACTTTTACCATGGTACCAACATTGAAATCGTGAAAAAAAAACCGGCCAAGTGCGAGTCGGACTCGCGCACGAAGGGTTCCGTACCAAAAAACGGCAAAAAATTACGTTTGTTGCATGGGAACCCCCTTAAATATTAAATTTATTCTGTTTTTAGTATTTGTTGTTGTAGCGGCAACAAAAATACATCATCTGTGAAAATTTCAACTGTCTACCTGTTGTCGTTATTAATATCGAGCAAAAAACGGCAAAAAAATCACGTTGGTTGTATGGGAGCCCCCTTAAATATTAGCTTTATTCTGTTTTCAGTATTTGTTGTTATAGCGGCAACAGAAATACAGCATCTGTGAAAATTTCAACTTTCTAGCTATCACGGTTCATGAGATACAGCCTGGTGACAGACAGACAGACAGATGGACAGCGGAGTCTTAGTAATAGGGTCCCGTTTTTACCCGTTGGGTACGGAACCCTAAAAATCAGTTGTTCCATAGAAAATTTACAATCAAATAGATCAAAATCTTGGATGAATTAAGATCAAAATGTATGGAACAGCAGATTTTTTTTCGCGATTTCAATGTTGATACCAAAGATTTAAATTTGGTTGATACCATAGTAAGAGTTGTTTGTATTGCATTAGTAGCATTAGCTGAGTGTTTAAACATTTGTGCTTAAAAGTTTAAAACATTGGCATGGTTGTTAAATAAATTAAGACAATATTAGTATGGAAAATGCATTTTTTTTAATTCTCCATACGAAACGGCAATTTCATACTTAACCCCTAATAACAGAGTAAATCAAACCAAGTACTTGACCAACTATGCCATGATCAAGTACTCTGGCATAGGAGCCATAGGTCAGTTGTGAATTATTGCCATACATATGTCGCAGGCAAATCGTATGATTCCGCGTTTTACAAACAGCGTCGTTCGTTTACAAACACTCGCTGTTCTGCAAAATGCCGAAGGCAAATTGTAAATTGCCTTGTTATAATATAAAATGCTATAACCTTTGATAGAAAATTCAATAACCATTTACAAAATGACGCGGCAAATTGAAGAATTTAGTTCTTTTTCTTACTACGCGCAGCGCTGTTAGTCAGACCAATAAAAATGGCGTCTAGTAGTAGTTTTGTGACACAGAAAAATATTGAAAGCAATGCAAATTCTACGTGTTCAAATGACATTTTACAAAAAAAAGCACTGTTTTAAAGACATTTATTAAAGTGAATTAAGAAAATTTTACGATTCACAAGTACGAGCAGTAAAAAAACCCTGGACAAATGATAAGATTTTTAAGGTACATAAAAAACGCTAAGGTGTCTATGGAATCTGTAACTCGGAGGACTCCTAAGGAATATTATTGGTACAAATGGTATGATGTGTGATGAGTATTGGAGATATGGTCTATCTTATTTTGAAAAAAGACAGCCCTGAGACCTGAGAGTCCAGCAGTCCATGTAATACCTTTAGAAGAATATTATGATATTATGTTGTTAGATATTCATAAAAACTGTGGACATGGTGGTCGAGACAAAATTCAGTACAAACTTAAAGACCGATTTATTATTGTAAGAAAAGCAATAGACTTATTCGTGTCATTATGTCCTATCTGCGAATTAAATAGAAACATACCAAAGAAAGGCATTGTAACTAAACTAATTATATCTCGAGATTTTAATGAGCGAGTGTGAGCTAAGTTTTATGATTGTCACCATACTAAAACAATCAATTAAAATTTTAACAATTGATCGAGTCGTCAATTTGCCTTCGGCATTTTGCAAGACAGCCAACGTTTGTAAACGGACGACGCCGTTTGTAAAACGCGGAATCATACAATTTGCCTGCGACACATACACCATGATTTACGTCACACAAAATTGGATATCAGAGAAGAAAATATTAAAGTGGCCTATTTAAAAATAACTATGTAGGTAAAAGTTATTTCTTGACCATCAGCCATTTTGATGTCCCCACTGCTGGGGCACAGGTCTGCCTTATGGATGGATAAAGAGGTTGGGCCATAACCCAGTACGCGGGCCCAATGCGGATTGGTGGGTGTTAACGACTGGAAATGCAGCCGGGACCAAAGGTTTAATATGCTTTCTAAGCACGGAGGAGCTCGAGATAATACATTTTTGGTCACCCATCCCATCACTGACCCTTGCGAAAGTTGCTTAACCTCCGCAATCACTAAGCCAGGCGCTAAACCACTGCGCCATCAAGCTCCTCAGTAACTTCTTGAAAACCAAATATTCGGAGACCGTAAAACAAAATTATTCATAATTATGCGGATGATTGATTGCTAAATGTTCACCAAAAATAGTAAAGGTATCTTTGTTATAAATTTGTAAAATTCTGGTGCTCAATGTACGTATTATTTTTCCATAAATTAAACCATAATAATCAATATGGATAATGAAAAAGTCCATTTCATTCATTTCGAGGAATTTGGTTTGAAAAGTTTTCATGTGCAATTGGCTTTGGTTAAAAAATAAAAGGTATTTTTTTTATATTTTTTTACTACAGATTAGGCCAATTTAAGAAACTAATTTGAATATTTTAACATTTGGTCCCGTATTTTTTTTTTATAAATATATTTGTCGAGCGGATGTGGTCAACCGGAATGACGTCATTAGTGGCATGAAAGTTTAAGAAGAAAACCTTTGCCATCTACTTATAGAAAAAGAAAGGCCAAGTGTCATTAACTGTCATAATGACTTTATGGTTGTTTGTAAACAAATAAGTTATAGTTAATATTTCTTCTATTTTATTCATTTAATCCAGTTGTGACGGTTCTAGCCTACCTTCTTAATTTGCCGCAATAATTTTTGAGGTGGTAAAATTATAATAAAAATGCTTACCAGTGGAAACTCTGCTGAAAAACTTTGTAAAAACTGACACGCCCAATCTACCCAAATTGCGAAATGTATTGTATGTATTGTGTCTATTTTGGATGTAGGCTACATGGATGAAATTGTAACGATTGCTTGTGGACTGATAAATTTGCAGGATAACATAATAAACATTGTGAAAATATGTGCATACTTTATTTCTATTTACAAACATTTAATAGTAGGGATGTGGAAAAAATTACGAGATAAGTTCATCGATATTTTTCGGGCGATATTAAATACTCTGATATATCGATAGATGTTTTTACAATAATTTTTCCAAAACATTTTTTTGGTAATTACGTATGGATTCTAATAGTCGACACTATTTTGTCACTGGAGCATTTTGATTTTTTCCAACTTTGAGTCTTAAAAATCATCGTAAAATTCGTCAAATCGAGCCAAAATTTCGCGTAGGGGTTTATTTTGCTATTTTTTATGTTTCACAATACCTTAAAATTAGAATCCATTACTTAGTCATCGTCCCATTTCATCCCATTTTTTTCTGAGAAATATTACCTATATCGATATTTTTTCACTTCCACCTTCCACCATCCCTAATGCCAAGTTCATTGTCAAAATTGTCTTTGCACTATTTTCTTTTTTTTATTATGGCTGGGAGATCTGTATGTGATGACTTCATATGAAGGTCATTTGAAGGTTAAAGCTTTTTATTGAATATTATAAATATCTTTAAAAATATAGACTTATTTTTAAATTTAATTAGTAGACACTGTACCGAAAGCTTATTCCTCGAAATGGTTTTGAGATTTCCAGTCATGTTCAAAAAGTTATCAAAGCCAATTCTCCGTCAATTATACAGTATAATGGATTATACCATCATTGTTTATGGAAAAGCGGAAATATGGAAGGAGACATGAATCAATAAATTAATTAATCACCTCCGGTGTTAGTAAAAATTAAAAACAAATTGTTAATAACTTATTCATTATTTTGTTACTTACAATTTTATCTGAAAAACTCTCAAATAAAAAAACTTTTTTGTATTCAAGTGATTCAACTATGTATTAGGCAAAGCATCGCTTTACTCCTAAGGTTAAAATCGCTTGAAAACAGGGAAAAACTGTAGATGTCAGGGATTATGAAATCCCAAAAAGTATAAGTAGGTACTTAAAAAACACATCAGTTGTTAAGTAATCAATTTGGCGAGAAAAAAAATTCAAGAAATTTCCTGAAAAGTCAGGAAAAAATCAGGAAATCTCATTATTAGATCTGATAACCTTATACGCGTGCACACATGTGTAAAGAGTCGCTGTTGCCCATGGCAAAAGTTATATATTACAACCAGAAATATACCTAATACTTATTTCTCGACACCAGAGTATATTTTCCACAATTTAAGGTCTCCCAATACTCATAAAGGCAGTATTGATCGTAAATGCGTTTATATGGCCATTAATTCTTAACGGCGACTCCACTCACATATTGTTCCATATTGTTCGGCGCGATGTTTTATTATGCACATTTATTAACAGCTCCATGCCATCTTTAGTCCCGATTAAAATTGCCGTAATGCGGTAAAAACATTAAATTAATTGAGTGGCTTGATTAAATGGTGGAATTACTGTGGTTTGTGGAATAAATGTAATAACTTATAGTTAATAGATATGAGAATAAAGTGATTTACGTATTATCCGCGCTTCGAAACTGAATATCACCGCTCAATTTTACCATAGAAAAGCTTTATCAGTATGTGCTTAAATATCACTAAGTTATTATGAAAATGCTTTCATTTTCATATATAAAGTACTTTGATTAACTGATCAACATCGCAATGGATCATGAAATTTGACGTAGGCATACGATAAAGAAGGGTTTTTGAAAATTCCTATGAAAAGTGAAGTAAAAGCCAATAATCACTACATGGTATATAACAAAGTCGCTTCCCGCTGTCTGTCCCTATGTATGCTTAGATCTTTAAAACTACGCAATGGATTTTAATGCGGTTTTTGAAGTGAAAACTTCTTTAGCGGCGTTGTGCGCTTTTTGTATGGGGAAAAAATACTAAACTCGCGTCAGGAATAACGTGGCTGATCGAAAATGCGTAAGACGGATGTGACGGATGGAGAGAAGACAGCTGACGGCGGAAGTATCCCCCTCTCTTTCTACGGGGCGCGTTGAAAATGGCGGCGCATCATTTTAAGACGCCATGTAACACTTGTGTCACCAGCAACGCGCTAATTTTGAAAATGGAACTAATAGCAGCGATCAATTCGGTGAAATCATAGACTTAATTATACTCTGTGACTATAAGTTTAAATCGTAGAATGCGTGCATGTAGAAATTAAAAAGTCCACTGGCGCGAAATCTTCAGAATTTTTCTCTAATTACAAACTGATTGAATTGGCTTTGATAACTTTTTGAACATGACTGGAAATCTCAAAACCATTTCGAGGAATAAGCTTTCGGTACAGTGTCTACTAATTAAATTTAAAAATAATTCTATATTTTTAAAGATATTTATAATATTCAATAAAAAGCTTTAACCTTCAAATGACCTTCATATGACGTCATCACATACAGATCCCCCAGCCATAATAAAAAAAAGAAAAAAGGGCAAAGATAATTTTGACAATGAACTTGGCATTAGGGATGGTGGAAGGTGGAAGTGAAAAAATATCGATATAGGTAATAATTCTCAGAAAAAAATGAGATGAAATAGCAAAATAAACCCCTACGCGAAATTTTGGCTCGATTTGACGAATTTTACGATGATTTTTAAGACTCAAAAGTAGGAAAAAATCAAAATGCTCCAGTGATAGTACAGTAGCCCGTAGAACATTTAAATCACCAAAAAGGTTACCGTTTGCCGTTGTGATATAGTTATTTATTACGAAATTATAGATACTTTAACCCAAGTTTTACAGATCGCAACCCGCCGTGACCTATATTTATATATCTCCAAAAATTATATTTTTTTTTATTTTTCAAGGTTTACCACATGGATTAGCTATTGTCGTGTTCTACAGCTTTGTTTAATTGCCACTGATAATGGTAAGACTATGGAAAGTGATCATACACAGATTTAAGACCAGATAAAGTCCAACCATTTTCATCAGGTCTTAAATCTGTGTA
This sequence comes from Agriphila geniculea, assembly GCA_943789525.1. Classification (NCBI taxonomy): domain Eukaryota; kingdom Metazoa; phylum Arthropoda; class Insecta; order Lepidoptera; family Crambidae; genus Agriphila; species Agriphila geniculea. The sequence continues at coordinate 3,517,307 of OX038886.1, read as the reverse complement.
TGGCTAATTTTTATTGTCTTTTTTTTTGTCTGTGGCAATCAAACCAAGCTGTTGAACACGACAATAGCTAAACAATGTGGTAAACTTCAAAAATTAAAAAAAAAATATTTTTGGAGATATACAAATATAGGTTACGGCGGGTTGCGATCTGTAAAACTTGGGTTAAAGTATCTATAATTTCGTAATAAATAACTATATCACAACGGCAAACGGTAACCTTTTTGGTGATTTAAATGTTCTACGGGCTACTGTACTATGACAAAATAGTGTCGGCTATTAGAATCCATACGTAATTACAAAAAAAATGTTTTGGATAAATTATTGTAAAAACATCTATCGATATATCAGAGTATATCGATGAACTTATCTCGTAATTTTTTCCACATCCCTACTATTAAATATTTCTAAATAGAAATAAAGTATGCACATATTTTCACAATGTTTATTATGTTATCCTGCAAATTTATCAGTCCACAAGCAAACGTTACAATTTCATCCATGTAGCCTACATCCAAAATAGACACAATACATACAATACATTTCGCAATTTGGGTAGATTGGGCGTGTCAGTTTTTACAAAGTTTTTCAGCTGAGTTTCCACTGGTAAGCATTTTTATTATAATTTTACCACCTCAAAAATTATTGCGGCAAATTATGAAGGTAGGTTAGAACCGTCACAACTGGATTAAATGAATAAAATAGAAGAAATATTAACTATAACTTATTTGTTTACAAACAACCATAAAGTCATTATGACAGGTAATGACACTTGGCCGTTCTTTTTCTATAAGTAGATGACAAAGGTTTTCCTTCTTAAACTTTCATGCCACTAATGACGTCATTCCGGTTGACCATATCCGCTCGACAAATATATTTATAAAAAAATAAATACGGGACCAAATGTTAAAATATTCAAATTAGTTTCTTAAATTGGCCTAATCTGTAGTAAAAAAATATAAAAAAAATACCTTTTATTTTTTAACCAAAGCCAATTGTGTGACTGTATATAGGAAAGAAATAATTTTAATCCTTAGCCGCTAATTTCAAAATATCGAAAATGCACAACGAAATATTCAAGTTTTCACTTCTGCCGGCACTCCCGGAGTGCCAACCGATTTTTTTTTTAATAGATAGAGTGATTCAAGAGGAACGTTGATAGGTATAATACAAGGTGTCAAATTCCACACTACACCGAAGCGAAGCGAGCGCGGGTCGCTAGTAATTATTATAAAATCTTTTCAAAGTTATACTTTTTTTTTACTAAACCTAATTGATAGTGTAATAAAGGGCTGAATGACGTTGAGGGAGATCTAAACCGTTATTTAGATAAAGTAATTTATCAACGAAACCTGCATAAGGTGGTATGTTAATTACACCCTCGTCATACTCGCGTCTGCCGTGATGAAACCGCAAATTTAATGTTTCGTGATATACATATATTAGATGTGGATGTTTGAATAGCATACCGTGTATCTATATTAGATGTATATTATGTTTGAATAGCATACGTGAGGCAGAACTCAGGTGATTAAACAGTTGTCAAAATAAACAGCGAGCGCTTAAATTGAAGATTCTAGATAAGTACATGGATGTGAAAGATTCTAGATTGTACTTTTATTTTATTTAGTCAGCGAACTAAATCTATGGAATAAACATTCCGCTCAAAAAATGGCACCACACGAAAAGTACAACTAAGTGGATAGAGCCAAAAATGCTGGCATTTAATTATGCAGCACAAAGCGTCTGAACACTGTTTGCTTATTAGCGACCATAGTTTGTATACTTACTTACAGATCTTTTCTGTAAATAAACGAAAAAATAAGATACGTCATTTCTGCATCTTTTTACTGCCTTCTTTGCATCTTTTACACCATTTGACTATAAAGGACGTCATTTCTAAAAAACTCTCCATTTCTAGCATTTACAGATTATTTCCATAGGTATTATTACACAGTCAGTACATAGGCTAATTACGGAAACAACACTTTGTAAACACACCTTGACCTAGCTGATTTCCCAAAGTTGATTGTGATTAAATGAGTTTAAAAAACTTATGCTTTTTCTATATTGCTTCGAATTCAAGCTGTACATGTAAGTATCAGCTTCTCTTTGGAATCAGAGCAATGTATGTAAAAAGTAAAATATGAAATAGAAAACACTATCAACAGGCTCGTTTTACTGAAGTATCTTGATAAATATAGTTTCTTTTTTTATGTATGTTTTTTTGGAAAGGCAAAGGAATACAGTGCCCTAACGTTGTTTTTTTTTTGTTTTGTTTAAATTTTTGTTTTTTATTCTATTATGTTTGTATCTATGTTTTTGTTTGCTTTTTATCTCTATTTCGTGATGTCACTACTGGTCTCAGTAGAATACCAGTGCAGTAGACATTGTCTGCTGCTTCATACTGAGCTGAGGTCAGTATTGGAATCACATAGCACGTAATTTATTGTAGGTATTTAACATTGTTTTCGTTCATTATGCTGTCTAATAATAATGCTAATAATATGCTAATAATAAACAATATTCTATTCTATTCTATTCTACTCTACTCTACTCTACTCTACTCTACTCTACTCTACTCTACTCTACTCTACTCTACTCTACTCTACTCTACTCTACTCTACTCTACTCTACTCTATTCTATCCTATAAATCAAAAATAGTAATTTGTTTTTTATTAGTTTCTTCTCCAACAATTTCAAACTATTTACTATTCGTAGAAAAGTAATAAAGTTGACTGTCTATTTTTAATGTTATTCGTCTCATCTAGTATTTTATAGAATGTTATTCTCTAAGTGGATGCTTGTTTACAGAAACGATGCAAATAAAGAGACGCTGGCGGCTGCAAATTGACAACAGTGAATGCAGGAGAAACACAGAATCAGTCTTAATGTGGCTGAATGTGACTTGAAAAATGCAAATTTTCACAGTATGTAGTTAAGTTGTACCCTATCCCCCTTACTAATAAAGATTGAATAGCAGATGTATAGTTACACAATGGTTACTCTCTGTCAAACTATTTGAATTTGACATTAAAAAGAAAGTGACAAAACACTGTGTAACTATGCAGCTGCTATACAATCTTTATTAGTAAGGGGGTAAATCTACATAAATAAAAAAATGGGTAGTATTCAATCGGGTAACAAATGTAACAATAAATTCCCATTTTGGGTATCAAAAATACTGAATATAGCGTACTGAAAAACTAAGTGGGCGACGGACTGAGGGCGACTACAAATGTTGAAAATGGGTGACTTTAAAATACAAATTGAGGATCTAGTTATTAACTATTCGGGTGACAACCTTAGGGCATACAAAACATTTAAAATTTGGCATATATTTTATTTAAAAAATAAAACCGGTCAAGAGCGAGTCGGACTCGCGCACCGAGGGTTCCGTACAATCATAAATAATCGGCAGACAGGTGGAAGGGCGAACAGACGGACAGTTAATTTACAAATCTTAACCACAGCTGCTTATGGTGATGAAAACGTTTCAGCCACTCCACATTGCAAACTGTTTATATTAGGTACTAAGTAGGAACTTATTCTTCGTTTATTCGTACGGCAAATAGTAGGTAATTATATTAGAACCAGCCACCAATTATTATTGTAGTATTAGGTTGCGCCATCTCTTAACCGATAGTGGAACTATTTTATTTTCTTAGGTCAGCATTCTTAGGTCAGCGCCATCTGTTGACTGGTAGTGAAACTAAAGAATTTTTGTTTGTTTTTAAATTTATAAAAAAATGTGTTATATTGAGACATCGTTTTATTTTTCCTGTAATCTTTACATAAACTACTATAACATAGAATTATTTCAGATTTTTCTCTTTGCAAACTTCGGAGATAAGGGGGGGACCGGTATTTTATTTACATTTTTCATCATAAGTCGAAGACTATGCGGCCTAAGAAAAAAGGAAAAAATGTTTTAAAATGTGCAAACAGCGTTCTTTCATATGATACCCCACATGCTCTAGTTAAAGACTTTAAAAGACTTTAAATTTTTAAGACACCTTTTCAGTCCCTGTTGTAAAAAAAATATATTTTTTTTATTTCTTTCTTATTTGCAAAATAGTTGAGCAAATATCATCTTAAACTGTTCCAAATTTCAAGTTGATACCATTAGTAGTTCTCGAGATATCCAGCTGTGACAGACAGACAGACTGAGTCACACCATAAGAGTTCCTTTATTACCATTTTGGTACGGAACCCTAAAAATGGGTAGTATTCAATCGGGTAACATAAGTAAATAATTTCCCATTTTGGGTATCAAAAATACTGAATATAGCGTACTGAAAAACTGAGTGGGCGACGGACTGAGGGCGACTACAAATGTTGAAAATGGGCGACTTTAAAATACAAATTGAGGATCTAGTTATTAACAATTTGGGTGACAACCTTAGGGCACACAAAACATTTAAAATTTGGCATATATTTTATTTAAAAAAGGTGACTATCATTTTAATCGAGACGACAAAAATATAGTTACCTACTTGGTATAATAGTTGACCACTCAGTATTTCCGTCACTCATTTAGAATTTTCACTGCTAGTGCTTACTCAAATTATGTAGTCGCCCGTTTTATGTTTTTTGTAATCCACAGTTTGTCACCCGTTTAGTTATTTTGTCGCCCAAAAAATAAACCGCTGCCAGGTTCAGTATTTAAGTATCCCATTAACAGTCGCCTTTAATTATTTCCAGTCACCCTATTAATTAATTCCCAATAAAAATGAATCGCCGTAATGTATGTAATCCAATAACTTTAAAAAGACTGAACCAAATAAGATAATTGTTTTTGTGTTGTGTTTGTTATTATCAGGACAAGGCTTTCAATAGTTTGTTTAAAAGAAAATTTTCGAAAAATTATACGGAAACACGAAAAAAAATATTTTCTCTTTTCCGTCATAGAAATTCTAAGAAAATTAATCGCCGACATGATATGTACATAAAGGCTGGTTTACATTATCTTAGTCTTTAGTAGAGTGCTTTAGGAGAGTAGAAGTTCATTACGTGGTGTGTTTGACGTTCTTTTAAAATCGACGAACATGCCAAGCAATGTATTTCTACTCGCTACTCGACTCGGTCGTCTACTTGACTAATGTAAACCAGGCCTAAGCGCATAACTTTAGAACGACTGCACCATATTAGAAATGCAAAGAAAAGTAGCAATGTATTTCAACCACCTGTCAAATGAAGCCGACGGCGAAGTCGACGACACTTGGGCGGTAGGGCCCCAGGACAAGGTTTGAATAAAATATTTCTTTTTCCGTCAGCAAATCACATAATTTTTTTTTTGAGTTGAAATTTTTACACAACGTAACATTTTCATTATTCGAATTTCTCATAGGACTGGGAACTTCAAGAACTACAGTGAAGAAATACTGGTCAATATTATTTCAGCTATTTTACTTTATAATCAATGCACTGCCACAAATTATTTCCTTAGTCAACAGACTTTACTAAAGAAGAAGACTCGTAAAGAACCAAAGATTTTCCCACTTCTTTGCGTTGTCAAGTAAAAATACAAATATTTCAGCAACTAAAATACAAAAGTAAAAGATGCTGGCACTTGTTTAACTCATGAGAGGGCCCAAAGTATTTCTATCAAGAAACGTCCATTTTGATTGGATTTGTCGCGAGTCGCGGCGCACCGAACTGAGGGCCATCGGTCAAAAAACGTTGTAGCGATTTTATTTTAATCAAAATAATACTTTTACTTACTATAAAAATTGAGTAGATATTTCTAAAGTGCTACGGCACCAGACGGGCTACGATATGGGTGAGTCGATTTTTCTAGAATATTTTTGATCTTAATTCTAAAATAGCAAACGTGTTTGAGAAATATTGACAGAAAGCCTGTATTATGAGTTTGAACAGTAACGTTTACTTAAAAACTACACTAAACTAAGAGTTTTCATACAAAACAAATTTTAATACAGTCACTATAGAGCTTAGTAAGCGTCCCGTGTTGCCAGTGGTACCATCAGTTTGTACCACCGGTGGCACCACTTATCATTCACCTACTCGGTGGTGGTTTACCACCAAAATTAATATTTTTCATTGTTGCTCAAAACGGAAGCTTATCCATTAACAGAGTCAAACAGTTAGAAAGTTTTCATTTTTAGGGTTCCGTACCCAAAGGGTAAAAATGGGACCCTATTCTAAGACTCCGCTGTCCGTCTCTGTCTGTCACCAGGCTGTATCTCATGAACCGTGATAGCTAGACAGTTGAAATTTTCACAGATGATGTATTTCTGTTGCCGCTATAACAACAAATACTGAAAACAGAATAAAATAAATATTAAATGGAGGCTCACATACAACAAACGTGATTTTTGTGCCGTTTTTTGCTCGATATTAGTAACAGTTTAATTTTTTACAGATGATGTATTTCTTTTGCCGCTATAATAACAAATAGTAAAAACAGAATAACATAAATATTTAAGAGGTGCTCACATACAACAAACGTGATATTTTTGCCGTTTTTTGGTACGGAACCCTTCGTGCGCGAGTCCGACGCGCACTTGGCCGGTTTTTTTTTATTTTATTAGTAGGTAAGATAATATTAAGTTTAATTCATAAGACGAATGATTGTCATTCTTTCAACACCCCCTCGCTCGTAATAATTTTGATTTTATTTTACCTTATAAAATGTTAGTGAAAAAATCTAAAACGAATAGACTTTCTCGTAGTCGATTCTTAGTGTTCGAATAATACAAAATTAAGCATTTGATATACTTAACCACAGAAATTTATTTAATTTTACTTTTTGAAATCGCTACCGCTCATCAACATGGCAGCAATAGGATACTTCTCGTAGGTAGTTGGTTAAAAGTTAGCCGGTCGGACTTTCGGCGGATCTTTCATTAGGTCGGGTATTGATAACGGATAGTTCGGCCCCTTATGGATGGTTGACGTAAATCCACCGGTTTCAATCTTAGATCTTTGAGTCACATCACAGCTTTGTTTGAAGGTCTTTGACTGAGAAACGGGTTGACTTTTGAATGAGAAATGGGTTGTCTTTTGAATGAATAAGATGATAGAATTTAAGATAATATTAGGTAGGTAGTCGGTTTATTTCGAAAGACGCAGGCTCGATGAACGATTGCTCGAATGAATTATTGACCGACAAACTATTGGTCGAGGAGTCGCTGTTTCGAATAACTTACTTTCGAAAGACGCAAGCTCGATGAACGAAAGTAAGTCGAAAGTAAGTTATTCGAAACAGCGACTCCTCGACCAATAGTTTGTCGGTCAATAATTCATTCGAGCAATCGTTCATCGAGCTTGCGTCTTTCGAAAGTAAGTTATTCGAAACAGCGACTTCTCGACCAATAGTTTGTCGGTCAATAATTCATTCGAGCAATCGTTCATCGAGCTTGCGTCTTTCGAAAGTAAGTTATTCGAAACAACGACTCCTCGACCAATAGTTTGTCGGTCAATAATTCATTCGAGCAATCGTTCATCGAGCTTGCGTCTTTCGAAAGTAAGTTATTCGAAACAACGACTCCTCGACCAATAGTTTGTCGGTCAATAATTCATTCGAGCAATCGTTCATCGAGCTTGCGTCTTTCGAAAGTAAGTTATTCGAAACAACGACTCCTCGACCAATAGTTTGTCGGTCAATAATTCATTCGAGCAATCGTTCATCGAGCTTGCGTCTTTCGAAATAATGTTGCAGACCCGGAAAGGAAAAGTAAGCCTCTTATTTGTACTAAAAATAATAAAGATACCACAGCGAGGAACACCAACCATTTTTTTCTGTAGTATTCGACAAAGCATCTTCTCCAGTAACATTTCAAATCTTTCTTTGAGCACCAGCAGCGTTCATTTTGAACCCTTATCGAAAAAAAATATTGCAAAATGTATCTAATAAAAATTATTAAATATATATTTAACTAGCGGCCCGCCCCGGCGTCGCACGGGTGCAATGTAGTTACTAAATGTAAAACTGTGCTAATGTGGTGTCAGTTTAAAGTTATTAGATTATTATACTACAGGATACATATACCTAGGAGGACGACATATACCTATACCACGTACATACGCAAGGGGTGATATAATATAATTGACGTGTGTGTCTGTCTATCTGAGGCAATCTAGCTCCCAAACTTATGGATCGATTTTAATGCGGTTTTTATGCATAGTTGAAGTGAAGCGTTTTACAGACGGCGGGAAGCGACTTTGTTTTATACTATGTAGGTATAGCTTTTGCCCGTGGCTCCGCCCGCGTGGGAGTCGGTAATCGTTGTAAGTCTTCCCTTGGAAACCAATGATTGGGATGAAAAGAAGCCTGTGTTAAGTATTCCAGACTTTAATCTAAATCTGTACCAAATTTCTCCTAAATCCGTTCAGACGTGATTGAGTCTGATATGATTGAGTAGGTAACAAATCATGAACAACATCCAAACATCAAAACTTTCACATTTATACAATTTTGTGATTATATAGGTAATAGCTGCACTCCGCGGTTTTACCCGCGCAGTCTGTCAATTCTGTAACCAAACTCGCATCTCACTTTACTTCGCGTGAATTTGTTATTAGACATTTGTTTACTAAATGAGCTATTTTACTAATTGCAAAAAATTTTGGTAGCCTGCGTAGCTATCTAAAATCTTTTGTGATAGAAAAAATATATTATCATTATCTTATTTATGATTTGAAATTCCCGTGCAGTGAGATTCGAAGTGGGGTTCGAGTTTGGTTACAGAATCGACGCCCTGTCAACGATTCTGTATTAGGTAGGTAGGTACTTAATAAAATTTCTTAGCGGCAAGTAATTTAACAAAATAAGTATAATATTGTTACATTTAATACCTTATAGTTAAAAATTCTAATATCTTCGCATATAGTTATCTTCTTTATAAATAAAAATGGATGTATGTTTATTTGTTTCCTTTGCACTCCTAAACCATTCATTCACATCTGATTATGATGTCTGCTTACTACTAAAAAGATTCCTGGCTAAAAAAACGTGACATTGCAACGCATGCCGGGCAAAGATTTATGCCGGGTGCAACTCGGTGCAACTAATGTTGTGCATTATTATCAGGCTCTCCATCGAATCACTTCTCTATATACCACATTCCTTGTCAGATATTTGCTTTTATTTGACTAATATTTCGTAAAGTAGTGAAAATAGGGATAAAATCTTATACAACATAAAACGTCAGCTCGTGCGATGACAACTTTTTGCTTTCTCCGTCGTGAACCAACGAACATAATAATTATACTCTCAGAGGAGGTGACAACCTGACAACTGACATTTATTTTTCTTAATCGTACAAATGCACTAAGAAGTTTTGATTCCGATATCGAAGTCAACCACCCTAAAAATAGCCTTCTACCCCTTTTCAACGCTGTTAGGGGATACATTTCAAGAAAATACGAAACACGTATTCAATTAATATTGTGAAAGAATGTCTATGCCAAATTTCAAGTCAATCGGGCCAAGGAATCGCTTTCTCCCATACAAACTTTGCCACCCTGTTTTACCCCCTTAGGGGTTGAATTTAGCAAAATCCCGTCTTAGTGAGCACCTACACCCTAAAAGGAACCCCCATGCAAAATTTGAGACTCCTAGCACTTGTAGTTTCTGAGATTTCGTGATGAGTCAGTGAGTGATTTACTCTTTTATATATATAGATAATTTTTATTAGATAAAGCGCGAGCATAGCGAAGTTTTTGCTAGTCTTAATAAGTTGTATTTTTGTATAAAAAAGCAAGAAAATTATTAATTTGTTTTAATTTTACCAGAAAATCAGCTGTCAAACAATATATTACATTCCCCCATAAATTTTGTATTGCCAGAAAATATAGGTATCACGCAAAATTCATGCTTCAAAAAGGCCGCGAATTTTTCCAACTACCTATTATTTATTTGCATTAATTTTGAGAGCACAGAGTGTATCTTAACAATAATATTCTATTGAGGCACCTACTTAAATTAACACATTACTTCGAAAAGTGAAAAACACAGAGGCAATCTATTTTTAAAAAGCAAATTATAACCTGCAATACTAACTCCAAACATACTACACTATCTCTACATTTACATGGCTCCTTTAGAGTCATGTACTTTCCCATTTACTTAACCTGTAGCACCCCCCATTTCCCGTGAATGGGCGGAGTTATACATTTTTCAATAGGCCATAATCTCCGGTGGCGTGACACGCAACGGGATCTTCGCGCCCTCGATTCCGTATGGTCTATGATATACGAAAAAGGGTGACATATGGAGAAATCTTTTTGTTATGTTATATAGGCAAACGCTTGACCGCTATCACGGCCTGGTGGTAAGCAATGATGCGATCTACAATGAAACTTTGGCAACTGAAAATCTTCTTTTTCGAACCTAAAAAAAACTACATGAACAAAATGAGTGTAAATGAGTCTTGTTTAAAGTTGTAATTGTAAGCGATGCACGTCGGTCACCATGCTCAAGCTTCAGGGGCCCTATTTTTGAATCGCTCGGCTGGCGTCGAGCGCTCGTTTCTACTGATTTTCGTTCGACAAATCAACTCAAATGTATGAGATTAAGTCAAATGTCAAACGAAAATCAGTAGAAAGCAATCGCTCGACGCCAGCCGAACGATTCAAAAATAGGGCCCCTGAAGTTACCCTTTCGGCCTTTTCCAAATCTGCCCACAGTGAATTTTTCGTACACTTGTCCTGATAAGTGTACGAAAGAAGTAGCTGTTCGTGCTAAGGGCACTCTGGCTGAGTTCCTGAACTCAGCCAGAGTGCCCTTAGCACGAACAGCTATCGAAAAAACGCACGCAAAAGTACTGGATATCGTTAGAGTAATTCTCTATGGGAAATATTATTTCGCTTTTCAGCAATAGATGGCGCAGTACAAATTTCCCATACAAAATTACTGTATCGAATGTTTTACGCACGTTATTTTTTCGATAAGTAACTGTTCGTGCTACGGGTACTGATGTTAATTAGAAACAGTCAGAAATATTAAACTGCCTCCTCCACTCCTCGTCATTCCACCGACACCCAGGATCTCATCCGTGGCAGTAACCCACCGAGCCGATACAAATTGTGCACCGCGTCTGATATCTCCACCGATACCGTACGACTGCAAATTGGAAACTGACGCCTGAATTCTAAGCTTGATGACAAAGTCTTTTACCTTTAGAAGTCTACATATAGCATTGAATAGTCTTGACTACAAAATGTATTTACGCTCATATGGAATTATATTACCAGTTTCATTTTTTAAATTCAAATTCAATGAGTCGGCAAACGTGACATTAAAAAAGATATCTCGTCGATTCCACGTCGGTTGTCACGTGACGAAGTCGGCGGGCTGATTATCTAATTAGAAACCACCTAGCGACCGGTTGCAGTTCATAGATGATAGTGATCCATTGCTACTTCTTTTTGGATTAAAAAAAACATACCAAAGAAAAGAAGCAATGTATATGGAATGAAACCGGTCGCTAAATAGTTTCTTTTTAGATAATCAGGGTGCGGATCTTCTCAGTTGTCAGGCTGCGTTCAAACGATAACGCACGACTCGCCCTCAACCCGAACTCAACTCAAACTCAACTCGAACTCAACTCAACCGGAGCCCACTCCTTGAAATACAGCGCTTACAATTTTGAGTTTTATAACACATTAATAAGCTCCGTTATATTTTGTCGATGCAACTGCACACGGCTCGCCCTCAACCCGAACTCAATTCAAACTCAACCCGAACACAACCCGAACTCTACTCAAACTCAACCGGCGGGCTGATTATCTAATTAGAAACCACCTAGCGACCGGTTGCAGTTCATAGATGATAGTGATCCATTGCTACTTCTTTTTGGATTAAAAAAAAACATACCAAAGAAAAGAAGCAATGTATATGGAATGAAACCGGTCGCTAAATAGTTTCTTTTTAGATAATCAGGGTGCGGATCTTCTCAGTTGTCAGGCTGCGTTCAAACGATAACGCACGACTTGCCCTCAACCCGAACTCAACTCAAACTCAACTCGAACTCAACTCAACCGGAGCCCACTACTTGAAATACAGCCACAGAATAAATAATAGTACAAGTACAGAAGCAGCACGCCGCAAAGTCATTTAAATAAATAGCGACTTTTGCACCGACACAATAAAGTGCAAATCAGGTCGCGTAGCGCTAATGGCCTACAGTTATATTCACCTAGTAGTTGCCTCTCTTTCTATCGCGTGCTCTTACCTTTTCTGACGACGTAACGTTAGGGTTGACTTCTTTTAAATGAACTAAGTAGCATATATCATAATGTGAAAAACGACAATTGTATATTGGTTTTTTGATTTAGACATCCGTACACGGCACAGTAATATCGATTCGACATTGTTACTATTATAAAGAGACAATACCTACGCAGGCAGTAAGATGCCGCGCGCTACACAGGCGGGCGTTTGGCGGCCCTCTGTTCACTTGTGCCTTCGTAGGCACGGCTAGCGGTAGGTGTTTATCGCGCGACCTTGAGCGAGTGAGGGAGGCCTGATACAGCGCTTACAATTTTGAGTTTTATAACACATTAATAAGCTCCGTTATATTTTGTCGATGCAACTGCACACGGCTCGCCCTCAACCCGAACTCAACTCAAACTCAACCCGAACACAACCCGAACTCAACTCAAACTCAACCCGAACTCTCCGCAAACTCACCTGAACATTACACAAGAGCTTATTAATGTGTCGTAAGACTCAAAATTGTAAGCGATGTATTTCAAGGTGAGCTGCGGTTGAGGTGAGTTTGAGTTGAGATCGGGTTGAGGTCGGGTCGTGTGTTATCGTTTGAACGCAACTTACGCGACGAATCGTAGCGTCTCGACTCTAGGTTACTTTCATAAATAACCGCAGAAAATAATATTGGGGAAGTCGTTACGAAGCTCTCGTGCTCCGCCACACATTTAGGCCGACACTCGACTACGAGGCTGCTGTTGCACCGAACAGGGGATATCGCGACGAAAGTATATTATACAAGTTGTGAGGCCAATATAGACAACTAGCTGGAGTAGGTACAACTTCCTTTTTTAGGGTTCCGTACCAAAATGGTAAAAAAGGAACCCTTATGGTGTGACTCAGTCTGTCTGTCTGTCACAGCTGGATATCTCGAGAACTACTAATGGTATCAACTTGAAATTTAGAAAAGTTTGAGATGACATTTGCCCAACTATATTGCAAATGAGAAAGAAAAAAAAAACATTTTTACAACAGGGACTGTAAAGGGGTCTTAAAAATTTGAAGTGAGGTGACTAAAGCATGTGGGGTATCATATGAAAGAGCGCTGTTTGCACATTTTAAAACTTTTTTTTTCTTTTCTTAGGCCGCATAGTTTTCGACTTATGATGAAAAATGTAAAAAAAATACCGTCCCCCCCCCCTTATCTCCGAAGTTTGCAAAGAGAAAAATCTGAAATAATTCTATGTGATAGTAGTTTATATAAAGATTACAGGAAAAATAAAACGATGTCTCAATATAACACACTTTTTTATAAATTCAAAAAACAAACAAAAATTCTTTAGTTTCTCTACCAGTCAACAGATGGCGCTGTCCTAAGAATGCTGGCCTAAGAAAAAAAAATAGTTCCACTATCGGTCAAGAGATGGCGCAACCTAATACTACAATAGTAATTGGTGGCTGGTTCTAATATAATTACCTACTATTTGCCGTACGAATAAACAAAGAATAAGTTCCTAGTTAGTAATATAAACAGTTTGCAATGTGGAGTGACTGAAACGTTTTTCAGTAACCATAAGTAGCTGTGGTTAAGATTTGTAAATTAACTGTCCGCCTGTTCGCCTTTCCGTCTGCCGTTTATCCTACTTTTTAGGGTTCCGTAGCCAAAATGGCAAAAAACGGAACCCTTATAGATTCGTCATGTCTGTCTGTCTGTCTGTCTGTCTGTCTGTCTGTCTGTCTGTCTGTCTGTCTGTCTGTCTGTCTGTCTGTCTGTCTGTCTGTCTGTCCGTCCGTATGTCACAGCCACTTTATTCCAAAAGTATTAGGACTACATAGTGGAAACTAAGTAGGCAGGTGTATTCTGTGAACCGCTTTACGATTTTTATACAAAAATAAAAAAAATAAAAGATTACGGGGGGGCTCCCCATACATGGAACTGAAACTGAAAATATTTTTTTTCATCAAACCAATACATGTGGGGTGTCTATAGATAGGTCTTTAAAAATGACATTGAGGTTCCTAAGACTATTTTTTTTTAAAGTCAACCGTTTAAAAAATATATGCTGCCAAAGTGGTAAAATGTGTGTCCCCCCCCCTTTAACTTTTAAAGTAAGAGGGTGAAAAATCTAAAAAAAATATAAACTATAGATCTTAATAAACACTTTCAACGAAAATTGTTTTGAACGAAATACAGTAATTAGTTTTCGAGATATAGTACATTTTCCAAAACCGCAAATATAACTTTGTCATTCATACAAACACTGTGAAAAACAAAGTTATTTTTTCAGTCGAAAAATGATAGCGGTATTAAAATATGGTATGGTATAATGTACCTACGGAACCCTACTGCGCGTGGCCCGACACGCACTTGGCCGGTTTTTTAAAGACTGTACTAAAGTAACATATCCAAATATATTTATGATTGTACGGAACCCTCGGTGCGCGAGTCCGACTCGCTCTTGACCGGTTTTATTTATTCAATGATAATGCGTATCTAGTGATTTGTTTTAATATTATTTCTTGTTTTTAGAGGAAGGTTTTTTTTAGTCAGTTTTTTGTTTTTTAAACATTTTTTTATATTTGGTGTAAGTACTTTCTGTATTAGATAGTGTAGATAGGTATATTATTTAGGTAGAAAAATCGGCTCAGCCACACATATACATACGGCACAGGCACAGCCTGCCTAGCATGACCGATTTAGCATTTTATCGACATTCAACTGTCAAATTCCTTTGTCTTTTTGACAGTTTATCGTGATAAAATGCTATATCACGCGATATAAATCGGTCATGTTAGGCGGGCTGAATAACTAATAGTACTTACAAGTAGGTAAGTAAAACGGGTCATACTGAGAATATCCTTTTTTGAAGTTGGTTAAAATACCAAAACTTTCTCCTAAATGTATTCAAAAATTCCAAATTCAAAATTAATTTATTCAGTGTAGGCTGTTACAAGCACTTGTGAATGTCATAGAAGCTACGCCATCGGTTCGCAAACCCTAAGCGGGAGACCTTGTAACGAGAAGAACCGGCAAGAAACTCGTCAAGGGCTGCTTTTTTCTCCCTGTATATTTCAAACAAATACTATTCTGAAACTGCATCAAAATCGGTTCAGCCAAACGCGAGATAATCGCGGACAAACATACATATACATACAAGTCAAACTGACAATCTTCTTTTTTTGAAGTCAGTCAAAAATAGCGTTATGGCGTTATCAGGAATCGCTGAAATGGTAAGATGAAGTCAGATTCGAGCCTTATAAGGCACAGAAATCTCCTATTTGCCAGTTCGTCAACTGAGTTGTCGCCCCATGCATGATGCCATGCCTAACTGTAGACTCGGTACTGGCCCACCACACCACCAAAAGAAATCATACGCCGTCAGTAATCACATAATAAATAGCACTTCTTTTAACATTGCAGGCCAAGATTCATTACGGATTTAATTACGGTTTGAACGCGATATGTGTTTAAACTAATGACAAATGTTTTCACTAATGACAAATTAACTACGCTCTGCTACCAAATGTTTTGTTGTAAGCGGATCGATCCAGGAAAGTAACACAAAGGGAAGTAACACAAAGGAAAAGGTAACACAGTGGAAGCGTAATGAAATGGAACGGGCCAAAAATGCCGGCTCCGTCCTGGTGCTTCGATCGGCTTACGACCCAACCAAAACTTATTATCAATATTATTATATTAACTTAGAATTAATAATTAACTGACTCACAGATCAAAGTCCAAATTTCCTCCCGAGGTCACGCCACGCGATGAGTCCTCTCGCCGGCGGTGCGGGCCTGGCGCCGCCCTGTGACGTTAACACTTCCTACCTAACTTGGCCAAGTTACCCCAAAACACAGACGGCACCAGAAATACGTTATGGAGACTTCGCAATAATTTCTTCGTTCTTCAGATTATTGAGTGACACCGAATGTGTGCCACGAAAAGTCTTTCACTCGGTACAAATTCACTCGAGATGATAAAATATAACAAACATCGAGTTACGACACAAACTACGTTAATCTTACAATGAAATGATAACAAACACCCGATTTTATACTTGCTATTTCACAATAAATCACATCAAAACTTCACGGGTTTTACTTAAAATAAAACAAGACAACGCCCAAAGCAAAATGACGACAAGAACCGAAGTAAAGCAAAACAATATGTGTTGGCTCGCCGCGGACGTAAAAACCAATGCGTAATAACGAAAGGAATGCAAACTTGCTTGGCGCACACACACGCGCGTGCAGTTGCCGATCCTCGCTCGGCAATTCAATTTTAAAAGACCCATAACGCCATCTCGCGCCGACTTGCACGAAGTACAAAATATCCAGCAAACCGAATTAGTAAAAAGTACCAAGTTGGTGCTATTCCAAAGCACGCGCGCAAACAACCCGACCTGCCACTAAATAAGAAACGCACGCGAGTTATGAGGAGCGCAGACGAGATGGCGCCCCGAGTGTTATATTCTAAACAATATGATATAGCAATTTATCACGTTTGACTGTCAAAAGACAATGAATTTTGACATTTGAGTGTCGTAGGTCAACTGTTTAACTCACCACCGTGCTGTCGTTTTAAATCCTGTAATTCATGTCATATCTAATTTTAATTAATAGTACTATTTACTTATGTACATATTCCCAGTTATTTTTTAAATCCGCACAAAAAAAACTCTACTAAAAAATCACCGAATACATTGTTTTAGAATTTTATGCTAAGTACCGACAAGAAATTTGGCAACGGCTATGTTTTTCTTCCCATTTCACAGCACAGGAAATCTAATAGTATTTTCTGCGCAGAAAGTCACTTTCCAACACACAAATACAGGTGTTATTTTAATACAAACGAGGTAACTTTGAAGGCTTGGTTTTCTGCCAGGGATGAAATGAACCGTGCTGTAATCTGATGATGGCCATCCAGGGACTGAATGGAGTAGATTCAGATCGCTATACACACCCAACTGATCTGATCAGCATTCTAAAAGATTAATGGGTCAGGTCAGGTCAGGTGCTGGTCAGATCAGTTGGGTATGTATAGCGATTTGAATCTCCTCTATTCACCCCTGGATAGCCGTCATCAGATCACAGCACAGTACATCCTTGGCAGGAAACCAAGGCTTCAAAGTTACCTCGTTTGTATGAAAATAACACCTGGTATCCCTAGACAAAGTTGATGTGTATACTGTGTATATGTTACCGGCAATGTGTATAATCCGGCATTGTATACAATGCCTAGGCATTGTATACAATGCCTAAAACGATCAGGCAATGTATGAAATATAATTCATTTTATACTTTGCCTAGGCATTGTATACAATGCCTGCTGGTCCACCGGCAATGTGTAAAATAAGTATATTTCTGTTGTCTGTTATAAAAAAATAACCTCGAAATTTAAGGCACACGCTCCGCTGCGCTTCGCACTCGCCTTAAATTTCTAACCTATACGCGGGACCTACAGGAGTGAAGCAGGTTCGATTCCAAACTCAAATTTTTGTTGTCTGTTATAAAAAAATAACCTCGAAATTTAAGGCTCACGCTCCGCTGCGCTCCGCGCTCGCCTTAAATTTCTAACCTATACGCGGGACCTACAGGAGTAAAACAGGTTCGATTCCAAAGAGCCCCCCTCGAGCCCCCTCGAGCCCCCCTCGAGCCCCCCTTGAGCCGCCCTCGAGCCCCCTCGATCCCCCTCGAGCCCCCTCAAGCCCCCCTCGAGGTCCCCTCGAGCACCCCTCGAGCCCCCCTCGAGCCCCCTCGAGCCCCCTCGAGCCCCTCTCGAGCCCCCCTCGAGCCCCCTCGAGCCCCCCTCGAGCCCCCTCGAGCCCCCCTCGAGCCCCCCTCGAGCCCCCCATCGAACCCTCCTCAAGCTTTCCCCGAGCCCCCCCCCTCGAGCCCCCCTCGAGCCCCCTCGAGCCCCCCTCGAGCCCCCCTCGAGGTCCCCTCGAGCACCCCTCGAGCCCCCCTCGAGCCCCCTCGAGCCCCCTCGAGCCCCTCTCGAGCCCCCCTCGAGCCCCCTCGAGGCCCCCTCGAGCCCCCCTTGAGCCCCCCATCGAACCCTCCTCGAGCTTTCCCTGAGCCCCCCCTTCGAGCTTTCCTCAAGCCCCCCCCCCCCTCGAGCTTTCCCCAAGCCCCCCACGATCCCCCCTCGAATCTATTCTCGAAAATCTTTTTATTATACACATTGCCGGTGGACCAGCAGGCATTCTATACAATGCCTAGTCATTGTATACACTGCCTAGGTAATGTGTGAAATAGATATCAATATTCATTATATTTCATACATTGCCTAAAAGGGCCAGGCATTGTATACAATGCCTAGGCATTGTATACAATGCCTGCATTTCATACATTGCCGGTAACATATATATAATGGATTCTTTATTGCAATCGTTACAGCGTGCAATAAAAATAAAGAAAACTTTATAGTTGAATCTACGGCTTTGAAAGGTGATTTTATGGCTTAGGAAGCACAAACAACAATGTAGAAATCTAAGTCTGAAACATAAAATTGGATATTGAATATCGGTGTGAGGGTGTGCCGAGATTGCAGAGGCCACTTCCCGCATCTTTATTGCTATATTATGCAACATTATGCACCAAGTATGCAAAACATATCGTTTCTCATCCCCTATAACGTCAGGTAAGAATCTGGCCTAGTTAGGAGGTATTTAGTTCGAAATAGTTTGAGAGTTCCTATTTAGTTTTCAATGAGCTTTAGTTCGGGCTTTAAGGTTATGGCACTTTGATTGCACTAGAGAAAATGGGTCTTCTACCTAACATGCAGAAGTCTGATAAACACTATTGTCATTTAATTAATCAGTTTTATGGGCCAAAAAGTAGTTACATAAGTCAGTATTTACATAAGTATCTAGTTATTACAGAGCCTAGGTCAATAAAATTCTTCTGATTAAGGGGCCATAATAGGAAAACATGGTTTGAGCGGGCCATATTTTTATATAGAAAACGTAAAGTTGTAGTCACAAAAAAATATACGACAAGCTAAAGAGATTATCTAGTAGCTACAAGTATTAAATTGCGTGTAAACTTCACAGATGATTGTAAAAAAATCTGAATATCATCAAAAGCGCTTGTCGCGGGCCATATTTTTGGCGTAAATAATAGCGGAAACGTATTGAATTCTACATCAAAATACACTTTAACGTACTGTGCAGTTGCTCCAATAACTTTTTTGCAAGAAAGATAAATAGTGCTAAAGATAAAGATGATCAAACAACGTAAAACATCGAAAAAGTGCAGAAGTGAAGTTATTTTCCATACACGTAAAAAAAAAGACAAAGACAAATGAATTCGCATAACGGAGCCTTAAACACAATGGAGACTGTTTGTAAAAAAATGATTGAATTTTTTATAGGAAAGTTTAAGAATTTTTGGTTGCGTGAAAAAAACTAAAAAAATAAAATAAATTCGTCTTAGCAAAAGTACGGGAGTAACAGCAGAATGGAGATTATTCCTTAGCCACCCACCACCCACACAACCAGAACATCAACAAAAAAAAATTCGACAGAATTATTATTCTATCAAAGTCTGGGGCCCTATTTTTGAATCGCTCGGCAGGCGTCGAGCGCTCTTTTCGAGTGATTTTCGTTCGACTTCTCATTGTTTTGAGTCATATGTCGAACGATCCCTGGTCAACGGAAGATGAGACTCTGTTGGAAAAGGGACTAATTTTGCGCCTTATTTTAGGGGTCAGTTTCCAAACGTTAATTTAACTGGGTAAAGGTAGGGTTTCCTAGGATGACGGTGCCTTCATATTACGGCT
Source organism: Agriphila geniculea (assembly GCA_943789525.1). Classification (NCBI taxonomy): domain Eukaryota; kingdom Metazoa; phylum Arthropoda; class Insecta; order Lepidoptera; family Crambidae; genus Agriphila; species Agriphila geniculea. The sequence continues at coordinate 3,497,351 of OX038886.1, read as the reverse complement.
GTAATTAATTAGGCTGATTTACTCGGAAAGTGGCGCCACCATTTCAGTCTCAATTCTTTCGTTAACCACACTCTAGCAAGAACTTTAGATTCATCAATGAATTTGAAGGCCTATAGTTCCGCTTTCCGCAGAAATGTCAAAATTCATTTTTTTTTTAGACATTTCCCATTCCAATAAAAAGGTAAAGTAGGTACAATTCCGTATTATTGTGGAAAAAAATATTGAGTACCTACCTCTACCTAGTTGCGTGGATTACCTCCTACACCCAAACTTAAATTCTTTTTAATTTATGTTTATGTAATTTGTCGGCTATTTAGTTCAGTATACTTACACAGTATAACGCGGCCATCCCATCCATTAAGTTGATTCAAGGCAGTAAAGTAAGCACTTCGTTCCAATTTCGCTCGCAAATATGCGACCTAAACTAGTGGAATACAATCGAATTATACGTCCAATTAGCCATTGACAAGGCCCCATGTGTTGCCGCACCTATCCAGTTATATCCGGTTTCGGCTGATTACAACCGGAATGTTCCGGAAAACGGTAATAGCCGGATAATGCTCGTAGGTATGTTTATCGAACGCTTTTGCGGCGTATTAGCTTGCTGTGGTCTGGTTGAGAAAATCAATGGTTTGGATCCTACTAATATTATAAATGTGAAAGTTTGTGGGTTTGGATTTTGGATGTTTAGATGTTTGTTCCTCAATCACGCAAAAACTACTGAACGGATTTGGTTGGAATTTGGCACACAGATAGTAAATAGCCTAAATTAAAACATAGAACACTTTTTAGCCCGATATTCTTACGGGAACGGGAGCCACTAGCAGTATAATAAATAAACGGTTTAATGGACATTGATTGGGCTAACGACACCCTAGAATTTTTAAATTGTATTTACCAATTCAAACTAAGTTACGTCACAGATTTAGGGACGAAAAGTGTGTTTTAAGAACTAATAATGTGCACCTAAATATTTACGTAAAATTGTATTGTATTGCAATACGTATTTAAATTAAAATTCGCCATTTCAGATACATTCATCAAGCTAATATAACTCAATACAAATGCCTTTTACAGGATTGTCAGCACATTTACATCGTTCCACTATTCACGAGGTTCGATAGATAGTTGCCAAGTTTCAGATAAATCCAATGGTTTCCACAAAGAGGATCAGAGTAGATGGATCCCGTGAAAATTCGGAGCACTGTTAATTACAATTAGAAAGGAACGCTGTAAGATCTTCGTGATACGAATTCTTGAAGTGGGGCCACGAGGCGAACTATATCAAATTATTTAATTTGGATATGATATGTTACACTATAAGAGCAATAATTCACCTACGTATAAATTAGCGATGCACCCATCTCTGGAAATACAAGAACCTACTCAATACAGTAGATGGGCATAACAAAGATAGCGTTCGAAAGTGCTAAATTCTCACCTTACAGATCTCTATCTGCTGGGCCTGGGCCGATGAGAGCATCGGCCCAGGTTTCGCTGCCGATCCGTTTTGGCAGCATAGGGATTCGTAGTGTAGTTGCAGTGTCGCTCTCAGCAGTCTTATCGTTCTCAGAACCTATTTAACAGAATCATCAGGCTCAGTAGAGGTGGCAGGCCTGTCAGAAGCGAGAAACGATCTATTCCTATCGAGTACCAAAAACTAATACCAAATGGTATTTGTTTATTGCCGTTATAAAATTCTATTCCCAACGAGTCCCAATTCTTAAATATTAAAAAGAAGCACAAAATTTATTCCCAACGAATACCAAAACATAACATTTGGTACAGTCACCGAAACAATTTATTTTGCGTTTTAATAATTTAATATTATGATCTGATGATCATAATTTATTATGATTAATACAATCCTAAATTCACTTCATTCCGGCATTTTTACTCACGACATGAGTAGCTTAAGTGTATCACTTGCCAATTTTTTTTTCTTGCAAAAAAAGGTGACTTTGCTTTATAGTTTCAAAATCCAAGCGCCGTGTGCAAACGAATTTTTTTATTGATTGTTGGAATAAACGCTAAGACTAATGAAATAAGGACTGTTTTTTTTAAATATTTTTGTTCTTGCATAAATTATTATTATTTCTATTAAACTGGTCAATTCTAAGGGATATTGTTATCTATTCCTTATAGTAGGTATGAACCTCTATACTAAAAAAAGTTGGGAGTTACAAGTCGTGATAAAGTTTGGCCACATGATAGAAACTGATCTGTAGGCTGTTTCTAACTAATATTGAGCTGGGCCAAGCTATCCTTACATACAATTTCCGTTTCATTCAGAAACATTTTTCAGGTTTTTTGTTTATATTTCTGTAAAGTTAATTAAATTAACTTTACAGAAATATAAACCGGAAACCCCTTATATTTCGTGAAAAAATGCATATTTTTGACGAGCTGTGTGTCCGCAAACAATGTACTTAAACTACTTGGGTTAGGTTCAAATTGTATAAAATATAGTTAAGTTAGCATAACAAAAGCATATAACAAATTAACCTGAAAAACGCTTCTTAAAAGTAGTTTTTTTGAAAATACTGAAACAAGTGCCAATACCTAAACTAAAAAAATGAAGTTTAAAAATATTGGTTATTGTGTAATTTTTCAGAAACTGCTTAATAAATTGTTTTTTTTTTATATCAGAAATAAGTTCTACGTTATTGATTTTTCCGAAAATGATACCACATTTGACCTATTAGCTAAACCTGAATTGTTATAGTTTTTAGAATGTAGCCGGGAAAAGTGCGCTATTCAACCCGCCGCCGTATGGAACTGTATGTTAGGATAGTTTGGCCCAGCTCAATATTAATTAGAAACAGCCTACAGATCAGTTTCTATCATGTGGCCAAACTTTATCACGACTTGTAACTCCCAACTTTTTTGTATAGAGGTTCATACCTACTATTAGTACTTTTCTGTGTGTGGTGGAGTGCGCGCAATAACTTGAAACAAAATTGAAAGTGTTATTTATTCAGTGAGTACTTATTAATTTGTAATTTTATATTGATTTACTCAGTTACAGTCTTTTAGTATTCCTATGTTTATATTTAATATGATGTGTATTTATATAATGTATTGCTTAGTCGAATTGTTAAAAGATAATAATTAAAGTCACGTGTTTTTTAAAGTCCGAGTACAAATGCCCGTTTTAGTTTATGCGTTTATTTTTTTAGAAATGTCTGATAAAGAAGCTGTTACTCTGCCTCCCACAATTTCAGAAAACACAGGAGGATTGACTTTTACAAAAAGAAATGGTGGCTTAGTGCTGTTGAGAGCTAACCAGCTCTATATACTATAGTTTGTTGTATACTAGTAACCACCAGTATACAAAAAACTTTTTTTTGTAAATAAGTATATAATAGTCGATTTTGTGATATTCTTTAATTGTTACATTTTGATGAAAGTAAAAAATATAGATCTGTAGGTACTTATCTAATTAAATATATTCCTGTTATTATAATAATGAACCAAACGTTTCCATACTACATTTTAATATGTTTGGAGAGACAGATTTTTATTAAATAAACACTACTCAAAATCACATTTAAAATCATTTTTATTACTGACTGTACCTCATAGCATTTAACTTGTTTTAGGATTCGTTTATGAGTGGTACTCGTTGGGAATAGAATTTTATAACGGCAATAAACAAATACCATTTGGTATTAGTTTTTGGTACTCGATAGGAATAGATCCGAGAAACGAATGATCTTCAGCTTATCTCGAGGAATTAAACATTATGCCCGCCTCCCAAAGACAATGGGATGAACCCCTCTGCAAGACAGTCCAGCAGGATCTCCTAAATACCAGCACAGATTCAGCCGACCGCGCTCGTTTGCATGCAGCTTTCGAACCAGAATCTGGTTTTTGGTTAAACGCTCTACCATCATTCAACATCGGTACCTTACTGGACAACTGTTCGATGACCATGTCGGTCAATTTGCGCTAAGGCGTTAATACTACCCAGACCCATATCTGCAGCTGCAGATGTAATGAAACTGTCACCAGGGCCTGTCTTGTCAAATGAGCGCTGGTCACATACCACGCCACGCTTTCCTCAACGAGGCGATCCGTCGGGCTCTTGCCACAGTAAATACTCCGGCAACGTCGGAACCAAATGGACTAATTCGTTCTGATGGCAAAAGACCCGACGGGTTGACCCTAATCCCATGGAAACAAGGCATATTCCTGGTGTGGGACTCGACCTGTGTCGACAAATTGGCCCCGTCCCATCCCCAGGCAACTGTCAGTTGTGCGGGTTCGGCTGCCGCAAACGCCCAATCACGGAAATGTATCAAATACTGGGACCTCGGGGGCAACTACATTTTCACACCCATTGGCTTCAAAACAATGGGCCCTTGGGGTCCAGAGGCCAAATCCTATATAAAGGAACTCTCCAGAACTCTGCAAGGCCACCGGGGACAGCAGGGCTGCCAACTTTTTCGCTCAGAGGTTAAGCCTCGCCATTCAAAGGGGAAATGTTGCCAGCCTTCTGAGCACCATGCCTCGTGGGGATGCTCTGGAGGAATTGTATTATTTGTAAATATTGTATTTAGGATTAATATTTTTAAATTTATTTGTAAATAATGTTTATTAAGTAAGATGACTTGAGTGACCATGTTAATATCATCATCATATGATGAATATAAGTCCACTGCAGGACAGTAGGCCTGTCTCAGTCTCAGGGATGGATGTTGCCATAAAGGTGTGTCTTCAATTTCATACGATCGCTTTCCCGTTCCCTTTCACTTTCATCTGACGCATGCCTCAAGGCATCAATAGCGCACGCTAACCGTGCGCTTTCGCTTTCCTCTTGCGCTGTCAACAGAGGCATGCAAATGCGCATGCCCTGTTTTCTCAAAATAACGCCCATGAAGGCAATATTGCATGCGTTTGACGCAAATTGACTTGAAAGTTGAAGCGACTCGGTGAAGACAGACCATCCATATACAGGGTTATTTCAAAAATACCAACAATCTTGCAAGAGTAGATTACTAACATCATAAACAACAACATTTGTGCTACAACTTTTCCGAAAACCGACAAAAAAAATTCGACTCTCCATACAAATGTCACGAACAGCTGATCGAGTTTTGTATAAAAAGTCGATACTTTTTTGTCTGTTTTCGGAAAAGTCGTAGAACAAATGTTGTTGTTTATGATGTTAGTAATCTACTCCTGCGAGATTGTTGGTGTTTGACAAATAACCCTCTATACAACGTGTAACAGAATTAATGGCTCAACCTGAATATGGTTGATAGGGACCATCTAAACAACATAAAGGAGGCTCGGTGGCGCAGTGGTTTAGCGCCTGGCCCAGCGATTGCGGAGGTTAAGCAACGTTCGCAAGGGTCGGTTATGGGATGGGTGACCAAAAATTTATTATCTCCAGCTCCTCCGTGCTTCGGAAGGCACGTTAAGGTTCTCACCTACGCCAATTCCATGTATACTTTTGCTTATAACTTTTTTATTCCTGATCTTAAAAATCTAAAAAAAATATAAACGTTGCATTACTTATTTATCTTTAGTTCTGTGGATTAATTTTTTTTTACTTCACTATAGTTATCGAAAAAACTTAAAAGCTATGAACATCAATTTCACAATAAATGTGTCTATAGATTCGTAAGTGTAAGATATGCGGTGATGTACTTACAATGAAAAACCGTTTATGTATTCATCTTCAAAACTGTGCATTCGTTTTTTTTTATAACGCTTAATTTCGGAAAAATAAGGAGTTTTCACAATAAAGAGTAGCGGGTATCCTAGCGGGGGCCGGGCGGCAGACGGCCGATGGTCTTCGTACGGGGTGGTTGTGTCGCTTGTCGTCCCACGCGCACGTGACGCCGATTTACGTAGAATTATTTCGCGATAATTATTGTTTCGTTAGAAATTGCTTTTTAGTGACAGGACACAAATATTGTGATAATTTTTTTCTATGTATATTTTGTGAGAGGACACGTTTTTGTAAATAAGTAAACATTTATTTAAAAATATCACCTGTTAGGTTAGGTAGGTAAGTAGGTAGTTTCGATATTTCTATTTTAGTTTTTTTTTACCTAAGTTGTGTAAATATAATAAAAAGTGTAATATAAAACTCAAAATGCCTAGACCCACAAAAAGGAAGAGATTTTATTTGGAAAAATTGAAAAAAATTCAAGAAAGAGCGTAAGTACATAAATGTTTTTTTTTTTCTAAAAATGTTTCCTATTTTATTATTATTTATTACCCATAAACTTATGCATACCTTGCGTTATTTATTACCCTTTTGTTTTATTTTCCGCTTCTAAATTCTCATCTGAGGTCTATGTAGGTACCTATGGTCGCTATTTTTGTCCACTTAGAAAACGTCCATTTGGTCTAGAGTGGCAACTGCAGGATAGCGAACTGAAAGTCCGTGGTTCGTATCTTGACAGTAGCAAGTTTTTTGTTGTGTATTTTTTGTTCCTTTTATTTTTGTACACTAAATTTTATATAATATTATTATAACTTGTTTAAATTTTATTGATTTTTCCGATTATGTATTTTTCTTTCAGAAAAAAAAGGAAGCTTCAATGTTTAGACGAAAACATTGAAAATTTTGACGAAAAGAACAGCTCTGATTTTACACCAAGTAAAGCGTAAGTACCTACTCGTATTAGAGTACCACTGAAAGTTTGAAAATATTTTTTATTGTATCGCTTACCTACTAGGTACTTACTAGCACACGATAGGATAAGAATTTTTTTTTTCTCTTAGAATTTTTTGTATTCTTATTTACCTTCTACATCGTACCTATATTACTTTTTAGGAACAACAACCGACTTGGTTTGCAAGAAGTTGACCAAAATATTTCGTATTTGGACCAACGTCTGCCTACATGTGTTACTACTAGTCCAAGGTAAGTAAGGTATTTGCAATCAATACTTCTAAAAAGTGCAATACTTCTAAAATTTATAACTTTATGATTTTACACATTATTGTAAGATTTCTAAAGCAAGTAATGTAGTCTAGGAGCTAAATTACGTTTTATGTAGATAAGTTTAAAAAGTTTATCATTTCTCATATTCTGAAAATAGGTTCAGAGGTGCATCCCTTACTATGAGAGTTCAAAATAAGATCGAGTTCGTTTTGTTCGAAAAAATATAGACCTACAAATGTATAGAAGTAAACATAATTTTTGCCTAAATATTCGATTTTTCTCAAAGCGGCCGATGTTACCTTATAATTAAATAAGTACTCAAATAAAAAAAAATGTCATCGACGGTATTCCGACGAATCTGGAATACGACGAATCTGGAATACGACGAATCAGCCTGCCTAACATGACCGATTTATATCGCGTAATATAGCATTTTATCGACACTCAACAAATTCCTTTGTCTTTTTGACAGTTAAACGTGATAAAACGCTATATCGCGCGATATAAATCGGTCATGCTTGGCAGGCTGGAACATGACGAATACGGAACAAATCAGCATTTTTATAGAAAATTTTTCATTTCAAATATTTACCCCGTTTTCATGTTTTTGCTAGTCTAGTTTATTGTTAGGTCTATGAGATTAACAAGTAAAATAAATATATTTTATATACGCTGCTTTATATTTTTCAGAACCATTAGCAATGAAGTATCACAGGAAAATGATACAAAAATATGTCAAGTTCTAGCCACTGCAGAGTCATCGTCTACTTTGGACTATCCAAACATTGAAAATGAGGTATGGATGGTGGGAATAAATTTTTCTATAAGTACCTAACTTTTACGGCTCTAAAAGAATGTTATGTTATTGTCTTTGTTTTATTTCCGCAAATGTCTCACTCAGACCATCATTCTGAGCAACTGTCTCAAAATATGTACTGAATCAGTTTCAAATTTTTTTTACCATTAGAATGCTACATTGTCTTGTCACTAACATAGGCTATAAGAAATAATAAAAATCAATTCTTGCAAAGCTGGGTAAGGCTGCTTGTATAAAATAAAAGTGAATAACGTGACTCATCCTATTGTGACATTGACATTGTTGTATGTACTCAAGAAGTTATCTACGTGTTTAACAATTTAGTATCATTTAAGTTAATTATATATTATTTTTTCATTATATTTAATGTTATATTTTACTTTTTCAGTTCTGCATTTCACCTGAAAGTGATGAAGTGACGACTAAAAAAATTGGGAGGAGAATTGTAGACGTCTCATACTTTTCGAAACAGTTACTGGAAATATGCAATCACGGACCTTTAGGTTGTTCAGTTAGCGACATCATATTAATTGGAGAAAAACAAGTCGGCCTCATGTCCAAGTTTACTTTTAAATGTCAAATGTGTAACTTAAAGTTTTTTATTAACAATGACAAGTGCGAGGACAATTATTTAAATTTGAATGCTTGTGCTGTGGCTGGTGCTGTAAGTATAGGCTGCGGACAGTCACAATTGGAAGAGTGGTTATCTGGGATGAACTTGCCTATCATTACGCCAAAACTATATGACTTTAACCACGAACTTGCAAGTAAACACTGGGAAGAAGAACTTTTTAATCAAATGACAGAAGCTGGAGAGGAAGAAAAGAAGATAGCTATATCGGAAGGAAAAGTTACAGATGAAGGACACGGTATTATTGATGTGATAGTTGATGGATGCTGGAGTAAGCGTTCATATAAAAAAAATTATTCGGCACTTTCAGGTGCCGCAGCTATAATTGGAAAAAATACGGGAAAAATCCTCTATTTAGGCGTAAAAAACAAATATTGTCAACTGTGCGCAATGGCAGAACGTCAAAAAAAGGAAGCAAAAGATCATCTGTGTTTTAAAAACTATACTGGGCCTTCGACGGGTATGGAAAGTCAAATTTTGGTAGAAGGTTTCAAAAATTCTATCACTCAGCATGGCCTGGTTTACGGAAAACTCATTTCTGACGGTGATTCGAGCACCTACTCTAAAATTCTGCAAGCACGGCCTTATAAAAATATCACCGTAGAAAAAATCGAGTGCCGCAACCATGTCTTGCGTAACTTCTGCAACAAATTGCAAGCTTTAACGACGGAAACAAAATACCTTTTAAAACACAGAAAGTGTTTAACAAGAACAGTTATTTTAACCATACGCGGTGCAATAATTAAAGCCATACGTCACCACAAAACAAATTCTGATGTCCAATTATTGTTTGATGACATATTAAGTTGTCATTTGCATGCTTTTGGCGACCACAGCCGATGCCGGAATTACTTCTGTAAAAAGGTTGGAATTGTAGACAATGAAAAAGTTCCAAGTGACTTTTTTTTCAGCACTTTGTGGCAAAAAATAAGTTTACTTATCCAAGGTATAGCTGCCCACGCGAGAAGTCTAATTCATGACACTGATAGCAACAAAGTCGAGAACTTTCACAGCGTTGTGGCAAAATTCATTGGTGGAAAAAGAGTAAATTTCTCCAAAAAAAACTCTTATAAGACCAGGGTTCAGGCGGCAGCTGTAGCTATAAATGCAAAAAAATCAGTATCGCGTTTGTATAAATCTATAACAGGTAAAAGCCCTACAGGGAGAATTAAGAAATTTGAAGAGAAAAGAATAAAAAAAAATATATTAAATAAAAAAAATAAAAAGCCAAAAAGACGCTTATTTAAATATGGAGAAAACACAAACAAAGAATACGGAGATAACTGCACCAGGCCAGACATGGATGCTGAAGACTTCGACAAATTAAAAAAAGTTTTTTTAGAAAATTTAAAAAAGAGTGATGAAGACATACAACAAATACAAAAAAGCACTATTCTTCAAAGTGAGAGTGGCGAATGGCTTGAACTACGACGTTCGTTACTCACAGCCTCTAATTTTGGGAAAATTATAAAAAGGAGAAATGATACCAGTTGTGTCAATTTAATAAAAGAACTTCTGTACAAGTGTAATTTGGATCATGTTTCTTAAATTAAACATGGAAAAGAAAATGAAAATAAGGCTTTACGAGAATTGGCAGAAATAACAAATAAAAAAATTGAAAAATGTGGCTTGTTTATTGACAAGGAAATGCCGTTTCTTGGTGCCACGCCTGATGGTATCAGTGGTGAGGATGAAGTAATTGAGGTCAAATGTCCCATAACTGCTTATAAAGTGGTAATAAAAGAAGCAATTGCAAAAAGAAAAATAACTTTTTGGAAAATTAACAAACAAGGAAATGAAGAAATAAACACTACCCACAACTGGTATTTTCAAGTACAGGGTCAACTCAAAATTACCAACAGAAAAAGGTGTATATTTGCGGTGTGGGCCAACGAAAATGAACCACTGAAAATCGAAGTTATTGAAAGAGATGTGAATTTTTGGAAACAAAAAATGGAGGGAAAATTAACAAGATTTTATTTGGACTGCTTACTGCCTGAACTAGTCGATCCTCGCTATCCACGTAATTTACCTATCAGAAACCCTACTTACATAGAAAAATGCATTGAGGAAAAGGAAAAGAAAAGGAAATAGTTACATTAAAGAAATACATTTTTATATAATACTCCATCATCAGACCCTGGAAACTATTTCCCAACAAAGTACTCGTCAAGACGATTCAAATGAGTCCAAACTCGATGGGGTAACATAGTTTTATTAAAGAGTTTCTGTATCCTTCTTCCGGGTCCATCATCAGACCCTGGAAACTATTTCCCAACAAAGAACTCGTCAAGACGATTCAAACGAGCCCAAATTTGATAGGGTTGCACGGTTTCAATATTGAGTTCCTACGGCATGTCCTTTCAGCTTCATCATCAGACCTCGGACCTCATCTCCCATTAGAGTACTCGTCAAGACGATTCTAAAGAGCCCAAACACGATGAGGTTGTATGGTTTCATCATAGAGTTCCTGTGGCCTTCTTCCGGCTTCATCATCAGATCAGCTCACGATACATGACACCATAATATTGCATTGCCTTCCAGTTCTGACCTATGTTCAAAGTTTCAAGTCTCTAGTATAGATCATCGGGAAGCTCGTATAAAATCGTTCGCAAATGGAGAAACAAACGAGAAAAGCAATCTAATAAAAATGTGTTAAAATGATAGAAGTTTTTTGTCGCAATCTGTCGCAGAAGATAGGTAGGTATTTGAGTCTTTTTAAAATAAAAATAAAAAATAATGATTGAAAAATAATAATAAGTAAAATGTGTACCTATACGAAAATGATAATAAGCTCTTGCACTATAATTCAGTCAACCAGGTAATAGTGCTTAAAATATCCGCTAGATGGCTGTTTGTTACAAAGCATAAGTTATTGGTAATTCAAAGGAGTTTGAAAAGATGGCGTTGTATAGTAAGCAGAGGGGTGAGGATGCGTTGGTGGGGTGCGGAAGAGATTAATTGCTCAAGGTCATCCGCGTACGGGAGCCTCTTAAGCCGTTGGTCCCAGCTGCATTTGCAGTCGTTAACACCCACCAATCCGCATTGAGCCCGCGTGGTGGGTAATAGCCCGTCCTCCTTATCTACCCATAAGGAAGGCCTGTGCCCCAGCAGTGGGGACATTAAAATGGCTGATGGACAAACAACATTAAGTAGAATTTTACAAAAACTAAGCAGGGAAGACTTAAAATTAAGTTTGGATCTCAAAAGAAATCTAAGTAATTAAGCACTTATTTAATGTGTCAATATTATTGACTCTGCCAGGCCTGTAAAAACATTATGTATGGTGGTTGGTAGATCTGATAAAGTAACAAGCATCATATATTATCTTGGTAAAGAAGCAGACTCTTTATTTACCTTACTTTAAATACCTACTTCACATTTCTGTAAAATATGCCTTAATGGCCCCACATTACGTTTAATTACAACACACTGCTTCGTGAGAAAATTCACCTGCGCACATTGGGAGCTTGTCTCGTAATTATTCAAAATTATGCATTGACTGGCGCGGGCCGAAACAGGAACGGGAATTCGTAAATATGTTTACTTTTCCTTTTGAAGGCTTTAATTAGAGTAACTGTGCATTTTGATGAAAGGTACAGAGATTCTTTCTAATTATTCAGTCCTCTCCTCTTTCAATTGCTTGCTTTATCCTACGTTATGTCCTGCCCCCCCTTCTGAAAGAGCCAACATTCTATGCGTTACAATACAACCACACAGTAAACTATAAAACTACGTGCCGTAAGCTTGTCAATTCCAAGTCTGTGATTTACACAGCGAATTCGCTGGATTTACATAAGTTTGTGACAAGTGACTTAACCCTTTATTGCTCATATTTTAAGCTTTAATAGTAAGCGTAGCGTTCAAACGTATAGATAGAATGTTAGCCATTTGGGTAGGGGGGCTTTTTTTTAAATTATAATGGGTTTGCTCTTGACCCTAGTCTAGCCCGAAAGTATAGACAGGGTCTACGATGGAGCGAGCTTGCCCAGAAGGTGGGAAGGCGTATTCACTCTGGCCTTGAAAAGAGTCAGGTTGTATGCGCTCGGAAACACAGACGCCGGCAGGGAATTCCATTCCTTGGCTGTGCGCATTATAAACGATGATGAGTAGCGTTTAGTACGCATAGGAGGTATATCAACCAAGAATGGATGATAGCCTGCAGTGCGTCTGGATGTCCGATGGAAGAAAGGAGAAGGTGGAATGAGCTCATGCAGCTCTTGAGCACACTCGCCGAAGTACAATCTATAGAAGACCTATAGGCAAGCAACGTTTCGGCGGTGAGCCAAGCTGGGAAGCTTAGCTGCTACCATTTTTCCGTCGCCTATTAATCTCTTGGCTCTGCGTTCCACCGAGTCCAGTGCAGCAAGTTGATATTTCGCCGAGCCGTCCCAAAGGTAGCTATGCAGTACTCCATGCAAGATCGGACTTGAGCTTTATAAAGGGTTAAAAGCTGCCCAGGCGTAAAGTACCGCTTGACTTTATTTAGGACGCTCAGCTTTTTAGCTGCAGTTCGAGCCTTAGACTCGATAGAGTAGAAAGATAGAGAGGGGCTGGAATAAAATACTTAAGGCCGGCCACACACAGACGGAATAACGCAACGGAATTCCGTACGTACGTGATTCCGAACGCAGCAGCTGCATACAAAATCTATGGGCTGCCACACACAAGCGTGTTTTTTCCGTACGGAATCTTCATACATTGTCGAAATTACGTTCGGAATTCCGTTACCTACGTGATTACGTCTGTGTGTGGCCGGCCTAAGTAAGTGCTTAATTATTATAAAATAATAATAATTTACGCTTTATTGCACTCTTCATTATTAAATTTAAGCTTCTTTTAATATTAAGCGGCTAAATACGATGCATATTGCTTATTTTATCTTTGAGTTGGCCGCAAAATCACGCTGCAGGTAGGTAAGTATACGGTTAGCAGAAAAGTAATTAGCTTTTACAATGTATTCTAATAAAAGCTTAGCAGGAAGCTAGCTACGAGGCGGTAGTGTGCTAAGCAATTGTTTTATCTAAACACTTGCTTTTATTATCACTAAAAACCGCACTTAGTTTATTTTTTACTGAAACAAATCTCTAATTTTTACTATAGGGTAAATATATTCTCATATAACATACTAGCGGCCCGCCCCGGCTTCGCACGGGTGCAATGTAGTTACCTACTAATGTTAAACTGTGCTATAATGTGGTGTCAGTGTGAAGTTATTAGATTATACTACAGGTTATCTACATACGACGTACGCAAGGAGTGTTATAATATAATTGACGTGTGTGTGTGTGTCTGTCTGTCTTCGGCAACCTAGCTCCCAAACTTATGGATCGATTTTAATGCGGTTTTTATGCATAGGTAGTTTAAGTGAAGCGTACAGACGGCGGGAAGTGACTTTGTTTTATACTACCTATATACTATAGCTTTTGCCCGTGGCACCGCCCCGGCGTGGGAGTCTGTAATTGTTGTTAGTCTTTCCCTGGAAACCAATAATCGGGATGAAAAGAAGCCTGTGTTAAGTATTCCAGACTATAATCTATCTCTGTGCCAAATTTCGTCTAAATCCGTTCACCCGTTCAGACCTGATTGAGTAACAATATGAACAACATCCAAACATCAAAACTTTATATTTTTTACAATTTTGTGACTCTCTTCTTGTCATATTGCTTTCCTTTGCCTATTGCCTATTGTAAACGTCACCCTGATTATCTAAAAAGAAACTATTTAGCGACCGGTTTCATTCCACATACATTGCTACTTTTCTTTGGTATGTTTTTTTTAATCCAAAAAGAAGTAGCAGTGGATCACTATCATCTATGAACTGCGACCGGTCGCTAGGTGGTTTCTAATTAGATAATCAGCCCGCGGGTTTCCATTATTCTGCTATTAAATCTTCCTTTTCCCCTTTCAACCACCGTTTCCTTTGCTGTCCTCGACATCCTGGTCCATAAAAAAAATAGCGGTAATATAACAAAAAAAAATATAATTATATTATGTAATATTTAATAGGTACCTAAAAGTATCTTCTTTATAAATAAAAATCTAATGCAATGTTCAACAACATAGAAGTCTTTGTGTATGTTTATTTGTTTCCTATGCAGCAGTATGCACTCCTAAACTATTCATCTACATTCCACATCCGATTAGTAATGTAGGTAATAAGTATAATTATGTTTGGTGAATTGTTCTACTTACGACTGAAGACTCCTGGCTTAAAAATCGTAATATTGCAACGCATGCTGGGTGCAATTATGTTAAATTTGAATTATATAGTGTATTCTATGATGTTATATGTGATATTATCTATGATGTTAAAGTCTCTTGGAAAATTCAGTGGACGTCAGTGCTGATAACTGACATTTATTTTTCTTAATCGTACAAATGCACTAAGAAGTTTTGATTCCGATATCGAAGTCAACCACCTTAAAAATAGCTTTCTACCCCTTTTCAACCCTGTTAGGGGATACATTTCAAGAAAATACGAAACACGTATTCAATTAATTTTGTTAAAGAATGTCTATGCCAAATTTCAACTCAATCGGGCCAAGGAATCGCTTTCTCCCATACAAACTTTGCCACCCTGTTTTACCCCCTTAGGGGTTGAATTTCGCAAAATCCCGTCTTAGTGAGCACCTTCACCCTAAAAGGAACCCCCATGCAAAATTTGAGACTCCTAGCACTTGTAGTTTCTGAGATTTCGTGATGAGTCAGTGAGTGATTTACTCTTTTATATAGGGTAACGCGCGCAGGGCACTGGTACAGTCTTATTACAACTTTTTTTATTATACTGTGTCACAGTTTTATAATACTGTGGCAGTGGGCAGAGCGGCGAGAGCTGCAGCGAGACATTGTGTCTGACACAATGTCTATTCCATGAAGATTCCAAGGGAAATCAACATTTGGGTGGCATTTGGCATTTTAGACTGTGGCAGCGCCAGACCACAACTTTTAAACCGGGTTGGCCAGCCGATCTCTGGCGGACAAATTCAAATGTAATGGTGCCTGGGTTTGGCCGGCTTTGGTCTATTCCAATCCGAGGCCCGACAATGTTTATTCCAAGTATTTCCAAGACCAGACACTCTATAGTATAGTACAGACCGTCATCATCATCATCATCATATCAGCTGCACGACACCCACAGGCGCCCACAGCTGGGTATAGGCCTCCCCAGGATATCCACGACGATCGGTCCTGCGCTGCGCTGCCCGCATTCAGCGGTTTAACGTGACGATTTAACGTGACGTAGGCAACCGTACGTCACGTTGAATATTTAAAAAAATAGTAGGTGGCTGGTGAATTTGCTGTCTATATCGCAGTCGCGGTGTAAAGCGTCTATACTAGGAGATTAACATTGCGCCCGGCGCGCCTGCTAGATTGCGAACTATTGAAATTTATTTACGCTCCACTTTTACGTATTCTGTGCTTTTACTACTCGTGTGAAGGGAAAATAATTTGTCGCCGGAGTTTTGTAGAAACCGGAATTTTGTAATATTGCTAGTTGAAAAATCCGGATTTCTACAAGAGAAACAACATTTTTACTTTTGGGGGGATTTGACATGAGTAACTACGTACTTACTAAGTACGTAGCGAGTTGCAGTTCCACTAGTAGACACCTATCAGCTCAACAACTCGTCAAATTATATGTTTAATTTGCATATGTTTGTTTTAATTTTAATTGCAGCATTAATTAGCATTTACAGTACAGACACTAGTAATTACTTGTACACTAACACTAAGTAGGTTAGGTTGTGGCCACAGATCACAGATTTCTGTGTTCTGAGACTGTTATCCGGCATTTCTAACATGGGAAGCGGCTAGGGTCCCTATGGGCCTACTATGGGCCCTTAAAATTCCACGTAAAGTTTTATTAAAATTGTGTATTATATTAGAATTGCAATATTAAATAAAATTCACCGCGGTGCCACTTTCGGTCAGGAAAGCGCCTTAATGGTAAAAACAAGCAGAAACTTGAGTATTTTTAGGTAACTGTCTACTTAAATTGTTCTTGCATTAAAGCACAGAATAGAGAGTTAGCTCATACTTATACAAAAAAAATCGGGTTGCATTCCGGGAGTGCCGGCAGAAGTGAAAACTTGAATATTAATGTTGTACATTTTTGATATTTTGGAATGGTCAGGGAATAATTTTGCACGAATTGCCGTCTTACGAATTACTCTGCATTTGAATTTACCAATACAGAACAGTATTGTACGAAAGTCTTATCCATAGCTTGACAGAAAATCTAGAGTTTTGACATTGAATTAAAAAATTAGCGCGTTGCTATGGTGACACAAGTGTTTACGTCTTGAAATGACGTGCCGCCATTTTCACCGCGCTCCGTAGAAAGAGAGGGGGATACTTCCGCCGCCGGCTGTCTAGTCTCCATCCGGCACATCCGTCTTACGAATTTTCGATCAGGGTCACATATTCTTACTGACACGAGTTTAGCATTTTTTCCCCATTACAAAAAAGCGTACAACGCGGCTAAAGAAGTTTTCACTTCAAAAATATTTTACAATTTACATCAAATAAAAAAATTAAAACAGAAAAAGAAACACCCTATTGTATATGCCGATTTCGACAGCCCTGGTTGCCGTGGCAATGTGTCGCTCGCTAGGCTCTTTATGTGGAGATTATTAGAAGCAGATATTAAGTTACCCCCCAATATTGAAATATCCGATGAATTTTGTGTAACGGAAAACATTATCAAGCGCGCGATATACAGGGTTAGGTATTTGTAACACCAACAAAACAACCTCGCAGGAGTAGATTAGGTACTGACTAGGGCTTGCAAATATTCGATCAAATCCAATATTCGAATATTCGAAAATTTTTAAGGAGGTATTCGAATATATTCGAATATTATTCGAATAATTCTGTAAAATAAAACAAATGGTCGTAATTATTAAATATAGCTTATTTTTCCAAGTTAAATCAAAGTGAAATGCTTTGTTTAATGGGACGCATTGTGTAAAAATTATCCTCAATTGACTTATTTGCCTTGCCCACGTTTTAGAGTTATAAATATTTAAAGGAAAAATTATTTTATATTTATTAGTCCGTTTTTCTAGTTAATTTTAAAGGCTTTTTTAATTTCGATTTTGATACTTTTTTAGTTCATTTTTAAAACGTTTTTTGGTTTGATTGTCAGTAAATGTTTTTTTTGTTTTTTAGTCTTATCTGTGTTTTTCTCGGGCTTATTTCGAGCTTCATTATTAGACCAGGGTCTAGTACTATCTCTCATCAGAATACATGTCAAAACGAATCAAACGAGCCGCGAGCCCAAACTTGATGAGGTTGTATGGTATTATTATAGAGATCCTGTACCCTTCTTTCGGCTCCATCACCAGATCGTGGACACTATTTCCCAACAGATACTTGTCAAGACAAATCAAACGAGTCCAAACTCTACGGAGTTGTATGATTTTATTAGAGAGTTCCTGTGGCCTTTTTCCGACTCAATCACCAGACCCTGGAAATCATCTTCCGTTAAAGTATTAGTCAAGACAAATCAAACGAGCCCAAAATAAATGGAGCTGCATGGTTTTATTACATATTTCTCGTGATTTTCTTCCGGCTTTATTATCAGACACTGGACACTATTTTCCCAACAGGGTACTTGTCGAGACGAATCGAACGAGCCCTCGATGGATATGTATGGTTTAATCACAGAGTTCCTGTGATTTTCTTCCGGCTCCATCATCAGATCTTCGACACTATTTCTCAACGAGTTATTGCCAAGACGAATCAAACGAGCCCAAACTCGATGGATGTGTATAGTTTCATTACAATACAGAGTTCCTATGGTTTTCTTCCGGCTTCATCATCAGACTCTGGACACTATTTTCCAACAATCCCAACGGAGTACTAGTCACTACGAATCAAACAAGCGCAAACTAAATGGAGTCGTATGGTTTTATTATATAGTTTTTGTGGTTTTCTTCCGGCTTATCAGACACTGGACACTATTTTCCCAACAGAATACTTGTCGAGACGAATCAAACGAGCCCTCGATGGATATGTATGGTTTTATCACAGAGTTCCTGTGATTTTCTTCCGGTTCCATCATCAGATCTTCGACACTATTTCTCAACGAGTTATTGCCAAGACGAATCAAACGAGCCCAAACTCGA
Source organism: Agriphila geniculea (assembly GCA_943789525.1). NCBI lineage: Eukaryota > Metazoa > Arthropoda > Insecta > Lepidoptera > Crambidae > Agriphila > Agriphila geniculea. Next base: position 3,478,866 of record OX038886.1, on the reverse strand, counting down.
TGGATTTGTATAGTTTCATTACAATACAGAGTTCCTATGGTTTTCTTCCGGCTTCATCATCAGACTCTGGACACTATTTTTCAACAATCCCAACAGAGTACTAGTCACTACGAATCAAACAAGCGCAAACTAAATGGAGTTGTATGGTTTTATTATATAGTTTTTGTGGTTTTCTTCCGGCTTATCAGACACTGGACACTATTTTCCCAACAGAATACTTGTCGAGACGAATCAAACGAGCCCTCGATGGATATGTATAATTTTATTACAGAGTTTCTGTGATTTTCTACCGGCTCCATCATCAGACCTTGGACACTATTTCTCAACAGAGTTTTTGCCAAGACGAATCAAACGGGCCCAAACTCGATAGATTTGTATTGTTTCAATACAGTTTCTGTGGTTTTCTTCCGGCTCCCTCATCACACTCTGGACACTATTTCCTAATAGAGAACTAGTCAAGACGAATCATACGAGCCCAAACTAAATGGAGTTGCATGGTTTTACTACATAGTTTTTGTGGTTTACTTTCGGCTTCATTATCACACCCTGGACACTATTTCCCCAACAGAGAACTTGTCGAGACGAATCAAACGAGCCCTCGATGGATATGTATGGTTTTATTACATAGTTTTTGTGGTTTACTTCCGGCTTCATTATCAGACCCTGGACACTATTTCCCCAACAGAGAACTTGTCGAGACGAATCAAACGAGCCCACGATGGATATGTATGGTTTTATTACAAAGTTCCTGTAGTTTTCATCCGGCTTCATCATCAGACTCTGGACACTATTTCCCAACGAGTACTAGTCAAGACGAATCAAACGAGCCCAAATTAAATGGAGTTGCATGGTTTTATTTTTTGTGGTTTTCTTCCGGCTTCATAATTAGACCCTGGACACTATTTATTTTCCAACAGAGTACTTGTCGAGACAAATCAAACGAGCCCCAATTCGATGGATTTGTATTGTTTTATTATAGAGTTCCCGTGATTTTTTCCGGCTCCATCATTATACCATGGACACTATTTTTAAACAGAGTTATTGCCAAGACGAATCAAACGAGCCCAAACTTGATTGATTTGTATGGTTTCATTACAGAGTTCCTGTAGTTTTCTTCCGGCTCCATCATCAGACCCTGGACAATATTTCCCAACAAAATACTAATCAAGACGAATCAAACGAGCCAAAACTCGATGAATTTTTATGGTTTTAGTACAGAGTGTGAAACGTAGGCCCTGACTCAAAAGCATTATTTGAAGCTAAGAATATGCCAAAGAAATAATGAAAAGAAGCTTAATAGGTGTTACGCTGAAAGACCGTCAGAAATCAGAGGAAATAAGAAGAAAAAAACGAAAGTAGAAGACATAATAAGGAAAATATGACTGTTAAATTGGCAATGGAGGGGTTAAATGGCAAGAGAAAGCAAGGGAAAATGTACCAAAATAATTACAGAGTGGCAACCATGGGTCAGAAAAAGGAAAAGAGGAAGACAAACCAAAAGATGGGCAGATGATATTATGAAAACTGGAGGAACACTTTGATCGCGAAAAGCAAGAGATAGAACAGAATGGAAACAGTTGAAAAAGGCCTACGTGTCGCAAGACACGCTGATCACTAAAGCCAAAAAGGAATAAAATGAACAAAAGAAAGAAAAAATATTTAGGTATTTGAGACAATCACACATTTGTACTTGTCAAGACGAATCAAACGAGCACAATCTCGATGGGTTTGTATGGTTTTAGTACAGATTTCCTGAGGCCCTTTGGTTCCATCATCAGATCAGCTCAATGACACTATAAGATGTCATTGTTTCCTGTTCTGACCTATGTTTTAAGTTTCAAGTCTTTGATTCATTGGGAAGCTAGATTAAAATCGTTTACAATTTGTGGAAAAACAAACAACATAGGTAAACACATGAATAAACGAGAAAGTGAACGTTAATGACTTCATTCTATGCTCACAAAAGCTATTCGGGTATTTAATGAATGACTTTTGCATAAATCCAAAAAAGTGGAAAATATTCGAATATTCGAATATCACCGAATTGAGTATTCGAATAGCAAAATAAGGCGAATATTCGAATAATTCGAATATTCGAATATTCGAATTGCAAGCCCTAGTACTGACATCGCGACGTTTGTTCTACGCATAGACATAGAAAAATTTTCGCTGCGCCCAAGAAGACCAACAAAGCGTGGAAAAGAGAAGTTAACATCATACGGACACGGTCTATGTAAAAAAGAGACAAAGGATGAAGTGACATGTGCCAACATTTTTACAGTAAGAGCCCCTAGCGTCCCGCCTAGCAAATGAGCAATCACAGTTTGTTTAAAATATTTTTTAATCTTAATTAGAATTTAAAATAAAGGTATCGTGGAGCTATGGTGTCTTCTGCTCTAAGTAATTGTGATGTGACAAAAAGAAACAATCCAAGTAATCACACTTTTCAAAGGTAAATAAGATATTGCCACACATTTCTGTAAAACCAAATTTCGCTACATTTATTCGTTTATCGACAAAGAAAACAGTATGGAACATAGTTTATTAACTTCCTTTGCCATAATATAGTCATATTTTATGAATCTAAGTCATATTTTATGTATCTCATATAAAATGTATTGATTCGTTTTCGGATCACCTGTTTATTGACTTAGGCTGAGTTGCACCATCTTACTTTAACAATAGCAAGCTTGTTATAGTACCGGTTAAGCATAAGTTAGCCAAAAAGAGGTAGCCAGCCAGCATGAGGTTCTTTGACAAGTTTGACGTGACAAATAGGTAGGATTACCATTTGACGATAACTTTAACTTTGACAGCGTTTTGGTGCAACTCACACTTAGTTGTTCTTTGACATTCTATTTCTATGGTTCTACGACTTTTCCGAAAAAGACAAAAAGTTAAATCTACTTTCCAAACCATAGACTTATTATATTGTTCCAAACAAATGTCTAAACAGCTGATCGAATTCTGTTTGAAATGTCAATTTTATTGTCTTTTTCGGAAAAGTACCTAAAACAAACTTTGTTGTGTATGATTAAGTAACCTGCGAGCAGTGTTGCCAACTCCAATATAGACTAAAACTGCAAATAAGCTTTCAAAAAGCTAGAAAACTGTAAAACTCTACTTAAAAAACTGTAAATGTACAATTTTTCTTATTTTGTATTATTTAATAGCAGCAATTAACATAACAACATATTAAAGTTAGAAAAATAAACTCGAATTGGTAAATCAATTTTAAATTTTAACAAAACATTATTTCTACTAAAACTTCCTCCTTTTCAGTTTGCACATCCTCTTGATTTTTTTATTTTTAAAATCGTACATCTTTTTATAAAATTTCTTTTGTATGTAAAGTGCCTTTTATGGGGGTGATAACAATGATAACGATTTATTGACTGTTACGTATGCCGTAGACTTTGCAAAAAAAAAACCGGCCAAGTGCGTGTCGGGCCACGCGCAGTAGGGTTCCGTAGGTACATTACCATATTTTAATACCGCTATCATTTTTCGTCTGAAAAAATAACTTTGTTTTTCACAGTGTTTGTATGAATGACAAAGTTATATTTGCGGTTTTGGAAAATGTACTATATCTCGAAAACTAATTACTGTATCTCGTTCAAAACAATTTTCGTTGAAAGTGTTTATTAAGATCTATAGTTTATATTTTTTTTAGATTTTTCACCCTCTTACTTTAAAAGTTAAAGGGGGGGGACACACATTTTACCACTTTGGCGGCATATATTTTTCAAACGGTTGACTTTAAAAAAAAATAGTCTTAGGAACCTCAATGTCATTTTTAAAGACCTATCTATAGACACCCCACAAGTATTGGTTTGATGAAAAAAAAAATATTTTCAGTTTCAGTTCCATGTATGGGGAGCCCCCCCTTAATCTTTTATTTTTTTATTTTTGTATAAAAATCGTAAAGCGGTTCACAGAATACACCTGCCTACTAAGTTTCAACTATGTAGTCCTAATACTTTTGGAATAAAGTGGCTGTGACATACGGACGGACAGACAGACAGACAGACATGACGAATCTATAAGGGTTCCGTTTTTTGCCATTTTGGCCACGGAACCCTAAAAACCAAGTTGGTATGGGTTATGCAGCGAAAAATAGATGACGCTAGCACAATAAAGAAAAAACTGTAGATTTGGATTTCTGAAATAAACTGTGAAGATATCGAAAAAACTGTAGATCTACAGTTAAAACTGTAGACGGCTACACTGCCTGCGAGGTTGTTAATGGACTATTACAAACAAATAACCCTTTATACGAGTAGGTAATATACAGGGTTATTTGTAAAACACCAACAACCTCGCAGGAGTAGATTACTAACATCATAAACAACAACGTTTGTTCTACAACTTTTCCGAAAACCGACAAAAAAAATTTGCCTCTCCATACAAATGTCCCGAACAGCTGATCGAGTTTTGTATGAAAAGTCAATATTTTTTTGTCTGTTTTCGGGAAAGTCGTAGAACAAATGTTGTTGTATATTATGTTAGTAATCTAATCCTGCGAGGTTGTTGGTGTTTTACAAATAACCCTGTATATATAACATCAAGTCACACTTATCAAAGAAAACTGGTATTGGTAAGATACCTATTAAATTTTGAATTTGAAATGCCTTTCTAGAGTAGGTATGTTGTTTTTACAAATCTTGTTGTATGAAAATATATTTTTTTAACTAAGAAGAGAGTGCAATACTTGCTAGAGAAATTCATAAGAGAATGGGCTGAATGCATGCGCTGAATACCTATGCATAAAATGCTTGCGAAAAAGCTCACTTTGAAAAATCACTGAACTAGGTATTATATAGGTAAGTCTTGACTTAAGATTTTAACCCATAGTTCAGTTATATAAATGTTGACTTGTGTAATGTGAATATACCTACCTACTTGTTGGATGTCCTTAAATAAACAAAAAAAAAAATAGCCATCTAAACAAACTTACTAATAAATGCGAAAGGAACTCTGTATGGTCTGTCCGTTACGCTTTCACGCCTAAACTACTGAACCGATTTTGATGAAATTTGGTAGAGATAGATTAGAGCTTGAGAAAGGTCATAGACTACCTTTTATTACCTATAGGGAGAGGAAGAGGAAAAGGGGGCGATGCGCTTGGTGGCGCCTAATCACGTAAAAACGGCTGTTCTGATTTTGATGAAATTAAAATATAGAATACTATTTATCCTGGTTAAAGATTCCCTGAGTATTTACTCGAATATCCATGCTGACGAAGTCGCGGGCAGAAGCTAGTTTTTAAATATTGAAGAAATATGTCATAATTAATTCGCCGTTAAAGTCGCATACTAATTTCCCAGCAAAAATGTAAACAAAGGTGTTGCCAGAACAAAACAACACAAAAAGAAATAGTAAATTGCTAAGTCAAGAAATAAACACACTTATATGTTTTTTCATCACAAACCTAATAAAAATAGATTAGATAAATATTCTGAATCATGAGTTTTGCGGCAAAAATAGTAATAATAATAGCGGCAGTAATATAATTTAATATTTCATACTAACAGTTTTATAGTAGGAAACATTTTATGATGCTGTGCACACATCAACTGCAAACCGTACACATCAACCTTTGGTCATTTTATAAAATTTCATAAAAAAATATATTACGAGTAGTAGCTATAGTAGTGTAACATTTTTGTCTTTTGGTATTGGGGGGAACAGGCGAAGATGCTACGTATTTTTGATAGTTTACATACAGTCAGTATCTAAGTAAAGTTTTCTTATCAGTTCGTTTCAAGAACTTTAACATCAACAATTATGATAAGTTATAAAGATAAAAAAAATTATTACCATCCTACTTTAAAATTACCCTGGATGGCATTATATTTATTATGACTCAAAATATAATAAACAAATTAAAAAGTTATAAAAGTGACCAAAGATTTCAATATTTTTGCTGGGAAATGAGTTGCGACTTTAGTCACAGTCAGTGCTACGCTGCTACGTAATTTTTAATTTACTGAATATTACCTACTCTAATAAATACTCTTTATGTTACGTTTCAATACATTAAACCAGCGGTTCCCGAATTCTTTTGGCTACGGAAACCTTTTTGGTTCATCGCTTTTGGGCGGAACCCTAGCTCAAGTAAGAAGTTAACTAACCAGGGTAGTTACATTCAGGTATCTAAAGAAAACCTAGGACAAAGCTGTTCGCGCGAGCCGCAGAAAATTTTTGGGTCTATTTTCTTTTAACTACCTAAATGTACGTTGAAATCATTAAAACTGGCAGTAAAACCACTGTAGAGTACTTGTACTATTAGTTATTCTGCGGTAGAGCCTGGTAACTGGTAAATGAAGGACATGTTGAATGTATGTAAATGTTTGTAATTAAAATACTCAAAATCAATGGAAACAAACGGGCGGGTCAGCAAAGTAAGAGTAAAATTAAAAAAAAACCGGTCAAGAGCGAGTCGGACTCGCGCACCGAGGGTTCCGTACCATCATAAATATAAATATTTGGACATGTTACTGTAGAACAGTCTTTCAAAAGTAGGATAGACGGGGGCAGGCAAAAAGGTGGATGGGCGACCAGGCGGAGAGGTGAAAGGGCGAATAGGCAGACAGTTAATTTACAAATCTTAACCACAGCTGCTTGTGGTGACTGAAAAACGAGTGGCTGACACTCCACATTCCAAACTGTTTATATTCATTGATGTACTATGGGCAACAGCGTCGCTTAACCAGTTTGCAACAAAATTCGTGTGGGCGCGTATCACCCCAGCCCCTAACTAAACGTATGTGACAGCGGGCGGCGCGGCATGCAAGCGATTTTAACCTTAGCAGTGGTTAAGCGACGCTGTTGCCTATGGTACATTTGACTTTCGCTTCCAGTTCAGCTTCCGCTTCCACTTCAGCTTCCGCTTCCTCGTCCACTTACACTTACCGTCACCATAACCGTCAATCTTTTTATTTATCTATACACCGCCATCCTCCGTCCCAGTCCCTCCTCCCCTCCCCTTTCCCCTTATAATTTTTAATCGTCATCGTCAGCCTAAACACAAAATTTGAACATCCTACTTTTGAAACTAAGAGACTTCCATACAAACTTTCATCCCCTTAGGAGGTGAAACTTCCAAAATCCTATCTTAGTGCTCACTTACACCATGAAAGGTATCTACCCTCCGGTGTCTTTAATTTCAGCCGTTAAAGCTCTAGGCATATCCCAACAATCAATCACCAATCAATCTCCATTCAATCACGTGAGAAACGCGCTGATGGTTAAACTCTTAGGTGATCGATTAACGATTGGTCTGCTGGAATGCACTCTAGGTCAAAGAGTAAAACACGCGGCGTGACGTGACATACCGCCATGTTGCGGAAATAACGTATTTAGAGCCAATTTTATTCCTTTTTAATTATTTTTAAAAGTAATTAAGTGTAACAATATTTGAAAGGGTCTAATTAATTAAAAATAATAAATATTGATATTTTAAAAATAATTAGTGGCGCTATTATCACAAAAGTCAATAAGAAGTTAAACTATGACCGCGCATACCGTTGTTTCACTCGATGATAAAATTACGTATTTTAATGACTATATTTTTTATGATTTAATTACAAATGTACAGTTTTCAGATTTTTTCCTGTAAGTGTAGTTTATGACGCTATTACTTGCCAAATGTCATAGTTCTAGGTCAACGGGAAGTACCCTATGAATTTTGATTCCTTTGAGAGTATCGAAAATGCGTTTTTTGCGGCATAAACGGCAGTATCTTTTTTTCACGTTAATTCAGAAGTTTGATTTTTTACAGCTTCAAGGGACCGTAGACCTTAGTATATAGTTTAAATTTCAACTCGATACCTCCACGCGTTCCCGAGATAAAGGGTCTTGACAGACAGACGGATGGACGGACAGACAGACAGACGGACAACAAAGTGATCCTATAAGGGTTCCGTTTTTTCCTTTTGAGGCACGGAACCCTAAAAAGGAAAACCACTTAACTGAAGGGAAAAAAATACTTTTGATTTAATGTATTAGGATATTTTTTTTATTTGACTCAGTTTCCATGCTTATTTTCTATTACTACGGGCCTCTCTCATTAATTGCGCGTAATTTTTATATTTACTTACGAATTCCGAAGAAGACAAATTCTGCTTTCATTAAATCTACAGAGCAACGATTTGCAAACCTCGCTCAACATAAACATTTGAAAGCAGTATGCTTAAAGCGCGAGATACAACGCAAAATAAGGCATTTAAGATGTTGTCCTTCATGTTTTTAAACATTTGGACCCATTTTTATTAATACTTTGATTGTGATCGCGTGTTATCATCAAAAATCTGGACAAAACTAATGGATCGTCGGGACGCGGGACAATATCATCGAAATCGGGACTGTCTTTATACCTAAACGCTTGAATTTTCGCGGAACCCCTGCGAGCCTCTCACGGAACCCCAGGGTTCCGCGGAACCCCATTCGGGAACAGCTGCATTAAACGAAGTATAGGTATCTAGATAGTTAAACTGCTCAATATCTTTGCTCGTAGCAAGATAAAATACCAATAAAGTACACACCTACGTCACCTACCAAATTTATTAACTGATCTTTGAATAATTTATAGTAGGTATAGTACTGTTAGTACTATTCCAAATTTCAAGTTGATACCATTAGTAGTTCTCGAGATATCCAGCTGTGACAGACAGACTGAGTCACACCATAAGGGTTCCTTTTTTACCATTTTGGTACGGAACCCTAAAAAAAACTAAGAAAAAAAATGTTTTGCTGAGTATTATATCAGTGTCAGATACATGTGAACAACTGTTTTTTTATTGGAATTACTTATTATTTTCAGAAAACACCAAATGACTGACCTTACAAAGCACGATTGGCTTTTCTAGGAACACAGCAATGTTTACAACTAAAATTCAATAAAACTACTAAATTTAAACGTCAGTAGTATATTGCAACTAGTATATTATTATATTAATTCAGAATAAAAATCTGAAACAAAATGCCTGTAATATTAATTGAAAACTTAAAATTTATTCCGGGCGAAAATTTGATCAATGGGGTCTCACAACACACCTCGACGAAGTGACGTACTTTACTGGCGTAATGGTGGCGTGACCAGTATGGCACCGCGTTTGAAACTTTGGATTGGTTGGATTTTTGTGTTCATTGAGGAAGTTTTAAGATAATACGATATTAACTGCCATTTTACGGCGATTGGCCTTACAAGGAGCATGGCCTTCCGTTGTACACCCACCTTATTTATTTTGGGCCGCTACGGTTTACAGAAGTACTAAACCTGGGGACCTATTTTTGAATCGCTCGGCTGGCATCGAGCGCTCTTTTCGAGTGATTTTCGTTCGACTATGACTCAAAACAATGAGATGTCGAACGAAAATCACTCGAAAAGAGCGCTCGACGCCCGCTGAGCGATTTAAAAAATAGGGCCCCTGGCCCTCCACAAAATTGTGTTGGACACCCCTGCTCTAGGGCAGCGGTTCCCGAATTCTTTTGGCTACGGAACCCTTTTTGGTTCACAGTTTTTGGGCGGAACCCTAGCTCAAGTAAGAAGTAAACTAACCAGGGTAGTTACATTCAGGTAAAGAAAACCTTGGACAAGGCTGCGCGGCGAGCGCGAAGCGCGAGCCTCAAAAAATTTTTGGGTCAATTTTTTAACTAAATGTACGCTGAAATCATTAAAACTGGCAGTAAAACCATAGTTATTCTGTGGTAGAGTCTGGTAACTGGTAAATGAAGGACATGTTGAATGTGAATGTGTGAATGTTTGTAATTAAAATACTGAAAATCAATGGAAACAAACGGGGGCGGGTCAGCAAAGAAAGAGTAAAATAAAAAAGGAGAACCACTTAACTGAAGGGAAAAAAAGACTTTTGATTTAATGTATTAGGTTTTTTTTATTTTGACTCTGTTTCCATGCTAATTTTCTATTACTACGGGCCTCTCTCATTAATTACGCGTCATTTTTATATTTACTTACGAATTCCGAACAAGATATGTCTTTTGCAATTCTGCTTTCATTAAATCTACAGAGCAACGATTTCTGACATTAGAACATTTAAGCGTCATATGGGAAAACCTCGCTCAACATAAGCATTTGAAAGCAGTATGCTTAAAGCGCGAGATACAACGCAAAATAAGGCACTCAAGATGTTGTCCTTTATGCTTTTAAACATTTGCACCCATTTTTAATAATACTTTGATTATGATCGCGTGCTATCATCAAAAATCTGGACAAAACTAATGGATCGTCGGGACGCGGGACAATATCATCGAAATCGGGACTGTCTTTATACCTAAACTCTAGAATTTTCGCGGAACCCCTGCGAGCCTCTCACGGAACCCCAGGGTTCCGCGGAACCCCATTCGGGAACCGCTGCTCTAGGGTACCCGATAAAATCCTAAAAAAACAAGGGCGCAGTTATAGAAGCTCGCACAGGGACGCAGAAGAGGTTTATTTTTTACTGCACTGTTCATGAGTCATGATTGTTCATGAGTGAGTTAGTACTCCGACTCGCACTTGGCCAATTTTCGGGTGGCTGTGCCCACAACCTTTTTTGAGGGCTGGATCCACGCCTGGCCGCCCGCGCCCCTCACCGCTACGCATGCCCAAAATACGCGTTCCGCGCAATCCCCACCCGATTTCAAGATATTTGCCTCGTACTGTACATGAGGTTTATCACTAATTTAGATAGGTAAGTTGTATTTTTGAGTAAAGATTAAAACATGGAGTTAAATTTATGGAAAGAGCACACGCATGTAATTTATGCTGAGGATATATTCAGCAGTTACTTTCTGTACCTACTTATTTTTTAAGACATACAAGAAAATCCTGTAATAGCCCTCAAGCTTTGTACTGTTATGTATTCTGTGCCTCAAGCTCAGATCAAATAAAAAAGGAAGATGGAGCGTTGCGCAGTGGTTGCGAACAACTAAGTGAAGCCGGTTTTTGATGGTACATGTGTGCGTACTAGAGGGCGGGCGGGGGCCGGGCGGCAGGGTTCGCCCAATGACGAACGAAAGCCAAGGCGTAGTTTCGTAACACATGTGTGCGTAAACTGTGTATGTACACAGCCAAGGCGTAGTTTTACTGGCTTCACCGCTTTGTCGGAAGACTCCGTCTTTACTTTTTTATTTGGTCTGAGCCCTCAAGTGGCACCCTCATATTAATATAAAGTGCTCGTTAAGTACAGTCAGCAGCACATGAGGTTAAACAAAACAGTCAAAAATCTGTAATTTATTTTGAACCTTAATAGCTTTGCATTTAAGTATAAAAATTGATTGAATATCATTACACTGTCGTGGAAGCCCAACTTGCCGTTGACCGTACATCATGTATGTTATATCTGTCGTAGGATAATTGTACAAACAGGATTTTTACAAAAATCCTAGTATGATTGTAAAATACCGGATGATTAGAATCTAACGGTAGGCGTACACCAAAACCGACTTTATCGGCCGATGGCGGACAGACCTACTCGGACGTGCACCTGCTGTGCCGACATTGGGCGTTGCCGTGCCGATCTTTTGTAGTCACTCTCAGCTATACAACCTCACATTTAAACAAAACCTCCGTTCGTTTACTGGATAGGTATCGTCAGCCTGGCGCAACTCTCTCAGTAAAAAACAATCTATGAAACGGAAGCGAATTTTTAACCCGTCTAAGTTTGAAAGAACGTTGACAATCCACAAAGCAGTAGATAATTTACAACATTCGAATTTAGGCGTATTATACTTCGCCCCATCAAAGAGTATTCTTCATCTTTGACCGTTTTACCGCCAATGCCGTTTAACGTTTCTCTTTTGTTTGTTTTCGCTGAATTCGCTTCCGTTTCATACTCACGCTTTTTATATGACACTCCCGTCTCTTATAACGCTAGTTATTTTTACATTCTCTTTGGGTATCGTTACCGTTGTCATGTATGAATTTATACTTAGCGTGCACTTGTATTAAGTTAGTAATAAAGTACTTTCAAGTTATAACGGTTGACTGGGCGTCTTCCGATACCGTGCCGGATGAAATTCGGACTCGATGGATGATTGGCCGTCATCGGGCGACTTCGGACGATGGCGCTTGTAGAAGTGTACGCGCTCCCTTTATGTTACATAGGTTTGATTCGATCGGATGAGTCTGACCGATGACGCCCGGGCATAGTTCGGCCGATAACGGATTTAGTGTATTTGAACCGGACAGATTTTTGCAATCATCCGAGTGATGTTCAGGATTTTTACAAAAATCCAGCGTATCTTAGGTAAATCGCGAATCACCATCTTTTTGCGCACGCTGATTGGCTGACGTCATCGTTATTGACTGACGGATGCTCTGATTGGCTATTTGTTATTGTTGTGATTATTGTCAAATATTTCTCTAGTGTTTTGTATGAATTATACGTTTTTTATTTTAAAAAATCTGATTGCTCACATTAATCAAGAGACATTGAAGTACGATGCGATGAGTGAAGTGAGTGAATTGGATGTTATACAAGTGCCGGGCTCGATCAGTGCAGACAATTTAGAGGTTATGTCTTAAAAATAACTTTTCTACACAGAGCTAAGGAAGTTCTACAGCACTTGTCAATATTGTTGTGCAAAACCTAAATGAACTTTCGAGTTAATTAATGCTCTTAAAACTTCAATTGAAGAATCAATTTCGGCAAAATTACGAAATACGAGTAACCCCAAAACCCAACAGCAATATGTTCTGACCAATCAGACTGAAGTTGTTATAAATCTTCTCTTAGATTATCCAATCAGCATTCAAGTTTACGATTTTCCGAAACATAATACTAGGTTTTTTACAAAGATCCTAAAAATTGCTCGGACGATTGTGAAAATGTATCTTAGATTTCAATTATCCGGTTCTTTACAATCATCCTAGGATTTTTGTAAAGATCCGGTTTATACGATTATCCTACGACATATCCATTGAATTTGAAAACTCATTAGCGGCCAATTTTAAAATATATGTTCAGTAAGAGATAGGCCTACTATGGATTTGTTATTAGGCAACTGTTGTTATTTCCCGTCATTTAACAGAAATATCTAGGTGTATAATGCTACGGATCCACCTGCGTCTTAACGCATAGCTTAAAACGTTAATGTGGGTGTTATGCAGGTGTGGCCAAGACTTTAACGTGCTAATTTACAAACAACAGACAGTACAGAATTCCCTAGTTCCACTAAAATCCATTGTAAAGATCCATTGATGGATCTTTTTGCACTTTTATGTCTACTTTAATCCTTGACTCAGGATTTTTGCTAAGTGGATTTTTTAGAACTAACTTGTGTCTAAAAATCCATTAAAGAATAGGTGACACATGAAATGTTATTTTATAAAATACAGGATTTTTGCCAAATGGATTTTTAGAACTGGCGTGTTTCTGGAAATTTTCGGTTCAATCCACTGCACTAAATAGTTAGGATTAAGATTTACAAATAGAATAACTAACAAGAATTTGGTTACAATTATTTTAAAAAGTACCAGGGTCGCATAAATCTAGAGGAAGTTAAGTTTAACTAATTTCATTTTTTCCAAGAAATTCATAAATGTCATCCGTTATTTACTGGATTTTTGGAAACACGTTACTTCTAAAAAAACCACTTTACAAAAATCCTGTATTTGATAAAATAACATTTCATGTGTCATCCATTCTTCGATGGATTTTCAGACACACGTTAGTCCTAAAAAATCCACTTTGCAAAAATACTGAGTCAAGAGTGGGTTTTTGTGGATCACGGATTAAAGTGGACATAAGAGTGCAAAAAGATCCATCAATGGATGTTTCAAATGGATTTTAGTGGATCTAGTGACAGAATTTACATAACACCTTAGCTAAAGCATAGTTGGACATTACCATTACGCAGGTGGAGCAGTAGCATTATTATGTTTATTGACAACAAATCTTTCTTGAGCCTATCTTTTTCTGAAGATAGGTTATTGAAATCGGTTTTAATATCAGTTTGTACATATGATTAAGTTAAACAGTTTGAACTGCAAAAACAGCTTTCATTACGTAGAGCATAAAGACGGTCTCAATGTCAACATGTTATGTCCAATTTGCCGTCATCTGTACATTATGAGTTGAAATATAAATATTAGATTAGACAACATCACAACATTGCTCTGATTCCAAAGTGGCTAAAGCATTATGGAAATCAGAGACAACAGTAGAACTACAAACACCAAGACCTGAGCCAATATAGAAAAGTTAATTTTCTAAATTGACCCAGCCGGGGATCGAACCCGGGACCTGAGATGGCGATACCTTGAAATCCGACCCCGAATTACGTAAAGATGTTGCTAACAATTCTCGATTGAAATCGCAGTTGCATTGCTGCTTTAAGTAATATAGTAGTTGTCCCATTGGTTCTTACTAAAGCAGCAATGTCACTGCGATTTCTGTCAAAGTTGATTGCAACAAAGTTTGACAATCAGCCTACCGGTATAGGTACACCACTCGGCTACAAAGGTCGTCAATCAACAGTTTCATTACTCATATACATTTTCAGGAGTATCATCATGGTTTAATGGTTTCTTCTTCATTACCATCACGCATCAGCCGCACGACACCCACTGCTGGGTATAGGCCTCCCCAAAGGATCTCCACGACAATCGGTCCCGCGCTGCCCGCAATCTTCACCAGATCGTCGGTCCACTTTGTTGGAGAAACAGAGAAAATGTTTATTTCTTAATTGATCTTTTAGGTTTCACCTTCTTTCGAATCGTGGTCGCTGGTCTTAAACTATCTTCTTCAGCTTTTGTGATTGAGTAAAACATCTCTCTCTGAACGCGCAATTGCAAATGCTTTGGTAAATTTCTCGTTTTCTCACACAAACTTGTAAACAATTCAGTGAGACCATCTCTAGCTTTCTCTTCATTGAAAGGTTTTTTCAAAATTTTCTCATTTCTTTCACTGTTATTAAAATCATCTTCAAAACTCGCATTGGTATAGTTACTGATGCGAGTAACTTTGTCTTTCACAGGTGTACTAGATGTTTCGTCATCTGAATCGTTCCCGTCATCTATTTCCACATGTATGGTTTCAATGTCATAATTTTCTTCAATTTCATTATTCTTAGACCTTCTTGAATCACTGTTGCATGTTAAGAGCCATTCCATTTTTTCTTCGTATTTCCACGGTCTCAAACTTCTATCCTCTATTCGTCTTCTCATCGCCTCTCGATGGCTGTTTCTGAGTTTAGCCCATGCATATTTTGCTTGTTCACCTGAAAAATGAAATGGTTTTTTATTCACACCATATCTACTGGGCCATCCATAAATTACATCACACGAATTTCATGACGTTTGACCCCCTACCCCCTCCTTGTCACAGTTGGTCACATTTGTGAGACCCCCTTCCTCCCAGTGTGACTTCACATATTTTACAATTTTACATCTAGAAATAATTATTGAATTAAAACCGCAGTTCTGAAATTTGTTTTATTTCAATTTAAATGATTTTAAAATATGACGTCACGAAATTTTCCTAACCTTTTCAGTATTGTTACCCATGTTACCTAGTAGGGAAGCAGACTTTACCCCCAGCGCGGTCGAGGGGGGAGGCTTTGGTACTTGTTGCCGCCGTATCACATTCTATCAAATAGTGTCATTGAAGATATGTTATTTGAAATGAACCATAGTGCCAATAGTGCCATGTATAATGTTACTTACTTTTATAATTTAATTATCTTTTTTTTACTCTCTATTCTATTTCATTCGTTTAAGAATAAATAAAACTGTCTGGTACCAACTCTGTTACCCCCATAGAATGGCTGATTTACCCCTGCGGGGGTAATTACCCCAAGGTTAGGAACCAATGCCCTACAGGCTGTTATATAGTATGGTAATGTAATGTAAAGCCGAGTATGATAGGGTACTTGCTTGTTGCTAAAATTGAGTTTACAACTTCGACTCCCAATAAAAATAAAAAACAAAACACTCAATGTTGAGAGCTTACTTGAAATCCTCTTATAGGGAACAGCATCTCAGCGGGCTGATTATCTAATTAGAAACCACCTAGCGACCGGTTGCAGTTCATAGATGATAGTGATCCATTGCTACTTCTTTTTGGATTAAAAAAAACATAACAAAGAAAAGTAGCAATGTATGTAGAATGAAACAGGTCGCTAAATAGTTTCTTTTTAGATAATCAGGGTGCAGGTATGATCTCAAGATAGCTCTCAACGTTGAGAGCGGTTTATAAATACAGGCCTAAATTAATTTTATTATTTATTAATAAAACAATTAACTACTTAGTTGTATAATGAAATAAAACTAAATTATGAGAAAAATTTTAGTCACAGTTACGAGCAAAAGGTCTTTGTTTTTTAATTTTTGATAGGTACAAGTAGTACCTAGTTTTACTGGATTTATCCTAGTTTGTAAGGCATCGGCAAGGCAAGTCATGTGCAAGGGTTAAGGATGTTAGGTTTTCATTGTATTGTAATTTTTTTTTTCAAATTTGTCTGGGTAAAATTGCCAGGTTGGTGAGCGAGCCTGAGTCACAACTAGGGTTGCCAGATTGGCTGGCGTCAATTCCGGGACAACGATGAAAAAACAAATGATTTCAAATGAATTTATGTTACTCTTGAAATTACCCATGTAAACTGACTTTTTAGACAGACTCTAGCAACAAGGTGAAGCGCAGAAATACGAAGTGTAACCTACTCGTAAAATAATGAAAAAAATAGTGGCAGGTATTTGAAATCCGGGACAGTAAGGTGTAATTCCTGGACACGGGACAAGGCACGTAATTCCGGGACAATCCCGGAAATCCCGGGCTTCTGGCAAGCCTAGTCACAACACAATTCATTATAAACAGCTACAGCTGTACACCTATTTATTAATAATAAACAGTTGATTATTACAAGTAACTATTTGATCTCTTTTAACTCAATTACATTGCTGTTGCACCTGCAACTAGGGTTACCCGATGAAAAAAACAAAAGTCCGGAGAAAAGGCCCAATATCCATTGAAAAATCCTGAGATCTCCAGACAAATCCTGAGATATGGTAACCCTACCTGCAACAGTCACCGAGTCGGTTCACTTCAATAGTTCATCAAATACAAACAAAATATCTTAATATACCTAAAAAATAGCATTGTGAATGTTTAACATTTAGAAATTTAAAAATGACATTATTTCAAAATATCGCATCATCGATTCAACTCAACCCAAGGTGAGTTGACTCGAGTTGCAGACCAGGCGGCCTGTCGCTACTTAAAACTTGCCATTTTTATGACTTGCTATTCTCGCTGCAATTTTGCATACTAAAAAAATAGCATTGTGAATGTTTAAAATTTAGATATTTAAAAATGACATTATTTCAAAATATCGCATCATCGATTCAACTCAACCCAAGGTGAGTTGACTCGAGTTGCAGACCAGGCGGCCTGTCACTACTTAAAACTTGCCATTTTTATGACTTGCTATTCTCGCTGCAATTTTGCATACAAAGTCAGAGGGTACAGTCCTAGAAAGACTACTGATGATCATCATTGTTTTTGGATACTGATGTTGAATTTATTCAACTATAAGTATTTAAAACTAGCGGCCGCCCGCGACTTCGTCTGCGTGGAAAGGTTTTTTGTTATCCCTCGGGAACTTTACTTTTTTTCGGGATGAAAGGTACCCTATGTCCTTCTCTGTAGACCTGACAACGTGTATGCAAAATTTCATGATGATCGGTTCAGTAGTTAGGACGTGAAGGCTCAACAAACAAACAAACGGACTTTCGCTTTTTATAATATTAAGTAAGGATATTAGTAAGGATTTTTTTTCACTCCAACATAGAAATACTTCAACGATTTCAAAATGCAGCACTTAAAATTATATGCAATGCACCTTGGTTCACGAAAAATGTAGAAGTACACGAATACCTAGAGATACCATACATCAAAGATGAAATAAGCAAATCATGTGAAAACTACGTCCAACGACTTAGAACTCATAAAAACCAACTAGCTACAGCCCTACTTGACACCAGCCAAACCATAAAGTGACTGAAGAGAACACCACTGGCCACCATTTGACTGGGGTCATCTTTATGTGGAGGACATCATGTTGCTGGATGTGAAGTCCTAAAATTCCAGATTGCAACCAATTTGATTATGGCCTAAAGGCTGATCGCAGATAGAGAAAGGAGAAAAAAAAAATCTCGCTGCACAGCAAATAGAAGACGCTTTGATAGCCATTCAGAAAACTGGCAAGTTTTAAGAGGTTGTAATACAGGGGCTGACGTGCGTCTGACTGTACATAATTGTATGAACTTACCATCACGATATCCACATTCTTCAGCCACCATATCCCACGCATCTCTTTTCCTTCCACCGTCCCTAAAGTACAGGTGATTGAGATCCCATAGTATTGCTTTCTCCCGTACTCTATCTATGAAATGATCCATTGTTCATTGGATTCTGACTCTAAAAGAGTGGAGTTAACGTTCAACGGCTTCTTCTATTTACGCAATTGTGTTTATCTTCACACGATTTGTTTTATTGTTTGTTTTGTTGTTGAATTTAATTAAGAGGTTATGTTATTATGACGCTACACTACACGACACGTCACAGACTACATCTACATCCATCATGGCACAGATGGAGCAAGAAAGATATCCAATCCAGCGACGATAGGGTCTGTCTGTGTGGGCCCCTGCAACACGACCTTGGGAAAATTGGGAAGACAGAGATCTTTTTTCACAAACTACCTTTGAATAGGGACAAATTACAAACTAAATACTCCGATTTCCGTTACCGTGGTTTACCGTGGAAAAAACCAAATACACGCGGCGGCGCGCTGCACAGATTCTGGATTGGATGGAGGTACGTCGCGCGCATCACTGTCTCTGGTTGGTTGGTGTGGTGCTGCGTGTTGTGCTGTGGCTGCGTGCGTGGGTCCTCCCTCCGTCGCCCCCCGCACGGCATCGCATCGGTCGATGCTCCGCGGTTTATTCCCATATACCACAAAATTTGATAAAACACTTTTAAACTAAAATGTGCTTATTAGGCGTTTGATTTTTTAGGAATAAAACGGTATGTGTTATTATAGGCATTATAGCCTGTGCTAGTGTGGATGGCAGCACGTTCTCTGTTAAAAAAAAAAATATCTGGGAGACCGAGCTTTGCTCGGTTATTACTATTTATTCTAATATGGTGGTGTTTAGGTGCCTACCTACCTACCTACATTGTTATCTTAAACATTAACTACATTTTTTAAACTTAACTAAAAACAATAAAAATTAAAAAAATATTATATAAATTTGAACATATAAAAAAAAAAAAGTAAGTCACCGAGCGAGATCGTAACACTCGTTTCTTGCCGTCTGCGTCTTAACCTGCTGGACCAGACAGACAGTGGCCGGCAGGACAAAATTAGCGGACATATTCTGCGTCGAAAGAAAACCGCATGAAAACTCGAAAATACACGTTTTCCTAAATATAAGTCTAGATCGATTGTTTACCCCCGAAAACCCCCATATGCCAAAATTCAGCGAAATCATTAGAGCCGTTTCCGAGATCACAGAAATAAATTTATATAGGTATAAGAATATCTGGGCGACCGAGCTTTGCTCGGTTATTACTATTTATTGTAATATGGTGGTGTTTAGGTGATAATCTACATTGTTATCTCAAACATTAACTACATTTTTTTAAATTTGACTAAAAACAATAAAAATTAAAAAAAAAAAATATACGGTTAATTTTTAACTGTATCTAAAAATGAAATGGGGATTTCAGACTACGTAAATTAACAACTTTTACTATGGGGCCAACCACGAAATCGCGAAAAAAAAATCAGCTGTTCCATACAAAAGTACAACATCGACTCGACTATAATGTATGGAACAGCTGATTTTTTTTTCGCGATTTCGTGGTTGGCTCCATAGTAAAAGTTGTTCATTTATGTGGTCTGAAACCCCCATTTCATTTTTAGATATACTTAAAAATTAACCGTGTATAAACTTGAACATATAAAAAAACCAAAAGCACTTACTTTTGGTTTTTTCACCGAGCGGGATTCGAATCCGTAACACTCGTCCGCGTCTTAACCCGCTGGACCAGACGGACAGTTGTCAGCCGGACGAAATTAGCGACCATATTCTGCGTCGAAAGAAAAACGCATGAAAACTCGAAAACACACGTTTTCCCAAACATAAGTTTAATCTAGATCGATTGTTTACCCCCGAAAACTCCCATATACAAAATTTCACCGAAATCGTTAGAGCCGTTTCGGAGATCACAGAAATAAATAAATAAATATACAAGAATTGCTCGTTTAAAGGATAAGATATGTTAATGGAACGTATCTACCTAATTACACTTGAACTTTAAAATTATTGAACATAATAGAATTTCAACTTGGGTACAAAATATGTTTATTAAGCTCATTCATCACTTTTTCCCCTTAAGAGGTAGCCTCAAAAAATAAAATAATTAGTGTTTATAAATGCATTTATAATTACAGGGACACAGAGATGTTGCCAAATTTTACACTTAACTAGTAATAGTTGTGTCACCTTAGTATAAAATTACTATGTCACGAAGTTCATTAATCAATATCTATACTGTGTTCATTAATCTCTGTTTTAATTTCAAATTCCCCAATAGGGTCAGACGGAGGGTCACAAGTTTGTTCTTGTATTTGTGTATCTTCTTTATCACAATCTTTAAAAGTAGCTGCTCTAGTTCTTTTTCTTCTGTTTGCGATCCTTTTGCGAAACATGAAACGAGACGTTGGAATTTTCAATGTTTCTTCTTCTGCTCTCATGACAGATTCAAAAATCTCTCTCTGTACTCGTATTTGCAATAACTTTGACAAATTCCTTGTTTTCTCACACATGCTAGAAAACAATGCAGTTAAACCATCACTTTCTCTGTCTCCATTGAAACAGTTCGTTTGTATCTGTACATTATAGTTACTTCCTTCATTTGTGCCTTCATATTGTGTACTTCTATCAATTAATAGTTTACTTTTAACATCCAGTTTTAATTCATCGTTATACCTTTCTCTAACTGCATCAACCATTGCTTCATTAGAATTTATCTCTTGATCAGTTTCATCAGCCCCTGATTCTACAACTTCAATTTTGTAAGAGCTGTTGAATTCATTATCTTCTGCACTAACAACGCTTATGTCGTTGGTTGTACTAGTGTCATCTTTTACGAGGAATTCCATTTCTTCTTCGTATTTCCATGGTTTTAGATTCTTATCTTCAGTTCGCCTTCTTCTTGCTTCTCGGTGGCTGTTTCTTAGCTTTAGCCATAGTTGCCTCGCTTCTTCACCTACAACAACATAATATAAAAAGTTAAGATACTGATCAGTGATACTTATCAAAGAGTCGAGTTCTTAAAGGATAGTATTTAATCGGGTAACAACAAATTCCCATTTTGGGTATCAAAAACACTGTATATAGCGTACTGAAATACTAAGTGGGCGACGGACTGAGGGCGACTACAAGTTAAAAATGGGTGACTTTAAAATACAAATTGAGTAACTAGTTATTCAGAACGGGCGAACAAATTACTATTTGGGCGACAACTTCAGAGTACACAAAACATTTAAAATTTGGCATATGGTTCATTCAAAAAAGGTGACTATTATCCTAATCGAGATGACAAAAATACCATGTTGGGCAGCTTAGATCAGTTATATATAGGTACCTACTTGGTATAATAGTTGCCCACTCAATATTTATGTCACTCATTTAGAATTTTCACTGCTTACTTAATTTATTTATCTCCCACAGTTTGTTCGCCCGTTTAGTTATTTTGTCGCCCAAAAAACAAACCGCTGCCAGGTTTAGTATTTAAGTATCCCATTAACAGTCGCCTTTAATTATTTCCAGTCACCCAATTAATTAATTCCATTTTTTTATTGTGAAACAGGCCCTAACAATAATTTGGTATTGGTACTGTCTGTAAAGTTCCTAAATACAAACACTGACACTTTTATGCGGGACTCGCCTAATCGCGTAAAAACGGCTGATCGGATCCTGGTTGAATAGCTCAGTCATATTAAACATGAAAAGGGGGTCGTGCTGAAAAGGTCCGGTCGTTCTATTTTTTTTTATGTTGTGAGGATCTAAACCAACATTAAAATACCAGATTTGCAATTTCGAAAGTGCTGTGCGAACAGCGGTGTACCCAAAAAAAACCATGAAATTTTCGATTATTTTTTTTCAGTTTTTGCTTAATATCTCAGTGAAGGAAGAATTTGATCGGTCTAGTCTTTTCTATATTTCTAAAGACAACTAAATTGTAAATAATTTAAAACCAGAGCGAGCTCTACACATTTATTAAATATTATAAATATTATTAAATTAAGTTGTGTTTAAATTATCAAATTAGTGTTTTTATTAAATGATTTTTTAACAATAATTCTCATCAAGTCATCCAAAGTTGACCCAGGCATACAATAATTAATAATATTTTCCTTGGTATTATATGTACAACACGATTAAATTGACAACGGTGTCGATTCGGCTGGCAACGACTTACTTAACTAAATTGACAGTACTAAACTAAATTTAATTTTCCGTCTTTTCTTTTTGTACCTACCTATCGAAAAGATAAGAACATACAAAAAATAGGTTTAGTCAGGCAGGACTAAAGGTAAGACTAGATAAATTGCCAGTTCAATTTCAGAGCGCTTGTGATACAAAACAACGTATAATCTGTAAAAAAAAATATTTTCTATACATTCTCAAGTGAAGTTGCAGCGGATTACTGTCTATTAATGTGTCTCACTCACTGTCTGTTAATTTAACTGCATTGTAAGTATACTATTAATCTTAATATATTTTAGACAATTTTAATTTATTTTAGTATCGGTTACTTACTAGGTACAGATGCCGGCATATAAATTGGCAAGAGAAAGATGAGACAAAAGATGCGCAGTAGTCATAAACACTAAGTTTATGGCTACTGCGCATCTTTTGTCTCATCTTTTTCTTGCCAATATAAATGCCGGGCAGTATAGTAGAGTAGATAATAAATAGTGAGAATTTAATTTAATAAGAATAGTTTTTTCATGACTGATGAATATTGAATATTTTTTGATATGGAAACACTACGGAAACAAAAAAACTGAGTTACCAAAAACGTTTCTTTAAGCGCATAGTACACATGCTATCCACATTAAATCTTCAATTAAATCTTCAAAGGGCAGAAATGATTCTATAAAATATATCAAACGTGGCTGCTTAACCTCAATCCCTTTGCTTTTTTCCAAAATTAAGAAATCGACATGTCAATTTGCCTTCAATTTGGCTGGCATTGATAGCTGTTTGTCATTTGGTTGATAAGTTTTATGGTTTTATATGTCACTATTAGTAATAATACATAAGCAGTAATACATCACAGCACATCACAATAAAAAAATAATGAAGTAGGTATAATAAGTTAAGCACTAAGCATAAAAAATTAAGACAGGTCTTATTTAAATATTATTTATGTTTAATATTACATTGCTTGCGCGTTGGTAATAACCCATAAACGTGCATGGCATTCGTTGTCGTTGTATGAATGTTCGTGAGCTGTCATGTAACTGACGTCATTAAGATCACGCACGCATTCGTGTATCGTGTCACATGAGTAAAAAAAACGCTCGTGTGTCCGTGTTATCACTTTCGCTCTATAACTAACTAGGTACCTTGGTACCTACCGATAAAATAAGACTTCCATAAAAAACCGACATAAATTTCAACCGAATGGTGAAAAAATATAGAAGTGACTTACCATCGACAAGAGGTGTGCCCAAAAATGTGCCACACTGTCTTGCAACTAAATTCCAAATAGCTCTTTTCCTCCTATTATCTCGATAATGCGTGTGCTTTGAATCCCAAAGAATAGGATGGGAACGTACACATCGAATTAATTCCATGATCTGAATCACACAACCACACAGAGCATGCACGCGCGCACTGTTATTTTTTATTACACAACACACGGAGTACGGACGGACGGACACGGCGGGGTACAAAAATGAGGGGCACGCAGCGAGGGGAGAAGAGGCGTGCCGTGCCGTGCGCCACACACGGAGACTGCGCATGAAGGAGTCACGACGCACGTCACGTGGTAACACTAGCTCACGTATCGGTATTGAAAATTGAACGTTCATAAATTTCATATTTAACTTGAATTGTTTTATTTGCTAAAAAACCTGATCACGCACTATTATAAAAGTAACAGAAAAAAGTCCTCTATTCTTTGCTTGTCTGATAGTCGCACAAAACAGCTGAGTGACGTAAGCTTGTGTTTGTGTTTACTTCTCTCCAAGAACCTTATATTCATATTCTATGACACCTTCTCTCCGAACAGCTAGCTAGACCATCTTTTTGGACATGCGCCACCCACTCCACCTAGCATAGTATTTGAAACATGCCGAAATTGTAAAAGCACGCGGATAGATGGCGCTATTTAGTCACACAGAGTTCAAAAAAGTTTGGGTGTAAAAATTAAATAAAGATAATCAAAAATTTTCATATTTGTAATCAAAGATTGTAATGTTACCTACATTAATTAGGTACCTACTTAGATAATAATAAAGATTTTCTTTCACTCAATAGGTACCTACATTGCTTACTCACTTCACTTCACATCTTTCGACCAAAAATCTTCTTAGTTTTTAGGGTTCCGTACCAAAATGGTAAAAAAGGAACCCTTATGGTGTGACTCAGTCTGTCTGTCTGTCTGTCTGTCACAGCTGGATATCTCGAGAACTACTAATGGGATCAACTTGAAATTTGGAATAGTTAAAGATGACATTTGCCCAACTATTTTGCAAATAAGAAATAAATAAAAAAATAAATATCTTTTTTAGAACAGGGACTGAAAAGAGGTCTTAAAAATTTGAAGTGGGGCTACTAGGGCATGTGGGGTATCATACGAAAGAACGCCGTTTGCACGTTTTCAATCATTTTTTCTTTTTGTTTTAGGCCGCCTAGTTTTCGACTTATGATGAAAAATGTAAAAAAAATACCGTTCCCCCCCCCTTATCTCCAAATTTTGCAGAGCGAAAAATCTGAAATAATTCTATGTAATAGCAGTTTATATAAAGATTACAGGAAAAATAAAACGATGTCTTAATATAGTACACTTTTTTAGAAATTATCAAATTTCAAAAAAATCACTATCTATCAAGAGACCACTATCGGTCAAGAGATGGCGCTGACCTAAAACTGCAATACTAATTTTATTATTCTACTCTGCAGTGTGGTTTGATGGTGCAATTATGATGGTACGGAACCCTCGGTGCGCGAGTCCGACTCGCTCTTGAGCGGTTTTTTTAATTGGAATTTCATAGTTGGCTAATGATTTTTTTGAGTGAAAACTTCTTTAGCGGCGTTGTACACTTTTTTTGTAATGGGAAAAAAAATAAAACTCGCATCAGTCAGGGTCACGTGACCCTGATCGAAAATTCGTAAGACGGATGTGACGGATGGAGAGTAGACAGCCGGCGGCGGAAGTATCCCCCTCTCTTTCTACGGGGCGCGGCGAAAATGGCGGCGCGTCATTTCAAGACGCAAACACTTAGTGTCACCATAACAACGCGCTAATTTTTTAATTCAATGTCAAAACTCTAGATTTTCTGTCAAGCTATGAATAAGACCTTCGTAGAGGAATACTGTTCTGTATTCGTAAATTCAAATGCAGAGTAAATTCGTAAGACGGCAATTCGTGCAAAATTATTCCCTAACCATTTCAAAATATCAAAAATGCTCAACGTTAATATTCAAGTTTTCACTTCTGCCGGCACTCCAGGAGCGCAACCTGAATTCTTTTTATAATTAAGCAGGTAGGTATATTATGGTGGTCACAATAAGGAGTGTTTTTTTATTACGGATTATTCAATCACAGAATTTTACATTTATTTTTAATTCCTACCTACCTAGGTATTTATGCAAAACCAGTAGTTTCAACTGT
Organism: Agriphila geniculea; assembly: GCA_943789525.1. Lineage (NCBI taxonomy): Eukaryota > Metazoa > Arthropoda > Insecta > Lepidoptera > Crambidae > Agriphila > Agriphila geniculea. Next base: position 3,452,944 of record OX038886.1, on the reverse strand, counting down.
TCGGACAATACAGACGAAAATTAATATGAAAACTTTGGCCAGGCAATAATAATTCAGTGGGCCAGGGAAAGTTTTCCAATCAGGCGGTGCTTTTGTATTGGCGACGATTAATGCCCGACACTCACAACCAACCGTGTGTGGAGTATTTCGCATCGCAGGAACCTTTTTCATTGAAAAACGTAGGTAGCTGCCCATTCTAGATTAGAGATGAAAACTTCCAGGAAAGATTCCTCTTCTATTGGGCATATTGAAGTATTCCTGAAAACTTCCAAAACTTCCGGCAACTTTGGATGTTTAAAGGTTCAAAGTAGGTTTTTCTATATTATTATCTACAACGTGTTAATGAATTAACGCAAAATGAGAAAACCGTTTCTTCGGACCATCAAACTGAATAACTTTTACTATGGGACCAACTTTGAAATCGCGAAAAAAAATCAGCTGTTTCATACAAAAATTCATAACGAAAATATAAAAACGCATAAAGCAGATGATTTTTTTTCGCGATTTCAGAGTTGGTCCCATTCCCATAGTAAAAAATGTTCAGTTTGATGGTCTGAAGAAACAGTTTTCTCATTTTGCGTTAATTCATTACACGGTATTTTGCAAACTTCCAAAGTTGCTAGTAATTTTGGAAGTAAAATATTTCCGAAAGTATTTCGAAACATTCCAAAGTTTCGTAAACATTCCGAAGTTTTCACCACTTATGTACAGTCAATCAATTGCACGTCAAAGTCAATACTATACTTGTTGACCTTGAGAGTAGGTCACATGAGTAAAAAAACGTTTATATTAAAACAAAAAGGATTAATACCTATCCAGTATGAACAGCAATCGAAAAAAAAAACGCGCGTAAAAACATTCAATAGGGTTATTTTGTACATAGGTGATTTGTACAGCGCCATCTACCGCCAAAAAGTGAAATGAAATTTTCCATAGATTTACTCTGTTGAGTAGATTCCTACGTAGGTACTGAAGGGACGAAAGGTTCTGTGAGTACACAGAAACAGGTTCTGTGAGTTCGAGATGCCACGCCACGCCACACGACACGACACGGCTCGCCTTGCGAGCGTCCGCTAGTCTCGTTTCTCTAATAAAATTTCAATTCACTTTAGTGGTACCTAGGTACGTAGTGTAGAGGTACCTAGCCTACTGGCAGATAAGCATAAACTTTATGGTACGACTTCAGCAATAAAAGTAGCTCGGGAATTGAATCTTACACCAGCCAGTGTGATAAACTGAATCCAGCTCGGGTTTAGGGGATCCAATGGGATTCTAATAATGTATAGTTATACCTACTGCTCCAAAGTTATTGACGCATTTAGAAATAATTTGAAAAGTTATTTGGACTACCTATCTACGAGTTTTTCCCAAAACTTTTAAAAATTATGCTTATACTTACCTGCTTATAAATACCTACCTACTTATTTTGTGTCAGTGGCTAAATAATGATCTCCATTTTTAAACGGCGCAAACTGCGAACGAATGACTTCTCGATTTATAAAGATGGAATTATTAAAATAATAATTTCCACTCGACTAAACACTCTTGGGCGTCGCCGGGTCAGCGGAAAAGAGACTTAAGTGCGACTAATGTTTTATATCTTAATAGGAATCTCTCGGGCCATCAGCATCTTCCGAAAATAACCTCCTTAAGCGTCAACCAAGTTTTTGCTGATTGAATCATTTTTTTAATAACTTTGGTTACGTAACGAAGTTACTTAAAGCTGAGTTATTTGTTTTCAGACGAATAATCACTCCATAAGGTAGGTAGGTAATTTTATTTAACTTATTTAGGGTTACCAGATAACCATTTTCCTGACATGTCAGGAATTTAAGGCTTCTGTCAGGAAAACAGGGAAAAACTGTAGTTGTCAGGAATTTTTGATAATCCAAAAAGTGTAAGATTTGTGAAACATTTTGGTGAGAAAAAAATATCAAACGTCAACTAAATATAGACTGTAGATGTAGGTAACAAAATGTCACGATATTTACTGAAAAGTCAGGAGTTCTCATTATTAGCCAAGTGGTAACCCTTACCTTACTTTAATGTTAAAGTAAAGTTGGCTGGAAGAGATTTCTTTTAGAGATAAGTCCACCTTTGTAAACATCTTTCATATTTACCTGTGTAATTATGTTACAAGTGCAATAAAGAGTAATAAAATGGCTCAACTACTCGACTGATGATGGTAGATAGACGTGATTTTGTGAGGTCAGTTTTCTTAGGGTAGTTACCGCATCTCTGTGTCTCGTTCTTTAAGAACCAAGGTCAACTGCAACTTCACTCTATTGTAGGTACCTACTATGCGAGCCAATTACGACTAGTACTGTGAAACGGCAATCTTGATCTTTGTTCCTTTTCTTGCACATCCTACAACCAGAAGTGGAAGCGAAACTAAAGGCGAAAAGGTACTAAGTATTCTTATTTGGTTCGCATAGTACCTACATTGTATTGCATTGTAGGTAGGGTGAGATATCCTGACTTTTTCCCTGACTTTTCAATAAATTTCCTGACACTTTGTAAGGCTCAGATCAAATAAAAAAGGAAGATGGAGCGTTGCGCAGTGGTTGCGAACAACTAAGTGAAGCCGGTTTTTGGTGGTACATGTGTGCGTACTAGAGGGCGGGCGGGGGCCGGGCGGCAGGGTTCGCCCAATGACGAACGAAAGCCAAGGCGTAGTTTCGTTACATATGTGTGCGTAAACTGTGTATGTACACAGCCAAGGCGTAGTTTTACTGGCTTCACCGCTTTGTCAGAAGACTCCGTCTTTACTTTTTTATTTGGTCTGAGTTGTAAGGTACCTAGTTACATCCACATTCATAATTAAGTGACGCTTGATATTTTTTTTTCTCACCAAAATAATTAACATATTACACTTTTTGGGATTTTATAAATCCCTGACAACTACAGTTTTCCTGTTTTCCTGCTCAGACCAAATAAAAAAGTTTTATTTGATTGACCTTTTTTATTTGATCTGAGTTTTCCTGACGGATGTCTTAAATTTCTATCATGTCAGGAAAATTCCTGGCTTTTGGTAACCCCGATTGTAGGTAAGTACCTACTTAATTTATAGCCTATATTAGCATTAGGTACTATAGGTAGGTACTACCTAGGTTAGGTACATTATGATTCATGAGGATTCATGCATATCTTCATCGGTTTGAGTTGAGGGCTGAAATAGAACTTTGTTTACTTATGCCTAACAGAAACTTAAATAAAGAAACTCCAATCAGGTACCTTTCGGTGAACCAGCAGCGTCAGGTTCCTCTTTGTCGATAAATGGTGGCAAATTCAAACTTGGAATAGCATCTTTCTTCAAAAACTTGACTGCATAATAATTATCTTCTTCAAAGTGATCACAACAGATACGTTGAGTTATTTTTCCGTATTTGAGAAGCTCTTTGCGTCCAATCAAAGACACCCATAATGACAATCTAAAACAAGAATTTTGAAAGCATTGAGAAAAGTATACTGTAGGTATAGTAAGCATACAGGGTTACCAGATCTAATAATGAGATTTCCTGACTTTTTTCCCTGATTTTTTGACCGAGTGAGCACGAAGTGCGAGCAAAGCGTCGCTGCTTCAGCTTGGGCAAATATTTTTTAGTATGTCCGGCTGTCTGTTCTCACCTACAGGTCGTATTTCTCAACCGATTCTCGAGAAATTTTGTGAGCGGTTCGAAAATTATATAGAATTTTTTGTCGAGCCAGTTTTTCGAAAATTTTCAGAATGGCGGAGATATGTTAAAAAACCCATTTTAGTCCGGTTTCCAGCGCTGTCTGTTCTCCTCTCAGGTCGCATTTCTCAACTGATTCTCTTGAAATTTTGTGAGCAGGTTTTTTCCTGACATGTCAAGAATTTCCGGCATCTGTCAGGAAAACAAGGAAAAACTGTAGTTGTCAGGGATTTTTGAAATCCCAAAAGGTAGTTGATGAAAACACATACGTAATTTGTTAATCATCTTGGTGAGAAAAGATTATCAAGCGTCAACTAAATTAGGAATGTAGATGTATGTGTACAAAATGTTAGATATTTACTGACTAGTAGTAGCTCCGTGAGCTGTAGACCTCGCAATAAAATAAATAAAATGTCGCCATGAAGTCTTCAAAGCACACAGGCAGTAGGTACTATGGGCAATAGCGTCGCTTTACCAGTTTGCAACAAAATTCGTGTGCGCGCGTATCGCCCCTGCACGAACTAAACGTATGTGACGCGGGCGCGGCGTGCAAGCGATTTTAACCTTAGCAGTGGTTAAGCGACGCTGTTGCCCATGGTACCTACGGAGTATTCGCAGCTAGATTAAATGGTGCTTCTAATTTTGATAATTTTTCGAAATGGGTGAATATATTTTTTTTTACTAAATTTGGAAAAATTGGCTTGACTAACTAGTTTAATATACTTAACTAGCTCCCGCCCGCGACTTCGTCTGCGTGGAAAGTTTTTTTGCTATCCCTCGGGAACATAACTTTTTTCGGGATAAAAGGTACCCTATGTCCTTCTCTGTACCCCTGACAACATGTATGCAAAATTTCATGATGATCGGTTCAGTAGTAAAGACGTGAAGGCGTAACAAACAAACAAACAAACAAACGGACTTTTGCATTTATAATATTAGTAAGGAAGGATTATCGAACCTAATCACAAAATTTCACCAAAATCGGTTGAGAACCGATGTGAACAGAGAACGTGCTGCTGACTGCTGACCTGTAGAGTAGAATAAACAGCCGGAAATAGGGTTGCCAGATGGTCGGGATTCGCCTGGATTCTCCCGGAATTTCAATCGATCTCCCGACTCCCGAAAATTCTAAAAATCTCCCGAAAAAGCAACTGTTCCGAAAGTTCTCTAGAAAACAATAATTTACGCGTATGAAACCACAGATTACAAGGTTAGTGGATGAAACTGACTAAAAATCGCGCTGCGCGGCCGTTTTTCTGCAATAGACAAGCAAGAGTATAAGATTAGTTGATGAAACTGATTAAAAATCGCGCTCCGCGGCCGTTTTATTTTACTATAGACAGGCAAGAGTACAAGTTTGGTGGATGAAACTAACCTAAAACTAACTATAAAAATCGCGCTGCGCGGCCGTTTTTTTACAATAGACAGGCAATTAGTGGATGAAATTAACAAAAAATCGCGCTGCGCGGCCCTTTTTCTTACTTTATACAGGCATTTAAGTTACATATTTATTTCTCCCGACAACAACCGCGAAATCCCGACATTTTCAAATTTTCTCCAGATAATTTGGACTTCCGATCTGGCAACCCTAGCCGGAAAGCCGGACTGAAATATGGTTTTTTATAGTGATGCGCCGAATGTAGGTTTAACCGAATACGAACGTTCGGCCGAATATTCGGTCCAAAATGTACCGAACCGAATATTCGGCCGAATCATTCGGTTCAATTCTGCGCAGTAAACAGGTTTTACACGTGTCGGGCGGGCGTTTGCCACTGCAACTCCTTCTCTAGCACGGCTCGCTCAGTCGATGTACCGCTCTTTCGGTTACAAATAATTGCAGTTCGGAACTGCATACTTTGAAATTTATTATTACGTTGATGAAAGTCTTTGAAGATGAGGCATACATTGACATTTATTAAAAAAACATAATTTGATTATACATTTTAATACTAGTGGTGGTTTCTAAAGATAGCAGTTTTAATTGTTTAAAAAAAATAGGCATGTTTTTGAAATGCCTAAAAACAAGAGGGCTGTAGCCTGCACGTGTTGATTTTTTGAATATCTATCAAAGATTTTGAAATATTTGCATTTTAATTATTTCATACAAAACAAAAAAGTGCCAATATTTTCAAATCTACAATATTTAAAAAATCAGAACATACAGCCCTAGTTTTTAGGCATTTCAAAAACGTACCGAAAATTCATTGCTGTAGGATTATAATTATAATCTGTTGCTGTAGGTTAAGGTTTAGAGAGGGTGGGAAACGTTATCGCCGTTTGTATGGAGACCGTTTGCTAGAGAATCCTCTGAATCTTTTTTTATTTTGTAAATAAATAATTGGTATTATTAGTACAATTTAAACATTCGGTTATTATTCGGCAAATCAACCGAATATTCGGCCGAATACGAACATGAAAAAATATGCCGAATTTGCCGAATACGAATATTCGGCCGAACATTCGGCGCATCTCTAGTTTTTTACATATCTCCGTCATTTTAATAAATTTCGAAAAACTGTCTAGACAAAAATTATATGTATATTTCCGGCTGCTGCGGTAATAGAGTAGGTAGGTATACTGTTGCAGTACTGCCATCGTTTGTAGTTTAGTACAGTCAACGGCACGCTGGGCTACTATACTACGACAGGGTAGGTACCTAGTTAGGTAGGTAGGTACTTAATCAATTTTATACTTATAGGTAGTATGTAAATAAAATACTTAAGACTAAATAAATTGCACTGAAATGTATTTCAGTGATAAATTGACGATTTTTTTAGTTTGTATAACCTGACATGCTGCTGACTGTAGGGGAGAGTAGGGTATTACCGAGCCCCTAAGGAAATTTAAATATAACTAACCTCAGGTTGGGTTAAAATAAAAACTAAATATTACTATAGGTGGGGAATTTATCTAGCTACGCTAACGAATCTTTAAAATGTTCAAAATAAAACACGAAACAAAAATATGAGCAAATAACAAAAAAATGGGAAAACGCGATATTATCAAACTGGCCTGATAATATCGTGCCCCTAGGTCGGTACTTTGCGCTGGGTCTGATAAAACCGCGCCTCTAATTAAAATTGACAATAAACTGATAACTATTACTACAGCGTTTGGGAAAAATTGAAATTATAGATATTTATTTCTTTTTATATTCATTACTCAACTCAGTCTCAAAATTGTAAACTTATAAGTTTCCATATTAAACGATTTATTAAGACATCATTTGTTTGTTACACAAAATATGTCTTTCTACTTTGAAAACGAATTAATCTTAAAATAATTGTTCATTTTCGGAATGCTTTTACTTTAGTATACAATTACTTCGTAGGAAGATTAGCCATCTTCTTTCGTTTTCGTCGCCTTCTGTAAAGAACAATATTTGCCATAGATAATTTCATACTGTATAATTTCGCGCCCTGCGCGCGAAATTATCAAACATGGTAATTTTTATTTGTATCCTCAGAACAAAAACAAACTTAAAGAATTAATTTAAAATAATTCTGCACACAAATTCTACATATTTTTTACGTTATAAATGTTTGTAGTTTATTAGTCATAAGGTAATATTGATTGACTCACCTTTCATTAAAATATCAGGAAAAAAAAGATCGTGTGCGTGGAAAAACTAAAAGCGCGTGGCCTTCCGCTCTGGTTGTTCGACGGAAATTGAAGGTGTGCGGGCGAGGTTAGAGGTTCTTAGAGTTAAGATTTGACTGTTATTGCAGGTGCATAGAGTTGATAGTTTTCGAGAAACCAAGGGGTGCGAAATTATCAACCGCGCGGTAATACCCTACTCTCCCCTACTTAAGAGGGCGCAGTCTGCACACTAGCGCCACCACTGGAAAAAAGTGGCCACTTTTCGCAATAAAAGTCCATTAAACACACTAGCGCCACCACCTCGAACCTACATAATTATTATCTATAAACTTACCTTTCTGATTCAGTAGGCAAACGAAAGAACTGTTTGTCGGGATTGTTTTTATTGTTATTTCCACAACCATATACACAACAGTTCATCGGCATTGTAACCTAACTAACCCGAGCGCGCTTGGTGAACCAAATAAATAAAATGCGTGTTGGTTAACCAAATAAATAAAATGTCACTTGTACTTGTATCGTCCGTCGATCGAACGCACGCGAGGCGAGGCGACCGACTCCACGGAGTCATGTGCTCCCCGCCCCGCTTGACCCGCACCCTGATTATCTAAAAAGAAACTATTTTGCGACCGGTTTCATTCCACATACATTGCTACTTTTCTTTGCTATGTTTTTTTTTAATCCAAAAAGAAGTAGCAATGGATCACTATCATCTATGAACTGCAACCGGTCGCTAGGTGGTTTCTAATTAGATAATCAGCCCGCCTATTGCTGCGCGGCGGCACCCCCGCGTATGTTGATTGTCATTGTGCGACATGGCTTTATGCCGGCGACACTGATTATTCGCATCGGAACAATATCGTAGGTACAGTCTGTTCATCCTTACTTGTCTTATTTAGTAAACAGTTTTTGACAGTTGTCATACGTCTTTTAAACTTAAATCGTTATTTAAAAATATGTTAGTAACTTTATAAAATTGTTGTTGATTTAGTAACAATTTATTTCGTAATCTATGTGTGGAAAATCATTTGTTGTATTTTATAATTGATTATTTCAATAAAGAGTTGGGTGAAGATTGTTTACCATATAAGACAAGTAAGGATGAACAGACTGTACGGTTAACGGCACGCTGGGCTTCAAGACAGGGTAATGATATTCAATAACTTTTATAGGTAGGTACTTAAATGCAAAGCTATTAAGGTTCAAAATAAATAATAGAATTTAAACAGGTTTGTATAACCTCATGTGCTGCTGACTGTACGTTGATGCTTTTGAAAGAACCTCTTTGAAGCATTTAAAACCGGCAACGTACGATGAATTGTGCCGATGCTTGGCGAATATGTAGTGCCCTGTGCCGCATCAAACAATAGATGGCAGTAGTACATTATAAAATAATAATTTATTTATATAAAATCAATCCACAGAATATATAATAGTACTAACGTAACGTAATCAAGCTATGAATGTTAAAAAAATATAATTTATGTAAGTCTATGATTGATGAAAGAACTTTCATTTGGAAGATAATTATATTTTTTAGACAAATGCCATATGAATATTTTATTCTAGCCAAAATATTTTGAGAGCAAAAGACTTGTAAAAAGTACGTTTCATCGGTTATTATTACCTATGGCATTATGTTGGTACCCCTGAAATTAATTATTATTGCGATGGAATAAGGTTCAAAATTGCATAAATTTCCGGGGTACCAACATAACGCCATAGGTAATATAATAATAACCGATGAAACGCACTCTAGTTGTACTTGGTTCTGTTATTCTGTCTGTGGCAGTCGATAAAGCAGTCACTGCAAGTAAGTGACATCTAGCAAAATTAATCGATAACGTTTTCCAAAGAAGCGACACCTGCATGCAAGACCAAAAGCGATTTTCAGAGACTACGTAAATTCGACACGTGCAAGGAAAAACATCGTAACTCATTTTTAAGCGGTATTGAGTTAAGAAGATATTCTTACTTAGAAAAAATTGCGGAATTTTTTACTCTTATCGTCGTATCTAAATCCTTACTAATATTATAAAAGCGAAAGTCCGTTTGTTTGTTTGTTTGTTTGTTTATTTGTTTGTTACGCCTTCACGTCCTAACTACTGAACCGATCATCATGAAATTTTGCATACACGTTGTCAGGGGTACAGAAAAGGACATAGGGTACCTTTCATCCCGAAAAAAGTATTGTTCCCGAGGGATAGCAAAAAACCTTTCCACGCAGACGAAGTCGCGGGCGGCCGCTAGTTCGTTATAATTTAAAAGTTACAGAGTGTGAAAACATCGTAAGTGGAGGTCAAATGCAGTTACTAAAATTGTATATTTAGTTAAATGTATTTTTTCATGCTTTCCACTATAAGTTTACATGAATAAAATTGTAATACTCGATACAATTTTGTTCTTAGGAATTTTCATTTCATATTAACAAAGTTTTCATCGTATCTTACATTACAATCTTATCACCAGAAAGAATTAGTTAGATTGTGACTACATTTCATCGTAACGTTAGATACAGTGCTGTCATTTTTATAAAATATGTCAAAATACTCAATTCCGCATTGTAATTTGTAACGTGACATACAAATTATTTCTTCCGCAATAGTTTGCATGTTTCGTGCATAATTATGTCAATGAAAGTCATACTTACAATGTCTTCATACCCGAACGCCAGTTGTACACACGACAGTACGTCATACAGTTAAGCTGCGAAAACAACTTTTATTACTTAGGGCATAAAGGCGGTCTCACGTTCAACATGTATAGTCTGAGGTGCCGTCGTGTGTACAAACAGAAAAATAATTTTCACTTAATTTATAATTTCCAAACATTTATAATACTCGTTGTAATATTAAACTAATAATAATATATATTATCAGGTGCCGTATATGTACCGACCTAGAATAGAAATGCCCCATCTTATCCCGTGGGTGTCGTAAAAGGCGACTAAGAGAGCACATTTATCAGGAGACGGGCAGCAAAGTCTTTAAAAATCTTGGTCTTACTGAGATTGTCAATCTGCCTGCCAAGCGTGGTGATTATGGCGAACCATCCCGAAATGTTATGACACCAAAGAAATAGGCCACCAGTCGCCGGCAGCTCAGCTATTCCTAGCTACGTTAGCGGTTATGGTAAAGGCGGGGCAGGGGGTGCTATTCGGCTACCAACAATGACGACAACTGCACCTGGTAACTTATAACACGCGCGCACTGAGAACTAACTTGAAATTATCCGAGTTGAAAGAAATTATTAGCACATTGGAACATCATTGGACTATCTGAAATCTAAAGAGAGGGAGAGGCCTCGATAACACTTAATTTCGCTAACTTGCTTCTACCGGGAGGGGATCAACAGTCCCTAGGTGGTTTCGGGTTCATCTTCAACAAGTTCCTTGTTAAAAACGTGGTCACCATCGGAATTTTGTCGACCACGGTAGTGTAACTGATACTCAGAATATCCAAACGGTATTCGATGAATGTTATACAGGTCTACGCTCCGACCTCGATACACCAAAATTACGAAGTAGATGCTATGTATAAGGAGATCGATAAAGCCGTGTATAGCTGCAAAACCCACCATACCATTGTAATGAAGAAGGACATGGACATGCGGTGGTCTGCTGATAGTGGGGAAATTTGGAGTTGAGCAACGGAATGCCAGAGGCCAGGTGCTGGCCGACTATGTGAAGAGGGAGAACCTCTTTGTGGTGAACTCCTTTTTCATAAAGCTGGAAAGCCGGAAGTGGAAGTCCAGACGGTACAGTCAGAAATGAGATAGATCTTATCATGTCAACGAAAAATCAAATTTTCAATGATGTCACCGTGATTAACACTATCAAGATGGAGAGCAATCACCGATTGGTTTGTAACACATTGAATATACAACCTAGCTGGAGATATCTCGACTGAATAAATCCACTCTCCGACAATTACCGGCTAATATTCAAAGCCCCGCGAGCTTTCAAACCGTGTCCATCATCACATCTAGGACTGGAAAAGACTCAACATTAACATTAATGGCCAGTACCTAACACACCTTCGTTGTGCCGATCATATAGTTCTTATGGCTGAGACCTTAGATGACCTTAACACAATGCTCGAAGATCTCTGTAGTGCTTCCCAAGGAGAGGGTCTCAGGACGAACATGGACAAGACGAAAATCATGGCGAATGCCTATGTTGTACCCGCTTCAGTTCATGTTAGGAATACTACACTTGAAGTTTGACTTAGCTAGCTAGACTGCTTGTAAAGCCAAGAACAGGCAGTCCAGCTAGGTAAGCCAAACTTTGAGAAAGAGATCTCTCGTCTAATCCAACTCGGATGGGCAGCATTCGTGTAGCTTCGAATAGTCGTCGCGTCCAACCTACCTCAGTGTCTCAACTTAAGACGAAAATCTATGACCAGTGTGTGTTGCCAGTGATAACTTAGGTCAGTTAAATGTGATCGCTAATTAAGGGTCTTAATATAATAATAAGGAGGCTCAACTCAAGCTCACCCAGCGTGGAATGGAAAGAACCATGCTCGGCATTTACTTTCGTGATCGAATCAGAAATGAAGAGATCCGTAGAAGAACTAAATTAACTGACATCACTCGAAGAATTCTTAGCTGAAGTGGCAGTGGGCGAGACACATAGCGAGAAGAGCCAATGGTCGTTGGGGCGAAAAGGTTCTGGCGACTGGAAAAGGCGACCGCGCACCGGATGACGCTCCGTGAGTAGGCCTCCGACAAGGAGGATCGACAATCAGGTGAAGGTCACGGGAAGCCTCTGGATGCGGGCAGCGCAGGACCGATCGTTGTGCAGATCATGGGGGAGGCCTATACCCAGCAGAGGCTGGCGAGCGGCTGATATGATAATGAATAATAATAAATACTGATTAATAAAACTACATTTTTATTTCTAATTGTAACCCTAAAGCGCATACTTAAACTATTTTAAAATTGTATCTCAGACATACAATTATTTCATTCAATGAATATAACAATTTCATACAATATATGATTGTATGTCTGAGTTACAATGTCAATTTATAAAGTATATACAGATGAATTTGATTGTAACTCACAAAAACATACTATAAGTCCTTAAATATTTATATTTATGGCATTATAATAATACAGTAATTTAGGTCTCACCACGTTTAAATAAATGTTCAAGATCGATTGGCATTATGACTCATCCGAATTTTTTTAGATTTTTTGAATCTTTGGCGCGCTCTCCTGAGAAATGGCTAAAACTGAGTAACGATGTTTTTCCTTGCGGGTGTCATCACTTTAAAACATGAAAACTTTTAATCAGTATTTACTTTTTAATTTGTTTTCCTAAAACAGTTATAAATACATGTTTTAATAAAACAGTCATACATGCCATACTAAAACAAATTAAAAATAATTAAATGTTATTCTTTGAGCGACATCTATCAGCTACAAAAGTAAAATTTTACTGCCATCTAGAGTATAATACTCGCAAACACAACATAGTTCGCATTCCATCCGTGGCGCTCACGACCCAAACAATAAATTCCAACATGGTGGCAATGTGCTACACAGTTTGAAAATGCAGGTCGTGTCATGCTTTGAAAAAAATCATTTTATACTCGAATTTGGTGGAAAATGTCGGACCCTAAACGTGCTACTCTTATAACAGTGGGTGCTCCAAAAAGTGCAACGAATAATGTGAATAAAACAGTGAGATTAACTATAAATTTGGTTGAAAGCAACGAAAGTAAATATCCGGAGCTGAATTACAAGGAACTAGTCATTGCAGAAGAGGTAAGTTATAACAGAAAATCATAGCAATTTACGCAACCATACTGGTTTTCCAGCTCTTTGTACATAAGGGCATCTACAAATAAAATATGAACGTAAAAATATTGATGGTTCGGCAAACAACACACACATTTTGAAGAGTGCCTGTCGAGATGGTTTTAGGATTTTTGCTTACGTTACACAGATTTGTATTAGGTTTGTGACATGAATTTGTGTCCACGAGCTGTACGAGAAGCCCAGATAGCGGTCGCCATGTTTGCAACAATCATAGGAAAACGTTGTCAGGCTAGGACATCATTCGAAGGGTCCAATGTTTTGGTTACGGCATCGTTAGTTTTCCATTTGTTGTTAGTCCAATATGTTTAATTTCTCATGATAATATTGCAAAAATTACACGTAGCAATTTGCTTACGATATTCGCAAAGGCTTGTGTTATCAAATCACGTATGAAAAGTAGATACCTATTGGATGACCTAGGTTAACCTATGATTTCGACGACTGTTTCCGGTAAATAGTTGTTTGTTTATTTAGAGGTTATTTTTATCATCGAATTTATTTAATTTTCTATGAAAGTTGTAACATCTGGATGTCATTAGGGTATAGGTATATAAAGTTATATACATTTCAGTATATAAAGAGATTGTGATTGTGTGCGTGCGTAAAAGGTGTTAAACTATTGTGGTACTGCTCTTACTTGTGGAAGGATATGTACGAGATTTTATTTTAGCGAAATGGGCTGGTGTGTTGACTTGATGAAGTATTGACCGAAGTAGGGTGTTTTGTTTGGTTGTTTATTTGCAATCTTGTTTTGATTATGTAGGGCTGAGCTATTCGCTTGCAAAACGACGGCGTGCAGCAGGCAGCGTGTGAGCGTACGCCGAGGATCTCGTGATGTCCGAAGCTTTTGCATAATGTTATCGATTTGAAAAGTAAATAGGAGGCATAGGTTATGTACCGTGACCTGTTTTATATAGGTGCTTTCGTCTGTGTGCGTGAATTAAATTATGAAAGGTATTTGGTCTGCGTGCGTGTGCGTGTGTAGAGTTTCGATGGGTTCGCGGCGAGATCTCCGGGTTTGTTCGTCTTTGGTTATCTTTTTTTTTTATTTCAGCGGTCAGTGTTTCTTTATTCTATTTATAGCGCTCGGTTTTGCGTGGGTTCCGTATGCATTTTTTGCGCTTTTTATGCATACTGATGTGAAGTGTGTTTCGTTTCGATTGCATTTTGAATGTAGTTTATTGTCTTGTATTTTTGTTTACCGTGTGTTTGCTTTTTGCGTTTACCTATGAAGATTCTGTTGAGTATTTTTCTATTTACAAACTTTCTTCTAAATTGATATTTCGAATTCGAAGAATTTGGATGAAAAGCTATGAATGGAAGTAGGTTTGCGATCATTCATGAATTATTTTCGCGTAGGTACATTTCATTAGATTTTTTTCTATTTATTTATAACATACGGTTCTTTTTTTGTTAAAAATGATTATGTTATGTAGGTATCTGTGTTTTGATAATAGCTTTCCGCATCGTATAATAGGGTATGTTTGTTTTTTTTGCGCGGGATCGGGAATATATTTGAGCACGCGATTACGCGATCGTGATATGCGTGATAATTTTGCTCCCGCTCTCGCTCGTTCATCACGTCACGTGATATTTTGACACTCGATCTGTCATTCATGTGATTAATTAATTAAATAGGAGTACTCTGTAGGCTTGTACCTTATTGAAGTATCTTAGTAGGTTTATTGTCTTTGATATGATAATAATAAGTTAAAAAGCTTGATGGCGCAGTGGTTTAGCGCATGGCTTTGCGATTGCGGAGGTTAAGCAACTTTCGCAGGGGTCAGTCATGGGATGGGTGACCAAAAAAATTATTATCACGAACTCCTCCGTGCTTCGTAAGGCGCGTTAGCCGTTGGTCCCGGCTGCAATTGCAGTCGCCCACCAGTCCGCATTGGGCCCGCGTGGGTTATGGCCCAATCTCCTTATCCACCCATTAGGAAGGCCTGTGCTCTGCAGTGAGGACATTAAAAATGGCTGATGGTCATGATAATGAGATATCTTATTAAAGTAATAATGAAACAACAATAATATGTGCTTTGCTAACATTATAGTACCTACTACATATCAATTACTAAGTAAGTAGGTAAGATACCTATTATAATAAATAAATAAATACATTTCAATTTGTAAGAATATGTTATGATAAACAAATAAATTTATCAGAGAGTCAGGTTATTACCTAATATCAAGAGATAAGATACGGAAAGTTAATATAGTGCATTTAATTTGGTTATTTTATCAACTAGTGGCTCTGACCTCGTGTTTGTGACATTTTTGATAATTTTTCGAAATGGATGAAATATGATGCTTTTCCGAAAAATGGAATTGAAAAAGTGTATGGTTAATTATCGAACCCGCTCACAAAATTACACAGAGAACAGGTTGAGACATCGTAATGGATGAAATATGATCTTTTAACAAAAATGGAATTGAAAGAATGTATGGTTAATTATTGAACCAGCTCACAAAATTACACCAAGAATAGGTTGAGACATGCAACCTGTAGAAGAGAACAGATGGACAGTTAGACCGACACACATAAGCATTTTTACCCAAGCTGAAACAGACTCTTCGCCCTCGCTCGGTCAATTAAACAACATATAGCCATTAGCCCATATTATACCTTAAGGTGGCACCCTGAGCGAAAGTGGCGCCGCGGTGAATTTTATTTAATATTATAATTCTAATACACAATTTTAATAATGTTTCATGTGGAATTTTTAGGGCCCACAGTCTAATAGACACTGCTAGAAGTAGGTAGCAAAACTGCTAAAAGTGACCGTTTTTGACACATTTGCTATCTACTTCTACGAATGACTACGAGGGCATGTAGTGATACCTTCTAAAAATTCTAGACCATGCACCATGGGCCTTAAAAACTTCACGTAAAACATTAATAAAATCTTTTTCTATTAATAATTTATTCAATAAAAGCCTCTGAGGGTGCCAATTTCGGTCATACAACTGCCTTAAATTGTTTTTTATTTATTAGTTTTGTTACTGACATTTTTTTAAAACAAGTTCATGTCATCTCATTAATAGCTTTCTTTATGTTGTCTTGAGTTTTTTGTTACTATTTAATTCACTGAAACTTCTTATGTTAAACAGATACTCTAACATAAACCATAAGTCTAAGTATTACTTATAAAGTAATTGTTTTTAAATTTGAGATTTTAGCATTCATAATGTCATTTTTATACAATACCAAATAATATACCAGAAAAAATTCGACTCGCACCAGGTCATATTTTTGGACAAGATTTGATAACTGTCCAACAAAATGGTGATTTTCTTCTGGTATATAATATTATTTGGTATTGATTGTATTTAAGTAACTGCTTCCTTAAGTTATACATATTTAATTGTCTATTGTTCTATATTTCAGCGTACGAAGAAAGTGGAAAATGGAAAAACAACAGGTTTGGATCCATTCTCAGACAACGACGATGATGTCAAACAAGTTGCAAGGAAATTTGAACAGAAATATGTGAGTAAATGCTGTTATGATTAATAATTTCTTACAATTTATATTGAAACTATTGAGCCAGTCAGTGTAAAATACTGTTTTTCTTATCTAACAGAACATAATTTAAGAAATGACCATTTCTAATAACCATTCTTCAGTAAATGAGCCGTCTACCAATACCAATAAGCATTAAGTTGCCCATTAAGCAGGCAAGTGATTAAGTAAATAGAATCTAAGTCTATTTTTTGGGCAAGTAACCGCGCTGCTCGCACCCATGCTCCCCCCGCTGGGCGTGGCCACGCGCTGTATTTTATTCTTGCCACTTGCCGCATGTAAACTAATAATTTAGTTGACTCTCGAGGCAAACACTGGCTACTTACTAATAAACCATGTGAACAATTATTCACTTTAACTTTAAATTAAGTTGCCCATTTAGTTACTACTTAATCGCTTGAACCATGTAAACAGCCCTTAAGAGATAAGTCTATTATGGTCAGTTAAGTACAACCTGTTGTTATTTCTCATCACTTAACGGAAATATCTAGCAAAAATTTTGGCTGAGGAAAGGTAAATTGATGACTTGATTGAAAGTTGTTTTTTAAAAGCTACCCATAGTGAGTAATATATAACAATGGAAAAATAAATAAAAAGTAATAAAAGTTTAGCTTGCTTATATTGTGTTAACAATCATATGCAATTTAAAACGGCTTGTTTTGGAATTGACCGGAAACACAAATGTTCATATTGCAGTTTATTTGAGAAAGATTTAGAAATTCTAACTGAATGCAAAACCACACTTATGCCCGGTTTCTGAGGTACTTATCGGTGTATTATCTGGTTTAATGTTATTTTTATAACTTTAAATCAGATAATGTGGACCTCTCCGATAAGTTAAACCTCCATTAAAGAACCCCGGAAACCGGGTAGGTTCTTAAAGGTAGTCCAGAAACTCATGAAACGCAAGTAAAAATATTTTTACTTAAACATGTGGTTTAGTGGTGGGCGACTCGGGTCAAATAACTCGGTTAACTCGAGTTACTTCTCCAACCCGTCAACTCGGGTTGGTTTTTTCCTAGCCCGGGTCAACTCGGTTGACGTGCCACGCGGGCCGCCCACGTGGTGCGTACGTGTCTTACCAACCGAGTCAACCCGGGCTAGGACAAAATCAACCCGGCAGGCCAACTCGATTCGGTGTGTGGCATTGTATTACAGCTCGCTCGTACTCGCCTCGCGGCCCGCCGCTCTCTCCCCGCCCGCGTTAAATCACCTTTTTAATGATGTTTAGAAGTTCCTTAGTATTTTTGTTATTATATTTTAATTTTGTAAAAGAAAAACTAAAGTTAAGTTAAGCGTAACTTGTGCCTCTCTATTAATTAATTATCTATTTATCTATTAGTTAATTTTTTAATGCCAAATAATTTGTTGAATGATGAATACCTAATTTATAAATAATATTACAAATAATAAGCAATATTTAAAATTATCATTATAATAAAAAGCTTCATTTAGGTACCTATTCATCTCTGTACCTAACTAATGCGCATTTGTTAATAACAAACAGTTGATTAATCAAAACTATTTGCTATTACTATAATTTAAATCCTGATCTCTTTGACTCTTTTACTTCGCAACTTGCAACGGCGAGTTTGGTTCGCTTCAATAGTTATCAAATACAAACGAAACGAGTTGAAGCCCGGGTTCGCACTCCGCATAGATTTCAACTCGGATAACTCGAGTTGAAAAAATTGTGACTCGTCGGCGCTCGGCGGCCCATATCGCTGAACCGAGTTGACCCGAGTTGTAGCCCGGGTCAGCATTAATTTCAACTCGGGTGACCCGAGTCGAAAAAATAGCGACTCGGCCCATCGCTAATGTGGTTGTTGCATTCCAAAAGTAGTTTAGTGTTGTTTATACAGTAACACTAATGACAAAGAAAGTAATTTTATGACTTTCTTGACAGACTGTGTATGCAACAACCGGTTACCTATCTTAAATTCGAAATTTCTCTGTGCGAATTTTGGTTTGCCGAAATCGTTGTACTCTTTTTTGTTTTCTATAATTTTCATTTTACCGAAAACACTATTGACAAATTATCGAAACTCCGAATTTCACTTATATTTTTTTTCAAATTCTATATGTTATGACAACCCACTCAACGTTTGGCCGAAACTATTATCGATAGATGATTTAGTATCCAGAAAAACGTCTCCAATATTATTAAATTACAACACACTATCTGACAAATAATTAGAATCCTACACGCATCTAAAATTAGAAATTTCTCTGTTCGAATGTTAGTTTACCGAAATCGATTTCCTTTTTTTTTTGTTTTCCATAAATTTCATTTTACCGAAAACACAATTGACAAATTATTGAAACTCCGAATTTCACTTATATTTTTTTTCAAATTCCATATGTTTTGACATCCCACTCAACATTTGGCCGAAACTATTATTGTAAGATGATTTAGTATCCAGAAAAACGTCACCAATATTATTAAAATACATCACTTCATCTGACAAAGAATCTTATACCTATCTTGAATTCGAAATTAAAAATAAGAAATAGGTACTAAACATCTAAGAAAATATTATTGCAATCTCAGATAGTTACATTATAATCTTAGATAGCTCCGCTCGCTCCGCTGCGCGTGGTCAAAACACTAACCTAACCTAATGGTCTTTGCATTAAAAGTTTTTCTTTATAGCAAGACAATAATATTCGGGTTAAAAATACACTCGAATTTTCTAAATCAATTAAATATTATGAAACACGAAATTCTATCAAAAGTTACTTCGATCTTTAGTAATTTCTAGTAAAGAAAATTATGGTAAGAAAAACATCTATCTGAAGAAAAATAAGTGATTTGATATTTGAGTAACTGTTTTTCTGGAAAATAAAACATACGTGAAATAAGTTTATGTTTTAACAAAATTATGTAAAACAACCAATTTGATATTTAAAACTTCGACATACTGTTTTCGAACAATTGAAATTCGAACAGAAAAGTTTCGAAATAATGAAAGGTTACCTAGTAAAACATCTGTCAAAAGAAAATTCTATCAAAAGTTACTTCGATCTTTAGTAATTTCTAGTAAAGAAAATTATGGTTAGAAAAACATCTGTCTAAGAAAAATAAGTGATTTGATATTTGAGTAACTGTTTTTCTGGAAAGTGAAACATTAGTAAAATAAGTCTATGCTCTAACAAAATTATGTAAAATAACTAATCTGGTATTTAAAACGTCGACGTACCGTTTTCGAACAATTGAAATTCGTACAGAAAAGTTTCGAAAGTGAGATAGGTTACCGCAACAACCACATGTTTTAGTAAAAATAATTTTATTTCTGTTTCATGAGTTTCTGGACTACCTCTAACTTAGTTCTGCTTTTAGAGTTTTTATTCTTATTTAGTTTATTTTATATACATTTGTACACACGATGACACATCAGACTATACATGTTGACCTTGGTTTCTATGCCCTACGTAATAAAAGCTACTATTGCAGTTCAACTGCTTAAGGCGCTTTCCTGACTGAAAGTGGCGCCGTGGCGGTAATTCTAACCAGGGTTGGAAAAAATCATGATACTTTGCAAAAAATCAAAAAACACAGATTTTTCGGAAAAAATCAAAAAAATCAGATTTTTTAGATTTTTTGCTTGAGCCTTTAAAATCCACATAAAATAGTGCGTGAAACCACAACACGCTTTTATTTTACTTATTTGACATTTTAATTCGAAAGAAACAAGTAAAGATCAATAAAATAGTTAAAAAATGTCTGGTGTAAGATTTAAGAACAGATGATTTGTCCGTTTTTTGAAGAAAAAACAGTATTATACAATAACTATAACACAAAGTTAGTTTTTATATGTATTTCATACGTTTGTATGTGTCTATCAATTATTTAAAATTATCAATTTTATTTTTTTAAACAAATAAGAAAAATTAATAGCGGTTTGATTTAATCAATGATTTTTATTCAAAAAATCACTTGATTTAAATCAAAGTGATTTAATCATGCCAACCCTGAATTTCTAATACACATTTTTAATAAAACTCCTCATGGAATTTTTAGGGCCCATGTCTAGTATTTTTAAACAGTATCATAACATTCACTTGTAGTCACTGCTAGAAGTAGTTAGATTGACATCTTTCACGACAGCTTGCGTAAATTCAAATTAAAGATATTGCAGACCCGTAAACCAAATTAGCTTTAATCAGTATTTAATGAGCTACTTATATCATCAAAATAATAAAAAAAACATGTTATTGTTATTTAGGTACATTTTTTCTTGTTTGGCTTTTATTTGTATTTCCAATATGTAAGACTAGGAATTTAAGATTGCAAATTAACCTTTTGTACAAATGCTGTGCATCTGTAATATTATCCCCGTCAAATGGTAATGCGCGTGGCGGCCATGTTGATGACGTCAAAATGACGTAGTGAAATCGAACACTCAGTACCGTTAGCAAAACTGGCTGGCGGGCGAGTAGGGATGATAATCGAAAATCGATGCCGAAATAATCGATTATTTGATATTAGATTATTTCAAATGTGTAAAGTCCGATTATCAATTTCTTAGAAAAAAGGTAAACAATGGTGTTACCAGAACAAAACAACACAAAATGAAGTAGTACAGCTTGACCATAAAGAGTTGAAATTAAATAAAATGTAACTAAAAATTTTCAGTACTAAATGTAGTCAGTGTTGCCAAATTATTCGTTATTTTGACGTATTTACATAGAAAGTGGCGCCCTCAATTTATGTCAACTCTTTATGGTCAAGCTATATATTGCTATGTCAAGAAAAAAAAACACTAAAGTACATGGTTTCACCACAAACCTAATATAAATATTAATTAGATAAATATTATGATTATGAATCATCCGATTCGGATTCGGAATCCGGATCCGCTTAACGCAGCGGACGCTCTTATGGAACGTAGACTAGCGGCCGTCCGCGACTTGGTATGCGTGGAGAGTTATTTTTCTATCCCTCAGGAGTCAGGAGTCGGAATCTGTTGGTCACACTTCTGATTATCTATGACCACTCGAAGTATCTCGGTTGACTTTGTGTTTCCACCTGCTTGTAAAAATGTCCAACCTCAAAAGGCTTTATTTATCAATACAGAAGCTTTTACTTTATTAAGAGCACACAAAACAGAATCAGTTCCTGTTTTTTTTGGACAAAAGGTACCCTATGTCCTTTTTTGTACCTGTGACAACGTGTATCAAATTTTTATGATGATCGGTTGAGTAGTTAAGGGTCCATGATAGGAAAACATGGTTACGCGGGCCATTTTTTTTTATATAGAAAACGTAAAGTTGTAGCCACAAAAAAAAAAAATATACGACAAGCTAAAGTGCTTTTTTTCGGGATGAAAGGTACCCTTTGTCTTTTTTTGTACCTCAAACTACCTCAGACAACGTGTATGTAAAATTTCATGATGATCGGTTCAGTAGTTAAGACGTGAAGGCGTAACAAACAAACAAAGAAACGGACTTTCGCATTCATAATATTAATAAGGATGAATAAGGAATAATGATAGACCTATTATTTTGGTTGAATAGCTTACGTTAATATATTGGCAATATTCGAATTGCACATCGGAAAATCCCCGTTAGGTTTATGTTTGTTCAAATGCAGTTAGGGATACGCAAAATGTCAAAAGTATCTATACCAAAAATTTTCGGAACAAAACTCGATATCTGAAGGTATCGAGTTATATTATACTAATAATACATTTATAGAAACCTGAATGGACTGTTGTTTTTATTACCCTAGCAACAACTTATTTATTTCGCAAAATAATCTAGCAGTAACGTGTCTCACAAATTTAGAAACATTTAATTTGCTAGTAGATTCTTTTCTGAAAAAAATCGGCGTAAAATTAACAATTAGATCGATCATTTTAATTCTTAGATTAATCGACCAATTCGCAATAAGTTAGCAAGGAATTATCGTTTAATCGAATCAATTTCGAACATAGCTACCACCGAGTTGACAGACATTCAAGAGCGGATATCTCGAAAACTAAACAAGTTATCGAAAAACTTGTCTAAATAAAACTTGTAGCAAATTTAATCAACTTTTATTTTGTACGTAGTCTTCTTATCTTATGTCGCTTGAACGCATAGTTTCTGAGATATATGTAAAAAACCGAAAAATAGGGCCTTCAAACCTCCCCCCTCCACCCTGGCATAAGGGCTGCGGGCGGCGAATTTTGATATGTTCACCTCCTAACAGGTCCAAATAAAGTTATGAAGTCAAAAATTGTGTTCCAAAGTTCCAAGCATTTCCCTCTATACATTTTTTTGAGCTCTCTTTGCCTGAACTATTATTTAAATAAAGAATATTTCATTTTCATTTATTTTGAAAATTTCCATACAATTATTTATTTTCACTTAACCCTATCTTATTGACAATAATAAATCATTAAATCAAATTAATTATTATTTACTTCAACTTTTTTTGCTAGCTGTAGCGGGTGACGTCACGATTAGGTTAATTTGACAAGGTTCCAGCGCATTACCATTTGACGGGGATAATAGTCATATACACTAACCCCCTTACTAATAAAGATTGTATAGCAGCTGCATAGTTACACAGTGTTTTGTCACTTCCTTTTAATGTCAAATTCAAATAGTTTGACAGAGAGTAACCATTGTGTAACTAAACATCTGCTATTCAAACTTTATTAGTAAGGGGGTAGCTATGTAATGTGAAATGATAGGTATTCTGTAAATGTACTGTGTATATGATGTTGATGTCCCTAATTAAATAAATTAAATTAGATAGCAGAACTAATAAAAGTGGCCATTTTTGACACATTTGCTATCTACTTCTACGAATGACTGCGAGGGAATGTAGTAATACCTTCTAAAAATACTAGACTATAAGCCCTAAAAATTCCACGAAAAGTTTTATTAAAATCCTTTTCTATTAACAACTTATTAAATAAAAACCTGTGAGGGCGCCACTTTCAGTTAGGGAATCGCCTTAACTTGCCATGCCGTCTTGTGTACAAACGACCACACTGGCGATTTTTAATTATATAGTGTATTATCTATGCTGGCGCTTTACCACCTTTTAAAATTAAAATCGTTTGCACGCCGCACCGTCATTTTCATAGGATTAGTTCGCGCTTCGCGTTGCTGGAATTTTTTTGCCTCTTCGAAAAATTATCAATTTTTTTACAAACATGAGGTCTACAGTTCTACAGTGCCACTAGTTTATTTAACTAGATGATAATGATTCAAGAAAGACAGATAAAATCTCCTCGATTTGCTATTAGCGCTATCGCACACAGGCAACTTAGTCTCCCAGCAACTGTTTTGTCTCTCACATCAAGTCCACGGGTTTATATGGAAGCGCGCACACGAAGCGAGACGGTCGTCTGCAACTTTTCATACAAATCACGTGAGAGACAAAAAAGTTGCGGAGACAAAAGTTGCCCGTGTGCGATAGGTTTATTAAAACTATTAGCGCTATCGCACACGGGCAACTTAGTCTCCCAGCAACTGTTTTGTCTCTCACATCAAGTCCACGGGTTTATATGGAAGCGCGCACACGAAGCGAACTGCAACTTTTCATACAAATCACGTGAGAGACAAAAAAGTTGCGGAGACAAAAGTTGCCCGTGTGCGATAGCGCTTAGTCCTTTTCTTACATACATACATACATACACTCACGCCTGTTTCCCATGGGGGTAGGCAGAGACTATGGATCGCCACCTGCTACGATCTTTGCACACTTCTTTCGCTTCATTCACTTTCTTGAAATCTTATATTCGTCGACAGGGTGGCAAGAGCACGTACGGCAGGAGTCGGCGGACGAAGCAAGACGAGTTTGCGGACATCGGCGCGGGGTACGATGAGAACGACTCATTTATTGACAACACTGACGGCGTGAGTGCTATTTTAAGGGTTATTTATTGTTACACTAGTGGCAAGATGGTAAATTGCTAACTATGGGTCTCATAAGGAGACTCAAGGTTACTCAGCGCGCAATGGAGAGAGCCATGCTCGGCGTTTCCCTGCGTGATCGAATCAGAAACGAAGAGATCCGCAGGCGAACTAAAGTAACCGACATCGCTCGAAGGATACTCAGCTGAAGTGGCAGTGGGCTGGACACATAGCGAGAAGAACTGATGGCCGTTGGGGCGGAAAGGTCGCTCCGTGGGTAGGTCCCCGACAAGGTGGACCGACGATCTGGTGAAGGTCGCGGGAAGCCGCTGGATGCGGGCAGCGCAGGACCGATCGTCGTGGAGATCCTTGGGGGAGGCCTATACCTAGCAGTGGGTGTCGTGCGGCTGATATGATGATGATGATGATAGTGGCTCAGTGAGCTGCAAATTCTAAAAACTGAATCGACAAAAAAGATCTGTATAATTGTCGAACCTGCTCACAAAATTTTACGAGAATCGGTTGAGAAATTGACCTGGGGCCCTGTTTTTGAATCCTTCGGCTGGCGTTGAGAGCCCTTTACAAACTTATCCCCTGTAGAGGAGCACAAACAGACAACGGGTCAGCCAGAAGCAAGGGTGCCGCCAAGAGTGGGTAGGGAGGAGCAGCTGCGCCCCCACCCCCCACCTAGAGGTTACAAAAATATAGCCAAATGCAAAGTAACCAAATTCTTAAGGCCGTGCAATTGACTTGCTTTTCCTATAATTCCCGCATCTCAAAACTTTAATAAATTTACTAGGTGCTCTTGACTGTACGACTACATTTCATATTTTCTATCATCCTAATAATATCAACTTGTTCCCGCTTAGGGTTACCAGGACCAAAATTCAGAAATCCGGTTGCAAGAGATTGAATATCCAGATTTTTTTTGCCCAACCTGAAACAGAGATGTTTCACGTTTGCTCGGTGCATTTTTATCCATTGTCTGAAACAGAAACACTTCGCGCTCGCTCGGTCAATAATAGCTCATTTCGACCTGCGATGATCCTGACTTTGCCCGTAGTCCGTAGTCCGTTTATA
The DNA here is from genome assembly GCA_943789525.1 of Agriphila geniculea. Classification (NCBI taxonomy): domain Eukaryota; kingdom Metazoa; phylum Arthropoda; class Insecta; order Lepidoptera; family Crambidae; genus Agriphila; species Agriphila geniculea. The sequence continues at coordinate 3,427,393 of OX038886.1, read as the reverse complement.
CACTCTCTGTGCTGTTCTTTCCTTTGCTAGGAACGGTTGTCTTCAAACATTACCATTATTGATATAGATAGACATAATAATAAAAAAAAAACGAATCCTGACGTTTTTGAAGAATCCCATTTCAGCTTTAAATTAACCCCATAATTAGGGTTGCCAACTTTTTTTGCACCAAATATAGTCCGAAAAAATAAAAATAAAAGGTCCGAAAAAATATAGTTGGTTGCAGTTTTGTATAGAGGAATCCGGATCGGATGCAAATAAGTAAGATACAATTAATTTTATATGTTTATTAAGTAAACCCATGCAAAACAATGTATAAAATATTGTACTCAGAGAACTTAAAGACGAATTTCTCTCAAAAGTTTATACTTGAAGACTGTCACACAGTGGGCCCATTGAATTAAAACCCAGAAGGCTCGTGAAGTGGCTTTATTCACACAACATGACTAAATTAAATAATCTTGCTTATTTTACATGACGACCTATCTCTATAACGGTGAAAGCTGAAGTGTGTCAATGCATGACACTTCTGTCACATGAAGCAGATTGAGTAGCATAGATCCCAAACCACAGAGGCACAAAGACGCGCCTAACTACTAATAGTAAAATACAATTTTTATAGGCTCTAGTTTTCGGCCAAGTTCTAAATATAGACAAAGATAAATTTCGTAAGAAATAAACCAAAGTGCCCATTTTTTCGTAAACAAACCTCACTTTCGTTCATGCGATCCAAGCGATTCGATCTTTCAAGTTTTGTATCGATCCGGCAAAAAATCGTATGGCCTCGATCCGATCCGAAAATCGCCGGATCGTATGCCCCCCGATCCGATATTTCAAAAGATCGGATCGGATCGTCGCATCCCTAGCCACTTGGCTGTGTGGGATCACGGGAGGCAGTCGTGGAGGGAGCCGCAACCCTGAATATTGCGGTTCCCTCCTGGCGAGTAACACATACCCCCCTCTCGCTCACCTGTGGGGGGGGGGGAAGCGCGTAAATGCGTTTTTCTTCAGTATAATTAAGAAAAAGGGTTGGCAACCCTATAGCACTCGCGGCATTATAAAGTTGTTGCCCCCCCAGTACGACGAGATGATCCCGCCGGAGTGCGACACGCTGTACGGAGGGTTCTACATCAACAGCGGCTCGCTGGAGTTCAAGTCCGTGGCCGACAACCACGCGCACTCCGACGCCGAGCCCCGCAGGAATAAGGTATGTGTACTAATACTAGAGATACAGGTGTTATTTTCATACAAACGAGGTAACTTTGAAGCCTTGGTTTTTGGCCAGGGATGTACCGTGCTGTGATCTGATGATGGCTATCCAGGGAGTAATTGGAGGAGATCCAGATCACTATACACACCCAACTGATCTGATCAGCATTCTTGTCTCTGATTCTGACTCTTGTATCTGATTGTTTTTGCCGCCACGATTTCTTTAACACCCTTTCCGGTCGACTATTAGAGAAGGCCTTAAGGCATTAAGTCCGCCAATTCTTATGCAATAAAGTTTAAAGAAATAAATAAATATGTCCCATTGATTCGAAATTTGGTACCGTGTTACTTCAAAAATTTGTCGGGGGTTTTTAAATTTTTAAATTTTATTTTTATTGTTATTTTATAACATTTTCTTAACGATATTAACAGCGGCGTATATCGTCGAGCAGCAGCGAGGAGTCGTCGGAGAGCTCGTCGGACTCCAGCCGCGACCACAAGGAGCCCAAGGCGCAGCCCAACGGAGTGCTCGACTCACATAACACTGAACACCGGAAGAAGGTTACTATTGGACCTTCCTATATTAATGACATAGCTTATTTCCGCATAAAGTGGACCTCAAGGGTGCATAATAGAAAAACATTGTTTGCGAGGGCCATTTTTAGGGTTCCGTAGCCTAAATGGCAAAAAACGGAACCCTTATAGATTCGTCATGTCTGTCTGTCCGTATGTCACAGCCACTTTATTCCGAAAGTATTAAGAGTACACAGTTGAAACTTGGTAGGTAGGTGTATTCTGTTAACCGCTTAACGATTTTAACACAAAAAAAAATAGAAGGTTAAAGGGGGGCTCCCCATACATAGAACTGATACTGAAAAATTTTTTTTTCTTCTAACCAATACGTGCGGGGTGTCTATAGATAGGTCTTTTAAAATGACATTGAGGTTTTTAAGACAATTTTTTCTCAAAGTCAACCGTTTAAAAGATATACACCGCCAAAGTGGTAAAATGTGTCCCCCCCCTTTAACTTTTGAAATAAGGGAGTGAAAGATCTAAAAAAATACATTCTGTAGATCTTATAAACACTTCAACGAAAATTGGTGTGAACGACATACATTTTGTAGTTTTTGAGATATAGCACATTTTCCGAAACCGCAAATATAACTTTGTCATTCATACCACACTGAAAAACAAAGTTAATTTTGCAGACGAGAAATGATAGGTGGTATTAAATATGGTATGGTATAAGGTAACTACGGAACCCAACGGCGCGTGGCCCGACATGCACTTGGCCGGTTTTTGTTTACTATAGAAAACGTAAAGTTGTAGCCACAAAATAAAACAAGCTAAAGACAAATACTAGAAGAAATTCGGCAATGTCACTAGTGACTCGATAGCTCAGCGGTCAGAGCATTGGACCGCATATCCAAAGGTCACGGGTTCGATTCCAGTCCGAAAATTGATCTGGTGCGAGTCGTATTTTTCTAGGATATTATTTAGTATTGTTTAACAAAGTTTATTTCCGCATAAAGTGGACCTTAAGGGGCCGTACTACGCTGGAAGCAATTTTCATAGTAAAAATTGACGAAATTATTGTATTTTTTTTTGTTTTTCATAGGGAATGACCAAAGAAAATAAAATTGGCTGAATATTTTTTATAGGAAGGAATAAGCTAACTCAGTAATAGAAAAAAAATATCAGAATTTTTGGTTGCGTAAAGAAGTTAAAACTGCACAATTATTGAATAAAATGGTTTTCATGTCTTTAATTTTGAGACTTATTTGTTAAAAACAAAATGTGTCCGATACTATACTACCTTCCCCTAATGACTTAAGTAAAACTTGCAATTTTAGATACGAGGGTAAATGCCTACATTTATATTGATATTAATAAAATTATTGTTTGCAGAAAAACAAAAAGATTGAAAAGAAGAAGGCAAAGAAGATCAGAAGAACTGATTCTTCTGCGGCCACTTCAGGGAAACAGACTTCAGATGGTAAGATTTTATTTTGATCTGAAAAGATACGTTTTATGAGCATACTAGCGGCCGCTCGCGGTTTCACCCGCATGGTTCCCGTTCCCGTGGGAATATCGGGATAAAAAGTATTCTATGTTTTAATCTAGGCTATCTACTATCTGTGTGCCAAATTTCAACAAAATCCGTTCAGTAGTTTTTGCGTGATTGAGGAACAAACATCCAAACCCACAAACTTTCACATTTATAATACACATATCAACTTTGTCTAGGGATACAGGTGTTATTTTCATACAAACGAGGTAACTTTGAAGCCTTGCATTCCTGCCAGGGATGTACTGTGCTGTGATCTGATGACGGCTATCCAGGGAGTGAATGGAGGAGATTCAGATCGCTATACACACCCAACTGATCTGACCAGCATTCTTAAAACGTAAAGGACATGTTTAAAAAAACCGCGAAAATGTATGGAAATCCTCAAATTGAGAATTCTAACCTTTTAGAATGCTGATCAGATCAGTTGGGTGTGTATAGCGATCTGAATCTACTCCATACAGTCAGTGGCGGATTTATAGTCTTGGCCGCCCTAGGCCGAAAAGTACCAGCCGCCCCTTTCTCACAAAATGCCTGATTTTTTTTATCCACTAATCTTGTACTCTTGCCTGTCTACAGTACAGCAAAAAAAAACGTCCGCACAGCGCGATTTTTAGTCAGTTTCTTCATCTAATGTTGTACTCTTGCATATCAATACAAAATAAAAAGTGTTATAAAACACGTCTACACTTAAGCATCTACAACTTTGAGTCGTTTCTTGATATCATTAGTGTATTTTTCGCCACGCTTGGCCGCCCCTAATATCTGGCCACTCTAGGCCCGGGCCTACTCGGCCTTAGGGCAAATCCGCCACTGCATACAGTCCCTGGATGGCCATCATCAGATTACAACACGGTACATCCCTGGCAGAAAACCAAGGCTTCAAATTTACCTCGTTTGTATGAGAATAACACCTGTATCCCTAAACAAAGTTGATGTGTATATTAAGTAGAATTTCCATAATATTTATATAAGTATTACTTAGGTACTGAAGTCTCGACGTGTAATGTATAGCTCCGTCATTCAAAGAAAGGGAAATTGGCGGCAAGGCAAATATGGTGTTGTATGTACTTCCTGCCACGACCATTAATGATTTTCTCATATGGGGCCATCCATAAATTACGTCACATGAATTTCACGATTTTTGGCCCCGTCCTTGTCACAGCTGGTCACATTTGTGAGACCGCCCCTCCCTAGTGTGACATCACATATTTTACAATTTTACATCTAAAAATAATTATTGAATTAAAAAAAAAGTGACGTCACGAAATTTAGGACCCCTCCCACCCCCTTGTCACACAATGTCACACTTCGTCGACCCCCTCCCTCCCCCTTCACGTGTGTCGTAATTTATGGATGGCCCCATATGATAAATCATTAATAAATAAAAATAAAATATAGCTTGGATTTTCTACTATTTATTACCCGTTTTGAATTTTTTTACGTATTACCTCTAAGAGATACACTGGTCGTGCTGGAAAAAATGCTTCCTAACAAGATTTATTTTTTCATTCTGAAACGGCATAAGATAGCTTACAATATTTACTATTTTTACACCCATTTTGGAACTTCATACTATCGTCGAGATATACACGGTTAATTTTTAAGTATATCTAAAAATAAAATGGGGTTTTCAGACCACGTAAATGAACAACTTTTACTATGGGGCCAACCACGAAATCGCGAAAAAAAAATCAGCTGTTCCATAGTCGAGTCGATGATGTACTTTTCTATGGAACAGCTGATTTTTTTTTCGCGATTTCGTGGTTGGCCCCATAGTAAAAGTTGTTCATTTACGTGGTCTGAAATCCCCATTCCATTTTTAGATATAGTAAAAATTAACCGTGTATAGATTGGAAATTCATTCTATCCAAAATAGGTGAAAAAATACTAAATATTCTAAGCTATTTCTACACTTTTGAAATCCTAGAATTAAAAATAGTTATAAGTCGTGCTACAAAGTGATTCTTTCCAGCACGACCTTCGTATCTCTATGATCCTTATAGTAGGAAATTCCTAAATAGGTGTAAAAAATCTAAATATTCTAAGCTATTTTATGCCGTTTTAAAATACAAACAAAGTGAGCGTGTAAGTGTTGTGTAAGCGAGAAGCAAATAGGAGCGCTGCCATTTTTAATCACTTTCACTTATGTCAGTCATAGGATTGACATAAGTTGATGATGTTTGCTATCGAATCAGAGCCTGTAGTGTAGCCAATGTCACATTTGCAAATTTTCGCTATCGCTTCGCTCCGAAAAATGTATGGAATTGATGTTTTAAAATTCGATTATTTAACGAAACCTTATGTCCTTATGTAAAAACGTAATGGACATGTTTAGAAAACCCGCGAAAATAGCATGAAAATGTATGGGAATCCTCAAACTGAGAACTCTAACCCATTAATCTTTTAGAATGCTGATCAGATCAGTTGGGTGTATGTGTATAGCGATCTGAATCTACTCCATTCAGTCCCTGGATGGCCATCATCAGATTACAGCACGGTACATTCCTGGCAGAAAACCAAAGCTTCAAAGTTATCTCGTTTGTATGAAAATAACACCTGTATCCCTAGACAAAGTTGATGTGTATAGTCAATAAAAGTTTCAGTACAAAATGTACAAATGTCAATAATTTCTTCTACAAATGTTTTTAACATCATGTTTTACATAAAGCAGAAGCTAATGTATATTGTGTTCCTCAGACAATGGTCACAACGAGGGAGAGAGCGTGGACTCCCGCAGCTCACAATCGGATTCCCTGACTTCCAAACCTGCGCCCAGCTCAGAAAACATTGCCACTTCTGACAGCTCCAGGTATGTGGTACAGTACTAGGCACGTATCTTGAAATTTTTTCGACGGAGTGGGGATAAGTTCGCGCATGTGCTCTTGTGAGCGACCAATAGAGCGCGCGCCCCTCCCCGCTACGCATGCCCAAAATGCGCGTTTCGCGCAATCCCCACCCGATTTCAAGTTATATGCCTCGTACTGTAGCTTATTTTTTTTCACAATTAATGGGTTTGCTTTTGACCCCAGTCTAGCCCAAAATTAAAGACAGGGTCTACGATGGAGCGAGTTTGCCCAGGGGCCGTACCGGCTAACTTACATGGCTATCGTAATCGCTTTCATTTGATAGTTGGATGTAATACATTGCTACTTTTCTTTGGTAAGATTTTTTGTACCAAAAAGAAGTAGCAATGTGTCACATCCATCTTTTGGGTACAAATATACATTGCTACTTCTTTTTAACCAAACTTCTTCTTACCAAAGAAAAGTAGTAATGTATCGCATCCATCTGTCAAATGAAAGCGATTACGATAGCCATCTAAGTTAGCCGGTACGGCCCCAGAAGGGTGGGCCGATTTTAATCATTTTTCGAATTTTGTTTCACAAGACCCCTCAAAAGTTGCGTAATGCGACGTAGGTTATAGGAAAAATTATATAAAAAATTAAGATGACCACTTTTAGCCCTATACTAGCGTTCGAATTTTTATAAAATCCTGTATTTCGTGTATATCAGACTTAAGAATTTTGCATTAAAATACTCCTCAAAAGTTGCGTAACGCGACGTAGTTTCTAGGAAAAATAATTAATAAAATAAGCTTATCACTTTGAAACCAGAATTTCATCAAAAAATATAAAAATACCTACTTTAAGTACCTAATAATTACATTTCTGTAATACATATTATTTTCGATGCGGACTGCGATGGTCATTTCATTTCTTAAAACGGACCCCGAACGAAACTAATTGGTGACCCGTGGTCTATATTTTATGGTGGCATAGTGATGTGTTGTGTGTTATATGTAGAGATATGCATGAGCCAAAGAATGTAAACAATATTTTTGTCGGTTTTGTCATACTACGCCTGTTATCTGTAACAGGGACGTAGAACCAAAGAGCCGGTTGAAGCTGCCTCCGGCAGTGGCGACAGTAATGGCCGAATTGGAGGCGCATATAGCGCGCTACCTAGCGGAGCACCCCGCGGCCCCACCCGCGCTACTGGAGGCGCACGCCGAGCAGTACATAACGAGGTGAGAAATATAATGTAGGGCTGTATACAGGGTGTCCCAAAACTTTGCCACACGGAGGGAAAGTACCTTAATATTGAAGATAGAAAAAATTGGGTGTTTCGCAGGTTGTCTGGCTCGCAATTCGTCTGGCAGACAAACTGCTAATTTTTCTTCTCAATTCGTCTGGCTTTATGATCTTTGTTTTTTTCTAATTCGCAATTTGTCTGGCAGACGAATTAATAATAAAAATTCGTAGTTCGTCTGGTCTTCAGTTGCGAAAGTACGTTTTATATGTACCGATTTTTTTGATTAATGAAATCACTAATATAAGGGTGAAAACATATTAGTTAAACAAAAACATTTGTGGCTTTTAATTTAACGTGTTTTGATAAACGGATTTGTGGAATAATTATTTTCATAAGGAAAATGCTTGTTTTTAAAAAAAGACAAGACTTGTAAGTTTTGATAAACAGGGCATAGGTCTGTCGACATACCTGATACCAAAATTTGTCTGCTGGAGAAACTGATATGAAAAATTTGCAGTTCGTCTAACGGACAAACTGATATAAAAAATTAGCAGTTCGTCTGGCGGACAAACTGATATAAAAAAGTTGCAGTTCGTCCGCCAGACAAACTGCTAATTTTAAAAAGAAACCAGACGAATTGTAGAATACATACGAATTGCGAACCAGACAACCTGCGAAACACTCAAAAAATTACTGAAAGTGAAAGAAGACTTCATTTTGTTTTTAAAAAGAAATGGAACTACAATCAAAGATTAAAAAAAAAATTGCATACGATTTGATACAAATTGATATAATCCGTAATAGTTTAAATTTAAATGTTAAATTACATAGTCTTCCTTTTGTTTAAGATGCTGTGTCACTTAAGAAAAAATAATCGTTATGAGTAACCCTTTCGATTGGTATCGTAAAAATAAACAAAATATTTTTTTGCTTTTTTGGTGGGTTCGATTCCTGGTTAAGGCAGGCGATTTTTCACAAATCTTTGAATGCAGTTCCAATTATTTTAAAAATCAAAATGAAGTCTTCTTTCACAAAAATTTCCTACCTTTCATATTTAAGGTACTTTTCCTTCGTGTGGCAAAGTTTTGGGACATCCCTGTATAGTATAGTGAAGCTGCCTGTAGTGGCGACAGTAATGGCCGAGTTGCAGGCCCTTATAGCATGTTACCCGGCGGAGCACCCCGCGGCCCGACGCGCGACGTAACGATTTAAGCCGGACTTATGCCATAGTAGAACCAAATAAGTAAGTCATCTTACTCATTATACGCACGAACGCGGTTTGTATGTGAGCGCGCCCGTACGTATGCGTCGTCGCACGCACACACTGACAAAATTTAAAGGTGTTAAAGGTGCAACAGTCGTGGCTGCGCCGTACGTAATCCCGCCCGCGCTCACGCACGCTTCACGCCGCTGTGCTGCCGCTCGTAATAATTTGAACGTTTACCTACCTACAGTACATACCATGCTTTCCAAAGATATTATTGCAAAAAAGATTTGTAAGAATGAGGATATATTTTACATTAACTTTAAATAATAAGGCATTTCGTACTTGTCGAAACAGACGATTTTTTTTATGTCAATTGTGTAATTTCGTTTAAAAATCACAAATTCCTACAGGAATAGGTACTTTTAATGCCTATTATTTAAGGTTATGGAAAGTATTCAATTTCAGAATTTAAAGATTATTATTTTGAGAAGTGTAGGTAAATAAAAAAGAAAAAACAATAGTGTAAAAAAATATTTTTTAATAATATGAAATAAAACACTTTTTAACAGATACTAGCGCGGTTTTATTGAATGTACTTTGGTATTTAGTTGGTATTTGGTTTTACTTTTGATTTTTTTGATTTTTATATATTTTTTTTATTTGAATAAATACATTATTTAGTAAAGCCACGTTTTAATTAATCCTATTTTGACCGCAAGTTTTCAAATCAATTAACATGACGTACGCAATGAAAAATTGTAGTCAATTCCTGAAAACAGTTAGGTTAATGTAAACTGTAATTTGACAGATAGATGTGATACATTGCTACTTTTCTTTAGTAAGTTTTTATTGGTGTCAAAACGAAAGTACAATGTATCACATACATCAGTCAAATTACAATTAATATTAATTTCATTATTTTAGTCGATAGACGCGCTGGTCTACCTACAAAAAAATATTTAAAAAAACTTTGTATTGATCCCTGATGCTAACCCTACAAGGAAAAAATATTTTGTATAGAGATTGACTATGCATTTTTCGACGACCGAATAAACTAGCGATGTGACAGCCCTTCGTGTTTAAGCTGTATCGCTCGCTCGAGGCTCGAGTTGGCCTACTTATTTGGTTCTACTATGCTTATGCTAGACCGGGCCATGCCGTGTCCGGGGACCAAACTACGTTGGTAGTGCTAATATTATTTATAAAGACCAATGCATTTTGAACCCCCTTGCTTCAGAAGCCGAGCGGCAACCGGAGCTCAACGAATACTGGTATTTCATAGAGAACTTTGACCAAACCAACTTAGCTTGGGCCCCAGACCCGGCACGGCCCGGCCTTGCATAAATCCGGCTTTATCTGTGGTTTTATCGTTGAAAATTAACGTGGGCCCCTGATGATGATGATGATGTGTATCTGTCCATAAAGGACATCATCCATTTTGGTTCAAATGTGAAAGTGCCGGCCAAAAAGCAAAAGTGCTTTATTCTGATAGATTTTGTCCACTTAAGCATTTCTTATTATGGCACTGAAGCTGTAGCACCGCTATACTTGATTTTAATTAAGTTCAATAACTCTGTCTTTTCATACATTTTGGCACAAATGTAAAAAAGTGAGCCAAAAAGCAAATTCTCATAGATTTTGTTCACCTAAACATTTATTATTATGGCACCAAAGCTGTAGCACCGCTGTACTTGATTTTAATTGAGCTCAAAAAGTCTGTTTTTCATACATATTGACACAAATGTGAAAACCGCTTCGGTGCCATAATAACAAATGCTTAGATGGACAAAATCTATCAGAATAAAGCACTGTTGTCTTTTAACCGGCACTTTCATATTTGGACCAAAAATCTATGAAACATGGATGATGTCCTTTGTTCATTGGTGCTATTCATCTATTCTATGTGAATGAAAATGTAACTAACCCACTGCACGCTTTGTTGTGAAACTGTATTTGCAGTAGGTAATTGGAATTTCAATAATTAAATAATCTGTTCAACTAGTAATTAATCGTGAACGTTAAAATAATTCATAACTTCCCTCAGTGGCGCCCAAAATGACAACTTTTTGCAAGTTATTTTTTTTGCCTGCTACTATCAGGGACCGGAAAATCCCTTTTTTGGTTAACCCAAATGATAGGGAAACCCTATTAAAAAGCTTACCAAATGATAGGGTTTCCCTTTCGTTAGGGTTAGTCGACGTCATGCTTACCGTATTGATAGGGTTTTTGAAAATAAGTCTATGAAATACCCAATCAAAAATCCTTTTAACGGTTAGCGGTTCATGAAATACCCAATGATAACCTCTTTAACGGCAAGCGGTTCTGGTCCTTCGGCCCAGGTGGAACTGGGTATAAATTGCTTGAACAGTTTTAAAACCCCTTCATAAAGCCTTCATAGGGTTTCGTATTCGGTAAGTCCTTACTTGGGTTACCGTATTGATAGGGTTTTTGAAAACAAGTCTATGAAATACCCAATCAAAAACCCCCTTAACGGTAAGCGGTTCCGGTCCTTGGCTAGTACTACAAAGAACTATATATTACTGAAGTTATTGTTTGTAAATAAACTATATACCCATAGCTTCAATCTGTGCTTGTGAATTTTCGGTATTATGTTCACATTGAGGGCTACAGAGCCCTTAATCAGGGGGGGGCTCACTCCGCGCTTAAACTTTTATATTAGCCTACTGCTTGCGGCTGCCTCAGTCGAGCCAGCGCACGAGGGATGACATCTCTATCGGTTGAGCAAAAAAAAAAGTGAAATGGGGAATGTCCGAAAAAAATCAAATTGGCTGAATATTTTTTTATAGGTAGGAATAAGCTCCCTTAGTAATAGAAAAAATTACAGAATTTTCAGTTGCGTGAAAAAATTAAAAAAAAATTAAAAGTCTCTTTGACTTCACAAATGTAGGAAAGTAACAGCAGAATGGAAATTATACCTTTGCCAAAATCTGCCACTATGACAACAAGAATTAAAAACAAAAAGTTTTGACGTTTTGTGTTGATTTTTTTTAATACCATGTTGTGGTCATAGAATATGAATATAAGATTCTTGGTTGTGGTTGTGGCAGGTGATGGCGAAGGTATAATCTCCTTTCTGCTGTTACTTTCCTATATTTGTGAAGACGAAGAGACTTTAATTTTTTTAAATTTTTTCACTCAACAGAAATTTCTGTTTTTTTTTCTATTACTAGGAGAGCTTATTCCTACCTATAAAAAATATTCAGCAAGTTTGATTTTTTCGGACATTCCCCATTGTATTTATTGCCGTCCAGCGAGAATAGTTTATTATTTGACTTCTGCACATTTAGTACTATACTCGGCGTCAGAAAAATCGCACCTTTTCAAAAATTTCCTCAAAGTTAATTTAATCCTATCTAATTGAATGGTAAATGTTGTTATATACTTATTCCCCTTCGGACATAGTCTCTAGAAACAGTTGGAATACTCGTCGAACGGAATCAATTACTGAGAATCAATTTTCGAGCAACATTACAATGCCTCATTTTTTTTGCAATATTTGAGCAACTTCATGGGCAATAGTATCTATTTTGGGTATTCCCTTTTTTAAGTAAACTGTTGAAGTGTGTTTTCTCCATCATCTCGATAGCGAAATTACCCGCATTTCCTGAATTGACCCCTTTTATTTCCTTTTTATGGCGGCGCAAGCAATAACGCTTTAAGCGTCTAATTATGGTAATTGTTATGTTAATTAAATCAAACAATTATTAACTGAAAGCTCATTAAATGTACTTTCAATAGATATCAACATTTACACAATAAAACGTTAGCTATCAATAGTAGGTGGCCAAGTCTAAACTTATTTTCAAAGAGGTGTGATTTCTCAGACGTCGAGTATATTATAATTATATCCTGAGCCTTATTTAATCATATGTCATTGTTTTCCACAGGTTATCTCAGTCGCTATCGTCGTGCGATGAGCTCATAAAGCGCGCTGCGTGGACGAGTGCGGCGCGCTGCTTGCATTTACCGCGGACAGCGTTAATGCAACGCGTTAACAACACACCAGTCACACAACAAAAACAGCAAGGTAAACATGACCATCAGCCGTTTTTAACGTCCCCAATGCTTGGGCACAGGCTTTTCTTATGGCTGGATAAAGAGGATTGGCCACAACCTACCACGAGTGAAAGTGAATCGGCATTTCCTGGGCAAGCGTGCTACACCTTAGACCACATCCTGTTTACCAAACAAGATGGTGGTCAAACGCCTGCCCAGTTACCAATAAAAATAAACGTGAGCTTAATTCGGATTGGTGGGTGTTACGGCTGCAAATGCAACCGGGACCAACGGCTTAGACGGTTCTCACACTGGCACCGCGCGCGGTCGCGAGGCGCGCGCGTGTTTTACTTTGTATGTAAGTACATCAATTTGCATAGAAAACCGCTTGGTCCAACAAACCGAGGCCGCGCCGAGGCGTGGGAGCGCGCGACGCCGCCAGCAGGCGCGGAAATCGCGGGGTACAACACACTGAGCTCCATAGTATCTGGCCGGTTTTTGTACGTAAGCGCGGGGCCGCGTCTGACGCCGACCGGCGCGGAGGCGCGTCGTAAACCGCCCGAATTGGCGTCACGCTGCGCCGTCGCCGCGCGCGTCAAACGCCAAACCGCGCCCCGCGACGGCGCGCAGCGGCAGTGTGAGAATCGCCTTAACGTGCCTTCCGAAGCATGTAATGTAGGAGGTAGAGTTTTTGGCGGGATTTTGTCGAGTTCAGTTCGGTGACTATTTTAATTATTCGCAAATTGATTCATAGTGGATATTGTGTCTTAAAATTGGTGCAGTTTTGTGGTACAAGTGTCTACGCAACTGAACAATATGTGGGATAATGGAAATAGGCGCGATCTTGGTTGTGTGAAGCTGAGACTTTTATTGTAGTGGTCGCTACCTCGGCAAAACTTACCGAGTAAACTGTCTCGATATACTTGCTGCCAAATGCTCCAAGCAGCATTGGAATGTGATGCACCCGCATTTTAATGTAAACTGAAACAATCTATTAGAAAATCTAGAAATAGTACTGAACTATTCAAAACATGACACTGGCAAAAATTACTTCCAAGAGAAAAGTAGATTGCCATAACAAAAATAAGAAGAAGAAGAATGTAGGAGGTCGAGATTATAGATGTGAAGCTGATTACTAACATTTCTAGCCTAGCGGCTAGAAACGGCTTATATCGCTCGTTATCATTTCTAGTAATAACTAGCGGCTCGAAACGGCTTACATTTCATTGATGAATGAATGAATGAATGAATGAAATGTTTATTTATCTTCAAATAGGTACAGAGTTTAAAGCATGGTCCCACAAAACTACATTAAGTAGTTTGTCTGCGGGTACAGTCTCACAGGTTATAACAACAGTTTAACTAGTAGTAATTATCGATGCTTAAATAGACCAAGGGCCCGTTTCACAATGTCCGATTTAGTTCTTTGACGAATAAATTCATGTAAAATCTGTTCCAATTTTAAATTAAAAAAGGAGTAGTGCCTAATCATAGATTATGAAACGGGCACCAAGTTTTACAGACTATCTAGTAGATATTTCTTAAGTAGAGTACCAAATTTAGTAAAATTATCCTCAGATCTAATATATTGAGGCAAACTGTTTAATAAGTAAGGGATTCTCTTATTGAGGGTTCTATCACCAAAATAATTCGATACTTTGGGCACTGAATATTTGCCCGCGGATATTGACCTTGAGTTGAACCCATACACAACCAACGAGTGACGCTCTCGGCTACTATGGTTATTGATAGCAAGTAAGTATTTATGTTTTAAGCTCACGGGAAGAATTTTGCATATTTTAAATAGTTTTTTATAGTCTCCATTACAACTTTTTTTAGTTTTTTTATTTACTAGCAGCTTTAAGAATCGTATTTGTAGTGCTTCTAACTTATCTAAATTTGTTTTAAAGGTAAGTCCATAGGAGTCCAGAGCGTAACTCAGAATAGAATCTACCAAAGCCATGTATATGCATTTTAGAGTGTGCGACGGTACTTTGTAGCTTAAATGATAGAATTTAGCTAGCAATACTTTAAGTTTAGAACAAATATAATCCACATGGTCTGACCATGAAAATAATTCATCAATTTTCATCCCTAGGTAAGTTACATTTTTTACTCTTTCTACTGGTTTACAAGCACAATTACTGGAGCCATTGTGATGGCAATCATAGCTATGGGTGACAATAGAATGAGTTGTATCGGGAGGGCATAGATATGGTGAGTGTATTACTAAAAGTTTAGTTTTGTCTGTGTTTAGCAAAATCCCATTGTCGTGAGACCACCTGACAACCGCGTCCACATCGTGTTGCACGAGGCGACAGGTTTCTATAAAATCGGTACCCGCGCGTAGAATGCAAAGGTCATCCGCATACATGTATGCGGAGCAGTGGCACAGAACTTTGCACAGGCTGTTCACATGCATCAAGTAGCAGATAGGCGCGCAGCCCGAGCCCTGCGGCACGCCACACTTTACTTCCTCGGTGTCGCTGTACGCCTCACCCACCCGCACACGATAGGACCGAGAAGTGAGGTAATCCCGGAACCAGCCGTTAAGTTGCCCCCCCAATCCACACTCCTCCATTGCACTCAATAGTGTTTCAGATTCGAGAGTGTCAAACGCTTTTTTATAGTCAAAAAAGACAGCTACCACAAACTTTTTCTCGTTTAAATGTGTATTAATATCATCAGTAAATCTTGACAATAAAGTACCGGTGCTTTTTCCTTTTTGAAAGCCGTGTTGACACTCACTTAAGATATTATTATTTTTAAGGTATTTTGCAAGCTGTTCTACTATGCATTTTTCTATTATCTTATCAACACTAGATAATATGGCTATTGGCCTATAATTAGAAAAGTCCTTACGGCTACCTTTTTTATAGATAGGACGCACAATCGCTTCTTTTAGCTTATTAGGGAACAATGAATGTTGGACACTTAAATTAATCAATTTAGAGATAATAGGACTAATTTGCTCAGCTACTAATTTTAAGTCGGACATGCGCATGCGATCGCTTCCCGGTGACTTGTTTGAGTTCATTTTCATAATTATCCGTTTGACATAAGCATTGGTTACCGGTTGCCATCTCATGCACACGTCCGTCGCTTGAACATATTTTTTCCTATCTAAAAATTTTTCGTCACATGTGTGCTTAATTAAATTAATTTCATTTGTAAAAGTAGAAGCAAATTTGTTACAGATTTGTTTTTTACTTTCCTGATTTTTCATATTGCTCAAAATTAAATTATCCAAAGTTTGTTTTTTATTTCCCAGTAAAGAATTTATTCTGTCCCATAATTTTCGAATATTGTTATTACAATTAAGTATGCTCTGTCTATCATATTCATTTCTACTTTTATATATGAGTTTATTACATTTATTTCTGTGTTTAGTGTACGTTAAGCGTTTCACCATATTTTTAGGGTCATTACTCCAAATCAAAAACAATTTATCACCTTCCAATAACATTTTTTTCAGTTTATCAGTAATCCAGCATTTGCTGTTTCTACTACTGTTATTAATCGTAACATTCTTATAGCAGCTATCATAAATGTTTTCAAACACTTGTCTTAATGAATTATAAAGACGTAGCGGGCATTCAATAGATAACATTTCATCAAAGTTTACAGCTAGTAATTTCTCGCGCACCGCTCGATTGTCAAGTACACGGCGCGTGGCCGGTGGCGGCGCCGGCGCGGGCAGCGCGGACGGGCCAGCAGCGCATGGGCCGCGCATGCCAGTGGCGGGAGCGCGTTTCCATTCGATAACCGCCGAGACGGGATAATGATCACTTATTTTATTTAGAAAAACTGCTGATTCGATTATTGCCATGGGTGCTCGTATATAAATGTGATCTAGACAGGACTCAACCACTTTACCATTTAAAATCTCTCGTCTAGTTACTTGATTGATACATTTACTAAATCCGTACTCCGATAAGATACTTTCGTACGCTAATACATGATTATCTTGATAATTCAACAAATTTATATTAATATCTCCGCAAAAGATTACTTTAGAATTTTGAGGCAAAAGATTTAATAAGTTACGAAATTCATCAAAAAATTCAATTAACTTATTTTGTTTTTTTATACGCGGTGGTCTATAAATAGATATAACATAAATTGGTTCATTCTCATAGGTAAGTGAAATGGAAACGCACTCCGCCGCCCGCATTGCAGTTGATTCGAAGACTTGCGCTTCTAGTCTCTCGCGCGCGTAAACAAGTATCCCTCCCCCACTACGTCCCGCACGACAAAAATTATGTAATGAGTAGCCATTAATTTGGTAAAGCCCCAACAGAGAATAGTTTATATTAGGTTCAGTAACAACTAATACATCTATTTTTGATAGTTGACTATTTAATGATATTAACAATTTATCAAAATGTTTTCTTAAGGAACGAATATTAGTGTGATATATGCAAAAATCTTTTTTATTATTCAATGTAGGTATCCAATTGTCCAAGCTATCGACAATCGATGCATTAGGCTGAACATCGGTTATTACATCGATATTTTCTAAGGCTGCGAATTTTTATGTATTAAGTTAGACACAACAATATAGCCACATTAAAACAAAAAAAATAAAAAATAGGTTTCTTACAGATTATATGGTACTTTCACTTATTTAGAAGGTCCGTGACGTCTTTTTCCGCTCTAATCCATATAGATTTGTCACCATCTGCTTTCTTAACGAGAATTCTGCCATTTACTACCCACACATACTTGAATAGCCCATGAAGCTGTTTCTTTGTGCTCCACAGCAGCTCACGGGTGGTTCTAGTAAGGTCCTCATTTAAGTAAATCTTGTTCTGCTGCTGGCCTCCTGTGATAGTGCTGCTAGATATGTTTGTTAACTTTCGACGTTGCGCGAGCCAGGAGTCACGCGTCTGCGTACTGGTGGGTTTGAAACCCACTATGATGGATGGCGGCTTCCCCCCCGGCTTACGTTGTTGACGACGACTGGCCCACTCGATATCCTCGCTACTTACGGTTAGAGTGTCAGCAATTTTTAAAACAATTGATTTAACATTCTCGTTAGGTAATTGTTCGATGCCCACAATTTCAATATTTTGTCTTCGCGATGCTTGCTCGAACTCCTGTAATTTTTGCTCCGTAGCAGTGTTGCATTTTTCTAGATAAATACATTTGTTATTTAAGCTGGTTACAGACTTTTCTAGCTTGTTTATCTTCTCCTTAGATTGAGCAAGTTCTTCTAACAAGGTATCATATTTCTCAGAAAGTAGACTCATACTGGTTTTTATCGAATCTAACTGCTTTTTGAAGCTGGGAATGGTGTTGACTTTCCCCTGGATATCTTTAAGGATTTTCTTGAGATCTTGATCATCATCTTCTATCTCGTCTTCGTCCGAGTCGACCTCGCAGTTATTGCAATAAATACGAACGTTGCCCGCTTTCATGTCAGCCGCTAGGCCCTTCACGCAACCTCTGTGGAAAGTTCCTTGACAGCCTTGACACTGAAAGTGCGATCCCTTTTTTGCTAAACCTTTTTTACACTTAAGGCACTCCATAATTCTTAGCACTTCAAATATCGTAATGTCACGTTTAGCACAAATGTAGGAACGTATGACGCGCGCATGCACCGAGACGATCCGTGCGAGACTTAAATCATGTGATATATTCACATGATTTAGTTTGTTGTTTCTCTTCTGATTTATTTACTATAGGATACATTTAACATAAATAGACATAAAATAGGAGCGTTTTACCTACCATTAAAACGCATGTTGTGTCCGGAGCCTTATTCGAAGCCTAATAAACAGTTTGAGAGTAGCATCCTTCCGTTTCCGTTCACAGTCAATTTTCCTATTGGACAGTCTTACCAACATACAGTGACGTCACATCCGCCTCACCCCACTTTGTTCACCAGGTCGCCATTGCCGGAGATTTCCCGCGCTCATTGCTGTCTCAAATCTGAAACACACTTTAAAACTATTAAGTATAGAATCACATCAACAGGCAGCTCTTAAAGCTAGGCTTCGAATAAGGCTCCGGACACAACATGCGTTTTAATGGTAGGTAAAACGCTCCTATTGTGTCCTATCGCCGTTATTCGAAGCCTAATAAACAGTTTGAGACATTGTTTGATATCGCCTGGTGAACAGGACGCCAATGTGATATGAATACTGTTGAAAGAAAAAAAAAAAAAAATACTTGAGTCATACTTGTTATAACAATTTTTATTATTAATTTAAGTAGAAAACACCATTTAAACAAAATTTAATATATGCACAAAATTAATCAAACTAAATGAACTAAACTGAATTAGTAAAAATAACTTTTTAAATAATTATTCACACAACTGAAAACTATCATCATTTGACATATTCTAACCAAAACATAATATGATATCACACTGGTTGAAATTGATTTCTTAAAGCAACCTTTGATGTTAAATTAACAACTGATCTTATTTCTTTCTTATAAAATTTTAAAAAGGTATTACTTGATTTCCAATTTGCTCGTGACATAATTGTATCTAACGGTTCATTATCTAACCAGCTGCGGGAGGCCACCGCGGACCGTATACTTCCAGGAGAGGCCTTAATACCTGCATCTTTTAAGACTGACTTAACCCAATTAGCTATAGAAGTTTTAGATGCTGGTTTCGGAACTCCACACGCTGTAATGAATAAATTGTGCGTTGACGCTAAACGTCGCCTCTCTGCCCCACATTCTATTAGTTTTTTGACCAAATTTACTGGATCTATGGAAAGATTTTCCCTATTTCGTAGCAAACGCCAACCAGATTGCATATGAGTAGCTGAATCTGTTTTCGAACCGAAAATAGGCCAAAATGTTATATCGTCATCGGTCACAAAGCAACTTTCAGGGGCTACACTCAGCAAAGTTAAATCATGAACTCTTCTACCCGAACATAATAACAATACAACTGCACAGAGTCGAGATATTTTATACAAATTTAAATTTTCCGTATTTTGTTTGGCAAGCCAGGCTTCTAAGACCTGACAATCCCAAATCATTCTTGACCGATGAATAGGTTTTTGCAATGCTATGGATTTAAGAATTTTCTTAACAAGAAAATGTGAACTTAATCGGTTTTCATTGTCAATATTACATAGAGTGGATACTACAGACTTGTGCATAAGAATGGTTTTATATGCTAAATTGGGTACGTATCAGAATGTCTAAAGTTAAAATGTCTAAAGTTAAAATGGCAAAGTTCAAAATGTCAAAAATCAAAATGCAAATGGTTTAAAATGTCAAAAATCATTATGTATAAATTCATAATAGCAAAATTCGAAATGTCAAACGGTTCAAACATCAAACTAGTTAAAATATCAATGGTCCATAAGTCAAAGGTTTACAATGATTTGAAAACAACAATTCGCCTTTTTTTTTTTCATTTATTGCCTTGCAAAATTTTGTGAGCAATTCTTTGTAGTTTCTAGTAATTGCGTTATAATTTTTAAATTGTAACATGGAGGAGGGTATACTTACGTTTTCGAAATTTGTTATTATTTACCTAAGATGTAACATTATTACACTATTGTGTAAAAAAAAATGTTTTTTTACTATTATAGTATAGTTACTGTGATTATTTAAGTACTTAGATGTAAAGCTTTTATATTATGATGTAAATATAAATGATAATTTTCTTTCCTCTTTATCATATTTATTTTCTATTATTTTAAGGGCACGATTTTATCAATTACCTAATAAATGCGTTTTCAATGACGTAGTTAATAATATTTGTTCCTAAAATAGTAGATCTCTCACCTAAATCGAATCACCAAATAATGTTAAAACGATTACCTAAATATTAATTAAAAATTACTTGGAAATAATATCAATTATCAAAATAATAAAAGTGTCACTGAAATTGAATCACCAAACAATATCAAAATGGTTTTAAAAACTCCGTTATAAAAACTCCGCCCCTATTAGGAATTTCTCTATTAATTAGGTAACAGATCTATAATTTCGATAATTGAACGAATTAATCGATGCTAATAGTTAGATGATTAGATTTATAGTGACAGGTTTATTATTTTAGGTAGGTGTATTATTCCTGCCCGTAACTTACTTTTAAGAGCATAGATCTTAGGTATATTCAGGCTATAGAAAAAAGTGATCAAACTATAATTTAAGATACATATTAACATTAATCCGATGATTTATACTTTAGAGACAGTTTTGGTAAATATGATAACTAATATATTTCTTGGAGATAGATATTATTATTAGGGTATTGCAGATTAGTGACACATCTAAAATTAGGTGTCAGAAAATTTTGTTCCCTTTTATTTTCACTTTTGCTATAGTATGTACCTGTGCGAATCAAGTTCGCATACGTACACACTATGGCAAACTATTTTCAGCACAGGTTGCTGCAGGTTCGCGAACCTAAGTGAGTACCCACCTTAACGTGCGCCTATTGTCATCCAGTTTTTTGTGTGTATTTCTTTGATTCATTGCAATATATCAATTGGATGCACTCGCCGAGATCACTAGTCAAGACTAAGCCACCACGAGACGCCGAGCGCACGCCGCTCGACCAATGCACCGCACCCGTGTTGTGCACGCGCTGACGTTGTCGTAATCAAGTTGTTATTATTTCTTAACTTATTCAAATCACACTTTCTCAACTTCAATTTTGGTAGACTGCTACACTTATTACCAAACATTAAAGCAGGAGAATAAGCGATCCCCTCCATGAAAAAAGACTCCGGCAAACAGTGAGCTATCCATACAAACGTAATACATAATTATCTGTGGTAGGTAATACCAAAATGATTTGCGATTGGAACATATTTAATCCTCACCGCTAAGGTACTGGCTTACCTCTTACTGCCGGAACACAACAATTTTCAGAGTCCCCCTAGACTAAGGCTATGCTGAACGTCAAGAAAATCCAAAATCAAACCAAATACTAACTAATTATCAAACTACTTTTAATAAAACCGCAAGAAAACCGCGCTAGTATCCGTTACTCCGGCGAACCGTGAGCTTCCCATACAAAGTATTAACATAACACCAGAATGATTCGCAATTTAACCATAATTAACTTTTTTTGTGATGTTATTAATTGGATAAAGAAAGACATTATTTATCTAGTAATATTTAACTAAATAAAAAATCCAAAATACCAAACCAAACAAAAATAATTGCGATTTACAGTTTTGTATGAAAAAATGTAATTGGAATTTATTATGAATTGGTAATTTGAATATTAGACATTTTAAGTTTTGATCATTTGAACTTAGACATTTTAATTTAGGACTATCTGAACGTTTGACATTTTCGTTTTTGACATTTTGAACGTTTTACATTTTAATCGTTAGACATTCAAATTTTTGACATTTTGAACTTTGCCATTTTAAGTTTAGACATTCTAACTTTAGACATTCTGATACGTACCCGCTAAATTATATTTTAAGTGTAAATCTGCTAAATACTTTGCAAGATCACTAGGAGAAGGCTTACTATAATCAACTTTAACTGCTGCGCACCATGAAATCCACCTATTCCAAATCGGTTTATAGACACCTAACGTCGATGATCTCCACCCAGCCTTTAATAGTTGTTTCTGTTCTTGGGACCACGTAGTCAACGAACTTGACCACCCCCACATTTCCAAATCTCGAGCGTCAGTTCCCGAACCTTCGGTGGCGGCTGACCCGTCGATGTGTCCACTAATACCCTGTCGAGATTGTGGATCGTGAAAGGTGGGGCAATCGCTCTCGCCTTCAGGTCTACTCTCCAAAACGCTTGTGGCCATCGGGGGGCTACAATCAAATATACTCCTTCCGCTTGATTCAACTGCATAAGGACTCTTGGCAAAAGATTTGGGGGAGGAAAGACCCACGCTAGCTTGAATTTCCATTCCACTGCAAAAGCGTTGTGGCTCCAAGCCTCCCGATCTCGATGATCCAGTGTCACATATCTCTCGACTACGTGTGCGGTTCTGGAAGCAAATAGATCTACCTCTGGAACGCCCCATTTCCTGAAAACCAGTTCCGTCAACGAAGGGCTCAAGTGCCATTCTGGTAGCATCTTTAGTCGAGACAGGCGATCTGCTATACCGTTGTATCTCCCTGGAATATGATGTGGTGACACGTGAATGTCGAAGTCGTGGAGAATCCGCATTATCTGATATGTAAGGTTCATTAAGGGTTTCGATCTCGTCCCTCCCTCGTTTCTCAGATACGCTACCACCGACTGATTGTCGCATTGTAGAAGAAGGGTCGAATGACTCATGTATGGAGCATGCTCTGACAGACATTTGAGAATCGTCAACATTTCTTTTTGGTTGCAATGAAGTTGCTCTTCTTCGGGTGTCCAATTCCCGCTTATATGACAACCGTCTAGATCTGCTCCCCACCCCAAGTCGGAAGCATCCGTCGTTAGAAAATGAGTGACACCTGGCGGGTGCAAATAGCTTGCATTTCGACAATTTTGATACCACCACTGGAGTTCGTCGATCACTTTCTCTGGTAGGACAAACATCGTCTCTGGTTGTTGCTCCAAAATCGAGTTGCAATGATTTAACAGGTGTCTGAAGTTTAGACGACCCAGGGGAATCACCAATCGAGCAAAATTTAGTAGACCTACTAACGATTGAACTTGGCGTAGGGACGCTTCTTTGCGCTCTAGAAGTAGGGCTGTGACAAGTAACAATTTTTGAATTTTCTTTTCTGGGAGGAACTTTCGGTTTCCCCATGGATCCCACATCAATCCTAAGTATTCCATTATTCTCTGAGGGACTACTACAGACTTTTCGGTATTGATCTTCCACCCTAATTGGCCGAAGATTTCTATAACAACTTTTATTTGTTTCATCAATATCGATTTGTCTTGATTTACAATCAAAAAATCGTCCAAAAACACTACGACTCGCATACCCAGCTCGCGGAGGATTTCGGCCGTCCAATTGGTCAGCATAGCAAAAATCTTGGGTGCCGTAGCCAGCCCAAAAAGTAGACAAGTCATCTGAAGAAGTTGTTCTCGGTATAGGACGCGGAGGAAACAGCAATGGCTCGGCGCTATCGGTACGTGATTGTAAGCGTGTGTTAAGTCTACCTTGACCATCCAGTCCCGAGCCTGTAAAAAATCTGGAACGCGGTTCACCGAAATCAAACGAAACTTTCCTATCCTTAGGTACTGATTCAGACACTTCAAATTGAAAATCGGGCGCAGTGACCCGTCGCTTTTTGGAATCAGGAAGAATTTTGATACAAAACTTGGAGTCTCGGGGGCCGGCTCTAGAATCTTCTGATCTATTAATTTTAAAATCATCTGATCCATCTCTGGTGATACTGGAGTTTGATACCGATTTGTTAGAAATTCTGGTAATACAAGCGGTGGTTTGGCTTTGAATGGCATTCGATATCCTGATATGATCTTCAAGAGAACATCGGATGCCCCCAATGACCTCCACTCTGGGACATACTTTATCAACTGCCCCCCTCGAAACTCCAACATTGAATCAATATTTTCTATTTGACTTTCCGGAAAATCTAACAGACTGTCTGGGAACAAAGGGTGGACCGGCTGAATAATAAGATTGCTTTGTAACGCCTTGCGGCTGTTGGAAACGTGGCCCTGGCATGCGAGTTCTGACTTGTCGAAAATAGTTATCCCTGTTACTTGCGTAAGCAGGATAATTTTTAACACCTTGAGGTGGTGTATATTGAGGGGGTGTATATCTATTTACAGTCGACGGTGCCCAAGAGCGACCGGCCGAATTCGTTACAAATGGTCCAGGCTGTGGAAACTGGGACCCAAAAAATTTTTTCTTATCAATTGACACTGCGTTATTAGATTTTAACACTTTCCCTGTTCCACCATTATTTTTAATTATCTCAGAAAAGGAATCTTTATCAAACAAAAATTCTCTAGAAGGTGGTACTTTATTAAAACTCTCACGTAAATATCTTTCTTTTACGAAATTATTCAATAAATAATCACGTCGCTGCTTTATAATGTCAGCCCTACGGCCACATACTAATTGCAAGCAATCTTTTGAAACTTTTTGAAAATTTTCTTTAAAATAATTGTTAAACTTTTCTTTAAAATCAACCATACTTAATGTTTCACACGAATTCACCCATTCAAATAATTGCGTAAAACCCGCCTGAAAAGCCTCGCTTTGCATCACTAGTGCATGTGTCATGGCGCCTAGAAATTTTTCCTCCGAAACACAATTACTCGTTTTATCGAAACATTTAAACTCATCGTTAACTTCGAGACTGGTAAAACCCGGTTTTGCACTGTACATTTTCTGAGTTTCGTTATATCTAACACTATTCCAATTTTCAGACTTAAAATGTTGCAATGACTGTAACATATTCAAATGCTCTTCTGAGGCAGCAGGGATGCTGGGTTCTTTTAAGCTCGTGCCTAATTCAAAATCTAACGGCAGCGCATCGGACGTTGGCTTAACATTTTCACACTTCGACGCAGTTAAATCTTCTATAGACTTTTCATCTTTATCATTATTTTCTGATTGCGGGTAAAAAGAATTATAATATAAAAAAATTTGTAAGTCACTGACCTGTTGGCTGAGGTGCTCGATTTCCTCAGTATTTTTATTCGTCCTGCGTCTCTTGCCGTACCCGCTCCCAGCCGATTTTCCAGCTCTCCGTTTTCCAGCTCTTGCAGGTGAAGACGTGCGCGAAGTCGACGAGGAACTCGAGTCAGACTCGGCGCCAACCCTACTTTTACGCACTAGCTTCTTAACCTTAGCACTCATATTTGAAAAAAGAATTATTAGAAAGACTATTATCCACTATAAACTTCTTTGAAATTAAAGATTACATTAACTTTAAATTTCTTTTAAACAAACTCTAACGTTAACTAAACTACTTATAAACGTAAACTTCTTTTAGAATTTCAAACGTTAAAGTGAACTAAACTAAAACTAAACTACTTTTAAAACGAACGCTAACAGCGTTTAAAGATTGAAGTGAACGGTTTGAAATAAAGGACGCCAATGAGCGCGGGAAATCTCCGGCAATGGCGACCTGGTGAACAAAGTGGGGTGAGGCGGATGTGACGTCACTGTATGTTGGTAAGACTGTCCAATAGGAAAATTGACTGTGAACGGAAACGGAAGGATGCTACTCTCAAACTGTTTATTAGGCTTCGAATAACGGCGATAGGACACAACATGACATTTTCATCTGTATTAAGTGTTAAAAACTCAAAATTATCATACAAAATGTGACACAGCAGTGGAAGGACTATTTTAATAATTTATTTGTGAGAGATGTTTTGAAACAAGGTATTTATCCATTAAATAAGTATGAGCAGATACCTACTATAATAGTAAACATTTAGTTGTATTTCTTTAATGCACCAAAAACGAAAATAGCATAACATAATATGTGCTACGCGAGCACGGGCTGACTAAAAATCGCGCTGCGTGGCCTTTTTTTTACTATAAACCTCAGATCAAATATAAGTGAGGCCGGTTTTTGATGGTACATGAAAAAATCGCGCTGCGCAGCCGTTTTTTTAACTAACAGACAAAATTGAAAATTTTGGAATCGCAGATAGGGGGCGTCCCTTAGAAATGCCGCCCAGGGGCGCAGCTGGTAGTGCTAAAATCGGCACTGGATTGGATAGGCCTACTATGGATCTGTTACTAGACAACTGTTGTTTTTTCTCGTCATTTAACAGAAATATCTAGGCAACAAATGATGATGATACGTTATAGAAATCGGCCGTTAGAGTTTTATATGTATAAACGGAATTCACTAATAACGTTCCATATTTACTTTCATGTTTTTAATAATTAATTTTTGTTGATTTAATTTTTATTATTGATTAATTAAGTTATTTATTTATTTAATTTTATTATGATGAATTTTCAAATAATCTTAATTTTAATATTTTAATGACAGTTTTATTTATTCTAATGAATTTTTAATTATATTTATTTCAATCATTTTAACTCGGACATTTGTAGTTGTGATAGTTTTAATTATTTAAGCAAGTAATTGACTTATAATAACCAGCAACATTCCATCAAAATTTAATTAAACTAACATATTTTTAAGTCGCTACTAACAAAATTGGATCTTTGTTATCTGGAAAAATAAATAAATTATTATTAATTATTATTATTATATTGCAGAAGCCGGCACTAGCACAGCGCAGCCGAGCACCGGCGCCGGCAACAAGCGCAAAGCGGCCAGCATCGCCGACGACGTCGACTACAGCCGCCTCACGCTCGACGAGAGGGAGGCCAAGATCGTCGAAACGCTAGACAAGTACGTTTAACACTCTTCTTCTTAATGCAGGCGGTTTCCGCAACTCGACGTCTATTGCGCCTATTTGGCGTCGGAGGATGTGCGGCCGGATCACTCCAGCTAGCCCAGCTCAGCCAGGAACGCTCCAAGGGTAGAGAATAACTAATAGTACAAATAAAGAAGCAGCACGCCGCAAAGTCATTTAAATAAATAGCGACTTTTGCTCCGACACAATAAAGTGCAATTCAGGTCGCGCAGCGGTAATAACCTACAGTTTGATTCACCTAGCTAGTAGTTGCATCTCTTTCTACCGCGCGCTCTTACCTTTTTTGCCGACGCAACGTTAGGGTTGTCTTCTTTTAAATGAACTGCGTAGCATATATGAAAAAGATGTGAAAAACGACAATTGTTTATTGGTTTTTTGATTTTGACATCCGTACACGGCACAGTAATGTCGATTCAACTTGTTACTATTATAAAGAGGCAATATCTACTTGTGCAGTAAGGTGCCGCGCGACTACACAGACGGGCGTGTGGCGGCCCTCGGCTCACTTGTTCGTTCGAACGAACGGCTAGCGGTAGGTGCTTATCGCGCGACCTTGAGAGAGTGATGGAGCCTGCTTGTACGGTTATTCACGAAAAATAGATCTATTCACAAATACATTCGACTGGCATTCGATTCACTTTCCGACAAGAAAGCGCAATGTATTTACAAAGTTTGGTAGCATAAGGTAGAAAATAAGATCGAAGTCTGGACTTCCGATTCGATTCGGAAAGTTGGTTTCCGACAATCGTGAATAATCCCCCTAGACGCTACCCGGTGAGCCGAGATACTCGCCCGGTAAGTCTGCAATCTAGCAGTACAGGAGCAGCTGTTTCTGTCAGTTTAACCACAGAATAGATAACAGTACTAGCGTACAGAAGTTGCGCTCCGCAAAATCGTTTAAATAAATTGCGACTCTTGCTTTGACGCAATAAAGTGCAATTCAGGTCGCACAGCGCTCCCTTCGCTCCAAAACATTCAATTAGTAGTTGCCTCTCTTTCTATCGCGTAGGTCTTATCTTTTTTGATGTATGAAATTTGTCCTCTCAGAGGACGCTGACCGGTTCAGACTCGCGCGCGGAGTGACAGAGCCCTGGTTTAACACATTATTATAAAAAAATATCACTTTTTCATGTAATATTATAGGTCGCAGAAAGATCTTATAGATCTGAAATTAAGATATTATATTATTTCTTTATATCTTTCTCCAAACATGTATAGAACCAGAAACACGATTCAGTGATTTTGGCTCGATACATTTAATTTCGAAAATACCTCTTAAAAATTCTTAAGATTGTAATTACTTGGAAACAACGTTAGGTATTCAAGTTGAAATTGCTTTAAATAATGTGTATCATCAATATTCACAATCGTGTAAAAGCATTTCTCTATAATCGCTTTAGTTATTTACTACGAATTGATTCAGTGATTTTTCGTCAAATTGCCGAATCGCTCTCGCTCGCTTTTGCCAGGCAAAAAGTTTTTAACGTTTAATGGGGAAGGCAACTGTCAAAATGGCGCTGCGTAACGCTTGTTCCACGAGAGCTATGAATACAAAGGACTTTTTCTTAAAAAAAATATCGTTTTTTTAGCTTTAAAATGATTAAATTCTGTGCAATAGGCTTTAAAAATGTTAGCACTTACAAATTTCCGAAAAATCTGGATATGAAAAAAATATATAAATTCTGTAAGAATAAAAACGTCTTAATTTGGCTTTCAATTCCGGCATTTGCATTGTAGAATAGTCTTTTATATTCATTTTGGGTCAATGAGTCTTTTTCGGTAAAAATATACCACAAAATAAATACATATTTTCTCATACATTTTGTTCTGAACGTCTACTGTCTTAGGAACAAGCGTACGCAGCGACATCTACAATTAGCTTTGCGTTGCCAACCCCATTATAAAAAATATTCTATGAATAGATAGATTATGGTCGCTATTATGCAACCAGTGTTCAGTCGCATTGTGCTGTATAACTAAATGTTAGCATTTTTAGCCCTTGTCATTTTCGTGTGGTGCTATTTTTTGAACGGTAATAGCGCGAAAATAGCTTGTTCCAGAGACTTTAGTTCGCTGTAGCTTTTTCATTGAAATCAAGCATGTAGTTTTAAAGTCACAAAGATTTGAAGGAAATGCAAAGCGCACTGAAATATGAAATATCGAATTGTTTCAGATTAAAAGCTTTGATAGAGGAACGGAAACCGGCGATGATCGGCAGCTACAACGCGGAGTGTGAAAAAGTACGAGAAGAGAGGTAAAAATGTTACTTTCATACTCAAACGTCGTCTTCATTTCATACTTGAACGGGTGGTACAGTACGAGGCATATAACTTGAAATCGGGTGGGGATTGCGCGAAACGCGTATTTTGGGTATGCGTAGCGGTGAGGGGCGCGGGCGGCGGGAGAGGGGCGCGCGCTATTGGTCGCTCACAAGAGCACATGCGCGAACTTATCCCCACTCCGACGGAAAAATTTCAAGATACGTGCCTAGTACTGTAGGAAAATATTGACGATTCAAAAGTACTTAATAATTAAGTTTATTTGAATAAAGCTATTTTTGACTTTGACAAAATTGGTCGTGTTTCGGACGTGAAGACATACAACCTACATTTACAATTGATTTTGTAAATTATGAAAACTTTTGGAATGATAATTTTATTGCCTTAGAAAATTAAACCATTGAAATTAGTTGGTACTCATGGAAATTGCCGTAATCCGCTTGGTGGCGCTACTGCTGCTGGAGACTTTTTTACGGGCATTTACCCTCGATTTTCCCATTTATTTTAAATTATATCTAAAATGGTTGATACTAATAAATAATTATTATAGAAGTCGGACAGTAAACGAATTAAAGATTGAGGAAAACCAAAATGTGTTGTAAGAAAAATTGACATTTACGAAAATTCGCATCCAACATTCAAAAATTGATAGCAAACACAAAATGCCAGGTCTACATCTACACTAGCGCCAAGTTAGTGGTAGTGCGCCGACTGGTGGACGATTTGTGAATCAGCAAAATTATCCTGCCATATTTATAAAGCAGCTTTTGAAAAACGTATCGAAATTCGAAACATCGGTGAATTAAAAAACAATGGAGAAGGCAACTGTTAAAATGTTGCTGCGTACGCTTGTTCCACGAGAGCTATGAAAACAAAGGACTTTTACTTAAAAAAAAAAAAAACGTTTTTTTTTGTTTTATGATGATTAAATTCTTTGTTATAGGCTTCAAAAATGTTGGAACTTACAAATTTCCGAATAATCTGGATATAGACAAAATTGTTAAATTTCTGTAAGAATAAAAATGTCTTAATTTGGCTTTCAATTCCGGCATTTGCATTGTAGAATAGTCTTTTGTATCCATTTTGGGTCAATGGGTCTTTTTCGGTAAAAAAATACCAAAAAATAAATACATATTTTCCCATACATTTTGTTCTGAACGTCTACTGTATGACTAACAAGTGTACGTAGCGACATGCGTTGCCAACCCCATCGAAATGAACTTTTTACTTTCGTTTACAGAAAGAAAATGAAAATGGCGACGTCAGAGGGCGCTCCCCAGATAGAGAAGCGCATGCCCAAGCGGCGCTTCCCGTGGTGCCCGCGCTCGCGCGCGCTGCTGCACACGCTGAGGGCCATCGCGGGCGAGGGGCATGCTGCCGCTGCGTTATTGGCTACTAGAGCTCTGCCGCTATTCCCTGCTGGATTTGTACGGATGCCCACACTTTTAAGACAGGCTGAGTGAGTATTTCTCTCTTTTAATTAAAATCACAGTCATTTTCCTTGCACACAAACATTGCGATGCTAGCTACAAGATCATAGCCACTGTTTCTTGCTGGATTCCTGATCATTGTTGAAACATGCTGAGTAAGTATAATATCACGAAATGTGGCCTTTTTAAGTTTATATAACTAACAAAAGAATCGCTCCCAACAAACTACTGTTTTCCGTGAATATAGCTAAACGGTCCTCGAGCTAAACAAATGTGAGTATAAAAGTGTAATTTCTTAAACACAGTCTAAATCGATGCTAGGTTCGTACGAATGCCGTCACTACAAAGCAGATAAATCAATAGCACCACCGTGATAGTTATAAAGCGCATGCCCAAACGGCGCTTCCCGTGGTGCCCGCGCTCGCGCGCATTGCTGCATGCGTTGAGGGCATTAGCGGTTACTAGAGCTCTGCCGCTATTCCCTGCTGGGTTCGTGAGGATGCCCACATTACTGAGGCAAGCTGAGTAAGTATTTGAAACTATGTAAATCTACAACATATGGAGAGCATTAGCGGGCGAAGGGCACGCTCCTGCCGCGTTGTTAGCTACTAGAGCTCTGCTGCTGTTCCCTGCTGGGTTCGTGAGGATGCCCACATTACTGAGGCAAGCTGAGTAAGTATTTGAAACTATGTAAATCTACAACATATGGAGAGCATTAGCGGGCGAAGGGCACGCTCCTGCCGCGTTGTTAGCTACTAGAGCTCTGCTGCTGTTCCCTGCTGGGTTCGTGAGGATGCCCACATTACTGAGGCAAGCTGAGTAAGTATTTGAAACTATGTAAATCTACAACATATGGAGAGCATTAGCGGGCGAAGGGCACGCTCCTGCCGCGTTGTTAGCTACTAGAGCTCTGCTGCTGTTCCCTGCTGGGTTCGTGAGGATGCCCACATTACTGAGGCAAGCTGAGTAAGTATTTGAAACTATGTAAATCTACAACATATGGAGAGCATTAGCGGGCGAAGGGCACGCTCCTGCCGCGTTGTTAGCTACTAGAGCTCTGCTGCTGTTCCCTGCTGGGTTCGTGAGGATGCCCACATTACTGAGGCAAGCTGAGTAAGTATTTGAAACTATGTAAATCTACAACATATGGAGAGCATTAGCGGGCGAAGGGCACGCTCCTGCCGCGTTGTTAGCTACTAGAGCTCTGCTGCTGTTCCCTGCTGGGTTCGTGAGGATGCCCACATTACTGAGGCAAGCTGAGTAAGTATTTGAAACTATGTAAATCTACAACATATGGAGAGCATTAGCGGGCGAAGGGCACGCTCCTGCCGCGTTGTTAGCTACTAGAGCTCTGCTGCTGTTCCCTGCTGGGTTCGTGAGGATGCCCACATTACTGAGGCAAGCTGAGTAAGTATTTGAAACTATGTAAATCTACAACATATGGAGAGCATTAGCGGGCGAAGGGCACGCTCCTGCCGCGTTGTTAGCTACTAGAGCTCTGCTGCTGTTCCCTGCTGGGTTCGTGAGGATGCCCACATTACTGAGGCAAGCTGAGTAAGTATTTGAAACTATGTAAATCTACCAACATATGAAGAGCATTAGCGGGCGAAGGGCACGCTCCTGCCGCGTTGTTAGCTACTAGAGCTCTGCTGCTGTTCCCTGCTGGGTTCGTGAGGATGCCCACATTACTGAGGCAAGCTGAGTAAGTATTTGAAACTATGTAAATCTACCAACATATGAAGAGCATTAGCGGGCGAAGGGCACGCTGCTGCCGCGTTGTTAGCTACTAGAGCTCTGCTGCTGTTCCCTGCTGGGTTATTGAGGATGCCCACATTACTGAGGCAGGCTGAATAAGTAGTTGAAATTATATCTACAACATATGGAGAGCATTAGCGGGCGAAGGGCACGCTGCTGCCGCGTTGTTAGCTACTAGAGCTCTGCTGCTGTTCCCTATTGGGTATTGGGTTCGTGAGGATGCCCACACTTTTAAGACAGGCTGAGTGAGTATTTCTCTTTTTTAATTAAAATCACAGTAATTTTCTATGCACATAAACATACAAACTAAGTAAGTGCTTGAAACTATATCTACGACATATTATCTTGGGAGCACGAGCGGGCGTGAGACACTGTTGGCTACTAGGGTTCTGCCGCTATTCCCTGCTGGGTTCATGAGGATGCTCACACTACTGAGGCAGGCTAAGTAAGTAGTTACCATTAAAACTTTAACTAACAAATGAATAGCTTCCAACAAATTGCCGTTTCCCGTGCACATAGATATTACTAGGCTGTCCTTCAACCAAACCAATACGAACGGTTCTCAAGCCAACCAAATGTGAGTATAACAGTGTCGTTTCTTTTAAAACACAGTTTAAGTCGATTCGTACGAACGACAGTACTAAGCAGACTGAGATCAATAGGCTATTTGACTAATTTTGGAAAACCACTTTAAATTATTTCTTATTACGTAATAAGCGCACCACATTGATATTTCAGGAAAAATCAATGTATTTTATTAAAAAATCAATGTTAAAGTTTAAAATTTAAAAACCATGCCAAAAACGCTATGGCGCTGGAAACGTCACTTGTTGACGTCACTAGCCTGTAAACTTTGTATAGGTGCCGGCATATAACTTGGCAAGATAAATATGAGACAAAACATGCGCCGAGTTCAGTGTTTGTAGCTACTGCGCATCTTTTGTCACGTTTTAATCTTGCCAAGTTACGTGCCGAGCGGTATAATATCCTTAGCCATTTGACAGTCATCAATCGCGGATCCTTAGTCTATGGTCGTGTCAAACGCCTGAAGCCATATTTATTTACAGGCAAGTGACGTTATCAGTAATCTTAGAGCGTTTTCGCCACAAAAAAAAAAACAAAAATTACTGCATTTTTCTAGGTGAAATTAATCTATCAATAGACTTAATTTAGTCTATATAATAGTTGAATATATTTTTTACGCCCTTATCTAAATGTTCAGTTGAGGTTAACGTCCTCCAATCTTGTGAACAAACCGCTCAATCGGTCTGCAGCGACAGCCAACGCGGCAATCGAGGTCACAGCAGAAATGTCCCCCAACTCATTTTCTACGAGAGAAATGCGTCCCTTAATATACCTTCTTACGTTTATTAGCTTTTGTTTGTCTTGAGTCTCGGCGCCGGTGATGGCATCGGCAAACTTGTCCCCGGATTGCCCCGCAGTTTGGTTCGCCATTTTGGTGACACGTTGTTACTGCGCAGTTAGCACAACCGGCCAGCAAAATTTCAAACCCCTCACAGAGTGGAATCGCGCAAAAAATACTTTCGACGGCTCGTTGGACCATGGAAAATATAGTGGGAGAGGTCCAAGAGCAAAACTCAAGATTTTAACTTTATAATTGCTTTTATTTCGAAAAAGGTACATGCGCATACAGCGACATGGAGCGAGAGAGAGATGTCGGTAAAACATTAGGCGTCTATTCTGGCGGTACTACAGCGCCATCTAGTTTGATATTGGGCTAATTACAATGTGGATAAAACAGTTTGACCAACTTACATAAAAGTAGTTTTAAACAATATGTTTCTTATTTACCAGTTAGGAAGGCCACAATTTGCAATATACTTTCAATGTTGTCAAATACCCTATTGTACACCCGTGGTAGTTACAAAGCGCATGCCCTAGCGTCGTTTCCCGCGGTGGCCGCGCTCGCAAGCGCTACTGCATGCGGGCGAGGGACACGCCGCCGCGCTGTTGGAGCCCTAATACATCGTTTTTAGGGTTCCGTAGCCTAAATGGCAAAAAACGGAACCCTTATAGATTCGTCATGTCTGTCTGTCTGTCTGTCTGTCTGTCTGTCTGTCTGTCTGTCCGTATGTCACAGCCACTTTATTCCGAAAGTATTATGACTACACAGTTGAAACTTGGTAGGTAGATGTATTCTGTTAACCGCTTACCGAATTTAATACAAAAATAAAAAAAATAAAAGATTAAGGGGCTCCCCATACATGGAACTGAAACCGAAAAAATTTTTTTTCTTCAAACCAACACGTGTTGGGTGTCTATAGATAGGTCTTTAAAAATGACATTGAGGTTCCTAAGACAACTTTTTCTCAAAGTTAACCGTTTCAAAGATATACATCGCCAAAGTGGTAAAATGTGTGTCCCCCCCTTTAACTTTTGAAATAAGACAGTGAAAAATCTAAAAAAAATATATGCTGTAGATTTTAATAAACACTTTCAACCAAAATTGGTTTGAATGAGATATAGTAATTAGTTTTTGAGATATAGCACATTTTCCAAAACCACAAATATAACTTTGTCATTCATACCAACACTGTGAAAAACAAAGTTATTTTTGCATACGAAAAATGATAGGTGGTGTTAAATATGGTATGGTATAAGGTAACTACGGAACCCTATGGCGCGTGGCCCGACACGCACTTGGCCGGTTTTTAGGGCCTTAAACCGAGCTATAACAAACACCGTGTGTAAAAATATTATACACTAATGCTTTATAGAGTTATCCCTACAAAGTTAAATTTGTACCTTACTGCAAGTTCTATGCGAGTAAACAGAGCATTCCCAATTTAACCGGGTAATACAGTTATTTTTTTTAGTAACAACAAAGAGGTTTTATGCTGCTGAAAATTCATAAACATTTTTGGAATAAACAAATATTTATTACTATTAAATTATAATTTTGAAATAGACTGTATGCTCTGTCACCCCTTTGTTAGCAAAATATTCTTGCATTGGGCCTGTGAAAAAAAACCTGTGTGCCTTTTCCCATACTTTTCATATTTTATTTCTGTCGTATTTGTTGCTGTGTGGTTTACTTTGTTTTTTCCTTGCAAAAAACGTCCTATGAAACTTGTGAGCTCTTGCTTATTGCACACTTGGTTAAGTTACGCTATGCAACCGACAGCCTCGTGTGCAATGAGCAACCTAAGCTAACTTGTGTCATAAGTCATAATGTACTATTTACGATTTTATTTACATTTTTGTTAAATATACTAACATAATAATTTCTCTCATTACAGTCTTAGCAAAGAGATCAAAGTGACAGCAGAGTTGAAACGCCAACGCATCGGTTCCACATCAGCCCCGGCCACGTTCCCCGAGCCCATACACTTCCCCTCTTCACTCACCGTCACCACTTCCAAACCGGAAGACTACAACCAAATGTTCGGCACCATCATCAACACCTACTCACTAACTAAGGACTTGGACAAAGATAAAAAGGAAGATATGTATCTCCCTCCCAATTTAGGCAGCATCACTATTACCCCCGTTCCGAATAAAGAAAAGAAAAACTCAGTTATAAATGATAAACACAGTGAAAGCTTGATCAGAGTAAAATCACCGGCCGCTTTAAATGAAATGGTGAAAAAAGACAAAGAGAAACCCAAGAAAACAGAAAAGAATCACGTTAAAGATAAAAGAGTGGAACACCCTTTACATATCGATACAACCTTCCAATCTAGTAAAAAAGACCCAAGTCCCACCTCATCAAATTTCCAATCCAATAAAAAAGACGTAAATCCCCCTTTCCAATCAAATAAGAAAGACCCGATTCCTACCTCCACAAATAAAGAAGGTTTAATAAGAGTTAAGTCACCAGCAGCCTTAAATGATATGTTGAAAAAAGAACAAGACAAGAGTAAAAAACCTGAAAAGAATCACGTCAAAGACAAGAGAGACGTTCCTTTACATGTTGATACTAATTTCCAAACCGCCAAGAAGGAGCCTAGTCCGAAAACTAAAGACGAAATCACACAAAAGCAAATAGAAAGCATGAGAATAGCAGAAAACAACATTCCTAGACCCGCCTTAGTTCCCGTACACCATTCACCAACGTTTGCAAAACCTGATAAAAGACCGCCTGAAGTTAAAAAGAAAAAGGACATATTAATTGTATCAGATGTTGATCCCTTAAGTGACGTTCAACATGAACCGTTCGCTGTAGACGACAGCAGTAGCGATGTTGAAGTGGTCGAAGACAAAAACATAGACAAAAGTGGACACAAAAGTGACAAAAGTGATAAAGTGCCTTCCAAGGACAAAGTGAATGCGCCAGATGGACTTAAAAAAGTGAACAGTGCGAAACATAAAACGGCGAGTGTAGTCGCAGTGAAGGACGGAAAAAGTGAAAAACGTAGTGATTCGTTAGATGAATCTACTAAAGAAGATATCGATAATATTATGAGGAATATAAGAGATTTGGAGGTATGTTGTATCTTTAAGTTTATGAAACAATTATATAACAACGGAGATACTGAAATGCTAATTTTAATTGGTTATTCCGATCTATTACCCCAAAGAATCCACTCAAAGGTGAATTCTGGGAAATGTATATCCGAGAATTTACCCTAAGCTAGGGAGGGAGCTAGCATAGGGAGAATTCTCGGACATAGATTTCCTAGAATCCACCTCAGGGTGGATTCTTTGGGGTAACAAATCGGAATAACTGATTTGAATCATACAAATGTAAAAAAATTTGGATGTTTCAATAATTAATAATTTGGCACAGAAATGAATATTTTGGACACATCCTTTTGAAGACGCATTTTCACTATTTCTAGCAGTACAGTCGAACACATTAATTGTTGAACCATTTGGCATGCTCCTATCTTTCCAAGTTATGGATTGTTGTATCAAAAACTCACCAATCGGCATTGGGCCCATCCTTCTTAGTTCTTATCCATCCATAAATAAGCCCTGAGCCCAAGCAGTAAGGACATTAAAATGTCTCATTCTGATATTAATTTGATATTTTTCACCTCTTATGTCGTAATTTGGGAGAAATTGCGTTTTAGCAATAAAGGCACTTTTTTGTACTTTCTTTGTATATTTTACTTTTAGAATAATAATGCCTAGAAGCCGCGTCTGAATATATAAACTTATGTTTTGTTCAAACGCGTAAACATGTGACATCTTTCATTATAACCTGATGAAGTTTAGGTGGCCAATGGCTCGATAGTTAATGTGTTAGCTCATAACTAGTCTCATTTTCACTTAGTTTAATAGCATTTAGTGATCACCTAACAGCATGATGTAATCTATCCAGGGTTTTTGGTACTTTTAATGCATTTGGTTTGGTGATGGTATAGCTGTAAAACACAAACTAACAGACAATAGTATTAACAATAATTCTTGCATATTTTGAGTGATATTTTTGCTAGTTAACCACTTTTAGATTTAATAAATTTATGTATATCAATTTTATTACAAGATATTTAATACACAGTACAACATTTTTAATCAAAATATTTGAACATTGGTCATATTTTACTAAGAAAACTTTTACAAGAATGTCAATTGTCAATAAATAAAAATATGTTTCATACTAGGAACATTATTTCTATTCACTGATATATTTTCAGCGATCAGAAGAGACACCAAATCTGAAAAGCAGTTCATATGGTGGAGTTATAACGAGCGGTAAGTTTCACACCTCGATATTTGAATGATTCCGTTTGTTCCGAATTGGACTTTATCCGTATAACATTAAAGTTGGTTTTTGTCGGCCAGTGAAGCACGAGAAGTCTTCCAGCCAACCTCCATTCAACGCAAGGACCTCTATATTTGGGGACACTCGTTCAGATAAAGACAAGTTGTAAGTGGCGCGTTTATGTGCAGTTGTCGCCAATCTTTTCTAAAATATATCAACTTTGAATAATTTGCTAAGAAATTCTGCTGAAACCCACTCAACTTATTGATTTAGCTAGAATCTTCTTTGTCTTGTTATAACTCACACCAGGGGGCTGATTACGTAACTCTGTTGCTAATTCTTGATTGAAATCGATTGAAACCGCAGTAACAGTACTTCAAAGAATGGACATCAGAAACAATGGGGAAGGCAACTCTCAAAATGGCGCTGCTTACGCTTGTTCCACGAGAGCTATGAAAACAAAAGACTTTTACTTAAAAAAATCGTTGTTTTAGCTTTGAAATGATTATTGAGCTTTGTAATATTTCTGTGTTTCTTGTGTATTCTGGCTTTAAAAATGTTAGCACTTACAAATTTCCGAAAAATCTGGATATAGAAAAAATTTATAGATTCTGTAAGAATAAAAACTTCTTAATTTGGCTTTCAATGCAATCATTTGCATTGTAGTCTTTTATATCCATTTTGGGTCAATGGGTCTTTTTCGGTAAAAAAATACCACAAAATAAATACCTATTTTCCCATACATTTTGTTGTGAACGTCTACTGTCTTAGGAACAAGCGTACGCAGCGACATCTACAATTAGCTTTGCGTTGCCAACCCCATTGTCTAACATAACAAAGACAATGAACAAAAAGTAGTTTGGCCCTAAAAGTAATTTACAATTTCAACTTTATTGCAATGAAATAAATTTCAACGTCATTTATAAGAAAAGAAAAAACACGAAGTTAGCCGATGCCCATTTTTTATCTTTAAGTACTGTACATCGCTGCTATAAGTAAGATAGTTGTCACATTGGTTCTTACTAAAGCAGCAATGTAACTGCGATTTCTGTCAGTGTTGATTGCAACAAAGTTACAAAATCAGGGGGCAGAAACTGTTTTGTATGATCAATAGTGTTTTTCTCTGATCTCATCAAGCATTGAATTGTCACCTTTCTGACATTCAAAATATTTGCCTTTACATTACAACTATAGACTAAAAATGACACGGTTTTGAATCTTCAGAGACAGTTTAGACATAAAAAATGTACTGATTTTATTGAATGTTAATACTATTTTTTTTACAATTTTTATTTATATTATAAAGTTAAATCCTATGCTATCATTTAAAATTAGATATAATTACATTCTAACATCACCCAGTCCCACTGACAAAATTGTGGGACCCAAAATAATTGACATACATTTAATACAGTTGATATGGGTAGAAAAGGTTTGTGACTTCTAAGCTTGTTACGCACTGCTAACTGTACATCACTTGCTTTAGGTCTAGGCTTGATCCGCTTCGCTATGTTAGGACGGTAATGGACACACTATCTCAGCTTCATTAACGCAATTAGGTATTGTCTATTACTATCCTGTATATATTTTCTCTCTTCCTCTACTGAAAGAGACAAGAGACTGCTGCGTTGTTTTTCTAGAAAAAAGAAAAGAAAATAATTTTGTTACCATATTGGTTTCTTAATTATCTAATCTAGTATCTGAAGAAACTAGAATTATTTCTGATGATGATTTTAAAATGCAAAGTATATTATATTGTCTCTCGTTTCTCTTGTATTTTAACTCTTGTAAAATAATGATTAAAGAAAAAATACTAGAAATGATCTTATAATTATGACAGCCAAATAATTTTCTCTAGTCATAATATTGTATTGTACAGATTCGTACGTAGTGATTTAGTAGGTGATGGAAACACAAGAGCTAACAAAATACACACGGATTTATTTACAACTTTTGACTTAAACTATTTTGTGCAAGTAATGGTTGAATTAACGCACAAGCAACACCAATATGAAGCATTTTAATTGGCATTAGTGTTGAAAAAGTGGTCTACATAGTGAACTACTTTTTAATAAAAAGTATTAAGGCGGTTGTATCACCGAAAGTGGTGCCCTTAGAGGTTTTTATTTATTATGTTTTTTATAGAAAAACATTTTAATAATGTTTTACGTGGAGTTTTTAGGGTCCATGGTCTAGTATTTTTAGAAGGTATGCCCTCGTAGTTATTCGTAGAAGTAGATAGTAAATGTGTCAAAAACGGCCACTTTTAGCAGTTTTGCTATCTACTTCTAGCAGTGACTACGAGGGAATGTAACGATACCGTCTAAAAATACTAGACTTGGCCTTAAAAATTCCACGTAAACATAATTAAAATTGTGTATTAGAATTATATAATATTAAATAAAATTCACCGCGGCGCTACTTTCGCTCAGCTATAGGAACCTTAAGGTTCCTATAGCTATCAAGTGGCGCCCTCAATTAAATTTATTGCTCGCTAAGTACATAATGTATCGAAAATTCACATCAGATTGAAGATAAGGTTCTTTAGTTAGGTTAGGTTTACAAACATTAACCTAAATGGGGAATGTCCGAAAAAAATCAAATTGGATGAATATTTTTTTATAGGTAGGAATAAGCTCCCTTAGTAATAGAAAAAAGAATTCAGAATTTTCGGTTGCGTGAAAAAATTTAAAAAAATTAAAGTCTCTTCGCCTTCACAAATATATAAAAGTAACAGCAGAATGGAGATTATACCTTTGCCATCACCTGCCACAACCACAAGATAGTATTAAAAAAAATTTCAACACAAAATGTCAAAACTTTTTTTTTTTTAATTAATTTTGTCATAGTGGCAAGTGTTGGCAAAGGTATAATCTCCATTCTGCTGTTACTTTCCTATATTTCTGAAGTCGAAGAGACTTTATTTTTTTTTAATTTTTTCACGCAACCGAAAATTCTGAATTTTTTTCTGTTACTAAGGGAGCTTATTCCTACCTATGAAAAAATATTCAGCCAATTTGATTTTTTTCGGACATTCTCCATTGGCCACTTTTTGCTCTTTTAGCGAGCAATAAATTTAATTAAGATGAGGGTGTCATTTTGAGGGCCCATAACATTCATTTTGATGTAGTTTAAAAGTATAGTTATTGTAATTGATGTTTATTATTGAAAACATACAATTTTCTCACTTATTTAGTACATTAGTCTTTGAACTTAATTAGTACTCCTCCTGTAGCTTGAAATGTGTATAATTGCTGTTACATTCAAGTTTTTTAATCTATTATCATCGAAACAGGAATATTTGATATAGGATTGTATTTGACATAGAATGTAAATGAATAAATACCCTTAGCTATTTTATGCTGTGAAATATTAGTAGTTATGAACCTCTATACTAAAAAAAGTTGGGAGTTACAAGTCGTGATAAAGTTTGGCCACATGATAGAAACTGATCTGTAGGCTGTTCCTAACTAATATTGAGCTGGGCCAAACTATCCTTACATACAGTTCCATACGGCGGCGGGTTGAATAGCGCACTTTTCCCGGCTTCATTCTAAAAACTATAACAATTCAGGTTTAGCTAATAGGTCAAATGTGGTATCATTTTCGGATAAATATATAACGTAGAACTTATTTCTGATAGAAAAAAATGCAATTTATTAAGCAGTTTCTGAAAAATTACACAATAACCAACATTTTTAAACTTCATTTTTTTAGTTTAGGTATTGGCACTTGTTTCAGTATTTTCAAAAAAACTACTTTAAAGAAGCGTTTTTCAGGTTAATTTGTTATATGTTTTTGTTATGCTAACTATATTTTATACAATTTAAGCCTAACCCAAGAAGTTTAAGTCCATTGTTTGCGGACATACAGCTAGTCAAAAATATGCATTTTTTCACGAAATAAAAAAGGGTTTCCGTTTCGTTCAGAAACATTTTTCAGGTTTTTTGTTTATATTTCTGTAAAGGGTTACCTCTATCTGGCAGAAACTTGATGCTCCGAAATTTATTTGGCAGAACACACTTGGCAGAATCTTCTTTAAACGAATATTTTTAAGGCATAAAAATTGTTTAATATAATTATTGTTTGGCAGAATGTTTACATGTCCGAATTTACAATGGCATACTATTCAGATGGCAGAATTTCATTAGGCATAAATACCTTTGGCAAAATTTTTATTCGCAGAATTTCGTTTGGCATAACGTTTATTTAGTCGACAATTATTTGGTATAATTTTCACATGGTATACTACGAATATGGCAGCATTTCATTAAGAATAATGTCATCAAGCATATTGTAATCTCTAAAAAAATGCATTTTAACTTCAAATTGAATTAAAAATTTGTCTTAAAAAGTCAATATGTTGA
Source organism: Agriphila geniculea (assembly GCA_943789525.1). NCBI lineage: Eukaryota > Metazoa > Arthropoda > Insecta > Lepidoptera > Crambidae > Agriphila > Agriphila geniculea. Next base: position 3,385,072 of record OX038886.1, on the reverse strand, counting down.
ATTTTTGTAAATGTTGTGCTACAAAAGTCAACAACAGAACGAATCGCTGCAAAACCGATATGCATGCTGCTTGCTTGCATGCATGCATGCATGCTTGTTTATGCTGCTTGCATGCTTGCCGGGGGATGCAGGGGGGCTGGCCCCCCTGCTCGGGGGGGTCGGGGGGCCCGAGGCCCCCCGCTATAAAGATAAACTTTTAATGCACCTACCAGTAGGTTAGGTTAGGTTAGTGTTTTGACCACTCGCAGCGGAGCGAGCGAAGCGAGCGGAGCTCCACAATGCTTGCATGCATGCTGTATGCTGTATGCTGCATGCTTGCTTGCATGCTGCATGCTTGCTTGCATACTGCATGCTTGCTTGCATGCTGCATGCTTGCTTGCATACTGCATGCTTGCTTGCTTGCTGCATGTTTATTTGTCTGCATGTAAGGATGCATGCAGCATGAAACATGCGTGTAAGTAATACAAAATTATTCTAGATATGAATTTTCTATTAAATGTATGCCAAAAGATGATTCTGACTATAAACTGTCTGCGATATGATGGTTCTGACTGTGAACTTTCTGCGATATGATGGTTCTACTATTTGATTATTATGGATATGAAATGTATGCCAAAAGATGATTCTGGCTTACAAAATTATGCGTTTTAAGTGTTTGATAAATGAGTGTATGCCAAACGATTTTCTGCGACATGAAGTTTATGCCATTAGTTGTTATGCATAATAAAATTATGACATAAAAAGTTCTGCCATAAAAGGTAGACTCTTCTGTAAAGTTAATCAAATTTTCTACAATTTGAGCTTAATTTGAGTAGTCTAAGTCTATTGGTTGCAGAGGCATAGCTGAAAAAATCTTATATTTGACTAGCTGTGTCTTTGCAACCAGTAAACCTAGACTACTCAAGTTAGGCTCAAATTGTAAAAAAATTAATTAACTTTACAGAAATATAGACAAAAAAACTGAGAAATGCTTCCGAACGAAACGGAAACCCCTTTTATTTCGTGAAAAATGCATATTTTTGACTAGCTGTGTCTCCGTAAACAATGGACCTCAACTACTTGGGTTAGGCGCAAATTGTATAAAATATAGTTAACATAACAAAAGCATAATATAACAAATCAACCTAAATCAACCTGAAAAACGCTTCTTTAAAGTTGTTTTTTTTTGAAAATACTGAAACAAGTGCCAATACCTAAACTAAAAAAATGAAGTTTAAAAATGTTGATTATTGTGTAATTTTTCAGAAACTGCTTAATAAATTGCATTTTTTTCTATCAGAAATAAGTTCTACGTTATTGATTTATCCGAAAATGATACCACATTTGACCTATTAGCTAAACCTGAATTGTTATAGTTTTTAGAATGATGCCGGGAAAAGTGCGCTATTCAACCCGCCGCCGTATGGAACTGTATTTAAGGATAGTTTGGCCCAGCTCAATATTAGTTAGAAACAGCTTACAGATCAGTTTCCATTATGTGGCCAAACTTTATCACGACTTGTAATTCCCAACTTTTTTTAGTATAGAGGTTCATACCTACTATATGTACAAACATTGATTCTATCCTACCTTTTTTCAATTCTAAATGATTAACCGATACTTCCGCAAATATTTTCTTTATAATATTATTGATCAAAATTGTTGAAGAAAAGCTCCCTCTTTTTATCACATTCTATTTTGTATATTTTTGTGTCGATGATAGTTTTCTATTAATGGAGAAATGCTCGATTTTTGAAATTTCATCGCTTTTCCTTTTATTTAATATATAAACTGTAAAAGCACTGTACTTAAGTCTAAAGAAAAACGCCCATTTCTGACCTGTCAAAATGATTTGATAAATTATCGTCTCAACAATAACTAATATAGCTCATAAAATGTCATTTTTATTGTTATTTATAAATTGCTAACTGAAATAAAAATCGCCAATGCAGAAATAGAGAAAATCAGCAATTACAACTAGAACATATTAATTGTACCATTACATATTTTTCTGGTGTCCCCCCTTCTAAATAATAATAAGCTGATAGCAACTATTCAAATTTAATTATTATAATTATATCGGGTCATCATTCTAAACTTACCATCCAAATTTCAAGGATGTGTCCTGTAAGAGAGTAATGAAAAACTAAACTTTCTGTAAGAAACGTGTCGAATTTCGCCACAAAATTTGGTCATCCTTTACTAAATTGATCACGTGATCTCTTTGAGTTGTAGGGATAGTCGATTTTTTTTACATATTTGGCCATGTGTTCCTTAGAGAAAGTTGCTCAGTTTCATGGACTGAACACATCCTCGAAATTCGGATGGTGAACACAAAATTACTCTGTATAGGTACATCCACTTTAAAAAGAAAGTATTTGACAGGTCAACACTTGTATGGGAAATGGTCATCGTTCTTTTTATATAGACTTGCAAAATGCAAAAAAACTAAGATATCAGCATCGAAATTTATTCTTAAAACTAGGTATAATTATATTCGATATCATAAAAAACTTCGAGCATTTTTTCATTTGATAGTAGTTGAGTCCAGGTGTGGCTTTGATGGTGTTCTTTAGTGCGTCCGTTTGTTGCAGCGCAGAACGAGCTTCTTTGAACAAAATGGATGGATGTAGTGCCATCACGGGTGAGTCACTCGATTATTCTGTCGTGTAGTTAACTCCCTTTATCCCGTATTTATGAAGGTGCGGGCACATCTGTCTTATGTCATGACACGCGACTAGGGATGGGTCCAGTGAAAATTTCAATGAAATGAAAATTAAATTTATATGAAATTTATGAAATCTTTCAAAACAGGTTGAAATATTTCAGTTTTGAGTGAAATTTATTTAGTACTAGAAAACCCTTATTTTCTGAATAAGTTTACTATTTTAATGTATTAAATGAAAATTAAAGACATAATTTAGATTTTACTGTTGAACAAATTCATCAAACTATTTATCGAGCTAAATCTTTAGATATTTTAACTTAGCTATTAAGTAATATCACAAGAATTATGTTTTACACGTAGCTATTTTGTTATGTCATGAGACGTATGTTATGAATGAGATAAAAATACACTTTACTATTGTTGTTTTGCGGTCGGGATTCCTCAAAAGCACCCTTGTACACGAGGCTGTACTTACTTTTCTTTATATTTTTATTATAATTTTAAAGGTGATGGTCCGTTATTGTTTAAATTTGAGTCAAAGTTCAGTTTTATTGTTGAACATAATAATGTTGATTGTTTGTCTCTCGAACTTCACTGAATATTTTGGTATTTAAAGTTGTAAAATAGCCAAAGTTATTCATAATTTAAGTCAACTTACTTGTTTATTGGTTTATTCTATAATTATGTTGATTAAATTGACCTTAGGCCAGTTGAAATTCAAAAATAAATTTCACTTTAAAGTGAAATATTTCAAACCAAAATGAAACTTATTCTAAATATTTCACAGACTGAAACTTTTCGTGAAATTTACCCAACCCTACACGCGACGCCACGTGATGACACGTAAGATGTACACTAGTAACACGTTTTCACGCCTCGCGTCACATGACGTTAGCGGTAGAAGCACACTTAGCTTACGTGTTAATGAATGAATGAATAAAATATCGTGTTAACACGCCACATGATGCGATGTTACGTTAGAAACACACTAGTCTTATGCCACGTTACGTACATTGTTAGTGAAGCGTCAATGTCTTGGCAAGTTCTTTCTATTAAAATAAAAAGACGGATGCGAAAACCAAAAAATTGTTTTTCACCTCTCCAGTAAGAAAAATATGTTTTAGGCGTGTAAAAACTCCCAGCAAAATCGACTTTTGCTGCGAGAGTGAGGCAAAGTGCTTTTTTAAATTCTAACACCACATTTTGAAATAATTAAGAAAAAATAAATCAAGTGAAGAGGATGATCCTTGTAAAATTGATTTGTTCCGGATTCGTCATGTTCCTGATTCGTCGTATTCCAGATTCGCCGAGTTCCAGATTCGACGTATTCCAGATTCGTCGGAATACAGTCAATGACATATTTTTTTTATTCATTTATTCAATTATTTATTTAATTATAAGATACAAAAACAGCATAACATAAATTGCATTTTAGTTTATAAATGAGTTAATCTGAAGCATGTTCGAAATAAAAAAAACAAATACAAAATTCCCACTTATTTTACTGATAATTTGTCCATTTCAATAGTTTATTTTATTGTGAGACCTTTTTTGACATGCGCAACGTGATGGCGAGGCTTGCAAGCAATTTTAAACTTAAAATGGTAAAGCGCCAGTGTTATCGATTGTACGTATTACGACGAATCAGGAAATCGGCGAATCTGGAATTCGGCGAATCTGGAATACGGCGAGTCAGGAACATGACGAATCCGGAACAAATCGTAAAATTGATATGTGAGAAAGGATAGATAGATAGCTTTATACATGGATTAAAAACTTGGACAAATTCGTCCAAGGTTAAAATGTATTATAAAGAAAATACACGGATATACCAAGGAGTTTTAAACAAGGATTTTTAAAAGAAAGGGTTGATGGTTCGAAAGATTTGTTCCGGATTCGTCATGTTCCTGATTCGTCGTATTCCAGATTCGCCGAGTTCCAGATTCGACGTATTCCAGATTCGTCGGAATACAGTCAATGACATATTTTTTTATTCATTTATTCAATTATTTATTTAATTATAAGATACAAAAACAGCATAACATAAATTGCATTTTAGTTTATAAATGAGTTAATCTGAAGCATGTTCGAAATAAAAAAAAACAAATACAAAATTCCCACTTATTTTACTGATAATTTGTCCATTTCAATAGTTTATTTTATTGTGAGACCTTTTTTGACATGTGCAACGTGATGGCGAGGCTTGCAAGCAATTTTAAACTTAAAATGGTAAAGCGCCAGTGTTATCGATTGTACGTATTACGACGAATCAGGAAATCGGCGAATCTGGAATTCGGCGAATCAGGAATACGGCGAGTCAGGAACATGACGAATCCGGAACAAATCGTTCGAAATAGAAAATATGGACGAAATGAGGTCGCATGTATGTAATAAATATAAAATAAAAAAATAAATATGAAATATAATAACAAGTTAGTGTTTTATAATTGTAATTATATGAGTAAGATGGGATATTATAATAAATAAGAGAAAGCACAACGTAAAACAAAATAACGCGAATCTACTTTACTCTTTACTTTATGAATATTTTTTTAAGTATAGGTTTATTCCATATTGTTTGTTGTATGGTCTGTGGATTGAACGAACTATTTTTGTGATTTATTACAAAAAAATATAGTTGTGTAACTCCGAAAGAGTTGAGAGAACAAGTTTTTAATGCTGAATTTAGCTTTTTACCAGGAAAGTCACGTGAAAATAACTGTTCTTACCTATAACACTTTTCTCGCTGGCAGAGGTGAAAAGTTTTATGTTTAACACGAGACCAAAGTTTTGTTCTGCCTCGTGCCTTTAAATCACTCACTGTGCTCAGTAGTCTATATTAGAATCACTCGCTACACTCGTGATTAAATTCTAGACTACTTCGCTAGTTCGTGATTTAAAGTCGGCACTCGCAGCACACATTGACTTTGGTCACTTGTATAACAAATAACTATTTTCGTATTACATTTATCTCAAGGACTATCAATTTCTACTACTACTAGTAATAGTGAAAAATAGTGTCGCATTTTTATGTCTTATTCGTTTTTAAAATTAATTTTAACTAAAAAATTAATAGTAAAATCGGCCCCTTTGTTGCTCGACCACTCCCACCCCCACCACTGAAAAGCTGCCAGACACTCGGAGATCGCGCCATACTATCATTATTAATAAATATTAATAATGATAGTATGGCACTATCAGTGGCGTGCCTAGGCCTACAGAGTATAGCAAGCCCGAACCCTAAAATCAAGCAATTTTTTTTACCAGCTCAATATAAGCAAGAAAAACAATGCATCTCACAGTCTCTCTTTACTAATTTAAGATTTTTTTCATACCAAAATATCGATGCGACACCGCCGAGCGCCATCTAGACTAATTAATAGTTAAGTCGCAAAAAGCACCAAAAGCACAACCCTTAAGCATACATAATTATTCATAAATTAGTTCGACACAAAATGTTAGATGGCGTGACTTTATTGAATTTAATTATTGTGTAATCAAAACTAAATTTCTCGTTTAAAATGTATAACTCATAATAAATATTTAACTCATTTCACAAAATAATAGCGTTCCTGAGTTTTTACTAGACAATTCCAATCCTATCCCCTTGTCGATCAAATGAAAGACGCAAAACTAACCTTACTTATTTATTTTTATAAGAAGAACCAACAATGTAAACGAGTCCACACGAAATTAGGTACGTGTACGATACATTGAAGAATTGTATTTCTTTGAAAATACTGAAATGAAGAGGTATTATTACCGGACTGCAAAGTGCAAGGCAAGGGTCATTTTTTGTATTTCTCTTGGATCGATTCAACTCGTGGACACTTTCACAGATCACACAGTAAATAAACATTTTAATCCATCACGAAAAAACATTATCAATCATTAGACTGAAATTTAGACATATTTTTAACCCAAAAACACTAATAAAGGCAAAACACTTGTTGTTTCAAAACAGCTGTCGTCAGGTCGTCTCAGATTATTGGCGTTTGCGTTATGTTGGTACCCCGTAAATTTATTCTTATTGCGATGGAATAAGGTTCAAAATTGAATAAATTTCCGGGGTACCAACATAACGCCATGGGCAATAACCGCACTCTACGCGGCGGCCTCATATTGTGGCCATTTGTGGCTAACTTCAATAGCAAGCATGCTTTGGCTCGGATTGGGCATTTTTCATAGAATCTATACATACCTACAGTAGTATGTATGTAGTGGGGTACCAGTTTCGCTAACGTTAGAAGAGTGCGTATGTATGGATTTGCGAAGCCCGGTTGCAAGCCAACGAGTGCGAGAGAGATGCAGTGTATTGTTCATGTTCGATTAATACGCTATCTATATTATGCAGTTTAACGACTTAACTATCGATCAGTTGTTTGAAAAATTGAATTTTTGGTTGATTTTGATTGAAAATTTACGTTCGTGAATAATATTTTGCTGTTGTCATTAATTGAGTTTCATTTGTAGTGTAAATAAGATTTTGTTAGGGCAAGCCGGGCTTTTGGGCTTCTATGGAGGTACCGCCACTGGGCACTATCATTATTAATAAATATTAATAATGATAGCATGGCACACTAGAGGGATTTCGTCGCTCTGTAAATTGTATACCTATTTCCGGGGCCAGCTCTTAGTACTTATACTAGTTTTAAACACTGATATTTTTTTAATATTTTCCCATACAGTAACAGATAAGTTGATATTGATAAGCCTAACAAATACTATTTAATTAATTAAATAATTAATATTAATTTTCCCATTCCAGGTTGACAGCACCGTTTATTAAGAAGAAAAAAGATATTAATCATGAGAGGTTGTTATATGAATGATAGATTTATTCCGAAGAGACGGCCCTAACTGGCGACACTGACGGGTGCAGGGCTTAGTCTGACCATAGACAACACGGAGGTCAGATTTACTTTTAAACCATAGATTATACTCTTAGTTATAAAATTATGTTTTTGATTTGATATATCAATGTGTTTTAACTTGTATTATTTTTTTCACTATTGGATCACGTTTATTGTTTTATGGTTTTATGAATAAAAGTTACCTCAGTGGCATTAAAGCCGAATTTACATTACGAAATTAGTGTCATGCATAATGAAACTAATTTCATGAAACTTGTGTAACTAGTTTCGTTAAAACAATAGTGTCGTGAAATCAACAGTATAGCTGGAATTATAGCTCCGTTAGCATCGAAGCTATTATTGGGAGGGTACAATTTGTACTCGGTTTGGTTGGTGGTAGGGCTTATTTCAAGTCCGCCTGGCTAGCTACCACCACTACCTAAGTCTGACGCCATAACAACAATTTAAAAATTCTTGTATTCCGTCATTTAGAGGTAAGATAGCCAGTTCCTCATTGATGAGAATTCCGGGAGTAGTGAGCTTTCCATCTTCGGCCTTATCGTTACCTAACATCAAATGAGATGAAGGCCAAGCACTATCGCGTTATGAATAAAAAAAAGAAGCTTTATTTAGTAGCGCAAAGACGCTTTCGTGACACTAGCTAGGCGTCGCGTTTACACGGTAAAATTAGTTGCATTAGTTTTACCAAAAAAAAATGCGCATGGCACGAAACTATTTTATTGTCATAAAATTAATGCATGTATTCATATTGTAAAACTTGATATTTACACGTACAATTGTTGATGAAATTAGTGTCGTTTATGTCACTGATTTCGTAATAGGGCAGTCATTATCAACATCAAACATCGCAAACGCGATTCTTTTACGGTTTTCAGGGTTGCAATTTTTGGTATAAACTACTCTCAGGGGACCTAACAACATAAAAAAATCGTAGATACATGCGCGTTTGCGATGATAGTCTTTTTTGTGTCGATAATGACTGACCTATGTAAATTCGGCTTAAGATTTTTCAGTCACACAGTTATTGGACATTGAATACTCTACGGTCGTTTAGTTTTGTATATATTTTTTCTGTGTTTGACCAGAATAAAGGAATTTTATTTTTGTCGCATAATAATTTTAATATACATCAGTTAATTTCTAGTCCTTGAGTATTTGTGATGAAATTTGAATTTCCTGAACAGTAAGCCCTGCACCGATTCAATATGTTGTTGTAAATTGATAATGGTGTCAATTCGGTTGACACGACTTAACTATGTTGACAGGACTAAACTAAATTTAAGCATCCTGTTCTTGTCTTTTCGATACAGAAAGAAAGGATTGAAAACTAAAGGAGACTTGGCCTTTTATGGTGAAGGTATTTAATTTTTTAATCTGTGATTCATAAACTGCTGCACTTTTTTGACTTATTAGTCTGTGGCATCTGTCATCCAAATGACAGATGAAAGTCAAATCGGAAGTCGAATTGACATTTTATTTTCTTAATTCGAAAAAAGCTCAGAAAAAGGAAACCTATGGGAGTGGCACAAACTGCAATAACAAAGGATTTTTGACGTAAGGCGCGTGCCGTGTCCGCCATATTGTGTTGCGTTTACTTACATGTTACAATCTCGACTCTAGGCAGTTTACATAAGGTGTATGTACACTAAGCTAAGCCGCCATGTTAAGTTGCGTTTGAATGGAGAACAACGAAGTAGGTATCCACGCTTTTTTCGTAGGTATGTAAGGTAAGTCGCGGGCGAAAGCTAGTAAAACATAAATAACTTTTTTTCTACGTGCGCTAAACATTAGATATTATTGGCTTTTACCAAATTAACAAGCAAAGCATTTTTTTTTATACCGAGTGCCGGTTCTCCTTTAATTTAATCTTATCAATTTAGTTAAGTCGTTGCCAACCGTTTTGACACCAAATGTTCTTTTATATTAAACTAGAACTGTATAGAACATGCATATTTTGTATAAATGATTAGTTTTAATATCATTTGATCACAACACACTGCTCCACGCATATTCCTGGTCGTTTGCAACGTTACATAAGAAATATTAGACGGATATAGATTGTTTTGCTTGAAAATTGCAAATGACCAACGAATATACTGTTAAATATTCTCACAAATATGTTTTTACCTATAAGTACCTATCTAAAGTCCAGTATTTGCATGAACCAAATCAATGAGTAGGATATTTACGCGTTTACTAAATCGTTAGTGTATATACTTTTAAATTGATTCAATGAAGCTCAATTTATTGGCTGTCTTAAAATGTGATTTAATTTTAGCGTTAAGCGAGTTTCAGCTATGTTATAGGCGTGATGTCATTGCCTATTCCATGTCACTTACGGCCGATTTCAATTACCTGTCCTCAGTAAGAGATAGGCTTAAGGCCGATTTCAATAACCTGTCCTCAGTAAGAGATAGGCTTACGGCCGATTTCAATAACCTGTCCTCAGTAAGAGATAGGCTTACGCCCGATTTCAATTACCTGTCCTCAGTACGAGATAGGCTTACGGCCGATTTGTTGCCTAGATATTTCTGTTAAATGGCAGGTAATAACAACAGTTGTATACTAACAGATCTATAGTAGGCCTATCTTTTACTGAAGATACATTATTGCAATCAGTCGATAATCTTTTGTAAAGCGTTACAATTACATTACAGAGGAATGAAATGGGAGTGTTTTTGGTTAGAATATAAAACACTACCAAATGTTACCTCAAGCAATAAAATCACTCAATCAGGTTGTCTTCTAATATTTTAGTCACGAATCATATTTGATGTGTATAGTAGGCGTCACGTAAATACATACACACATACATACCGTTCCAAATCATAACCCTTCCTTTTTGCTTCGCCGTAGTCGGGTAAAAAGGCCACAAAGGTGAGCGAAAATGTACCTTATGTCTTTAGAAAACAGTATAGATTCCTCCATCATTTGTTTGTTGTTCATCGCTTTTTTTACTTGTCGAGATCTATATCCATGACACTCTTAACACCTATTATCGTTAAATGCATTTTTTTGCCTATAATTTATAATAGTCAGTGAACTTAATTTGGCAATGGTGTTTATATTTCCTCTGCAAACTTGCATTACAAAATTTTCTCGATACTCTGATAAAAAGTGCAAATTATGTGTAACTTAATGTTGTGATAGCATTATCGATATCACTTCCGCTTTACCACTCCTAAGGTTAAAATCGCTTGCTCGCCGCGCCGTTACAATACGTTTAGTTCGTGCAGGGGCGATACGCGCGCACACGAATTTATCGGCATGTGAGTTGCTGATGGTACCTATTAAGAATTTCTCAACGGTATACAAGGTCATTTTGTATTCACCATCCAAATTGTGAGAATGTGTTCAGTCCATAAAACTGAACAACTTTCTCTAAGGAACACATAACGTCATTAACGTCAAATATGTAAAATAAAAATCGACTTTCCATACAAATCAAAGAGATCACGTGATCAATTTAGGGATGACCAAAATTTTGTGCCGAAATTTGATACATGTTTCTTAGAGAAAGTTGTTTAGTTTCATGGACTGGACTCATCCTTAAAATTTGGATGGTAAGTTCAAAATGACCCGGTATAGCGGGACCCGGTATAATATTCAACATAATTCATATTTTTTTATGTAATATGAATTATGTTGAATATTTTTTTTTATTTTACCTACACACACAATGTCAACATGTTCTTTATAGAACTAGAAACATCATCATAACAAAATATTCTCTATTTGTATTTTTAATTTGCGAAAAAGTGTGAGTTTATAGATTAAAGTTTTAATTTTATTCTACATAAAACATTAATGTATTTACAGCTTGGCAAGAAAGTTAAGAATTAAAATTATTTTTACTAGCAACATGTTTTTGTGTAGTCAAGTGTTGCCATACAATAACGCTTATGACATGGAAAATGGCGCCTCTATTTATAATACTTTTTTGCTTAGCTGTATTTTTAATTTCATCTCTATTCGATTAGAATAGAACTATTATCACTGTTTTAAAATTAATCTTCTTTATGCAATGTCTATAATTTATTAAAATGTTCCTTTGAAAGACATTACTTATCATGTCACAGATGATAAATAATTATATTACAATTTGAAAAGAATATGTAATCATTATCGTGGAGCAGTTTATTTATTTTTAATAAAGAGTCCTGTGAGAATTAACTATAGGTATTTATATCGGTACAGAAACTGGTCTAATTTGTGAACCGTGCCTGCGTTAGATGACGCACTGAAGAGTTTTAATCCAAAATTCCAAATTATTCCCAATGTAATAATAATGAATAAATATTTATAATGAATAGACGAGATTTTATGTCTTTTATTAACAACTTCACGTTGTTGCATATACCTAATATATAAGGTGGTACCGTTTTAACTGTGAAAACTTTAAGGGCTGTCAGGTGACGTGTTTAGAACACAATAAAAATAATAAAAAAATTCAGAAAAATATTTTGTTTTTTTTTACTTTTATATTTTTTTATTATAATTATTATCGTCGTCGATTCTTCCGATATTGAAACTAAACAATCACAAAATAATAATAAATACAACAAAATAAATGATTACTATGGTATTCCCTTGTTTCACTCACGCATTATGCGATCCATACGCGGCCGGCCGGCCGGCGCGGCGCGCTGCGCTGGCCGACAAACAGCTGACGATGTTGTACCACTGTACCTCACTCACTACGCTACGCACACGTACCTAAAACAGGCTTTCCTACAAACGAATGTTGTTGCCTACGCTTTTTAAGGTATCACTAAGTTCGATGACCTTTGATAAACTCGAACTTAATTAAATGTAAAAAAACGTGAGTAATTAAGTACCTAATAATCTCTGTTACTTCAAATTGGTAAGTGTACTTACATGACCCCAAACAGCTGGTTGATTTTGTTTACACTGCACACTACACAAGAAGGTGATAAGACTGATAAGCTTCCCATCACACTTGACAGGCTTTGGACTTTCAAAATAATGTTGGTACTCAATAAAAACAGTCAGTCTTTTACATAAAATAACTAAAATAGGTTAGGTACCTACATACTTGGTATTATTTTATTATTACCTACATTCATCTGGCGTGTTTAAAAGTCCATCACCTATTAACAAGTTCTATTCACAAGTCCTATTTACACTTTAAAAAAACTATCTACAGAACTGCTACACTACACCCGATCACCACCTCTCTCAATGCACAATAGGATTAGTACGCAGTAGGATTTGTATATCGAGGCATAGCTAACACTCTACGCAAACAAACACAACACAACACGACGAGAGAACACACGGACACAGACTGCAGAGCAGAAAAAATAAGAAGTGCGTGCTGCGTGCGGTCGTCCAACCAAGAGAGAGAAGAGAGAGAGAGAGAAGACGGCAGGCGGGCGGCGGAGGGTTTTGTTTTACTCTACACACTACACGGAATCTCAACTCCTAGAAATAGTTTGTGGACTTCTTTTCGCATACATTACTTAAGCGAATTTTAAATTATTATACTTTACTATCATTGCCATAAAACTACAAAATCGAGTCATCAAAACCATCATTTAATCACAAAAAAGGCCAGGAGGTGTGGTTGTGAACATTAATTAAACGTACCTACCTAATCGAATGATTCTTAACATTATTAATAGCCATTAAAAAGTAAAAGTAAAATGGGAGATAGATAGTGACAGATAACATTTATTTACAATTACAATAACATCCTATTTTATTCATTCATATGTTTTTTCTTTTGTAAACAGTTTTATAACTTAAAAAAATCCCAACAACAATAAAAAGGATGCTCTAGGTACTTAACCTAATAAAATAAATTAACGAGCATGAAGCTAGCGATTTAACAATTTACTTACCTACTCATCAAAAATCAATATCACAAAAACGAAACGTCTGTAGCACCTTTTATCGGTAACTTTTTGGCGCTTTCTTTGTAGATGCGCCGACGACGCGGCATGCACGCGGCACCTGAAAGACGCGTGCGGCCGCGGCGCGGGGCGGCACGGGCGGGGGGCAGCAAAGGGCGCCGCCCGCCTTGTCGTCCGCCGCCCGCCGCCCCGCCACAGATTTTGATTTGAGTTGGTGACCTGTCGCACGCGCCGGAGGACGCTTTGTCGTGATATTTCACGCATTTTGCCGATCTTTTAATGTCATGTCACAGAATAATAATAATAGGTACGTGTTTAGGTACACAAAAGCATGGACACGAAGTCTATGAAATGTTGTAACTCGTAACACATATCGTGATGTGATGTGTGAGTGTATTGTACCTACCTACATTATGAATTAGTGTGATAGTTGTCATTAAATTTACGAGTTACGAGTAGGTATTTAGTCTTTCTGTGTGATTATCTTGCATTGATTCTTTTGTGGACAAGTAAAAGGATTTCGAGTACAGGACACACTGACTGGTCATGTAAATAATGGACGTCAATGAACTTTAAAGAGTTTGAGTGCATTGTGATTGTGATGTAATAGTGAAAAGAGTCGGATACGATGTGTGAAGGAAGAGAGACCCCATTAGAACTAAATACGTTAGTAAGTAATTTACTAAACACGTCATAGGATAAACACCTTAAATTTATGTGATTACATTAATTTAAGGTGTTTGATTAAAGGTCATTGAACTTACTTGTTAGACTAGAAATGTAATGGAAAGGGGGATCATGTAATTACAATTACTAATTTAAAGCGACCGTTTATAATACCTACCTAACGTTAAAGATTTAAATCTTTGCCTAACGTACACTTACTTTAATAAAGTTGAGTTTATCAAAGGTCATCGAACTTATTGATAGGCACCTTAAAAGCGTAGGTAACATTAATTTGCTAGGAAAGCCATGTATTAAGTAGGTAGTAGTATCAGTAGCATATTTCGAAAATTCTAAGGCGTAATACGTACGCGTACGTACGATACGTGTCATCAGCTGCTTGGGTTCATGACCGCGTGCGGTTCGCGCGTGGATGGCATTATGTGTTGGTAAAACAAGAGAACACCATAGTTATTTGATTATTGTTGTATTTATTGTTATTTTGTGGTCATTTAGGTTAAATATCGGAAGAATCGACGACGATAATAATTATAATAAAAAAATAAATAAAAATTAAAAAAAAATTTTTTTAGATTTTTTTTATTATTTTTATTGTGTTCTAAACACATCACCTGACTACCCCTTAAAGTTTTCACAGTTAAAACGGTACCACCTTATATATAATAACTATAAACTATTATAGGTGGCATGTTTTAGGATTACTTTGTTTGATGGACATTTCTCATCGTATTAGATTAGGAGGCCATAACAAATTTGGTAACGATCGCGTAAGTGGCTGACTCTGGGTTTACAGGATGGAGAGGCACTCTCTGATGCTTAATATGTCAGTCTGTTTGCGTGAAGTGGTTGCGTTCTTTTTATATGCAGGCTGAAAAAAGGCTATAATTTTTTGATAATAAATTATAGCCCATGTTACTCGCTGATAATGTAGCTTTCTATAGGTGAAAAAATTTACAAAATCGGATCAGTACTTTTTGAGTTTATACATAACAAACAAACAAAAAGTTAATCGCTTATACCTACGATACACAACCGAATTTTGGTCAGTCCTTACACAGTTCACGTGAGTACAACTAGTACTTACTTATAATTATATAAATATTGTTAGCCATTTACCTAATCGTTTTTTTCAGTCAGTGAGTCAGCCACTTACGCGATCGTTACCAAATTTGTTATGACCTCCTAATAAATATGTTTATGATGGCAGGATCATTTGGCTAATTCACAAATCGCCCACCAGTCGGCGCACTAGCACCAACTTTGCGCTAGTGTATATGTGGACCTGACATTTTGTTTTTTTGCTATCAATTTTTGGAAGTTGGAAGCAAATTTTCGTATTTTTTCAAACACATTTTGGTTTTCTTTTTTCCAATTCGATCTTTAATTCGTTAACTGTGTAACTTTCATAAAAATAATAATCATTATCAACTATTTTTTGTTATAATTCGGGAAAATAACCCATATTATTCGCGCACAAGTCTCCATCTACAGAAGCGCCACCAAGAAGAATAAATTTTCTGTCATTCCGCCATTTTGTGACATTTCTAGAATCGGCTGATATGTCATATTTTGGTCTACGTAGACGTAAATAAAAAAAATTGTATGAACATTTTGTTAATTTTTATTTGAAGAGCTTTAGCAAACTTCGACTTACTTCATGGACATAAAAGTATACCAGGACTAGGTAGAATAAGTAAATAAAATTCCAAAACGTCTTTACGAATATTTTTTTATTAATTTCACAAAAGTATTCATTAAAAGCCACAGTTTGAAGGCTTTTAAGCTGTCAAAGCGATGACGGTATACCCTTAACTTTTCCTCCCATGTACGTCCCAACAGTGAGCTAGAAACCAGGAATTCGGAAGCTATCTAATAATAATAACTACATTTATAACGTTATTTTATTGAAAATATTGACATATAGTTCATCCGATTAAAGGCAGTAAGCTTGCGTCGGCGGCAGCGCTCGCCGTTATAATATTCCATTTACTCATATATTTTTGTATAAATAATGACTTTATTTTACTTATATTTAACGCGTGAATAACACTATGTTTACGTATCATAGAACAGCTCAGTGTGTTGTTTATACTCACATATTTATATAAAACTTGAAGCGACACTGATTCTAATATTGAAATATTATATTAACTATTTTGTGATTTCTAAACTCGAACTCCTTAGACTATTTTAGAGAGACATAACCAGTGTTTTTATAGATCTTAGAAAGTTGACTTAAGCACAGCATTATTGCTCTTAAGTTTTTGACTTCAGAAGAAAACAGTGAAACTTATGAGGTTTCTTATCCAACCATGATTATGTCTCCCTCTAACAAAATACAATTAGATACCTATATTTATTTTTAAGTGTTACAGACATACACTTTATTTTGTTCTATCTTTCTTGTCAAAATCTTGTTCGCGTGGGTCCCAAATCGCTCGTACCTAACATCAACTTGCTTAATACAAAACATCCCACCATGGCGGCCATTTTGTGGTCATATACACGAAATGGCTGCCACGTTACCGGAAGCTTAGCGCTATGGAAATTTATTTTATCTATGCTATACTGATGAAGTGGATTATTTAAATACACATATAAATATACATATTTATTGAAAGCTCAACGTGTTTCTAACACCCTTGTTATAGTGAGGTTAATGGGACAAATTAATTCGAATTCTCATTAAAGCCTCAGCCATTGGTTTTGCTTGTGTGTGATGATAAGAAACCTTTTAGGCCGCGTGTAGACGAAAGTCACGACAGTACATTCCGACCAACTTATCATCTGTGAAATGGTGAAAAATTTATGTTTCCTTTCAGTAAAATATGGGTATTCCCAACAACTACCGTCTTTTTCCCACTTTTTATGCCTGCATTCATATTATTATATCTACCGCAATTATATTAAATAGATACGTTACGCGCACTCTAAAATGGCAAGACGAAAGTCAGGTAATTGCCCGACTTTCAATTAGTCAGGCACAGGGACCCTATTTTTGAATCGCTCGGCAGGCGTCGAGCGCTCTTTTCGACTGATTTTCGTTCGACATATGACTCAAAACAATGAGATGTCGAACGAAAATCAGTAGAAACGAGCGCGCGACTGGAGTCGAGCGATTCAAAAATAGAGCCCCAGGCTCGCGACACGGAAACACACGCGGCTCTCGTCAGTCAGACGCGATAAAATTGTGAAATTCCATTAAAATGTCTCCTTGCGTCTTTAGACGATGTATAAATTATACAGTAACAGTCAGAGATCGGAAAAATGCTTAATTTCACATGTAAGTACTGTATATAATAAAAATATGTATTTTCTATTACTTTATCCGGCCATGTTGTACAAAGAGCGCGCTGTCTGCTTTGCGTGTGTGAGTGAAGGAGACAGCTGACGCGCTTTCAATTCACGGCCAATGCGCATGCAGCGGTCAATGTGTGTATCTATAGTACCGTTGCGCTGTTTTAAATAGCAATTATGTTGGCGTATAACTCATCTTTACTTTAAATATCATTGATCTGCCGTGACCTTTTTCTGCAAGCACTCTTTGCCATAAAGTGACATTGGTTTCAAAATGATCTAAAAATAGCCAGCATTCGATAATGCATACCTTGGAATTTGACTCTGCCGAAAGCTTACACTATAACTATAAATAATGCAGTGACATACAAAAAATATTTTTCTTTCGCAATCGAACTCTTCAATTTTATATATACCTTACAAGCTTAAGCAAAAATAAACTCTTTATCTTTACTCAATAGGGTCCTAATCGAATATTTAATGTTTCACTCAAAAAGTTGAAGAACAATTTTCTTATCACTAGTTCATACCGTGCTCAAAACCTATATGCTCCAGCCACTCGCAAGTAAATTAGAAGCATTTTCATATATATTTATATTACAAGCAAACGTGCTAAACATAACCTCTTTAATACTAGTTGGAAAAACTGAGTAGGTATCGCAATTGCATAGTTTGGGTGGGATACAGTAAAATGCACTTATTACAGGCCTACCTTTTTGGAAAATCTTAAGCGATTATCAACTTTATATTCAGGTATTATAGTTAATAATAATGATATACTAAGAGCTAGCCACGGATATAAGTTTCCAATTTACAGAGCAACGAAATCCCTCTAGTTAGTGTGCCATACTATCATTATTAATAGATCCGTGCGCCTGGCAACTGTTCTATCAATAATGATGTATGGCACACTTACTAGAGGGATTTCGTTGATCTGTAAATTGCAAACCTATATCCGCGAAATCCGTCTAGTTAGTGTGCCATACTATCATTATTAATAGATCCGTGCGCCTGGCAGCTGATCTATTAATAACGATGGTATGGCACAATAACTAGGGGGGATTTAGTTGCTCTGTAAATTGCAAACCTATTTCCGTGGCTAGATGATATTTCCTGGTATTTTTTTATATAAAATGTTTAGCATATTTGTTTGTAACGCTGGTATGAGTGTGATTTGCCTTCCTATCATCGACCTGGCTGGGCTCCGTATTTCCGTACTTTCGCTTTAGTACAATCAAGTTCTATTAAGTTAATCAACCGTTTGTACTTTGTAATAAAAGTCAAAATCGTTAAAAACTTTATACATACTATTGAACTCGACTGTACCATCACATGACGCCTGACAGGAGGACGGATGCCACATAATTTATCATAAGCGCAATTACTGCATTTAAACATTGATTATTTTTTTAACACAATTTATTCACAACAACAAAAAAACAATATAATACTACTTCGACAAATATGGTTGGTTCTTATTTTGATTTTTTGATGAATTATTCAAAAAATATTGTGATACTACATAAAATCTACATAATGCAGTAAAAGCGCCATCTGTGAAACCAATCTATAATATGTGACATTAAGTCCAAAGTACACCAATATGACGTAACCTTATCCGTCCTTGAATTATCTTACAAGATTAATACCATAAGTTTACAATATTATTTACAAAATATTTCTTCCTCGCCACTTCGCCATTAATAACTACACAATTTAATCTAATTTACACCGATTTTCAAACATCAATATTGTTCCGAGACCAAAGTTTCAGTCACGAAAAACACCTTATTTCTAGGATCATAGCGTCGAATTTACAAAAGCAACATACCTATTTCTATGGACTAGGATTTATTAGGTAACTTCGCTAAACAATTAGTGAGTTTATAATAATTATGTAATTTGCGTTAATAATACAGCTGTTATATAGTTTTTTTTTGTATATAAAAAATGGAACAAATCAACAAATAAAAATTGTCAAATCTATAAGTTTGAATTACCTACATTTTTTACATTAAAATTATTGGCTAGAGCTTTTAAGTTAGAAAGCTATAGGTAAGTTAAATACTTACATTGTCTGTATTGATAGTTAAAATCAAAATAAAAACTATTAAAGTGTACTGATAAAATTACAAAATGAGAGAACCCATTATCTCCGATTTAAATCCTACAGATGTCACTAGTTCTACAACAGACTAGCGACATCTATCGGGATCAGGAATGTAACAGCTCAAACAAATACATATATCAACTTTTGTTTCTATTAATTATCTTGAAATTAATGATTATTAATACCAATACAGAAAACAATGTAATTAACATTGCAGTGTCAACATAATATGATAACCTGGCATAGTCAATCTTCGCCCCTTTCAATTCTATTCTACATTTCGACTTCTTACTTAGTGATAAAAAAGCAAAGCCCTTTATTATACATTTGACTTTCAACTGTGTTATGTTTAATTTATTCCATTCGGTAACTTCGTCATATTGGCGGAAAACAGTTGTTACAGCATTTTTCACAGTGTATTATCTGTGACTAGGACACTTTTCACATCCCCCTAATTTTATCAATATTTTGACCTCCTTAGAACGCAATGTTAGGTATGTGCTAGATGTAAAATCCCCTTCGGCCGTGTATGATACCAAAATTTGGTAACCAGTATCATACGAAGAAAAAATGATCGTCGTAGGATACTGGTATCCAAGTGATAGAATTATTATTTTTCTGATACCCTTCATCATGTTTGGTAACCAGTATCCAGTAAGGAATATAACATTCCCCTTCGGCCGTGTATGATACCAGAGTTTGGTAACTCTGCCAATGAAACATAAACAACAACAACATTATTGTAAAAACCTCCGCTTTATTGAAAACATACAAGGAAACAAGGAAATAGTTCAACTGTGAGTCGTTTATCACCTACAACCTATTGGAGTAAAATCCCTTCGTTGGCGAAATGATTTCGATACAATGTCCAACACTAATTTCGTTTTCATTTAGCTGAGATATGGCGTCATTTATTTCTTCATCAATTTCTTTGAACTCTCGGATTTTCTCTTGTATATATCCATTACGGTGGTTTCTTTTCTTAAAATATCTAAGAGTTGAGCCAATGTCGGTCTTTTACGTCCAATATATCAAAGCATTGATATCAAAAGAGGTGATATATCAATGCACATGACATGCTTATCAGTTACATACGAGGAAAGCTATTGGGTATGCAGATGACACCACCATAACCGGTAGATATCTTTCAACTGCGAAGGCTACCAGTGATGACAACCAGTCTTGTCGAGAATCCCTTATTGAGCAAATGAATCTGGCACTTCAGGCTGTCGCTGATTGGGGCAACGCCAATCTTGTCAGTTTCAATGCTTCAAAGACACAGGCTTGTTTATTTACCGCAAAACGGAGTCCTTTCCAACTGACTCCGACTTTCCAGGGTGTATCCTTACCGACAGCGGAACATCTGCAACTTCTTGGCCTGAATGTGTCATCAAACCTGAATTTTGGCGAGTACATCGACTCGATTGCACAGTGTGCTGCTAAGAAACTTGGCGTCCTCTCACGGGCTAAGCGGTACTTCTCACCGAACCAGCTGCTTCTGTTATACAAAGCGCAGATTCGTCCGGTCATGGAGTACTGTTGTCACCTGTGGGATGGTTCTGCTAAATATCAGCTTGAACTTCTCGAATCGATTGAAAACCGTGCCAGGAGGCTAATGGGCAACTCAACATTGGCCACGGCAGAACTTCATAGCCTCAGTCAACGTCGCAAAGTTGCTAGTTTATCGGTTTTTTATAGAATACACTTTGGAGAATGTGCGAGGGAACTGCACAACCTTGTTCCTCCAGCCCCTTTCCACCATCGGGATACCAGACGCAGATTAGCATATCACCCTTATATAGTAGATACTCCAAGGGTCCGTACCAAGCGCTTTGCCAATACATTTCTTATGCGAGCTGCTAAAGAATGGAATGCGCTACCTGCTCATGTGTTCCCCGATAATTACAACCTTTGTCTTTTCAAGGCAAGAGTCAATAGGCATTTCCTGGGCATGCATGCTACACCTTAGACCACATCCTGTTTACCAAGCAAGATGGTTGTCAAATGCCTGCCCAGTCTATATATATAAAAGGAAATATTAAGTACTTACTCACTTGTAATTATTTTAGATTTTTCTGAGCTGATACTCGGTTACATAAAACGAAAAATCCCTATCACTTGGATACCAGTATCCTACGACGATCATTTTTTCTTCGTATGATACTGGTTACCAAACTCTGGTATCATACACGGCCGAAGGGGTAAAATCACCTTATTTTGCCATTCATCTACCAATGATAAGACGAATTACCTAATGGAGTGTTACAACTGCATTCTGAATATCTTAAAATGTTGTCCTTTTACAAATTATTAGCTATTTATATACAATGTACGCTGCGAATGCACTAGAATGCTTTCATGAATTGTATTTGCATTAGAACCAAAGATACTACTCAATGACTACCTTATATTTAGTTTCGAGTGAGGCCCACCATCTTTTTTTTTTTTTAAATTAATTTTCGTTTGGATGGTATCAGTCAAAAAAGTAATTTCCTATACTTAGGTACTAGGATTTCTCCTCAAATCCATGGATTCATGTTAGATCTATGGGCTATGTTTTATAGATAAACGTTTCTGAAGAAAAACATTGCTTGCTATTGACAGCATTAAAAATCTATAAAAATAAAATCATGGATGTGATTAGAGATGGGCAAAGGACCCAATTTTGACCCGACTGCTGGATTTAATCCCAGTTAACGCCCATAGACCATTTTGTTGAACTAAATAAAATATTTAGAAAGAAGAGATGTTTCGGCCTTTGAATATTTTTGTGTATTGATTTAACAAGAAATTGTTTCCATAGTAACGTCACATTTGACCTTATCAATAGAGAATCTGTAAAAAGTTTCTATAACATTCTGTGTTTAAATCCAGTGGCCGAGTTTAAACCCAGTCCTTTGACTATCTCTAGATGTGATACATGGACTCATGGAATGACTAAGTCATTAGTTAAAATTACTTATTGAATCCTATCCTTTGCAGTAAACCAATTATTTACTATTATCAATTTAAAAAGACGTGTTTAAATAATAATAGTAGGAAGAATAGTAAAGACTTATTTAGTCTGCAATTAAAGGTTTAGTTTGAGGCTAATGGCCAGTGAGCCTATATTTAAGAAAACTAATGGATATGTTAAATGCAGTCAAATCGTATTATTAAGTAAGTAATATTGTGGTGATGATAATTTGTAAATGAAATGTGTGATGAGTGTAATGATATTTGATAAGTATTATATGTGAAGCAAATAAGGTTCAAACATATGGTCTGTCTTCCCCAAGGCGCTTCAGCGTCAACTTGTGTCAAACGCGTGCAATATTGCCTCCAAACCGTGCGCTTTCCCTTTCAACTGTCAAGTCAATTTCCGTCAAACGCATGCAATATTGATTGCCTCCAAACCCTGCGCTTTCACGTTGAACTTTCTGCCATACAAATTTATTTTCTTTAGAAGATAGGACATGCGCTAATGCATGCCCTGACCCTGAGGCATGCCTCTGTTGAAAGCCGAAGAGGAAAGCAAAAGCGCACGGTCAGCGTGCGCTATTGAAGCCTTGAGGCATGCGTCAGATTAAAGTGAAATGGAAAGGGGAAGCGACCGTAGGAAGATATACCTAGGTATATTGACATTAAAAAGATTTCTCTTACAAATTGCCAGTTTCTTGTCAACAAACGTATGCTTTCGACATCATATCTATCAAGTAACATACTCAAACACATGGTAGTATCATTATTGTCTGTAGCGCCCTTATTCTAAAACGCGGACTAAAAATAAACCTGACTTAAAACTACTGTCATTTCTTCTACTTCTTGTAACGAAAAAATATTACAGCATACAATTTTAAACCAAGCATAAGTTTAGTTCACGTTTTGGACTAAAGAGTTATGTATGCTCTGGGGTGTTATTCCCGACGCGATCAAGTTTAAATCGAATAAACATTAAAACCATACCATGGAAACCATGAAAATCGTTTTCGAAGTACCAAAAAACTGATTTTTGACGTTAATTCGATCCTGACGTGAACTCGATCCCATCGAAAGTAACCACCCTGTTTAATGTAACATTAGTTTTTTTTAACGTTAAAAATAACTGAAAGATAGACAATTCCATAGATTTTGTCAATAACCACGTCATTTGATTTTGAACCTTTTGCATGATGTTTATAAAACCACTAGTTTGTATTCGAACGCTGACGCATTGGGCCTATCTTATACATTATACAAACCGCCGATTGAGATCATATTGTTCCATATGGCGCCACTTGTACACATTTGCACTTGACAGTTCAAAAAGTTGTCATTGAAACAATAACACCAGGTTTTAAGCTATATTAGAACTTGCCACTCTAGCCAGGAGGCTAGGGTGGCTAGGGGACTCTCGACGGGATCGAGTTCACATCTCAGGATCGAATAAACGTGAAAAATCTGTTATTTTGGTACTAATATGGACAACAGCGTCGCTTAACCAGTTAGCAAAAAAATTCGTATGCGCGCGTATCACCCCTGCACGAACTAAACGTATGTTGTGACGGCGCGGCGTGCAAGCGATTTTAACCTTAGGAGTGATTAAGCGACATTGTTGCCCATGGTACATTAAAAACGGTTTCCATAGTACCGTTTTGACGTTTATTCGATTCGAATTCGATCTCGATCGCTTCGGGAATAACTTTCCTGTTTCGCAAGTGCCAGTTAAGTAACAATTACTGACTTGATCAGAAGATAGTGCCTAACCGTAGAACCTGTTTTACGGGTTCTAGACAGCAGTATCTTCTAGTTTAATATTTTTAGATATCAACTGAAACAGAATGATCTACAGGTAATTTAATTGGAACTTATCTGGAACTTGGAAACAGACCCTTAGAACCTTTACTAATATTCTTTGTATTCTTTAGCGGATTCCGAGTTGAAGATTAACCATTACACAATGGTTAATCTTCAAACAACTTCAGGTTAACATTGTAAGGAAAAATCGTTTAAAAAATCACACGCAATAGGTACATAATGTATCAAAAACCCTGGCAGATCCTGAAACAGGTGATAGTGTTGCTGAAACTGAATAACATTGTCTATGGAACAGGTTACGTGCCGGACTACAGCTGCGCCACAAAAAAAAAGTTGGAAATCTGACTTTTTGACTATGCCATGATGAAGACGATAGTTTGTCGGAATTTGTCGCACAAAAACCAGAATTTGTCGGGCTTGCGTTTAGGAGATACGTGTGGCGCAGCTGTAGAGACGTCTCTACAGCTGAGCCACACATATCTCCTAAATGCAAGATCGACAAAATCTGGTTCTTGGTGACAAAATCCGACAAACTACCGGCTACACATACGAGTTATAAGATTTTCGCTACGACCTTCCTTTCTCAAGATCCAGGTAGAAAAGTCTCCACAGCGTATCCTCACATATCTCCTAAACGCAAGACCGACAAAATCTGGTTCTTGGTGACAAAATCCGACAAATTAACACACGAGTAATCAGATTTTCGCTACGACCTTCCGTTTTCGAGATCTGTGTGGCTCAGCTGTAGAGACGTCTCTACAGCTGCGCCACACGTATCTCCTAAATGCAAGCCCGACAAATTCTGGTTTTTGTGCGACAAATTCCGACAAATTAACGGCTGCACACACGAGTAATCAGATTTTCGCTACGACCTTCCGTTTTCGAGATCTGTGTGGCGCAGCTGTAGAGACGTCTCTACAGCTGGGCCACACGTATCTCCTAAACGCAAGACCGACAAATTCTGGTTTTTGTGCGACAAATTCCGACAAATTATCGACTTCATCATGGCATAGTCAAAAAGTCAGATTTCCAACTTTTTTTTGTGGCGCAGCTGTAGTGATGAGTAGTAGCACGTGAACAGTTTGAAAAACGGAAAAAAAAATTCATACTCCCACACAAAATGTATTGGTCAGTTGACAGACTTATTATGAAAAGGAAAAACAATCGTTTTTCGACCTTTGTTCCTTGGAGAATGATGTTCAATTTTAGCAACACTTTCACCTGTTTCAAGATCTGACAGGGTTTCTTCTTCTTCTTATTTTTGTTTTGGCAATCTACTTTCCTCCTGGAAGTTTGCTCCTGTTTTGCCAGTGTCAAGTGTTGAATAGTTCAGTGGCAGATTGTTTCAGTTTACATTAAAATGCGGGTGCATCGCATTCCAATGCTGCTTGGAGCATTTGACACCAAGTATATCAAGACAGTTGACTCGGTAAGTTCTGCCGAGGTAGCCACCACTACACTAAAGTCTCGGCTTCACACAACCAAGATCGCGCCTATTTTAATTATCCCACATATTGTTCAGTTGCGTAGACACTTCTACCACAAAACTGCACCAATTTTAAGACACAATATCCACTATGAATCAATTTGCGAATAATTAAAATAGTCACAAAACCGTACCCGACAAAATGGCGCCAAAAACTCCCTGACAGGGTTTTTTGATACATGATGTAGTTACAACGATTATAAAGTCGCTAGTCTTTAATATATAGAGTAGATATCGAGAGAGATAAGTATTTCGCACTCCGTTTCCATTCCCGTAGTCTACAATCCAACAATATGAAGGTCTTGATGTCAAGTAGACTGGAATCTTTCCGTGATGTATCCTGCTGTGTCCCCGATAGCCAAAGTTGATGCGTGATGTAAGCGAAGGGCTGACAAGCGGACTGGTGGGAACTATCCTGGGGGACAATGGAGTGTTTTAATTTGACATTGTGTTGTGCAAGTTATTTCATGAAGTGGTGTAGAACAGAACGCTATTTTCATTCGGATCAACTGAACCGACCAACTGGAAACTGAACAACTATTTTACTTCCCAACAGGTCAACTATAATACCTAGTTACTCGAGTGTCACTGACTACAGCCGAGCCACAAAAATATGCGGTAGAGGTCGCGCCAGTCCCCCTAGCATGACCTCAGAAAAACGATTTATATCGCGTCATCATCGACAATCAACTGTCAAAATCCATTACCTTTTAACAGTTAAACGTGATAAATCTTTTATGCACATCGGCATAGTGCTTATGCTCTAAGGTGCTTGGTCTTCACCTCACCATGTTGTGACGATAAGGCCGAAGATGAAAGCGCACTACACTCGGAATCCTCATCACTAAGGAACTGGCTATCTTACCTCTAACTGCCGGAACACAACAATTTTTTAATTGTTGTTATGGCGTCAGACTAAGGTAAGATGGTGGTAGCTAGCCAGGCGGACTTGAAATAAGCCCTACCCTACCACTAACCAAACTGAGTACAAATTGTACCCCCCTGGGAATCGAACCCGGGACGCCTGCGTCTTACACGGGTGGGCGAACCACTAGACCACAGAGGCGGTTAAATCATATCGCGTATCGGTGGTCATGCTAGGTGGGCTGGATGAAGTCGATGAAACATCGACTGTTTTAAATAAAAATAAAATAGAAGTGCTATGTAGTTTACGATGACGAATGAAGCTGCAGGACTAAACATTTTACAATAATGATTCACTCATTCCAAGAGTCCTGCTATCGTCAGTGAAGTCTTCCTTCTCCACTTTTCCCTACGCCGATTCATGCGACAAAAAATGCCACCATATTCGTACCTGGGGGCGTGAGGCCGTGAGCACTTTGGACACGAATTTACATCGTACGTAAACGTATGATTCTAGTCGTACGAATTGAGTGCGCACATTGAATACGTTTTTCTCCGTCAAATAGGTACCTACAGATATCGCATTCGTGAAGTCATCTTGAATCACTATGATCCCACAAACATTTGTGTTCGTAAATTAAGTTAATAAACTTTTCTACACCAATTTTTTACTTTTTTAACGCACGAATGTGTTTAAAAATCCCAACATGTTCGGATTGTATTCGAACGTCGGAAGTATACGTGCGTATACGTACGACTAACTTGCACCCAGTGTGCGCGCTCCCATAGTACTTGGTAGGCCGGGATTGTTCGTGCGTGTTAGTACGTATTCGCATGAGTAAAATTCGTACAAAAACGCGTCCAAAGTGCTCACGGCCTGAGTACCTCGCCGTACGTACCTGGGGGAGTGAGTACCTCGCCGTACGTACCTGGGGGAGTGAGTACCTCGCCGTACGTACCTGGGGGAGTGAGTACCTCGCCGTACGTACCTGGGGGAGTGAGTACCTCGCCGTACGTACCTGGGGGAGTGAGTACCTCGCCGTACGTACCTGGGGGAGTGAGTACCTCACCGTACGTACCTGGGGGAGTGAGTACCTCGCCGTACGTACCTGGGGGAGTGAGTACCTCGCCGTACGTACCTGGGGGAGTGAGTACCTCGCCGTACGTACCTGGGGGAGTGAGTACCTCACCGTACGTACCTGGGGGAGTGAGTACCTCGCCGTACGTACCTGGGGGAGTGAGTACCTCGCCGTACGTACCTGGGGGAGTGAGTACCTCGCCGTACGTTCAGGAGGCGCGGCGGCCGGTGAGCGAGCCCACGAGCGACTTGAGCGCCTGCCCGAGCGACGCGCGCCCGTTGTCGCTCGCGCCGCTTCCGCCGCTCCCCACGCTCCCGACGCTCGCGAGCGACGCCGCGCCGCCGTGGGCGTCTAAGCATTTTTGGTAGCGCAGCTGGAAACACGATTTTTAAAGTAAAGGTCTCTACCCACTACACCGTAGCATACCATGACCGTGCTAGGAACGTGTCAGGCAAAAAAATATTCTTTGTATTGAAAAGTATTCCTACTAGACCGTTCCGTCACCGGCCATGCACGTAGCGTGCCATGCACGGAGCGTCCACAATTGTCGGCGAGAATATTTTGCCGGTGCTGACACGCTCTGTGCATAACACGCTACGTTGCCGAGCCGGAGAGTATACGGGTTGTAACCGCGTATGATGACCGTTATAAAAGTAAAATGAAACGGATTCCTATCGGTTTTGGATATTGCTTACGGGCACCACACAAGTTGCAAACGGGCACCAACGGGTTGCATACGGATACAGAACGCTTCGTGTTTGATACGTTCCTAGCACGGTCATGGTATGGTACGGTGTAGTGGGTCGAGACCTTAAAGGTCGAGGTTATCTTGTTATAGGTAGGTATAGCATATAACATAGATCAACGAAACCAAAAAGTTTTTGTTTAGTATGATGAATGTGACTTCATGTGAAATCACTTTTTTTCCCTCTAGCGCTTTCAACAAAGTAAGAAAGCGCACGGTTTGGATGCAAAACCTACTTAAGTACTATTTCATGAAACAACAAATATATCGATTAAAGACCAACTAAAAGTTCTCATCGAATCTGAAATGAGGAGATCCGCAGGAGAACTAAAGTAACCGACATCGTTCGAAGGACACATAACGAGAAGAACCGATGGCCGTTGGGGCGGAAATGTTCTGGAATGGCGACCGCGCACCGGACGACGCTCCGTGGGTAGGCTCCCTACTAGGTGGACTAACGATGGTGAAGTACGCGGGAAGCCGCTGGATGCGGGCAGCGCAGGACCGATCGTCTCGTGGAGATCCTTGGACGGGGCCTATGCCAAGCAGCGGGTGTCGTGCGGCTAATATTATGATGATGAAAAGTCCTAAAAAATAAATCATAAAATTTTATCAAGCTTACCTTGCAGGCCGCCTCAATGGTCTTGCACAGCGCTCCCGAAGAGGGCTCGGCGTGGAACGCGTGCGCCACGTACAGGTCCTGCGCGGTGTGCACGATGAACGCGCAGCGGCGCACGTCGCGCCCGATGCCCAGGAACGACAGGTAGCGCACGCGGCACTCCACCAGCGGGGACGACTCCTGACCATTGTAATAACAATCAGCGTCAAATGCGCCCAAATACTTAGAGATATTTTGATAAAAATATACACATCAACTTTTTCTAGGGATACAGGTGTTATTTTCATACAAACGAGGTCACTTTGAAGCCTTGGTTTCCTGCCAGGGATGAACCATGCTGTGATCTGATGATGGCCATCCAGGGAGTGAATGGAGGAGATTCAGATCGTTATACACACCCAACTGATCTGATCAGCATTCTAAAAGATTAATGGGTCAGATCAGAGTTCTCAGTTTGAGGATTTCCATACATTTTCATGCTATTTTCGCGGTTTTTTAAACATGTTCTTTACGTTTTAAGAATGCTGGTCAGATCAGTTGGGTGTGTATAGCGATCTGAATCTCCTCCATTTACTCCCTGGATAGCCATCATCAGATCACAGCACAATACATCCCTGGCTGGAAACCAAGGCTTCAAAGTTACCTCGTTTGTATGAAAATAATACCTGTATCCTAAGGCAAAGTTGATGTGTGTATATCAGGGCCGTATTTAATAAACGTGACAATTTGTCACCTGTCATGACATTTTTATATACATTGCGTCAACCGATTTGAAAAAAGAATAAACTACTCATAGCTACACCGTAATGTAAACCACATTGTGACGTTATTAAATAGGGCCCAGGTTTTTTTTTCTGGGGTGGGGCACCAGACTGATCTGGGCTGGGCACGGCCCACCCGGCTCCCCCTCTTCCTATCCACGAGTCCCAGTAACTGCCAATTGCTGGGACTCATGGACTCTGTGTTGAGTGGTTTTATTTTAAATGGCTTAAGTAGGAGGAGACAAAAGACTTATGTACCTAGGTATTTTTCCTGAATCTCTTTTGACTGTGCATAAAATACAAGCCTAAAATGTTTTACTCATTTGGCGCGGTACAAACTAGTCCCACTAGGTCATGTGGTTATCATAGGGCCTATGATAACCACATAGATATATGACATATGATAACCACATATGATAGTATAGCCGCCACCGTCGTGACGGTGACGGTGACGAGAGACACTATGTTGTATGTAGAGATATGATAATGATAAGGTTGTAAGTAGTACAACTCACCCCATCCTCTGTGACGGTGATCATGGAGGGCGCGACGGCGACGGCCACGGCGCGCCAGGCGGGCGGCGCGCGCGCGCACGCCAGCCGCTCGATGGCGTCGTTCAGCACGTCCATGCCCGTCGCCCGCGACACCTCCGCGCTGCCCAAATACCGCGCGCGGACTGTTTTGCGGGGCTCCTCCATTGGCGTCGGGAATGACGCACCTGTGAACCATTTGGACTTAGTCTAAAGTGCGCTGTACACATTGGTCCAACGCGTTGGCCGAGCGCGTTGGGCCAACGTGTAAAGACCTACTTGGCGGTATGTTTGGAGTTGGCGCCAACGTGTAAACAGTGACATGCCCTGGCCGCGCGCGTTGGCCCAACGCGCGCGGCCAGGCGTTGGGCCAATGTCTACTTCGGGCTTTAGTTATTACTACGTAAATAATTAATAATTTTAATATTTGCAACAGGTAGTATCTCAGATGATCCGTTTACATAAATTGTAGGTACGCTAGATTTACTCTTTTAATTTTGTCAGCCAAGGGGCGTCCCTTAATCACGTGATGTTTTTTTTTTGGTTTGTTTATCAATTTTTAACCCCCCCTCACCCCTGGTGATGCATGGTGAGGTTTTGCGTTAACCCCCCCCCCCCTCTCTCTAAATCACGTGTATTTTTTTTTGGTCCAAAAAATCTCAACATTTTCCAGTATAAATATGTCGCAGTGGGCGGGGAAATCGTCCTGGTAACGGTGAGTCAACAATCACACGCAGTTTTCGGTTAAAAAACACGCGTTCAACGAAATAAAATAAATACACGTGATATCTACTACACCCCCCGTCCCCCTTAGTCGGCATTTTACATCATTCTGATAAAAAAAAAACAAACAAAATATTATCCTATTAATGTGGCGCGATCATGATGCGCTCGCAGATATACTGCCCGGCACGTATGCCCGGCATATATATTGGCAAGAGAATGAAAGAGACAAAGGATGCGCAGTAGCCACATGACTACTGCGCATCTTTTGTCCCTTTCTATATGCCGGCATCTGTAACTTGGCAAGATAAAAACGAGACAAAAGATGCGCAGTAGCCATAAACACTAAACTCGGCGCATCTTTTGTCGCACTTTATATGCCGGCATCTGTTCTAGTAGGTCACTACTAGTGGTGGTACACTCGCTAGACTAGTAGGTCGCTGACCGGCTAGTGGCCTGGGGCGGCGCGCGGCGGGCAGGTCGGTGGGGCGCGGCGGCGGCTGCAGCGAGCGCTCGATCATGATGCGCTTGCAGATGTCCCGTAGCGCGTTGGCGATGCTGCGCGCAGGCGCCTCGCAACGGAACACGTGGCACATGTGCTTGCGCGTCGCGCGGTCGCGGGCTACGTACGCGAAGTCCCTGCGAACAGAGAAAAGAAATCTCTACTGATTGGTAGGTGCAAAATAGAGTAAAATTGTTTGGACTTAAACCGGCTGATTTCTAATAGGCATATCGTTTAATTTCATTATTATAATTATAATCAAATAATGTAACTACCCATAATTTATTACGATGGATACCTAGCTAGCGAAAGAAGATGAAGCTTTTTTGTAAAGCATGTTCTAAAAAAAATTGTAAAATATTTTATAAAAAAGTAATTCCGTGGTTCTAATTAATTGAACAACATTTAAACGCTATTTTAAAAAGCACTGACTTTTCTTAGCTAAAGTTACGATGAAAACTATTGAATGACTTGGATGTGTTCGAATGAATGAAACTATGCTAATACTATACCTACTTATACTAAACAAGTGCAATTTGCTAAAATCTCTCAATATAAATATAATATGATTTTAACAGCTGAATCTAATGAACAGAAAATGCAATGATTTCTCTTTTACTGAGGAAATTTTGTAAGAATGCTGTGAATAAAATATTAAACTAATAAGTAAATAACTAATTGATGATCGGTGATGTTTCGATAAGTCTTAATGTGAAAAAATGCAAGCTTTCTAACGGTTTCACAGTACTCCATACCTTTCGCTGTTCCGAGATCGCAAGAAAAAGAAATACAAGTATTTTTTAAATTATCCTTTCATTTAGTAGATTATATTTTATATTAGATTATATGTTTAGTAAAATGTGAGCAATGCTGTCAATTTATCATAATAAAATTGTTTAATTTTAAAAACGTTAATAAAGGCGTGTCTATTTTATCTGCTCAAAAATTGTCGATTGTTTTTGCAAAATTAAAATGAACTATGAATCTATTCTTGTCTTAAAAATAGTGTAAGTGTACAGTGTAGCAATGTGTTGAATATTTACTATAAATAAATAAGTAGTTTAGAAACTACATATATATTTGAAGCATGTAAGTGTATTATAGAGTGGAATTCATACCGTCCGTTGTCCCGGCCGACGCCCCACACGCGGATGGTGTGTATGGGCTGCGTGTGCAGGGTTGTCAAACTCTCCGGGTCGATCAGCTTCAGTGCTCCGTCGTCCAGGTCCATAAACAGGTCTTTGCCCTGAAAATTTTAAACTCTTCTATATTTGTAGACAAATATTAATACACTAGCTTCCGCCCGCTTGCGTTATGCGTAGACTGATGCGTAACCCTACGCATTGCAGCTCGTGACGTTGTACTCAATAGCATTCCCTATTGGACGTCACACCGAACACGCACGTATCTTTGCTGCGCGTCACTACGCACGTGACCACGCGCGTGGCTACGCAGCCGGTGTGCCCAGGCCTTTAAGGTATTCTATGTTTTAATCCAGGCTATAAACTCTGTGTGTCGAATTTCATCGAAATCTATTTAGCCGTTTTTGCGTGATTGAGGAACAAACATCCAAACCCACAAACTCACATTTATAATATTAGTAGGATTACTTACTTAACTGCTATACAAACGAGATACATTTTTTGCCTTTTTTAAGTACAATGGGATAGTGCTTGGCCTTCACCTGACGTGATGTTAAGTGACGATAAGGCCGAAGGTAAAAGCGCTCTACACCGGGAATCCTCATCACTGAGGAACTGGCTATCTTACCTCTAACTGCCGGAACACAACAATTTTTAAATTGTTCTTTTGGCGTCAGACTTAGGTAAGGTGGTGGTAGCTAACCAGGCAGATTTTAAATAAGTCCTACCGCCAACTAAACCGAGTACAAATTGTACCTCCCTGGGAATCGAACCCGGGACCCTAGCGTCTTACACGGGCGGGCGAACCACTAGACACTACACCGGGAATCCTCATCACTGAGGAACTGGCTATCTTACCTCTAACTGCCGGAACACAACAATTTTTGAATTGTTCTTATGGCGTCAGACTTAGGTAAGGTGGTGGTAGCTAACCAGGCAGATTTTAAATAAGTCCTACCGCCAACTAAACCGAGTACAAATTGTACTTCCCTGGGAATCGAACCCGGGACCCTAGCGTCTTACACGGGTGGGCGAACCACTAGACCACAAAGGCGGTTGTTGTGAAGTTCGCCTCAGCACTCTCCATGCACCCAGCCATACATATGTCAGTATCAGTATGAAGTACTTACATCTCCCCAACGTCCAACTTGGTCCAGTAAGTCATTGCGTCCCAGACTCAGGTCTACTATGCACTTGTTGACGGCGCGGCTGGACCGCTCGGGCGTAAGGTCCGCCTCGGCGATCTCCACCCAGCCCAGCGACCGTACGAAGAACCGCACCGCGCGTCCCCCGTCCGGCTCCTGGCGCGCTGGGAAGCTACGCCGTCTGAGAAAAAACGTAAAACTTATCATAGATGAAAAAAAAACAGATTGGGCACTGCCAGAAACAGATTGGCAGAGCTATACGCAGCGTCGGAGTTAGGGTCATGAGCGCCCTTGACACGATTTGAATTTAGCGCCCCAAGACTAGTTTCTAGGATCATGAGCGCCACAGGCAAGATTTGAATTTTGCGCCTAATTTCTAGGATCATGAGTGCCCCTATCAAGATTTTAATTTTGCGCTCCAAGACTAGTTTCTAGGATCATGAGCGCCACTGGTAAGATTTGAATTTTGCGCCCCAAGACTAGTTTCTAGGATCATGAGCACCCCTGGCAAGATTCGAATTTGGCGGCCCAAGACTTGATTCTAGGAACATGAGCGCCCCTGGCAAGATTTGAATTTTGCGGCCCAGGACTAGTTTCTAGGATCATGAGCGCCTCTGGCAAGATATGTATTATGCGCCCCAAGACTAGTTTCTAGGATCATAAACGCCCCTGGCAAGATTTGAATTTTGCGGCCCAAGACTTGTTTCTAGGATCATGAGCGCCCCTGGCAAGATTTGAATTTTGCGCCCCAAGACTAGTTTCTAGGATCATGAGCGTCTTTATGACGTCATCGCAACGTACGCGAACATTTCCGCGCGGGCATTTCCTTCAAACCCTTTTAACTCAACAATTACAAAACGGACTTCAAAAATTATTTCACTAGGTTTCATAGCTATCAATATGTGTTTATATTATATCAATAAAACTATAGAATTCAAACCTGTTACTGATCCTCATTCTAACGACTGTACACAGTGCAGTTCTAATGCAGTAGGTACGTCTGTATGGAACCTATTTGGTACTCGTCTGTATGGAATGGAGCACTTGGCGGTAGAACGACGTCATTATTAGTTTTGTATCAGTAGGTGTGTATTCTTTGTCGTATCTTTTCGGACTAATACTGTCTTCACACCGCTTACTTCTATAGCATCTCTTCCAAGTCTCTACAACCATTCCTTCATAGATACTGCTTGCTAAAAAAGTTTGTTGAGTTGATGACCTATACGTCCTTATAACTGATGTTCCAGTACTCACTTGTATGACATCTCCTCCTTCCTCCGGCGCTCCTCCTGGTCGGCGTTGTCGAGCGCGCCGCTGGTAGTGCTCCTGGTCACGGAGCCGGTCATCACGCCCTCATACTTGTTCACTTCAGACAAGTTGGAGCAGTCCCGCACCATAGAGATGCGGGACTCTTTGGCTTCTACCGGCGGCATTTTGGGCACTTCCCGTTGGATTGTGCCGCTTTTTATGTGCCAGTAGTAGGGGCCGTCGTTGTCTGGAAGGATACGGATGGACATAAGCACTTTGAACCTCAAGTAATTTGAAGAGTTTTGGGTAAAAATACATTTTCATTAACGACTCATCGTTAATTTGCAATTTTCGGCATCACACGCCATGAATTAGGAATTATTCGTTTCCCAGTTAACCGCTTCACATTTCCAGGCAGGAAGTCAAGCACAGTTCATAATGCCCTGCTTTGAATCGGTAGAGAATGATTCACCTCTTTACATTCAGCTTATAAGTACAGTACGGACCACGAAAGATGAGACCTGACATGACTAGCGAGAAGGGGAAATTAGCATACGTAAATTGTTCACTGACACATGAAAACCACGTGGTTGTTCATCTCTCGTGGTCTCATCTTTCGTGGCGCGTGTTGTAAAATCTATTTTATATCTCACCTTCATGTTTCTCCCAGCCGGGGGGTAGGTATTCCTTCTTGGGGCGTAGCTTGACGGGTATAGCGTATAAGTCGTCGTTGGGGCCTTCCGCGCAGTGGGGCACAGGGCTCGCATGACTCTTCTCCGTGTCCTCCTGGTCGGCCCTCTCCTTCTCTGGAGGTGGGGACTCTTCGCCGCCATTCTGTTGAGGGGTGTGGTACCCGTTCTTTACACTGGAACAACGAAAGTTAGGTTTATAATAAAATGGGGCTTGATAACAGATAAAGGGAACTTAAACCAGGGGCCTTATTGCTTATCTCAAAATCTATCACGATCGCTTTGAATTTATCAATCGTGTACATCCATCACTGTGGGTCTCAAAGACAGTCGGTTTCAGTAGTGCCTTGTACACAGCAATGGACGTAGCGTAGCGTTCGTCCCAAATTGAAAGTTATTGCAATAGATTTTGAGTTAGACAAGACAATTAGGTGGCAAGCTCGTCAACCACTCAACTCAATTTTGTCGATTTCCATAAATCGCTCTAAGATATCGAGTTTCAAAATTCTTTTTTCTCTTTCAGGAAACGTTTAGACTTTCAAGTATGATGTCATCGGAACATTTTGTAAAATTATAAGATGTAATGTAAACCACGCACAACGCAGAAGTGTTTTGAAAATTTCATAAAACCAGTGTTGTTAATGAAGTGGTTCCGTCGGTGCAATATTAGGTAGAGGTACCTACGTTATCAAGAAAGAATGCCTTTAGTTTAATAACCAACATCTAACAAAATAAATTATACTCCATTTAGTAAGGTTATTCTCTCAACAGAAAACAACAATCAAGTTTTTCATTCAAGTTATTAATTTATGGATTGTGTCAGTAATGCATAACACCAAATTATGCGTACAAAAACTGCATTACAATTCATAACGACTGAACATAAATGTCCCAAGGTCGTAGCCAGATGGCAGAGCTGGTAAAGACAAAGGCGTCATATTATGTTACTCATCCATGATTCATAGTTAACGAACGTTTGGTGCAAGATATTAAGAACGAACCCATTGTGGTTAAATTAAGTTAAGATTTGGTTGATTACAAAATTTAAATACCTAGTGGACTCAGCAATATTTGAAAATAGAAAAAAAAACCGGCCAAGTGCATGTCGGGCCACGCGCCATAGGGTTCCGTATACTATACCTTATACCATACCATATTTAATACCACCTATCATTTTTCGTTTGCAAAAATAACTTTGTTTTTCACAGTGTTGGTATGAATGACAAAGTTATATTTGCGGTTTTGGAAAATGTGCTTTATCTCAAAAACTAATTACTATATCTCGTTCAAACCAATTTTGATTGAAAGTGTTTATTAAGATCTACAGCATATATTTTTTTTAGATTTTTCACTCTCTTATTGCAAAAGTTAAAGGGGGGGGGGGGGACACACATTTTACCACTTTGGCGGTGAATATCTTTCAAACGGTTGACTTTGAGAAAAAGTTGTCTTAGAAACCTCAATGTCATTCTTAAAGACCTATCTATAGACACCCAACACGTATTGGTTTGAAGAAATAAATTTTTTTCAGTTTCAGTTCCATGTATGGGGAGCCCCCCCTTAATCTTTTATTTTTCTTATTTTTGTATTAAATTTGTTAAGCGGTTAACAGAATACATCTACCTACTAAGTTTCAACTGTCTAGTCTTAATACTTTCGGAATAAAGTCGCTGTGACATACGGACAGACAGACAGACAGACATGACGAATCTATAAGGGTTCCGTTTTTTGCCATTTAGGCTACGGAACCCTAAAAACGTATTTATTTACGTATAATAGTTAAGTTAGTACACCATGTCTTTTTGTAAAACTATAGTTAAAAAGTAGGTATGATGAGTGCAACAAGTACCTACGTGAAATATTTTTTGTAAACTACTCGTGTATCACTTAATTGTTAGATTGAGTATTTTAAAGCATTAGCTTTTTCC
Organism: Agriphila geniculea; assembly: GCA_943789525.1. Taxonomy (NCBI): domain Eukaryota; kingdom Metazoa; phylum Arthropoda; class Insecta; order Lepidoptera; family Crambidae; genus Agriphila; species Agriphila geniculea. The sequence goes on along the minus strand of OX038886.1, from coordinate 3,347,347 downwards.
ACATTAACATTTTCTTAATTTATTTAACAACCATGAACGCTAATGTTTTGAAACTTTTAGGCACAATTAATGTTTAATTAAACACTCAGCTAACCAATGACACATGTATTAAGTAAAAAAAAACCGGCCAAGTGCGTGTCGGGCCACGCGCCATAGGGTTCCGTAGTTACCTTAAACCATACCATATTTAATACTACCTATCATTTTTCGTTTGCAAAAATAACTTTGTTTTTCACAGTGTTAGTATGAATGACAAAGTTATATTTGCGGTTTTGGAAAATGTGCTATATCTCGTTCAAACTAATTTTGGTTGAAAGTATTTATTAAGATCTACAGCATATATTTATTTAGATTATTCACTCTCTTTTTTCAAAAGTTAAAGGGGGGGGGACACACATTTTACCACTTTGGCGGTGAATATCTTTCAAACGGTTGACCTTGAGAAAAAGTTGTCTTAGAAACCTCAAGGTCATTTTTAAAAACCTATCTATAGACACCCAACACGTGTTGGTTTGAAGAAAAAATTTATTTTCAGTTTCAGTTCTATGTATGGGGAGCCCCCCTTAATCTTTTATTTTTCTTATTTTTGTATTAAATTCGTTAAGCGGTTAACAGAATACATCTACCTACCAAGTTTCAACTGTGTAGTCTTAATACTTTCGGAATAAAGTGGCTGTGACATACGGACAGACAGACAGACAGACTTGACGAATCTATAATTGTTCCGTTTCTTGCCATTTAGGCTACGGAACCCTAAAAATAGTATCGGCTAAGTTACAAAGAATTATTTGGTCATTTCTGCTAACTAAAAAAAGACTCACTTTTAAGATAGGTAAGTATTTTTTTATCGTTCAGGAAAAACAGAATTATTTTTATAGTGGGCCGTTATGATCATATTTCGAACAAATAACCGAAGCATTTTATCATCATAGAAGATATGAGAGCCTGTGTGTGAGGAAAAAATCGGCAATTTCATAATTTGACCCCTATTATTTACTAGCGCGATTTTCATTTATCCTTACTTAATATTATAAATGCGAAAGTCCGTTTGTTTGTTTGTTACGCCTTCACGTCTCAACTACTGAACCGATCGTCATGAAATTTTGCATACACGTTGTCAGGGGTACAGAGAAGGACATAGGGTACCATTCATCCCGAAAAAAATTATTGTTCCAGAGGGATATCAAAAAAACTTTCCACGCAGACGAAGTTTTCCGATAAGACAAACATGATAACACGATGTGTATTGTTTTAGTAGAGCAATCAAAATGCCCTTTTTGTTTATTTTGAGTAGGTACTAAAAGAACCTACTTATTCAACAAAAACCTAAGATATTATTTCCCTTTCAATAAAATTAAACAGCTGTTTAAGCAGAAAGGAAAGAAAATGTTGGCATAAAACTAGATAATACTGAAAACTGTTTTACACATAGACTGACTAAATATTTTTGTTGTTTATTTTCTTTGGCTTATAAAACGACCAACTCATAATATGTAAATAAACAACCAACCTCTGCATATACCTCCTTCGTCTCCGCATTGCGCCAATTTGAACTTTAACGCAACACATTAAGACACAACACGTCTCACAACATCACGTGCACAGTTTAGTCCAATAAAACTAGCTTTATCCGGACATAATTAGATAACTGAAATTTTCTTTTTCTATGTCATAAATTAATGTTAGTTATAGTTAAAATAAAAGGAATTAAACATTTCAAAACTTCGCATAAAACTAAAAAAAAATAAAAACAAAATTTTCAACAAATTTTGATTTCATTATTACAGCACAATAAATAACTTAGTAAATGTACATGTATTATGCCATGACGCTTGCATTTCAGGTAAATAAATCAAAATTAAACTATTTGATCAATCGGAACTATTGTTAATAAGGAAGGGTTAGTAAGTTGCAGATATTTTGGCTTATCTTACCAGAAATTATAGATAACTGTAATTTAATAAGTCATACTGAATGGTATATAATGTGTGTTAATAAATTGTTAAAAATTAAACAGATTCTCTTTGCAGATTTCTAAAGTCACAAATATTTGTGATTTTTGGAAAACCAAAATACGTAACTACTTCAAAAGTGTTTAATTGATGCCTTCAAAATATTATTAGTACTTTAAGAAACAAATTAAACAATAAATGTCCACGATTATTCTTTTACTGATATTTTTTCTTAGTTACGTTTCAATATGAACATTATTTCTTGCAAAATAAGGTCGTGATTTGTGTACCAACTCCCGACCGTGCTGTCGCGAGTCGCGAGTAAATTCTTATACCTAGACCTGCGAAATGACAGCCATATTCGCCTTTACCCCTCTGCCACTTACTGTGACCGATAGCCTCAGTAAACGATATTGCGTTGTCAGTGTGATGCTAGAGCTCGTGGCGAAACATTGGTACAAAAATGGGCAAAATGCTTCGTATTGTTCAGCAAAAAAAATAGCGGGCAATCAAGAAATGTTTCTTTTCACGCGTAAGCACAATTTCAACCTATTATAGTAGCTATTTTTCGCAAAATAAATAAAATTTGGTATCTAAACAAAGCAGGGTGACTTAGCTGGTTTGCCGGCCCCCTTTAGTTTTCGGCCATTACGGAAAATGTAAGAATGTATGAAAGAATTTTTTCGTGAAATTTCTTTTTCGCGGTGTTATTAAAAGTTGCCAATACACTTATTTATTACGTATACAAAATATAATTAGAAACAAATTACGAGACGTACTGCCCCCAGGAGCTGACGTTTTCGAAAATCTTTCTAAATATTATAGTGGGTATCGTGCGGCTGATATGATGATGATGATGATGAAGTAACTATTAGTACTAAGTACGCGCGCCCACCCCGTTTCGCCGCGCTATATTTACGCCACTACCAAGTCCAACCCTGTTGCCGACTCGCAACTCAAGGTCACCGGCGGCGCCAGAGCTCACACGTACAGGGAGTGTCGTGGATGTACATGTAGGTCTTAAAAACCTAGTCTAGTTTGGATTCGTTTAATTTGTCTGTCAAGACTACTCATAGTACTCTAATAGAGATGGTTTGATGATGGAGCCGGAAGAAAGCCACAGGAACTCTCTAATAAAACCATGCAATCCCATCGAGCTTGTGCTCGTTCAATTTGTCTTGATGAGTGATCTGTTGGTAAATAGTAGCCAGGGTCGGATGATGGAGCTGGAACAAGACCACAAGAACTCTGTAATAAAACCATTCAAATCCTAATAGTTACTTAATTATAATCAAGTAGCTTCCGCCCGCGACTTTGTCCACGTGGATATTAGAGAAAATTCTTAGGGAACCTTCAACCGTTCCCGTTCCCGTTTCCATCCACCGAGTTGGACTTCAAAATGAATGTCATTTTCGCAATCACCATCCCATAAAACCTCAAGAACGTCATCCATATATAGATTTTTATGATTACGTACCCAATTTACCACCTAAGGGGTTGATTTTCAAAACCACAAAATATATGTTTGACAAATTATTTTTAGACGTGCTCCTACGAAGTTTTAAGTTGTAATGTCTATTTTATATTCTTTTTACATAAAAAATTTGAAACCCATCTTCACTCCTTTAGGGGGTCAAATCATGTCCACCGTGTTGGACTTCAAAATAAATGTAATTTTCGCAATCGTCATACCAGAAAACCCCAATAACCACATCCATATCTATTTTTAGGTTTATTTACCCATTTTACCCCTATTTCATCGCCATAGCGGTTGAAGTACTAACAATAACAATATACGTTGCGTTAGATTTTCTTCCATAAGCCTATACTATAAATTAAGTGATTTTTTACTTCGAAAATGAAGAATTTTCTTCTATACACAACTTTTTATAGTGGGTATGATAAGGTAAGTTTAGTATATTTTTTTTACTTTAAAAAAATGTGCACGGCTCTGTGGGCCACAAGGTAACAGACGGTGGGCCGCATGTGGCCCGCGGGCCGTGGGTTGGCCACCCTTGATGTACATCGTGTTGGACTTTAAAATAAATGTTATTTTCGCAATCACCATCCCATAAAACCTCAAGAACGACATCCATATCGATTATTATGTTTACTTACCTCATTTACCCCCAAGGGGTTGATTTTCAAAACCACAAAATATATGTTTGACTATTTATTTTTAGACGTGCTCCTACGAAGTTTAAAGTTGTAATGTCTATTTTATATTCTTTTTCCATACAAAACTTGAACCCCATTTTCACCTTTTTAGGGGCTAAATCATGTACATCGTGTTGGACTTTAAAATAAATGTCATTTTCGCAATCACCATCCCATAAAACCTCAAGAACGATATCCATATCGATTTTTATGTTTATTTACCCCATTTACCCTCTAAGGGGTTGATTTTCAAAATCACAAAATATACGTTTGCCTATTCACAGACCGGCTTGTTCGGCAGGTTGGAAGTCGTCGAACTTACGAGCGAGACGATTCGTAAGGACTCTCGAAAACAACTTATAGACATGGCTCAGAAGTGAGATGAGTCTGTAGTTCTTTAAGAGGGACTTATCACCCTTTTTAAGTGACTTCAAAAAAAGGAGGAGGTTATCAAGTCGACGGTTTTGTTTATTTTTTTTATGTATGTTTTACCATAACTTTGTCAGTTGTTATCCGATTTATACAATTCTTTTTTATCTCAAAGAACAAAGTTCTTGTGTGGTCCCATAAAAAAATTACAGAGATCTGGCATGTAGTTTTTTCATAATCCTGAAAAATATCAATTATTTAGCTTGCCATCACACGTGTTTATAAGGATTTTCGGACATAACATCTTTTTAAAGAACAAAATCACCTCACTTATGTTCCATGCCTTCGGCGTTCTGCCCTCGACGATGACGGAATTGAAAAGCTTCTGGAGGACTTTAAGTATTGGCTTACCGCCCGCTCTCAGAAGTTCTGTAGTGATTCCGTCGTCACCCGCCGCCTTGTTGTTTTTCAGCTGTTTGAGAGCCATACTAATCTCGTACATGCTGACATCCAGGATATCTTGGGTATAGTGTCGGGTAAGCTTGGCTCTGGGGTCTTTAGCCTTGCTTTCAACAGGTGTCTGCGTGGAATATAACTGCCCATAGAAACTCTCAATCTCCCTCAGGATTTCAGGTTTCGATGAAATGATGCGTCCGTCGTCAGTTTTCAGCTTCGTCATGTGGCTTTGACCAATAGACAGATCTCTCGCGAACACTTTGGAGCCTTTATTCCGCTCGATGGCCTCTTTAATACGATTCCTATTTAATTGGCGAAGGTCGCTCGTCAAAGACTTAGATATCTGTCTATTAAGCTGCTGATAACGATGAGCATCCGCTGAACTCTGGAGCCTCATTTGTTTATCACAAATCCATCGAGTTTCAGCTCGTTTAATTCTTCTTGACAAGTTCTCTGTTGGCATGTCCAGGGTTTGATGATGGAGCCAGAAGAAAACCACAAGAACTTTGTAATGAAACTTAACAAATCCATCTAGTTTGGGCTCGTTTGATTCGTCTTGTCAAGTACTCTGTTACGAAATAGTGTCCAAGGTCTGATGATGGAGCTAGAAGAAATCCACAGGAGCTCAATAAAACCATACAAACCTATCGAATTTGGGCTTATTTAATTCGTCTTGACAAGTACTTTGTCGTGAAAATAAATAGTGTCCAGGGTCTGATGATGAAGTCGGAAGAAGGCAACAAAAACTGTATATTAAAACCATGCAACTCCATTTAATTTGGGCTTGTTTGATTCGTCTTGACTAGTAGTCTGATGGGAGAGGTTCTCAGCATCTGATGATGGAGTCGTAAGAAGGCCACAGGAACTCTGTAATAAAACCATACAACTCCATAGAGATTGTGCTCGTTTGATTTGTCTTGCTTGACATGTACTCTGTTGGGAAATAAAGTCCAGGTTCTGGTTCTTCTTCTTTTTCTTATTAAATGAGGATTAGTGGCAACCTCTGGTGTTAGAGTTCATCAAGCCACCTGTAAGGCCTCTTACTTGGCTTAACGACTGTTATCAGATGACAACAGCTGGGACCGACGGTTTAACGTACCCTCCAAAGCACGGAAGCGCTCAGTTGTAATGCCACTTTAACGGTCACCCATCCGACACCTCACCGGACTGAGCGTTGCTTAACAAACGTGATCGAATACGATCAGTCTGTCAAGTTCCGCCATGAGCGCAGGGTCTGGTGATGGAGCCGGAAGAAGGGCCCGGGAACTCATTTTTTTGATTGAAAATAAGTGAGCAATTGTCCACAATCACACTTGGTGTTATGTTAAGTAATAATGCGGACTACGATTGAGCATGCTCACTTAGATAAAGCCTATTCACTCTAGCCTTGAAAAGGCCCAAGTTATAACTTTTGGGAAACACATTGGCAGGCAGCCTGTTCCACTCTTCTGAACTCTATAATGTTACCATAAAACTCCATCAAGTTTGGGCTCGTTTGATTCGTTCTGACAAGTATTCTGATGGAAGACAGTGTTAGACCCTAGTATGATGATGACGCCGAAAAGAAACCACGTAAAAAACACAGTAAAGATTGAAGTGCAGAATATAAATATTTACTGAAAAAAAACGAAAAAACATATTTAAAAAACGGACTAAAAAGTATAAAAATCGGACTCCAAACTTTTTCAAGTTAAACCAAAGTTAAATGCTTCGTTTAATAGGGCGCATTTTGTAAGATTTATCATCAATTAACTTTTGCATTCGCCACACGTTTTTAGGTTTAAAACTTCTGTATAGAGTCATAAATCTTTAGGGGGAAATTATTTTATACTTATTAGTATTTATAGGAAAGGTCCGTTTTTATAGGTAAATAAATAATAATTTCCCCATAAAGATCTATGATATAAGCCTATACAGAAGTTTTAAACCTAAAAACGTGGGGCGAATGCAAAAGTAAGTTGATGATAAATCTCACAGAATGCGCCCCATTAAGCGAAGCATTTCACTTTAGTTTAACTTGGAAAATAAACAATATTTAGTAATTACGACCATCTGTTTCACTTCAGAGAAATATTCGAATACCTCCTTAATAATATTGAATACTAGCGGCCGCCCGTGACTTCGTCTGCGTGGAAAGGTTTTTTGCTATCCCTCGGTAACAATACTTTTTTTCGGATGAAAGGTACCCTATGTCCTTCTCTGTACCCCTGACAACGTGTATCAAAATTTCATTATGATTGGTTCAGTAGTTGAGACGTGAAGGCGTAACAAACAAACAAACGGACTTTCGCATTTATAAGATTAGTAAGGATTCGAATATTGAATTTCATCGAATATTTGCGAGCCCTAACTGAAATACTAAGTGGGCGACGGACTAAGAACGACAATAAGAATTGATAATGGGTGACTTTAAAATACAAACTGAAGAAATGAAAGGTCTTGTCTTGATGGGATCTTTATTTTAGATGATAAATTTAAATTTGACAGCAGTCATTTAAAATGAAGATCTCATCAAGACCTTTCATTTCTCAAAGACACCATCAATCTACAATGCGTACTTGTCGAGATATTGTTGCTTTGAGTTTGACAGCCGTCATCTGTCAAACTTAAAACAGCAATATCTCGAAATTTTCTCATCCTACACTGATGGTGTCTCCGAAGAAATTGAAGATCTTAGTGAGATCTTTATTTTAGATGACAAACTTAAATTTGACAGCAGTCATCTAAAACGGAGATCTCATCAAGACCTTTCATTTCTTCAAAGAAACCATCAGTCCAGCGGGTCTATCGGCTAAAACCATTGAAGTTCATGTTAACTGTAATTTGACAGATGGATGTGATACATTGCTATTTCATTTTGGTACAAATAAAAATTTACCAAAGAAAAGTAGCAGTGTATCACATCTATCTGTCAAATTGCAGTTAACATGAACTTCAATGTTTTTAGCCGATAGACCCGCAGGATGAGTACTTTTCGAGATATTGCTGTTGTGAGTTTGACAGCTGTCATCTGTCAAACTTAAAAAAGCAATACCTCGAGAAGTACTCAACGCTGCTAAATACTTATAATATCAGGCAGAGTTCGACGTCGAGTAACTTCTTTCTTTTACATTTTGTAGCAAGATGTTACAGATAGAATGTTATCGTGTTATAGATACAATGTTATTTATCGTTACATAATTGCTGTGTGGGAGCACCCTAATACCTGTGGTTACTGCTTGTCGTCGCCGTTCTGCTGTTTCCAAAAAAGATATATGTATGCTCAAATAGTATTACAGTTTCCCAAAATATTTTTATCGTTGCCCACAAAAACATCCCAAAAGATATTTTTTGAAGCCCTCATTGTATTAGCCTATATCAGTTATATAGTTACCTACTTAGTTTAATGGTCGCCCACTCAGTTTTTTTGTCACATCACTGCTAATTTAAATTATTTTTATGCCGAAACCACTTACCCGTTCCCACAACATCATTTCAAACCAAATTCTCACACCGCTTTTTCTGTTTTTTGGGCCCTTTCCTGTATAACAGACTCCACCATAAACTTGACATTGTTTCACTTACGAAGTACTTCTGCAAAAATCGTGCAACTTCCTTCCTTCATAACCTCAACTATGATGACACTGAAAATCTAATACTTCCGATTGAATAAGTCATTATAATTTTATATTTAGGTGTTAAAAGACTTGTTTTATTTTAAATTTAAATTAATATCTAAACTAAAGTGTAATAGCTAATCTCTCCATAGTATATAAGTCATAATTAAAACATTGTAATGTATTTCATGGTCACATCACGAGGAGGAGGGTACTGGTGCACTGAGACACAAGCCTTGCTTAGTTCAGGTACCAGTTCTCTCACAATCTTATGTCAATAACTTTTTAGCTGTTAACTATTAGAATTTAAGTTCAAATTGTAGATTGTTGGAGAAAAATAAATAAATATTATTATTATTATTATTATTTGTTTTTTATATTTTATTTTTCTCAGCTTGCGCTGGTATTATTATTATTATTATTATTATTATTATTATTATTATTATTATTATTATTATTATTATTATTTATTACCCACATACAGTCGCCCATTTTTTTTTGTTGTCAATCTGTTTATTCAGTTTGTCATCCGTTTAGTTATTTTGTCGCCAACAAAATAAACCGCTGCCAGGTTTAGTTAATTAATTCCCAATAAAAAACAAAATCTTAAAAAAGATTGAATAAATTATTTCTCCATATCAATTAAAATCTAGCATTTGTAGTAGTTGGCATTTGTAGAAGAATCTGACATTAATATACTAAACCAATTAATTGTTCAATCACAAAAAGCGTCCTTTCGCAAACAAAAGTACCTGTTGCACAGGCACACAGCAGAATAAAATGTTTACATAATATATAGGTTTAATAATTATTCAAGTAAAACTTAAGACTAACTTCTACTAAACTATTCTTATAAATAATCACATAAAGCATCTTTTCGCACACAAAGTTACGTGACTTGCACTAAGGAAGCGTGTAACGCATTCAAAAAAAGTGTAGACACCTTTTTTTTGCATAGTATTTAATATACTTCAAAGTTTTCAAATGTACAGGCCATATATCAAGGCGTAAAATATATTTTTGTGGAATTTTTTGTCGGCTTATTTAAGAGCAGTTCGCCTCCAAAAAACTATCATTTCAGATATCTAGTCGTCTTATCGTACATTCACAAAGAAATTCCATTGTTTTTTAAATACCTAACGCGGTCCGTACAAAGCACGTAATTGAAATAAAATAAATCGCCGTGTGCGCGGCGCTGCTGGCGCGCGGGGAGGGGCGGGGCGGGTGGTAGGTACTCTCCCCACCCCGCACTCACCGCATGCTCCACTACTACTTGCGCGTAATTTACAATTTCATAAACGTGATATTGACATGTTTAATTTTGATGAAAACATGATTGTAGTACACAAAAGCCTATTATTAAACAAAGATTTTACAGTTACGATTTTTAACTACTGAGAAATACATTATTATTAAAACGTAAAAAATAAATGTTTAATTTTTGTCTAAAATGTCTAAAAAGACGCATCATAGCTTAATAAGATACAAGCATCATAGTTACCATTTTGGCTTATCTAGATATTGAGAGCAGATGAATACTGTTAAAAAAAACGAACATGCGAAATTGGATTCAGTTTAATTTTGCTATTAGGTGATAGCATTTTAATGCACCATAAAATTATACTAACAAGGTATTTGGTTAACTATTTTGCTTTTAGGAAAAAGCTAGGTAATGTACGAAATCGCATGATTTTTATATGAAACGGTTACCACCCCGGATTTCTTACATCACATATTTAATTAATATTTGACACTTAATATCAATATCCGATAAACTAATAAAAACAACGAGTTTATTAATTATGTCCAGGTAAAGCTAGTTTTATTGGACTAGTTCGCGACATTTGCACGCCAAGTGAACAAACCGACGAGCCTGGTTAACTTGTTTTAATTGTTTTAGAGCAATTAATCATCAAATTGAATTACTTTGGTAGTCATTGTGTGCATTACAAGATGTTTTTGTCATATTTGGCCTTCTTACGTTTTAATTTATTTACTTTTTGTATTTGACTGTACCTAAACTTATTATAACGTACCTTTGTGCCTTTTGTCTATATACTGCCCGGCAGCATAATAATATAAGCAAAATCTAACTCTCGAGTTTTGATGGTGATCCCTGATTGGTCAAGAAACTCAGTAGTTAGGTTTTGCGCGCATACTCTAACTCCCCAGTTTCGCGCTAGTTCGATAGTGATCTCTGATTGGTCAAAAAACTCAGTAGTTAGGGTTTGCCCGCAAACTCTAATTACTGAGTTCGCATCTTTATTTTTTTGTCAGTAGTAATGTATAGCGCGTAATTGTATAACTGATTTCAGGGACTTTGCTAGTTTAGTTATAACAAGAAATTCTGCAATATATTTTCATCAGTAATTTATGGCACTTAATAATGATTAGGAAAAAAATTAATCAAATTTTGTTCAATAATTTCCGTTGCTGGTCGATAAACCAAAAAAAAACGTTAATGTGTAAAGAAAGGCGAATACCTTCAAACCATTTAACCTTATACCTACTAGGTACTGTATTGTGATTAAGAATAAGAATGTTGAATTGAAGAAAACTTTATTAAGAATGTTTCTGTGCAATAAATATTTATTTTGTTGTTTATTAAGTACCTATTGTTTTATTCTCAAAAGTTTTAACCCAAACACAAGAGAAGTCTTCTTCTTCATCGTGTCGATGATTCTGGCGTCCACCAAAGCGTGTTGTCAGGCAAAATTCACAACGGCATAGCGCAACCAAATAGGACAAGTAAGAATAAATGCATTTTAAGTAGAGATACTAACTTGCAATTATGATTCGTTGCGACGCAGGTTTGGTTTTCTGGACAATCTATTTGGTCAATTTTATTCAGCATTCTTGTATCCATATGGATACACTGGAGAACTTGGCATATGCCACAGTTCTACAAACTATAATATTGGGTCCTTACCTATGAAATTGGCGATTTTTTTTCACACACAGAGAACTATACTGGAACCATATAACTCCAGCGATTTAAATTATTTATCAGTTGCTGGATATTACGGCTATATAACTATCAAGTTGACGGCTATGCTAGCCTATATATTGTTCATCAGAACAATCAAATTACATCCAATTATAAATTGTTATCCAATTATAAATTGTTATCCAATTATAATAAATTTATAATTGGATGTAATTTGATTGTTTTGATGAACAATTAAAGTGACTTCTTTTTTTTGGCAAAAATTACCACTTAATCTGTTGTAACGTAGCCTAAACTTTTTTTTTTCGAGTAAGTTATGTTCCCTAGGTTATCTTAATGTTCAAACATTTGTACTTACAGAAAATTTTTGTTGCAATAGCGTTCACAGTTGTTAAATAAATTGTGAAAAATGTTGAAATAGAAAATGCAACTTGTTAAAAATTTTCCATACAAAACGTCAATGTCATTCATAGGCAAGGAATATTTAGTTTAGCAGAAAAAAAAAGCTTTTGCGTTCAGATCTGGGTATACTGGATTATATTCGCAAAAACTTGGAAGATTAGAAATCAGTTTTAAAAAATAAAATATTTTACCACATTTGTGTTCAAAGACAATGGGGAATGTCCGAAAAAAAACAAATTGGCTGAATATTTTTTTTATAGATAGGAGTAAGCTCCCTTAGTAATAGAAAAAAAATTATAATTTTCGGTTGCGTAAAAAAAATAAAAAAAAAGTCGCTTCGACTTCACAAATGTAGGAAAGTAACAGCAGAATGGAAATTATACCTTTGCCAACACCTGCCACTATGACAACAAGAATTAAAAACAATAAGTTTTGACAGTTTGTGTTGAAATTTTTTTTTAATACCATGTTGTGGTTGTAACAGGTGATGGCAAAGGTATAATCTCCATTCTGCTGTTACTTTCCTATATTAATTGTGAAGACGAAGAGACTTTATTTTTTTAAATTTTTCCTCGCAACCGAAAATTCTGATTTTTTTTCTATTACTAAGAGAGCTTATTCCTACCTAAAAAAAAATATTCAGCCAATTTGATTTTTCTTCGGACATTCCCCATTGACAACTGAATTTTGAAGCTCGCTCATTGGTGGATGCGCACTCAGTAGTTAAGAGTTTGCGGGCAAAACCTAACTACTGAGTTTTTTGACCAATCAGAGATCACTATCAAACTATCACGAAACTGGGGAGTTAGAGTTTGCGCGCAAAAAACCTAACTACTGAGTTTCTTGACCAATCAGAGATCCCCATCAAAACTCGAGAGTTAGATTTTGCTTATATGCTGCCCGGCATATATTGGCGAGAGAAAGAAAGAGACAAAAGATGCGCAGTAGCCATAAACTGCGCAGTAGCCATAAACTTAGTGTTTATGGCTACTGCGCATCTATTGTCTCTTTCATTCTCTTGCCAATATATATGCCGGCATCTGTACCTGAAAAACATTTTAATGGCTTCGTTTTTACTTTCATTGGCTTTGCTTAATTTTGTTTTAATCAAAGATTAGAGAAAGAAAGAAAGAAAATATCATCGGTAGGAAATTTCTTTTGGGTTTTCCAGCCGTCTCAATATGTACACACATCAACTTTGTCTTGGGATACAGGTGCTATTTTCATACAAACGAGGTAACTTTGAAGCTTTGGTTTCCTGCCAGGGATGTACTGTGCTGTGATTAGGGCTTGCAAATATTCGATGAAATCCAATATTCGAATATTCGAAAATTTTTAAGGAGGTATTCGAATATATTCGAATATTATTCGAATAATTCTGTAAAATAAAACAGATGGTCGTAATTATTAAATATTGCTTATTTTTTCACGTTAAACCAAAGTTAAATGCTTTGTTTAATGGGACGCATTGTGTATTATCCTCAATTGACTTTTTTTTGCCTTCGTTCGCCCCACGTTTTTAGTTTAAAAACTTCTTTGTAGAGTTATAAATCTTTAAAGGGGAAATTATTTTATAATTATTAGTCCGTTTTTCTAGTTAATTTTAAGGGCATGTTTTGAGTTCAATTTTGATACTTTTTAGTTCATTTTTAAAACGTATGTTTTTTGGTTTTATTGTCAGTGAATGTTTATTTTTTGTTTTTTAGTCTTGTATCTGTGTTTTTTCTCGGGCTTTTTTCCGGCTTCATTATTAGACTAGGGTCTAGTACTATCTCCCATCAGAGTACATGTCAAAACGAATCAAATGAGCCCAAACTTGATGGGGTTGTATGGTATTATTATAGAGATCCTGTAACCTTCTTTTGGCTTCATCACCAGATCTTGGATACTATTTCCCATCAGATTACTTGTAAAGACAAATCAAACGAGCCCAAACTCTATGGAGTTGTATGATTTTACTACAGAGTTCCTGTAGCCTTCTTCCGACTCAATCACCAGACCCTGGAAATCATCTTCCGTCTAAGTACTAGTCAAGACAAATCAAACGAGCCCAAAATAAATGGAGCTGCATGGTTTTATTACATATTTTTCGTGATTTTCTTCCGGATTCATTATTAGACACTGGACACTATTTTCCCAACAGAGTACTTGTCAAGACGAATCAAACGAGCCCTCGATGTATATATATGGTTTTATTACAGAGTTCCTGTGATTTTCTTCCGGCTCCATCATCAGATCTTGGACACTATTTCTCAACAGAGTTATTGCCAAGACGAATCAAACGAGCTCAAACTCGATGGATTTGTATGGTTTCATTACAGAGTTCCTATGGTTTTCTTCCGGCTCCATCATCAGATCTTGGACACTATTTCCCAACAGAGTACTAGTCAAGACGAATGAAACAAGCCCAAACTAGATGGAGTTGTATGGTTTTATTACATAGTTTTGTGGTTTACTTCCGGCTTCATTTCTGGGTCTGATGTCTGATGATCAGGGTCTGATGACGCTGGATACTATTTTACCAAAAGAGAACTTGTCGAGACGAATCAAACAAGCCCTCGATGGATATGTATGGTTTTTTTACAGAGTTCCTTTGATTTTTTCCGGCTCTATCATCATACCATGGACACTATTTTTCAACAATGTGATTGCCAAGACGAATCAAACAAGCTCAAACTCGATGGATTTGTATGGTTTTATTACAGAGTTCCTGAGGTTTTCGTCCGGCTCCATCATCAGACTCTGGACACTATTTCCGAACAGAGTAATAGTCAAGACGAATCAAACGGGCCCAAACTACGTGGAGTTGCATGGTTTTATTACATAGTTTTGTGGTTTTCTTCCGGCTTCATAATCAGACCCTGGACACTATTTATTTTCCCAACAGAGTACTTGTCGAGACGAATCAAACGAGCCCAAACTAGATGGATTTGTATTGTTTTATTACAGAGTTCCCGTGGTTTTCTTCTGGCTCCATCATTATACAATGAATGAATGAATGAATGAATAGTTTATTGGCCAATATCACACACACAAAAAAAAACACAAACAGGAGAAATAGAAAAAAATATATAAACTAAGTAGGTACTTAAACTAATTTAAACAATAAAAATAGGGTGTGTGACGAGCCAACCAGGACCCTACCTCAGCTTAATGCTGTTATATATTATACCATGGACACTATTTCTAAACACAGTTATTGCCACGACGAATCAAACGAGCCCAAACTCGATTGATTTGTATGGTTTCATTACAGAGTTCTTGTAGTTTTCTTCCGGTTCCATCATAGGATCCTGGACAATATTTCCCAACAGAGTGCTAGCCAAGACAAATTAAACGAGCCAAAACTCCATGAATTTTTATGGTTTTAGTACAGAGTGTCAAACATAGGCCCTGACTCAAAAGCACTATTTAAAGCTAAGAATATGCCAAAGAAAATGAAAAGAAGCTTAATAGGTGATACTGGTTGGTGGTAGGGCTTATTTCAAGTCCGCCTGGCTAGCTACTACCATCTTACCTAAGTCTGAGGCCATAATAACAATTTAAAAATTGTTGTGTTCCGGCAGTTAGAGGTAAGATAGCCAGTATTCCGGGTGTAGTGCGCTTCCACCTTCGGCCTTATCGTCATTTAACATCAGGTGAGATGAAGGCCAAGCACTATCCCGTTGTGTATAAAAAAAACGCAGAAAGACCGTCAATAATCAGAGGAAATAAGAAGAAAAAAAAACGAAAGTAAAAGACATAATAAGGAAAATAAGACTGTTAAAATGGCAATGGACGGGTTAAATGGCAAGAGAAAGCAAGGAAAAATGTACCAAAATTATTACATAGTGGCAACCATGGGAGAAAAAAAGGAAAAGAGGAAGCCAAACCAAGAGATGGGCAGATGATATTATGAAAACTGGAGGAACACTTTGATTGTGAAAAGCAAGAGATAGAACAGAATGGAAACAGCTGAAAAACGCCTACGTGTCGCAAGACAAGCTGATCTCTAAAGCCAAAAAGGAATTAAATAAACAAAAGAAAGAAAAAATATTTATTTGAGACAATCACACACTTGTAAATTGTCAAGACGAATCAAACGAGCACAAAGTCGATGGGTTTGTATGGTTTTATTACAGATTTCCTGAGGCCTTTTGGTTCCATCATCAGATCAGCTCAATGATACTATAAGATGTCATTGTCTTCCTGTTCTGACCTTTGTTTTAAGTTTCAAGTCTTTGACTCATTGGGAAGCCAGATTTAAATCGTTTACAATTTGGGAAAAAACAAACAACATAGGTAAACAAATAAATAAACGAGAAAGTGAACGTTAACAATAGCTTAATTCTAAGCTCACAAAAGCTATTAGGGTATTTATAGAATGACTTTTGTCTAAATCCAAAAAGTGAAAAATATTCGAATATTCGAATATCACCGACTTGAGTATTCGAATAGCAAAATAAGGCGAATATTCGAATAATTCGAATATTCGAATTGCAAGCCCTAGCTGTGATCTGATGACGGCTATCCAGGGAGTGAATGGAGGACATTCAGATCGCTATACACACCCAACTGATCTGACCAGCATTCTAAAATCGTAATGGACATATTTAAAAAACCGGCCAAGTGCGAGTCGGACTCGCGCACGAAGGGTTCCGTACCAAAAAACGGCAAAAAAAAAATCACGTTTGTTGTATGGGAGCCCCCCTTAAATATTTATTTTATTCTGATTTTAGTATTTATTATTGTAGCGGCAACAGACATACATCATCTGTGAAAATTTCAGCTGTCTAGCTATCACGGTTCATGAGATACAGCCTGGTGACAGACAGACAGACAGACAGACAGACAGACGGACAGCGGAGGCTTAGTAATAGGGTCCCGTTTTTACCCTTTGGGTACGGAACCCTAAAAAAACCGCGAAAATAGCATGAAAATGTATGGAAATCCTCAAACTGAGAACTCTGACCCATTAATCTTTTAGAATGCTGATTAGATCAGTTGGGTGTGTATAGCCACAACTGTGGTATAGCGATCTGAATCTACTCCATTCACTCCCTGGATGGCCATCATCAGATCACAGCACGGTACATCCCTGGCAGGAAACCAAGGCTTCAATGTTACCTCGTTTGTATGAGAATAACGCCTGTATCCCTAGACAAAGTTGATGTGTATACTTACTATGGTATGGACAACAGCAACAAAATTCGTGTGCGTGCGTATCGCCCTTGCACGAACATAATAAACTAGTTTATGCACAAATTAAATATTATTGTAAATGCACAATTAGAGCAAGTTGTATAAATCAGGTAATTCAATACATAAGTATTTATGTTGGAACAAGTTAAACCTGCATCTAACGAAGTTATTATTGAACGGTAACTGGAATGTTTCTTAAGCGGTAATTTAAGTTAAACTGGCATATACTCCAAAAACCGCCAAGTGCGTGTCGGGCCACGCGCAGTAGGGTTCCGTAGGTACATTATACCATACCATATTTTAATACCGCTATCATTTTTCGTCTGAAAAAATAACTTTGTTTTTCACAGTGTTTGTATGAATGACAAAGTTATATTTGCGGTTTTGGAAAATATACTATATCTCAAAAATTAATTACTGTATCTCAGTCAAACTAATTTTCGTTGAAAGTGTTTAGTCTTAGGAACATCAATGTCATTTTTAAAGACCTATCTATAGACACCCCACAAATATTGGTTTGATGAAAAAAAATATTTTCAGTTTCAGTTCCATCATTCCATGTATGGGGAACCCCCCATAATCTTTTATTTTTTTATTTTTGTGTAAAAAGCGGTTCACAGTATACACCTACCTACTAAGTTTCAACTATGTAGTCCTAATACTTTTGGAATAAAGTGGCTGTGACAAACGGACGGACAGACAGACAGACAGACATGACGAATCTATAAGGGTTCCGTTTTTGCCATTTTGGCTAAAAAAAACTAAGTACCATCTAGATAAAATATTTATTGTTTTTTTTAATTGAAATTGAGTACTTATTTGAGTTGGTTACATTATTACAATACAAGGTTTAAGAGGTCAGTAGGTATTTGCAATTTGTCCTAGAAAGAAAATTAATAGCGCTTTCCCGGAAATAAAAAAAGATTTTCCAACATACCTATATGAGCTGTTGGAAGCTTAATTGTTTAATAATTTATTTACTTAAGAATTTACTTACTTTGACTTTGTCACTGGAGATGTGGGCTCGTCTTCAACTCTGTAACAAATGAAAAAGATATTGCAATATAAAAAAGGGACATATAAAACTATTTTATCAATTTGTGTCGAGTTTACTCAACAATTTAAAATCAATAGATCGTCTATTCTGAATAAATCTAAGACTATTGGTTCCAAACTATATTTTATCTATTGAGTCTGGGTGTACCATTTACGTCATACTCATTCATTTTTCTACAGTTCTACAGTAATCGAATTTTTTTTTCAGTTGTTTCACCATGAATCAATGGTGTGACTCATGCCTGGTCACGAAAGTCACGGATTGCTCATGACGAAACGAAGCAAAACTATTCTAATTGCTTTTAACTTAAAGTTCAAGGTCAATTGGTATGCACGCTCCTTTGAATCTTTATTAACAATGACAACTACGATTTTCTTAAAAAGATAAAGTATATGTATATTTTTTTCTTTTATTTAGGAACAAACAGTTCTTACATAAATTGGTTACATACGAAGAGCTAAAAATAAATCTATAGTTCCCTAATTATTTAAAAAATATATAAAAATGTTAGGTAATAATAACAAAAAATATGACAAGCTAAACACTTTCTAAAATATAAGTACATCTTAATTACTTAATTTAATGAAATGGAAAATAAACTTATCTATAAAGTAAGTACAAAAACAATGCACAGAAAAAAACAAAATCAAAAATAATATAAAAAATATTACTATACAGATTAAAAAACAAACAGGGTTGATTACAATATATACTACTCTGCAGTGTCGGGTAGTTCAGTGATGCGGTTTTTAAATCCATTCAATGACTTATCAAATATTTCCACAGTACTGTATTTATTATCATATAAGGAACACGATCCTTTTAAAATGTTAAAATTTTATGTCAATGACCGGTACAGTATTTTTCATTTTAATCCCTGAATCTTTTAAATAAAAGATTTACAGTGCACCAATCCGATATATTTAAAAAGAAGCATAAAAATGATGCAATATAAAATTGAAAGATTTTAACGCAACACGTGAAAATAAGAAATAAAAATATAATTAACAAAAACTGGCTTATATACACCATTTATAACTCAAGAACGGCTGGACGAGTTTATTATCTGGATTAAAACATAGAAATAAGTGTTTTTATCCGGTCAAAGGTAAGCTATAGGGTCCACTCGGACAAAGTCGCGGGCAGCGACTAGTAAAAAATTATATATATGTCGGAGCGCGAGCGCCATGCTGCCCAAGATTAGTAATAATAGTAATAATAGTAACTTTATTGACATAAAACATATTACACAGACATAATGAAGTCTCTGATTCCTGAACTAGGCAAAATACCTGTATCTCAGTAATCAGCGCCCTCTTCCAGATACATTATTCTAGTTCAGTCAACTAAGTTTTTATTAAAGAATTTAGAAAAAAGAAAAAAACAACAAATAATAAAACCTCGTTTGTGTGTGTGTGTGTGTGTGTGTGTGTGTGTGTATGTGTACGTGTGAGTGTGCGTGTGTGTGTGTGTGTGCATGCGTCTATATACTGACTTGGAGAAGTTCTTCAGTTTTCTGGTAGTCTAGGCTGGATAACCAATTAGAAACTTTCGCTTTGCATTCGTGTAAGGTGAGTGGATAAAAATTAAGTATTTTATTGGCTTTGTTATATAAATAGATAGATAAAGGCATACTTTGTCGTCTAGCTAACGTAGTGCGACATTCAGGTACTTTAATAACATTTTTAATCACACGTTTCCCACTGTATTTGGAATGATCATATGGAGTATGTTGATGTTGCCGAACAATACTACGTAAAATAAACAACTGCCTAACAGATAACACAGAGCATTTTTGGTACAACGCAGCTGTAGGAAACCGGTACGGGCTGAATGTCATGGTTTTGAGCAGGGATCTTTGTGCTCTTTCAATTTGGATCATGTGAGACTTGCAAGCTCCCCCCCAGACAACCACGCAGTAGCCCAATATCGATTGGGCTAACGCGCAGTATACTCTACGGAGAAGATCAAAATCAGCCACATATCTAAGCTTCTTGAAAACCCATATTAGTTTTCGAGTTCGAGATGTTAGCAGCTGTATGTGTGGATACCATTTTAAATGATCATCCACCAACACACCCAGATACTTGACAGAAGAAGACTTAGAAATAGAAACACAAGAGCAAGGTCCAATTTTCTTCTGATTACACAGGTGTGCTCTTATTTCTATGTCAGGCAATTGTCTATTGCTGGCAGTAAACTGTAGGAAAGTCGTTTTAGTAAGGTTTAGGGTCAACAGATTTCGCTGTAGCCACTCGGTTACTTTGCGCAAGCCTTCCTCAGTCTTGCAGTGTACCTCATCCCAAGTCCCTCCATGAAATACAAGAGCTGTATCGTCAGCGTATGTGAAAATGTTACCAGCTTCAAGTGATAGTTGACATAAATCGTTAATGTAAATCAGGAATAGACTCGGGCCAAGGATGCTGCCTTGAGGAACTCCAAAGGTTACTGATTCCTCATAGCTAATGTAACTATCAATTTTGACTTGCTGGAGACGATCATTAAGGAAACTAGAGTAAATAGAAAGTGCGTTACCCCTGATCCCAATCCTTTCCAATTTGTCCACAAGAATCGGAATCGAGACAGTGTCAAACGCTTTAGCCAGATCGAGAAAGATACCAATACATTTCTGTTTAGAATCTAGGTTACCTATAACAAAATCAGTCAGTTTTCGTACGGCATCCTCTGTACTTATTTTAGGTCGAAAACCAAATTGGTTGTCTGACAAAATTTTGTGTTTTTCTAAGAAAGATATAAGTCTTTTGTTTAATATAATTTCTAAAATTTTTGATAGTGACGTTAGTACTGAGATCGGCCTATAGTTTGTAACACTGTCTCGGTTTCCACCCTTGTGTACTGGAGTAATTAGTGCCTTCTTAAAAACTTTAGGAAATGTGCCCTGTTCAAAGCATAGTCTAATAAGAGTGGTAAGGGGTGGAACGATAATATCCTTAGCCAATTTTAAAAATTTACTAGGAATACCATCCCAACCTATTGCACAGTCAGTTTTAAGATTCATTATAATCGACTCGACTTCAGACTCATCAGGTGGAAGCAAGACAATAGAGTTAGGGAGGTGTGGGAGCTTACTTTCCAGATTAATACTATCGTTAGCGTTTTCAATTTTATTTGCAAGTTGTTTGCCAATATTTACAAAAAATCTATTAACTATATTCACCGCCTCTAAGGGTTCATTGCAGACTTGCAAGAGATCTCTAGAAGATGACCTCTTATTAGCTGTATCGATAACAGTTTTAATTGCTGACCAGGTTTCTTTGTTATTTTTAGCGCTTTTAATTAAAGACTTGTCAAACTGAATTTTTAGTTTTCTTATTAACGAGTTACAAAAATTTCTGTACCGTTTGTAACAAATTTCCATTTCAATATTAGCTGGATTAGATCGAAGTTTTTTATGCAGCTTATCTCGGTGTCTAATACATCTGAGCAAACCAGGGGTGATCCAAGGTTTTATGGTTTTCTTTCTTCTTGGAATTTTAATTTGCTTGGTGTTATTGGTTATAGCTGATGATAGTTTGTTTACAAAAATTTGTGCCACGTCGTCAACATTTGATGTTAAAGTTATGAATGAGAAATCTATTTGTCTGACTGATTCTAAGGCTGCCTCAATATCCAGTTTAGTAGAATATGCATTGGGACACTTACTTGGTCGATTCATTGATAGATTTAGCAAAATTGATGAGTGATCGGTGACGGTAGAATTAGTAACAAGAACCGTTGCCAAAAAGCTAGTTTTCATAATAACGTGATCAATACAGTTGTTTTTTCTTGTTGGGAAAAGATGACCAGGTAGCAGCCCCAATTCAGCAGTCAAATTTAGGTATGATGAACTGTTACTATCAATGTTACCGGGTTTAATATCAATATTAATGTCTCCAATCAATATTATGTTACTGGAGCTCACTGGTCTTATTATTCTCTCTAAGGAATTAAGAAAACTATCTGTATTATAAATAGAGGGAGATCTATAAATACAAACTAAGACAATACCCGGGTTTATTTTTAAGACTAAAAAGTTCGCTCCTATTGGTTCAGGTACATCAATAGTGCATGGGATATCGTTTTTTATATAAATCACGATACCGTCATTTTGATTAAGAGTTTTGTTGGAATGATGACATATGTAATTATCAAGAGCCGGAGGGGGTTTGTGATCAGAAAGCCAGCATTCCGTTAGAATAATGATATCGCTATCTATTTTCAGACTTGATAAATATACAAAGAAGTTGTCCATATTTTTGTAAACACTGCGGATATTTTGAGTTATAATGTTTAAGGATTTTTCACTAAAAGTCTCAATTATTTTGTTACATGAGTCGGTGTCACAGCTGTAAGCTTTTGCTACTGATATATTGTCAATATCTTCGGAGATATTGTTTGAAATTGGATCAAGGCCTGGACCAGTTTATAAAACCATTTTCACAGTCGTTAGGTTTCAAAAATAAATAAGTATGGGAGAAATTGAATATGGACATTGGACATAATTTGCATTTCATGTAGAAATAAAAAATAAGATAAATATCGTATCGATTACCAAAAACAGTAGATCGTGTTATGAATTTTATATTGAACGCAGCGAAAGACCAGATATTAAAAACATATTCCAAGAACTGTATGTGTTTTGAAAATGTGTTGGTTGTCGTGTGTGTAATTAAGTAAGTGGTTATGTATTGGGTGTGTAAGGTTATTGTAATATGTATGGGTGTAAAACGTGTAAATGTGTATTTGGTGTGTATTATTAACATTTTGAAAGAAACGAGTTGGCAAGAAATGAACATCAGCATAAATAAAACATAAGGAAAACATAATAATATATGATAGACTAGTCACTTTTTTTGAGATAATTTGGAAAGTACCTCTTCAGAGTCCACGCGTACAAATCTTTCATTTGTTTCTTTTCGTAGGTATATTCTTCCGTAGGATATCCAGCAATACTTGTATGCATTATCATTCGCAAAATTGCGAGCGAGACGATACAAGTAGTGTCCCCGCGTCGATAAGCTTTCAGAAATATATACCGGAGTTTCAGGGCCGTCGAAAGTAAGATGTTTGGTATTTAGTTTATTACCGCTGTTATTTCGATTGTATTCGCGGGTTTTTTTAATAATCTTATCCCTTTTGACAGCACTCACAAAGTCAGCAACGACTGTGCCCGGTTTATCCAATTTGTTTTTCGTACGGAAGACATCTTTTATCTCCTGAGGTTGAATCGGTACATTCACGATTTTTCCTGTCTTTATTATTATTTCACACAGATCGTCTTTACTTTCGTTTTCTTTTTTTGGTATATTTTTCAGCTCTAATCTTGTGGAACAGCTCAAGCGCTCCAAGCTTTCTACTTTTGTCTCTAACTGTTGTATATATAAACGATCAGTTTTCCTCTCTTTCGTCATTTCATCCATTTTTGTCTGTAGTTCATCATATTTTTTAGAAACAAATTCAATTGATGCCATGATGTTATTATTTTGATTTAATAATTCTTCCATTTTTGATTCCAGTGACGAAAACTTATTCTTATTCTGCTGCGCAGATTTAGCCAACATATTGCGGATCTCCTCCATAAATTCGTTCATACATGATAACTCGTCACGCTTACGCTTCCGAATATTTAAATTGTCTTGGTCAATGCTACTTAAGTTTGGCGCTGACCCCGAAAGGGGCAGTGAGTTTACACTCAGACTTTTATTTGTCAAGTCCACATCTGCAGTAGGGGCATTAGGCGATGTGCGTTTGAGTGACATACTGCACAATAATCGTTGCTAGAATATTACGTCGACAGAAGTACCAGGATCGCATAAAATATAGGTGTACTTGCAACTGGGGTCCGCCGCCGTAGCTTGATCTGTAGCTCGTAGTCGTAGTCCAGTGCCGTAGCAGCGTCTACGAGATGGGCGGGGCTTCGAGTAATAGTGCTACGGCAAAACACTTGCTTGCGCTGGCTGGCTTACGCGCGAAGAATGACCTCCTATGCTGTTATGCACTCCTAATTTTGCGTTTTATTTTAAATACGAAATTTTGATTATTTAAACAATTGAACAAAAAAACAATACGTTTCTGAAGACGTGCGCACTTGGTGGCGATCCGGAGGGGAGAGGATCCCCCTCCTCAATAGATGGTTTGAGTTACGACTAAACTCAAACCATCTATTGAGTTTAGTCGTAACTATCAAGTCGGAAACGTCAAGTGGCACACTTGGGTAAGGTCGACACAGCGAGTGTATAATCTGTGCAGCAAGCGATGACTTTGTCTATGAAACAGTTTGACAGTTGACAGATTTGATGTTTGTCAGTTGACAGTCTTGACGTTTCCTGAGGCGGGAAAATGTGAAGAGCGCTTTTGGGGGTAGTCTGTGAAGGATTCTGTTACCGGCAGCCATAGTGAACGGTCGTAGATTGAGTTCGCCTCGCTGTGTCGAACTTGCCGCGTTTACCGACTTGAATCCGTGTGAATCTGTTCAATCATCCGTTATTTTGTGCTAACTTGATGTTGATTGTAAGAATAGAGGTTGTGCATTGTAAAACGACTATTATTTCATGCTCGGCGATGCATAACCTTATCCTGACGACACCCCGCTCCCCCCCTGACTCCGTTATCAGAAGTGGGATGCAATCCAAACGTCCAACGTGGTGTGAAAAGTGAGTCAAACGATATGAGGTGTGATAATGAGACACGTGCAACGGAAAATCAATGTGATCAATGAAAAATGGCGTCTATTGATGAAGCGGCGAAAATCGTAATTTTATGGCTTTGGTACAAGCGATGCGTGTGCCACCTTCGAGTGCCGATGTTCGTTCCTGACTTTGACGCCAAAGAAAAGAAGATGTTAACGTGCGTGCCTGGATTACAACGGCGGACATGTGCGTGACTGACAAGCAACAAGGCGCATCGCTGATGGTTGCGCCGAGCCGCGCCCTCAAGCGAGAAGCTTCATCGTGGCTGTCTTCTGTTTCCATTCCTGATATGATGCTATGGTGATAGATGACATGGAGCTGTTCATGCAAAGATGTAGCATACCAGGACAGCGCAGCATCGACTACTTCCAAGGAGAAAACAGGTCATGTAATCGTTCCACTTTTTCTAGTAGTTCTTATTCTCATGTCAAACAACTACCAAATGCGCCTGTGACTATCTGCTTCAGGTGCTTCACCAGACAACAGTAGTGCAAATGCGGTGGCGATAGTGGTGCAACTGCAGCGGCAACAGTTGTGGAGCTGAGCAAAGCAACTAGCACGCGAGCGGTGATGTAATGGCGGCAGCGATGCAATGGCGGCAGCGATGCAGTGGCGGTGGCGATGCAGTGGCGGGTGTGAACCCGAGAGCATCCTGTTACTCAGCTCAGCGTGGCGAATCTACAATGTCACTTTATAAGGGTCAGTCGTAACGATTTTATTTTGATTTTATTTTAAAACTGAAAAGTAACTCAGTATTTCTATTGGTTGTGATTATGATGAAAAATTAATTGATCGTTGTAGAAATAAAAAAATTACAAAGAAAGCGGTACAGATTGAAGTCACATTATGTTTCAAAAGTATTCAAGTGAGTGAATTTTAATTGGGGCTAGCTTATTTGTTGTTGGTGACTTCATTCATCAGATATTCTTGTTGAACATTAGTGCAAAGATAAGGAAAAAAAATAAAATGAGATCTTTCTTAAGGTTAACGCACATTTAGGCGGGTCGCAACGGGGCGGGCCGGGCCGCAGCGCATCGCAAAATGCTCCTATAGCACACTGTGACGGGCCGGGTCGCATCGCATCGACGGATTTTGAGTACAGTGGTGCCAGGTTAGGGTAATTTACCCTAGATTTAGGGTAAAAAATATCCGGCAGGGTAATTATGCTAATAATTATTAGGGTATAGATTTTCCTACTGTATCTCTTGTGTTAACTTTACTCTTACAAAAACAATGTTCGACAAAAGAGACCCGGCCTTTAATTAAGTTGTATACCTTTTAAAATCTTTAATCTGTAATTCATAATCTGCTGTACTTTTTAGGGTTACGTAGCCCAATGGCAAAAAACGGAGCCCTTATAGAATCGTCATGTCTGTCTGTCTGTCCGTCCGTATGTCTCAGCCACTTTATTATAAAAGTATTAGGATTACACAGTTGAAACTTGGTAGGTAGATGTATTCTGTGAGCCGCTTTACGATTTTTAGACAAAAATAAAAAAAAACGGCCAAGTGCGAGTCGGACTCATGCACGAAGGGTTCCGTACCAAAAAACGGCTAAAAAAATCAAGTTTGTTGTATGGGATGGAAGCCCCCATTTAATATTTATTTTATTCTGTTTTTAGTATTTGTTGTTATAGCGGCAACAGAAATACATCATATGTGAAAATTTGAACTGTCTAGCTATCACGGTTCATGCGATACAGCTGGTGACAGACAGACAGACAGACGAACAGCGGAGTCTTAGTAATAGGGTCCTGTTTTTACCATTTGGGTACGGAACCCTAAAAAGATTAACCCATACATGGAACTGAAACTGAAAAAAAAAATGTTTTTCATCAAACCTATACGTGCGGGGTGTCTATAGATAGGTCTTTAAAAATGACATTGAGGTTCCTCAAACCATTTTTTCTCAAAGTCAACCGTTTGAAAGATTTGACCACTTCAAAAGTGGTCAAATGTGTGTCTCCCCCAATCTAACTTTTAAAATAAGAGAGTGAAAAATCTAAAAAATAATATATGCTGTAGAACTTAATAAACACTTTTAACGAAAATTGGTTTCAATGACATATATATTTAGTAGTTTTAGAGATATAGCAAATTTTCCAAAACCGCAAATATATTTTTTGTCATTTATACAAACACTATGAAAAAGTTTGTACTCCTATAAGAAGTTATTTTTGCAGATGAAAAATGATAGTGGTATTACATAAGGTATGGTATATGGTAACCACGGAACCCTACTGCGCGTGGCCCGACACGCACTTGGCCGGTTTTTTATTTCTGGCTGTGGTATCTGTCAACCAAATGACAGATCAATGCCAAATCAGAAGTCAAATAAACACTGCGTTTTTTAATTTCAAAAAAGGAAAATAGTGGCTTTATTTTAAGACCAAATTTAATTTAATTGTATACAAGTTAAGTATTTTTTCTATGGCGAGTGCCACTTCTAATAAATGTATAACAAAAAATATAGTGATGCAGAGGATCATTGACGACGTCCATTATACAAGGACATCAGTGCAGAGGATACTTTCATTGTTATGTGCCATAATAATATTGAAAAATATTCATAAGTATTTTTTTATTTCTAAAGGAAAAAAACAAGTAAGGAATTTTAATTAAGGGTATTTTTACAAAATTATATAGGATTTCTATAGATATCAATATAAAAGATTGAGAAAAAGATATAGATATCTTTTTATACGACAAAAAAGTTTTGGGGTATTTTCGGATGACTCCCGATCGATAAATCCGCTTGCTATAGCACACTGAGTCGGGGCGCAGCGGGGCGGGGCGGGCCGCATCGCATCGCAACAAAATGCGCGACGGATTATGCGGCCCGCTCCGCCCCGGCATAGTGTGCGATAGTTCATATAAAATGTATGGGAGCGATTTGAGCGGATTTTTGCGATGCGGCCCGCCCCGCTGCGGCCCGCCTAAATGTGCGTTAACCTTTAGTAGGTAATATCATATTCTGTGGTAATGTAAAGTTAGCACTTTTCAGCTGTTGTAATGTAACCACTTTTCTGTTCGAATTCACTGCTAACAGTTAGTAGATACATGAATGTTTCTGAATATGTTTACTGCTAGTACAGTGTTAGTTAGTACACTGTTAGTACATTGTTAGTACACTGTTAGTACACTGTGAGTACACACTGCTAGTACACTGTTAGTACACTGTAAGTGTACTGTTAGTATACTTTTAGTCATAGTGTGGTGAATTTGAGTAAGCATCTGTTGCTATGTAGGAATATGAATTCAGTTTAGTCACTAGTGTTCATAATCATGAAATTAAAATTAGTTTCTGATTTAACAAAGTTTTTGTTTGAGTACCTATCTGGAAGTTGATTATCTTCAAAATGTGAGTAAACAAGGTTTTCGGAGCGCGTACTGTGTCTTTTCTTCTCCGTTTCAGCCGATGTACCAGAGGCAGAGTGTGCTGACAGCGGTGGTGGTATCAAAAGAAGTGACTTCATCACCAAGCGGCGTGAAGTTTTCAACGGTTTGCGAGACGAGGAGGTGGAAGTAGATGACGACGTCACTATGTCTCGAGGATCTCTGTTTCCATCAGGTGATCAGATCAAAGTTTTGCTTTGTTTTTGTTACTGTAAAGTTATAATGCAGTCACATCTGAGTGGCAAGCGTTTAGTCTTAGCGTTCATCGGATATAGTTGATGATGAAGGTGATGATGATAGTGATGATGTTGGTTATGATGATGATGCTGCTGATGTTGGTGATGATGACTAATACTCACTGGTAATTGGTGATAATGATTCTTAGCTGTTAGTGGTATTGGTTGATAATAGTACACCAAATTAAGTGTTAGGTTAGGATGCTTGTCAGACGCCTGATGCCTTCAGGTTGTCTTGAAGTGTTAATTGACTATCAGACGCCGGAGGGAGGTTGTCTTGAGTTATTATCAGACGCCGGATAAAGGTTGTCTTGAAGTGCTAGTTGACTATCAGACGCCGGATGGAGGTTGTCTTGAGTCAATGTCAGACGCCGGATGGAGGTTGTCTTGAAGTGCTAGTTTACTATCAGACGCCGGATGGAGGTTGTCTTGAGTCACTGTCAGACGCCGGATAGAGGTTGTCTTGAAGTACTAGTTGACTATCAGACGCCGGATAGAGGTTGTCTTGAGTCAATGTCAGACGGTGTAAGGTTTACTTGAAGTACGGGTTGACTATCAGACGCCGGATGGAGGTTGTCTTGAGTCACTATCAGACGCCACATGAAGGTTGTCTTGAAGTGCTGGTGTGCTCGTTGACTATCAGACGCCGGATGGAGGTTGTCTAGAGTCACTGTCAGACGCCGGATAGAGGTTGTCTTGAAGTGCTAGTTGACTATCAGACGCCGGATAGAGGTTGTCTTGAGTCACTGTCAGACGCCGAATAGAGGTTGTCTTGAGTTATTGTCAAACGCCGGATGGAGGTTGTCTTGAGTCGCTGTCACACGCCGGATGGAGGTTGTCTTGAAGTGCTGGTTGACTATCAGACGCCGGATGGAGGTTGTCTTGAGTCGTTGTCTGACGCCGGATGGAGGTTGTCTTGATTCGTTGTCTGACGCCGGTTGGAGGTTGTCTTGAGTCATTCAGACGTCAGGTGGTGGTTGTCTTGCTGAAATTAACTATCAGACGCCAGATAGAGGTTGTCTTGAGTCACTATTAGGTACAGGTTATCTTGTGTTTGATAGAGTTGATGGCTTCATAGGCCAAAACTTAACAATTTTGATGATACTTGGTGCTGTTTGACAGATCATTTCTCTTGATGGTACAAACGTTGTTATTTGACTGGTTTGTTAATTTATTGTGAATGGAGAGCTGGAGTACTTGTGAATGATTTAAAGCTACTTACTAAGAACAATTTTAAATTAATCAGAACATTGTCAGATGGAAGATAAGTTAACGTTTTGATTAAATTGTAATCATTGAGTTAAGGATTAAGAAAGAGACGTTCCCTAAACTTTGGTCAGGAAGGCCGAGTGGTAAAACTGTTTACTGTCTGGTGATGTTTGTCTCCAGGTATTCCACTGACTGCTTCACACGTGGACGTGTGAAATGTCAAGATGGCCGTGTCGGAGCGCGAGCGCCATGCTGCCCAAGATTATTGGAACTCCTAGCACCATCTATTGAGTTTAGTCGTAACTATCAAGTCGGAAACGTCAAGTGGCACACTTGGGTAAGGTCGACACAGCGAGTGTATAATCTGTGCAGCAAGCGATGACTTTGTCTATGAAACAGTTTGACAGTTGACAGATTTGATGTTTGTCAGTTGACAGTCTTGACGTTTCCTGAGGCGGGAAAATGTGAAGAGCGCTTTTGGGGGTAGTCTGTGAAGGATTCTGTTACCGGCAGCCATAGTGAACGGTCGTAGATTGAGTTCGCCTCGCTGTGTCGAACTTGCCGCGTTTACCGACTTGAATCCGTGTGAATCTGTTCAATCATCCGTTATTTTGTGCTAACTTGATGTTGATTGTAAGAATAGAGGTTGTGCATTGTAAAACGACTATTATTTCATGCTCGGCGATGCATAACCTTATCCTGACGACACCCCGCTCCCCCCCTGACTCCGTTATATATAATTCACGGGATCTCTTGTTTTCGCATAATTGTTTTATACCTAATTTGATTTGGCATAACGGATTTGGCATAATTTTTTTTGTCATAATAATACTTTCGCATAATTGTTTTTTGGCATACTATTTATATTAGCATAATTATCATTTAGACTAATTTGTTTTCGCATAATGTTATTAGGCATATTGTCTATTCGCCTAATATTATTTAGACATAAAAATTAAAAACAATAAGAATAAATATTTTTACGCACTCATTTATTTTCATGCAAAAGGGGTAGGTATTGTATTAAAATGCCAAAAACTCATAACACATACGACCTAAATATCGTCTCATAAAACACCTATTTTTAAACTACCGAAAATCCTTAATGTCGATATCCAATGGACCAAAACTTGAAAGATCGATTATTAAATGACTGATGATAGTTGGAAACCTTGAAAGTTAAAATGCCGATAGTTAAAAATCCCGAAAATTCGTTTAAGTCTATTAGGTGCGACGACGAGCAAGCGTAGCGAGCGAGGAGGAGGTAAGGTTCCATTGCGACTAACAACGCACGAGCCGAGCGAGCGAAGCGAGCGTGCCGTGGCAGCGGCCGGCGAAGTGCCAGAACCGACCTGCTGGCATGTAACCCTTAATTAACCTTCGGTTTTTTAAGCTTCGGGATTTTGTATTTTAGGTTAAGAACACTTTAGTGTTCTTTCGTAATTTTAAACGTCGTGATTTTTTGTTTTTAAAAATATGCGTAAAAAACATTATGCGTGTTTAAATTTATGCTAAAGAATATTATGCTTAAACATGATTATGCTTAAAGTAGTTATGCTTAAAAAAAATATGCATAAGCTGTTACGACTAAATAATATTATGCGTAAACATCATTCGGCGAAATCATATTATGCTATGACATATTATGCCTTAAAATTTTATGCAAATACATAGGGAACCATAATTCACATTAAGACTTTAAGAAACTCTTTATTGCTTATTTAAATGAAGTGAAAGGTGCAAAATCTACTTATTCTACTTTCAGTGGTAGAATTTGATAAAATGCTAAATGACTTACGCAGAATTTTAATAACTATAACACTGCACATTTTAGCTGACTACGTTAAGTAAGACAAAGATTTCGAGAGAGATAGACCACATACTTACTTGACACAAAAATATAACAAATGCCTTGGAATTCAAACAAAACTAAATACCTGATTTGATGCAACGATAAATGACTAATTTAATTGGATCAATAGAAATTTTCACTGAGATGTTACTGATGTTATTTGTGCTGTGTTCAAATATCGACCTCTTTTTGAAGGGCCTCTTATTTCCTATTCCTATTTCTTATTTTCTATTCTTTTTCTACACTTTCCTTGTGGGCCATCACTAAACAATAGTTAGTACGGGGCGCCTTATGTGAGGTTTCGTGGTTTTGTTTTATATTTAACTTTCGTGCCTGCGCGTAAACATAAAATAAAAGTAGGGGGACTCGGATGCGTGACATGCTGTTAGGGCTGTCAGTGTGTTGACTTTTCAACAATATTCAACAAAGAGCTACAATTTTTTATTTCTTGGACGATAAATAGAAGCAGAAAAGAACAAACCGATGCAAATCACGTTATTGCAAAAATGTTTTTTTAAACGATCTTTATACGTGTTACAAAATAACCCCTAATATGGTAGAATATGGTAGATGGTCTTTATCTACCATATTCTGCATTACGGGTTCTTTTGTAACACGTTGTAGGTATACCTAGGTACTTCAACATTGGTTTGCTCACAATCTCCATACAATTAAGACGATTAATATTTTTAGTGCCTAGCGTAGCTATCTATACATACTGACTCATTGACTAACAAATCCGTAAGCATTTTTAGCTATACCTCATTATTAAACTACGTCATTACGTAGTTTAATAATGCGAGTTTAAATATTTACCTTACTAAATTTAAATCTCCGAGAAGCATTTTCTAAAATCTATTTTCTTTTAGGCAGGCTGGAACTCTTTACGACGACCATTCACCCACTACCATATTTTCCTTATTTTTTATCCAGGGGCCCTATTTTTGAATCGCTCGGTTGGCGTCGAGCGCTCTTTTCGACTGATTTTCGTTCGACATAAGACTCAAACAATGAGATGTCGAACGAAAATCAGTAGAAAAGAGCGCTTGACGCCTGCCGAACGATTCAAAAATAGGGCCCCAGAACTTTTAATTTTTTTATGCACAATGGGATAGTGCTTGGCCTTCACCTTAACTGATGTTAAGTGACGATAAGGCGGAATGCACTACTGATCCTCATCACTGAGGAACTGGCTATCTTACCTCTATCTGCCAGAATACAACAATTTTTAAATTGTTGTTATGGCGTCAGACTTAGGTAAGATGGTGGTAGCTAGCCAGGCGGACTTGAAATAAACCCTACCACCAACCAAACCGAGTACAAATTGTATCCCCTTTGGGAATTGAACCCGGGACCCCTTAAAAAATTAACCGGGCGGTTAAATTAAATAAATTTTGATTTGTACCAACCCTACCAGCCACCTGCACCCAGCTCACGATCCAAGAAACTTTATAGTTTCATTACATTGGCTTCTCGTTCGCAATACATTCTAATGCTTGCAACTATGTCGACCTTATCGCTCTCAACACAAGGTCCGAAGTCAAACAACCATCGTAAGCCGCAAACATAGTAAAAGCTCTTATATGAACAAATTGCTACGGAGTACGAGAGTGTTTTAGATGAAAAGGGATTTAAGTATTAAGCTTTAAATTGTTGCATTTAAAGTTGCAACTTTAGTTAGGAATCACATATATATTTTTTATGCTTTCATGTATAATAAAAACCGGCCAAGTGAGAGTCGGACTCGCGCACGAAGGGTTCCGCCAAAAAATCACGTTTGTTGTATGGGAACCCTTAAATATTTATTTTATTCTGTAGATTAAAAAACATCATCTGTGAAAAACTGTCTGCTATCATGGTTCGTGAGTACAGCCTGGTGACAGACAGATAGACACGGACAGTGGAGTCTTAGTAATAGGGTTTCGTTTTTAATCTCTAAAAATCAACAACCGCGATAACAAGACCAATACTTAGCAAATAAGTTGCAAGACATACACTAAGTCTTTAAACTTTTGCTTGCAAAATTTTGCTTTAGACTAGATTTTGTATAAAATTTAGCTCGCAAGGAATGCTATTTTTATGCGTACAGTACCCATATTTTGCGCTTTTTAGGGTTCCGTAGCCAAAATGGCAAAAAACGGAACCCTTATAGATTCGTCTGTCTGTCTGTCTGTCCGTCCGTATGTCACAGCCACTTTATTCCAAAAGTATTAGGACTACATAGTTGAAACTTGGTAGGTAGGTGTATTCTGTGAACCGTTGTTTCTAGTAGAACTTTTTGTATTACCACAGAATACATAATAGTGGTATTACTAGGGTTCCTATTAAGTTTTTGAGATTTCAGATTTTTTATATTTGAATTTGATAGTTTATAATTACGTTGGCTAATAACAGAGTTAAGTATAACTACGGTAATATTTTGAATACTGATTTTGAGATTTCTAAATTTTTTAATATTTGATAGTAAACAACGTATTACAAAATAACCCTTATAATACCGAATATGGTAGATAGGGACCTTCAAACTGAACAACTTTTACTATTGGATCAACTCTGAAATCGTGAAAAAAAATCAGCTGCTTCAAACATTTTAATATTTTCCTTATTAATTTTTGTATGAAACCGATGATTTTTTTTTCGATATTTCAGAATTATTCCCACAAAAAAAAGTTGATCAGTTAAGGCGACATTAGGGGTATTTTTGTAACAAGTTGTATAATTTCGTTTCGTAATAACAGAGTTAAGTATAACTACGTTAGTAGGTAAGTACTTTTATTTATATATATTCTGTGGTATAACATTAGTTATTATATTTCATATTTCATTTATTGCTAAGTACATTTTGGTGGAAATCATACATTTTGAATTCATTATAGACCCTGTTGGGCACAGCAATTTAAAAAGAGAGGAGGATGCTTTATTATTTTTCATTTAACATTTACTTTATTAAACCATATATGTCATGTTAACTACTATAGTGACCTATAGAATAGTCGCTCCGATTGCAAATGCGGATCGGATCGGATGTTCCCTTTCTGATCACGCTGCCTAAAAATCAAAAAGACTATGAGAGTAAACATTTTAATTTTTAGGCAGCGTGATTATGATCGAAATGTTCTTATGTTCTAATTAAAAATACAAACTTTAAAAAGTCTTCAAGTGGCTTTGAGTTATGATATTTTTATGCGCGTATTTTAGCAAAAAGTCTGTATATTAGCATCTAGACGACCAGACGAACTGCCTCAGACTAATTCTCAGGTTCCTAAGGGTCGCGATAACTGCCCAAGTTGAGTCACAATGTGGCGGGGATATTAGCGGGCTTGAGCAAGTTTGATCGTTTGAGGGTCGTTCCCCAGGTATTGGGGGATGCACGGGCGTAGCCAGAATTCTGTATTGGAGGGGGTTTTAAGAAAATAAAACTACAACAATGTAAATGAAATGACATTTATATTTTTATTAAATGAACCCATGGGCATTAGAGGACCGCTCGGAGAAATAAATATTTAAAATTAAAAATGTAACTTAAATGCGTAAAAAAAACGGCCGGGCAGCGCGATTTTTAGTCAGTTTCATCCACTAATCTTGAAAGTTATGATCTTGTCTGTCTATTGAAAAAAAAAACGGCCGCGCAGCGCGATTTTTCTTCAGTTTCATCCACTAATCTTGTAAGTTGTGATCTTGCCTGTCATAAATCGGCCGCGATTTTTAGTTAGTTTCATCCGCTAATCTTGTGATCTGTAGTTTCTTACGCGAAAATTAATGTTTTCTAGAGAACTTGCGGAGCAGTCTTTCCGGGAGATTTTTAGATTTTTCGGGAGTCGGGAGACCACTTGGAATTCCGGGAGAATCCAGGCAAATCCCAACCATCTGGCAACCGTAGGTAGCAGTGGAAACGGGTATGGTCGCCAAAATTTGTAGCAATGTATAAATATTTGGATATACTTAAGTAAAATGACAGGAATTAAACGCATGCAAACTACGATAGGTATTTTCACACCTACCTATTTTCACGACGTTTCGACCGAGTTGCAGTAGAAAGAACCTGCGTGCGATGATATTCGATCCAATGGTTTGTGCCGCTTTCCAGCAAATGTTCTGCAATCGCTGATTTATTAGTTTGGCGGTTTTTTACAGCTGTGATGTATTCACGGACTCTTTCAGTGATAGTTCGTTTCGTCTGACCAATATAACAACTACCACAGCTGCAGTCTATCTTGTACACGCCTGGTGTTTGGAATGGTGTGACATCCTTCGGCGAAGCCAATATGTTGTTGACCTTTATGCCTGGAGTGTAAACTGTCGGAACAGAGTATTCATGTAAAACGTGGCCGATCTTATCTGTTACTCCCATAGAAATAGAATGTCAAAGAATAACAAAGTCAATAAACAGGTGATCCGAAAACGAATCAATACATTTTATATTCAATACATTTTATATGAGATACGTAAAATATGACTTAGATACATAAAATATGACTATATTATGGCAAAGAAAATTAATAAACTATGTTCCATGCTGTTTTCTTTGTCGATAAACGAATAAATGTAGCAAAATTTGGTTTTAGAGAAATGTGTGGCAATATCTTATTTACCTTTGAAAAGTGTGATTACTTGGATTATTTCTTTTTGTCACATCACAATTACCTAGAGTACAAGACACCATAGCTCCACGATACCTTTATTTTAAATTCTAATTAAGATTAAAAAATATTTTAAACAAACTGTGATTGCTCATTTGATAGGCGGGACGCTAGGGGCTCTTACTGTAAAAAATGTTGGCACATGTCACTTGATCCTTTGTCTCTTTTTTACATAGACCGTGTCCGTATGATGTTAACTTCTCTTTTCCACGCTTTGTTGGTCTTCTTGAGCACAGCGAAAATTTTCCTATGTCTATGGTTACTCCTTTATCATAAGGCATGTAGGCTGGTTGTCTGCTAACCTCCCCGAGGTTACCTCGGGATGCCAAAACTTAATAATAATAAGTTTTATTGTATAAATAATCACGAAAGAAAGCTTTACCATTTACTTACCAAATCACACTATGGACTGACAGATGTCAAATGTGATCTATTAAATTTGCCCATTTTTTTTAATTAGTTATTTTCATTTACTTACAAGTAAGTGACAAAATACTTCGTTCACTGCAGTCCGGCACGCACGCTAGAATATGCATACCTACCTTGACCTACCCACTAAATTATTTTCGCGGTAATCGGTGCTGCTGCTGATTGTTGACTGGTGACAGCCAAGCGGTGCACGAAAACATACGAAAATCCGAATGCGATGCGGTGGGTGTAATTCAAATGATCGGTGACAGATGGCAGCGCGGCAAATTCAAAATGTTAATATTATGTATAATAATTATACTCCTCGCCTTGCCTAACTTTATTTTAATGTTATAGATCAATAAATAGATGATGCCTATTGCATATTTCGGGGGGGGTTTGAACCCCCAAAACCCCCCCCTTGGCTACGCCCGTGGGGGGATGGATTTGATGGGTACCTTGTTATGTTTAACTATAGGAGAAAAGAATATAGGTATAGGAATAAGATAGACTTGGTGAAACACACGTACCTACTAAAATTACAAGATTTACAAAACATACGTCTCAAATTAGCGATAACCTACGTGTTGTCAAAGGGTAAGACATTTTTTCGTGTAGCTACGAGTATAATCTTCTTCGCTATCAAAAGATGTATCTGTACCTATAGGATGGGATATTGATATAAGTTTTTACTAACCATCGATTTTTAAAACGTCAACGCCGTACATCGGTCGAAAGCTAATTTCTTTACAATTTTTATAAAAAATGTGAGTTTGTTTTTTGCGAGTTTTTATTATTTATATCTACAAAATGTTGCTCGATGTAAAATTGCCAGCATTTTTCATTAGATAAAAACAGAGATTAAGTTTACTCCGTTAATCCTTACTGTTTTTGTCAGTTCTCAATATTTTTGAATTCAAACTTCTCTATAATATTATATTAAGTTTAACTTTTTTCTTCGTCTTTAAATTAAAGACTTCGGTGAAGATTGTTTACAAAAAACTTAATTAGCAGTGCTTGTTCGTATGTTAAGTTAGGTAACGTGGTTTAATACTTTGTTGCGTTGCGATAAGGGAAATTGTTTTAACAAACGGACAATGACCGGAAATTCGGTTGTAAAGAGCTTTTGTTAGTCGAATCGAAACAAGGAAAATATAAACTGAGTCACTGTAAGTCTTCTTTGACTTCAAGTTTACATTAAGTTATAAGTTATATCAAAAATCTGAACGTTATTCACTTCACCGTTAAACCAAATCTTAATGATCTTAGTACAGAGTTAGATTATACCCTGGGAAAAACTGTTAATTTATTCCTGGAATGGTTAATCGACGCTGTTGCCCATGGTATGCATTTGAAATCTTTCTATCTCTAAACTAACGTCAAGCAAATATGATTCCTACCCGAAACTGTATACAAACTAATGATACAAACGGAACTTTTAATTGCCTTTATAATCGAATGACTCCCTTCTACACAGCGAAACAACCCTCTCATATACAGCTGAGTTATTTCCAATCGCACATTTCATAATTAACTCAATTCACTACATAGAAAATAAAACTACAACAATGTAAATGAAATGACATTTATATTTTTATTAAATGAACCCATGGGCATTAGAGGACCGCTCGGAGAAATAAATATTTAAAATTAAAAATGTAACTTAAATGCGTAAAAAAAACGGCCGGGCAGCGCGATTTTTAGTCAGTTTCATCCACTAATCTTGAAAGTTATGATCTTGTCTGTCTATTGAAAAAAAACACGGCCGCGCAGCGCGATTTTTCTTCAGTTTCATCCACTAATCTTGTAAGTTGTGATCTTGCCTGTCATAAATCGGCCGCGATTTTTAGTTAGTTTCATCCGCTAATCTTGTGATCTGTAGTTTCTTACGCGAAAATTAATGTTTTCTAGAGAACTTGCGGAGCAGTCTTTCCGGGAGATTTTTAGATTTTTCGGGAGTCGGGAGACCACTTGGAATTCCGGGAGAATCCAGGCAAATCCCAACCATCTGGCAACCGTAGGTAGCAGTGGAAACGGGTATGGTCGCCAAAATTTGTAGCAATGTATAAATATTTGGATATACTTAAGTAAAATGACAGGAATTAAACGCATGCAAACTACGATAGGTATTTTCACACCTACCTATTTTCACGACGTTTCGACCGAGTTGCAGTAGAAAGAACCTGCGTGCGATGATATTCGATCCAATGGTTTGTGCCGCTTTCCAGCAAATGTTCTGCAATCGCTGATTTATTAGTTTGGCGGTTTTTTACAGCTGTGATGTATTCACGGACTCTTTCAGTGATAGTTCGTTTCGTCTGACCAATATAACAACTACCACAGCTGCAGTCTATCTTGTACACGCCTGGTGTTTGGAATGGTGTGACATCCTTCGGCGAAGCCAATATGTTGTTGACCTTTATGCCTGGAGTGTAAACTGTCGGAACAGAGTATTCATGTAAAACGTGGCCGATCTTATCTGTTACTCCCATAGAAATAGAATGTCAAAGAATAACAAAGTCAATAAACAGGTGATCCGAAAACGAATCAATACATTTTATATTCAATACATTTTATATGAGATACGTAAAATATGACTTAGATAC
The DNA here is from genome assembly GCA_943789525.1 of Agriphila geniculea. Classification (NCBI taxonomy): domain Eukaryota; kingdom Metazoa; phylum Arthropoda; class Insecta; order Lepidoptera; family Crambidae; genus Agriphila; species Agriphila geniculea. The sequence goes on along the minus strand of OX038886.1, from coordinate 3,308,195 downwards.
ATAAAATATGACTATATTATGGCAAAGAAAATTAATAAACTATGTTCCATGCTGTTTTCTTTGTCGATAAACGAATAAATGTAGCAAAATTTGGTTTTAGAGAAATGTGTGGCAATATCTTATTTACCTTTGAAAAGTGTGATTACTTGGATTATTTCTTTTTGTCACATCACAATTACCTAGAGTACAAGACACCATAGCTCCACGATACCTTTATTTTAAATTCTAATTAAGATTAAAAAATATTTTAAACAAACTGTGATTGCTCATTTGATAGGCGGGACGCTAGGGGCTCTTACTGTAAAAAATGTTGGCACATGTCACTTGATCCTTTGTCTCTTTTTTACATAGACCGTGTCCGTATGATGTTAACTTCTCTTTTCCACGCTTTGTTGGTCTTCTTGAGCACAGCGAAAATTTTCCTATGTCTATGGTTACTCCTTTATCATAAGGCATGTAGGCTGGTTGTCTGCTAACCTCCCCGAGGTTACCTCGGGATGCCAAAACTTAATAATAATAAGTTTTATTGTATAAATAATCACGAAAGAAAGCTTTACCATTTACTTACCAAATCACACTATGGACTGACAGATGTCAAATGTGATCTATTAAATTTGCCCATTTTTTTTAATTAGTTATTTTCATTTACTTACAAGTAAGTGACAAAATACTTCGTTCACTGCAGTCCGGCACGCACGCTAGAATATGCATACCTACCTTGACCTACCCACTAAATTATTTTCGCGGTAATCGGTGCTGCTGCTGATTGTTGACTGGTGACAGCCAAGCGGTGCACGAAAACATACGAAAATCCGAATGCGATGCGGTGGGTGTAATTCAAATGATCGGTGACAGATGGCAGCGCGGCAAATTCAAAATGTTAATATTATGTATAATAATTATACTCCTCGCCTTGCCTAACTTTATTTTAATGTTATAGATCAATAAATAGATGATGCCTATTGCATATTTCGGGGGGGGTTTGAACCCCCAAAACCCCCCCCTTGGCTACGCCCGTGGGGGGATGGATTTGATGGGTACCTTGTTATGTTTAACTATAGGAGAAAAGAATATAGGTATAGGAATAAGATAGACTTGGTGAAACACACGTACCTACTAAAATTACAAGATTTACAAAACATACGTCTCAAATTAGCGATAACCTACGTGTTGTCAAAGGGTAAGACATTTTTTCGTGTAGCTACGAGTATAATCTTCTTCGCTATCAAAAGATGTATCTGTACCTATAGGATGGGATATTGATATAAGTTTTTACTAACCATCGATTTTTAAAACGTCAACGCCGTACATCGGTCGAAAGCTAATTTCTTTACAATTTTTATAAAAAATGTGAGTTTGTTTTTTGCGAGTTTTTATTATTTATATCTACAAAATGTTGCTCGATGTAAAATTGCCAGCATTTTTCATTAGATAAAAACAGAGATTAAGTTTACTCCGTTAATCCTTACTGTTTTTGTCAGTTCTCAATATTTTTGAATTCAAACTTCTCTATAATATTATATTAAGTTTAACTTTTTTCTTCGTCTTTAAATTAAAGACTTCGGTGAAGATTGTTTACAAAAAACTTAATTAGCAGTGCTTGTTCGTATGTTAAGTTAGGTAACGTGGTTTAATACTTTGTTGCGTTGCGATAAGGGAAATTGTTTTAACAAACGGACAATGACCGGAAATTCGGTTGTAAAGAGCTTTTGTTAGTCGAATCGAAACAAGGAAAATATAAACTGAGTCACTGTAAGTCTTCTTTGACTTCAAGTTTACATTAAGTTATAAGTTATATCAAAAATCTGAACGTTATTCACTTCACCGTTAAACCAAATCTTAATGATCTTAGTACAGAGTTAGATTATACCCTGGGAAAAACTGTTAATTTATTCCTGGAATGGTTAATCGACGCTGTTGCCCATGGTATGCATTTGAAATCTTTCTATCTCTAAACTAACGTCAAGCAAATATGATTCCTACCCGAAACTGTATACAAACTAATGATACAAACGGAACTTTTAATTGCCTTTATAATCGAATGACTCCCTTCTACACAGCGAAACAACCCTCTCATATACAGCTGAGTTATTTCCAATCGCACATTTCATAATTAACTCAATTCACTACAAATAAAACCTAACATCAGTGGATAGAGTTCAAAATTGGGTAGCAGTCTAGCAGTAGAATGCAATTTATCCCCCGGTGCAATTTCACGATGCACGAAGCGCAAACGTGACGTAATATAGAAGATTGCTAGCTCCTGGTCTAACGGGGTCGTCGTTTATATGGAAATGTGGATTTTAAATTATTATTGTATTAAACCTTTGTTTGACTTTTTCTGTTGATTTAGTAATCACAATTTACTTACATTAATATTTAGAGTCCAAAATTGAAAAAATAACCAAACCAATAGGTATGGTAATTTCGTTAACTGACATTAGGTATGCATAATGTGTAAAAAAAATAATTAACATTAACACAAAACAAAGGTATTTTTTTTTATTCATAATTTATTAATTGATTCTCCAATTTAAATGGTATGATATGATAATGTCAAATTCAATTAATTTAATGTTGGTAATCTACCTACCTACTACCTACCTACCTACCGAATTTTCGTCATTAAGTATTAATAATCCTGCTTTTAAATCCAATTGTCAATATAAAAGTATTTTATTTCAGAAATGTTAAATTTTAAAAAATCAATAAGTTTTTTTAAATAAAGTACCTACATGCAAAATTGGAGCCGTCTTATGTTTTCCATAATAAGCCACAAAAACTATATAAAACATAATACAGATACATACATAGCTTTTGTTTTTAGTAGGTATCAATATCAAAAAAAAATCTTATACAGTCACGTCATAAATTTGTGTACCCAAGATCTGCACACAAAAATACCTATAAGCAGAGAAGTGCAATTTTCAGCAAAACCGGAAAACAATGAATTCCTGAGAAGGAATCGAGACGATCTTCTATTTCAGCGTGAAGAGACGTGCTGTTATCACGTGTGGCGCAAATGTAAGCGAGCAGCCGTAAGCTAATTTTTCCTTCTTTTATAGGTGCCGCTTGAACAAATCATTTGTGCTGATCAAGATCCGTGCCGAGACCTGTACTAGCCTTTCCTTGCGAAGATATCTAGGCTTGGGATTCGAATTCGAAGAGCATCGAATGTATTATTAACTAAAAATAAAATTAACAAAACGTTATCTTTCGTTAGGGTGAAATATTTGACCTTAATAAATATTACTATGTAGATAGTAGGTTTGTTATTTTTTCTAAGTATCTCTTGCTATTAAAAATATGTATTTGCACATCGCTAGAGAGCGGTAAAAGATGTATGAACTTTAATATGATGAGATCAAAATTGTACTATGTTTTCTGCGAATTAACGAATTCTATTCTATTCTATTAATTATATTTCCGAAGAAATCATGAAACATGTAGTCCAGATATGAGTTCAAACAGTAGCTCCGCCGTCAGGAACTTTACTCAAAACTCAAGCAAAGAACCCTCTGAAAATTGGTGACTGTAAAAAGACAGTATTTTGTTTCAAATCCAATTTGATTAGCAAACGGCGCGTACCGAAAGCGCTGTAATTGTATCCTCCACTCGTGACTTGTACTTGCACCACAGTGCAATTCAGCGATATCATTCATGGCATTCGGCGGTGCACATCGGATGTTGTTCTTCGCTCACGCCACGGATGGGGTGCGGTTCCACTGATAGCGAAACGGTTTATAATTGGAAGAAGATTTTTACTTTGTAAGCTTGGTATTAAATCTAATCAATTGCAATAATTTAGCACATGAGCTAACATGATAGAATATGAAAAACAAGCTAAGTATTCAATGTGCATCAAACTTTGTAAGCAAATTAATATGAAACTACAGTGATTATAATTTTTTACTGTCTAAAATATTTAGAAACTGAAGAAAAAAAAAGGATTTTGACTTGTGAATTGTGGTCTCTTTGTTCACGCACTTATTTGGTGGTTATCATAATGATAATAATATCGATACTATATACCTATAAAATACTAGCTGACGGTTTCGCACGGGTGGCGCCATTTATTAGTTAAATTGCAATTTAAAATGACGGAAAAAAGAAATCATTTGTTACATCTTACCGTACATTTTTTTGGAAATTTTCTTTTATACAAACCTTGTCCTGAAAATAACAAACACAACACAAAAATAATATCTAATTTGGTGCAGTCGTTCTGAAGTTATGCGCTTACATAAATTTCGGCGATTCATTTTTATTTATAAAGATAAACAATATCCGATGAAACAAAATATTGAAGAAGCTTGTCTCGTAGTTAGCAATTTTAGTTAATACAAATTTTAGTTAATACAAACGTGCTTTAATTATTGTAAACTATGGTGTTTATTTTTTGTGTCTCAATATTTTTTTTACGATACTCCACCACTGTCAATACAGCCCCACCCTCAAGCTCAGTGCTTTTAGTTAATACAGACGTGCTTTAATTATTGTAAACTATGGTGTTTATTTTTTGTGTCTCAATTTTTTTACGATAACTACATCCGCCGCTATCACTACCGCCCCACCCTCAAGCTCAGTGCACCGGGCGGAGCGGAAGCGGAATGCACGTCGGATCAATGCGGTGCGACTGCGCGTGCGCAGTCGGCGGCGGGTCGTTGCACCCGCCACCGACCCGGTTACCGGTGCGAAAACTCTTCGGGGCAATAGTTCAATGCAGGTTGCAATCTCTGTAACCTCTGGATTTAAGGCGCTAAGAAGGGTCAAATCCCAATATTAAATTCAAATTATTGAAAGATTACGAGCGTAAAGTTATTATAAAAAAAATATATATTGTACTTGAAATAATACACAATAGATTTATTTTAATTGAAAGCATTTGTAAAAATGTTACCACCTTTGATGTAAAAAAATATCCTGTGGACCCTGTTTCTGGTCCTATTTGCAAAATTTCTCGGAAACAGAACATTCGTTTATGTTAAAACCAACACATAAAAATCGGGGATGTTAATACCTTCAATCTTAATTGCACAGATTTTTTTTAACTAACTTGAAAGTGAAGAAATTTAATAAAAACATGTAAAAATTGAGAATTCGGTGCTAGTTCTTAACGCAACCGCCGCGTTGGAACGCGCAATGATTTGAACCCAAACTGAGTAGAGTTACGTTCGATTTTGCACCATCAGGGATCGACCCGCTCGGATTGAGGCATGTTAAAGCCTTAATGAGGTTGCCTTAGAATTTATGATCTCTTTGGAATCAACTTAGGTTACAACTATTTGGAACTATTTAGTTATAACCAAATTATAACTGTATGGAATCAGCTAGTGGTTATTATGTCCTCTATGCCATTGAGGACATAATAACCTCTAGCTATCGACTCCAGACCAGACTCGATTCCATAGAGTCTATGGAATACAGAAGCCAGGAGTTTCTCAAAATAGGGGCAAGATTAAGGCCCATTAATTTCATGTATTTTTTTTATTTATTACGGAATGGCGAGCGGCAGTTAATTTAAAATATAATTAAGCCATTAAAAATTTTGCTTGAAAGCACTTCAATAAAAAACTATAGTTACCTATAAGGTTTCATTCTGTTATTAGTAAGCGTTAATCTTTTGGATTGTAAATTGTTTTCGGAATAAAATATTAACTTATTTTTAGCTTTAGCTAGCGGAACACTTTATCATTCATTTAATTTATAGTGTTTTTTTAATAATTATTTTATAAAACTGAATTGTATTAAAAGGTAGACGGCTCGAAAGCCCCGAACCTCTACGTTAACAGTCTTAGTTTAAACTTACCCCTAACTAAAGTTGTGATTGATGCTAGCTACATGAGAAGCCACAACACTTGACGTAGGTCGTTGTTAATGGATCATGTTATGAATACTATTCTTAGAACAATATATAGCAGTGTGGAAAACTGATAAAGGTTTTTGATAAGGCGATGGAATTTTGAATAATAATTATAATCAATCCAGTGCCCCAAAATAATTATTTTCAAACCTTTTTCGGAGTGTTTTTGTTTTTAGCATCATGATGGTATTTACACTGAAGCCGAGTAGCGTCCACCAGAAGAGAGATATTATTTAACCCTCACACATAGGGAAGCCGTAAGTGGCGAGTAATGACATAGGTGTATCTAACACCACACCCCGGGCACTCCATACAAGCGTCGCGTTTCATTCAACTACCTATTACACAGACGCTACACAGTGACGTTTTTGCACACGCGCAACTGTGTGCGAGCTATTGAATGAGCACACGGATCGACACACGGAACTCGCGCGGTGGGCGCCGGTGGGGTGAGGTAATTGATTGTGGGGCGGGGCGGAGAGTTTCCTTTCTGTACCCTTAGCACGAACAGCTATCGAGAAAAAAAAACGCGCGTAAAATTACTCGAATCTCACAATTTTGTATGGAAATTAGTACAGCGCCACTACGTCCGTAAACGGAACTAAGATTTTGAAGCACGAAAAATTTTGACATAAGGTATCGAGCAGCCTTCGAATCGAGATCGAATAGTAAAGTTACAACTTGTATGGAAATCGGTAGCACGAACCCACTTTTGACATACGGTATCGAGACACTCGCAAGCTGGCTATCGACAATTCACTTACTGACATTTTTTCAGTGAGAGACTTTTCGAGCAAATGTGTATTATTTATTATTAAATTCTAAAAGCATGTATGTAGTAATAAAAATTAAATTTGAGAACTATGACATGTCCACTGAATTATCCACAGGCGATATTACTTAAATTGTTTTCATTAAACATAGGAATTTTTAAAATAAAAATCTCGTCATTTTACGCTATCCACGGTGTCCCCCACATCCACCATACCTTTATTTTAGCAATATTTTAGAACTTACCTACAAAACTCAAATAAAACTAGAGGATACGGTGTTATACTTATAATATTTGTTTTCAGTCACAAAATCACACAGTTTGCATACAGTTAATTAATTATATTTAATTTAGGTATTAAAACAATAAGACCTTAAAACTATGACGAAAACACTAACTAAATATAACAATGCAAACTTAATAAAGTTTATCGAATCTTCAAACACTATGCAGGCACTAATACCGATGAAATTCACATATTTTCATAGCACGTCCAAAGATTTTATTGTTTATTTGTAAACAATTTCTTGTTCTTTGATGATAATCCATTGTTATTCTTCAAGTTCATAAAAAATCTTCAATTAAGTGTTTCGTACATATTAATGTCGAAAATCAAATTTATAAATAATCGCGGTAAAGACATTCAATCGTCAAAAATGCGGTATGGAATGCGAATGGAATGCGGGTGTAAAAAAAATTGGCGGGAAGCGGGATTGCGGTAGGTTACAGACGTGGACGGTGGCGGCATAGTAGAACCAAATAAGTAGGCCAACTCGAGCCTCGAGCGAGCGATACAGCTTAAACACGAAGGGCTGTCACATCGCTAGTTTATTCGGTCGTCAAAAAATGCATAGTCAATCTCTATATGAAATATTTTTTCCTTGTAGGGTTAGCATCAGGGATCAATACAAAGTTTTTTTTTATTTTTTTTTTTGTAGGTAGACTAGCGCGTCTATCGACTAAAATAATGAAGTTAATATTATTTTTTAAATTTGAGATTTTTGCATTTACAATGCTATTTTTAAACAATACTAAATAATATACTAGAAAAATTATAAAACAATTGTTAAAATATCTGGAAAGATATTTCAATTGAATGTCGAGGTAATTCCTCACATTGGTGAAATAACGCTGGCTTACAGCGTAAGAGTTTAGAATATACTAGGAAAAATTCGACGATGTCACTAGTGACTCGGTAGCTCAGCGGTCAGAGCATTGGACCGGATATCCAAAGGTCGCGGGTTCGATTCCCGTCTGAGTATTGATCTGGTGCGAGTCGTATTTTTTCTAGTATATTATTTAGTATTGTTTAAAAATAGCATTGTAAATGCAAAAATCTCAAATTTAAAAATTATATAGCTATTTCATCTTAATCAATTGTTAAAATATCTGGAAAGATATTTCAATTGAATGTCGAGGTAATTCCTCACATTGGTGAAATAACGCTGGCTTACAGCGTAAGAGTTTAGAATATACTAGGAAAAATTCGACGATGTCACTAGTGACTCGGTAGCTCAGCGGTCAGAGCATTGGACCGGATATCCAAAGGTCGCGGGTTCGATTCCCGTCTGAGTATTGATCTGGTGCGTGTCGTATTTTTTCTAGTATATTATTTAGTAAAGTTAATATTAATTGTAATTTGACTGATGTATGTGATACATTGGCACTTTCGTTTTGACACCAATAAAAACTTACTGAAGAAAAGTAGCAATGTATCACATCTATCTGTCAAATTACAGTTTACATTAACCTAACTGTTTTCAGGAATTGACTACAATTTTTCATTGCGTACGTCACGTTATGTGATTTGAAAACTTGCGGTCGAAATAGGATTAATTAAAACGTGGCTTTACTAAATAATGTATTAATTCAAATAAAAATATAAAAATCAAAAAAATCAAAAATCAAACCAAATACCAACTAAATACCAAAGTACATTCAATAAAACCGCGCTAGTATCTGTTAAAAAGTGTTTTATTTCATATTATTAAAAAATATTTTTTTACACTTTTGTTTTTTTCTTTTTTATTTACCTACACTTCTCAAAATAATAATCTTTTAATTCTGAAATTGAATACTTTCCATAACCTTAAATAATAGGCATTAAAAGTACCTTTTCCTGTAGGAATTTGTGATTTTTTAACGAAATTACACAATTGACATAAAAACATTTCGTCTGTTTCGATAAGTACGAAATGCCTTATTATTTAAAGTTAATGTAAAATATATCCTCATTCTTACAAATCTTTTTGCAATAATATCTTTGGAAAGCATGGTATGTACTGTAGGTAGGTAAACGTTCAAATTGTAACGAGCGGCAGCACAGCGGCGTGAAGCGTGCGTGAACGCGGGCGGGATTACGTACGGCGCAGCCACGACTGTTGCACCTTTATCACCTTTAAATTTTGTCAGTGTGTGTGTGCGACGACGCATACGTACGGGCGCGCTCACATACAAACCGCGTTCGTGCGTATAATAGTAAGATGACTTACTTATTTGGTTCTACTATGGTGGCGGGTCAAGGAAAAGGCACTTACTTGGTTTAGCAGCAGCTCGTAACACTTGAAATGGCAAGCTTGCGTCGTCGCCTGCGCAGCACGCACGACTTGCGTGATGGGATGTGAACGGCCACAAAGTCCACAAACACGTCGATTTACACCGTCCTTTCGTCACGTATTTACTAATACACGTAACACTGAAACTTATGGGCTACGCGGATGCGGTCAGATGAGTTGCGCGGGGTGACAAATTATAGCGTGTTGACGTCACAGTAGTTCGCAATAGACTGTCCTTGCACTTGAAAATGCATCGGCTCGCGTTCGGCCGGCGAGCGGAGCGATGTGCCTTTTGTTAGGATATTGGCGGGTAGGAATAGGAGAGAAGTAAAACTATGACGATATGATCGCGGCGGCAACACTTAGGTCATAATATTATTTCCTCACGATTGTATTATTTGTTAGCCGACACAGATAAATCATTTTAGACAAAAACAAAATAAAGAAATGGCTTCACGGCTTTTTATTATTTTAGGTTATATTTTTTATTAAATCACAGGATGAGAAAGAAAGAGAGAAAGAATAGAGACACTCTTCTTTTTCAAACCAATCACGGGCAAGGTGTAAAGACCGTTCAAAAGCATGGGCAAAATCATGCACTTATTGAAAAATTATTTTAATATTTGCAAATTAATTTAAATTATTAAATGAAATTAATATTGTTAACAATTTTATTAATAATAATAAGAATAATAAATGTAAAATTATGATGATAAACAACTTGATTGAATTTTAATTTACATATTTATGATTTACATAGATATGTAACATGGTTTTTGAACGCACCTTGCTTCATGCACGTTAGCTTTATTTATCGCTACTACCTATCGAGCTAAAGCTCTGTAAAATTCGTGCTGCCGATTTTGCTAGCTTTCGTATCGAGTACGTTATCGAGTAGTATTTTCTGACGCGCGTAAGATTTTTCGATAGCTGTTCGTGCTAAGGGTACTTAGCTCTGCCAACACCACCAAAAAATGGACAATATTCCACATTTTCCGATGAAAACCGCTTGAAGATAACGGCAAATCTTTAGATGTGAAAGACCTGCATAATATCATAGTATACGACGTGTTACAAAAAACCATGCTGAATATGGTAGATAGGGATCACCAAACTGAACAACTTTTACTAGGTATGGGACCAACTCTGAAATCGCGAAAGGGATCAGCTGTTTCATACATTTTGATAATTTCATTATTATTTTTTGTATGAAACAGCAGATTTTTTCAGTTATTATGATAAATAAATAGTACGGTCGGCATCGAAAGTCGCTGAAGTACATAAGTATTTCATTGCAATTCATGCAACTTTTTTTGTGTTTGAAACATTATCAATACGACATGTACAGAATTGTTCAACAATTTTCGTTGCTAATCAGGCCGTTGCTTACGTAAGTCTATTGCAAACAATTCTCGATTGAAATCGATTGAAAGCTCAGTTACATTGCTGCTTTAAGTAAGATAGTTGACATAGTGGTTCTTAACTAAAGCAGCAATGTAACTACGATTTCTGTCAGAGTTGATTGCAACAAAGTTAGACAGAAGATAACTGAATACTGACCTCCTGTTGTCGAGATATGTGTCGTAGTCGTCCTGTAGGTTCTTCTCGTCGTGCATGTCGAAAAGGTCGCTATAGATCGCGGATTCGAGTCTCGACGGGTCCATGTGGTAGTTCGGGTTCTCGTACGAGAGAAGACCATTCTCTGTGGACAATGAAAAGGTTTAATTTAATAATTTATTTTTAAGAAGGACATTCTCCCCTACTCTAATGATTCAATATTCGATAGGTTTGGACGCTACGCTTGTTACAAAATAACCCCTAATGCCGAATATGGTAGATAGGGACCATCAAACTGAACAACTTTTACTATGGGACCAACTCTGAAATCGCAGAAAAGAAGTTAAATGATTTTTTGTATGAAACAGCTGATTTTTTCTGCGATTTCAGAGTTGGTCCCATGGTAAAATTGTTCACTTTTATGGTCCCTGTCTACCATATTCGGCATTAGGGGTTATTTTGTAACGAGTTGTATAAACTATCTATTTGGCCTATTGCGAAGGTATAATAATCGATCTCAGCGCTCATGGTGGCAAAAAGTAGAAATAAAGAAGGCTCTGTAATCTGCTTGAAAATTTTATTTAATTTATTACTAGCGATACAGAAATAATTATATATGTGTATTATCACTTAGTAAAATTATTAAAGTAGCTTTATCCTCTTGTTTTACAAAATCTACAACTAAAAAAGAAGTAAACAAACCCTGATATAACCAAAATAAAACACTTATTTTGAATAGATCTTGCTTGCCATATTTAATTTAAATGACCAAAAATGATTTCACAACACTCTGTCCACCCAAATCATAGTAATTTTGAAATTTACATTAATAATACAATATGTATAGTATTTTTTTAACATTTTGTCACAATGCCGCCATTACATATAAAAACGTCAAAACGGTCAGGTCAGAGCCAACAAAGTTGCAACACGCTAGATGGCGCTAAAAGCGTGCACGGAGCCAATAGTTAACTTATAACCTTAATAAAGAGCAATAGACTATTACTTAAATCACATGTCGGAAATTTAAGTTAAATCACAGCTTTGATGTATTATATGGAGTTGACAATTAAGCTTGTCGAAAATTGCACGTGAATTTATAGTTTATTGTTTATTTTAAAGCTTTAATATATGTTACTTCAATATTATCAAAAACTCCATAGTTCGGGAGCACATGTTAACGCCATAAAAATCTATAATAAACTCTCCAAAATAATTAAAGATAAAAATAAAATAAATTCATTCATAAGAAAACTGAAAGAGTATTTGTTGGAGAACTGATTTTATACTATGCAGGAGTTTTTCGAGTTTTGTAAATGATTATTTCCAAAAAAAAAATATTACAATTTCATCTAAGTATGTACGTTATATTTATTATACTTATATTTGAAAATGTTAAAATTAATTAAGTAAGTTCTTAATTTAATTCAAAAAATTGTAGTGCCCTAACGGGGTTCATGATGATACTTTTAATTAATATTACCACCATGTAAAACTCATGAGACAATAAAGATATTTGAATTTGTATTTGTAAGCGTAGCGTTCAAACGCATAGATTGTTGGCCATTACACCCAGTAGAAAAGTGCAAACAAAATCATTTGTAATGTTTTTATAATAATTCACGGGTTATTCTTTATCCACAGAGATATTCTGGGAAGGGCTCAGTGGTTAAACTAGCGGCAGTCTTTAAATAAAGACGATAAGTACTTAATTATAACATAAATATCTAAAAATATTTTTCAACACACTTGCTCGTAAAGTGAGCCCTAACACATCGCTTTTAGGGCCATAAACCGAGCTATAACAAACGCGTGCAATAATATATAAAACACTAGGTTGTTATACAATTATCCCTACAAAGTTAAATTAGTACCTTACTGCAAGTTCTATGCGAGTAAACAGAGCATTCCCAATTTAACTGGGTTATACAGTTATTTTTTTTAGTAACAACAAAGGGGTTTTATGTCGCTGAAATTTCATATTCATTGTTGAAATAAATAAATGTGTAAGTCTTTAATTAAGTCAAACAAATATTTATTATTATAAAATTATTCATAATTCATAATATTTTGTTATAAAATATTAAAATATTTGCATTTTATCACATAAAATTATAGTTTTGAAGTAGGCTGTATGGTCTACTCACCCCTTTGATCGCAAAATATTCTTGCATTGGGCGTGTGAAAAAAACAAAAAAAAAACTTACGCGCCTTTTCCCATAATTGTCATGTTTTCTTTTTGTCGTATTTGTTGCTGTGTGGTAAATTACTTTTCAACACACTTGCTCGTAAAGTGAGCCCTAATACATCGCTTTTAGGGCCATAAACCGAACTATAACAAACGCGTGCAATAATATATAAAACACTAGTTAGTTATAGAATGATCCCTACAAAGTTAAATAGGTACCTTACTGCAAGTTCTATGCGAGTAAACAGAGCATTTTAAATTTAACTGGGTAATACAGTTATTTTTTTAATAACAACAAAGAAGTTTTATGCCGCTGAAATTTCTCTTGCATTTTTGGAATAAATAAATGTGTAGGTCCTTAATTAAGTCAAACAAATATTTAATTATTATCAAATTATTCCTAATTTACAATATTTTGTTATAAAATATTAAAATATTTGCATTTTATCACTTAAATTTATAATTTTGAAGTTGGCTGTATGCTCACTAACCCCTTTGTTCGCAAAATATTCTTGCATTGGGCGTGTGAAAAAAACAAAAAAAAACCTGCGCGCCTTTTCATATCATGATTATTATTTTGTTTTTGTCGTATTTGTTGCTGTGTGGTAAATTACTTTGTTTTTTCCTCGCAAATGTGTTGAAAAACGTCGTATGAAACTCGTGAGCTCTTACTTATTGCACACTCGGCTGAGTTACGCCCTCGCCTGCGGCTCGGGCTGCAACCCACAGCCTTGTGTGCAATAAGTAACCTAAGCTAACTTGTATCATAATGTACTATTGTATTTTCCTCGCAAATGTGTTGAAAAACGTCGTATGAAACTCGTGAGCTTTTACTCATTGCACACTCGGCTGAGTTACGCCCTCGCCTGCGGCTCGGGCTGCAACCCACAGCCTTGTGTGCGATGACCAACCTAAGCTAACTTGTCTCATAATGTACTATTAAACAACAGTACAGTTTGATTGATATTTATAAAAAAAACATCGAACATTGAAATATCCAACCGATCTAATAACGAAAACCAAACCCATATTCATCGTGTATCAAAAAACCGTGTCAGATGATGATGATCCTGAAAAAGGTGATAGTGTTGCTGAAACTGAACAACATTCTCTATGGAACATAGGTCGAAAAATGAAAAAAAAAATTCATACTCCCATACAAAATGTATTGGTCAGCTGACCGACTTACTATGGAAAGGCAAAAAAAAAACGTTTTTCGACCTACGTTTCTTGGAGAATGTTATTCAGTTTCAGCAAACGCTATCACCTTTTCAGGATCTGACAGGGTTTTTTGATACACGATGTATTGGTCACGTGTTGGCCAATGTTGGCCACAGTTGGTCACACCGACTAATTGGTAGATGAGTCACCAAACATGTGTCGGTCAAAGCCTCAACTTGTGTGGCTTCAAATGGCGCCAGAAACCTTCCAAGCGAGAATCGATCTTATTACAACGAGAGACGGCTGACATTTCAACGTGTTTAGATAGCTGTATTAATTCACACAGTTTTTGGAGAAGTGGTTTTGACATAAGTATAATTATGTCTAATTTAATTACATATGTCATAATAAGATAGGAGACGAGATTATTTTTTATTTGCAAATAAGTATACTAAGCTAAGAAGTACCTAGCCGGTTGATTTTTAGATAGTTTAGTAATATAAATAAGTAAGTATCTCGTGGCATTGGCCACATTTTCTTTGAAAAAAAATAAGTTAAACATACTTATTCCAACATTTTCATACCACGGGAAGGTTAAGACAGCCAATTTAAAGTTAGCTAACTAGGTAGGAATGCTCACTAACTAACCAACTTTTTTAATACCTCAGTCGTGATTCTCAGTCGTTTGTGTACCTATAGTGATTTTTAGAAGAAAATATGCTACATCCTACTAATATTACAAATGTCAAAGTTTGGATGTCCGTTACTCAATCACCTAAAACCGGCCGATCGGATTTGGATAATATTTGTTACACAGTTTTTAGCCTGGATTAAAACACTTTATCCCAATCAAAAGTTCCCTAGGGATTTTCCGACTGTCCACGGAGAATACGCGGGCGGAAGCTAGTCTATCATATAAGTATTTGATAATTAATTAAGAAACTATTTTAAGTTTTGTCGCCAAATAAAAGAACATTACTATTTCCTAGAGACCCTACTTGATAGACATAGGTTAGGTTCATGACCGTACTAAAATCGTTGTAATGGCTGTAATTTGGCTGTAATGCGGTATATTTCCGAATACAAACTACAAACAGGCGCAGTTCCGATACTCATTGAGGTCCCGAATGTTCCAGAAACGGTTATAACACACATAACAATATCGGTTGTGTTTGGGGTACGCCCAAGGAAAAAATACTACGGTTTCTATTCTATTACACACAGGCTTCCAGATATAACAATACTCAAATGAACTAATTAAAGGTCCGTAATAAGAAAATATGGATTGGGAAGCCTCTATTTTTATACAGAAAACGTCAAGTAGTAGCCACCAAAAAAAACGTATGACAAGCTAAGGAGTTTCTCTTGTTGCAAATATTAACTTTAAACATCACATGATGATGATGATTGGGAAAATCTGAAAATCCCCAAAAGCGAGTGCGCAGTTTCATCTTTTGGGCAATGTATAATAGCGGAAACGTATTGAATTCTACATCAAAATACACTTTAACGTACTGTGAAGTTGCTTCAATTACTTTTATTCGAGAAAGATAATTGTGATAATGATAATGATGAATAAAGAACGATAATGATAATGATGAATAAAGAACGAAAAATATCGACAAAGCGCAGAAGTGAGGTTATTTTTCTTACTCTTTACATGTAAAGAAAAAGACAGAGACAAATGTTCCAGGGTAACCCCATCTTAAAGTAAATAAATAAAATAAAAATAAAAAAATAATTTTATTGTGATAGCTGGTGGGTACATTAACAATATCAGTTATGGAGCAACCTTTTAAGTAAATAAATATTAGGTCTTTACCTATGAAATTGCCGATATTTTGTCACATACAGAGAAAATAATAACTTCTATAATTTAAAATTTTAACAAAATCGTGAATATTACATCGAATTATGATCATGATAGTTAACTATCAGTAAAAATAAAGTCCATATTTTAGCTTTCGTGACATTAAAAAAATATCTTGAAAGTGACTCTTTTTTTGTGAGCAAAAAAAAGGGTGACCGAAGGGGTTGTAACTTAACCAAAACTTATTTTTTCGCTTATCTTAAATGGAAATAAGTTAGCATAGTGTTCAAACATTAGTACATAAAAGTTTTGTTACATGAGTGTTCATAGTTGTTAATAGAACAAAGAAAATGCTATTATGAAAAATGCAACTTCTTGAAAAATCTCCATACAAATCGGCAATTTCGACCTATTACTTGTGTTAGTTTGCCCCGCTCTTCATAGCTTTGACAAGTAAAGATTTAAGATTTGTTGTTATCTGCCAGTTCTAAACTTCGTTATGTGCAGATTGCTACAAAATATCATAGTTACTATAGTTAGCTAGCCAATCATAGCAATTACTATGGTTTCTAGAGGATAAATCAATGAATTGATGAATGAACGAAACTTTTATTTAGATGCAATGCACAAGACATAAGCTGCTATAAATAAACTAATAACAAATATAACAGTAGAAACGGTTCTACAGTTAGTGAAATTAATTACTGAAAATCTTCTGAAAATCGCTGGTGACGAGTGGATTTTTTTCTAGAAGGTAATAAAAGTATATTACTGAAAATATTTGTTAAATTATACCAACACAGTAGTGAAGTGAGCTAGTTTTACCCTGATAAGCCCACGTTACACATAAAATAGCTAAGTTGACAAATAGAAACGTAAAGTCGTGTCTCTAAATAAAGCGGTCGACCGACGGACGGGGCCCGACGGTGGATATAATTATAATCTTAGAATAATAACACCTAAAAGCCGAGTCCTTGTAAGTGTACCTAAAGCGAGGCAAAAAAAAGTTTTCAAATTTATATCCTTCATACCTACGTTACTAAAACCCAATAAAATAGTAAATATAGTAACTAATCCCCTTAAAGTAGGGAAATATAAACTTTTTGTTTTTATAGGTAGGTACGAAATGAAGATGAAGAATGAAGAATAAAATATGAAAACTAAGCCGTTTATGATTATAATCAAGTGTTTCAAATAAAATACTGTAAAGTTAAATATTGAACCCACTGGACCCAGAGTTAACGAGGTGGTTTTATTAGTTAATGATTTTTTCATTGCCCCAACGCTAGGCAGACCACTTTTGCAGACTTTCATCGTAGTTTTTAAATATCTTTTGTAATTATTAATAAAAATATATTTTTTTTGTTTCTATTCTGTTTTGTCGTGGACAATTATTTTACACTAGCTTTCCGCCCGCAGCTTCGCCCGCGTGGACTACAGGTTATATCGTGCGGGCGCAGATCCGTGCCCAGCAGTAGGATAAAAAGTAGCTTACGTCCTTCCCCAAGGTTCCATCTATCTCCGTACAAAATTTCATTAATATCGGTTCAGTAGTTTAGGTGTGAAAGCGTAATAAACAGAGTTACTTTCGCATTATAATATTAGGATTTGTGTAATACCTACGTAAGTTCCCGCTGTATTCACAACCACAGCTTTACGCCATATCGTAAAGGTGCGTCCACACGCGTGCACCACACAAAACGTAACGGTAATGGCGGCGAGCCCACTTCCGGTACATAATGGCGGGCATTGCGCGGGAAAATAATTGATAGTTATCGGATGTAGCGCGGTCTCATGGGACGCTCTATGGTCGACTATTTCGTCCTTTTTGTGTACGGTAGTAAAATCGGTCGCCATTTTATAAAACGGCCGAGTTGTAATGATAATGCTACGGTTCCACCTACGTCTTAATGCATAGCTTAAAGCGTTATTCTAGGCGTTATGCAGATGTGGCCAAGACTTTAACGTGTTAATTTACAAACGACAGTTTACTAAATTTACATAACTCCTTAGCCAAAGCGTAGTTGGACATTACCATTAAGGCTGTATATTTGCATTTCAACGAAATTAGTGTTTTTCCAATGAAGTTATCTAAAGAATGAAAGCATTATTATTGATGTAAACTTTAGTTTTAGGAAGCAAAATTCTTAAATTAGTGCCGTATCTCTATACTTTGACTAAAAACAGAATAAATTGTCAGGTATTTTAAAACGAAGACAATCTGTTCAAGTAGAATTTCAAATTTGCTTGTCAGAGGTATTTTTCAAATACGTTTCAGCTGTAACAAATAAGAATACGACTCATACTTATTTTTTCACTTATTGTTTGTATTGTCAAGGAGTTCCCTATAGAGAGAAAATTTAAAAAAATGCTTTTAATCACAGAGAAATAAAATATCAAAAAAATGCTCAAATTGGTACACTTTGACATGTTTTTTTACTGGTATATACAGAATCTAAAGTAATATTTAATTTTTCTTAGGAATAATGTGGTATTTGTCTAATGTATTGCGTGTTTTGTATATACTTATATCTAATTAATAATTTAATAGGAATTTTCAAAGTTCGCCCTCATTACGGCTCGCGCAGAGTTGTTTTGATCATTTGTATTGAAAATTTAAAAATGGAACGTGATGCGAGTCTACAGCCTTAACATTAACGTTAACGCAGGTGGAGCAGTAGCATAAGGCGAATTTAGAAAACACAGTAAAGCCTTTGAACATTTATTGGGTTGAGATTAAGTTCCTAAGAATATTTGTTTAAATTATGAAATTTTCTAACCATTTTGGTTATTAAAACAAAATAAAAAATAACTTGATAGAAATCATTTTTTTCTGAAACGTTGAAGAAAACTATAACTTTCGGTACAATCTGTATCTAATTTAACAATTTAATTAATAAAGTTGGTTCCAAGCCTATGAAAAAATATTCAGCAGCAGTTTTAGTACGTATGCCTATTTTTGCGCCAACCTATAAAACCAGTATAAAACTGACATAAAAACTTATGAAATCAAAAAATACGACAGTGTTCAGAGAGAAAACAAACATGACAATAAATTTTCTTTAATGCTTAGACATAGGTAAACAATCAGTTTTTAGTAATTTTATATACTTAAATGAATTGGTTTTTGAAAAAGTAAAATTAAAAATAGGTACTACGGCCCTTTCGGACGTTTTAAAAACCAGTTTTGAAAATAATAGATTGTACAACAAGTGCATAAACTTATGTACGAGTTATACACTCTGCTTTTCACTTCGATTGTGAGGAAATTAAACAGCAAATATTGCTATTGCAAAAAAATAGTATTATAACATGGATTATGTATAAAAATTAAGAAACAGAATGAAATCACAAGTCTATTTTTAATGAAGTTTAATTGATAACTGACGACCTTTGTCTTAGAGTCTGAGACTTTCTGTCTTTACTTTATTTTACTTTACGAAAATTTTACTTTATGCACTAGAGCATGAAAAGTAATTTTATGCAGCCTATATCCAACATAAAGACGAACTTTACGAGCATGAGAAGTGAACAATTTTTTAATTCTTCTTTCGAAAATAGTTGCGAAAAAATAATAATTGCCGTCTTGATTATCTACCTCGGAACACGAAAAAGTGTATTTAATATTGTTTATGTTTTGCACCATGTTTGTACCACCATTTTATTATGTTACTACGTATTCGAAGTATATTTCTTTCAATCATAAAACAAATCCTTTTTAGGGTTCCGTACCCAAAGGGTAAAAACGGGACCCTATTACTAAGACTCCGCTGTCCGTCTGTCTGTCTGTCTGTCTGTCACCAGGCTGTATCTCATGAACCATGATAGCTAGAAAGTTGAAATTTTCACAGATGATGTATTTCTGTTGCCGCTATAACAACAAATACTAAAACAGAATAAAATTAATATTTAAGGGGGGCTCCCAAATAACAAACGTGATTTTTTTGCAGTTTTTTGCTCGATATTAATAACGACAACAGGTAGACAGTTGAAATTTTAACAGATGATGTATTTTTATTACCGCTATAACAACAAATACTAAAAAAGAATAAAATTAATATTTAAGGGGGGCTCCCAAACAACAAACATAATTTTTTTGCCGTTTTTTGATACGGAACCCTTCGTGCGCGAGTCCGACTCGCACTTGGCCGGTTTTTTTACTAGATTACATGTTTAACTAACATGATCAAAGATTTATTGGATTCTTACACGTGAATTTCACGCACTACCTCTTTCCTTTAAAAACTGCGTAGTTGAAAAAAATATAAATGAGTTTGCCCAGCGAATATGTTACTCAATTAGTTAATAAATAATACATTTAGGTAGTTATGTTTCCCTTTAATTATATGCGCCATTATCTTGACCTCTATTTAACTGTTAAATATGAGTTTAACATTGAATTTTATGAGAGTTGCAATGTTGCTCTTCAGTTTCGCAATTCTCTTCAAGATAACAATATTTTAAATGTGTAACACGTATTTATAAAATGATTGGTAAAAATCTTACAAACAAGCAAAGCTTTTCCGAAAATCCGTACTTTCGAAGCTGCAAAAGCTAGAGCTAATAAAATTAGTTGTACTTAAGTACAATGCGATCAAATTAACAATAAACAGTGATCCGCTGAATCTTCACTTGAAATTGTATGGCAAAGAGAAAATTCTTACAGACAAAATACGTCGTTTTGTACCGCGAGCGCTCTGAAGTTGCCACAGATCACTATTTATCGTCAATTGTAAGTAAATATGTGTCGTAGGATAATTGTACAAACAGGATTTTACAAAAATCCTAGTATGATTGTAAAATACCGGATAATTAGAATCTAAGACAGATTTTTGCAATCGTCCGAGTAATGTTTAGGATTTTTACAAAAATCCAGCGTACCTTAAGTTAATCGCCAATTATCACCCATTTGCGCGCGCTGATTGACTGACGTCATCGTTATGGACTGGCGGATGCTCTGATTGGCTATTTGTTATTGTTGTGATTATTGTCAAATATTTATCTAGTGTTTTGTACGAATTTTGCTTTTTTTTATTAAAAAAAAACTGAGTGCTCACATCAATCAAGATACATTGAAGTACGATGAGTAAAGTGAGTGAATTGGATGTTATACAAGTGCCGGGCTCAATCAGTGCAGACAAATTAGAGGTTATATCCTAAAAATAACTTTTCTACACAGAGCTAAGAAAGTTCTACAGCACTTTTCAATATGGTCGTGCAAAACCTAAATGGACTTTCGAGCTAATTAATGTTCTTAAAACTTCAATTGAAGAATTAAATTCGGCAAAATTACGAATTAACGCCAAAACCCATCAGCAATATGTTCTGACCAATCAGACTGAAGTTGTTATAAATCGTCTCATAGATTATTTATCCAATCAGCATTCAAGTTTACGATTTTCCGAAACATACTAGGATTTTTCCAAAGATCCTAAAAATTGCTCGGACGATTGTGAAAATTTATCTTAGATTTCAATTATCCGGTTCTTTACAATCGACCTAGGATTTTTGTACAGATCCGGCTTATACGATTATCCTACGACATAAACATTTTTAATGACCTGAAACACAGTGATGGATGATGATGACTACAGTTAAATTTACATTCCAAAATTTCCAAACAAGTACAAACCCATACCGTTTTATAATTAAATCATCAGAACAATGTGCGCGCGTTTATGAATTAATTTTAAAAACAATAGCTACTTCGACTTTCATTAAATTAATGAGACTTTATGAATTTTGTGGATGGTCATGATAGGTTATTAAGCTGGATGCTTCTGACTTGAATTGAGGTGTGTATACACTTTTAAACTTATATACGCGTTCCATTTGTGGTGTGTGACTTGACTGGTGGTTATAGTGCATAAAGTAATTTTAAGGCCATTTATTTAAAATAGGTTTCAATGAAAGCTTTATTTAAAATGCATAACTAACAATGATTGCTTGACATGCAAATGCATACAATTGACATTGACCTCTAAGTTGACAGTTGTATTGTATTGGCTTTAGCATTGATTTTGTCTCTTTATTGCATTAATTCACGTGTTTTACACAGTAAAAATTATTAAATTAGTAATGACACAAACAGTTATTTTATTAAATAAGTAATATGACCATTTCTAGCCATTTCTAGGCAAGCAAAGTGGTTAGTACCGCAAAACATAAATCACTTTACTGTGCAGTGCCAGTCGGTTAAACCATTAACGGTTAATTTTATAGTTAATAGTTAAACATAACTAACATATCTGGGAGAGAAATCGAGACATTGTTTTGTGGGTCAACATTTTCTCATAGAGTTTTTAAATTTTAAGCGGCAGCTTTTAGTTTCTTTTGCTCCACTTTATAATTACATAAACGGGACAATAAATACTTAAATATTAATGATAAATTAGCTTGCTTTGATAATTAATTATCTAAATATGTATTAAATGCCGGAAAAGTAACAAATGAAAAAAAAAAGTGAAATGTAATTGTTATTTTGACTAGGTATTTACCTCTTGTAGAGTATAAAGTTATGATCCCACTACTTAATCAAAACTAGGCTTTCCCTACTATTAAACCCTGTGAACTTTGTATCACCTATAATTTAGGTATATGATTATCAATTTTACTATTTAATTAATTAGTTAGTTAATACAAAAGCAGCTGAATACTAAAACGAAAGCAACACTACATTTATTTCACCTAATGTTTTTTATCGTAACCAATCTTTCAGTCCTCTATTTTAGCTGTCAAAAGTAACCCAAAATTTGCTGATGGTTAATTTTCAATTTTTTAGCTGTAGAATCCCTATAAAATTATAGCCCTATAGGTATCTACATATAGAATCTCTAAGTTTTTTTAAAATAATGGTTCCCTAATTTCAAACATATTTCCTTAAAAAATGTAGTCCTCCGTTACGTTACCTACATACATGCACGGCAGATATTTGTTATCCGACATTTTTTTCCACACATCAACGTACACCTCATTGTGTTACACAATGTCAGAGAGATAACCCAAACAAGATGCTCCTAGCTGGCGGCATTCAGCTGTTCCAGCCCAGACGTCTGACGCCGAAGGTCGTATGAAAATCAATACCTAGCTCCCGGTATGCGCTGCCTTGTGTGTATCATAGGTGCAAAAGTGCACGCTTTTTAAAAGTATCATACTTGTATCCTATGTAATACCTATATATTTAATATGGTGGTAGATATCATATTTATATGATAGTACTGCTCCCCGTGTAGGAAGGTAGTGGACCCCCACAGTAAATCCTCAGTAGACGAAACTTACAGTATGATTAAGTACCATAAATGAAACATATTTTTTAAATTATCCAAATCGTTTTTGTTTTGTTTTTGGATATTTGTACATAGGTATTGGTTCATACTATATTACATCCCTGCAAAGTTTCAACGACTGAGGATTTAATGTTGGGGTCTCCATACAAAAGATCGCTTCATTTTCTACACTATAAGGTTAGTTTTAGTTAATACAAAACCTCTCGTGGGGTTGATCAAACCATCAAACTGAACAACTTTCATTATGAGACCAACTTCGAAATCACGAAAAAAAAGTTTGAGTTCAGTTTGATGGTCTGATCAACCCCACGAGAGGTTTTGTATTAACTAAAAATAATCTTGTATGTATATGAGCTGTTTACGCTGTCGGAGGTACAAATGTACAAGGTTGAAGAGGTAAAATAAAAATGTATAAGTAATAAAAAATCGGAGATAATGACAAGGATTATAAAATGATGTAGGTACGTATGTGTTCATCTAATTATTATACACTGTCATTCTGTAGTTGTTTTGATTAAGTTAAGGGAGTCTTCTAGCAATGAAACTAAACATTTCTGACAAAGAAACACGGGTCGCAGGTCGAAAACGACAAATAAACTTTCCCATACTAATGCAATGTTTTAGCTGTCTAGTTAGTATGGGAGGACCAACATTTTTTGTTTTTCGTCACAAGTTTCATTGGTAGAACACTCCCTTAAATTAATTGAAACGACTCCAAAATGATGAAACAGGTGATTGTGTTGCTGAACAACTTTCTGAATGGAACATAGGTCGAAAAACGAAAAAAAAAATTCCATACTTGGTTAGCTGACCGGCTACTATGTAACGGCGAAAAATACCTCGTTTTTCGAAGAATTATGTTCAGTTTTAGGTTCACTATCACCTGTTTCAGGATCTGACAGGATTTTTAGGGTTCCGTACCCAAAGGGTAAAAACGGGACCCTATTACTAAGACTCCGCTGTCTGTCTGTCTGTCTGTCTGTCACCAGGCTGTATATCATGAACCGTGATAGCTAGAAAGTTGAAATTTTTACAGATGATGTATTTCTGTTGCCGCTATAACAACAAATACTAAAAACAGAATAAAATTAATATTTAAGGGGGGCTCCTATACACAATATACAACAAACGTGATTTTATTTCTGTTTTTTGCTCGATATCAATAACAACAACAGGTAGACAGTTGAAATTTTCACAGATGATGTATTTTTGTTGCCGCTATAACAACAAATACTAAAAACAGAATAAAATTAATATTTAAGGGGGGCTCCTATACACAATATACAACAAACGTGATTTTATTTCTGTTTTTTGCTCGATATCAATAACAACAACAGGTAGACAGTTGAAATTTTCACAGATGATGTATTTTTGTTGCCGTTTTTTGGTACGGAACCCTTCGTGCGCGAGTCCGACTCGCACTTGGCCGGTTTTTTTAATACATGATGTATGTTCATGTTAATAATATCATGACACTGCTCCGCTGCGAGTATCGAAAGAAAAGAAAGAAATAACAAATAAAAATAAAGAAAAATAAATTGAAACTATCATTTTGTTTAGTACAAAGTGCATCTAATTAGCTTAATAATGACGCCTTTGTTACATTATTGTAAAATAAATGTTCGCCTGCGTTTTAAACACACACAATTTTCAAAAAAACATCAAATTCGTGATAATTTGTTATAATGACAAGCAACATTAGTTGATATGTCCGACATTATGTTCAAAATCTTTGTGACTGTTTAAAATGTACTTATGCTTTCTCAGCGCTATTAAGTCCAGTGACTTAACGACACTAAGCCGGCACTTACGAGCTTATTTGTGCTACATTGAAATTGCTGTGACACAGCAGTTAGTGTTCGGTGATTTGTCACTTTCGACATTAGTCATTTTTAATGTCCCCACCTCTGGGACACTGGCCTTACTTATGTATTAAGACGATGGACCCAATGCGGATTGGTGTGTGTTAACAACTGCAAATGCAGCCGAGACCAACCGCTTAACATGCCTTCCGAAGCACGGAGGAGCTCAAGATAATATTTTTTTGTCTCCCATCCCATCCCATGACCGACCGATAAAAGTTGGTTAATCTCCACAATCGCAGGGCCAGGCGCTAATGCACTGTCAATTTAATCAAAACCATCCAGCAAAGTTTTTACTCTTTGATTGAATGTGTCTATATGGGCCTTTATATCGCTACTAGCGGCCGCCCGCAGTGTCACCCGCGTGGTTCCCGTGGGAATATCATAATAGTAGTTTATGAAACTGATGCATAATGAGGGGTATTAAAACATGAGTGTGTGTTTAAAAACCGAGCCGTAGGCGAGGTTTTTAATAGTATCACACGAGTGTTTTAATACCTAGTTATGTACAGTTTCATACACAACTTTATCTACTCTCATACAATTTGTGATTGAACCTACAAAATAAAATATCAGAGTAAGTAGTTTCTCGGCTTTGATTTAGGTAGGTTACTTACCTATGTAAAGTAAGACATTTTTCCGTCGCAGCATCTAAAATATCGGGGAGTCTTTCTTCACACTCACTCACTCACTACTATCAGACATTTACATTTTTAAGCAAAAGTAAAAATTAAAATAATATATGGCGCGTATTCTATTAGAAAAAAATAATGAAATGAGTGAATTCCAGCAGACCAAGAATCTTATATTCATATTGCAGCAGACTAATCGTTACGCTAAGCCATCGATCACCATATAGTACATTTTGATCATGGAAAGTATATGAGAATATCATTGTTTTTTTTAAATATCGCGGCACTGCCTTAATTCTTCTTGGATTTGCCCTGTATCGTAATGAGAAAAATAGTACATTACTGCCGCGGTCACTAATGACTGCGTTGCTTGCAGCGATGATGATGGCCGAGAGCGGAGCTTAGCGCAGGTCCAGGCCGTCACAGCGCGGTCAGC
Source organism: Agriphila geniculea (assembly GCA_943789525.1). Taxonomy (NCBI): domain Eukaryota; kingdom Metazoa; phylum Arthropoda; class Insecta; order Lepidoptera; family Crambidae; genus Agriphila; species Agriphila geniculea. Next base: position 3,282,073 of record OX038886.1, on the reverse strand, counting down.
ATTGCAGCCCTTGATGGACAAGCTAGAATAAAGGCCGAGACCGGAGGTCGAGGCCTTTAAAGCGCGGACAGCAAGGGCTGCAATGCTGACCAAGCTTGAAGGCCGAGAGCGTAGGTAAGCTTAGCTCGAGGCTATCATAACGTGGCCAGCAGTGCAGTCATTGTGGACCAAGGCTTGTATAGTACTTTACTCAAAAATGCGAATACTGCCTACTATACCTACTATATTTTTTTATTTTTTTTTATTTTATTTATTAAGGCATACCAACTAAGTACAATTCGGAAATTAACTTAAATCATATTAGTAAATAGCCTCTTAAATTAGAAATTGTACCTAAATTACAGGTAAGCATAAGGTACTATAGTAGGTACTTATAAAGAAAGAAAGAAAGAAAGAAAGAAAAAGTATTTATTTAGTGACCACTTACATTCAACAATCTATTGCAACTATGTTATACTTAACTAATTATGATTAATATTATAGAGAGAGCGTGGTAACAGTATAACTTAAATTAAATAATAAAGTGGCCCTAAAATGGTATCCATTCAGCATCTGTCGGGAAGCCATTATAATATGGCTCCTCGACGCTGGTCTTCCAAGGCCTCCTACTCAAATGGCCACTTTTCTATTCGTTCGCTAACTTAAAGCTTAAAAATAAGCAATTAAACGATCAAGTCTCTCGTCGCAAGTTTATGTAAATCACAGACATTGTTGTATTATATGGAACTGACAAGCCCACGACACGTAATTTTGGAATTTATGGCTTATTTTTAATTTTTAAGTTAGCGAACGAATAGAAAAGTGTCCATTTGAGTAGCCCCACTGGACACCTAATTTCCTATAACCTAATTTCGAAAAAATACTAAAATGCAAATATCTCAGAAACGGTCGGAGCCAAAAAATAAGGTTTTTTTTATCCCCTTTGTAACCCCGGAAGTAGATAAGAGGTATTGAATGAAAGGTCAAAAAACGGTCAAGTGCGAGTTTTTTATATTTTTCCATACTAATTTTATATAAAAGTACAAAAACATCATCTAGGTACAACAATACAACACCCGCGCAGATATAGAATGGGATTGAAAATGGCGGCTCACCGCGCTTACCACAACGAGTGTGACTGAGAGAGCGATAGTGAATATGAACGACCCCATTTCTAATCCCATTCTTTATCTGCGCGGGTTGTACAGTGTATTTTCACCTAACTATGTTTGAAAGAAAACTCGACAATAATGGATTCTCAAAAGAAATTGCTGGTGGCTAAAACTCGACAATAATGAAATCCCATACAACTTTGTTGCGTCACCATCGGAGAACACCGGCAAGCTCGACTTTGTTCAAAGAAGGTTGTCAAAATAATGACCATATTACAAGCTTTTTTGAGTAAAAGTTATTTTGTAGCATACTTTAGTATAGCGAAGGTATGTTATAAAATAACTTTTTAATTTTTTTTCGGTATTGCGTGTATAAAGTATGCCAATATAAATTCGTTTTGAAATTCATAATTCGAATTTTACGATATGAGAGTAGATAAAAAGTATTTATAATATTAGTAGGATTAGTAGGATAAAATTTGATGAACATTTTGAAAACGCAATTTGCATTCGAATCCAAACTGTGACAATATGTTACTCTATTTATTGCAATTATATTATTTTTTTATTTGATTTGCTATCTAAAGTGTATAGTGAATGGAAAAGTTTCTTTTCTTCTGTTTTTAAAAATAAAAGCTTGCAATTGCTGGCTGTTCACGCCACAAATAAAGATTTTCTCGTATATTAATTCCGAATACGAGAAATGTCGATTGTACGAACAATATCTCATAAGATTATGGAAACTTGGCATTTGTAACACGTTGTTAAATTAAACAATCCTTATTAATATGACAGACGAAATTAATATCTTGTCTCATAACAGTTTTTTTTTTGTTTTATAAAATGCAAAGTTGAATGTAAATTGTTAAGGCAGGATCTCTTCACCATAACATTCAGCGAAAAGGGAAGTACTTCCACTTAGCTAGCGGTCTATGCTCGGGGAAAATTGAAATGTGTGATAGAGCCCTAATAGACTGAGCGGTCGCGGGATTTTTGGTAACGATCAAGGAAAAGGTTAGATTCATTTTCATGGGTTGTAGAGTGGTCCCCTAATGTGAATGATCTCGGTCTGCCTGCTCTCAGTGGTTGCAACTTCGAATTATAGCGCTTACAAGAGGCTTCATTGTGACGAAAAAAAACGATCAGAGAAATGGGTAGTTTTAGTACCTATTCAAAGTATGTCGTCTCTGTAGATGAAACAAGTTGGTCTGCCTGCTCATAGTGGTTGCATTTCTGAGCTATGACGTGCGCAAGTCACGTCATTGTTACGAAAAACAAACGATAAGGGAAATGGTCAGTTTCAGTACCTATTCAAAGTATAGTATCTCCACGTGTGAAATAAGTTGGTCTGCCGGCTCTCAAAGGTTGTATTTAAGAACTATCATTGTGTACGCAATACGCTTATTTGTAGAGAAAGCCTAAAAAAACTTTGAAAAACGGGACAATAGGCGAATTTTTAAGTGCACGCCGGCCGCTTGCGTATCTGTGACTATATGAGTCCCCTCCCCCACCTTAAGGCATATCTACACTCGCGCGCGAAAAGCCCCAAACCTCCCGCTAAGCAGTGTGCGTAGTGTGTAACCGATTTGAATCGAATCCACACACCCGCGCGTGAGTATGGAGAGGTCTTTATGCCTGTGCCACCGCGCACCCCCCATCCCCCCCACTTCCGGCTTTAGCGTCAATAGAGATGTTCAATCCGGGTGCCTTATATCGATATTCCGGATCGCCATGGATCGTAATTCACTGTATTGATCCAGATTATAGAATCTGGATTGATAGGCACGGCTACACGCTCGGTAAATAGTAAATACTGTGGCCCAGCGCCATAAATTTTAACCATGGAAAGTAAAATATTGAACATTCCATACAAATTACTTTCCATGGTTAAAATTTACTCTATGGCGATGGATCACAGTTAGTCTAAGCGGTCACGGGATTTTTGGTAACGATCAAGGAAAAGGTTAGATGCATTTTCATGGGTTAAAGAGTGGTCCCCTAATGTGAATGATGTCGGTCTGCCTGCTCTCAGTTGTTGCAACTTCGAGTTACAGTGATTATAAAAGGCTTCATTGTTACGAAAAAAAACGATCAGAGAAATGGTCAGTTTTAGTACCTATTCAAAGTATGGCGTCTCCGTAGCTGAAATGATGTGGTCTGCCGGCTCTCAGTGGTTGCATTTCAGAGCTATGACGCGCGAAAGTTATAACAAAATATTTTTTTCGTCAAATTGTATTTTTAAAAATACTTATCGATAGAACTCTTTATTATAATGAAAAAAATGTCTTAAGCCATTTTTGTCTAAAATGAATAGATTGGTCGAAAAAAAATACTTTATGTTTTTTTTTTGTATGGAATGAGATATTCAATGTGCTCTTTTGGCCAATTCCTAATTGTTTCTGCCTCAAAACTACTTCTGCGTCAATATTTTATTGTTATTTTAAACATTTAAATAATCCTACACTATCAACCAACGCGCGCCCAAAATTGTCCGTTTAATACATATTGGATTTCAAAACAGTATCGAATCGTAATTTTTAAGTAAAAACTGATTGTTTTGTCGTTATTTATTACTTTCTCATCAATTAAAATACAATAAAAGCCAACAAAACTTTCGGTCACTATTATTACTATGGATGACTTTTTTACCATAATAAATCAAATAAAACCAAAATAACATAATGCAGCGGGATGTTAAGTAAGGCCCAGGCGGGTTATTACAAACTAAAAAGTATTATTATTTTACAAGGAAAAAGAAAAAAAAAAGAGGAAAGGTTAATTCAGATCAATGATTAATATCATATTCAAATAAATGAAGTTTTTAAAATATTAACGATAGAAACTAAATTTTATTATGATTTTTAAAAACCTTTATATGGTATGGAAATCCTGAAACTGAGAACTTTGGTACATACAGCTCTTAAAATGCCGTTCAGATCACTTGGATGTATCATCATATCAGCTGCACGACACCCACTGCTGGGTATAGGCCACCTCCAAGGATCTCCACGACGAACGGTCCTGCACTGCTCGCATCCAGCGGTTTCCCGCGACCTTCATCAGATCGTCGGTCCACCGTCAAGGTGGACCGTGCGGGTCTACCCACGGAGCGTCGTCCGGTCCGCGGTCGCCATTCCAGAACCTTTCCCCCCCAACGGCCATCGGTTCTTCTCGCTATGTGTCCAGCCTACTGCCACTTCAACTGCGCAATCCTTCGAGCGATGTTGATTACTTTAGTTTTCCTGCGGATCTCCTCATTTCTGATTGGATCACGCAGAAAAACGCCGATTATGACTCTCTCCTTTGCCCGCTGGGTGACCTTGAGCCTCCTTATGAGACCCATAGTTTGCGGCCACGTTTCACTGCCGAAGTCATCACTGACAACACACACTGGTCATAGACTTTCGTCTTGAGACACTGAGGTAAATCGGACGGAAAGATGTTTTCGAAGCTGCCCGAATGCTACCAATCTGAGTTTGATTCGACGAGAGATCTCTTTCCCGCAGTTGGACTTACCTAACTGGACTGCCTGTCCTAGGTACTTCTATGTAATGGACAACAACTCCTAGTGTTCCCAATATGAACTGGAGTGGGCACAACATGGGCATTCGATATGATTTTCGTCTTATAAATGTTCATCTTGAGACCCACTCTTTGGGAAGCACTAACGGAAATCTTCGAGCACTGTGTTCAGGTCTTCCAAGGTTTTCGCCATAAGAACTATATCATCGACAAAACGAAGGTGTGTTAGGTACTGGCCATTCATTTTGATTCTGAGTCCTTTCCAGGCCTTAGCCTGTTAAGTTTAAAGATATCATCCAACGCAGCTGTGAATAGTTTCGGGGAAATAGTATCTCTCTGTCCCACATCTCGCTGCAGTTGGATACGATTTGTGCTCTGGTTCTGTACTCGGATCAACATGGTGGCATTTTCGTACCACATCACCTCGATATACCTGTAGTCTACTTGGAAACTTTGGAGAGACTGCAGCACCGCCCAGGTTTCAATCAAATCAAAGGCTTTCTCATAGTCCACGAACGCCAAGCATAATAGCAGATTTAATGGATGTGGTCTATGGTACTAATGCCTTTTCGGAACCCGACTTGTTTGGGAGGTTGAAAGTCGTCGAACTTACGAGCAAGGACCGGAATCGCTTTCCGTTAAAGGGGTTTTTAATTGGGTATTTCATGGACTTGTTTTCAAAAACCCTATCAATACGGTAACCCTATCGAAAGGGTAACCCAAGTAAGCACTTACCGAATACGAAAACCCTATCGGGGAAACCCTATGAAGGCTTTATGAAGGGGTTTTAAAACGAGTTCAAGCAATTTATACCTAGTTCCACCTGGGCCGAAGGACCAGGGGGCCTATTGTTGAATCGCTCTTGAATCGCGACTCAAATGTATGGAGGTTGAGTTAAATGTCGAACGAAAATCAGTAGAAACGAACGCTCGACGCCAGCCAAGCGATTCAAAAATAGGGCCCCAGAACCGCTTACCGTTAAAGGGGTTTTGATTGGGTATTTCATGAACCACTTACCGTTAAAAGGGTTTTTGGTTGGGTATTTCATAGACTTGTTTTCAAAAACCCTATCAATACGGTAAGCATAACGTCGACTAACCCTATCGAAAGGGAAACCCTATCATTTGGTAAGTTTTTATTAGGGTTTCCCTATCAATTGGGTTAACCAAAAAAGGGGTTTTCCGGTCGCTGTTAGCGAGCGAAACGATCAACGCATCAAAGTTACTTTGTTTGTATGAAAATTAAATTGTTTTTCTAATTATCCATATACATATTTAACATTATACATTGGGTCTTATTGTATGTCTCTAGTTAAGAAGCTAAGCCCTGTAAATTTTGGTAATCTTTATTTAATTTTAATTGTATTAGGTAGTCTATTCTTTAATATTAGTTAAGTCATGTTACGTGTGGTACTAAAAAGTTAATTTTCTTTAAATAAGGTGATACAGTTATTTTATTAAGCAAATCACTTAAAATTTTAGGTCTTCTTTGTTTCATTAAAATAAATGTAAGGACATCAGATAATGGTATTGAAATTAGCTTTGTAAATTAGCTTATTATATTCGTTGTGTTTTTGGATGAGTTGTTTAATGGTGATGTGATATATTGTATTGTAGTTTTTCCTGAGCCCAGCCTGTTTGATTGGTTGATTTTCATCAAGATTACCAGATACCATAAATAAATAAAAATAAATATTATATCTAGTAATGCCTTTGCAAAGACTTTGTATGTGTTTGAAATCAGTGAAATGGGCTTGTAGTTTCCTATTTCCTTCCTTGATCCTTTCTTATGTAAGAGTATTATGTGTGACTCTGCCCATTGTCTAGGTATAATAACCGTGCGTAGTATTTCGTTGAAAACTTTAGCCAGTATTGGCCCCATCTCTTCCGCAATACCTCTTAAGAGTTCGTTAGGAATTTGGTCAGGTCAAAACTATTAATGAAACAATTACAACTCAGATATTTATGGTTTTTTGTTGAGAACATTTTAGCTTTATATTTTAGTTGCGTTGTTATTATGGTAAAAACAATTGTATAATAGACCTTAACTGAACGTTTTGTTGGCTTTTCTAGTGTTAAAATTGATGAAAATAAAAGAATGGCAAAAAAAGTTTTTACTAAAAAATACAATTCCATACTGTTTAAAAATCCAAGCTGTGTGAATGTACAATTTTGGGCGCGCGTTGATAGTGTATGATTATTTTAAACGTTTGAAATAGTGACGCAGAAGTAGTTTTGAGGCAGAAACAATTAGGAATTGGCCAAAAGAGCACATTGAATATCTCACTCCATACAAAAAAAACATAAAGTGTAGGGGGGGGTGCTTCTACAGACGTGAAGTGCAGGAAAACGGACTTCCGGGCAGGCAGGAGCAGAAGAAAAAAGTCGTGCGTGATGGATTTGTGCTTACTTTTATTTAGTAAAGAAGCAAATTAATACACGTAGCGTGGTAGGGACGTCCCAACGGCCTTTTCCAAATAGGACGAAGGCGTCAGATGCGTACCGTAGTATCTAAGCAACTGTTCCAAGTAGTACTCTTTCCCAGGGAGGACGAGAGCATATGTGAGGATGCAGTAGCCTCGATATGAATCGAATGAATGACAAAACAAAATTATTGGGCTTACTTATATAAATGTACAAAAATCTCGACACCGCCGTTCAGGATTTGCACCATGCGGATTTAGCGCCATCTAGTATCGAGTAGCGGTACTCTTGTATTATAAGGTAAGGTAAAGTTGGTTTGTTACAATCTCCCCCTCAGTCCCTGAAGTCGTCCCGACGAGAGGGACTGGATTATTGGGTGTGTTTTCTAGGCCGTCCTCTGCCTCTCTTCACAAGAGTTTGTTGACCATCTGTAACAGGCTTCTTCTTGGGTCGTCCCCTTTTGCGTAGAGGTTGCACGGGTTCTGGTATGACGGACAAGTCTTCATGCTTAAAGGGAGTCAAGGCTGACGCATGATATACTCCGACGGGAATATCAGGAGTAGCTGGTGTAGCCACTTTGTATGAAGCTGGCCCATGTTTTTGCATTATTGTGTATGGTCCATCTCTGCGAGGTGCAAACTTAGCTGTCACTCCTTTAGATGCGTTACTTATGGGATGTAGGTTGACAAGCACTAAATCTCCCACTTCGTACTGAATGTACTTGCGTCTATGTTTGTCTACATATTCCTTCCGACCTTCTTCTTTCATTTCCTCAACTTCTTTTGTTCTTATTAAAATGTCAGGTAGTTGTTTTAGTTTAGGCGTTATCTCAGGTATTAGGTTTCCCGACACCATTATCTTTAATGTATCGTTATTCGTAGTAGGAACGTTCCAACAGCCCTTTCCAATTAGGACGAAGGTGTCAGATGCGTGCCGTAGAATGATATATGCTAGCAAAGCGACTGTTCCATATAGTACTCTTTCCAAGGAGGACGAGAGCGTAGGAGGATGCAGAAGTTGCGTTTCGTAAGTACGAAGGAACGTTCCGACAATCTTTTCCAAGTAGGACGAAGGCGTCAGATGCGTGCCGTAGAATGATATTATGCTTGCAAAGCAACTGTTCCAGATAGTACTCTTTCCAAGGAGGACGAGAGCGTAGGAGGATGCAGAAGTTGCGTATCGTAAGTACAAAGGAACGTTCCGACAATCTTTTCCAAGTAGGACGAAGGCGTCAGATGCGTGCCGTAGAATGATATTATGCTTGCAAAGCAACTGTTCCAGATAGTACTCTTTCCAAGGAGGACGAGAGCGTAGGAGGATGCAGAAGTTGCGTATCGTAAGTACGAAGGAACGTTCCGACAATCTTTTCCAAGTAGGACGAAGGCGTCAGATGCGTGCCTTAGAATGATATTATGCTTGCAAAGCAACTATTCCATATAGTACTCTTTCCAAGGAGGACGAGAGCGTAGGAGGATGTAGAAGCTAGTTGCATTTTTCGCTCAGCCGATGTCAGCAAACGGCTCGCATATTGAACTGGGTGTTCTTCGTTAGGCTCCCCCTATTCGAGAACTGCCCCTAGAGCGTAAGAACTGGTATCTTGCACTTGGTCTTTTGCGTGGATCTTTAGCGTATTAGCGACTTCCCTGCGCGCGTCCCGAGCGTACCACGTAACTTGCGCTTCGTGCTGTAGTTGGCCCACCGTTGGTCGCCAGTTTGTAGGGGGGGGTGCTTCTACAGACGTGAAGTGCAGGAAAACGGACTTCCGGGCAGGCAGGAGCAGAAGAAAAAAGTCGTGCGTGATGGATTTGTGCTTACTTTTATTTAGTAAAGAAGCAAATTAATACACGTAGCGTGGTAGGGACGTCCCAACGGCCTTTTCCAAATAGGACGAAGGCGTCAGATGCGTACCGTAGTATCTAAGCAACTGTTCCAAGTAGTACTCTTTCCCAGGGAGGACGAGAGCATATGTGAGGATGCAGTAGCCTCGATATGAATCGAATGAATGACAAAACAAAATTATTGGGCTTACTTATATAAATGTACAAAAATCTCGACACCGCCGTTCAGGATTTGCACCATGCGGATTTAGCGCCATCTAGTATCGAGTAGCGGTACTCTTGTATTATAAGGTAAGGTAAAGTTGGTTTGTTACAAAAGTATTTTTTCCGACCAATCTATTCATTTTAGTCAAAAATGGCTTAACACATTTTTTTCATCATAATAAAGAGTTCTATCAATTAGTATTTTTAAAAATACAATTTCACGAAAAAAATATTTTGTTATAACTTGCGCGCGTCATAGCTCTGAAATGCAACCACTGAGAGCCGGCAGACCACATCATTTCAGTTACGGTGACGCCATACTTTGAATAGGTACTAAAACTGACCATTTCTCTGATCGTTTTTTTTTTCATAACAATGAAGCCTCTTATAATCGCTGTAACTCGAAGTTGTAACTACTGAGAGCAGGCAGACCGACATCATTCACATTAGGGGACCACTCTATAACCCATGAAAATGCATCTAACCTTTTCCTTGATCGTTACCAAAAATCCCGTGACCGCTTAGACTAACTGTGATCCATCGCCATAGAGTAAACTTTAACCATGGAAAGTAATTTGTATGGAATGTTCAATATTTTACTTTCCATGGTTAAAATTTACTCTATGGCGCTGGGCCACAGTATTTACTATTTACCGAGCGTGTAGCCTATGCCTATCAATACAGATTCTATAATCTGCCTTTCTATTGTCTAATTTAAAAATCTATCGCAATCGCTTTCAGGATTTAACACATTGAAGCTTCTTTTTGTCACAAATGAAAACTTGCCAAAGAAATGCAGCAATGTGTCACATCCATATGTCGAACGAAAGCGATTGCGATAGATTTTTAAAATTAGACAATTAGCCCCCTGGATCAATACAGTGAATTACGATCCATGGCGATCCGGAATATTGATACAAGGCACCCGGATCGAACATCTCTATTGACGCTAAAACCGGAAGTGGCGGAGGGGGGGGGATGGGGGGTGCGCGGTGGCACAGGCATAAAAACCTCTCCATACTCACGCGCGGGTGTGTGGATTCGATTCAAATCGGTTCCACACTACGCACACTGCTTCGCGGAAGGTTTGGGGCTTTTCGCGCGCGAGTGTAGACATGCCTTAAGGTGGGGAGGGGACTCATACAGTCACAGATACGCAAGCGGCCGGCGTGCACTTAAAAATTCGCCTATTGTCCCGTTTTAAGTTTTTTTAGGCTTTCTCTACAAATAAGCGTCTTGCGTACACAATGATAGTTCTTAAATACAACCACTGAGAGCCAGCAGACCAACTTATTTCACACGTGGAGATACTATACTTTGAATAGGTACTAAAACTGACCATTTCCCTTATCGTTTTTTTTCGTAACAATGACGTGACTTGCGCACGTCATAGCTCAGAAATGCAACCACTATGAGCAGGCAGACCAACTTGTTTCATCTGCAGAGACGACATACTTTGAATAGGTACTAAAACTACCCATTTCTCTGATCGTTTTTTTTTCGTCACAATGAAGCCTCTTGTAAGCGCTATAATTCGAAGTTGCAACCACTGAGAGCAGGCAGACCGAGATCATTCACATTAGGGGACCATTCTACAACCCATGAAAATGAATCTAATCTTTTCCTTGATCGTTACCAAAAATCCCATGACCGCTTAGACTATAACGGCTGAAGGTAGAGATTAGAGACACCATTTTTGGAGGGTAGATACCAGTGGCGAGGGGTGAAATTATGGCGAAGGTAAGCCGCTCTACAAAAATCATGAAAAATGTAGTGATCTGCATAGTGGATCAGTGGGGTGGGATTTCCAAAAGGTAAGCCGATGGGAATCGGCTTGTATGGACCCTTCGCCACTGGTAGATACCTTTCATGGTGTAGGTGAACACTAAGTAAGGGTTTTGGATAATTCCCGTTATACAAGGTGCTACAGGATGTTCTAGTTTGTTAATGATTTTATGGGAAAACAAAAATGTGTGAAATAAGTCGCGGGCAAAAGCTAGTCAAATATAATAACTCAGCGTAGACATGAAAATAATATAAGTAAGAAGAACAAACACACTTTAACAGTTTTAATTAGAGACGCTTTGAATTTTCATTAATTACCCACTTAACATACTCAACGAGTACAAGTATACTCACTAAAATTAACACATACTTGCTAATAGGTACTCACTTTCTCGTTTATGCAGTCCCATGTTTGCTTTGTCTAGACGCAGCACATCACTACGCAACACTAGCACTTTCTAGAACATTTCACTTTTAGTAACATCACTATTCTACGTGCGAAAAGTTACACTGAGGACTCACAGTTGGTTACGTCACTTTTCTTGATAACATGCAAGGTATGGAGAATTTTTAATACTGAAACGTGGAATGAGGATTTATTTTAGGACGAAAGTTTTAATTAATACCCAATGCAAACTACAATGTAATAAATATTATGAACAACTTTTTTTATGGAAACAAACCTGAAATAGCGAAAAAAGTTTCATACATTTTACCGGTTTTTTTTGTATTTTATTTACTTGATTAAATGCTTTGATTATTTTTATTATTTACCACTAGCGGGCGCAGGCGACTTCCATCTGCGTGGAAAGATTTTTTTTTGGTAATCCCTCTCGAAAATACTTTTTTTTGGGATGAAGGTACTCTATGTCCTTCTCTGTACCCCTGACAGAAAAAAACATAGAGTAATATATTGTAGGTAATCCTTACTAATATTATAAATGCGAAAGTCCGTTTGATTATTTACTTGTTTGTTACGCCTCCACGTCTTAACTACTGAACCGATCATCATGAAATTTTACACACATGCTGTCAGGGGTGCAGAAAAAGACATAGAGTGCCTTTCATCTCGAAAAAAGAACTGTTCCCGAGGGATAGACAAAATACTATCCACGCAGACGAAGTCACGGGCGGTAATAATATAATATTAGTAAGCATAGAGTAAGTAAGTAAGTAAGAGTAAGTATTTGTTTGTATATGTTTTAACATTTCACTTTAAGTAACATCACTATTCTACGTGCGAAAAGTTACACAGGGGACTCACAGTTGGTTACGTCACTTTTCTTATAACATGCAAGAAGAATTTTTAGAAGTATAATTAAATCGACTATGAATTTGTGTACACCTAGCCTTACAACACATACTCTTGGGAACTGTTTTAAATGCAATTACGGCTAGAACGAAAGCAGACCTCACAATTAACATTTTACCCACATTTCGTTTTCGCTTTCGTCGGTCGAAAGCAGACGAATCCGAATTATAATTGCACAAGCGATCGCCCGCGACTTCGTCCGCGTGGACTTTGATCTAGTTGGCGTATCAAGATGAAACATACGCCACATTTTAAGTTGGACTTTTAGAAATACAGCTGTGAAACCAAATCCAATGTGGTGCAGCCGTTTTTGCGCGATGCGTGTACAAACATAAAGACAGACAGATAGACAAAAATTCTAAAATTATTGTTTCGGCCTCTATTTGTCTTATACAACACGTAAAAGGCCTAAAGCCGAATAAGATAGATAGAGTAGAGTACAATGCATACAACCCCTGAAAATTATTATAGTCCCTTAAACTGACACTTTTTCTTTTGTCTTTTCTTTTAATAATCTACATAGTGTAGACCAAAATTGTGTTTTTCTTTTGCCTGGGATTGATTATTGAAAAGAATAGTATATTTGCGTATAGGGTTGTCACTTTCCATAGAAATAAAAAATGGGTTATTATAAAACACCATTTAAAGTCTCCTTATTATGTTTTCTTATATACATATATATATTTTTTCATTCTATTTATTTAATGTACATAATCTTCAATATCTTTAATGTACAGACATCGACCAAAGACGTTTTTTATATATGTAATTGTAGTTGTTCTGAGTTTGAGCCCACGTTAATGAGGGACTGTTTGGATTATGCATTTTAATGACCCTGGGAGTTTGGAGGCTGTTTAGGAATTCTCTTAATTGTATCTCATTAGTTCCGTAATTTTGATGTTTAAGGGCTTTCTGTAAAAATGGCTCATTTATTTTAGAAGAAGTTCTTCTAAACTGGTAATATTTATGCTGAATATGTAGCTATAATATTCCTGGAACTACCTCTATACAATGGGAAAATCGTTCTTTCGGACCATCAAACTGAACAACTTTTATGATGGGACCAACTCTTAAATCGTGAAAAAATATTCAGCTGTTTCATACAAAAATTAATAACGAAATTATAAAAATGTATGAAACAGCTGATTTTAATTTCGCGAATCCCATTTTGATCGTCTAGGAGGTGCTTGATGTCAAGCAGCTAGGTACCCATCTCTATTTAGAATTCGAACGTTGGTGCCCATCGAGGAATTAAATTATATTTTTAATTGATTTTGTTTGCGCACCGAAAAGGTGCGCATCGAGGTATAGTTTAGGTGCGCAACGTTAGATGCGCTTCAAAATGGGTGCGCTACGAAGAATACATTATATTTTTATTTCTGCAGAAAAAATACAATCATAACGAAAATCTGTCAAATCAATTCGTGATCAATCAAAAATCTGATAAAACGAAAATAGCACAGGCAAGGTGTAATTATATACACACATCAACTTTATCTAGGGGTGTTATTTTCATACAAACGAGGTAACTTTGAAGCCTTGGTTTCCTGCCACGGATGTACTATGCTGTGATCTGATGATGGCCATCCAGGGAGTGAATGGAGGAGATTTAGATCGCTGTACACACCCAACTGATCTGACCAGCATTCTAAAAGATTAAAGGACATGTTTAAAAAAACCGCGAAAATAGCATGAAAATGTATGGAAATCCTGAAACTGAGAACTCTGACCCATTAATCTTTTAGAATGCTGATCAGATCAGTTGGGTGTGTATAGTGATCTGAATCTCCTCCATTCACTCCCAGTATGGCCATCATCAGATCACAACACGGTTCATCCCTGGCAGAAAACCAAGGCTTCAAAGTTACCTCGTTTCTATGAAAACCCGTATCCCTAGACAAAGTTGATGAGTATATTTTTCAAATTCAATTATTCAACACAATATAATTCAGATTATCAAGTCGACCTTACCACGTATGGTTGTACCCTAATCACGTGCGGTGCGGGTGCGGTGCGGCGAGCCGTGTCGACCGACTAAATTACTCATTAGCAATTTAATCGATTGGTCGGTCAGTTGCGAATTGTAGCCTCATACGATTACATCATCGATTAATAAGATAGGTGCAGGTTTTTTTTGTAATATGCGTATGGCAACATTAGGATTTGATTTAATACCCCTTTTTATTTAATTAATCCTATTGCATTCAATGGTAAAACTCTTTATTTATGTATCATGGTTGAATGAAACCCTAATAGTACTTTTTACATACCTACTTGACAGTATTATCACTATTAACTCATTTATATTTAGTGAGGGCTTTTCAAAGTGACATTTAAAAAATAAAAATTATAACTATTTGCCTCACTAGATGGCGTTAATTGAAAGAGAAGTGTCAAAATTGGCATTTAAAATAAACAGCCTGTACCAAAAAGGCAAGTTAGCGATCGCTGGCTGACATCCACCGCAGCCTGGCGCAACTCTCTCAGAAAAAAAACGATCTATGAAACGGAAGCGAATTTTTAACCCGTCTAAGTTTGAAAGAACGTTGACAATCCACAAAGCAGTAGATAATTGACAACATTCGAATTTAGGCGTATTATACTTCGCCCCATCAAAGAGTATTCTTCATCTTTGACCGTTATACTGCCAATGCCGTTTAACGTGTCTCTTTTGTTTGTTTTCGTCGAATTCGCTTCCGTTTCATACTCACTATACCTATATACTTTTTGTATGACACTCCCGTCTCTTATAACGCTAGTTATTTTTACATTCTCTTTGATCCACCGAAAGAGAAACATTTCAGGATTACATCTGTCTGCCTACCTGAGTATACTCTTAGCACATCGACACATACATTTTTATCAACGCCATCTATCGAGCCTACACTCTTTTTGTCATTTTGAAAAGCCCTCATATGAATTTAAACTTTTTTTTAGTAAGAGAGCAATACATTGAAATGAAAAAAAAAACAGTGACAGTCTGTAACTGACTACGTCACTCGATGCCTGTGCGTGTGCTACCAACGATGACACAACGATATTTCGCAGCCGCTCCGCACCAGTGGACGAACTAACCTGTGAGGTAACGGGGGCAAAGAACGCAATGTGACGAAAGAAAAATACTAGCCTGTGATATCGGCGACTTGCGTATTGTATACGCAACTATTGTGATCGTATTTCTAATGAGGGCCATTCGAAGTGATATTTAAAAAAAAATAAAAATAGCAACTATTCTATTTGCCTTACTAGGTGGCGTTGATGGAAAGCGAAGTGTCAAAATTGGCTTTTAAAATAAATAAATTTAAAAAAATGTTAAAAACACGACTGCCCAGCCAAAAACGAACTAAAAAGATAAATAACAAGGTCTCATTGCAGTCGGGTCACCGTTTTGTGGAACAATTTTCAATTAAAGAGGTCCCCCGACTGCAATGACAACTTGTTATTTATCTTTTTAGTTCGTTTTGGGCTAGGCAGTCGTGTTTTTAATATTTTTTAAAATTTATTTATTTTTATTTCACACATTTTAGTGACAAATTATATAGTTTTGAAATGTGCTCATTATGGACTTTCATTTGATGGTCATATGAAAAAAAAATCACATTTGAAAATGGCGTGCTTCAGTCGCTATATCAACTTTTTTCAAAAAAAACATAGCCAGTGTCACTCGGAATGATGTAAGGATTCTAACGATACCCCATACATTCAAATCTGTTGAGCCATTTAGAAGTTATGGTGGAATAAAGAAACTCACATACCCACAAACATACATGAATCCTGAACACACCTACACTCTTTTTGCTTTGGGCAGTCGTGTAAATAAACGGCCTGTACGTACCAAAGAGGCAAGTAAGCGCTCGCTGGCTGACATCTGCCCAAAGAGAAACATTTTAGGATTACATCTGCCTGCCTACCTGAGTACTCTTCGAAGCTTAGTAAAAAAAAACATATTGACACATACATTTTTATCAACGCCATCTATCGAGCCTACAGTTTTTTGTCATTTTGAAAAGCTCTCATTTTAAGTTACCTTCTATTTTCTCTGGTATACCTACGTTTGGATATTTATGACTAGTTTCACATCACTGTTGTCTGCATAACGTAGGTAAAGAGAAGAATCGGATGACACCTACATTGATTTAATCATTTAATTTATTAAACTATAACTGTCTTATTCAGAGGGCGTTCGTTAAACTAGGGTCAAAGTTAACATAGCGTTAGACTGCGGACTAACGCCATTTTAGCGCAAATCGTATTCAGAGTGACAGTTTAACGTTTAGTCCCACCGTTTAAGGATTTAAAGGTGCATCGTGATTGGTTTACAAGCATTAAACCAGGTTTTGTTAGAACAGTCTTGCACCCCAGTTTTGTGAAACATCTCTGAATAACACAGTAAGTGTTTACTCACTTTTGAGTACCTAGTCTAACAAAATTTCATCAACAAAATGGTTAAAAGACGTAGTGTCACAAACATGCGACGTGAATGCAAACATTTGTAAAATCTCCCAGTCTATTCAAACTAACAGCTGATTCATGTCAAATAATCAGTTAGACGTATATAAATTACACTATTTTAAATAGGCAACATACACACTAAAGAATCAGATGGTACGTTTTCACCGGTTCTGATAAGTTTCAGATAAAAACCTGAATGTTTCATGGAAATTCTATTCCAACCTGTGAGACTGAAGAGCTGTGCAATCCAGAATAAAACATAATAAACCGCAGAATATATGACGCAATTACTTTGTATGTTTTATAGACACTACACTACTACATTAACCATCTGATTATGTCTGCAATACATTCATTAGTATTACTTTAACAGTGTCACTACTGACGCGCGGTCGACAGTATCTGCGCGCACGCAGTTCTTAGCACCGTCGGATGTGACGTAATCAAGGTTGTTTATGTTGCATGTTGTGATTTTCTATCTCTATGATTGCTGTTAATGTTTGCATGAGATTAAGACAATGGACGGAGTAATAGGTATACAAATTGCCTGTCAAGGTTAGATCTAATTAGTTTGAACTTATGGGGAAAGTTGAAATGTTTCTAAACTTTAAAAAAAATTAAGAATGTACCTAAGCATTTTTAGTACGACAGTTGTACAAAAATAGTTCATGGGTTTTCATGACAACAAAGTTAGACAATAATGAGTGAGTAGGTAATAATAATAATAATATAATAATAATAATAGTTTATTGATTTCCACCACAAACAAGTTACAATACAATATAATATATAATACAAATTAGAGAACTATATGCGGACAAAACTTGTTTGTGGAGACCTATCTAATGTCTATACATAGAAAAAAATAAACCATTTGATTATTTTTGGATAACTTATAATAATAGGTTAATTTATCATGAAGTTCCATAAAGCCGGCGACATACAGACGGAATCCCGTTTCGGAATTCCGAACGGAATATCGATAATGTATGAAATTACCGTACAAAAAATTTGTATGGATTAGCTGCGAAGAATTTTATGTATGGAATTCTGTCTGTTTGTGGCCAGGCTAAGTGTTGTAAACGTGCCAGTGTGCAATGCAAAAAAACCGGCCAAGTGCGTGTCGGACCACGCGCAGTATGGTTCCGTAGTTACGTTATACCATACCATATTGAATACCACTATAATTTTTCGTCTGCAAAAATAACTTTGTTTTTAACAGTGTTTGTATGAATGACATAGTTATATTTGCGGTTTTGGAAAATGTACTATATCTCAAAAACTGATAGCTATATCTCGTTCAAACCATTTTCGTTGAAAGTGTTTATTAAGAACTATAACATTTTTTTTTTTTAGATTTTTCGCTTTTTTATTTCAAAAGTTAAAGGGGGGACACATTTTACCACTTTGGCAGTGTATATCTTTCAAACGGTTGACTTTAAGAAAAAATTGTCTTAAAAACCTCATTGTCATTTTTAAAGACCTATCTATAGTCACCCCGCACGTATTGGTTTGATGAATTTTTTTTTCAGTTTCAGTTCCATGTATGGGGAGCCCCCTTAATCTTTTATTTTTTTATTTTTGTGTAAAAATAGTAAAGCGGTTTACAGAATACAGCTTCCTACCAAGTTTCAACTATGTAGTCCTAAATATTTTCGGAATACAATGCCTGTGACATACGGACGGACAGACGGACAGACAGACATGACGAATCTATAAGGGTTCTGTTTTTTGCCATTTAGGCTACGGAACCATAAAAAGTTATTTTAAAAACTTTAAATATTTTATTTAAAAAAAGCTGCTTTCTAAACTTTGAAGTAAGATATCTCAGAAAGTTCCTAGCTTTGGTAAATGTAAATGGCTAATGCAATGCATTGGGATTCACCCGGACACTTCACTCGCGGCTCGTTCTGAAATCAGGAAAACTTATTTCGGAAAACTTCCCATTGAGATGGTTGCATGTGAAAAGGATGCTCCATTTTAATTGAAAAGATGGATTATGCTAATACTTTGTAAAAATATTTGCCTGGTGATTTTAAATAGAATAGATTTATTTCTTGATTAAAGTCTAAAACCGCAAACGCTTTGTAAATGTAAAATTCTGTGATTTAGCCAAATATGCTAAGCAATTATTGATACAATTAAAAACATCCTCTGACATTCTTATGTAATTGCCGCTATTAAAGTACTCATATACCGTATACCACATATTGGAAGTGGCATCATAAGCCTTTATTCGCTTTAAATAGAGTGTATTTTTGCTTGCAACTTTAAGGTTATTGTTTGAAATAATGACGATGTAAGGGAAGTGAGATTTCTTAGTAATAACACGTGCAAAATCAGTAGCGTAAAGTTTTAGTGCTAATCTGCGAACATTTTGCTCGTGTGATGAGATTTTGATGATAAAAATGTAATTAATGCAATCACCATGATTTATGAGAGTGAAATATAAAGCTTGTCACACACGCATGTTCTAAGAGTATTGTTGATTTTTCTTTTTCTATTGAGGAAATTCTTTAAACTACCTATGCAAAACCACAAAAAAATAAAGATTGTTGAAGGCAAATTTAAATTTTTCGAGTCTAATAATTTGCTATCGAATAAATTGAAAAAGCCGCTTCAAAACTTTGAAGTGAAACATTTCAGAAAGTTCCCAGCTTTGGAAAATGGCTAAAGCATTGGGATTCACCCGGGCACTTTACTCGCGGCTTCCGAAATCAGGAAAACTTAGTAATTTCGGAAAACTTCCGATTGAGACGTACTGATTTGAAAGTTAACTCTTTTAAGTATTATGTGAGAATGATGCTCCTTAGACAGGAAGAAAAAATAAACAGGGTTATTTGTAAAACACAAACAACTTCGCAGGAGTAAATTATTAACATCATATACAACAACATTTGTGCTACAACTTTTCCAAAAACAGACAAAAAAATCCGACTTTTCATATAAAACTCGATCAGCTGTTCGGATATCTGTATGGCATCCATTACACGGTAGGTTTTGCTGTCAGTTTAACCACAATCACGGGCTGTGACGTGACTGACGATACCTACCGTGTAATGTAGTGACTGATGGTTGCATGATGTGATTTGTTCTTTCGATCAGTCAATCAGTCAAACGTAATTCATGACTGATGGAATTTGACTGACGCTTGCATGACCATGTAATGGCTGCCTTAGGAAAGTCGATTTTTTTTTTGTCTGTTTTTGGAAAAGTTGTAGAACAAAATGTTGTTGTTTATGATGTCAGTATAATCTACTCCTGCGAGGTTGTTGGTGTTTTACAAATAACCCCGTATAAAATTTTGTTTCATATACCAGGTCGTGGTAATAATTTGTAGTGATGTTTAAAGTTTATGGTTCTTAGTTAAGATTTCTAAGAAAATAAGTTTTTTTATTTCCCGATAAAAGCTCTCTTCTTTTATCGGGAAATAAAAAACTTATTTTCTTAGAAATCTTAACTATAAACCAGGTAGAACCATAAACTTTAAACATCCCAAGATAAAAAATCGTAGCTTTACAATAAATTCAAGTTGGTTTTTATAAGAGTTATCTCCTGAATTTTATAGCAAAAGTTATTAAGTTTAAAGATCTATAGGAAACAATAACCTAATTAAAATTACTTATCAAATCGTCATAACTTTAATACGAGTAATTATAATGATCGATGTAACGGCATGACCTATTCGAATAATAAAATCTTTATAAAGGCACGTCGGTTCTGACACAGTTTCCTTTTGTGACACATTTACGCTGCGTATGCGTGACCGATACGCGTGACGCTCACGAACTCTGTGACGACAAGGTAATGTTAGTTTTTATTGTGAGTGTAAAATAATAATTTGTTTATTTACTAGCTGAGGTCAAAATAGTTACCTAAATCATAAAGACAACTGATTTGATAATTTTCTTGTTGTTGGTTTCGTAACATAAAATATTGTATTTGAAAATTATCCTTATTGACACTGTATGAGATGAAAATGTAAGTATAAAAAATATATATTCATAGCCTATCATTTCTTCTCTTATATTCATAGCCTATCATAGAAATTGTATTAAACTTAAAGTTACTGGGTAATGACGTTTAGTACCATTATACGATACAGGGTGTCCCAAAACTTTGCCACACGGAGGGAACGTACCTTAAATATTGAGGATAGGAAATTTTATTGAAAGAAGACTTAATTTTGAAATTGAATTGCATTCAAAGATTTTTTTAAATCGCATTCGTTTCGATACCAATTGATATAATACGTAAAATTTAAAATTTAAATTACATATGGTCTATCTTTTCTATAAGATGCTGTGTCCCTTTCGATAAAATAAACAAAAGAAAATTCTTATGGTGGCCTTGATTCCTGGTTGGGGCAGACGATTTTTCAAAAATCTTTGAATGCAGTTCCAGTTATGTTTAAAATCAAAACGAAGTCTTCTTTCAGTAAAATTTACTATCTTTAATATTTAAGGTAGGTACCTACTATCCCTTCGTGTGGCAAAGTTTTGGGCCACCCTGTATATTCTGTGGTAATGAAATGATTTTAATAACAACTCAGCACTATTATGCACAGTACCGATCCTGCCTACACTGCCAAGTGCCAAGCTTCAAATTCCACTAGAAACATCCGATTGTTACAATGGAAAAAAATATTGATCATAGCAGCTCGCAAGCGCATTCGTGAATATTTTACAAACTCGAAAGCCGATTGGTAAACATAGAGGATCGGTTCAGTCATTGACGCATTATTTCTGTACAAAAGGATGGCTAATGAGCACATGCCCAGCCAGATGGTTAGCGCTTGTGGAAATAAATTCAATTGTTTATTTCTACTCACATTGAGGCTATTTTACCGAAAATAGCTGTTTGTAGAATCTAAAACGCATGAATCGATGATTACCTCTACATAGTTAGTTCTTTTTAAGGTGGTTGTACTAGCAAAACGTGGTTTTTAGTAGGTTTTCATTCTCTATCTCCTCTTTATTTAATGATTATTAAAACAAAGTAAAGGAGAGGAGTTTAATTGGAGCAGAGCGAAAAGATGATGATCTTTTACTTCTACTACTACATGCAGAGTACATTTTATTATTATTTCTTAGATAAATTAATTTTAATTAATTACTGCGGAATAACATTGCTGATTTCTTGTTTTTTTATAAAACACTTTTTTCAATTTACCTATATAAAAATAAAATTTAATATTTTAACAATGCCATACTGCCGTGTCTCCAACTTTCTAGGGTCCGTGAATTTTGGCCAAGCTTTGTGTAGGTTACATATTAGTTTTCAAAAATTTTAATAGATGTCGGTAATAAATTATATCTTAGTTTTTCAATTTTTTAAATAGATGTCGCTAATAAATGACTCGCGAACACTGACATGAAAAATTTTTTTTTTATCTCACAAAGTAATGTAGAGCGTGGCGGGGTGAGGGGAGTCAAATCATTAGCTGTCACTTCACCAAGAGCCGCCTTAATAAACAAAATACAATTACTATGACTACTTTATTTAAAAAACCCTTATTCTAAAACGTGCTGTAGAACTGATGCCGTCGCAGCAATATCATAATATAGTATCAGCCGGATCAGCCCCCTACTCAAATGGCCGACATTCTATGCGTTAGAACGCTACGTTTACAATAAACAGTAAACTATAAAAGTACATGCCATAAACTTGTCAATTCCGTACAATATATCAAAGCTGAGATTTACATAAGTTTACGACATGTGATTTAATCGTCTATTGCTCATTTTTACGCTTTAAAAGTAAGCGTAGCGTTCAACCGTATAGAATGTTGGCCATTTCAAAATGGGGGCAGTTTTAAGTCTAGTAAGAAGGAACATTGTTTACATATTTTATCATTAATTGTTTGTCATTTTGTAATGGAGTAAAATGATTAAATATTATTTAGGTAGAAAACTCGGGTCAGCCAAACGTGAGTTAATCGCGGAGAAACATACATACATGCGGGTCAAACTGAGAACCTCCTTTTTTTAAGTCGGTTAAAAAACTACACACAAGATATCCCTTTTCCAACATAAAAATAATTATCTTATTCAGTTCATAAACAAAGAAGTTATACGACTGATCATCGAGGTAGTTCACTCAAAATCATACTATTTTCGTGCTTTTTTCAAGATTACTTGAAAAGTACTGAACCGATTTCAAAATTTAAAAAAATGGGACCAACTTGAATTTTTGCCTGCTGGAGTACAAATCCCTTTTTTTATTCTAAAAGCCCCACCCGACTTCAATAGACGTGTTTTTATTATTACGAATATTATTTCTTGCTTTTTAGAGGTAGGTTTTTTGAAGTCGGTTTTTTGTTTTTTTAAACAATTTTTTATTTTTTTATTTTTAGTGTAGGTACCTTTTGTATTAGGTAGTGTAGGTATATTATTTAGGTAGAAATTAAAATCGGCTCAGCCAAACGTGAGTTAATCGCGGAGAAACATACATACATGCGGGTAAAACTGAGAACCTCCTTTTTTAAGTCGGTTAAAGTCGGTTAAACACTTAAGATATCCCTTTTCCAACAAAAAAAGAATTACCTTATTCAGTTCATAAACAAAGAAGTTATACGACTGATCATCGAGGTAGTTCACACAAAATCATACTATTTTCGTGCCTTTTTCAAGATTACTTGAAAAGTACTGAACCGATTTCAAAATTTAAAAAATGGGACCAACTTGGAAGTTTACCTAATGTAATAACGTTTTAATCATTTCAATCGGTTCAGCCGTCTTCGAGTAATCGGTGTACATACAAAAAAAAACGGGTCGAATTGAGTACCTCCCTCCTTTTGAAGTTGGTAAAAAGGTGGAGTTGGCATAAGAGCGGCGGCGTGGCGTTGTTATATACATTGTTGTCTTTACGAAAGAAAAAAAATAACAAAGCCATAAATTAGTATTTTTCCAGCATATGCTGGCATCAACTTAAATTGTTATGAGTACGATGTCTCTGCCTTGTCTACACAATTTATAGGGCAGCGACCTCTGTTTGTCTTTGCTTTAGTATAGCCACAGAATAGCTAATAGTACAAGTGTATATAGCAGCCTATTTGCTCTATAGGCGAGGTTATTGTATAAATTATAGGCATAATCAAATAGGGCAAATTACGCCATTTCATTTGAGACAGAAAATTGTTGTTTACTGTGTTTGAAGTGTCATGAGTTTCGTGAAAGATGGAGACGAACCCTTTGATTTCGCCAAAATTGGTTAGTAGGTATATAAAAGTTGGTTTGAGTTTATGCTGTCGATATTACCTTACTATACGAAGATGGAGTTTGAGTATAGAAACAAAAATACTTTTTATGTACTTATAAGCAGCGAACTAAAATCTATGGAAGTGTAATTGCAAAAAATAAAAATGGCATTTCGCACAGCATTTAGTATTTTAAAGAAAATGGAGAGTTTATATTAGAAAATTGACGTCCTGTGTAGTCAAGCCTTCTAATTTTAGTTTTTTTTAATACTACAATTTTAATAATGTGTCATTATAACATCAATTTTACAAGGATGACCACTTTCAAATACAAATAGTTTTTTTAAATTTGACATGAGTTCATATGCCAGTAGCCTAAAGGCAGTGACATCATTCCACTATAGATATAATGAATATTTTTATAATGATGAAGTATGACCTATTTGACTAGCCAATAAATGTAAAGAAGAATGATCATTTTTGATCTGCCAAAATTTATAATATTAATTATAAATTTTGGCAGGTCATAAGAAGTAATAAAATTATATTATAAAGAAGTATTGTAGCTCATAAACTTGCATTTTTATTGTTATTTATAAATTGCTTACTAAGATAAAAATCGGCAATAAGTACAGAAATAGAGAAAATTCATAATAAACATTAGCAAAAATTACAGTTAGATCATATTAATTTTATCTCAACAAATACTAGTGTTCTACGGTCATGGCAACTATTCATCTTTTAAAAAAGGTATTTGACAGGTCAACACTTGTATGGGAAATGGTCATTGTTATTCAATGTCAAATGTCATAAGAAGTTGAAGGTTTCTTTAGTTTGTTAAGTTGTTAATCTAAGTTAGTGATTTATTACCTACTAGCTTTCGCCCGCGACTTCGTCCGCGTGGACGTGGAAAATGGTTCCATATAGTTTGATGGTCCCTCATATTCGTAAGGCCTTTGTAAAGCTATACCAACCAGTTTGTATTTGGCTATTACCAAACAGTTTGTATTATGATGTCATATTATTAGTCGTCAACTTGGCTATCTATTATTGGTATATTAGTATATGCACGTCCTACAACACAATTCAGCGCTACAGACTACAGTGCGACGTTAGGATAGCGCTCTAGCGCGCGCTAAGTACGCGTTCTGTTTGACAAAGCCGTCTTTCACAATTATAATACAACGTGTTCCAAAAATTAAAGGATTTCAGACTTGGTCCCATAGTAAAAGTTGTTCAGTTTGATGGTCCCTATCTACCATATTCGGCATTAGGGGTATTTTTGTAACACGTTGTATCCTACTAATATTATAAATGTGAAAGTTTGTGGGTTTGGATGTTTGTTCCTCAATCACGCAAAAAATACTGAACGGATTTGGTTGGAATTTGGCACACAGATAGAAGATAGCCTAGATTAAAACATAGAATACTTTTTATCCACGGGAACGGGAACCACGCGGGTGAAACCGCGGGCGGCCGCTAGTTAGGATATAAATGTTCATTATTATAATATTAGTACGATATCCATAACCCGTTCATGCCCCGTTCCCGTTCTCGTTCCTGTTCCCGTTACCGTATTATTTCAGCCCTTTAGGAATTTTAAGCATTTCCACCCTGTTGAACTGTTGTGTCTTTGTAGTCCAAGTCTAGTCCGTCGTCCGTAGCAACGTTGCATCGCAGACCATGGTTTGGTTTGTTTTGGATTGTCATAAAACTACCAAAATCCAAATCACTTTACTTGTACTATTTGAATATGAGGAGTTCCCTTGTGTATGTGTATCTTCGAAGTTCAAGGTCCAATATCGATGAAATTAAAATGTGACCACTCTTGAAGTATACCCTTTCAAACAAAAAAAGAATCATCTAAATCGATACATAAACAAAGATGTAATGTTCGAAAATCCGTGAAAACACGTGTGATGGCAAGCTAAATAATTGTCATTTTTCAGGATTATGAAAAAACTACCAGCCAGATCTCTGTAAATTTTTTATGGGACCACACACAAGTTTTGTTCTTTGAGATAAAAAAAAAATTTTATAAATTGGATAACAACTGACGAAGTTATGGTAAAACATACATAAAAAAAATAAAAAAAAAATACCGTCGACTTGAGAACCTCCTCCTTTTTTTGAAGTCGGTTAACAAATGCCATTTTCGCAATCAACTCCCATTAAACCTCATTAAGGACTTATATATCGATATTAGGCTTTTTATACCCCATTTACCCTCCAAAGGGTTGATTTTCAGAAATTACGAAATATGCGTTTGCTTATTTGTTTACAGAAGTACTCCTATAGTTTCAAGTCGGATTGTCTATTTTATATTTTTTCCATACAATTTTTTTTTACCCGTTTTCATCCCCTGAGGGATTGAATAATCTACCATGTTGCATTTTAAAATAAATGCCATTATCGCAATCAACATCCCATAAAACCTCAATAACGACACACATATCAATTTTTGGCTTTTTTTACCCATATAGCCCCTAAGGGCTTGAATTTCAGAAAACAACGAAACACAAAAACGAAATAAGCATTTGGGTTTAAAAGTACTACCATCACGAAGTTTTAAGTTGAAATGTGTATTTTTTTTATTCCATACAAATTTTGAACCCCCATTTCACCCCTTTAGGAATGGAACTTCCGAAAATCCTTTCTTAGTGGATGTTTAGATTGTATAAAGTATCTATGTACTCTATGTAGGTATGTAAAAAAATTACAAAATTTCAAGTCTCTAGGTCCAGTGGCTTGAGCTGGGCGTCAGTCTGTCAGTCACCCCTTCATTTTTACATTAGAGAAAATGACGCTCGGGGTCAGTAATTTATTTTTTAATAATTTATTTAGAAATGTAGCTTTATCAAGATATCAAGATCAAGATCGAAGTACTCAAGACACAATTTAATTTTATATAATAAGCGCCATCTAGCTTCAAATAGATAATTATATTAAAAGAACACCAAAGCAGCAGATACAGATAGTGCGGTTTTTGAAAACCTCGTGGTCAAGCTCAAACTGTATGTTGTTTAAAAATTCTCATAATAGATGTCTATGATGAGAATTTTTAAACATAATACAATTTGAACTACTTATTTACCTATTTATTTTATTTATTTCTACAAAACCGACGACCTTGAAATATTTACGCGACAATCTTAAAAGTATCTCCAATCTAACGTAAAAAATTGAATGAAATCGGACTACGCGTTAATGAATAACAACCAAGTACACATTTTATTTCACTGAGGAGCTCGGTGGCGTAGTGGTTTTGCGCCTGGCCCAGCGATTGCGTAAGTTAAGCAATGTTCGCAAGGGTCGGTCATGGGATGGGTGACCAAAAATTTACTATCGCGAACTCCTCCGTGCTTCGGAAGGCACGTTAAGCCGTTGGTCCCGGCTGCATTTGCAGTCGTTAATACCCACCAATCTGCATTGGGCCCGCGTGGTGGGTTATGGCCCTTCCACCTTATCCACCCATAAGGAAGGCCTGTGCCCCAGCAGTGGGGACATCAGAAATAGCTGATGGACACACATTTTGACTTTCATGCCCTCTCCCAAGGGAACGGTGCTGAATTTCGGGATAAAAAGTATACGTTGACCTTCCTCGTAATATGAACTCATATCATGCCAAGTTTCATTTGAATTCAATCAGTAGTTTCGGAGTCCATAGAGGACGTGAAACCGACATAA
This sequence comes from Agriphila geniculea, assembly GCA_943789525.1. NCBI lineage: Eukaryota > Metazoa > Arthropoda > Insecta > Lepidoptera > Crambidae > Agriphila > Agriphila geniculea. The sequence continues at coordinate 3,254,561 of OX038886.1, read as the reverse complement.
AGACAGACAGACAGACAGACTGACAAAAATTAAAAAAAATACAGTTTTGGATTCAGTATCGATTCTAGAGAGCGCTCCAAACATTTTTTTCAAAATATCTTCAATGTACAGAATTGGACCTGTTACCAGTTTTATTATAAGTATAGATTAGCTTGTTTTAAGGTCAGCAGAGCACTACCATTTAAGTAACGACACTATTGTGTTTATTTTTCTATAGTATTTATCTATGATTCACGGCATGGGAAGGGAACATAGACTTATTTTAATTGTTCGAATGCCACACTCCTGGTTAAATTTTTCTTAAAATGTTGCTAAATGAAATATTATGAATAAGCATAGTTTAATAAATTTTTACATAATATTAACAACTATGACTCAGATAATAATAAAAACATTTGTAGCAGGCGGTATATGAATACCGCCAACTACAAACGACAATAATAATTACAAACGACAGTCATAGATGTCACGATATGAATCTATGACTGTCGTTTGTAGTTAATGTCTGTACCCGTAGCACGAATGCGAAAAAAAACGCGCATAAAAAATCAATAGAGTAATTTTGTATGGGAAATTTGTACAGCGCCATCTACCGCGGAAAAGTGAAATGATATTTCTCATATATAAATCCTCTATCGAGTACTTTTGCGGACGTTTTGTTTCTCGATAGATGTTCGTCTTAGGGGTACAGAAACAATTGAACCAAAGGTTTTAGGCTTTGAAATCACAATTGGTTAGATTTTAGATTACGTTATTTTTTCATTACACGCACGGGAAAAACCACGAAATCTCGGAAATACTTAAATTGAATAATTACTTACATAGTTATGTAGGTACATTTATACAGAATTCAAATTTATACTTAACATTTTGTATGAAACTGTAGATTTATTTTCATGATTTCAGAATTGGTATCATACAAAAACGAGCTTGGTTATTCGGTTTTTAAGTAAACAAAAGAGCGTTCTATTAAATTTAATCTTTTTCTTATGTAAAACTTGATAAAAGGAAAATTTCTACATACTAAAATCTGTCAGTCAGTACAGAATAAAAGTGCACGATCACTCTTATTTAACCATCGGCTGTGCGAGTGATGGATGACGATCAAAATGGGTGAAAGCCAAAACTAGAGTAACTCATTCTGGGTTTATGAGTGAGTGAGTGATCACCCGAGTGCGGTCGACGACCCGGTGCGGTCGATACTGGAATCCGGAACTGTTTACAGAATTGACTACTGAAATAGCAGTAACGTGCTGTGTAGTACAGTACAGTAGAATAACACCTGACAACAACCCTTCGTTCTTGGACTCTGTACTGTGGTCTGCCCTGGACACTCCATACAACCGCACCATTATAAACAGATGACGTCAGATGAGGTTTTTGTACATGCACAACTGTGTGTGTAAGTCTAGGGGTACCGTGCAGGGGGTCAAATCTAACAATGTTTTCGTCAAAATCATAGTTCAATGGTAATGCTCTTTGACACGGTTCTTGTTTCTTAAATACAAAACTGAAACACATTGTGTTTCTTAAACCCAATACGGAAACATATTGTCTTGATTTTGGGTTTAAAAAACTGCCTATCATTATCTCATTTATGATTTCAAATTCCCGCGCAGCGAAGTGAGATTCGAAGTGAGTTTCGAGTCAGAGTTAGGCGCGAATGAGACGCGATTCGAAGAAGATGATGATAGTATCAGTACCCTTTGCACGAACAGCGGTCGAAAAAAATACGCGCATAAAACATACGATAAAGTAGGTATGTCCGAAAAAAATCAAACTAGCTGAATATTTTTCTATAGGTAGGAATAAGCTCCCTTAGTAATAGAAAAAAGTTTCAGAATTTTCGGTTGCGTGAAAAAATTAAAAAAAAAATGAAGTTTCATTAACTTCACAAATGTACGAAAGTAACAGCAGAATGGAAATTATACATTTGCCACAACTTGCCACAACCACAACTAGTATTTAAAAAAAGTTTTGACATTTTGTATTGAAACTTTTTTTTAATACCACCTGTCACAACTACAACATAGTTGTGACAGGTGGTGGCAAAGGTATAATTTCCATTCTGCTGTTACTTTCGTACATTTGTGAAGTCGAAGAGACTTTCATTTTTTTAATTTTTTTCACGCAACCAAAAATTCTGAAACTTTTTTCTATTACTAAGGGAGCTTATTCCTACCTATAGAAAATATTCAGCTAATTTGATTTTTTTCGGACATGTTTTGGAAAAAATATATTTCACTTTTCGGTGGTCGATGGCCAAAAATTTCCCATACAAAATTATTCTATGGAATGTTTTAACGCGCGTTTTTTTTCTCGATAGATGTTCGTGCCAATAGATCTATCGGGTTCGTTTCCCAGGGGGGGTACAATTTGTACACGGTTTGGTTGGTGGTAGGGCTTATTTCAAGTCCGCCTGGCTAGCTACCACCATCTTACCTAAGTCTGGCGCCATAACAACAATTTAAAAATTGTTGTGTTCCGGCAGTTAGAGGTAAGATAGCCAGTTCCTCAGTGATGAGGATTCCGGGAGTAGTGCGCTTCCACCTTCGGCCTTATCGTCACTTAACTTCAAGTGAGATGAAGGCCAAGCACTATCCCTTGGTACATAAAAAAAACTATTTCTTATGAGACTTAAAAAATTAACCAATTTGCTGTCACTTTAAATATTGATTACTTGATCAGTGATTATAGGTAATATAAGAAATAATTTTGCTATGACTTATGTGACCTATGACGCGTAGAGTGTTGAAGGGCAAATGAAATCAGTCTATGCTATGACTAATGTATAATGTATATGCATAGTAAAAGTGTAACCAACTTTATAGGTACGTAAATGTATGAAAATGACTTAAAAAAAATCAGGTGGATGATTCGATAAAAAACCGGCCAAGTGCGTGTCGCGCCACGCGCAGTAGGGTTCCGTAGATACCATATAGTCTATACCTTATTGAATACCACTATCATTTTTCATCTACAAAAATAACTTTGTTTTTTATAGACTTTGTTTATGATAGATATATTTGCGGTTTTGAAAAATATACTATATCTCTAAAACTACTAAATATATCTCGTTCAAACCAATTTTTGTTGAAAGTGTTTTTTAAAATCTACAACTAAATTTTCTTTAGATTTTTTACTCTGTTATTTTAAAAGTTAGAGGGGGGGGGGACACACACATTTTAGCATTTTGGAAGTGTATATCTTTCAAACGGTTGACTTTGAGAAAAAATAGATTTAGAAACTTTAATGTCATTTTTAAAGACATCTATAGATACCCTGCAAGTAAAGGTTTGACGAAAAAAAATTTTTTTAGTTTCATTTCCATGTATGGAGAGCCTCCCTTAATTTTTTATTTTTTTTATTTTTGTGTAAAAATCGTAGAGTGGTTTACAGAATACATCTATCTACCAAGTTTCAACTATGTAATCCTAATAGTTTCGGAATAGTGACTGACGGACGGACAGACAGACAGACATGACGAATCTATAAGGGTTCCGTTTTTTTGTTATTAGGCTACGGAACCCTAAAAACAGTAGCAAATCGAATCAAAACCGTTCAAAACCTGCCGCAATAGAGTATTTAGTAGAGGTACGTAACGTACCTACCTTCTCTACCACAGAACAAAGAAAAATTTGTGCATGTTCAGATTAAGTAAGTACCTATAAAAAAAACCGGCCAAGTGCGTGTCGGGCCACGCGCCATAGGGTTCCGTAGTTACCTTATACCATACCATATTTAATACCACCTATCATTTTTCGTCTGCAAAAATAACTTTGTTTTTCACAGTGTTGGTATGAATGACAAAGTTATATTTGCGGTTTTAGAAAATGTGCTATATCTCAAAAACTAATTACTATATCTCGTTCAAACCAATTTTGGTTGAAAGTTTTTATTAAGGTCTACAGCATATATTTTTTTTAGATTTTTCACTATCTTATTTCAAAAGTTAAAGGGGGGGGGGACACACATTTTACCACTTTGGCGGTAAATATCTTTCAAACGGTTGACTTTGAGAAAAAGTTGTCTTAGAAACCTTAATGTCATTTTTAAAGACCTATCTATAGACACCCAACACGTGTTGGTTTGAAGAAAAAATTTTTTTCAGTTTCAGTTCTATGTATGGGGAGCCCCCCTTAATCTTTTATTTTTCTTATTTTTTTATTAAATTCGTTAAGCGGTTAACAGATTACATCTACCTATTAAGTTTCAACTGTGTAGTCTTAATACTTTCGGAATAAAGTGGCTGTGACATACGGACAGACAGACAGACAGACAGACAGACATGACGAATCTATAAGGGTTCCGTTTTTTGCCATTTAGGCTACGGAACCCTAAAATATCCCCTAGTAATGTACTTTGCTATAATATCTTCAAAACCCTACATTAGAGATTAAACATTTTTTTTCAAGGCTTAAGAAATTATGTTAATTTCCTCTTCTTTTTTAAAAATACTCCAACAAAAATGCTGTGTACAGAACCCCAACAGTTAGACAGCAGCCCCACAAGTGATCCCGGCTCAGTAATCTCGGTTGAGCCGGCTTAACCCTAATTAATTGAAACTTTTTGCGACAACCCTAGCACCATTTATTTGCTTACAAGAAAAATTTACATCATAAATAGTAACTAATGAAAAAAGTCACGTGAAACATAAAATCTTAAGTATTTTATTTTAGAAAATTGAAATTATGGTAATGGAGATACCTATAAAATATTTCCTGAATCTATGTAAATGTTTTGGATCAGAAATATTGTCATATTCACCTTGTTTTAAAGAAGAACAAACTGTCTTAACATTAATATGGATTTGTAATTCAAATGCTATTAAAAGGTGACTAACGAATTATTAATGTACGTTCGGTAGTCCATACTATTTCTAACGAAAAATCAATACGCATTGACCAAATATTTCCCAAACCTCACCTTAATAGCTCTACTGAAAGAAACATTTGATAAACACCGTAATCCCGAAATAAATCCTCATTCACACAAACACAATAAAATGAACCTTTTTTCAGCTGAACTTTTTCCGAACACTATTCCAAGAAATGTGGTTTAAAAAACAAACGTCACTTGTTTCGAATTTCGAACACGTATCACTTGAAATGTTTTTTTGTTAATTAGAGCGGTCGGAACGAAATGCACGTGTGCTGCTCATACGCAAGCTAGACGCAAACTGAGTTCTGTCTGATTGGGTGGAACTCCGAACTCCCTCGTAGAAGGAGGGGGGCGCCCGCCCTGCTACGGACTACGAGCGTAGTCAAGCTCTACACAGTAGCGCAATTTTGATAACTACGGCTACTTACTACGAGTGAGTAATTTTAGTTCCTTATTTTATTACAAACTTGATTTTAACATGTTAGTTGAGTCATCATTCCATGTAGCAAAAGTTAATACATACATTTGAATAACTAATAGAAAATTGATACAGAAAAAAATATTAAAATTATAATAAAAACGTTCATCTCAATCAACAATAGTGACACAATTTACTATCGAGTGTTGACAATGAACCATTTTAGTCGACCTAGAACAAATGCATTTTCCCAATATCTGTGGAAACAAAACTTAGTTAGTTATTTTTTAGGTTAAGAAGACTGAAATTTCTATCATGTTTTGTACAAAATTATACTACCCTAAGATTAACTGTGTACAGACAAGATGCCTTTAGTTCTCAATGCGGTTTTATAATTTACGTTACATGAACATCAGGGGCCGTACCGGCTAACGAATCGATTATCGAAAAGTCTGCTGGGTTTCAACTTAAAACAGAAAAATCAAAGTAAGGAATTTCGTCTTGTACTTTCTGTTGACGTAATTTGGAAGATAACGATGTTCGTGTGACATCATGAATTGGGGTTGGCCATTTTCGCCCAATTGGGGCTCGATTTATCTGTTTTAATTTGAAACCCAGCAGACTTTTTGATAATCGATTCGTTAGCCGGTACGGCCCCAGGTTACTAACTCGAATTTCTCCCCAGGCCTACCCAATTCTTACGAATTAAAATAAAACTAACATTAAGTACTTGTTATTTATCAAATATGAAGCGCTTTTGCAATAATGTTGAATGCATTACAGTACTGGGGGTCTATTACAAAAAGTTTAATGCAATACACGCAGTTGCGTCCGTGCTTCGTTTTGATTGTTTCCTATTACAAATCACTTTCGTATGCAATATTGCGAAGTGATTGCTTGAGTTTGACAGTTTCTCTGTAGCGTATCCGACAATCGTTCGTTCAGTAGTCTATGGGCTACGATAGCCAAATTCAAAATGTTTGTTATAACTACAACCAACGAACTGCGGACGACTATCGTGGCCAAGTGACTGCGTTACGCAATTGCGTACGTTATTTTCGTAATAGGCCCCCTGAACTTTCATTAAAAAAACATTTTATAGAAAAAATAAGACGTAATAAGTTATTTTTATATGGATACAGTGTAACTTATTAAGCACTAGTTTTCCGCCCGCAGCTTCACCCACGTCGACTACAGGTTATATCGTGGAGACCCGTGTCCATCAGTGGGATAAAAAGTAGGCTATGTTCTTCCCCATGATCCCATCTATATCCCTTAGATTATTTATATGTCAAGATAGACAGTCAAAGTTACGACAGCGTCGAAAAAAGTATCACCCGTTTGGTCACCAACAGTTGGGTGACCAAAATACGCACACATTGTCAGTAGTGTGAGCCGGCCATAGTTTTTATTACAATACTCTTTGGACGCGATGATGCTAAAAATGCACACCACCTTAAAAAAGTTGGCCTGTTTTGTTTAATACGTCAAAAGCCTAAGACTCTATCTAGACATATAAATAATCTAAGCTATATCCCTATTAAATTTCGTTGAAATCGGTCCAGCGCGAAAACGTAATAGACAGTCAGACAGAATTACTTTCGCATTTAGTAAGTAAGTAATTTTCCGAGGTATCCCTCGGGAACAGTATTTTTTCAGGATGAAAGGTACGCTATACAGGATGGATTTTTGAGACGGTACATTAAGGGCAGGTACCTTAACCATCATTGTTATAGGAAAAGGTTCCTAGGAGACCATCCATAACTTTTTAAGATATTATAAACTAAAAAAAATATGGTTAGCAAAAAAATAGCTAAAATACCAAAAAAAAATTTTTATGCCAATCGATCCTATTTCGTGTGGGGATCAAAATACTCTATAGGACAGAAATCGCCAAAAACTTGTCCCATACATTTTGTACTAAAAAACGATAACTCAACTCGAAATATTTTTTATTGCCAAACGATCCTATTTCTTACTGTGATCAAAATACTCTTTAAAGATAACTGAAATTTTGAGTACAGATGATTTCTCATTTTTCAGTACAAAATGTATGGGGAAAGTTTTTGATGGTTTCTGTCGTTTCTAGTACTCATACCTTAAATGGTCCCGAAGAGTATTTTGATACCTACACGAAATAGGATCGATTGGCATAAAAAATTTTTTTTTGGTATTTTAGAATTTTTTTTGCTAACCGTAATTTTTTTCCAAAATCTGTGAATGCAGTTCATAATATCTTAAAAAGTTATGGATGGTCTCCTTGGAACGTTTTCCTGTAACTATATCGGAGAAGGTACCTGCCCTTAATGTACCGTCTTAAAAATCCACCCTGTATACTTTTCTGTACCCTGACAATGTGTATGCAAAATTTCATGATGATCGGTCGAGTAGTTATGACGTGAGGCTTAAGAAACAAACAAACTTACTTTCGCATTTATAATATTAGTGGAAGATTAGTACCTCTATATTAGTCACCTCAATACTAAGTAAAGTGGTTACCTAGAAGGTGAGCTTCACAGAAATTTTCTAGTTCATTAATAATACAACGCTGGCTAGTCATTTACATTCTTTTGTGTGAACTAAACTTCGTGTCAATGTTCATTAAAATACCTAAGCCTTTATATGAATTGTTTGATTTTAATGCCTCACAAGTGTAGGTGTAGCGGAAATCATAAATCAACAGTTATTAAGGTTCAGCTACATTGGCGCGTACTTTTTTCGTCTCATACAAACAGACTTACAAAGGCGCTAGTAAATTTAAATATCTTGGATGTATGGTCACTGTAACTAACTAAAGGGAGGAAGAAATCTACATCCGTATAGTCAATGCGCTAATATGCACTGCAGCCCTTCACAAACTACTGGTATCCAAGTTGATAAACAGAGCTACAAAAATCCGCATCTACAAAACGATCATTAGACCGATTTTAATGTATGAGTGTGAAACTTGGACGATAACCTTGAGGGAGGAAAACCAACTCTTAGTCGCAGAACGTAAAATCCTACGAAAGATACTGGGACCAACAAGAGGCGATGACGGGGAGTGGAGGCAAAGGTTTAACCGGGAGATAGAACAGCTGGTGTCCGAGCCGAATATCATTGGGGAAATGAAAGCTGCCCGACTTCGCTGGCTGGGGCACGTAGAGAGAATGGGTGAAGATCGAGCTGTCAAAAGAGCGTATCTTGGCCAACCATCTGGACGAAGCCCAGTGGGTCGTCCAAGATATCGCTGGAAAGATGAAGTTATCAAAAAGCTAAAAGAGCTGGAGGTGCCCGACTGGTCTCACTGTGCACAAAACAGGAAGGAATGGCGTCTGGGTCACTGAGCCAGCGTAGTAAGTATGTAAGTATATAAACAGACAGGAAAACTACACGCCAGTGTCTGCGTTCAAGCTGAATTTTCTCTCAGCGAACGGGAGAGATACAGAATGGAAAATGTTGTGCCGAGCGGTCCTTTACAGCTTAATCCTTAGATGCACTATGGGCAAAATAAAATTCGTGTGCGCGCGTATCGCCCCTGCACGAACTAAACGTATGCTATGACGACGGCGCGGCGTGCAAGCGATTTTAACCTTAGGGGTGGTAAAGTGACGCGTAACTTAATAAATTTATGGTATATTTAAAACTTAAATATAAATGTACAATGGATAAATAAAAATAAATATTTTTCACATTTTCTGAGTTCGGCGTTATTTTCCACATTTTCTGAGTTTGACGTATAAAATAGAGAAAATACAGAAATACATCTGTGGGCACGATAATCAAACAATGTTTAACACTGTAATTTATTTGTGCAGAAAGATCAGAAAACTCTGAAAATATTTTGGGATAACTTCAAAAATTACACTTTTACTCGTCGTAAGATCTGTTTTTTTTAATCTTTACAAATCATTTGTGTGGTAAAATAATGACTATAATTACCTAAAAAGATAGTTTCTAGAGGGCTTGGCTCAACTACGTACGTCAGCGACATTTATTCCAAACGACAGATAAAGTTGTATCGGTGCTTTGTGGCTGAATGTCGGCGCGGCGCGGCCATAACGACGCTCACAACGACAGCACAACACTGGCCGGTGACATAGGGTTGACAGATTTAGGAGAAAGTTAGTAATGCAAAAACAAACCGGGTGTTATCAGGGGCCAATGATATAGGGAAAATATAAAAATAATAGTGATCAACCGAAGTTTCGGTTTCGGCCAAATATTGGCCGAACCTTTCGGCTCGGTCGAAACTCGTTTTTCGTAAATTGTTGCGCGTCAATCGGCTAACTTCATCAAACTGAACAACTTTTACTATGGGACCAATTCTGAAAACACGAAAAAAATTGCTGTTTCTTATAAATATTAATAACGAAAATATCAAAATTGTATGAAACAGCTGATTTTTTTTGCGATTTAGAGTTGGTCCCTTTAGTAAAAGTTGTTCAGTTTGATGGTTCTTATCTACCATATTTGGTTTTATAAGGCTATTTCCAAACATCCTGTGTATACAGTGGGAAACATTGTCAATTTAATGTGTGAAAATAAGTATTGGTTTCGGTTTCAGCCGAAACTGGCAGCGGGCCGAAAGTTCGGTTTTGGTTTCGGCTGGAATCCCAGTTTCGGTCGGACACTAAAAAATAACTGATGCAGTCATACATACAGATATTCAACAATTAACTATTAATATAACACTGTACATAACAAAATAGCTCTTGGATATGAATGAATGAATGATTTATTCGGCATCATGATTATGATACATTAAAATAAATTTAAAAGAAATGGCACCGAAAAGGCATTTACTCAGCATACTGTCGCAGCATTCAAGAACGCCACAACGCTGGTCTTCCGCAAATGCCAAAAATAAATGAGAGAAACACTGCTACGCAAAGACTGCTATTTACCGATCTAAAACTGCACTGCAATACAGCATCATTTTTAGAATGATACAAAATGTATGTCATTGAATTCTAGTTAAGACATATTCTATAAGTATTTAGTTTAGTTATACATTTTTTCTTTTATTTTGTGTGAATAAATATAAAATAATATAGGTAAATTGAAATAATATACTTCAGAAAAAGATATAAAATAAGTGTCTTAATTTTAATAATAAGATTTTTGATTTTCAAAGGTGATGGTGTCATTATAAAACTACGTAGTCCTGATATAGGTATCTTTTTCTTTGTAAAAGTTTAAAAAAAAGTGTATATATTTATCTATTCAAGAATGAAGAGTGGCGCTTCGCTCGTAATGGGAAATCGATGTAGTACGTTAATTATTCATGTAACGATGGGAACCGATATACTCGTAATGAAACCATGGCTATGGAAACCTATCATTAGACGTCAATATATCAATATAAAAAATATTGTGATGGCAGAAAAACAGAGTTTGTAAATAGCATTTTTGTTTTGTGTGGTGTCTGGCAGAATAGAATAGCAGGTTTTAGAAATGCGACCAATGATATTAAACTTCTGTAAACAAGAAAATTATCAGCAGCGTTTTTTGAGGAAAACAAACTTATTTGCCATCTCCAAGCCGCCTGCTAAAGTAACCGACATCGCTCGAAGGATTGGCTCAGCTGAAGTGGCAGTGGGCGGGACACATAGCGAGAAGAACCGATGGCCGTTGGGGCGGGGCGGTTCTGGAATGGTGACCACGCACCGGACGACGCTCCGTGGGTAGGCCCCCGACAAGGTGGACCGACGTGAGGGAGGGTGAAGGTCGCGGAGAAGCCGCTGGATGCGGGCAGCGCAGCACCGATCGTCGTGGAGATCCTTGGGGGAGGCCTATATCAGCAGTGGGTGTCGTGCGGCTGATATGATGATGATGATGAACCCGCCTGCTAAGCGTGGAGATTATGGCAAATCCTCCCACAAAGAGGCCTGCGTTCACCTACGTTCTACAGTGAACTAAAGCTGTTATGGTGGTGATGATCTTAAATTACTGAATGTACCAGGGTAAGGTAGGTACTTCCCCACTTCAGTATTTCCCCCTTTAAGGCTGCTTTTCCATTGACGTGGAGCGCGGCGTCGCCGGCCTCCAGCAGAAACGAGGAAATATTAACCAACTAGCGGCCGCCCGCGGTTTCACCCGCGTGGCTCCTGTTCCCGTTCCCGTGGGAATATCGGGATAAAAAGTATTCTATGTTTTAATCTAGGCTATCAACTATCTGTGTGCCAAATTTCAACCAAATCCGTCCAGTAGTTTTTGCGTGATTGAGGAACAAACATCCATAAGTCCAAACCCACAAACTTTCACATTTATAATATTAGTAGGATAGAATTGCGGAGCGGAGATTTTATGCTATTGGTTAAATTTTCCACGTTTCTCCACACGCCTTGCTCCGTGTTAATAGACAGTCAGCCTAAGACTAAATGCTTAATAAAGGTAATTTAAAATTAAAATAAAATCTTACTCTTTGTAACATTTCTCTTCAAAATGTACACGAACAACCCTGATAGAACCAATCGACACATCGTGACGGTATACAAAGTACAAACTTCAAGCACTGAACTTTCAAACCAGCATTTAAATTTATAGCTTAGAACTGATGCGGAAAAAAGGACTTTAAATACAAAACTGTTTTCTGTATAGAACTCTCGATTGTTACACGACTTATGGTGTATTATTGAATGCAGTTTGCGATAGTTGCTTTGGAAGTAATGTTATTGAAGAGCTGTAGGGTTGAAAGTCGAAGCAGCTTGGGTTATTTTGAAATAAACACAGAGAAGTATTTTGAGTTGGCAGGTAAGAAATTATTAAAATTTAGAAAATCGCTTTGATGCACCTACATAAATAATTGAAGATGAGTTTTTATGAAATGTCAATAAAAAAAATAATTGACCGAGCGAACGCGAAGCGCGAGCTGCGCGTCTCCGTTTCAGCTTAAGAAAATGCTCTGTCTGTCCGGTTGTCCGGCTGTTCTCCTCTATAGGTCGTACCACAGATAATATAATACTGGTCGTACGTATTTTTCATCCGATACTAGTGAAATTTTGTGAGCAGGTTAGATAAGGTTTTAAGTTTTTTTTCGATAGGATAGTTTTTTGTCGATTTAGTTTTTCGAAATAAAAAAATAATTTTACAGCCATTTCGAAAAATATCATAAACGCGAGAGCCACTAGTATTTATGAAACTAGAGTAAAATATGTCATCTTTTCGGTAAAAGTTACCTTTCCCTTCCCACAGTGGTACAAATACATACACTATATTTTACTGGTCTTGCGGGGTGTAAAATGGATAAAATGTCACAGAAAACAAGTAGTCCTATCCTAGAACGGCAGTAATCAGTGGTCACTTTTGTAAAATAATTTTTACATCCATCTTCCGACAACTCATCTGTAAAAAATACATTTCTCGTATAATAAATACAGCCCTGTCGTCAATAACACTGAAACGTGACGTTTCAGCTGGGAAACCCGACGCAGCCATGAGTCATGACTGAAAAGGCGCCGCGCGGCCGACCAACAAACGAACGCCATTGTTGGCTCTATACACAAATATGAATTGAATTAATCACTGAAAAGGTAACCTAATTTAAGTAATTGTTTGATGTTTGAAAAGAGTATGAAGATTAATTAAAAATGTCTTATAATTAATTATGATAGAAAGTTTATATCTTATTTGCTTGATTATACATTGCTCCGATTCCAAAGTAAGCAGAAGCATTTGAAAATCAGAGAAAACGGTACCTACCATAAACATACAAAGTGAGACAATACAGAAACATTGGTCCAGCTGGGGATCGAACTCAAGACCTCAAAGAAAGTACCAGTCACATGACAAGAAGTTTAGTACTTAGTTAAATAAATAAATATAACTTTGTCATTTATATAAACACTTAAAAAAACAAAGTTATTTTTGCAGACTCAATATGGTAATAAATGTGGTATGGTATAAATAAGCACACCCCGGGCACTCCATACAAACGCCGCGTTTCAACTACGTGTTACACAGACACTACACAGCACATTGAAGCGCTCATGGCGGAACTTGATAAACTGATCGTACTCGATCATGTTTGTTAAGCAACGCTCGTTCCGGTCAGGTGTCGGATGGGTGACCGTTAAGTGGCATTACAACTGAGCGCTTCCGTGCTTCGGAGGGCACGTTAAACCGTCGGTCCCGGCTGTTGTCATCTGATAATAGTCGTTAAGCCAAGTTAGAGGCCTTACAGGCGGCTTGATGAACTCTAACACCAGAGGTGGCCACTATTCCTCATTCGATAAGAAGAAGAAGACTACACAGTGACGTTTTTGCACACGCGTAACTGTGTGCGAGCTGTGTGTGTGTGTGTGTGTGATTCAATAGTGAATGAGCACACGGATCGGCACACGGAACTCGCGCGGTGGGCGCCGGTGGGGTGAGGTAATTGATTGCGGGGCGGGGCGGAGAGTTTCCTTTCTGTACAGTAGTACATATATCTATTCTGTGGTATAAGGTAATTACGGAACCCTACTGCGCGTGACCCGACACGCACTTGACTGGTTTTTATTTACTTTTCTTTATGTCTATCCTACAGTAAAATAACATTATTTTTCTTAGTAGCCAAACAAAAGTAAATTCGACGTGCGCGGTCATGACCTCTCCGTCCTACAGTTACGTAAAGAAATTATTTTTGCTGTCTGTCTGTTACACAACATTGTACGGAACTAAATTGGATAAAAGATATATTTTGACAAACGAAATAAGCCTATGTTGATTTAGAAATAAGTATTTGAAAATCGATTTTCTGTGGTGGAATGTCACAAAGTCACTTTATTGAGAGAAACAATGTACAATGGTGGGTATAAGTAATAGTAATGGAATAATTAGCATTAGCAATAATAATGCATTGCTAATCGTCCATTAGCATTCGTTAAATTAATCACAGTGCTCAAAAATACGACCGCGCTAATTAGCACGCGGCGCGAAATATCTGCTAATGGTTTTCGTACGTTGCGGATGAATTCGTGTCCGATATGAAAATCATCATATTAAAAATCACATTAAAAATCACATGAAAAATCATATGAAAATCACATGAAAATCATATGAAAATCATATGAAAATCATATGAAAAATCATATGAAAATCATATAAAAAATCATATTAAAAATCATATGAATCACATGAAAAATCATGTTAAAAATCATATTAGCAAAGCAATAGCAATTAGCATGCTAATTATGAAAATTAGCATGCTAATTATGAAAATTAGCATGCTAATGAATTTAACGGAAATTCGCATTAATTTCGTAACATACCTACGTAGGATGAATAAAAGTCAACATAATTTATAAACGTTGACTTTATAATGCTTAAATAATTAAGATAACAAAGGCCTGGAAAAACATTACGAATGTATCTACCATATTATATCTTTCGATCTAAGAATTATGTAATTTTTAATCTTTTTTAGGATTCCGTACCCAAAGGGTAAAAAGGGACCCTATTACTAAGACTCCGCTGTCTGTCTGTCTGTCTGTCACCAGGCTGTATCTCATGAACTCCCTTACAACAAACGTGTTTTTTTTTTTTGCCGTTTTTTGGTACGGAACCCTTAGTGCGCGAGTCCGACTCGCACTTGGCCGGTTTTTTATACACTGACCCATACCACAGACTAGATAATAGTACAAGTCCCATACGGCAATCGAACGCGGCATCTGGCCCTTAATTCAGGGTACCAGCATGTAGGACCTACCAGCAAATAATGATTTATGATTTACATTTCTAGTTGCCCTTATCCTAGTAAATTAATTGGAGTCGGCGTTTGCTCCTCCATAATAAATTATTTATTAATTTAATAAATTTTAATTATTTTAAATACCTTAAAAATACACAATACCTAATGAGGTCCGTCTGATAAAAGCATTGTTATGAAGTCGTGACTTTTGTGACGCAATCTGACCTCAACAATTTGAGCCCGCTCTACATTCTGATCTAAAAGGCACTGCGCACATTTGACACCTCACACCGACTGAAAGTTGTGTCTTTAATGCTCTTAAATACAAATCTGAAATTCGGCATTGTGTGTATTTAAGTTAAGAAAAAAAATAGGTAGGTAAATTGATGATTGCATTCTAGGAAATCGTTTTTTTTTATACACAACGGGGTAGTGCTTAGCCTTCATCTCACCTGATGTTAAATGACGATAAGGCCGAAGGTGGAAGCGCACTACACCCGGAATACTGGCTATCTTACCTCTAACTGCCGGAATACAACAATTTTTAAATTGTTATTATGGCGTCAGACTTAGGTAAGATGGTGGTAGCTAGCCAGGCGGACTTGAAATAAGCCCTACCACCAACCAAACCGAGTACAAATTGTACCCCCCCCTGGGAATCGAACCCGGGACCTCTGCGTCTTACACGGGTGGGCGAACCACTAGACCACAAATCGTCATTCAAGGTAGGTATATTATTTTCAGAGCAAACTTTTAAGAAGTTTTACGCCAAATGTTGAACCAAGTGCATTTTAATTCTACAAAATTATTATACTGAAAGTGCTTATATTACTTATAAAGTATGTAAAACAAATAAAAATATGTTTCTGTGTTACTATATACGCTGAAATTTTAATCATTTGGTTCCCGCCGTGGGGTGGTTCCACTCATGATTACAAGCAACTTTTACTATGGGGCCAACTTTCCTGCTCGCAAAAAAAATCAGCTGTTCCATACATTAAGGTCGAGTAAGTACTGCACTTTTGTATGGAACAGCTGATTTTTTTTTGCGAGCAGGAGAGTTGGCCCCATAGTAAAAGTTGCTTGTAATCATGAGTGGAACCACCACACGGCGGGAACCAAATGATTAAAATTTCAGCGTGTATATTTTCTGAAAAACTTAATTAACTGAAAAAACTGTATTTTAAATGTATGTATATTTTTTGATGTTTTATTTTTCATCATATAATTATACTTGCTCCTTGTCCAAGACGTATTACATGTAGTAACGCTGATTGTACCAGGGGACGTGGTTTTATAGTGTTTTTTTAAACCAAGTCTGTAGCTTTTTAAAATGTGCGTTCGCCTTACTTTCAATGTAGAGTTTTGTGCTATAATGCCGGTGTTATCTTAACGAACATGTAACCTTGATCGAGGCTCCACAAGTGATTTCTTCTGCAACAATGGCCGACATAACATTAAGTCATCATATAATATGTGGAACAACATATTGTTGGATTATTCACACGTACAAAAAACGGACTAAAGATTATTACGTCCTTGTTCTTTATTTAATGATTTTTGTTTTGAATCACGATGTATTGTTCTTAAATATAATTAGGATCGGGCGCAAATAAGTTAGGTATGAGATATAGCCTGTCTCAATTCTATTATGATCCGATTTAGTTGTTTCTAGAAAGTCTAGGAACTTCATTTAAATGAAATATTTGCCTAAAATGAAAATTTATACATTTTGAATATAGTTCTTTATATACGTTAGTAAGTAAGATACACACATCAACTTTTTCTAGGGATACAGGTGTTATTTTCATACAAACGAGGTAACTTTGAAGCCTTGGTTTCCTGCCACGGATGTACTGTGCTGTGTTCTGATGACGGCTATCCAGGGAGTGAATGGAGGAGATTCAGATCGCTATACGTGCGCTATACACACCCAACTGATCTGACCAGCATTCTAAAAAAGTAAATGACATGTTTAAAAAAACCGCGAAGATAGCATGAAAATGTATGGAAACCCATGAATCTTTTAGAATGCTGATCAGATCAGTTGGGGGGGAAAATTTTTTCTTTGTTCTGTGGTTGGGTGTGTATAGCGATCTGAATCATCAGATCACAGCACGGTACATCCCTGGCTGAAAACCAAGGCTTCAAAGTTACCTCGTTTGTATGAAAATAACACCTGTATCCCTAGACAAAGTTGATGTGTATATAAAATATACTTATAACTTACTAACGTATTATTTTATATCTTTCAGGTTATTAATAGTTAGCAGGTTAACAGAGCGACATAATTTTTAATTTAATTAAAACCCCTTATCCTGGAAATAAAAGACACTAAAACACGTCTATCTAAAGTTACATTCATATACATTGTATTTATATGAACTAATTCAAATTGATTAAAAGACAAAGTATCTTTACGACCAATCTAACGTACCCATTATATTACACATTAACTTTATTACATCATAACCGAATCTGAAGTTAGCTAAATTTAATTAACCACAGTCAATTTAACTTTTATCAAGCGTAAACAAAATGAAAAAGTACCAGGAGACCATAACATATTAGGAGGTACCTATGAGAACAAGAAGGGTACACGGGAAGAAAGGGCTCATCGACATATAGCAAAATTTGAGAAAATGGCTGTTTAAAGTTGAATGGTTTATTTTTACTTAGGCGATTTAACGAGAAATGGGCCTCTTTTAGTTTGTTTTGAATATGTATGGACCCTAGTTTGTTTTGAGTGCGGATATGCCAAAGCCATCGAATGAAATTGTTAGTTTGAAATGAACAATTAGCAAAATATAATAAAATTGCTAATAAAAGATTTTATTACTTACCTACTCTATTTTTACTGAGATGATTTAATGAGAAATGGGCCCCTTTTAGTTTGTTTTGATTATGTCATTTAAAAGATCCTTTCAAAGGCTATCGAATACAATTTTGTTGGTTCAATTTGATCAAAAATGTCGATGAGCCCCTTCTTCCTGTTGCCCTTCTATTTAAGTCAATCAGTATGTTCCAAAACTCTACCGTTGTTTTTTGTTAAACTAGTACTAGATTACTAGGAACTATTTGGTATGCAAATAACACGTCATAGGCTACTTTTAATCCCGGGAAAAAGCGAGTTAAGCTGCTGGCACAATCTAGTAGGTACTGAATATAGTTCGAGTTGGTCTGAGATTGCCTGTTCCGAGTAACTTTCTGTCTGCATAATATTTTGTGGTATGAGTGCAGTAAGGCTGGGCCCCAAAGGGGGAGGGGTACGGGGTGGCGCCGAGATGTCTGCAGATAGGGTTGGTTGCGTGACCCGCAGTACTATTTCGGTGAACCAGGGCTGCCACTATCCGTATCGTTTTGATATAATTTTTTGTCCATTGCATTTTCATGTAGACGACTGTTTTATGGGTAGTTGACTTGCTATTTTTAATTCTTTTAATGAAACCGCCTTTTATCTAACGAAAATATTAAAATATTCAAATATTTTTTGCAATTTTGATTTCATTTTAACTTTATATCTTTTTCACGTTCAACATCCCTATTTTGATTGGGGATATCAGCGAATATATAAAAAAAACCGGCCAAGTGCGAGTCGGACTCGCGCACGAAGGGTTCCGTACCAAAAAACGGCAAAAAAATTACGTTTGTTGTATGGGAGCCCCCTTAAAAAAATAATTTTATTGTGTTTTTAGTTTTTGTTGTTATAGCAGCAACAAAAATACATCATCTGTGAAAATTTCAACTGTCTACCTGTTGTCGTTATTAATATCGAGCAAAAAATGGTAAAAAAAATACGTTTGTTGTATGGGAGCCCCCCTTAAATATTAATTTTATTTTGTTTTTGGTATTTGTGAAATACATCATCTGTGAAAATTTAAACTCTCTAGCTATCACGGTTCATGAGATACAGCCTGGTGACAGACAGACAGACAGACGGACAGCGGAGTCTTAGTAATAGGGTCCCGTTTTTACCCTTTGGGTACCGAACCCTAAAAACGGTTTTTTTTTTTTTATATGAGTATTAATAAGATTTCGTAGTTTTAAACCAAGAAATTACATATAGACAGACACCCGAACTGTAATAGTTGAACCGATTTCATGGCCAACTACGAGTATTAAAACTAAAATGCAAATTAATTGATGCGGTCTCATATATTTTGTCAAGAACTCAAGTTTGTATTAAATTATACCTATATTCATATAACAAAGCAGTTAGGTTTCTCAAAACAATTTTATTATGTTAGAAAACCACAATTTATTATTAAAGCGTAGTTAGTTTCATAACTATGAAATTTAATTAAAAGTTTGACTATTGCCATGTAAAGAATAAGTTGAATTTGAAAGTCAACTTAATTATTGAAAGACGGGTATTCAGCTAGATTTGATATTATTTACACGCATAATGAAGTCTATACAATAAACTCCAAGGAATATTATACAGGGTGGAAATAAAAAAGACGATAGTTGAAGGGAGAGTACCCTAAATATTGAAAATGGCTTTTACTGAAAGGAAACATTCCTTTATTTTTAAAATAAGTAAAACTGTATTCAAAGATTGTTGATAAATAGTTATTTTGAGCCGGGAATCGAAGGGGCTAAAATCCGAAAAAAATACAACCTGTACTTTTACGATACCAATCGATGGGGTTAATGATAAGGATCAATATAATTTTAAATAGGATAAGGTAGTTTTGCCCGTTCAATAAAAAAAATGAAAAAATAAAATCTGTGAACTTACCTTTATTTAAAAAACCGGTCAAGGCGAGTCGGACTCGCGCACCGAGGGTTCCGTACAATCATAAATATATTTGGATATGTTACTTTAGTACAGTCTTTAAAAAAGGATAAACGGCAGACAGGTGGAAGGGCGAACAAGCGGACAGTTAACTTACAAATCTTAACCACAGCTGCTTATGGTGACTGAAAAACACATTGCAAACTGTTTTGTTTGTTTGTGTTTATATTACTAAGTAGGAACTTATTCTTCTTTTATTCGTACGGCAAATAGTAGGTAATTATATTAGAACCAGCCACCAATTATTATTGTAGTATTAGGTTGCGCCATCTCTTGACCGATAGTGGAACTATTTTTTTTCTTAGGTCAGCGCCATCTGTTGACTGGTAGTGAAACTAAAGAATTTTTGTGTGTTTTTTGAGTTTCTAAAAAAGTGTGTTATATTGATACATCGTTTTATTTTTCCTGTAATCTTTACATAAACTACTATCACATAGAATTATTTCAGATTTTTCTCTTTGCAAACTTCGGAGATAAGGGGGGGTGGACGGTATTTTTTTACATTTTTCATCATAAGTCGAAAACTATGCGGCCTAAGAAAAAAGAAAAAAATGTTTTAAAATGTGCAAACAGCGCTCTTTCATATGATACCCCACATGCCCTAGTCACCTCACTTCAAATTTTTAAGACCCCTTTTCAGTCCCTGTTGTAAAATTTTTTTTTTTATTTTTTCTTATCAGCAAATGTCATCTTAAACTATTCCAAATTTCAAGTTGATACCATTAGTAGTTCTCGAGATAGCCAGCTGTGACCGACAGACAGACAGACAGACAGACTGAGTCACACCATAAGGGCTCCTTTTTTACCATTTTGGGACGGAACCCTAAAAAGGAATGTTTCCCTTCAGTAAAATTAGCTATCATCAATATTTCGGGTACTTTCGCTCTTAACCGTCTTTTTTCCACCTTGTATATTGTTTATACTTAGTTAATTTTGTTATTAGCTATTATTAGCTAAGTCGATAGATAAGGTCACTGTGGGGTTAAATTGGTTATTTGTTCATCAAAATTCTGCCTACGTCAAATTCTATTTGTAATATGTGTGATAGCTAAATTAGATCAATGAAAATGTTATATCTAGCTAGGACGATAAAACCTAATAAGAAAATTTTATTGGTAATTGGATCTTAAAATTCCTTTTTTAGTTTTTTCACAATCTATGTCACCAAAATATTATCACTAAAATCGAAAAAAAAAATTAAAGCATGGGCCGTACCGTCTAAATTACATGGCTAACGTAATCGCTTTCATTTGACAGACAGATGTGATACATTGCTTCTTTTCTATGGTAAGTTTATATTTATACCAAATAGAAGGAGCAATGTGTCACATCCATCTGTCAAATGAAAGCGATTACGATAGCCATGTAACTTAGCCGGTACGGCCCCTGATTGACTTTATGAATTAATATAAATCGCATTTATGTTTAGTAGTAGTTTTTGCAATAGTTGCCACTGTTAGTTATATGCATGTGTTAATTATTTAATTTAAATTTATAAGTAAGAGGCGATAGTTGCCCCTCATGTTTGCTGTGCCCTAGCAGGGCGTCACTTGTACCTTAAGTACGCAGGCGCGGTCGCGGCCTGAAATTTTGGGGGCTCACTAATAATAATAATTGATTTTCTGTAAATTTTTAGAAGCTTTTTCTATGTGACGTGTACGATTTTGGGGGGGGGGGGGGGGGGGGTCATGTCCCCTGTGACCCCCCCCCTCGGACCGCGCCTGTACGTACCATGGGCAACAGCGTCGCTTAACCACTGCTAAGGTTAAAATCGCTTGCACGCCGCGCCCGCTGTCACATACGTTTAGTTCGTGCAGGGGCGATACGCGCGCACACGAATTTTGTTGCAAACTGGTTAAGCGACGCTGTTGCCCATAATACGTCTACTACGTCGTCGTCGTACGTCTACTTGTGACTTGCAAATAAATATTGAATTGAATTGAATTTAAGAATAGCCTTCTAAATTTTTCATGCATATTTTGTTTTTTTAAGTATTGTGATCCAATCAATGTGTACGCATCTAGATATTTTTTTTGGAGTGCAATCGCTGTTAATCGGAGTATGACCGAGCACGAAAAGAGCCTGACTTGAGCACGGGAGCCTGACAAGCACTCGGAGCACGATCGGAACCAAAACGTAGCCGTATAGTGTAGGAGCTGAATCGTAGCCACTCCATTACCGAGACCAATTAATGTTTTAAAGCTAAGAATAATATTTTATTTTGTTTATTGAATTAAAAATCTATTTGACAAATATCCAATCTTGATTTTTCAGCAATTTTGTATCATGAAAAGTCTCAAAGCCCTGTAAAACTTTCAAAGGAACAAAAGATAGACAATCCATCATTTTTAAGAGAGCGAGCGTGGCGTTGGCTTATCCTAAACTGAGAATCATCCTTTCATAGCCACATTTGCGAAATAAAATCTCAATAACAGATCGTCGACACGTATCGGAGATATCGTTTTTGTAGAAACTGATGGAATTCTAACGAAAATAGGGGTGCAAAATATGAACATAAGCTATTTTCTTTAGAATATATGCAATGCTCGACGTTTTTATGCCGAGAAAATCGAGTGTGTGGACTATTAAAAAGCTCAATCTGTCCACTGGCCGTCAGGCTCAAAGGCATGGCAAAGAAAGTGTCAAAAGGCACCTTCCTCATCTGTAGTGCCTACATAAGTATTTATTACCTTAAGCAGTTCCGCAAGTATTGCCGGGAAGTGGACGGCAAACTTGTACATTTATTTGCCCTAATGTACAGTACGAGGCAAACATCTTGACACTTTCGACGGAGTGGGGATAAGTTCACGCATCTGCACTTGTGAGTGACCAATAGCGCGCGCACTCCACTCCCGCCGCCCGCGTACCCAAAATACGCGTTCTGCAGCGATCTGCGTAATCCCGACCCGATTTCAAGATGTTTGCCGCGAATACAGAGTTGCAAGAACTTCTGCGAGAAGTCACACCGTATCTTGTGAACGCGTGACAAACTGTAAGTGCATTTGCTATTAGTTAACACTTGTAAGATACTGTCTGACAGGCTGTCAGTGTAAGTTCTCGCAGAATTTCTTGTAGGTGGAAACCCGTCCTAAGGATTTTTAATACTGTGTTGGCAGTAAAAATCGTGACTGACCTATGAAGCTGGCTTCGTCGTCGATGCGGTGGTCGTGCAGGGCGTGCATGACGAGCGCGGCGAGCAGGGCGGAGGGCGCGGGCAGCGGCGGCGCCAGCCCGCGGAGCGACACCGGAGCGGCGCTCCAAATTGCCCCGCAGAGCATCAGCACAACATCTGCGCTGACCGCATCACATGCGTCCGCTGCGAACAAATACACAAGAATAGAAGATTATACCAAAGTTTCGTACAACCCGAGCAGATAAAGAATGGGATTGACATATTTTATGCACAACGGCTTGCGTGCTTGGCCTTCACTTCACATGATGTTAAGTAATCTTCTTTCTTTCTTATCGAATGAGCCACCTCTGGTGTTAGAGTTTATCAAGCCGCCTTTAAGGCCTCTTGGCTTAACGACTGTTATCAGATGACAACAGCCGGGACCGGACGGTTTAACGTGCCCTTCGAAACACGGAAGCGCTCAGTTGTAATGCCACTTTAACGGTCACCCATCTGACACCTGACCGGACCGAGCGTTTCTTAACAAACGTGATCGAGTACGATCAGTCTGGTAAGTTCCGCCATGAGCGCTTCATTTAAGTAATGATTAGGCCGAAGGTGGAAGCGTGCTACACCCGGAATCCTCATTACTAAGGAACTGGCTATCTTACCTCTAACTGCCGGCACACAACAATTTTAAAATTGTTGTTTAGGTGTCAGACTTAAGTAAGATTGGTAGCTAGCCACCATATGCTGCCTTGACGTAAGGTCCAGGTCTTTGCGCGGGTTGTAGATGGCTTAATCTAAGATCAACCCGTTGATCTTTGACAAATGTTGACAACCGGAGCTCGAACGGAGTACAATCGGAGCTCGACCGGAGTACAACTGTAGCTCGACCGGAGTACAATCGGTGTTTAGTCGGAGTATGACGAAGCACGAAAAGAGCCTGACTTGAGCACGAGCGGAGCCTGACAAACACTCGGAGCACGATCGGAGCCAAACCGTAGACACATAGGCGCTGAACCGTAGCCACTCCATTACCAGAGACCTATTATTGTTGTAGAGCTAAGAATATTTTACTTTCCCAGACGTGTCTGGCTTGTTCAATGTCTGAAAATATAATAAATTACCCCTCAAATTAACCTTTACTATTTACATGAGCACGCATTGTTTAGTTAGTTTAGTTTGTTTAAGTTAACATTTTACTATTTACAAACTGTTGGTACGCGACAATTAACCTTAGGGCATTTAACCAAGTACAATTAATCTACCTAGCTAGACAGCCAGTAATAAAATTCAATTAGTTGTCTAAAATTAAGTTGAGGCGATCAGGCAAAAAAGATTTATTGTGAATTGATTAACTGAAAACATAAAATTTATGATATTTTTGAAATTATGCAGCTGGCTTCCACTATAATAGAATAGAATAGAATAGAATAATTATTTATTTTCCAAAAATTCAGTTTAGTACAATTTACAAAGTATACATTAAAATAGATAATAATAACATTTGCCTGAACTAGGAAAAACCTGTGTTTACTGTGTAAACCATAATATAAGTAACATATAAATGTTTCATAAAAGGTTATTTTAAATTCTTATAATTTAACCTAAAAATTCTACCCCCATATCTTAGAATGTTGAAATAAAACTAACACTATAGACCGGCAAATAATTTTAATATTTTGGTCAGCATGCAAAGTGAATCGCACGAACTGGCCACACGCATTTGTGTGTTCTTGGCCTTCTTTCTGTATTTTGTAGATACCTAACCCCTTAAAGGTATGTCGTGACCCAAATCTGGTCTTTGATTGGGAAATGTTCGGCCTTGTAGGGTAATGGATAAAGCCGATAGTCTTTTGTTTGGCTATTCAGGACAAGCTACCTGTACCAGAAAATTAATACGAATATGAACTTTAGGTCCCAAATAATATTAATACTAAGGTTGAAATGAAATATCCTTTTTGGAGAAATCTTAAAACAAGAAGTCCTAGACTTCAAAATCAAATCGCTGGACGAATCAGTCTGATGCATATAAATAGCTGTTATTATGAAGTGCTAATGGAAGGAGCTTGACAGACTAATCGTACTCGATCACTTTTGTTAAGCAACGCTTGGTCCGGCCAGGTGTCGGATGGGTGACCGTTAAGTGGCATTACAACTAAGCGCTTCCGTGCTTCGGAGGGCACGTTAAACCGTCTGTCCTGGCTAGGCATGGGTCGTCGACGTTTTTATCGTCGACGAAACTAGACCGTTTAATTTCGTTCATCGACTAGTCGATCAACTAGTTGAAATCGTCGACTAGTCCACGGGTCAACCTAGGTTATTTGACTACCTAGATTAGACGTTAGACGTTGCAGAAAGTTTAGACGCGGTGTCTTTTAAATGTTACAGACAGGCCGAAAATGTTTGTTTGCTTAAAACATCATGTATGTAAAATCAAAACAACCAAATTTTCGAGGTAGGTAGGTACTCGGTATGTTTAATAAAATTTAGTAATTTTTACTTTCTGTCTATGAAATAAAATTAATGAAAATACGATGACAATTATTTCTTAATAAAAAATAATTGTATCCTTGACACTATAGTCAGTCATTTGGTCTACAGTACTAGGCACGTATCTTGAAATTTTTTCGACGGAGTGGGGATAAGTTCGCGCATCGCGTATGTGCTCTTGTGAGCGACCAATAGCGCGCGCCCCTCTCCCGCCGCCCGCGCCCCTCACCGCTACGCATACCCAAAATACGCGTTTCGCGCAATCCCCACCCGATTTCAAGTTATATGCCTCGTACTGTACAAAGTAAAAAAAAACTATTTTAATAATATATAATATAAAATAAGAATAAGAAATAAATAAGTATGAAACTTATATTACAAAAGAATCATGGAACAACTTAACAAGTAACCAGTTAGATGAATTCTCTTGCACGCAATTGTACTCCGACGCCGCCCCCGTACCTCATCGCAAAGTTTTCTGCGCGCGTAGGTGACGCTAAGATAAGAAGCGACATCGTTCATGCAACAATGTGCAAGCAAAAGTGTCCAACCGTCCAGTCCAACGCATTCTCTCTCTTTCGCGCTCGCGAAATAACCCTATCGGCATCCTAATCTACTACGTTTCATTCAACTAAGAGTCAACGACCATCGTCGGCCGAACGAAGTTTAGTAATAAACGACAAAATTTTAGCGTCGAAGTCTCTTTGTGCGTTGATACGAACAGAGACTACTCGTTTAGCCGTCTACGAATTCGACTAGTCGATCGGCGAAGGATACACCGTCTATCCGTTGATTGTACGTCGACCGGTTGATTGAACTAGTCCGTCTATTCAACGCTCATCTCTAGTCCTGGCTGTTGTCATCTGATAACAGTCGTTAAGCCAAGTTAGAGGCCTTATAGGCGGCTTGATTCGGGCGGGAAAATTCCTACGTGAAATGGAATGAAATGGGAATGATCACGGACGAAATCCCGTGCGGAAGTTAGTCAAATATAGCTCTAGTGACTTCATCATAAACAAATCAGCATTAAAGGTGGAAAGATGAATCAATTTACGTCACATCACGTGGCATTATCGATCAACAACTACACGAGATTTAAGGGTCCATGATGGGAAAACATGGTTTGGGGGTCATATTTTTATATAGAAAATGTAAAGTTGTAGCAGCAAAAAAAAAAACATACGACAAGCTAAAGAAATTCTCTAGTAGCTACAAGTATTAAATTGCGTATAAACCTAACAGATGATTGTAAAAAAACTTCAGAATATTATCAAAGGCGCTTGCGTAGGGTCATATTTTTGGCGTAAAAAATAGCGAAAACGTATTGAATTCTACATCAAAATACACTTTAACGTACTGTGAAGTAGCTCTAATAACTTTTTTTTAAGAAAGATAATCGTGCTAAAGATAATGATGAAAAAACAACGAAAAACATCGAAAAAGTGCAGAAGTGAGGCTATTTTCCAAACTCTTTACACGGAAAGAAAAAGACAGAGAAAATAATCAATCAATATATTTATTTGCAAAAATATGGTTACATTAGTTGTTACATACAAATAACCAGCATATTTTGTTGTTATTGTCAACGTGCAAAAGTTTACAAAAAAAAATATTATTAATAAATTAATAAAAATTTTTTTCCGCATAACCGAGCCTTAACGCTGTGTTTATGTTCCAGTAAATCAAACTCACTGATATGATCTCGTGTTTTCCGATGTTGGAACAAACGAATGCCGAAATAACTCGTTAACTGGGCTTCAATAAACAAACATTTTCGTCTTCACTCTCATAAAAGACGTCAGTAGTTATTTTGGAAACACATTGATCTGATTCCTACGTTGATTAAGCGTAACTGCAATGTACCTATTCAGAGTATTTTTTAAACTCTGGAAACTCAGTCCTAATCATTGTGCGTTATGTTACGTGTAGATAGCTCCGGAGCTTGACCGGAGCTCGACCGGAGCTCGGCCGGAGTTCAACCGGAGCTCGTCCGGAGATCGAACGGAGATCAACCGGAGCTCGTCCTGAGCTCGACCGGAGCTCGATCGGAGCCAACTGAAGCCGGACTGACGCCGAGCTGTCATTATGTGCTAAAATTATGCCGTAGGACATTTGCGGGTAGCGGGTTCTTATCTGGTTCCGGTCGAGCTCCGATTTGGCTGTAGTCGAGATCCGGTTCAGCTGTGGTCGAGCTCCGGAGCCATCTACATCTCACTCTAGGCAACTCTGGGTCAGTTATTTCACTTAGGTGAAAATGATCCTATCCTTACTAATACGTATTATAAATGCGAAAGTCCGTTTGTTTGTTTGTTACGCCTTCACGTCTTAACTACTGAACCGATCATCATGAAATTTTGCATACACGTTGTAAGGAGTACAGAAAGGGCACTTTCCATCCAGAAAAAACCGAGGGATAGCTAAAAAACTATCTACGCAGACGAAGTTGCGGGTCGCCACTAGTAGTAGATATCAAATCTACTACTTCTTTGCCACACCTAAGTTACTTATTAACTAAGTGCACCATAAAAAAATCACAATACATAAAAATGCGAAGTATAGCCATTTCTTCAGCTTGAAATATGATATTTTTCGCAAGGTGCGAACTTATCTCTGAACTTAGTCAAGTCTATTATTAAGAAAAAGTATCCATTTCTGAGTAACTCCAAGAGGTGTGCTAAGTATTAAGTAACAGTAAGTTTTATGTTACGTTACCGTGCACATTTTCACCTTTAAAGTTTTGTTCTTATGGCAATGGCACTAATAATATATTTCAGAATAGTTAAAAATCAAACTCATTTTATTTCAGACTAGCTGATGCCCGCGACTTCGTACGCGTGGACTTTATGACTCCGGACTCCGGCGTATCATATAAATGCGAACTAATGTCGTTACAAAAGAAAATACTTGTAGCAGTGTTATAATGTTAAAAGTCAATAAATTATATTTATTTTATTTTTATATTTAATATTGTAAACATGTAAACATAGTCATTTTATTTCAGTTAAAACAAACGTGTAAAAAAGTAAGGCTTAACTTCTTTGGCGCCCAACGTGGGACTTAAAGTAGTTTCATACACTTTTAAATGGAATCGTTGATCATTATAGATAGGTACAAATACAAATACTTTATTTGCTTTAAATAGGGTGATTACTTATAATTCAGATGTTTTAAATAAAAATGGTATCGTTATTTAGCCATTTTACATAGCATGCAAATTTGAAACAACAATAACACCTTATTTGGAATTTAAATTTGACACAAATTACTGAAGTATCGATTACACAGTTGACCACTCATAATAACATAAAAATATATTCGGAATGTCAACAGCACAAAAGAAGGAAGTATGTCAAAAAAATGTCAGTAATAAATTATGTCAAATTAAAAATATCAATAATAAATTATGTCATATTAAAAATGTCAATAATAAATTATGTCAACTTTAAAAGATTAAAACAATGTCAATGAGTAATAAAAAAACCGGCCAAGTGCAAGTCGGACTCGCGCACGAAGGGTTCCGTACCAAAAAAAATGGCAAAAAAATTACGTTTGTTGTATGGGAATGGGAGCCCCCCTCTAATGTTAATTTTATTCTGTTTTTAGTATTTGTTGTTATAGCGGCTACAGAAATACATCATCTGTGAAAATTTTAACTGTCTACCTGTTGTCATTATTAATATCGAGCAAAAAACGGCAAAAAAATTACTTTTGTTTTATGGGAGCCACCATTAAATATTAATTTTATTCTGTTTTTAGTATTTGTTGTTATAGCGGCAATAGAAATACATCATCTGTGAAAATTTTAACAGTCTAGCTATCACGGTTCCTGAGATACAGCCTGGTGACACACAGACAGACAGACAGGCAGACAGACGGACAGCGGAGTCTTAGTAATAGGGTCCCGTATTTACCCTTTGGGTACGGAACCCTAATAAAAATTAAAAGTAATACAACGTGATACAAACAAAGACTTCTATGCGTATACTACACTAGACATGCTGGTCAAAATACAGATTGTCTCACAACGCAGACGTGCGCGGGCTGAGGTATTGGGAGGCGGGAGAGGGGAAATGTGCAAAGAATAGTTCAGTGTTGACGCAGATGCGACACTAACGTATTCTTTGCCTTTTTAGGGTTCCGTAGCCTAAATGGCAAAACACGGAACCCTTATAGATTCGTCATGTCTGTCTGTCTGTCTGTCTGTCTGTCTGTCCGTATGTCACAGCCACTTTATTCCGAAAGTATTAAAACTACACAGTTGAAACTTGGTAGATAGATGTATTCTGTTAACCGCTTAACGAATTTAATATAAAAATAAGAAAAATAAAAAATTAAGGGGGGGCTCCCCATACATGGAACTAAAACTGAAAAAATTTTTTTTCTTCAAACCAACACGTGTTGGATGTCTATAGATAGGTCTTTAAAAATGACATTAAGGTTTCTATGACAACTTTTTCTCAAAGTCAACCGTTTGAAAGATATTCACCGCCAAAGTGGTAAAATGTGTGTCCCCCCCCCTTTAACTTTTGAAATAAGAGAGTGAAAAATCTAAAAAAAATATATGCTGTAGATCTTAATAAACACTTTCAATCAAAATTGGTTTGAACGAGATATAGTAATTAGGTTTTGAGATATAGCACATTTTCCAAAACCGCAAATATAACTTTGTCATTCATACCAACACTGAAAAACAAAGTTATTTTTACAGACGAAAAATTATAGGTGGTATTAAATATGGTATGGTATAAGGTAACTACGGAACCCTATGGCGCGTGGCCCGACACGCACTTGGCCGGTTTTTCTTGTTGGACTCTGAGAGTAATTAGGTATAAAACTTTTAATAATAAAATTTAATAATTATGCAAGTACTTTTTATGCTTAATTGTATGCTAGTAAATAAAAAAAATGTAAACAACTTGTCATATCCGTTGCCCTGAGTGACCCTCCTATAGTGTCATCATCTTAAATATTAAAGATTCTTCAAATTTAGGATAAGCAAATAAATAGTTTTTAATTTAAAATTTAATTTACTTATTTATTGTATTGTAATATTGTGTCTACCTAAATTCTCAAGATACAAAAATTAAATGAATAACAGATTATCTTCTACTGTTATTAATTTATAAGAGTATGAGAATATAATACCAAAAAAAGACTAATTTCAAAAAAAAATTCAAAATTCAAAATAATTTATTCAGTCTAGGCTGTTACAAGCACTTGTGAATGTCATAGAAGCTACGCCATCGATTCGCAAAACCTAAGCGGGAGACCTTGTAACGAGAAGAACCGGCAAGAAACTCGTCAAGGGCTGCTTTTTTCTCCCTGTATATTTCATACAGAGTCGTCAAGATTGAAAAATGAGCTCCACATTTAAAGTGAGGTCATTTTCCATCACAATAATTATCAAAAGGTTACACACAATGGGTAGGTAGGTTAAAATTTAATATCTACTACATTCAGATAGGTAATCGTGAGAGTAGATAACTTTCAACTAGTTTAGAAATCACTCCGTCTGCTACTCTAACCAAAAAACACTTGATACAAGACATAAAAATAAAAAAGCAATTCTTACAATTCAATATGCGTTAAGATAGGTACTCAGAAGCAGACCCATTCCCACTGGCAGCACCCGTTCACGAGCATGACGCATGGACCAGCCATCGCTTCGCTCAACCATATTTGAGGGAACGTAACGACCCGCCCCACACGACACCACCGCAGAAATGATTAAAGAGAGCATGACATACTTAGGCTACCCATCCTAAGGCACTGAATTGAAAACTAATATCCAAAAGCTTTTCATAGGCCTTTGCTTACAAAACTATAGACAAAAAAATACGAAAACATCGTGATAACGAAAGCCAAATAATCATTTTGGTCATTAGCAATAAAAAAGTGAGAAATCAAAACAAGGATTAGTTATTAAGTCTATGTTTTGAGTAAGAAGTGCCATACTGATTGATAATCTTAAACAGAAAAAAAATATATATGCGACGCCCTTAGTACAAGCAGACAAAATTCCCACAGGCAGCACCCGTTCACGAGCATGACGCATGAACCAGCCATCGTTTCGCTCAACCATATTTGAGGGAACGTAACGACCCGCCTCACACGACACCACCGCAGAAATGTTTAAAGTGAGCATGACATAC